>CM053141.1:169378957-170878332 GCA_028571685.1 Heterohyrax brucei | reverse complement strand
ATCAAAAAACAATAACGGGGTAAAGGGACTATGGCATTAGTTGGTGGCAAAGGGCATTGATAGGAAAGGCAAGTAGGCCATCAAATCTAGTCCTCTCCTTTGGCCTTCTACTCTGTTCTTTTTACTATTGAGAACTTCCAGATGACTGCTGTATGCCATTGCTGAGTGTAGATGGGGGACTGGGCTAGAAGAAAGGGCTGAAGTGTTTGTATTTACTGCCTTTGTTATTTGGTTGTTTTTATAAGAGCTAAACTTTGGCTGTTTGGTGACTTGAGTGTGATGAGAGGCATGTTGATCCCTCCCTAGGAAACACTTTTAGACTCACAGGAACTCTGTTTACTACAACCATTACTTTTTATTTATGTTTGTCAGTCGCTGGGCAGCTAACTAGACTGTGGCATATGGATCCCCAAAGGCAAGGGAGAGAGACTCCAAATGCTGCTTTACTTTCTGAAAAGGAGTTCATATTTATGATTTCGCTTACCCCACATTGGGAGTTTAAATGTGGCAATTTTCAAGCTGAGGAAACAATTTCCATTAGCAGACCCAAAATGCACGCTTCAATCTTTTGCATATCTTTGTGGGTTGACTCTTTCTATTCCTCTTTTTCTTTATAAAACAAAAAGTAGCAAAAACCAAGATGGACTCTGGGCTTGAACAAGCAGCAGAGAGGGCACTAACCAAATGACCTTGCGATTTTTTGTGAGGGAGATTCAATGCGGGGTTAGACAGCTACTGGCTTGGTTTTATCATTTCCCATCTCCTCTATCCTCCACCTCTCAATTTTAAGGTAATGCAGGTAGAAAGACTCAAAGTGGGCCAGTCAGGGGCATGAGTGGATGAGCAGTGGTAGGGACAGGGACTAGGTGTCAGAGAAGAAAGGTACAGGGAACAATTGAAAGAGAGAATGTAGACTGAGGCTACGCAGGTCTTAATTCTAATTTTTGATGAGCTGTGAAACTACTTTTCTGTTTTCAAAAGTAAAGGCTTCACTGTTTGTGCCCCTCTGGCCAGCCTCTAGTTTGGAGAAAAGAGCATGAGGTGGTGTTTAAAGAAAGTGAATAGTCCTCGTGGACTGAACCATATTAATGGGGAAATTTGGGAGAGGTTTGTGTCCTATACCTGTAGGCTCCCAAACAGTCAATGAAGAGACTGCCTGAAAAGGCATTTAATTACATTTCAACTCAAAATTCTTCCCTTTAAAATAAAATACAAAGTCCATTATCTGATAAAACCACTGCCATTGAGTCAATTCCAGCTCATGGTGACCTAATAGGACAGAGTAGAATGCCCCATAGAGTTTCCAGAGAGCAAGTACATGGTGGATTTGAAATGCCAGCCTTTTGGTTAGTAGCCATAGCACTTAACCCCTACGCCGTCATGGTGTCCATCTGATAAAGGACATTTACAAAAAGCCACACGTAATAGCATACTCAGGAACCCTGTTGGTGCAGTGGTTAAAGTGCCTGGCTGCCAACTGAAAGATATCAGTATGAGTCCACCAGCAAACCATGGCAGTTTGTTTCCATAAAAATTTACAGCCCTGGAAACCATATAGTGCTACTCTGTCTGACAGGTTTGCTGTGAGTCAGAATCAACTCAAAGGTAATAGGAACATCACACTCAGTAGAGAAAGATTGAGAGATTGCCCCTTAAGATCAGGAACAAGACAAGGATGCCTCCTCTCACCACTGGTATTTAATATTGCACTGAAGTCCTAATCAAAGCAAATAGGCAAGAAAACAAAATAAAAGATATCCAGACTGAGAAGGAAGAAATAAAGCTATCTCTTTCCACATGTGACATAATCCTATACAGAGAAAACCTCAAAAAATCCACTAGAAAGGTGATAGAACTAATAAACACATTCAGTAAAGTGGCAAGATACAAGGTCAACACACAAAAATCAGTTGAATTTTTGTATATGAGCAATGACCATTCCAAAAAGGATATTATAGAAATCTATTTATAATAGCATCTAAAAGAATAAAATACCTAAGGATAAATTTAACCAAAAAAATGAAAAGACTTGAACACTGAAAACTATAAAATATTACTGAAAGAAATTAAACAAGACTTAAATAAATTGAATGATATTTTGTGTTTGTGAATTGGAAGACAATATTATTAACATGTCAATACTATACAAAGCAATCTATAGATTCAATGAAATCCTCTCTAAAATTCCAATAGTCATCTTTGCAGAAATAGAAAACCCAACTTGAATGATATTTTGTGTTTGTGAATTGGAAGACAATATTATTAACATGTCAATACTATACAAAGCAATCTATAGATTCAATGAAATCCTCTCTAAAATTCCAATAGTCATCTTTGCAGAAATAGAAAACCCAACCTTCAAATTTATATGGAACTGCAAGAGGCCTTAAACAGCCAAATTAGTCTTTGAGAAGACAAAGTAGAGGGACTCATTCGTCCTGATCTTTAACCATCCAATAAAGCTACCGTAATTAAAATGGTCTGGCACTGGTATGATGATAGACATGTAGACCAGTGAAATAGAATTGAGAGTCGAGAAATAAACCTGTACATCTATGGTCAATTGGTTTTCAACAAGGGGGCTAAGTCCATTCAACAGGGGAAGAAATAGTCCCCTCAATAAATGATACTGGGACAACTAGATTTTCACATTTAAAAAAATGAAACTGGACCCATACCTCATATCATGTAAAAATTAACTCAAAATAGATCAAGGATCTAAATGTAAGAACCAAAACCATAAACTCTTAAAAGAAAATATAGAGGTAGTGGACTTAGTTTTTAATAACAAATTCTTTGACGTGACATTGAAATCACAAAATTGATAAGTTAGACTTCATCAAAATTAAAAATTTTGTTCATCAAAGGACTGCTTCAACAGTCAACCAACCTACAGATTGGGAGAAAATTTTGGCAAAATATATTTAATAAGAGTTTAATGTGTAAAACATGTAAAGAACTCCTACGACTTAACAAAACAAAGACAACTCAACTGAGGAAAGGTTTTCAGTCGACATTTCATTCAACACAAGATATAAATGGCCAATAATTTACATGAAGACATGCTGAATGTCATTAGTCATTGTTGTTATTGTATGTTGTCAAGTTGATTCCAACTCACAGTGACTCTGAGTAGAACTGCCCCATAGTGTTTCTTTCCTAGGCTGTAATCTTCCTGAGAGGAGATTGCCAGATCTTGACCAACTCCCTACCCCACAGCTGTATACCATCTAGTTGGGTGAGAAACCCAGACCTTTCAGTTGAGATGCTGAGTGCTTAACCATTGCACCACCAGAGCTGCTTCTATTAGCTATTAAAACAAACAACCAACCCATTGCTGTTGAGTTGACTCTAACTCACCTTTTCTGTTTTCTGTTTTTAGCGACCCTATAGGGCAGAATAGAAACTGCCCCATAGAGTTTCCAAGGAGCTCCTGGTGGATGCAAGCTGCCTACTACTCAGTTAGCAGCTACAGCATTTAACCACTACGCCACTAGGGTTTCCATTAGCCGTTAGTGAAATGCAAATCAAAACCACCATGAGATAGCACCTCATCTCCCGAAGACGGTTATGCTTTACAAAACACAACAAAAAGAGATACAGGAAACAAAAGGTGTTAATGAGGATGTGGGAAAATTGGAATGCTCCTCCACTGCAGGTAGAATTGTAAAGTGGTACAGACACCGAGGGAAACAGGTGATTTCTAAAATGTTAAATACAGAATTATCACAAGATCCAGCAATGGCAGTTGGAGGTATATACCCCATAGAAGTGAAAACAGGGATGCAGACCAATACTTGCACAGTGATATTCAATTACAGCACTATTCACAATACTCAAAAGATGGAAACGACCCAAAGGCCTTATCAACAGATGAACAGAATGTAGTACCTACATTCACTAAAATGTTACTCAGCCATAAAGAGAAATGAAATTCTGGTACATGCTACAACAGCAAGGATGAATCTGGAAAACATGCTTAGTGAAATAAGTCAGTCACAAAAGGACAAATATGGTGTGGCCCCACTTACTGGAAATATCTAGAATAAGCAAAGTTTATCAGTGGTTACTGGGGGAAAGAAAGGGGAAAGGGTAAAAACTGGTTCTGTTAAGGGTAACAGAAAAATCTGGAAATGGGTAGTAGCAATGGCTGCCAAACATGATGACTATAATTACTGTCACTGAATTGTATGGATGAAAAATGTGGAAATGACAAATATTTTGTTATATGTATATTTACCACAACTAAAAACAAAAGAAAACAACAGCTTCCCTTCCTGAGTGATTCTTTGGACTTGACTTTGATCTTTTATAGTATCATGTTGTCCTAGCAGATTGCCGTGTTGTCTGGGTTTCCGCAAGTAGACTGTACGGTCCCTGCAGCAGAGATGACACCTTCTGTGTTTTTGCACCCCTCCATACAACACTTAGTACAGATGTTCCCTGTGATGTAAAAGCTTGACAAAAACTATTTTTGGGGGTGGTGGTGGTGGTGCTGTATGAGGAAATGAATGAATGCTGGACAAAATCTAAATGTGAAATCATCTTACATGTCTGAACCCAGCTACTTGGCAAATGTACCTGTCTGGAACATAGCAGAAAAGAATCAGAAAGTGAGGGGGAAAAAAAGAAAAGCAAAAAGTACTTACAATCATAGGATGACAGCTCTAGTCAACATGTATTTTACTGAGGTTCACATGTTTTGCACGTAGATAGTAACTAAAAGATTGGCAGTTCGAGCCCACCTGGAGGCACCATGGAAGAAATGCCTGGCAATTTGCTTTCAAGAAAACAGCCAAAAAAACTCCATGGAGCAGTTATATTCTATAATACATAGAATCATCATACGTCAGAATCGACTAGACTGCACAAGACAATAACAACTGTGGTCCAGATACTGTATAAAGGACTTTATATGCTTTATTTCACTTAATTCTCACATCACTAAGTGACTGTCAAATTACTGCAACCTTTATTCCACAAACAAATAACCTGCCTGAGGTTCTAATTCAGCTCCATGTGACAAAAGCCCATGCTCATAACAGATATGCTCTACCACTTTCCAAGACAGGGCATTGTATTTGTTGGCAAAGCCCCTCTTGTGCTTATTTAATCCTTTTATTTTTCCCTCTACTCAATTATTTTTAAAAACTTTACTTTGCATACACTTGTCCTACCCTCGGCTCTCCAGTCTCTAAGCCCACAGCAAAGCAGAGGTAGCAAATGAGAAAAATGGAGAGAAACCTTATCATAAACCCTTTCATAAAATGCTAATTAACAACTGGACAGCAAGGAAGAGGGAATAACTGGTTTTTCCTCTCTTATTAAGGGCATGAAATTGATAATGCAAAAAGGATGGCATTCTGGGGACATTCAGGTTTTAGCAAATATCCCTATGTATGCCCCGAAGAGGATTCACTGTATTCTAGCTCAGTGCTAGTGTGTAAATGATAACAATAGAGTCACAAGAGAATCAGTTTATATCCAATATGTTGAGAATGAAAGGTAGGGAGGTATGAATTTGATTTTAAAACATTTCTTTTAAATATGTTACATTAAACAAAGCAGAGACGAGAGAACCAGTATAAGTTTGCATTTAATGTTAATTTTTCTAAGTAAAATTGTTCAAAGAGAGCTATTATTATCCTATTTAAAGAGAATTATTACTACAACCTTGGTGGCATGGTGGTTAAGAGCTATGGCTGCTAACCAAAAGGTCAGCAGTTCAGATCCACAAGGCAATCCTTGGAAATACTATATGGCAATTCTACTTTGTCCTATAGGGACACAACTAATTGGAATCAATTTGATGGCAGTGGGTCGGGTTTTGTTTTTTTTTTTTTTTGGTTACTGTGAACTTCCTAAATAAAGAGATGTCTGTTAGATTGAATGAATTTAGACATAGTCTTCTTATTATCCTCATTTTACTTCACACTGGTGAAAACTTTATTTTGCATCAGCAATGACTGGTTGCCAGGAAGCTGTCGTTTTGGAAAAATAACGGTTTGTCAATTGGTCGCATGTCGTGTCTATTGTTATTTTCAGCATCCCTACTAAGGAACAACTTATTAAGTCATTGTGGTGTTCCCTTCAACTATCTGAAGTACTGAGATGTAGAATACAGAGCCAGCTTATACTGTGTGGTCCCAACAGAGAGAACCATGACTCCAGAGATGCATTTTGGCTCAACACAAACAAGTGTAATAAACAGAGCCAAAGAATAACGGAATGGACTGTCTTGTAAACAGGAAGCTCACTGAGACGGGAGGCATTTGGTAAGAGACTAGATGGCTTTTTGTCAGAATTGTTCTACAAAGGACTTCTACACTGGGTGTATCACCCACTTGAATAACCATTAATATAGTCAAGTCACCAGCCTTGTGGTAGGAAGGGTTAGGGTTGTATTCTGAGTTCTCATAAAGCTAGACTTTTCTACTTCGAGGATAGTCAGTTGTTCTTTTAATGCTAACATATTCCTTTTCTAGTAAACAAAGCTGATGACATGACTATACCACATGAGGCCCTGGGTATATTTGATGAATAAGGCAGACACGGTTCCAGCCCTAGTGGAGCTTACAGTCTAACTTGGGGAAGAGATTACAAACGGAAATAGTAAGTGCTATGAGGGAAACCCTGGTGGCATAGTGACAAAGTGCTAAGTCTGCTAACCTAAAGGTCAGCACTTCAAGTTTCCCAAGTGCTCTGTGGGAACTCTATGGGGCAGTTCGACTCTGTCCTATAGGGTTGCTATGAGTTGGAATCTACTCAACAGCAGTAGGTTTGGTTTTGGGGTGATGAGGGAAATGGGATGAACTGAAACAAGAAGTCAGAGATGGTCAGGGACAGTGAGTCTGAGGACATGTCATTTAAAGTGAGAGAAGAAGCCACCTGTGAGAGAGGAAGATAGGGTTTGGTGACAAGGGGCTGCATTTCGGGCATAAGAAAGTCTGTAGGGGTGGTGAGGGTAGAGGACTTATATTCTTTGAGATGCTGGAGAGCAGACTTAGATGAGGAAGATGCAGCTACAGGGACATAGATTTCTGCTCATTATGTCAGTAAACTTGGCTACCATTAGAGCTCTTGGTGGGACATCGCTGATGGGACAACTGTTTGTCAGGAATCTGGAGGGAATTCATGAACTAGATAAACAGGATCCAGTCAGTGGCTCCCAAAAGTCTGGTCTAATGAACTAGGCCAATCTGTGATGAAATTTTTACTCATCAATAGAAAACTGAGGAAGGGTTAGGGTGGTATACTGAGTTCTCATAAAGCTGGACTTTTCCAGTTCGAGGATAGTCAATGATTGTTTTAATGCTAAGGTATTCCTTTTCTACTAAATGAGGTTGATGACATGAAAACTTTTTCTTCTGTTTTAATGACTCTCTTTGTCGAGGTAAAACCTTGTCAAGTACCCTTTCCCTACACCCCACCCTTTTTTTTTGACAGTGTACTGGCTCATGACATCCATAGGCTGGGAACAACTTGACTTGCAGGAGAAGGCAGTTATGGGTGACTGTACTTTGGAAACATTTTGGGGGGACTTTGAAGGGTGGAAATTTCCTTGCACTGGATTAAAGGTCGACGCATGACTGAACATGATTCTGTTGACCCTTCCTTCCATGGGCTTGAGGGTTCACAGGCCCTAGGTTCTCCCTCTAAGAAGAAGATCCTGTCACCCCCTTTCCCGCTTTACACTTCTCCCTGAAGAGGCCAGGCTAAAAGAAGTCCCTCCTATACAGGCTGCAGGCAGTGATTGATTAAACTACTTCTGCTGAGGATCTTGGGCAGGAATCTTCTCCAGGTGTCTCCCCTGAGCCAATTACCATGGAGTCATTTCTTACTCATGGAGATCCCATCTGTGCCAGAATAGATTGTCACCCACTGGGTTTTCAATAACTGGCTTTTCAGAAGCAGATCACCAGGCCTTTCTTCCAAGACACATCTTCTAAGACACCTCAAACTTCCAACCGCTTGGTTAGCAGCTGAGCACTTTAACCATTTGTGCTATGCAAGGACTCTGATGACTTTACCAGTGTAGGCCAAAACAAGGAAACACACACACACACACACACACACACACACACACACACACACACACACACACACACACACACACACACACACACACACACACACACACACACACACACACACTTTTTTGCCAGGTGTGAGGGTCAGAGCTTCAGCAAAAACCAAAGCCCATTTGCCCTGCTGTGCCCAAGAGGAAGGTCAGTTGGACCTGGGGCAGGACTGGGTGTTGATAAACCTGGGTCCTGCACAGCATTCTTTTAATCACTTCTCTTTTGGATATTGGTCTTAAAAGTCCTTTTCCACCTTTAGCTCATTCTGTGACATCACTGTGTGGGTAGTCTCAGGTAAAAACTTCAAGTGACTGGACAAAATTCTGTGGGTCCATAGGACTCTGCTGACTCATTAGCTTGGGATGGTAAGTGAAAGGGGGAGAGATTAAATACTGACCAAGTAGAAGCAAATACTAAGTTAATGATATCAGGAGCCTTAATTAAAATGCAAACATTCCCAGTTCTCCTTAAGGAATACAGGTAGAGCCAAAGTTGCCTTAATTTGTGATTGTTCCAGATGGCTTTCCCCTCTTGAGTATACCCAACAAACAGACAGTTCCATGATCTTATGTGAATGCTGGTCAGGCAGTGAGTCAACCAGAAGACAGAGGCTTTGTCTTTGGTTACTGACTCTACAAAACAACAGTAAGGAGGTAGTTAGGAGGAAAAAAGCGAGAAACACATACAAAACAGTTTTCTTTGCTCCTCTACTCTGAGGTAGAGAAGAGTCTAGAAGGATGGTTTGGTTTTGATAATGTGAAGGCACTGTAGCGTTTCCATTGTTGTATTGTTTCTTAGAAGTAGATAAGTATTTTTTGGACTCATGACCCTGTTATAAATGAGGAAACATTGTAGGAGTTTAGCCCTGGTCTATTTTATTCATTTTCTTTACCTGGCCCCTGTGGGCCCCAAAGGTTACAGTCCCTGCACCAGATGGTAAATCTTGGGAATGTTGATGTTAAATTTATTCATCTTGCCTCTTCCTTAAACAAACAAACAAAAAAACCAAACTCAGTGTCACCAAGTCAATTTCTACTCATAGCAATCTTACAGGACAGATGAGATTTGCCCCATAGAGTTTCCAAGGAGTGCCTGGTGGATTTGAACTGCTAACTTGTTGGTTAGCAACAGTAGCACTTAACCACTAGGCATTATACTTGAAAAATTGATAGAACTAAATTTTATGATCATGGTCATATACTTGCATTTATTACCTTTAGGATATTCAGTAGTAACTGCCAAAGAGACCTAGGACTTCAGAGTTGGTTTAACCTCTGTTACATGTTCTCTACAGGAGGACTAGAATTTCCTGACTTCCATAAGTCAAGACAGATCAGATACACCAAATGATTTGATGAAGTGCTCATGAAGTCATAATTTACATAGAAGTTGGCCGAGTAGGAAGTGGTCCATGCCATACCAAGCAATCAAAGGAGGTGTCTTATGAGCTGAATGTTCTTACAGTTTCTGTGGGACCATTGGCTCTTGCCTCACTGACCTACCTCTTGAAATATAGGTGGAAGGCAGAGGGATTAGATACAGTGGTGGAGAAAAGTTGTGGTATTTGTGGGCCTACAAGGAGATTAACTTTACTATGTGGATCATAACAAATTATGGATAACATTGTGAAGATTCAGAGTTCCAGAACTCTTAAGCGTGCAGATGAGGACCTTGTACATAGAACAAGAGGCAATTGTGTGAATGGAACAAGGGGATACTGCCTGGCTTAAAATCAGGAAAAGCGTGTCTCTGGGTTGTATCCTTCACCAAGTTATTCAATCTACATGCTGAGCAAATAATCTGACAAGGTAGACTATTGCTGTCTCCATCATAACTGGAGGAAGGTTAACAACCTGTGATTTGCACATGGTACAACTTTGCTGAAAGGGAAGAGGACTTGAAACACTTACTGATGAAGATCAAAGATTACAGTCTTCAATATGGATTACACCTCAATATCAAGAAAACAAAAATCATCACAACTGGACCAATAAGCAGCACATGATAAATGGTGAAAATACTGACTATATTGAAGTTGTCAAGGATTTCATTTTACTTGGATCCATAATCAACACTAATCACCCCTAAAATAACTCATTCACTTGAATGTTTCAGGAATTTTCACAAAGGGAAGGAATGCTTGCCCATGGAAGCAGCAGTCATATATTACACTAGGCAAATCTGCTGCAAGAGGCCTCTTTGAAATGTTAAAAAGCCAAGTGGTCACTTTCAGGACTAAGGTACATCTGACCCAAGGCATGTTTTTTTTTTTTTTTTTACCACCTCATATGGATGTGAAAGCTGGACAGTAAGGAAGGAAGATTGAAGAACACTCGGTACATTACGGTGTTGGCAAAGACTGTTGAATATATTACGTGCTGTCAGAAGAGATCTGTTCTGGAAGACGTAAAGCCGGAATGCTCCTTAGAAGCAAAGACGGCAAGACTGTATCTCACATATTTTGGACATATTATCAGGAGGGACCAGCCCCTGGAGAAGGGCCTTATGCTTGGTAAAATAGTCAGCCCCAAAGCGGAAACCCCTCAGTGAGATGACGCGACACAGTGGCTACAACGATGGGTTCAGAGATCATGAGGATGGTGCAGGGCTGGGCAGTGTTTGGTTTCTGCTGTCCACGGGGTTGCTGTGAATTGGAATCAGCTCGGCAGCACCTCTGAACGGTAACTGTGGATTTTTGAAAAACATCCTCCTAAATTAGTAAATTGAATTTCCATGGGAATAGAGACTATGATTACGAGGTCCTTATGCTTTTTTCCTGCTAGATCTGTGCCCTGAGGGAGGATAGATAATGTAAGTACATTTTCCTGCTTGACTTTCTTTGGTTTGAGGGTTCTGAGGGCTCACTGCTTCCGTTTAGTTAAGAGAAAGTTTGTTTCTTTGCTTAGGGATTCAGCTGGGCCTTTGCCCTTTTCCTGCTGACAAAGAGGCTGTTAGAAATGATTATTGAGCCATGATTTGGCCCTCTGGGCCACTCACAAAATGGTACGGAAACAGATGGCCCAAAATTTTCCACAGGGGCTCAGCTCAGGTGCTGCCCCTCACCCCTTCATTTCTGTCTGACTGCCTTTCACAGATGGCAGGAAGCTCAGAGATCACGTCTGCTTAGACACCAGGAGCACTCCCTGTGTAGGCATAAGGATGAAAGTGATGTGGCCTTTAGCTGAATGTTTGGGCACTAAGTTTAACAGGGAATAAAAGTGCACATTTGAACTTCCTGTCTCTTGGTATCCAGAAATTTCTGCCTCACTGAAACAAAAAGAAGCAGAATGTGGTCTGACCAGGAGAAGGCAATTACCACTAATATGGGCCAGATCCGCAAACAAACAGAATAGATGGTGCATGCTGAGGGGAAGCAGAAAGGAAAGTGGAGAAAGAAAGGGATGGATGCTCATCAACTTCTTACGAACCATGAACTCTTCATACATAATTCATCTTATATCCAAAATATCTGTGAAGCTTATGCTATGTTCTTCACTTGGGAGCTATGAAAACCAAACTGCAGAGAGATGAACATGATAGCTGACAGTTATTGGTTGCCTCACTGTGTGTCAGACACTGGTAAGCATTTTGTGTTATCTTGTAACCACTGAGCAACCACCCAAGTTACATGCTTGTACTACTCCTGTTTTTATATTTGGGGAAACTGAGGCTTAGGGTACTCCCTGGAAACTCTGTGGAGCAGTCGTACTCTGTCCTATAGGGCTGCTGTGGTCAGAACCGACTTGATAGCACTGGGTTTTTGTTTGAGGCCTAGGGAGGTGAAGTCACTTGCCCAAGAGAATTCTGTTTTTAAGTGGTGGATCTGGGATTCATACCCAGTTCTGACTTCAGGGCCCTAACCATCAGTCGATGGCTCAGTCTTTTGCTTGCTACTTTTTGTGGGACACAGGAAGTAAATGTGGGAAGTAGGGCTTGAAATCAGAAGTGGACCAACACTAAAACACATCTACTTACTACTGCCCACAGGCCTTGAGTGCCCAAACCTTGAGGGGAGTCCTGAACTAGCTTCCTTCTATAGCAGCTGTCTTTTCAGAAAAGTCAAAAGACTCCGCAAGTCTGAAATAAATTTGCTGATGGGGGGTGGGCGGTGAGGGGTGGGCAAGACTGAGATGCTATTTTTGACAGAAAACAGCTTCTGAAAAGGAAACAACATACAATTTGTATACCAGCAGGACAAAGTTGTACCACAGTGGGCAAACCACGCTGTTCTGAGAGGTAAAGGCCGTTCATGTCTTATAGTGCTCATCTCCTCTGATCCATCCTTGCAGCCTCCTCCTCTCTCCTAATGTGTTATTTTGCTGTTTATGATGTTCTCCACCAGGAGTGATCAAAATGGAACTCTAACCAGAGTCGTAACTGCATGTTTATCTTTGTGAGTCCCCAGTAAACTCGAGCCTGGAGCTCCAGCCCGGCCCCATGTTGCAAGAGGGTGTGCTTCAGCTTGGAGCCCACCTGGTGTCTCATCTCCCTTGGTGCTTTTCATGGATATGTCAGGATTCCTTAAAAGTGGCAATGGCTGTGATAGGTGGGTCCATTAGCAGACACAGTTGGGGGTATGGAAAGAATGAGGCTTTCAGAGTCAGGATTTATACACAGGCTCCATCCCACACATTACTATGAGAACCCCAGCAGAATGTCACTACTCTGAATCTTTGTTTCCTAAGCTGTGAAATGAAAATGGCATTATGTAAATTAAAAGTTGAGGGGCAGGTTAACACTTGAACATCCATAAGGCACGGGACTCACTGCCCTGCACGTAGTAGGTGTGAAATGAGCAAGTCTTCCTTCCCCACACCCACACTTCAGTACAATCTGTCTAAAATGATCTGCTTTTCATTGCTGAAGCAAATCCAAAGCACTGAAGTAGTCTGGGAAAAATAAGAATCTTTGGTGGTGAAGTGGTTAACAGCTTAGCTGTTAACTAAAAGGTCAGCAGTTGCAATGCACCAGCTGCTCTTTAGCAACTCAGTGGGGCAGTTCTACTCTGTCCTACACGGTACTGTGAGTCAGAATGGATCTGATGCTAATGGGCCTGGGTTTTGGTTAGCGCTCCTGGGAGGAACTCTGGTGGTACCAATGGTTAAGAGTTCAGTTGCTAACTAAAAGGTCGGCAGGCCAGATCTACCAGCACTTCTTGGAAATCTTTTATCCTATAAGGTCACTATGAAGTGGAATTGACTCAATAGCAACAGGTTTTGCTCGGCTTAGGGGCATTTTTTGGTTTAACTGGTCATGGGCAAGCAGAAGGAAATGCTGTGCATACTAGGTGTATTGTTTGCCATTTTTAGGTATAGGGCAATGGCACTGACCTGTGCTAACAGCCTAATTCTTCAGAGAAGGGGCCCCACCAATCCAAACACAGAAGGGAAACAAGGACTCCCCAAGGAATTCAGGCAGCACAGATAGCAAGTCCCCACCTCTTGTGGAACTTCAGTTTTCTTACCTGTATACTTAATTGTAATGGACTGAGTGATGCGTGGGTGGGTGTGTATTAAATGACCTTATCCACTGACAATCATTTCTTTCTTACAATTTCCCTCCTTTAAGTCATTTAGAAGGCATTCTTGCCTAATGACTGAGAGTAAGACCTGGTGTCAGACTAGTTGGGTTGGAAATCCAGCTCTCCCATTTGTATGCTGGTTAAGCCTTGGGCAAGTTTCAAACTTCTCTATGCCTCAGTTTCTCAGCTGTAAGATGAAGATGAAAACAGTATTACCTTCACAGTGTTGTTGTTAGGATTAAATAAAATGATGTGCATCAAAGACTATTTAGAAGTGACTGGGGTGAGTAAGTGCTCAGTAAATAGCAACCGTTAAGTCTTACTACTGTGACTAAAGTCCTACATCAGGCCCTGGGCATGCCCTTACCTGGAGTATTATGCTGAACTACAGCCTCAGTCTCTTAGGAGGTTTGCTTGGCATGCTCTCTAATCCATCTCAGGTGTGGCTGTATTGATGCAGTGCTCCTTCAGCAAAGCTCCAGTCTATTCTCACACAAACACAAACACACACACACACACACACACACGTACATTTTCTCTTCTGTCCTTTATTCCTCCTGCATCCTCTCTTCCTGTTTTCGTCTATGATCCTTTCCTCCCTCCCTTCCTTACTCTCCAGCTCTTCTGCAAATCTCTGCAGCTCGCAGGGCTTTGTCTCTGATCAGGCTCGACCCAGGCCATAGAGTTCATGGGGTTACCATGACAACAAGCATCCCTAGCTACTCATCAGGAGGGAAGGGCCAATGGAAAGGGGCTGTTATTTTCCTGGGACATACTCTATTTATCCTCAGCAGCATGCCCTGTACCAGTACTAATATACTATGGGAAGAGAGGTGGTTATTTTTGAGGGTGGGAGGGGGGGTGAAAAAGAAATATCAAGGTTTTATTTTCTAGTGTGTGCTCTGTGGGGGAAGACTACAAAGTGTTCTCAGAGACATTTTATTTTGAATGCAGCCAATGTTTGTGTGTTTATGGGAGGGGAGCAGGGGTGGTGGTGAGATCCAGGTACATTTCTGATTAACACAGCTGGCTTTCCTACAAGGATCCTTGGTGACACAGTGGTTAAAGCATTCATCTGCTAACTAAAAGGATGGTGGTTTGAACCTACCAGCCACCCCTTCGGGAAACAAAGTAGCTATCGGCTTCCTTAAGGATTTACAGTTTGGGGCCTCTGACATACTCATTAAACTTGGAACTCAAATCACTCCCAGAGGTCACCTTTCAGCAAAATGACAGGTTGGCCTATACAATAAATAATATCATCCCTGAGTACTGTGGCCTCCCAAATATTCATCAAGATGAGATCAAATCATTAACATTTACCTTAGACCAAAGATGAGAAGGCTGGGGGCGTGGGGAGGAAGAGAAAGGACAGGGAAGTTCGAATAATGGAAATGGAATAACCAAAATGGAAATAACAATAATGTTGATATTTGTGAAGAATGTGATCAATACCACAGAACAGTATGCTTGAAAATTGTTAAAAGAGAACTGAATTTCCAGTATGAACATAGTAAAATACTAAAAATAAATACATAAATAAATAAATAAGGTTTACAGCTTTGAAAACCCTATGGGGCAGTTCTACTCTGTCACACACAGTTGCTGTGAATCAGAACCGACTTGGTGGCAATGGCTTTACTCTTGGGTTGGTTTTGCAAAGAAAAAAATAAGTTATTTGTCTCAAAAATGACATTTTGTTAGATCCAATGAAGGGATTGCAGGAGAAAACATACATTAATGTTTGACCGGCTCTGTAAAGAATGTTCATTGACTGTTCAAAGCAATTGAATTCTTATTACTCCCATTTTACAGATAAGCAAACTGAGGTTCATAACAATATAGTGACTCAACAAGCTAGGTCAAGCTGCTGGTATGGCCCTTGTATTTGAAATAAAGTTGTTTGATCTCCACGAAGGAGGTTTCAGCATCTTTCAATGCATTTTTCCTATTACCTCCCATCATGTTGACCTTTCTCTTTCAGAGCTTCCCCCTCACATTCTGCCTGCTCAGATCACTTGCATATCTTTCTTGTCTGGTCTTGTATAGTCGTGTATCCAGCAGTGGACTCATGTCTACCTATAACAGAATTATCTGGGTTTGCTAACCTTTCATGGTTAAAGTATTATTTTTGGTAATGTCCTGTTTTCTCACTTTTGGGATGGATACTGAATCTTTGCAGTTTTTGTATTATTTGAAAAAAATCGGGTGCCACTTGTCAGCAGGACATATCCCATGCTCCACAAACCACATCACACATGGGAAGTATGGGTCCCTGGGGCATCACAGTTCCTGGAAACAGTTCAGCCATAAAACATCTTACTTGACTCTATCATTCACACAGTATACTGAATAAACATTGCACTTACTATACATTATTGTTATTGGTTTGATTTAGAGAGGACCGTATTGGTACCATGAACCATACCACACACGGGGACACATGTGTGAGTTCCGTGGCCCAGGAAGTGCATCACAAACTGCTTCACCCCTAAAACAATTCATTTACTTGAACATTGCTGAACGCCAGTAACCTTACTTTCCTAATGACACAAAGGAAACAGTACACATGCTTCTATGACTTTTCTCACTGCACAGCAGCCAAATGACAGAAAAGTTTCATACAATGACATAGAATGACTCCTCCAGGAAGCATCTTCTCACATAAATGGCTCTCAAGACTCAAATGTAGCACAAAGCAATGTCCTTGTTTTTTGGACAGTTACACCAACATCTGCCATGAAGCCAAAATGTGCTAAAGTGGCTCAAATGCCCTCCAATAAACCTCCAGAGGGGAAAAATGTTACACCAGCGTATATATCATATACACCCCATGGTCTGTGATAGGGTTAAAAGGGCCTATATTTCTGGGCCCCACGTGGGACCTGTAGAACTAGAGTCTCAAGAAGTAGGGTCTTGGAAGGCATGTTTTTAACCACTTGGGGGAGATAATTTTGATACACACTGAAGTTGGGGCACGGTTCTTTAGAGCAACAGACTTAACACCAGAGAAAGCAGTAACTGCTTATCTGTTTACCAGTTGTTTTCTGGGTTAATGTAGCTCTCTAAAGAGGGGAAGCTATCTAAATAAATACTCAAGTTAGCATTCAGAAAAGTAAAGGTGTCCAGGAAGCACCAACTGAACCAATAAAAAGATGAAATCACGCCACATGTTCCCAGTGTGAGATGGGCAACTAGGACACACTCTCAGCCCCTGGGAGTGAGACCTCCTTTCCCCACAAAAACCTTGTGATAGCTCTTTCTGAGTCACAGTGGTAACTTCCCTTCTCTCTTTAGCCAGATGCCCGTACAGACAAGGAGTTCTTGGTAGATGTTTTCCAGCTTAGGGTTGTGTGATGGGGAGAAAAATACATTCAGTAAGAATGCCGATGAGACTAAAATGTTGATGAGTGGTCTTGAGCTTCCAAGGAATTAGAAAAACAAGATTACAGGCAAGACATAGGCCCTGCAGCAGACAGTAGGAAAAGGTGATTGGCAGCTTCCAGGATGCTGGCTGCTGTGCTATGAAGCATGTCCCTCACCCAGCCATGGCTTTCTTAACCTGCTAGAAATCCTAGAGTAAAATTAAGGTGGTGTTACTGAGTCTGTCTGGGAGGTGAACCCTGGATCCGCCCACTTTCTGTCCTTGCCCGAATCAGTTAGTACCTAGTCAGGACTTAGACAGGACTATAAACCCCCTTGGAAAGCCAACATAGCAGACATCTTCCCTAAACTACTCAACCTTAAAGCAGAGGCAAAGGCTGCTGTTACAGACAGAACTGTGTCTCTGCCAAAATTTATGCTGAAGTCCTAACCCCTGGTACCTGTGAAGGAGACCTTGTTTGGAAAGAGTCTTTGGTGATGCTATCACTAAACACAAAGTTATAATAGAGAAGGGTAGGTCTCAATCCAATCTGAGTGATGTGCTTATAGAAGAGAAGAGACAGACAAAGAGGGAAGGTG
This sequence comes from Heterohyrax brucei, assembly GCA_028571685.1. NCBI lineage: Eukaryota > Metazoa > Chordata > Mammalia > Hyracoidea > Procaviidae > Heterohyrax > Heterohyrax brucei. The sequence continues at coordinate 170,860,767 of CM053141.1, read as the reverse complement.
ACCATGTCCTGACAGCTTTGTTGTTGTTGCAAGCCAAGAAATACCTGGGGATACAAGAAACTTAGAAAGAAGGATCTTCCCCTGGAGCCTTTGGAGATAACAGGGCCTTGTGGATGCCCTGATTTCAGCCTACCAGCCCCTAGAACTATAAGAGAATCAATTTCAGTTCTTATAAGTCATCTTGGAGTCTCTGGTTAGTACAAAAGGTTAACTCGCTCAGCTCCTAGCTAAAAGGTCAAAGGTCTGAGCCCACCCAGAGGTGCCTCAGAAGAAAGGCCTGGCAATGTCATTCTGAAAAATCAGCCACTGAAAACCTTGTGGAGCCCAGTTCTACTCTGACACACATGTGGTCCCCTTGATGCAGAATTGACTCGATGGCAACTGGTTCTTTGGTTTATAAGCTATCTGTTTTGTAGTCGTTTGTTATAGTAGCCCTATAGAATTTGTTATAAGCTAATCAAATTGGTTATAAACAGGATAGGATCCCATCTTTCCCCATCGTATTTTGACCTGTGTCCATTTCCACTACCACCTACCAAGATGACTGTAACAGCTTTCTAAAGGACCTCCACGTTCATGGTCCCCTTCTCTCTGATTCACATGGCAAACACTGCCCAGGTACTCTTTAGGGACCTGATTATGTCTGATTATGATCCCACCTCTGTCAATGGCCTGCAATGCCTTCCATTCACGCTGAGTCTAAGGTCTGAGATGTTCCAAGATACGACTACAACCAGCCCCTCCTATGGATACATGTTTTCCCACCTCTGCTGTTGCTCCCTCTGTCTCTTCCATTCTGAGTGCCCTCTTCCCTCTTCTCTATCACAATTCTTCAAGACCCATCCCTCAAATGTTACCTCCACAGGAAGCCTTCACGTATTCTCCCATTCAGATGTTGACTCTGATCCTTTAGAGGGTTTTAAGCTCTGTGTATTTTGCAGTGTAATAGGTAGCTATTAGAGACTTTGGTGGCATAGTGGTCAGGTGCTACAACTGCTAACTAAAACTTTGGCAGTTCGAATCTGCCAGGTGCTCCTTGGAAACTCTATGGAGCAGTTTTACTCTATCCTATAAGGTCCCTAGAAGTCAGAATTGACTCCACAGCAGTGTGTTGAGTATTCGATTATGCTTACTTAGGGGTTGGGGTTGCGTGTGTCTCTCCATCACTCCCTGATGCCTTGTGCACACTGCTTTGTGAGGAGAAGCAAGTCAGAAAGGCTCTGTAAAGCTGAATGGGAAGCATTGGAGAGGTTCCTGGGTCCTCCTGGGTGCCCACTACCCATTGAACTGCAGGATGAAACTGCACTGTGCTCCTGTCCCTTGGCCCACACTTCTGGCTCAGACAAGACACATAACAGAAGACAAATGTCCTAATTACAATGACCAGAGAAGACTTCACGTAACCATGGTCACAGTTAAAGACCAGACTTTGACCAATGTCCTGATTAGGGTCCAACTCCCAGCAAATCCATGAAACTCCCGGTAGATGGCTCAAGAAAGAGAATCATTAACTGAATTTAATTTATGCCAATTACGTTGGTTCCTACTTGGGTCAGTAAGCCATAGGCCATGCCCCCTTAAGAAATGTGAAAACATTATTTCTAACTGAAAGGAGTATTCTTCATAATAACGAAAGGAGACATCAGTTTAAACCTGCGAATACATTTACTTGGCAACAAATGGGCCAACAGATCATAATTAGTGGATTTATCAATTACCTTTTCTCTAGTGATTGGCATTGGCTGGGTTGGTCTTTATCTACAACCCAAGAGCTTCTGAAACATAACCCAGCCCCTCGCCCAGCCCTGAGCATGCAGTGGCAGCCAACAAACAACATGTTTCAAAGAAACGCCCCCCGTCCAAATGGAAAATCAAGCACAGCACTGCCTCACTACATTAGTGTTGATTTCCTGTCGGATCCGACTCGACGGCACTTGGCTGGCTTTGCTTCCTGAGCTGAAGAGGCAAAACACCATTCTGCCACTAACACAGCCTTTTAACGCTCGTTAGGGTCATGGACTGGCTTCTCTCAAGCCTACCTGACAAGTTTTAGCGAACATGTGGGCCTCAGACAGCCATTCTCTGACCTTCCAGGCCAGAGGTGGGTAATCTGCCTTGGAGTTTATTCCAGAAAGGGTGGAATGGAATGAATGCCTCACAGGTGTGGTGAGGTTTGCCTTCAAGGAGAGCGAGTAGAGAAAAGGATTTTCCCTGAGGCAGGTATAAGTGGAAAATTGGAGAACTGCCTTGAGGGCTATAGAAGACCCACCTCTTAAAGGCAGAGGAGAAGTTTGTACTAACTCCTGGAGCACACTGAAGCAGCTCACTGTGGTATAAGCACTTCTAAAGAGTTGACAGGCCTGTGAATGGCTGAGCAGTGTTAAAGGTATATTCGCTAAGATTCTAAACAATTCTAGGACAACTGATTTCCTCCTCCAAATCATCTTGAAGCATGTGTATCAGTCTCCCCACACCGCCTTTTTCAATAGTATTTTACCATGCTTTAGGTGCGAGTTTACACAGCAAACTAGATTCACTGGTGGTGGTGGTGAAGAGCTACTCTGGTAATCAAAGTTCAGCAGTTTGAGATCTCAAGTAGCTCCTTGGAAACTCTATGGGGCAGTTTTACTGTGTTCCATAGGGTCACTAGGTGTTGGAATCCGCTCGATGGCAATGGGTTTAGGTTTTTTTTTTCTTTTTAAATAATTTTCCTACAAATTCTTTTGTGCTATGGTTACGCCCCCCAACCCCATGTGTCAGCATTCTCTTTATTTCCACTCTGTTTGTTCAGTTTCCATTAATCCTAGCTTTTCTTCCCCCTCCTTGCCACCTCATCTTTGCTTCTGGGTAACTGTTGACCTTTTGGTCTTGTACAGTTAATTGTTGAAAGCAGCACATTACTCATGGCTGATAATGGTTTATTTTATGTGCCAATCTACTATTTGACTGGAAGGTGACTTGCAGAAATATCTGAAATTCCAAGTTCAAAAGGTGTCTTCTTTACTGCAAAACCAAGCAGAGTTTGGGCCACCTGCCACAAACAGCCAATCTTTGAGATAGGGGTGAGATGAGACGCAAGATGTTTATTGTATACTGGTAGGCAAGGAGACAGAGGGCATCACTCATCCAAAATCTGCCTTCCTGATATAGGGACTAGCTGGAAGTTTTATAGGGGGAAGGAATAAGGGTTTATGAGTCCTAGGTTTTTGTAGAAAGTTAATCTTCTTTAAGTGGTCACAATGGTGCCATCTCAGGTGTGTTGACATCTTAATTAGTGGTTTTGGCCCAGAGGTGGTCTGGCTATCACATACTCTCAGATAGATTCCTTTGTTTTTCCGTTATCGACTTTAGATTATTATCATTTGTCTTTCTACAGTCCTAAAGAGAGCATAGATTAGTCCTTGACCTTGAGAGAACTAGAGGAAACAACAGACTTATGCTTGTGGACAGAATCAGGAAACCAAATGGCACAGGTCGGGCTCAAGATGTAGTCTCTTATTTTGCCCTGCCTGTTCCATTTTAGGTAATAGTCTAGGGAGTACCTGTAGTCTCTACTGGTCCAGAACATCTGGCCTATTGTAGAAAACTGAGTTTTGTTGTATACTTTTCTATATCCAGAATCATAAAGAATACGCTTGGTTAGAACATTTGGTATTGGTCACTGGGTAGTGAGAGTTGGTACTAGTAGCCAACTGTTCTTGTCTCGAGTCTGAAGAGCTTGTGGTTCCTGAGGGCTATTAGTTTTGTGGACTAACTTCTTTTTGAGCCTTTGATCTCTTTCATTCTCTTTTGCTCCATATGAGTAGAAATTGATAGTTGTATCTTACACATGAGCCTTTTTTAATGGCATCAGAGGAAACACGGGCCGTCTTTTATTCTTTTTCTCATTTTCCCCTCCATCCTGCAGAATGGTTTCATGAGATCAAATGACTAAGCCAGGGATGCTGAAGCATCCTGTGGCACTTGGTTTCCCATGACTCTTCCTTTTAGGCATGCTAGCAGGTTTTTAGGTATTTAGCATGCTTTGGGTGAACAGTATCATTTGGAGCATGTGGGAAAGACAGGTTAAGGTATGTGTCTATGTGTGTGTGTCAGGGGCAAGGGAGGAAGAGGTCACGTCTTTTCTCTGTTTCCCAGTGGTGTCTTCCCAGAACCTCTTCATATGCATTGTCAAGTGCCCATCAGAAACAACTATCCCTTTTAATGCAGAGATGATGGAGTTTGCAGCCTCCAGACAGATACCATAACCAGTTTCTATCTCCACTGTTAAGTAGAATATCACGAGCTATCTCCCGGTCTAACTAGTTTCTCCAGATGTTTTTTAAGGCAATCAACCAACTTCCTCCTCAAGGTAAAGAAAACCCACAGTCTGGGGTTGCAGACCACAGACCCAGTCAAGACCAGATCTGGCCGGTCTGATGTGCACAGCGCCATCAGCCTTCACCCTCTCTGCAGCCCCTCCCCTCCTTTGATTCTCTGAATGACCTTGAATTTTTCTACTATCAGATGGAATCAAACTTTATCAGCCTAGGATTGTGGGAAGACTTTCAGAAAGCAAAGGATTCAAGCCCAAGATCCAGTTTGAGAGAACTCTTTCTTGGACTGAGTAAACCCAAATGACAGAATCACCCCAAGCATGTCTTTTGGGGCTAGACAAATTAATGACTTTGCTTCTTGCCCTAGGACCTTTCCTCAGTTTTTGTCTCTAAGAAAAGCTGTTGCTGCTGTTGTTCAGAGAGCCATCTTGGCAATGCAATTCCTGACATGTTCCTTTGTTTGGCCAATGAAATAAAGCTTCTTGTTTAGTTTTCAGACATTTCGTGTCTCTGCAGTGTGCCAAGTGAGGACCTGAGACCACAGTACCAATGAGAAGTAGAACCCATAAACAGAAGAGAGACATTCTCTGGCCAGAAACTCATGGCTATCTTAGGGTGCCTATTACTCTGTAAAATGAAAAGCTCTGTGGCTATCGTGCTGGGAGAAAGGAGTGCTGTGAGAGGGTCTGAGTGAATATGACCACCAGCTGGATATTTCTTGACTTGCAGAGTAACCATCAGTGATCTATATTTGGTACACATTCCCTTTCTTTTTGCTCTCCCTTCTTCTTGGTCTCACAATTAATAAATGGCTTATGATGATTGTGAAGATAGGGAAAGGAATAGAAGTACTTTTTCTCTTTATCATAGAGTTAAATAATTTTCAACATTTATTCCAGTATGAATGTCTGGTCACAGGAAACCCATAAAAACAATATTACTGCTCAGAGCAGTGGCCTTGATACATAAAAAGTGAGCGCTCACTGCTGTCGAGTGCTGTCGTTTGTCTTTAGAGTGATAAGTGGGTGCTGTGGGCTCCAGAAATTTGAGTAGTGGTCAATGTTTGGCCTGCGTGAATAGGTACAGAGAACCTGGCCCAAGTTCAGCCTCCTAGCTTCAATGGTTCTGTCAGTCATAAGACACAGTATAGAGCTAGAATAAGTTATAGCCAAGGGCTCTGGAGTCACACAGGCTGGGCTGGAATCCTGGCTCCTTCCTTACTAGCTTTGTCTACTTGCTCAGGTAACTTAATTCTGTATTGCTGCTTCCTCATCTGTAAAATGGGGATAATGGTAGATGTAGGGATGTTGTGAGAATTATACGAGATGATGCACTTAAGTATGTATCAGAGCACATGGCATTTAGTAGGCACTCACTAAATGGTGACTTTTTTTTAACAGTAGAAAACTGAAGGTTAGATAATCTGTGTTTTAGGTGCCAGTCACTCAAATATCCAATATTTTCTGAGTTGTCACCTTGTTTCAGGCACCTGTGCATGAGATAGGGTAGCAGAGATATTCTGTTGACTATGCAAATTATATCACCTCTCTGGGCCCAGTTTTCTTAACTTTTTATCCAGGTATTTGGACCAAATGATGTCTTTAACAGAAAAAAACCCTTCAGTATATTGTAAGTCTGCAGCATCATCAACGTTCCTGGACCCATAAGAACTCATTTCTACTTTGGGCCTTTCTAGGGCCATGTTCTATTTGTTTTCAATACAAAAATCTCTTTCTGTCAAGGATTGTCCACTAGATTCCCTTCAAATTTTGCCTCAACTTGGACAAAGAGTATTTTTAAATTCTTTCAGGTGAAAATGCATGGTTGATAATTATCCGGTTTCTGTTCATTAGGTCACATTCAATTATTTCTACACTCCTGCAAACATTTTTATTCCCCTAACTCTCAGACAATTACTTAAAATGATTCAATGCATTCTCACTGATCTCCAAATGAGAAAAAAAATTCTTTACAAATTGCTTCCTTAAGTCATTCTGTAATCTCAGACCACGTTTTTCTCCCCTTTATTACCTATATTTCAATACTTAGCTACTTTGGTATTGTGGTTAAGTGCTATGTCTGCTAACCAAAAGGTCTGTAGTTCAAACCTGCCAAGCATCCCTTGGAAACTCTATGGAGCAGATCTACTCTGCCCTATAGGGTGGCTATGAATCAGAATCGAGTTGACGGCAGTGGGTTTGGTTTTTGGTTTTCAGTTCATTGACTGTGTCATGGTTTCTCTTTAGAGTCTTTGCGCGTGCTATTCTGTCTCCCTGTACTGTATTCTCTCCCTTTCTCCTCATTTCACCTTGTTACTGTCTATTAATCTCTCGTATCTCAGTTTAAAAGAAGCATCATGAAGAATCATTCCCAGGCCTGCCCACCTATCACAGCAGACTAGGTTAGTGCCTATTATCCCTAGGTCTGTTTGACGTCTCCTCTGCCTTCACTGTTTACAGTTTTGAGTAAGTTGGGTGTTTGTAATCGATTTATTCTGCTAAGGAAACCATGGTGACACAGTGGCCTGTTAAACAAAAGGTTGGCAGTTCAAATCTGCCGGGTGCTCCTTGGAAATTAATATGCAGTTCTACTCTGACCTATGAGTCAGAATTGACTCGATGGTAGTAGTTTCTTCTTATTCTGTTTAGGACTAGTAATTTCTGAAGTTTAGGATTTGTCTCTTTGATAAACTCTGGAAAATCCCATTCAAAGATTGCCTTTATTCCTTTCTTCTCATCTTCATCTGGAAATGGTAACATGTATACATCGAATACTTTTTATGTAGCTTAGCCTCTGTTGTTGTTTTCTAGTTTTCTTTTTTTCATCTTCTTTTTTTTTTTCTTTTTTTTTTTTTAACTCTGTTCGTGTAGCATTCTGGGAAATTTTCTCAAATATTTTTTCCAGTTCACTAGTATATTCTTCAATGTTGCCTAATTTGCCACTCCATTGTGACTTTATATCAATGACTACATTATTCATTTCTTTTAAGTTCCAACTGATACTTTTTCAGACACTTCTGGTCTTTTATGACAGTGTCTTTTTAAGATATCTTTGATTAGTTCTTTTCTTTTAGTTATGCTTCTGATTCTTCCTCATATAGATTGTCACATAAGTTATAGTTTTGCCTTACTTAGAATAATCAGCTTACGCTTTGCATTGTGGCTTTGGTTTGCCGTTTTTGTTTGTTTGTTTTGTGCATGTGGCAGTGTATATTTCCTTACTTGGATTTGGATTCAAAGGGTTTTAGCTATATATTATGTAGCATTTCTAGTTGTTTTATAGTAGGTGTTCTGTTCTACAATACTGCAGCAAGTAGATCTCTTCTAGGTCTCCTTTTAAAGATCATCATAGTATCTATTATAATTGTTATGAGACATTACTAGATCTTCAGTGACAATAATTTGCTGTTAATGTCTGTCTCTCCCAGAAAGAAGGTAGTCCTATGGGGACAGGGACTATGCTTGTCTTATTCAAAACTATAGCTCCAGCTCCTAGCCCGTTGCTGAGATGGAGGGGCTCAGTGTCACTGAAAGGAATGAATGAACGGGGCAAAATTGGTCCCTTATATCATGGAGCTTCATCCTTTGACGATGTTTAGTAATACTTCTTCCCCATCCTTGAATGAAGCTGGGACCCTGAAGTTAATCCCTGAAATGATTTAATCCCTGTTTGATTGACGTAGCTCACAAACAGCTCACTCTGTACTCTCTTCAGTTGCCTTTTACATGCTTTATCCCATTTGATTCCTAAAACCACCTAGAAAGGACAAGAATAATTATCCTCCTTTTACAGATGAGGAACTGTGCACTGGCAAGACACAGTGTCTTATCTTTCTAGTGTAGAGTCCTGAAGATTTGGAGTTAGAAGATCTACATTGAAGTCAGGACTCTACATTATATGTTTAGCTGTTTTGAATAAATGTCACATCTTTACTGGAAAAGTGAAGACTGCTTTTTACTGAACTATATGTGCCTTCTCCAAGAAATCAGGGTCTAGGAAAGAATAGGTACTTCCATTTATTACAGTAAATGCCTTTTCCATTTCTATAGCCAAAGTCCCAGAACTTAAACTGCTTGATTTTTCACTTGGACAAGGTGTCAATGTTTCTTTTGAGGTAAACATTACAAACCACTTTTTCTCAAAGGATCCAGGTTGCTGGTGAACCCTGTTTGTGGCCTAGCTGGATGCAGGAATGTCTGGTAAAGGGTGGAATACTACAGATTACATGACAAGACACAAGTTTCACTGATGTTTAGCACACGTGGAAGGGTAAGGTGAGGCATGGAGAAGAGCACACACATAGCAATCGTCATAATAGCTGAAGTTTCCCAGGTCAATTTTTAACCTCAGGGCTGCAGATCTTAGGTGGCTGGATTCTTCCAGGCCCATGGGCATTGACGAAAGGCCTTCTTAACAGCTGTCATTGTGGCACTGGTGTCGTGTGGCAGAGACAGCAGGTTCATTCTTGAGGCAGGAGGGGAAAGGGAGTACCAAGGAAGCAAATCTTGGCTACTTACCTCAGGGCGGACCCCTTGGGTGTCGCAATGCCATAGCCTTTGGAATCCAAGTTACCTCCCACCTTCATGGTGTCACAGGGTTTCCGCTGCTCAATGTACTCATTCATGGTGGATTCCAGGAGGTAGGCATACTTGCCCTTGGATTTCCTCACTCGGATCATCCCCTCCTCTGTTGTCCGAACAAAAACTGATGGTTCTGCTGACTTCATATATGTCCACATCTTCTCAAATACAGCAATTTTAGACCTCTGACAAACGATATAAACAAAGCCAGAATTCAGTGCTGGCTGTGTTTGGAATTGGGGTCTGCACACATATTAATAAAGACTGTGTGTAGCTTGATCACACATTTATGAGCAAGATTAGCTCAGGAAGAAACAAATTATGAGTGATTGCAAAATAAGAGGCTCTAATTAGTACCAGTAGGTTCTAAAGTGCAAATATCTTGCAAATACAGAATGAACAGAATAGTTCAGAATTTTTTAATTACTGCTGAGTAATTTACACTTATCCTAAATAATGGAGAAAATTAAGAAAGTGGGCTCATGTTCATTTTTTAAAGATATTAAGGAGCCTATCTTTCAAGGAGACTGTATTTATACAGCCCAGAAGAGTGGAAAGCTGAATACCAGTGACAGCATTATTGCGAGACAACACCGCAGAATTTCTGAATCGTGAGTTTTAAAGTCTAGTCATTCCAGACTGTTAAGTCCTGATCCCCAAATGTAAACTATAGTCTGATAACACTTCTAACTTGAGCCCCAATATAGCCAATTGTTAACAATTTGAAAGCCTCTAAGTCTAGCCAAAATGCTTTTTTTTGCTTCTTCCTAAACTCACAATGGGCCTTCCTACCTTTGGGGCTTTGCTCAGGCAAAAAATTGATATGCTGTTTTGGTCCAGCCAAATCCTGCTGGAATAAATCTTATGTATTCTGAGACCACTTGGTTCCATGGGTAATAATTCTCAAAAGTTTAGTGGGCACCAGGATTATGTACAGAGTGTAAAAAATGTGGATTTTCTGTCTCTGATTGGAGAGATCTGATCCAACAACACATCTGGGGTGGGGCCTAGAATCAATCTTTCCCATAATTTCCCCCAGGTGATTGTGATCTGGATGGCCTGTGTGGCCCTTATTTTGAGCAACAGTATTGTGAAGGCTGACATTCCTCTGTCTTGTCTGGGTTGCTTGCTGGATGGTCTTGGCTACACTGCTAGAATGGCAGGTCATCCCTTCTTATCTGTTGGTCTTGTGCATTTGGGGGTAAGGGCTATCTCAGGTCCTTAACTAAGTCTAAGCAAGTACCTTGCACATAGTAGATACTAAGTCCAGGACCACAGTTCACTCCTCTTACCGGACACATTGTTTCTAGAGAACTTGATTTCCCCAACCGGTGAATATACTTTGGGAATGCTGGAGTCAGGCTTTTGAAAATACTTTGTGAATTAGCATGTTAAGTACATACAAGTGAGTGACTATTGTTTTTAAAGATAGTTATTATCTGAGTCCTGTTTTTGCTAGGGACCAGATAGTTGATTTCAACTCACAGTGACCCCACTTGACAAAGCTGAACTGCCCATAGGGTTTTCAGACTGCAATATTTATGGGACAAGGTCACCACCAGGTCTTTCTCCCGTGGAGTGGTTGGGTAGGTTTAAATATTTACCACCTCAGTTAGCAGCTGAGTGGTTAACCCTTGTGCCACCAGGGCTCTTACAACCTGTATAATCTACTAGTTCATATAGAGATTACAGATTTATTTGCTGTGAGATTACATTATCATATAGCATTTTTCTCTGCACACAAGTGTAAGTTAAATTTCCTTGATATTAGCTTCAATTGTTGGGAAGACACTGATGTGCCATTAAGTTGTCATTTGAGCCAACTGACCTACAGAGATATTTGGAGCCCTGAAAAATTCTAGATCTCAAGGGAAAATTAATGAAAATAGTTACTGAGAACTTCAGGGAGATACTAAGTAGAGTGAGTCTTAATTAGTTTTTAGAAGTCTATAATTAGATAAGGTAGATCATCGTTGTTAAGTATAGTTTATAATTTGGAAAGGATACCAGATTGAGAACGAGAAGCCCTGGATCTTAGTCTTAGCTCTACCTCGGACTCATGGTTTGGAGTCTGGAAATTTCCTTCTCTCTGGGCCTCAGTTTTCCCAGTTGCACCAGAAAGAATTGGGGCATAGTAATTTTTACGGTTCTTGCTAGCTTGAAATATGCAATTCTTTACATGAAGGTAAATCACTGAAGCAATAGGAAGAATGGAGAAAAGGGAAGGAAGATTCCAAGGTTAGGGAAGGAAGCACCTGGCACCAATCACAGCATCTACAATGTGTAAATTCAGCGGTGACCAGATTTTCAAATGATCTTCTAGATGCAAAAGCAACAAAACACGCAGCAGGGCTATTGCAAGATGCAGTTTGACCTGACAGGATGGACACCGCAGGGGACTAGGCTGCTGACGGGCAGAGCTGAAGAGCCCCTGGGCAGCAGAATATGGAAAATTAATATGTCCTCTCAGCCTCACCCTGGTGCCCAGACCGCCCAGGCTGTGCTCATGGCTGCTTGGAGCGCGTGATCGGGACAATCTAATCTCCAGGAACGCAAAGCGAGGATGAGTGGCAGGGAAGATTGGACGCATTCTCAGGGTGTTTGTTCTCGGATCTCTCCTACCATCTGCAGCTCCCACGGCCCGTCTCACATCTTAATTAAACTGCCCATGGAGGATTAAGAAACTACGGGTTGGAGCTGCCAATATGCTCTTGGCTGTTACGGAGAGCAAAAGCCAAATTTTTCAGAAAGTGGGCTGGAGAATTTTTTAACCTCACATTTCCTCCTCTTGCCTTTTGGGGGTGGTATGTGACTTTGTCTCTCTGCCTACCAAAGTCCTGGTGGGGTCATTCTCAAAGCCAGAGTCACAGAGATTGAAGGGCTCATGAAACCCATCTTATGAGCACTCTCCTTTAATAGCAAAACTGCAATGGGTAATGCACTGCTCAGTATCCTGTAGCTTGTTAGTGATGGGGCCAGGAGTAAAACCTGAGTCTCCTGATTCCACATTTGCTTCCTTTCACCACAACCAGTGCTTTTCTCATTTTAAACTTGATACCTCACTAGCTCTGGAACTTCATGTAAGTCACAGAACCTCTCTGAGCCTGTTTTCTCCGCCCGACAATGGTGATCACAGCACCCACTGTACAGGGTTGCTGTGAAGAGAACACATGTTAAATGCATAGCCCAGTGCCTGGGACACAGTAGGCATTCCATAAATGGTACAATTACTACCAATAATGGTATCCTCTTTTCAGGTTTTATTTAGGGTTGTTGTTAGGTGACATGGTTTTGACTCTTAGCAATTCTGTGTGACAGAGCAGCACTACCTGGTAGGATTTCCTAGGCTGTAACCTTTAGGCGCAGGGGCTCTGCTAGCACACTTAAAGCATTTGGTTGCTAACCAGAAGTGAGCAGTTTTAATCCACCAGAGACTCCACAGAAGACCAGTTGGTCTGCTCTCATGAAGATTACAGCCTAGAAACCCTCCAAGCAGTTCTGCTCCGTCCCATAGTGTTGCTATGAGTCAGACTGACTCAACAGTGTATATCAATAACAACAGCAATTTTTAAAGGAGCAGAACGCCAGATTCTTTCTCCCAAAGAGCCGCTTGATAGGTACAAACTGCCAAATTTTTGGTTAGCAGCTGAATACTTAACCTACATATGTTAGAGTAGAAGTACCAAATACATGGTTGGTTTGATGCTAGTTTCTTCTTCCTGTATCCATGGCAGACATTGGTATCAGTCAAGACTTTCTTTCTCATTGATGGCAGATAGGACCTCAGAATCCTTTTCAACACAGAACTCCAGGTAGTCACAACCAATCAAGCAAAGTTAGCACATGAACTATAATTTATTTACTCCCCTATGGGGCACAGACATTTTAGAATGTTGACCACCTGGTTGCAGATTTCTGACTTCATAGCTTATTAGTGGTAGGGCCTGGAGTAAAACCTGGGTTTCCTGATTCCATACTTGGTACCTTTCCACTACAGCCAGGTGCTTTTCTCATTTCAATCTTTGTACTTTACTAGCTGTGGGACTTCAGGTTAGTGAAATAGCCTTACTGAGCCTCTGTGATTATTCACGGAGATCTGTGCCTCTAGTTAGCTAGAAAAAAATGCCTAGCTTCTCCAACTCTAAAACAGTAGGGCTAGGTTAGATTCAGTTCTGTCTAGTTTGCAGAGTGTACAATTCTGATTCCACAAAGGCACTAAAAACAAGACTCTGGTGAACAGCCTTTTGTAACCAAGGGAGAAAAGGAGCTGAAGATTCTGCCTTATAGGATATGATCTGAAGTTATGTCTGTAGTGCAGAAAAGCTAAAATGATGGGAGCTTGGTCAGTAAAGCATATAAAGGGGGCAATGAGAGCTGAACTGGCATGATTCTGAAGAGAAGACATTGACTGGATTGGCAGTAGAAGCTGGGAGGTAGAGGAAGGGATAACTATGTCTTATAAATAACTACATAAAAAGGAAACAAAGAAAAATATATACTTTCAGAAGACAAGAGGATTGTTGTCTGATGAGAATTTCCATTTAAGCCCCAACAGGAGAAAATACCACTGTCAACAAAAACAGTTGCCATTGAGTCAACTGTGACTCATGAAGATGCCATGTGCGTCAGAGTACAACTATGTTCCAAGGAGTTTCAATGGCTGATTTTTGGAAGTAGATCAGCAGGACTTTCTCTGAGGCACATCCTGGTGGACTCAAACTTCTAACCTTTCAGTTAGCAGACTGAATGTGTTAACCCTTTGCACTACCCAGGGTGTTTATTCATAGTAACTGTGTAGTGGGATCAGCTAGTTGGAGGCAAGCGGGAAGAAAATCAAAGTTGCAAACATTTAAGTTGCAAGCACTTTTCTGGGCTTGCCTCTCCAGTGGACGAACCTCTTTTCATTCAGTAGCCTATGTCGAGATGAACCGGGCCTTCACAGAAGGTGCCAGGTGGGAGGAATGGGAATGACCTTAAATCCTGCCCTGAGAGATCGAGCCTGGAGCTTGTATGGCCTTGGAGACTCCTGCTATAATGCCTAGCATCTCCGAAGCAGAGTCCAACTGAAACATGTATCAGTTAACAACACTACCCCATTAACACAGTGTGGTTCAGTGGCAAGATAGTTGCACTGGAGCGAGAAAACTCCGCAGATTTTCTACCCACTAGTGACACTTGCATGGTGAATTACTTGAGTTTCAACTTATTATCCATAAAACAGAATGCAAAATCACTGTTTGGCCTTAGGTCACAGGTAAAGCATATATGAGACTATGGCTGTGAATGTACTTTGGGGAAGGCAAACCTGTGTTGTATAGATAAGGGGATGACAGGATGCTAAGTGGATCAGGTAGTTCCCAGCTGCTCTGCTGGGGATGGAGCATGGGACTGGCTTCATGGACAAATGTTAGCCACTTCCTTCACGCATTAGGTGCAGGCTAAAAATGGGAAGGAACTGTGATGAGATTACAAGTCATTTTCCTTCTAACTGCCTGGGTGGTCTCAAGCAAGTCATTCACCTCTCTAAGATGACAGGCGCAGTCCAGGTGATCTCTGTCTCCTTCTTGCTCCAGTATGTTGAAAATGGATGGTTTTTAACTCTGGAGCCTGCATCAGTGGTGGTTATGAATTTTATTCCTTTCTTGTCTGTCATTCAGAGTACACAGTCCATGACGAAGAAACTGCAATACAGTGGGATCCACTCCCCAGGCCTTCCTGTTTCTGAGTATCTGTTTAAGCTGTGCCTTTTGCCCTGAATATATTTAGCTTATCCTGTGACTTGATGGCAGTGGGTTGGGTGTGACCCAGGTGTTTTGATGTCCAGAAATGTTTGCAAATCTGCCCTGTGTGGTTGTAATTCTTACCTGGTTCCAAAATGACTCCCAAATGCCTGCTTCTCTCTAACACCATAATGGTAGGTGGAGCTACCATTAATCATTCTTGTCCTCTCTTGTATCTTAGACACATTATTTCTTGTAATTTCCTAACAACTCTGTCATGGACTGAATCGTGTACCCCCTAAAATGTGTGTAGCCATTGGACTAGACCATGATTCGTGGTATTGTGTGATGTTCCTATATGCTGTAAACCCTGTCTCTGTGATGCTAATGAGGATGAGCGGCAGTTGTGTTGATGGGGCAAGACTCAGTGTGTAAGATTGTATTGTGCCTTGAGGTAATCTCTTGAGAAATAAAAGAAAGAAGCTAGCAAATAGAGTTGGGGACCTTATTTCAGCAAGAAGCAGTGCAGGGAGCAGAGTTCACCTTTTGGAGAGGATGTGGGGTGCCTGCACCTCAGAAGCTCCCAGTCCAGGGGAAGATTGATGACAAGGACCTTTCTCCAGAGCCAACAGAGAAAGATTTCCCCTGAAACTGATGCCTGAATTTAGTCTTTAGCCTACTGCAGTGTGACAGAATAAATTTTCTACATGTGGTATTTGTGTTAAAGCGGCACTAGATGACTAAGACAAACTCTTTGAGATAGACAGTATTTTCCTTATTTTATAGATGGGGAGATGCTATCAGAGCGGCTAAGTGCTGCGGAACAAGTAAGGGATGGAGCCCAGTTCTAGATCCAGATCTGGCTAACCCTACAGTTTCCTAAGCCCTCTGCTTCTCTGACTTCACTCACTGCTTCTTGCTATACCCACTCCACATTTTTTCTGTCTCCCAGACTATCACATAAACTTCCTATCCCAGTCTTTTCCCTCCCTAGAGTAACTCATCATCGAGCAAGTCAGCATTCACTGAGCTCCTACTATTAGATAGAAAGGGACCCAAAAGACGTTGGGTTTGCAGTGACTGGTGGATTACTAACTAGACTGTAACTGACTTGTAGGACCAGAGAGGGAACTGCATCTGAGCTTCTCTGTAGGAGAACTTGACACACCGTGGCATACACAAGAGTTCTATATCAGTGCAGGAACACTGAAGCTTCTACCACCACCATCACCACTGGTTTCTGTTACATCAGTTTTGACTCATAGTGACGCTATGTCTGTCACAGCAGAGCTGAGATCTACAGGGTTCACAGTGGCTGGCTTTTCAGAAATAGATCAACAGATCTTTCTTCCCAGGTGCCTCTGGGTGGATTTGAACAACTTCTAACCTTTTGGTTAGCAGCAGGGTGTATTAACTGCTTATACCACCCAGGGATTCCTTGAAACCTCTACAAAAGTAGACCTCAGTGTTCTATAGACATCAGAGGCATGTTCTGAGTTTGCCCACTTTGAACTCAGTTAAGCAGTTACCTGGCTGCATATATTAGCCATGGTGGCTCCCTTTTGTGGAAGTGTCTAGGACAAAGGATGTCCCTACCCTGAAGAATTCCTTAGTGGATCCTGCTTCCAGTGTCCCGTAAGCGATTTCAGTCTGCTTTGCTAGGTCCTCTGCACTCTCAATGGGAGACACCATCCTCTCCACTGTCAGGAAGGCAGCCAGGTTGGCTGTGTACGAGGAGATGATGATCAAGGTGAAGAACCACCAGACGCCACCAACGATGCGGCCAGAGAGGGACCTGTAGGCCAAAGGGAAGAGGCATCAGGCTTGGACATCAGTTGTAAGAGATACGAGGAGGGGCAAGAGCCCACCAGAACCCATCAGCAGAGCTGCCAAGTGCTGTTTCTGTCTTCTCTTCTATCAGCGAGATGTGAGAATTCAAATGTCAGAGACATTCGCCTCTGCATTTTGTTCCTCATCACAAATGAGGACCCGAGGGGTCACTGCCCTTCAGTGGTGAGAAAGCCCGAAGTCACATACTCACACTTACTTTCACACATAGAGACACATGGAGCCACATGCCAACAGAAACATCGCTATGTAAACATTAGCTTCGAAAGTTACAGACACAAAGAAACACATGCTTTGAAATGCAATTCCATACACCTGAAATCTTTATACACACATACAGGAATACAAATTCATTTATACACATGATGTACATGTTTTTGTCATTTTGCAAAATGTTTTCAGGCTGCCTTCTCAGTGTTGTTCTCTTGGCCAGAAAGGTCGCCAAAATGATGGACTAGAGAGAAAGAGGGAGACTATTTTGGAAGTAGAGCAAGAACAACTATACTCTAGCCACTTTGGGGAACAGCACTATTGGGCACAATGTAATTCCCCTTCTGTCACAGAGAATGAGGATTTAGCTGAAACAAAAACAAACGATATTTTCTTCTGGATCAAAGGGGCAAACATGACAATCACTGATGAGGTGAAAAATTTATCTTTGAACTTCTCAGAGTTTGAGAAGGGGCCAAGCATCCTGTAGAGCTAGAAAGAGGCTGCTTCCTTGCACAGTCCTGCCATCTCTGCGATTCTGTGATTTGAAATCATAAGTAGGTAAACCAGAATGTAGGACTTCCACTGGAAAATCAAACAAACTGCAGTAGCAGAGGCAAAATCTCTCTCTCAAAGCCACAGGGCTAGTAAACCCTTTGATTCAACGTCAGTCTTTGGATGCCAGTCCAGTGCTCTTTACAGCTTAGGAGGTGGCTGTTGCATGTGTCTGAGTTTCCAGACAAAGCTGCTGCTCCTTTCTCAACTCTGGATGGCTGCAGCGGCATCCTAACTGGATTTTCTGCTTCCCTTCTGCTCCCTAACCCCTCTGATTCCCTGCCAAACCTATTTTCTTCAAGGCAGCTTGAATGATCTTTCAGAAATAAAAGCATTAATTGCATCTTGATGGTTCTCTGATTAAAACCCATAAGGAAGGGCCTTTGTCTTACATTTGGACTAAAATTTAAACCCCTCGGTGATCCTCAGGTTCACGTGTTGTCTGGGCCCTTCTCTCACCACTGCCATCCTCGGTGTACTTTCTGTATCCCAGTCATATTGGATTGCCTTTGTCCTTCAGTTCATAAAACTCCCTTCCTTATCACTTCTGCTTTTTTCCCTGATCAACCCATCAGCCCCAGCGCATCCTCCAAACCTCATCCCAGGCATCACTTTTCCAATATCCTAGCATAAGTCTCTTCTAGCCTCCTGCAACTCTTGCCACAGTTGAAGTCTGACATCTGTTGTTTGATTGTTTGTGTTTTTTCCTTAGACTCTAAACCCTGCAAGTTTGAGGGGAAGTTTTAGTTCCTTTTAAGCATAGTTGTATCTTTAGTGCCCAGCACAGAGAAAAATGGTTGCCTTCAAATCAATTTCAACTCATGGCGACCCCATATGTGCTAGGGTAGAACTGCAGTCTGTAGGATTTCCAGTGGTTGTACTCTTAAGGAAGAGCCCTGGTAGCACAGTGGTTAAGAGCTTGGCTGATAACCAAAAGGTTGGCAGTTGGAATCTACCGGCTGTACCTTGGAAATCCTGTAGGATTTCCAAGAGCAATTCTGCTCTGTCCTATAGGTTTGCGATGAGTTAGAATTGACTCAAAGGCAACCAGTTTGCTTTCTGAAATCTTAAGGAAGTAGATCACCAGGTCTTTCTTTGTGAGGTGCCGTTGGGTGGATTTGAACTACCAGACTTTTGATTAGTGGTCGAGCACTACCCAAGGACCTCAGCACAGAGTAGGCCCGCAATAAGGAATAAATGTATGAGTGCCGCCTTTCTCATAACCTTGTGGATCTATTCACAGCAGTTTCTAGAGACCAGGAATAAGTGTCAGGGTCAGGAGAATCCCACACTACCTAAGGCCCAGGGCTTCTGAAGTCATGGCCTCAAGCCAAGCATTCAGGATCGCTGCCTCCTTTTCCAACATTACAGCACTGAGAGACCCTGCTAACTTATCCCAAATTCAGCATCTTCTACTGAAGCTCAGAGACTGCATAGGAAAGTTCCTGGCCTGAGGCAACTTCTTTTCTGCTCTGGCTTAATTAATATTTATCTGCTCGGTGTTGAGTGCAGCTTGCCCTGCATGGTATCCCCACGTCTCCACCTGCTTAATGAAGACACCAAAGGAGGATTCAGCTGCTTTACAGCCAGCAAGGGTCCTCAGTGGAACAATTGGGGGCTTGGAGGGAAGAGTCTCTTCGAAAGTGACCTAATTTTGATGCTTCATTTGTATCTGACCCATGAAATGGGACCTTGCATGTGAGGCAACCCTCACCCCACCTTCAGTCCAGTTCACTGGTACAGGTAAAGCTGAGTTTCTATCCCACAAACTTTCCTTTTTACCAGCTCCATGGTGAGATGCAGGGATATGGAGTTACACCTGGACTGGGAAAGAGAGCCTTTGCTCTTTCCTTGACCAGCTTCATGACCTTGGCAAGTCACCAGCCCTGCTGAGTCTCAGTTTTCCTCCTCTGTGTAATGGGTGAGACTTGTCCTTCATCATAGTGAGAAACCAAAACTTTCAGAAATGGAAAAATTTTTAGTCTGTTCTTTTCCTTTTACTACACAAGCTATTGGAATTAAAATAAGATGGTGCAGGAGAAAACACTTTGAAAAGTGCTACTGAAACACAAGGTGTTATTTTTATGATGATGATTATTCTTCTAGGGAGCCCCAGGGCAAAGCAGCATTTTTCCCAGTAGGGAAGCCACAGCTATGATCTGAACCCTTTGGAGGTCTGCCCAGTCACCTGAATTTTATTAGTCTCTTAACTTGGCTGAGCTCTACCCGAAGCTCCCTTTGTGATTGAGGAATCCCTTATATTCTGACAGATTTGTCACAATTTATATGGCTTGTTGGAATCATTATCTTCCTTAACTGCGTTTATAACCCTGTGAAATTGATGAGGGAGGGATGGGAATCCACATCTTACAGATGAAAAAAACTGCAGTTCAGGGAACAAAAATAACTGGCCCAGGGTCATCCTGAAGCAGAAGCAGAGCTGGGACCAGAAACAGGATTTCCTATGTCCTGTCCAGCATTTTAGACACTACAGACCATTTCCCCTGCCACCAAATGCTGGTTTATTGGTAGATGGGCGTGGACTTCTCAACCCATGACTCCTCCAAGATGTTGAATCACAGCCAATACTCACTTCTTGTAAGGCTTAGGGGAAACTTTGGGATCTGCAGAAAGTAGTCTGACCCCCAGTATCTCCGCAGTATTTGAAACTTGCTTGTATTCTTTTTTTCTATTGCAGTATGATTATTACAAACTTAGCAGCTTATAATAATATCCACTTATTATCTAATAGTTCTGTAGGTCAGAGTCTAGGATGGTATGGCTGGATTCTCTGCTCAGAGTTTCACCAAGCTGAAATGAAGGTATGTAGTAGGGCAGTGGTTCTCATCTGGGACCCAGGGCAGAATTTATTTCCTTGTTGGCAGAATTTATTTCCTTGCAACTCCAGAGCTGAGATTCCTCTACCCCCAGTACTTGAAGCTGGCAATGGTATGTCCAGTCCCTCTCACCCTTTGAATTTCTCTGACTGTCACCAGTTGGTGAATATCTCTGATTTAAAAATGCTAACCTGATTGAGCCATGCCCACCTGGGCAATCTCCAGATCTCAAGGTCAACTAACATGGGACTTTAATTACATCTTCAGATTATCTTCATAGCAGCACCTAATTGGTGTTTCAATAACTAGGGGGTAGGAAGCTTTAGAATTCTGCCTGTCACACTGTTTATTCATCATTTTTATAAGCATTTCTTAAATGTCTTCATGACAGAGCATTCAGGCATTAAAAAAACCCACTGTCTTCAGGTCAGGTCCAACTCACGGTGTCCCTATAGGTCAGGGTAGAACTGCCCCATAGAGTTTCTAAGAAGCACCTGGTGGATTTGAACTGCTTACCTTTTGGTTAGCAGATGTAGCACTTAGCCTACTACTCTACCAGGGTTTCCATTTAGGCATTGGGAAGATAAAAATAAATACTATAGTCTATCCCTTTCATGAACTCACAGTCTGATAGAGAAAATGGGGAAAAGGTTTAGATTGCCTATAGTGTTTTTAGTATAGGATCAGGCATACAGTGGGCATTTGGTAAAACTATAATCACTAACATATAAATATTATAAGCAATATTATAGTACTATCTTTAATCATGTGACAAATAAGAAAGTCTCACTCAAAGAACAAGAAGGGGCTGCAGATTACTCTGCTGGCAGTGGTCAGGGAAATTTACCTGAGGAGGAGACACTTACGTTAGGTACTGAGGTATAAATAGGAGATCACCAAGCAGAATGGGGCAGAGTGAAGAAGGTACAGTAGAAGAAGGTACAAAGAAGAATGAGAGGGATCTTATCTCCTGGCAAACTCTTCCCTGACCTGTGCCAATAGAGAACTGAGCAACCCTTCTGGTATTCTCATTGTACTAGTGTCATTCTTCTATTATGGTTCTAACTACACTGCTGTAATTATTTAATATGTTATCATATTTGTTATTCTTGGAGGAAGAAGGCTAGCAATCTATTTCTGAAAAATCAGCCACTGAAAACCCTATGGAGAACACTTTTACTCTGATACCCATGGTATCACCATGAGTTGGAATCGATTCGATGGCGAATATTGGCTTATGACTATTACTTATAGTATTTGTTAACAATAATGATAAAGATTTAAAGTAAAGCAGAGCCTACAGAAATTTGGAGGGGCAAGCCAACTGGAAAAATGAAGGATTACAGAAATAGGACTTAGTGACCCATAGGATCAGGGGCTGTCAAGTGACAGCCCCTTAGCTCTCTGTCCCAACTACTCATCTCTGCTGCTGTAGCACAAAAACAGCTAAGGACAATATGTAAATACATGTATGGTTAAGGACAACATGCAAACACATGGCTGTGTTCCAATGAAACTTTAATTACAAAAACAGGTGGCAGGCTGGATTCGGTTCCCAGCTATAGTTTAGTCTTTTTCTAAATCCCTCTGAGAATCAGAGACATTTGAGCTAAGCTGGGACGTAACAGTATTCATGAGCTTTTTCAAGTCATCCATCCAGTCATTAGCCGCTTCCATACAAACACCCAGATAACATATCAGAATGATTCATTGGACAACGACTTCTCTGCTACCCTTAGAGAGAAAATAGAGGGCACTGGTCAAGAGCAAGGACTCGGAGGTCAGCCCCCTGCCCCTTACTTAATGGTTGTATGACTTTGGTTAAGTCACTACATAGTTCTGTGTGTATTTCTTTATAAAATGTAGTAACAGTAGTACTCATATTTAAGGCTTAAAAAGAAAACACAAGTAGAGCTCATAGCTTGGGCTGGCACAGAGTAAACATTTCAGGAGGGAGGTATGCAGAGTGTGTGAGGAGCAAGGCCGGGGGTGTGTGGAGAGCAGACTCAGTGGCTGGGACCTTCAGGAGAGAAGACAGTTGAGGTCTTGCGTAGGGAGTGGTACATTATTAACCAACAGTCAGCTTTTGATGCCAATAACCTCTCTCTCCAGGACATCTCTGACAAGGAGGTGGATATGCACATTTCTTCTTTACTTCAAAAGGCGGCCTGTCATTCTCAAGCAGAAGGGGACAGAAAGGGCACCTCCTGCATTCCTTCATTCAGCTGAGCTCCAGAGGTCACTGAGCTCAAGCTGCTTCCCTTTGTCATCTGTTTCAAATGGCTATTTTTGAAAAAGTAGCGGAAACAGGGTGGGAAGGCACAGGCTCAGATGGCCCGCCTCTAAATTATCAGGAGGAAAAAGCCCATCTTGACTAATTACTGGGCCAGACTATGTTCAGAGAGAGACTCACTTGGTATCAGACATCAAGGTTCCTAGACCAGGGTAATTAGCTCGGGCCAAATGCAACAATTCCACTGATGAGGCTACTTTATCCAAGATGCTGTGTCAGAGTGGCAAATCATTCCATTTGTCACCAGCTGCAAATCACTCAGCACTTCCCTGGCAGAGCTGATGTGATTCATTTTAATTGTCACAGCTGCTGGTCACTGAGTTTCAGCCAGGGCTTTGAGCCAATTTATTTCACTTTGAATCATTCTGATAATTTGTGTTTTCCACTCTAGATATACTGAATCAGACCTACATTTTAATAAGATCCCCAGTGATTCTTAGCCAGCCAAGTGATTCTTAAGTATAATAAATTTTGAGAATCACTGATCTAACAGTGGTTCCCAGAGAAATGATCCCTAATCAGCAATATTAGCATCATGTGGAAACTTGTTAGAAAAGCAAATTCTCAGCAGGTGTTCAAATCAAAAGGAATCTGTGCTAAGCTGTGGTTCTAGCACTCAAGTAGAGGAGGGCTCTGGTCTCAAAAGATGAGTCCAAAGTGTGAGCATCTGGTAGGTGGATGACAATCTCCAAAGAGAGCCTGGTGTTCTGTAAGATAGTGTCCCGGTCTAGAACTTGCAAAGCTGTCTCAAATTCTCACACTTCTATTTTTCTCCTTTTAGGGAGACTATGGGACTACAGTGTTTTGCTGCTGTTCCTAATGATTTCCTGCCAAATTTTTTCTGAAGTGGATTATCAGGTCCTTCTTCCTAGTTGGTCCTAGATTGGAAGTTCTGGTGAAACTTGTCCACCATGGGTGACCCTGCTCGTATTTAAAATACTGATGTTGTAGCTTCCAGCATGACAGCAACACACAATCCATCATGATAAATAAACTGACAGATGAGTAGTGGCACACAAAAAGATTGATGTCCTAGGCATCAGTGAGCTGAAATGGACTGGTACTGGCCATTCTGAATGGGACAGTCTTACAGGTTACTATGCCACGTTCATCATCATAAAGAACATTTCAAGATCTATCCTGAAGTACCGTGGTGGCACATTGGTTAAGTGCTATGGCTGTTAACCAAAAGGTCAGCAGTTCAGATCTACCAGGAGCTCCTTGGAAACTCTATGGAGCAGTTCTAATCTGTCCTGTAGGGTTACTGTGAGTTGAAAATGACTCACTGGCAGTGGGTGTTTTTTCTTTGGTTTATCCTGAAGTATAATGCTGTCAGTGACAGGATAATAATATCCACACACCTACAAGGAAGACCATTTAGTATGACTAGTATTCAAATGTATGCACTAATCACTAATACCAAATACAAAGAAATTGAAGTTTTTACCAGTTTTTACAGCCTGAAATTGATCAAACATACAATCAATATGCATTGATAATTACTGGTGTTTGGAATGTGAAAGTTGGAAATGAACTAGGGTTAGCAGTTGAAAAATATGGCCTTGGTGATAGAACTTATGCTGGAGATAGCATGAAAAAAGTTTTGTACGACCAACTACTTATTCATTACAAATACTTTTTTTCAAAACATAAACAGACTGTACACATGGACTTCACTGCATGGGAAACAAAAGAATCAAAGTGACTACATTTGTGGAAAGAGACGATGGAGAAGCTCAATATCATCACTCAGAATGAGGCTAGGACTGACTGTGGAACAGACTGTCAATCACCCATGTTCAAGGTGAAGCTGCGGAACATCAGAGCAAGTCTAGGACAGCCCAAACACAACTTGAGTGTACCTCACCTGAATTCAGAGACCATCTCAAGATTAGATTTAACACACTGAACACCAATGATGTAAGACCAGATGAGTTATGGAATGATGTCAAAGATGTCATGCATGAAAAACAAGAGGTCATTGAAAAGACAAGAAAAAAAGATCAAAATGGAAGTCAGAAGAGACACTGAAACCTGCTCATAAATGCTGAGTAGCTAAAGTGAAGAAAAAATGACAAAGGAGCTGAGCAGATTTCCAAAGGAAGATCAAGAAGACAAAGTAAGGTACTATCATGACATGTGCAAAGACCTGGACTTAGAAACCAAAAGGGAACAACGGGCTTAGCATTTCTCAGGTTGAAAGAACTAAAGAAAAAATTTAAGCCTGAAGTATTTCTACAGGAAAAATACTGAATGATGAAGGAAGCACTGAAAGAAGATGGAATACTCAAAGTCACTGTGCCAGAAGGAACTGATCGGTGTTCGACCATTTCAGCAGGTAATGTTTTATATTAAGAGTTGATGACACTTAAGGAAGAAGTCCAAGCTGCACTGAAGGCATTAGTGGAAAACTAGGCTTCAGGAACTGATGGAATCCAAGTTGCGATGTTGCAACAAACAGATGTGGTGCTGGAGATGCTTGCTTGTCTACACCAAAAAATTTGGAAGACAGCTTCCTGGCCAACTGACTGGAAGAGGTTCATATTCCAAAGAAAAGTCATCCAACAGAATGCAAAAAATTATCAAACAAGATCATTAATATTACATGCAAGTAACATTTTGCCAAGGATCAGTCAAAAACAGTTGCAACAGTACATCAACTGGGAGCCTCCAGAAATTCAAGCCAGATTTAGAAGAGGGCATGGAACAGGGACATCACTGTAATGTCACATGAATCTAGGCTGAAAGCAGAGAATAGCAGAAGGATATTTGCTTATGTCTCACTGACTATGTAAAAACACTCAACTGTGTGGATTACAGCAAATTCTGGATATCTTTGTGAGGCATGTGAATTCTAGAATACTTGCTTCTGCTCATGAGGAACCTGTGCTTAGAGGAGTCATTCAAGTGGAACAAGGGGATACTGTGTAGTTAAAAGTAATGAAAGATGTCCATCCAGGTTATATCCTTTCATCATATTTATTCAGTCTGTATGCTGAGCAAGTCTGAAGAGCTAGACTATGAAGAATGAGCCATCAGGACTGGAAGAAGTCTTATTAACAACGTGCAATATGCAATGGATACATTGCTGAAAAGTGAGGAAGCCTTGAAGCAGTCACTGACAAAGATCAAAGACTACAGCTTTCAGTACAGATTGTACCTCAATGTGAAGAAAACAAAAATTCTTAGACGTGGACACATAAGCAACATCATGATAAACAGAGAAAAGGCTGAAGTTTTCAAAGATTTCCTTTTACTTAGATCCACGATCAATGCTCATGGAAGCAGTAGTCAAGAAATCAAAGGACCTATTGCACTGGGCAAATCTGCTGCAAAATGTCTTTTTTGAGTGTTAAAAAGCAAAAACGTTACTTTGAGGACTAAGGTGCCTGCTATGGACTGAATTGTGTCAACCCAAAAATGTATGTAGCAATCTGAGTGGGCCATGATTCCCAGTATTGTGTGATTGCCCTCCTGTGCTCTAACTCCTAATCTCTGCCTGTGTTTAATGGCTGGATTATGTTAAATAGGGTCAGGGTAGTAATGTAGCACTCTTACTAAGGGAGTGTCCCTGCGGTGTGACTGGCACCACCTTTTATCTTTCAAAAGATAAAAGCAAAGGGAAGCAAGCAGAGAGCTGGGGAGCTCATACCACCAAGAAAGCAGAGCTGGGAACAGAGCGTATCCTTCAGACCTGAGCTTACTGCACCGTGATGCTCTCACACCAAAGAAAGACTGATGTAACACAATGACCTTCCTCCAGAGCTGCCTGAGAGAGAGTATGTTCTCCTGGAGGACCATGTAAGAATAAACTTTTCTTTGTTAAAGCCATTCACTTGTAGTATTTCTGTTAAGAGCAGTACCAGATGACTAATGTGGCGTATGCGACTTAAGCCATGGTATTGTCAGTCACCTCATATGCATGCAAAATCTGGACAATGAATGAAGAAGACCAAAGAAGAAATGACACCTTTGAATTATGGTGCTTGCAAGGAATATTGACTATACCATGGACCACCAGAAGAATGAACAAATCAGGCTTAGACGAACTACAGCTCCTTAGAAGAAAGCTCTTTAGAAGCAAGGATGTTGAAACTTTGGCTGACGTACTTTGCCAAGTGCCGTCGAGTCGGAGGTATGTTTTTAAGAGTCACTTAGTCCCTGAAGAAGGACATCACAGTAGAAGGTCAGTTAAAGATGGGATGACCTTCAGTGACATGGAATGGGACAGTGGCTGAAACAATAGGACTGTGAGGATGGTGCAGGATCAGATAATGTTTTGTTCTGCTGTACACAGGGTTGCTATGAGTCAGAAGATAATATATAACCCAACACGAGAGCACAATGTAGGCACAATGTGTGAAAGAATGGATATAGGTCATTTCATTCATTTGCTTTTAATTTATTAATTTTTGTTCATTCTTTAAGCCTCAGTTTTTTAATGAAGCCAATAAAACCCATCT
Organism: Heterohyrax brucei; assembly: GCA_028571685.1. Taxonomy (NCBI): domain Eukaryota; kingdom Metazoa; phylum Chordata; class Mammalia; order Hyracoidea; family Procaviidae; genus Heterohyrax; species Heterohyrax brucei. The sequence goes on along the minus strand of CM053141.1, from coordinate 170,833,945 downwards.
CATGAATTATGAGAATTCAGTGAGATAAACTACATTCTGTACTTAGCATGGAGCACTGGTTGTGCAGTGGTGAAGAACTCAGCTGCTAGTGCAAAGATTGGCAGTTCAAATCCACCAGCTGCTCCTTGGAAATCTTATGGAGCAGCTCTACTCTGTCTTAAGGGTTACTATGAATTGGAATCAACCTGAAGAAAATGAACTTTTTTTCTTTTTTTTTGTGAGGAGCGCAGAGCTCAGTGGGGCTCAGGATGTCACCTGTCATGATGATGGTGATTGTTTTTCCTTGAAACACTCCTCTTAATTTCTATGTCTTCATACTCTCTTGGGTTTTTTCCTGCTTCACAGGTTGGTCATTTTTAGTTATCTTTTCTTTTCTGCTGGTTCCACCTCTTCTATTTAACCTTGAGCTGTTGGAGTGCCCAGAGCTTAGGCTCCCCATTCTACCTTTCTTGTCTAAAGCCTTCACTAGATTAACTTACCCAGAACCATGGGCTTTCTACTAACATCCTGGTAACTTCCAAATTTAAATCTCCAGCCTCTCTCCTGACCCCTAAATGCATGCATCTAACTGCCTACTTTTGTTGTGAAATCTCATTAAGAATTTTGTTTGTGAGAAAACCTGAAATACCACAACAAAATTCTTATTGTAGCTTCACCAAAAAACTCCAAATAAGTACAACCAAACTCCATCTTGCTCATCTTAGGACTGGGTACAATTGTCACCGAGCTATTCCAGCCGATATTCTGGTGTCATTTCTGACGCATCTCTCTTTCACCTATCTATTACGTCCATCAAATCCAATCATTTCCTGTATCTTCACAGATACCATTCTAGCCTAGGTACTATTCCCGTATTTCCTTGCTTCTTCTCTAGATCTTGTGCAATCCATGTTTATGTAATAGCCAGAGGGATCTTTTTAAACTGTGAATAAGATCATATTACTTCCACTTCACTTAAAATCTGTCACACTTCAAAAATAATATCCAAATGCACTACTAAGACCTGTGAGACTCTACTTGAACAGGGTCCGTTTCTAATCTCATCTCTTACTGTCTTTCCTGCCATTGCTGTCCTTTGGCCACATCTGTCTGCTTGCAGGTCTCCTGGAACATACCAAATTCTTTCCATCTCAAACGAAAAACAAACAAAAACAAGCCTGCTGCTATCAAGTCAATTCTGACTTGCAGCAACCCTATAGGACAGAGTAGAACTGCTCCACTGAGTTTCCAGTGACAGATGAACCGCCTGCCTTTTGGTGAGCAGAAGGAGCACTTAACCAAGGAGCCCCCAGGATTTCTTTCTCATGGTAAGACCTTTGCAATTGTTCTCTCTGCTTGGAACTCACTTCCTGAAAATGTCCCAAGCCTGTCTTCAGGGTTCCACTCAAACGTCACCTCCTCACATTCACCATTCTAAAAACTATTGCCTTAGTCACTTCATCTCCCTCATTTTCTCCATTTTCATTTCTTCTAGCACTTTTCAAAGTCTATAAAGTGTCCTTATGTAACTATGTATTTATCCATTTATTTGTTTATTACGTGTCTCCCTCCACTAAAATGTAAGTTCAGTGGGGGTAGGGGTCTTCTCTGTGGCATTCACTGCTATATCGCTAACACCTGGCACAGTGACTGGCATGTGGTACATGCTCAATGAGCACATATTGAATAAATGAATGATCATGCAAATTTTTCTTCAGGACTGAGTACATCCCAAGCTGAGGGAAGTACAGAAGTGTCTTCTCAAGGAAGTCCAGTTAATGGAAGAGAAGAGGCCCACACAGAAGCTACTGTGTGCCAAGTAGACTGGGCAAGCAGCACAGAACAGGGTGTCTTAAGTGGCCAGCAAGTGCACAGGTGGTTAGAAGCTAATTATAAAGGCGGCAGTTCCAATTCACTGGTGTTCCTCACAAACCCTGTGGCGAAGTTCTACTCTGTCCTTCAGAGTTGCTATGAGTTAGAACTGACCTGGAGGTAACAGGTTTTTTTTTTGGTTTAAGTTCAGTGGCGAGAAAGGCCACTTCCCATTTGGAGGAATGTGGGAAAGTTGCATAAAAGAGATATCACTTCACTGGACTACACAGGGTGGGCAGGGTTTGAACATTCTGAGACAGCATCAAGTGACTTAAGAGTCGTTTACTGCAGCAGCGACAGTGTGTGCTGTAGTGTGGAGGTGGGACAAGAATGTGAACCTAAGAGTAACAGCTGTTGTCAGTGTCTCTTGATTCACACTGAGTGGCTGTGCTACTTACTGGTTTTGTGACCCTGGATGTTATACTTAATCTCTCTAAACCTCAGCTTCCTCCTGCTTTAAATGGAGATTAATGATGGAACCCACCTTTAAGGGTTAGGTGAGGAATAAATGAAATCATGTACTTCAAGGACTTTGCACATGGCCTAGCACGCTCTTCATTAGTGTTCCAGAAAAAAGAGAAAAACAAAAAACCAAGCCTACTGCCACTGAGTCGATTCTAAATGTGCAAAATGTATACATCAGGGGCGACCATTGTCAGAGGAACTATGGTAAGCTAAATACTGCAGAAAACACTTGACATTCACTTTTTCTAATTCTTTCAGTATAGGAAGGCATAGTCTGTTTTGAAAAATGAGGCACTTGAGGCTTGGAGAGGTAAGATAATTTAGTGAAGTTCACAAAAGCAATCAGTGCAGCTTGAAAATGGATCCAGATCCATGGGATTCTTATGGTGCTATTTCATTGGGCTGAAAGAGGGGTCTGCTTAGACCAGGGTGGTCACCCCTTCTCTCAAGGTTTTCCTTCTCAAGTTGAAACGTGGCTTATGTATCCACAGTTCCTAGACATAAGGAAATGCTTGGCAGCATACTGATATTAAAAATGGGACTTCCTCCATGTACACTTTTGGGTTTAAATTATTACAAGAATCCATTCTTACTGTACTGCTGCCTGCCTGCTGGCCTGTAACATCAAAACATATGGTTTCCCTGTACCCAGAACCCTCCCTGGAGCTCTTAGTATCTGTTCACCCACTAGCTGGTTTTTAGAGGTAAGATGGGCTCCAGCAAGTTGCTTCCATGCTTCGGGTGTGGCCACATATATCTGGTGTTCGAAGTCCTCAGGATTGGTAGCATATTTAAATGTGGGATATTGTAGGCTTTTGAAAACTAGGCCCCTTACCCATCAGCAAGTGGTGAATAAACTAATGATGTGCGTTTCTACTTTAAGGTTTGGTGAGCTCCTTGGAAACAAGGAGGCAAATATTGATTAAGAGCTATTTTGCTTAAAATAACCAGTCAGAAACCTTTCATTAACCAGGTGCTTTATTACATGCTACCCAGTTCCGGGCATACTCAGCCCCTCCCATGTAACACACACTAGAAGGACAGCAGTCTCCCCTTTCCTCCCTACCCCCAGGCAAGAATTCCTCCCTGTTGGGAAGAACAGAGCTCTTCCTCTCCTCACCCAGAAACAGCCAGTCATTTCTTCAAAGGAACACTCAGCCCTTTCAGAGGCACTGAAGAGGATTATTAAGCAGAAGTGCGGGAGCCTATAGGCTTTCTGCTCCAGCCTCTGCTACTTATTAACTGTGTGACTTGGGGCAAGCTATTTCACTTCTCTGAACCTCCCATTATGGACTGAATTGTGTCACCCTATACTTTATGGACTGAACTGCGTCCTCCCCAAATAGTGTCATAAATCCTACCCTCTATGCCTGTGGTTAACATTCCAATTGATAATAGGTTGTCTTTATTAAGTTAAGGAGGTAGGATATGTTTTCAGTCAATTGTTTAGATATAAAAGATATTAAACAAGCAAGCAGAGCTGGTGGAAGTGAGATGCCAAGATACATGCTTGCCCTGGAACAGAAGGTCAGGAGAGAGAGAGACTTTCCTCCAGAGCTGAGAGAGAAAGCAAGCCTTCCCTTAGAGCCAGCATCCTGGTTTCGGACTTCTAACCTGCTAAATGGAAACCCTGTTGGTGTGGTGATTAAGTGCTAAGTCTGCTAACCAAAAGGTTAGCAGGTGCTCCTTGAAAACTCTATGGGGCAGTTCTACTCTGATCTGTAGGGTCACTATGAGTCAGAACTGGCACTGAGTTTGGTTTTTGGTTTTGGTTTGGCCTCCTAAACAATGAGAAAATAAATTTTTGTTTGTGAATGTCACCCAATTGTGGTATTTCTGTTATAGTAGCACTTGATAAATAAGTCAATATGAAAAGGGGATATAACCAAACTTCCAGTTGTGTTGAGTCAGTTCCAACTCCTGGAATTCCCTTGTGGGCCAGAGTAGAACTGTGTTCCATGAAGTTTTCGACCACTGATTTTTTTTTTTTTTTAATGTCGGCAATTAATCAGTCAACCAATTAATTAATTTTTATTGTGATTAAGTGAAAGTATACAATTCAAATTAATTTTGCATGCCTACCTATCTGCAGTTCCTCCTGCTCTCTTTGCGCGGTGACAGCACACTCCTCCTTTTCATTCTATACTTACAGTATACCACTGATTTTTAAGAAGTATATTGTCAGGCCTTTCTTCTGTATCTGTCTCTGGGTGGATCTGAACCTCTAACCTTGTGGCTAGCAGCTGAGCACATTAAGCATTGGTTAGGGAACTATCTCACTGATGTAAGGAGGAGTTGTAATGTGTTTATCAGGGTTCCTGGACCAGAGTCGATGTCTGGCAGAAGCAGTGACTACTATTCAGACAAATGAAAACTGATGTAGAAAAGTTTTCGACATATCATTAAATGAAAAAAGGAAGCGATAAAACAATGTATTCAATATAGTCCCATTTAAAACTCATCGCTGGCAGAGATTAGTGTCTGGAAGTTTGTCAACTAAGATGATACAGGATTCATCCAAGTGGCTAGATTATATGTTCTCTTTTCCACTTTTATGCTTCATTTATTGACTTTTCCAAGTTAATACCTATGGTTTTCAAAATGTGTAGAAAACCGAGATCATAGTAGTTAAAACTTTGGACTGTAGAGTTATCCAGCCTGGTTTCAAACCTCAGCTTCTTCTCTCGCTGACTATGTGACCTTGGAAAAGTCACTTAGATTCTGAGTTGCCATCTCACTTGTAAAATGGAGATAACAAAACAGTACTCCTTCATGTCAACCACTAAGTGTCATTGTTGTTATTCTCTCACTACTAATTTGGTGGTTGACAAAGAATCACAGAGAGGAAAGGGAGCGACCATATAGACAGGGCAGTGAGAGTCTCTTTAATGGGATGATATTTAAGCTGACAGCTGAAGATTGAGAATAAGTCAGTTGTGCGAAGCATTTGGAGGAACAACATTCTAGACAGAGAAAACAAAGAGCAAACGTTCTGAGGTGGGAAAAGCATTTTTGTGTTCAGGGTAATGGGTAGCACCTGATGTGTGCAAAGGTCCTTGGGTGGCACAATAGGTTTGAGCTCAACTACTAGTGTAAAGGTTAGCAGTTCAGACTTGCTCAGTGGCACCACGGAAGAAAGACCTGGCAATCTGATTCCATCAAGAGTACAGCCTAGAAAACCCTGCGGAGCAGTTCTACTCACACGGGTTCGCCATGAACTGGAATGAACTCAGTGGCAATGAGTTTATTTTCTTTTTGGTTTTCATTGAGTAGAAAGAGAAACTTGATACGGCACAGTGTTGAGTGACACGGCACGGACTTTGGATTCAGTGATTACATGTCTACCTCCTCCAAGAAGACTGCCTGGCTGCTGTTTCCCACCCTCATCTCTCATTTCTCTGAACTCTTCTACTTTTCCGTCAGTGCCACTCCTTGCTCTGCTTTCTGTCACTGTTATCACTGCACTAAATTATTAAATTATTAAGGGCATTAAGACTTCTCCATAATCCCCTTAGAACCTAATACAGTCTCAATTAATATTTGTTGAACGGCTATGAAGCTCTGTAAGTGGGCAATTTGTAATGCTTACTTCTGAGCTTCTATAGCAGAAAAGATTTCTTCAGCTAATTAACAGCATAAAAATGATTGCATGCTGCTGAGTGCTGTTGAGTTGATGAGGAATCATTTATTCTATGAATCAATAAACTGATTTCAAACATCGCAGAAGCACCCATTTTTGAGAAAATAGCATCGCAGGCATATCTATAATTCTTACATAGTCATAAAACCAAGTTTTGTCAGAATCTTACCATGCAAAGCAGTTGCCACAGAGCAAATTATTGCGTAAACGTGGAACAGAATAGAGTTTCTTTAAAAATATCATGAAAGACTGATGTTCTTACAAATTCAGACAGGTCCCACTCCTGGTGAATCTCTATCATAAATTTGCCTGAATTATGATAGAATCTCCCTCAGAGTTCTCACCAAGAATGTCCTCCCTTTACACTGACATAATCAGAGATGTAGGTGGCTGTGGGTTTGCTCTGGGTCACACATGAGTGGGAAGAAGCACCAGGAACTCTTCAAACTCATTGCCATTCTCTGGAGATGGGAAGAGCACCTCTTCCCCAATTCTCAAGCAGGAGAAGAAGCCCTTCCTAGCAGGGACATGGCACTATGCTTACCCCCAGGACCTGGGCCCTAGTGCCTCCAGCTCTGCCACTCTAAATGAACCTCCAGGCTCCTCATGCATTAACGGGCACAATAGTATTTGTCCGTTGTTCATTATTGTAGTAGGCAGAATTCTAAGGCGGCACCACGCCCCTAGATTCCTGCTGTTTCTCCTGTAATTATGTCAAACTACATTGCAAGTTACATTTGGCTTTTGCAAATGTAATTACAACAAATTGATCATAGGACAGGTACATCATCTGGCTGAGTCTAATCACCAAAACCACAAAACCACGGCTGTTGATTCAGTTTTGACTACTCTTTAGTGACACTACAGGACAGAGCACAACTGCCCCATAGAGTTTTCAAGGAGCATCTGGTGGATTTGAACAGCTGACTTTTGGTGAACAGCTAAGCTCTTACACAGCACCACCAGGGCTCTGTAATCACACAGCCCTTTAAAAGCAGATAATTTTTCCAGTGAGACGTAGAAGAGAGTGTTAAGACAGTTCAAACTATGAGAGGGATTTCATGTGAGAGAGGTACTCCATCACTGAGAGAGAGGGGACCACAGGGCAGGAATGTAAGAGGGGCCTCTTGAAGCTGAGAGAGGCTCATAGTTGGCAGCCAGGTAGGATTTGGGGACTTTGGTCCTTTAATTGCAAGGAATTGAATTCTGTTAACAATATAAATGAGCTTTTATATTGTTATTTTATATAATAATATAAAAGAGCAAGTCCACAGCCACCTGCATCTCTCATTATGTCACTGTAAAGGAGAATGTTCTTGGTGAGAATTCTGAAGAAGATGGGAGGAGACTGAAACTTAGCATCTGCAACTGGCTGACACTTGATTTCAGCCTTGTGAGAACATGAGCAGAGAACTGGCTTGCACCATTTTGGACTTCTGCCCTACCAAATGGTAAGATCTATATGGATGCTGTTTTAACGTACTACCCTGGTAGTAATCTGTTACTCAGTAATAGAAAATTCATAGAAGACAGCTATAAATCAGTATGCAGTGGGTTCCCCTTAAATTTTTTTCTTGTGGCTTCCATTTGAGAATGTTAGCCATGAATCCCCAACCTGTTGTTCTGCCTCGCTCTCCATTTCTCCCTTCCAAGTTCTCTGTACAAAGTCGGTGGTTAAGAGAAAAGGCTCCGGTGTCAGGGATCCAAAGCTGCTCTGTCAAGATCTTGGACAAGTGATGGTGACCTTTTGCAAATACCTTGCTACGCTAAACCTCAGTTTCCTCGTTCACAAAATGGTTGTGATAGGCACATTATTGTGATAGGCACAATAATGGCCCCTCAAAGACGTCTACACCCTAATCTCCGGAACCCGTGAATGTTACATTACATGACAAAAGAGGCTTTGAGGACGGAATTACGGTTGTTGCTGTGAGGTGTCACAGAGCCTCTTTTTGACTCACAGCAACCCTGTGTGACAGAGTAGAACTTCTTCACAGGGTTTCCTTGGTTCTAATGTATGTAGAAGCAGTTTACTAGGTCTTTCTCCCTCACAGCCACTAGGTGGGTGTGAACTGCAAACCTTCCAGTTGGCAGCCAAATGCTTAACTGTTTGGACCATCAGGGCACACGAGAAATAAAACTATAGATGTTAAAATGGAGATACTATCTTGGCTTATCTGGGAGGGCCTAATGTAACTGTACTGGCTTTTAAAGTGAGAGAGGGAGACAGAAGGAATGATCAAAGAGTAAGATGGAAGAAGGAGCGATTTGAAGCCTGAGAGGTACGTGTCCCACTGGCTTTTGAGATGAAGAAAGGAAGCCATGGGCCAAGTAAAGTATTCTCTAGGGGCTGAGGACAGCCCTTAGGTAAACGGGTGCCATAGTCCTGCAACAAGGGACTGAACTCTGCCCATAACCTGGATGAATAAGGAAACAGACTCTCCTCTTAATGCCCCAGAATAAAACACTGTCCTCCTGATTTTGGCCTGGTGAGATACACACTGAGCTTTCCATTTCCACAACTGTAAGATAATAAATTTGTGGTGGTTTAAGTTACTAAGTGCGTGGTAATTTGTTAAGGTAGCAATAGGAAATAAACAGAGGGGTATTGTTAAAAAGAAACATATGTATATCTCACTGGACAGAGACTGGTGTATAGTAAGGGCCTAATTCATGCTTTTCTTCTCACTATTATTTTTATTAATCATTCACATGTGCACTGGCCAAATTCATCTTCTCTGTCCATTTTGAGTGCTTTCATTTCTTTTCTTTGTCTTGATTCCCTAGGCGTGTCTTCAGATACCCTTCCCAAATTCAAAATCCATCTCAGATGACATCTTCTCCAAGAAGCGTTTCCTACCCCCCTCATTCAGGTTCAATCTCTTCTGAAACAGCATTTTTTTTTTCCTTCAGTCACTTATTATGTTTATTCAAGGATCTAGAATATATGAAAGGTTTTCTATCTTTATTAAATTCCAGGTCAGTTAGGATAGGCTAGATCATGCTATCAAAACAAACAAACCCCAGATCTTCTTGGTTTAAAACAAGCAGGTATTTTTTTGCTCATGCTACATATCTGGGTTGAGTGGGGCCTCCATTCCTATTACCTTCTGTCTGGGGCCCAGAGTAACAGAATAACTGCTACTGTGAATACCTCCAGCTTATTAGACTGCCAATTAGAAGGAAGGATGGTGACACTATCTCTCACATACTTTGAACATGTTACAAGGAGGGGCCAGTCCTTGGAGAAGGACATCATGCCTGGTAAAGCAGAGGGTCAGTGAAAAAGAGATGGATTGACACAGGAGCCACAATGGGCTGAAGCATAAAAACAATTGTGAGAGTTGTGCAGGACCAGGTAGTGTTTCATTCTGTTGTACACAGGGTCACTGTGAGTTGGAATTGACTTGACAGCACTTAACAATAGCATCAACCAGCATCCTGGCTCTTAAAGTGACCCAGTAGTGTCACATGTCACTTTTGTGTATATTTCATTGGCCAGACAAAATAAAATAGCTGCACCTAGCTTCAGAAGAGTGAAACAGCTAGATATATTTGGTGTACAGTATTGATGACAACCACAAGTTATCACCAAGAGAAATGCCCTAGGAGAAAGTTTTCACCACAGCTGCCATTTCAAAGATGAAGAGGTTGGGATACAGAAAGGATCAGTGACTAGCCATATGATTGGGACGTATATGTTGGAAGTAGGACTCAACACTCCATCCACCCCTCTTCCCTCCCTGCTGCAACTTCATCCGGCAAATAGTGCCTGATGCCTGACCCTGGGCTGAGCGTGCAGCAGAGAAGAAGGCAGGCTCAGTCTCTGCCCTCACACTTACTGGCCGCTTCTGGGTCCAGTTTTCCTATTACAGCAGCACAGTTGCCTCCCTATTTCATTCTGCCTCAGGTACTATCTGTTTTTGTCATTGTCCTCTTCCACTCTTGCACAACTAGACAACAAAGAACTGGAGGGCAAGGGTAGGGTCCTCAACTTGGAACCTTTTACAGTATCTGCAATACCAAGTGGTGGCATAGTTGCTAAGTGCTATTGCTGCTAACCAAAAGGTCAGCAATTTGAATCTGCCAGGTGCTCCTTGGAGAATATATGGGGCAGTTCTACTCTGTTCTATAGGGTCTCTATGAATTGGAAACACCTTGATGGCAATAGACATGTCTCCCTCCTCCAACAAATGTTTCTTGGAGTGAATGGAGTGAAAAATGAAAACAAAATGCACTTCCCATGCCAGACATTTGTTCTCTGCTTGTATCCCCCATGTTCCCAAAACTAGTGTATTAATAGGGATCTACATGTGCTTTGCCAGTTTATTGTGGAGAACATTAGCTCTCTATCTCCATATATTTGCAAAAGAGATTAATACAGTCATCAACACACACTTCATAAATCACTCTGAAAATTACTAAAATAATTTCCTACTCTTTTTTTCTTCCAAAAGATTCCACTTCTTTGTGTGACTTATGCTAAGTTGACAATTCTAATTAGCAGTCATGAACACTCAAGCTTTTAGAGCTATGGCAGATTAGAAAAGAATTTTCCAGGGATGCCACTAGACTTCTTCTCAAAAGGGCTATCACATGTGTCACTGGGCAAGCTTATGTGATGAAGGTTAGCCTGTGGGAACCAGGTGGATTTGAGAAAAGATAAAAGTCAAGTTCTGTTTTAGGCTCATGCCTTTCCCCTAGGAGATGAAAAGATGGCTTGTAATTTACCACGTGTGTGCTCCACCCAGTGGGAACATCAGGGAATGAATGTCTTGCAATATTTTACATCTTGTAACTCTAAACCAAAAAACCCAAACCCATTGCTGTCGCATCGATTTCGACTTAAAGTGACCCTATAGGTCAGAGCAGAACTATCCCACAGAGTTTCCAAGGAGCGCCTGGTGGGCTTTAACTGCCGACCTTTTGGTTAGCTGCTATAGCACTTAACCACTACACCACCAGGATTTCCCTAATATCTCTAGATACTACCATAACAAAAAAGCTGAACCTTGTCCCAGTCTAGGTACCTAGATAGTACAGTCTATGCTCAACTACTAACCTAAGGGTTGGTAGTTTGAACCCACGCAGTGGTACAGTGAAAGAACAGTCTGGAGATTTGCTTCCATATAGATTACAGCCAAGAAAACATTGTAAAGCAGTTCTACTCTGTTTCCATGGCATTATCATGACTCAGAACTGACTCAATGGCAGTGAGTTTTTGTTTGATTTAGTCTGGGAGTCCAGTCTGCCTTCAGCCTGCTGGGATTTAAGGAGTTACCTTGGATCAGCTTTGAAGCTAGTCACTCATTTCTCATACCCTCAAACCTGTTCACTGGGAAGCCAGGTCTGGCTTCTTGTCCCTTAGCATGTTTAGCCAGATCTCTAGTGGGTGTGGGGATCCCTGTACCCACTCTTCCTTAAGCATTTTTGCAGTTAACATTTAAGTCGGGAAAGAAAATCTTGCTGGGAGTGAAAAAAAACGGGGTAGGTCCCAGGAGGGAGGAAAACGCCTGAGACAAAGTAGATGGAGTGGTATCTGATATATTCAAGCAGCTGACTGGGGAATAGCTGTGTTAACTGTGGATAAAGCACCCACTTCATTTCATGTCTGTTTTCCCATCTGTATGTAAAACACAAGTAGAGGAGATAACGCCTGCCTGCTTTATGGTTGTTGTAAAGATCAAATATAATACTGGATGACTGTACTCTGAAAATCAAAATACTCCCTGCAAATGAGAGAAGAGTTGAAATGTTGTTATCATAAGTTAGAATTGGAAAGACAAGTACTAGAAGGTGCCTTGGGGATCATCAAGGTTGTCCTGATTATTTAACAATTGAAAAAAAACCTAGCTGAGGATCAGATAGATTAAGGGACTGTTTTCAAATTCATCCTTAAAAATTAATGTTGGAGCCAGGTTTAGAAGGTAAATCCCTGACCTCAAGCCCAGGATTATTTCCTCTGGATTGCTTCAGCAAGAGAGCACAGTAATTGACCCGGTGGGTTTTGAACTCAGACCAACCTAGGTTTGACCCCTAGCCTTGCCACTGTTTAGTTATATGGTCTCTGTCAGTTTATACAATCTTTTGAGCCTCATTTTGTGTTTTCATCTTTAAAAATGGAATCGTTTTGTTAGCTGCCCTCAAGTTGGAAACCCTGGTGGCCTAGTGGTTAAGTGCTATGGCTGCTAACCCAAGGGTCAGCAGTTGAAATCCACCAGGTGCTCCTTGGAAACTCTATGGAGCAGCTCTACTCTGCCCTATAGGGTTGCTAAGAGTCGGAATTGACTCAACGGCATTACTTTTAGGGGGGGTGGTGGCCCTTGAGTTGGCTCCTGACTCATAGCAACCCTGTGTACAATGAGATCAAACTGTTGTGACCCATAGGTTTTCACTGACTGATTTTTGAAAGGAGATGGATCAGGTCTCTCTTCCAAGTCTGTTTTAGTTCGGAAGCTCTGCTGAGATGGGCTCAGCCTCCCTAGAACACACAAGCTTTCACTGACATGAATGGTCGCGGCACTTAACAAGCAATTGGCCAGGACTCAAACTCAGGTTTCCCACATGGAAGGTAAGACTTATATCTTTACCTCAAAGAAAAGGAATAGCTGTAACTATTAACTCAAAGCCTTGTTGTGACAGTTAAATGAGACAATGCTTGAAGATTCAGGATATGTAGTGATGGTGATTATTAATATGGATTATTATTATGATTAAGATCATATGTTGCACATTGGCCATAGATTTCTGTGACTCTAATGAAGATTGACCTACTACGAACTTCAGAGGTATCTAGCGCAACCCAGTACATCACTGACCTTGATTTGTTCTCCTGTATATTTTACTGACAGAACCAGGGGTGAGGTTGAAAAGGATATCATTCCTTAGTGATCCCCAAAACAAGGTCAAGCCTATTCCAAAAGTTCATTGGAGGATATATCTTAGTCCAAAGTGTGATCAGGGAGCTGCGTACTTCGTGTCAGCTTCATTAAATATTTGATGCAAATAACTGAGGAATGAGGCAAAGTTTGATTGATACAGGATTTTAAAAAAAGTGCAACTCACTGCCATAGAGTTGATTCTGACTCACAGTGACCCTGTAGGACAAAGTAGAACTGTCCCACAGGTTTCTAAGAAGTGGCAGGTGGATTCAAACTGCCAGCCTTTTGGTTAGTAGGCTGAGCTCTTAACTGCTGTGCCACCAGGGCTCTGACACATGATTAGAGGGCCCATTATGTTTTCTCAGGGCAATCCTTCTATTCAGAGATAAAAGGGACTAGAAAATTAAGATAACTCCAAAGTGTGACTGGTTCTCACTCTAGGGAACTGGGATTTATACTACCAAAGGTAACATTCAGGATCAGACTTCTCTCAAAGTTAAAGCACCAGGGGAGAGTGAATGCTTCTTTGAATCCACGAGATGCTGTTTGTAAGGGATTGAATTATGTTCCCCTAAAAATGTGTATGGCTGTTTGGTTGGGCCATGATTCCCAGCATTGTGTGATATTCCCTTAAACTGTAAACTCTGCCTTTAAAGTGTAAATTAGGGAGGCTTGGTTTAGGGAGATTGGGTAGCAGTTGTGTTGGTGGGGCAGGACTCTGTGTATAAGATTGTATTATGCTTTGAGGTAATCTCTTGAGATATAAGAGAAAGAAGCTGCCAGAGATATTTGGGGATCTCATACCACCAAAAAGCAGTGCAGGGAGCCGAGCACATCCTTTGGAAAGGACTGGGGTTCCTGTGCCTCAGAAAAAGCAGAGAAAGCTTTCCCCTGAAGCTGACACCTTGAATTTGGAAGTTGAGCCTACTAGACTGTGAGAAAATACAATTCCTCTTTTTTAAAGTCATACATTTGTTGTATTTCTGTTAAAGCAGCTCTAGATGACTAAGACACCATTAAAATGTGTTCTGAGTTCAGCCACCCCCAAACGGCCGGGGATCACACCGAAGCCTAGAGGCTGAGGCTGTCTGTGTGATAAACATGAATCACTATCACAATGGATTTAATCACATCTTGACTATCTGCAAAAGCTTCTTGCTGGCATCCAGGTTCCCTGTCCAACGTTAGTCTGTGAATTTTAATTAAAGGTTTCAGTGTCCTTACTGCTTCCTCTCTTCTCTTATGGAAATGATTGCAGAGGTGCATAAAATACTAGCACATACATATGCATTTCTGAAAAAATGCCATGGGAATTTGAGGTCAGGCTTTGCATAGAAAGAGTTATCCAAATAATCTCTTATGTTGTAGGCCTGTATCAGCTTACAGATAGTGGTGACTTCCATTAGCTCTCTTGGTGGCCGATTCCATATTCCCTGCTTATATGATCTTGCAGCAACCTTTGACATATGTGTTCTCTTTTCGATAACACTCCCCTCACTTACTCACCTTCCAGGACACCAGAATTTCTTGGTTTCCTTCTCTTTGTGAGCTCTCGGTGCTGGTAATTTCACCTAGTCCCATGGCTTTCAGTACTGTATGTTGACGATTCTTAAAATGCTTAAGTCCACTCTGGACTTTCTTCCTGACCTCTAGGTTCATGAGCCTCCTCCATCCTTCTTCTTGGATATTTAATAAACATCTCAAGTTGATCGTGTTCCAAAGTGTACTATTGGTTTTCTGCCATCCCACACCCATTCCTCAACCCATGTTTATTGTCTTGATATATGGCATCATCATTCTTCTAGCTACTGAGACCAAAAACATTACTTGCTGTCTCTCTAACCTTCAAAATCCATTTCTAATCCGTCAGTAAATCTCATTGGTTCTATCTTCAAAACATATCCTGGATCAGACTCACTACCTTCACAGCTATCATCTTGGTCCAAAAGCATCATTTGTCTCTTGGACAAATCCTTAGTATCCTCTTAACTAGTCTCCCTTATTTGAATCTGTAATAGTCTATTTTCTATATAACACATGTAGAGTTTCTCAGCCTTAGCACTGACATTTTGAGCTGGGTAAATTCTTTGTTGGGGGGCAGGTTTCTGGGCATTGCCAATAGTTTAGCAGTATCCTTGACCTCTGCCAGTTAGAAGTCAGTAGCTCCCAACTTGGTCCCCAAATTGTGATAACAAAAGATGTCTTCAGACAGTGCCAAAATTGTTCCTAGTTAAGGACCACTTAACTAGAGACAGCCTTTAATAATGCAAATTAAGTTAATCATTCTCTTGCTCAGAATGTCCAGTGGCTTTGTATCATGCTTAAAACATGATCCAAACTCCTGACAGTGGCTCACAAGGCCCAGTACGGTTCAACCTCCCAAACTCTCCCTGGATTCCTTTCTGACCATTCTGCCTGCTCCTGTTTGAACTTGTCTAGCGTGTTGCTGCCCCAGAACATTTGCATTTACTGTTTCTTCAGCCTGGAAATTCTTTCCCTAGATGTGGACATGACTTGATCTACCATTTTATTCAGATCTCTGTTCAGACGTCCTCTTCTCAGAGAGGATTTTCAAGACTGCAGACTTTGTCACTCTCTTTCCTCACGCTCTGCTTTATTTTGTCTCACAGTATTTATCATACTGTTGCTAGCTGCCAGAGAACTGGCTGTGATTCATGATGCCCTAATGTATAACCAAGCAAAATGCTGCCTGGTCCTGTACCATCTTTGTGTCATTGGTATGTTTGAGTCCATTGTCGCAGCTGTGTGTTAATCCCTCTGGTTGAGAGTTTTGCTGACTTTCCACTTTACCAAACGTGTCCTTTTCACATTCCAAACTAAACCACTACCATCAAGTCACTTCTGACTCACTGTGATGCTATAGGATGGAGTAGAACTGCCCATAGGATTTTCAAAGCTGTAAATCTTTATGTAAGCAGATAGTCACATCTTTCTCTTGTGGACCAATTGCTGAATTTGAACTGCCGAACTTTTGCTTAGCAACTGAGTGCTTTAATCACTGAGTCACCTGGGCTCCTCATCATACTATTTGATGTTATATATTTGTCCTCTGTTTACTGTTTATCCCCCCCAACGAGGTAGACAATGAGTTCCTTAAGGGATAAGATTTTATTTTGTTCACTACAACAGCCTCTGAATCTAGAGTTTTACCTGGTACATGATAAACATTAAAATATATACATATATATATTCTCTCAATTAACAGATAAAGTCTCATTTCAGAGTTATCTATACTGAAGTTTGCCAAGGTATCCAGGAATTCACAAGCTAATCTCCTCACTGCAAATTCAGTGCTGTCTCTCAGGGCCACGGAAGCAGTTCACAGGATAAACAGTTTCCCTTCTGGGTGAATTATTTGGGTCTAGAGACAAATAGGTAAAGGCATTTCAGTTTTTCTTCTAGCATTCTCTGAACTTCAGCACCTGCAGCTAGTGAATCTCCTGTTGCTGCTGTTAGTTGCTGAGTTGATTTCAGCTCATGGTGATACTATGTGGTATCACAGCAGAGCTCCATTGGGTTTTCAAGGCTATCACCTTGGAAAGCATAGCACCAAGTCTTATTCCTGAAGCACTTCCAAGTGGGGTTTTCAACTGTGACCTCTCGATTAGTAGTTTCCCATTTAACCATTTGGGCTGCCCAGGTACTCTCATTCTTCTAGAAATTATCCTAATTAGTTTTCCATTGTTCGCAACACAACTCCCCCCCAAAGGAGTCCAGGCAAGAAAATAAATTGTAGATTCAGCTGTACTCTCCACATGTCATGATTTTCTCTGAGTAGCTATTGACAAACTATAAAGTATGTCTTAGTCATCTAGTGCTACTATAACAGAAAAATCACAAATGGATGGACCAAAGAGAGATTTGTTCTCTCATAGTTTAGTGACGCTAAAAGTTCAAATCCAGGGCACCAGCTCCAGAGGAAGGCTTTTTCTGTCTCTCAACTCTGAGGTAAGGCCCTTGTCATCAATCTTCCCTGAGTCAAAGAGTTTCTCAGTGCAGAGAGATCCTGTGTCCAAAGGACAAGCTATGTTCCTAGCATGACTTTCTCGGTGGCATAAGATTCCTCTGTCTCACTGCTCAATTCTCTTTTTCATATTTCAAAGAGATTGACTCAAAATGCAACCTAATCCAGTAGATTGAGTCCTATCTCATTAACCTAACTGTCTCAAATCCTGCCTCATTAACATCATTGAGGTTAGGATTTACAGCCCATGGGAAAATTGCATCAGATCCAGAAATAGTGGCCAATGACTTGATACTTGGAATCATGCTTTAGGAAAGTTGACATACATTTTTGGGGGACCCAATTCAATCCATAACATAGTATATACTCATAAAATTCTGTACTATTTGAGGTACAAATACTTTGAAAAGTGCACAGAACTGTATGGGAATTTTTCTGTTCAAAATATTGTTTTGCCTTGTTTCATCTGGGCTGCTGAAGTAGCTCACAGAGAACTCGAGGCCTGTTTTGTTGTCTTAGGAGGCTTGGCAGGGCCTTATCTCCTGCTCTTCTTCCAGTCATATCCCACCTGGTAGTGCTATGGACACACTTGACTTTTGATAAGGTCCTCAAAAGCACCAAGCTATGTGTCATACTCCTTGCCTAACACATCCTTCCTTGTCTTTAAGTTGCCCTGCTCATCCTTCTAGTTTGAATTTAAATGCAGCTTCCTTCAGGAAGACTTTCCTGGCCTATCCCGTAACCCCTATGGGTTAAGGTTCCTGCTTAGTGCTCTCATAGCTTTCTATTCTTCCATAGTACCCTGCAATGCAACTGCCTGGTACAGCAACTGACTGTAAGTAACCTCCCTCAGGGCAGGACTGTGCTATATTATGATTGTATCCTTGGTAGATTGATTAAAGCTGTGGACTGAAACTGGCCTTTAAGGATATTAACCCTTCCTCTGTTCCCCCAGTTGAGACCTTAGAAGCAGGATCTCTAAAGCTAGATATAACCTTGTCTCAAGAATCTTCCTTTTTCATTAAGGAGTCTCCCTATTCAGCAATTCTGCAATTACTCTACTAAAATCTCAAGGATGACCTCTGCTCTTCATTAGAGAAGTTCTTAAGAAAAAATAGACAGAAACCAAAACCCATTGCCAGTGAGTCTATTCAAATTTCTAGCGACCCTCGAGGATACATGGTTTATATTGAAACCAAACCCCCTGCTGCAGAGTCAGTTCTGACTCATAGTAACCCCAAAGGCCAGAGTAGAAGAGCCCCATAGGGTTTCCAAAGCTATAATCTTTATAGAACCAGACTGCCAAGTCCTTCTTATGTAGAGTGGCTGGTGCAGCTGAGTGCGTTCCCACTGGAATTCACTCAATGGCAACTAATAACCAACAACATGAGCCAGACAGAGTCCCTGAGTGGTGCAAACAGTAAATGTGCATGGCATTAACTGAAAGCTTGTCAGTTCAGTCTACCCAGAGTAACTTGGAAGGCCAGCTATCCCCTTCTGATTTAGCAGCCATTGAAAACCCTGCGGAGCAGGGTTGGAATTGAGCTGGAATTGACTTGATGCCAACTGATTTTTTTTTTTCAGGAAATGAGTATACCTGCCCTTCACCTCTCCCCACCCCAGGTTCACTAAAATTATCAAAAATTATCTCCCATGATTTCCCTTATAGCCTGCATGTTCCATACTCATTCTCTTTTTAGAATTATGAGCTTCCCATTTTCCAAAATCTTTTCTTTCCTCCCACTTGTCTAAGCCCTACACATTGTTCAATGCCAGTTCAGGGCCTTCCTCCACTATGGAGAACAAGATCTAGAAGAGCTATGCCTCATAAAGCACGAAAAGTGCACAGCTGTGATCTCAGAGTCCTGAGCAGGTTACCTTCACTACAGCAAAAGGTGCCTTTCTGGGAAGATAGAGTGAGATGACAGCAGACCCTGGAGTTTGTATGTGATCTGTAAGGGAGGCCGTAAGGTTAAGAAACACATGTGGGCATCAGTTATACCTGATTTCAAATCTCAGTTCCATCCTTCATTAGCTGTATAAGGTAGGGAGGGCTACCTTACTTCTTTGAATCTCAGTCCTTTGTTTCAAAGGCAGGCGTAATTACATCACCCTCACAGGTGTAGGAAGAAGCCCTGCAATGGCGGTGGTTCAGGAAATTGACTGCTCTCTGACAGGTTGGCGGTTTGAAACCACTAGTGAGCTCCTCAGGAAAAAGATGTGGTAGTCTGCTCCTATAGAGATTCACAGCCTTGGGAATCCTAAGGAATCACTATGAGTAGAAATGGACTTGATGACAGTAGGTTTGGGGGTTCATAGCTGTTACAGATTAACACAGGATGATAAGAGTTTGAACAGGTGATGCATGCAAAAACACTCATAACAGTGGCCGGTGCATAATAAATATAAATAAATGTTATTGTCACCATCATCAACCTTCCTTATTCCTCTTTAACTTAGTTGTAAGTTTATTGATGAGATTGATTCTAGCACAATGCATATCTCAGGGTAAATTATCAGTAAATGCATGTTCCCTCTTTGCCCCAGTTTCTCTTAGTTGAGTTGAGACACAGGGACCATGTCTTATGGCAAGTACTTAATGGAGCGTCAAGAAATAGTTACTGAATATTGAATAATTGTTGTTCTTCTCTGGTATCATCTAGCAGTGTGTTAGGTACATTACTGAGGGCTAATAAATATTACTAGAGAATCTTTGGCATATATGTTTTTTCAAAATTAGGATAGAACTAGGAAGAAAAGGTGGGACTAAATTTATATAAAATACTCTAAGAAAGATCTTGAGAGCTGGCGTAAGACTGGTGCTGTCTTTCTTCTATCACGCTAGAAGCTAACAAGGGCATCACACAGAAGCAGAGTAGGTTAACTCCAGTTGTAGCCCTGGGCAGGTTAGCCGAAGGGAACGAATGACCATCAGATGTGGAAATGTAAGCGAGTAAGGCACAATGAGACTACCCACTCTTTGCTTAATGTTCCAGTTGCTAAAGAGGAATAACATTTTCTTCACTCTTTAAAAGAAAGCAGTCTACTTCATTCACTTAATTTTCCTGCAGAGTGGCGATCTGGCAAAGGGAAATGCTGTGAAACATCTGCCTTTGCAGAGCTTGATGTATACATTAGTATGGGAATTCTCTGAGTTGAGACACAGAGACCCATGAAAATCAAGATTAGTACAAGAGACACATACGGGACCTATATCAAAGAGGGACTGTTGTTGTGAGGTGCTGTTGAGTTGGCTCCGTCTCCCAGCGACCCTATGTACCACAGAAGGAAGCACTGCCTGGTCCTGCGCTGTGCTTATCACAGGTGTCACTGTGACACCTGAGCCCACAGAAGCCACTGTGTCAGTCCATCTTCTTCAGGGTTCTCTTCTTTTCCACTGACCCTCTGCCTTCCTGAGCATGAACTCCTTCTGTAGGGACTGAATCTCCTGACAATATGTCCAAAGTATGTAAGACATAGAATCACTATCCTTGCTTCTAAGGAACATTGTGGTTTCACTTCTTCTAAGACTCATTTGTTTGTTCTTTTGGCAATCCATGGTATATTCAGTATTTTCTGCCAACACCACAATTCAAAGGCATCAATTCTTCTGCCTTCCTTATGCACTGTCCAGTTCTCACATGCATATGATGCAACTGAAAATACCCTGGCTTGGCTCAGGAGCACCTTAGTTTTCAAAGCGACAGCTTTGATTTCTAGCCATAATTTGTTATCATCCATACAGTCAACTGCCTTTGCATAGTCTATAAAACACAGGTAAACATAATTCTGGTATTTTCTGCTTTCGGGGAGGATCCATCTGATGCCAGCAGTGATATCCCTGGTTCCATGTCCTTTTCTGAATCTGGCCTAAATTTCTGGCTGTTCTCTGCTGATATATTGTAGCAGCTGCTTTTGAATGATCTTCAGCAAAATTTTACCTGTGTCTGATACTAATGATATTGTTCGATAATTTCTGCATTTGGTTGGATCACCTTTTTTGAGAACAAGCATAAATATGGATCTCTTCCAGTTGGTCAGTTAGGTAGCTGTCTTCCAAATTTCTTGGCAGAGATGAGTGAACACTTCTAGTGCTACATCTGTTGAAACATTGCATCTGATAGTCCACCAGTTCGGGAGGCCTGCTTTTCCCCAGCACCTTCAGTGCAGCTCGCACTTCTTCCTTCAGTACCATCAGTTCCTGATCATAAGCTGCCTCCTGAAACGGTTGGACTTCGACCACTTCTCTTTGGTATGCCAAGCCAGCCAAGTGCCGTCGAGTTGGATCCGTATAGTGACTCTGTATTCCCTCCATTTTCTTTTCTTTTGATGCTTCCTGAGTTGTTTAATATTTTCTCCATAGAATCCTTCACAATCACAACTCAAGGCTTGAATTTTTTCTTCAGTTTTTTTCAGCTTGAGAAATGTAGAGCAAATTCTGTTTTTGTTTTTCTATTTCTAGCTCTTTGCATATGTCACTGTAATACTGTGTCTTCTTGAGCTGCTGTTCCATTCTTTTGCTTCACTAATTCATTCCTTTCTCTTTAGCTGTTCGGTGTTCAAGAGAGTTTCAGAGTCTCTTCTGACATCCATTTTGGTCTTTTCTTTTTTATGACCTCTTGCTTTCTTTATGTGTGATGTCCTGATGTTGTTCCACAGCTCATCCAGTCTTTGGTCATTAGTGTTCAACACATTGAATCTATTCTCGAGATTAACTCAAGGTTGTATTTTGGCTCTCTGGGGCTTCCTAATTTTCTGTTTCAACTTGAACTTGAATATGAGCAGTTGATGGTCTCTTCCACGGTTGGCCCCTGGCCTTGTTCTGACCGATAATATCTAGCTTTTCCACCATCTCTTTCCACATTTGTAGTTGAATTGATTCCTCTGTATTTCATCTGGTGAGGTCCATGTGAATAGTTGCCACTTAAATGTTAACTAAAAAAGGTATTTGCAGTCAAGAAGTCATTGGTCTTGCAAGATTCTATCATGTGATCTCCAGCATCATTTCTATTACCAAGGCTATATTTTCCAACTACTGATCCTTCTTCTTGGATTACAATTTTTGCATTCTAATCACCAGTAATTATCAAAGGATCTTGACTGCATGTTTTACCAATTTTGGACTGCAGAAGCTAGCAAAAGTCTTCAATTTCTACATCTTTGGCCTTAGTGTTTGTTGTGTAAATTTGAATAACGTGTAAGTGTATGGGTATTATCCTATCACTGATGGTACTGTACTTCAAGTTAGATCTTGAAATGTTCTTTTTGATAATGAATACAAAACTGGTCATCTTCAGGTTATCTTTTCTGACATAGTACTTCATATGATTGTCTGATTCAAAAAGGCTGATACTAGGCCATTTTAGCCCACTTATACCTAGGATGTCAATGCTTGCACATTCCATTTCATTTTGACAATGTCCAATTTTCCGACATTCATACTTTGTATTCCAGGTTCTGATTCTTAATGGATGTTTGCAGTTGTTTTGTTCTCATTTTGGGTCATGCCACATCAGCAAATGAAGGTCTTGAGAACTTGATTTCACAGACATCATTAAGGTCAACTCTACTTTGAGGAGGCACCTCTTCTTCCCCAGTCACCTTTGAGTGCCTTCCAACCCGGGGGTGCTCATCTTCTGGCACTGTATCGGACATTATCTCACTGCTACTCATAAGGTTTTCTCTGGCTAATTCTTTTCCAAAGTAGATTGCTGGTTCTTTCTTCCTAGTTTCCTTAGTCTAGAAGCTCAGCTGAAATCTGTCCACCATGGATTACCCTGCTGGTACCTGAATACCAATGCCACAGCTTCCAGCTTCACAGCAACACACAAGCCCTCATGGTGTGATAAACTTCGACAGACACGTGGGGGGTTATCGAAGATTAGATGGATTTAAATACTGCATTCCAATGATACATTTAGATCAGAATTTAGTTAGCCCAAACTTGATGTTCACAGAACTTTCAAGGAATAGCTCTATCTCAAAGTGAAGTCCATTTCTATGATCACTTTATAGTAATTGACATTTACAGAAAATGAATAATTTGATGTCATATGAATAAAACCAAACCCATTGCCATGGAATTGACTCTGACTCATATTAATCCCGTGTGCTCACAGTAGATCTTCTCTGTGGGGGTTTTCTATGCTATAATCTTTATGGAAGCAGATTGGTAGGCCTTTCTTCTGTGCTACCTTTAGGTTAGTAGTAGAGCCAAATCATTTGCACTACCCAGTGATCTCTCATAAGAATAAACCCTCTGTTATTTGGGGAAGAATTAACAGACTGCACAAAGGGGCTACAGCGCTAGATTTGAAGTGTTCAGAACTGACTTTAGAGGGATAGACTGAACGCAGGGAGGGCTTCTGGCTTGAACTTTGTTTCCAAGCACATCTGGCTTGTGAATGGTAGACCCTTAGGAGCTATTACTTTGGAGTCTGAGACCTAATGGTTAAAGTTAGGCTACAGTACCCTGCTGACTTGTCTAAATCAGAGCAACTGCAGTCTAACAAAGGACAGAAAACTTTTCATATTATTGCAACATGGGTGGGATTCATCCAGTCCTCTCTTCTTGTATTGCCTAGGAACTAGTCTGGGACCTTATGACCTCTTAGCTGAACTAATACAACAGTCTTCTACCTACTGCTTTTTTTCCAGGCTAATGCCACCAGCCTAATCATTTGAGAAGAAAGCTCTCAGCCTATCACTCCCTATTTATGAACTCAGTGAATTTACTCTCCTTTGTCTCCTGTACAATATTCAGTCCTTTGACTGGCTTACAAAACTCTTTGTAATTTAATCTCACTTTCCTACCTGCTTTATCTCCTATTTCTCTCCATCAGGATATGAATAACCTTATTTCTGTATTTGTACTTGTAAACTCTAGTGGTATGGTGGTTAAATGCAGTTCAGATCTGCCAGGCTCCTTGCAAACTTGATGGGGGCAGTTCTACTCCATCTGTAGAGTTGCTATGAGTTAGAATTAGGGAGGGCTTCTGGCTTGAACTTTGTCTCCAGGCAATGGGTTTAGTTTGGTTTATATTTATACTAATACTGTTCAACTTTTCTCTTGTTTACCTCTTAACAATGTACCAATAAATTCACAGAATTGCCATACATCAAGGTGTTTATTCAGTGACTTCTTTATCCGGTGAACAAATATTCATCATGGCTCATTCAGCAAGGCTCTGTGGCACGTGCTGGAGGTCTAGTGTTGGGCAAGGCAGTGAGGTTCTTATTATCACTGAGCTGAGGGCCTAGAACCTTGTTACTTGAAGTGCAGTCCATGGACCAGCAACACTGGCATCACCTGGGATCTTGTTAGGAATGCAAAGCCTTCATCCCTGCCTATTAAATCAGGAGCTCACTTTAACAAGACCTCAGGTGATACGTAGACATAGCACAATTTCAGAACTATTAGTCTTGGGGATAAGCATCAAACAGGCAACCTTAATAGCACAGAAAGACTGTTATCATGCTTGAAGAACAGGGGTAAAAGAGTTAACATTATGTTCTTTAGCGTTAAATTATTTAATAGGCGTTAAGTTTTTTCACTGAATTAAGTAAAAGATAATTGAATGTGTATGTGTATGGATAGACATCACATTTGCTCTTCTCCTTGAAACCCTGTTACTGGCCCTCACTGAGCCCCAAGTCCACCATAGCTGCCTAATGAACACTTAGGCTAATGTTGATCGAATTGTTTACAGAAGCACTCAAATTGGAGAATTTTCAAAGTTTCAGAAAATAGTGGCCCTGATTAATTTTTGCAGGTACACTGTTGATTGTATTGAATATGGGGGGTTTTGTTTTGCTGGAACAGAAAGGGAATATTGTTTAGAATTTTCAAATCCACAGTATCTCCCCAGGGTTGACATAAGCAGGGATGGAGGTCTCTTAAGATGAGATGAAACCAGACTTTGTTCAGAACAGTTTTTATTCACAGTTCAAAGCTGTGAATAAGTTTCCATTTCTATGAGGTATGTCTTGTTTTTTTTTTTTTTTTAATCACGTTCAGAGACAGATTGATTCACAGCTCAGCAAATACCCTTGTCCAACTGCCCCAACACATCTAGGACTTTGTGATACCATTAGATTCAACCGGCACATAAGTGCTACCCAAGAATAAATCTACATTTTCTACTTTTTCCATCTCTGTGATGGTGTGATTATGTAGCACACAGCTTTCTTCACACATTTAGTAGATACTAAAACCAAACCCTTCACTGTTGAGTCAAAGCAATCCTATAAGACAGAGTAGAACTGCCCTATAGGGTCTCCAAGGAGTTCCCGGGTGGATGTGAACCTGTAGCTTTTAACCAGTATGCCACTAGGGTTTCCAGTTGAGACTAAGTGTCGATAAAGGCAACCAGATTTTAAATGTACAACAAATTGTTTTTCATTTCCTATGGTCTTCTTTCTTATTCAGAATGCAGTTTCTTCTGTTCAGGTACTTTAAATAAAAGAGGGTTAGTCCTTCTCTGTCTTTTCTCTGGCAGTCCCTAGGGTTTTGCATGCTCCAAGTTTGGATTGTAAAAGATGACTTTCTCACTAACAAGTATCCTGAGTTTTATCTTTAATTTTGGTGTGTTTTGAAATACTGACATGGGGCCTCAGTTACTAATTTATTGTAGGTGCTTGAGAAAGCCATACTTACCAATGCTTCAACAGAAACATGGTATCTCACTGGTAGGAAACACCGCAGGTATTATCTCATATGAGCTCAGTGTGAGGTGAATCCCTTCTATGCCACCACCTGAAGGGGTCCTCTAGTCTCTGTCTTAGCACTCACACTCAGGCTTCTGTAGACATCCAGTTACCGGTTATCAAGACTTATTATAAAGCTACAGTAGCTAAGATAAAGTGTAGTATAAGGATGAGGATAAACAAGCATATCAACAGGATATAATCAAGAATTCAGAAACAAACCTGCATATATTCAGTGGCCTGGTTTATGGTAAAAGGGCATGAAGTGGGGGGAAAGGATAGCCTTCTCCAGAAACAGTGCTAATTCAACAGGAAATCCACATGCCAGAACATAATAATCTTGACTCTGTATCTCATACATATCTATGAGACACCTAGATCTAAATGTGAAATGTAAAAAAAGAAAACATAGAAGAATATATTCATGACTCTGGGATAGGCAAAGATTTCTGAAGACAGAAAAATGCTAGCTATAAAGGAAAGAAAATGCTAAAACAGACTACATTAAAACTAGCTATTCCTGTGTATCATAAAACATTGCCAAGATAGTGAAAAAGTAAGTCACAAAATGGAGAAAATATTGACAACCCATATGTCAGTAAAAGGATATAGATATGCATCAAAGATATATTAAAAACACACATCAATAAGCAAAAAAGACAGCGAATCTAACAGGAAAGTGGACCAGAGGCTTACAAAGGAGCTTCAGAGAAGAGGCTATCCAAATGGCCAAGAAACATAAAAAAATACTAGCCATCATGGAAAGGCAAATTAAAACCCCAGTACAATATTATAACACTCCCTTTTGCTAAGATGAAAAAGGTAGATATGAAGCAACTGGAACTCATATATGTTTTGCTGATAACAGTTAAATTTGTACAGCCCCCTCAGAAAACAGTTTAGCACTATCTACAAGATAGAAATACACTTCAGTTAACCTGGGAATTCTACTCATAGGTATATACTCAGCAGAAATGCATTTATGTTCACCAAATGGTTGTACAGGAATGTTCATAGTGACACTACTTGTAATAGCCCCCAAACTGGTAACAATACAAACATTCATCTACAAAGACTATAGAGATAAATTGTCAAACATGTACACAATAGAATACAACGGCAATGAATGACCTACAGTGATATGTAATAACATAGATGAATCTCACAACATAGCCAAAGGCAAGTGCCGTTGAGTCGGATCCGACATAATACTGAACAAATATATCAGACAAAAAAAAGTAAAGACTATATGACTCCATGTATAAGTTCAAAAACAGGCAAGACTAATCTATTGTGTCAGAAGTCGGGGCAGTATTTACCCTTGTCACGGAGGATAGTGCAGAAAGCAGGTAAGGGGAGACACCTGAGACTCTGGAAGTATTTTATTTCTTGAGCTGAGTGCCAATGATACAGTGTTCTCACTTTATGAAAATTCATTCAATTTTGCACTTATTTATTTGTTATATCTCAATAAATGTGTGTTTACCAACCCAAACCAAACATGTTGCTGTTGAGTCAACTGTGACTCCTAGTGATGCTATGGGACAGAGGGGAACTGCTCTATAGGGTTTCCAAGGAGCTGCTGGTGAATTTGAGCTGCCAACATTTTGGTTAGCAGCCAAGTTCTTATACCTGAATAATTGTATTATACTTCCATAAAATTAAAAACAAAAATTTGTACGTCAAAGTGGAAGATATGAGAGGAAACTAACTCCAGCTAACATATTTTATTTGATCAGTATATTATCTCAAATTTAAGAGTGCAAAAGCCCATAGAATAAAATAGAGGTTGAAGTTAAAAACCAGTGAATCTATGAATCTGCTTATATAAATAAGAAAATTCTTTGGCCCTTGAATTTTGATGCAACAGATGTGGTGAAATGCAAGAGCTGTTGGCTTCCTAGAGAAGCCTGATCGACTTGCTCTGGTTCAATCATGTGTGAAGAGCTCTCAGCGGCCGACAAAAGTTCATTGGTTGAAACCCACTGGGCACTCCACAGGAGGAAACTGTTGCAGGCTGCTTCTGTAAAGATTTAAGCCTTGGGAACCCTCTGGGTCAGTTTCTCTCTGTTGTACAGGATTGCTTTGTGTCAGAATCAACTCAATGGCAATGTGTCAATGTGAAAATAAACACATTTGGGAAACATGGGTTTAAACAGGTTTTCTCAGATTTCTCAGAAACTTTAAAAGGCCAATCCGTGTGCAGAATTTCAAAGATGTGGTGAAAACCATGTGAAACTGTTCACTGTTGCTTAGCAGGTAACCCCAAGTAAGCCCTGTTTACCTTAAAACTCAACCCAACCCAACCCAATGCAACCCTTGTTGCTGTCATTTGCTTACTGGTAATTCACCCTTGAGAACATGGCAAACCTATCACCAGGATTCAGTCAACACTTTCCATGTTAAAACGTTCAGATCACAGAACTCTGAGGTCTGAGAAGGGAGGTGACTTGCAAGGTCACTTGGCTATACAGTTCTCTTTTCCCTCTTGTCCTTGTTCAGCCAGGTCCTCTACACATCCTTGATGTGGAAAGATAAACCATACCCCTTTCGTTCTGTTCCCCTTGGCTTTACTTTTCAGAGTAGCTATGCAACTCAATTTTACTGACTGCTCTGCTCCTGATTCCGTTAAGCAAACGTTGCCCAAATGCACAGACCCTTGGCTGCGAGAAGGAGGAGCAGTACAGACAATCTTGGAAAAGCAAAGACAGTGACCTGGCTCATTTTAGTGTTCATACCTGATGAGGAGTTTTCAAGGATAAAATGAGGTCACATCGAGCACTTGTGCTCTTCCTGTCCCTTATCATTTGCCTCCAGGGATTATGATAAAGTTCAAGGCCCAATGTATTCTGAAAGGTGTTGAAACCTACAAATCAATCTTTTGAATAATTGCTCATTGTTTGTTAAGGGTCACTTGCATTATTTAGGAAAAAACAAAAAAAGCTTCATCCAATCCTGGATTATAAAATATTCAACACTAACCTAACTGGTTGTGTGGACTCTCTCAAACTTAGCTTTCCAAAGTGTAAAATGAGGTGATTAGACAAGACAATACATGCTCATAAGGCCTTATTCTGTAGATTCGTCAATGATTTAATCTATAGATTCATTAATTTAAGAGATAATTACTAGTATCTATTATGACACACACTAGTCATAAGCACTGACTATATGGAATATTAACCTTCACTGACTATAATTGTACACATACATGTGTGTATCTACTTAACAGAAATCCAAGGCATTTTTTGAGTACTTTTACCATGCTAAGTACTTTAAATACATTATCCCATTTAATCTTTACAATGACTGCCTAGGGTAGGGATTATTATCTTTACTGGTGGCACACTGGTTAAAGTGCTTGGCTGCTAACCAAAAGATTGGTGCTTCAAATCCACCAGCTAGTCCACAGAGAAAGGTGTGGCAATCTGCTTCTGTAAAGGTTTGCAGCTTTAGAAACCCTATAGTACAGTTTTACTTTGTCCCACAGGGTCGCTACGAATCAGAATTGACTCTGTGGTGGTGGATTTGGGTTTTATTTTGAGACGGCAGATTGTATTTTTCAAAGATATACCCAGCAATATTCCCACATGTTGTTTTACTATGTGATGTTAATTCTTTTCCTACTAAAAGGTAGAATCTATGTTCCTTCCACTGTAATCTGGCTGGGTTTGTGACTATGGCAGAAAGGATACTATATGACTTCCAGGGATAGGTCAGGAAAGATGGTATAGATTCTGCCTGCCTCCCCTTGGTGTACTTGTTCTTGGAACCCAGCCACCATCCTATGAGGAAACCCAAGAAACCACAAGGAAAGGTCACGAGTAGACATTCTAAGGAAAGTCTTAGCTGAGGTCTTGAAGGACAGGCAGCATCAGCTGAATGAGTGAGTCTTCAGAACATTCCAGCCCCTATTTGTAGGGTTGCTGTAAGTTGGCATCAACTCAACGGCACTGGGTTTGCTTGTTTGGTTTTACCTGTCAAGCCACTTGCAGCCTTTGAGTTTTCCTATCTTAGACTCTAGAAACTCTTAACACAGACAAGCCATCCCACTATGCCTCTTTCTGAATATCCTAAGCCAGGGAATCCACAAGCAAAGTAAAATAGCTGTTGTTTCATGCCACAAATTTGGGGTGGTTTGTTAGGCAGCAATACTGACAAAAGTTCTGAGATGTGTAGTCAGTTGCCCAGGGTCACACAGCAGCTTTTTGTAAGACGTAGTATTGAGCCCAAGTATAACTCCAAAGACCATGCTCTTAACTCCTCTGTTTTAAAAGCACTGTGTGAACACTATAAAATCAGTGTCTGCTACTCTGGGATGTAGAGAAAACCATCACCGTGCTCACCACAAAGAAACAAGTCAGACACCAGGCAAACAGGAGGGGACTGGTGGACAGTGTGGTTTGCCAGGGCAGAGTCACTGCCAGGAGGTGAGTTATGCTGGCGAAGCAGGCAGGAGCTTGCGTCCAGTTCCTATCCAGGTGCATGCTGAGAAATAACCCCAGAACCGTGTAAGAGACGCTGCCAATATCCCTGAGTCATAACATTGCACCTGGCAGCCTTCCTCATTCTCGGGGAACAGCCTCTGGACTTCCCTCGGGCTGGTACCAGGCCAGGAGGAGTCAGGTTAGGTGAAGTACGCCTGTGAGTTTCAGAAGGCTTTTAGCAGAAAATAAATGATTGGCCTGAGGCTGAGGGCAGAGTGGGAAGTGAAGTCATTAACACAAAAGAGGGGATGGAAAAGTAGACTTTTTTGAAACCCATTGATACACAGCACTAAGCACAAGGCAACACGCTTCTATCTCTGTTTGCTCAAGTATTTTTATAGGAATCCTGTGATACTAGCACACTATAGGGTCACCATGAGTCAGAATCAACTAAGTGGCAATGGGTTTGATTTCTATTTGTTTTTGGCTTTGAAAATTCGTCCCCGGGTGGTGCAAATGGTGAATGTGCTTGGCTGCTAAATGGAAGATTGGTGGTTCAAGTCTACCTAGAGGTGCCTCGGAAGAAAGGCTGCTGATCTATCTCCAAGAAAATAGCCCTTGAAAAGTCAATGGGGTACAGGTTTACTCTAACATACATGGTGTCATCATGAGCTGGAATCCACTCAGCAACAGTCAGCTTAGGGATCCTCCGTGGTGCAAATAACTAGTTTGAGGTTTGAGCCACTCAGAGGCACCTAGGTAGAAAAACCTGGCTGTCTACTTCTGCAAAATCAGCCATTGAAAACCTTATGGAGGGCAGTTTTACTCTGACTCATGTGGGATTGTCATGAGTTGAAATTGACTTGATAATAACTGGCAGTGATGGTGATTTTTAAGTTGAAGAAACTGAGGCTCATTGGTTAAGTTACCCTGGTGGCATAGTGGCTAAGTGCTACATCTGATAACCAAAAGGTCACCAGTTCAAATCTGCTACATGCTGCTTGTAAACTCTATGGAGCAGTTCTACTCTGTCCTATAGGGTTGCTGTGAGTTGGCATCGACTTGACAGCAGTGGGCTTAGTTTTGGTTAAGTTACTGGCTGAAGTCTTACAGCTAGTAACTGGAGGAACTAAGTCTATCTGAACAATGGAGCACTTGGTGCCTAGGTCTCTTTGAGGAAAGGAGCCTTGGTCACAAAACACATGCTTTTTCTGTCTGTCCTTAGCTGATACTGCTCCCCCATTACCTAGTGTGACATTTTGTAAATTCAATTTTATCCCTTGAGACTATCTCGAGTGTCTCCTTTTCTAGTACTCCAGACCAGATCATTTTAAGTCTCAGTGATTTTTCTCTCTCTCTTACCTGTTAACTATAAATCCTATACCAGGGAATTATTCAAATACATATTCTGGTTTGTTATTTGCATAAAAAGAAAATCCAGTTAAAAAAAATCCAGCTCTTCTACTGGATTGCAAAGTCAGGGGTCTGAATTCACATTTCTTGCATCTTCTAATCTGCCACATGCTTAGTGTTTTGCCTAGTACAAAGTTGAGATCCCAGATGGTGCCCAATTAAAATGTTTAATTAATTAATTCTCACTTGTGTCTGTAGAAATACATACCCACAGTAACCAGAAACAAAACAAAACAAAATAAAGCGTCTCTCCATTCTTTCTCTCATTCTCAGAATGGGGGCCAACACAAAGAGCAGGACATGAAACAGAAGATGAATACAAGATGAGGGTGCAGAATTTCACGGAAGGGAAGACATCTTTCTTCTTGACAACCCCTTCTACCTGATGCCTAGAAGATAAATAATCTGGCAGCCACAGTGGCTGACGATTCATTCAGTGCCCAGCCAGGACACTCTGAATTCTTGAAATGAGAACTTGGCTTCTGCATCGACAGTCACTATTAACCACTCTTTAAAGCCAATCAATAAAGGTCCTCCATGGGGAGCTGGGAGTTACTTTCTAGAGTTCTTCCTGCTTGAAGAAACTGGAAACTAAAGAACTGATCCAACATGGCCCATTGTAGATTCTAGGTGCTTCCTGGGTAACCCACTAATTGCCATACAGCAGGGCACAGGGCCCCAAAATATCATGACTTTGAGAGTATCATTAAACTCAGTAAGCTCTGAACCCTTATCCAAGGAGTATTTAATGATGATCTTGATTGACAGGTTTCATGACTCAACACATACTTGCCTCAGAGCTTCTACTCATGGAAATACACCTACCAGGAGTTACTCTTTTCACTTTCTTTGCTTTTGTAAGACTCTTAACTTTATTTCTCAAGAGGCAACCCGAGGCCTCTTCAAAAGCCCTTTTCCAGCTTAGTCCACATTTATTTTCCTTTCTCTGAAAAACTTTGGCACCTTCTCTACAGACCACACAGTTTAGCCCTTGGTTACATGTTTTCCTAGTTTCTTGTGTTCCTGAGATGCCGGCTGATGGCAAAGAAAAGAGCCTATAATTTGGGACCAATGAGACCTTGACCCACTCCTTCCAGACTATGCAGCCCTGAAGGTCTTTCAGAATCAGCACAGATGCTTTTGTTCATCTATACTCACAGCTGCATAGTGTGTCGTGGTAGGATGAATGCTCTTTTATTTTTCTCTAAGCTTACACCAATGGCTTGTTGTGGGTTTTTTAAACAACAGTGAACTGAATATCTTTCTACATACATCTTGTCACATTCATGCAAACATTTCTATATGATAAATGTGCATCTTCCAGATGTTTTTCACCCACATAATTTTAAGGCCATTCCTGATCCTGCCTTTCTTTCTATTTGTAATGGAATGGCTACATTTAAAAGCATGTCCTCTCTGCTTTTGTTTGTGACTGTGAACCTGTCCTGTCCTCCCAGGTACCTCCCAGTGGAAGCCAAGATGTTGGCCTCTCTAAAATGCTACCAATTACATCTTTGCTTTTATCTTGGTCTTACCATCTCCTTGACCCCACGTGGGTATACTACCCTCTGTCTTTGTGGGGCAGAGAGCACTCCTAGTAGCTCACCTTTCCTCCTTCAGCACATGGCTTTTTAGATGAAAATATTTTAAAGAATAATGGAATAGAAATCCAAAGCAAAATCCCCCTCCCCACTTTTTTAAAATCAGAACTGCAGGAGCCTACAGAAGAAATAAATGACATTTTTTCTCCCTGATGAATTGTAATAATTCCTGGGTACTCTGTGAGAACTCCAGAAAGAATTTTGGTCTCAGAAGGAAGTGTACTGTTAAGGAAACACCATGGACTTTAGAAACAGACAGACACAGGTTATATCCAAGCTCTGCTGGGTAACCTCAGATGAGGGAGTTAACTCCTGTGAACTTCAATTTTTTCATCTGTAAAATAACATTGAGGTACCCAAGCATGGGTTGTCATGATGATTAGAGGTAATGTGATCCAACACTTACCAGAGCACCTAACACATAGTAGGTGCTGACACAACGAAAGTGACTATTACTACCATTCTCCCAGAAAAAAGAAGATTAGTACATTCCTGAGTACTCAGGTAACTGGCAACTTTAAGATGACCACAGACTTTGTACCCTGGGTCCTTTTAACTTCCTTACTCCAATTCTCTACCTTCTCCTCCAAATGTATTCAGAGATAGGGACTGAATTGTCCCATGCTACACAGGTGCTTAATGACAGCCAGAAATTCTCCCCATTAAGTTGCTTTCTCTCCATTAAATGAAAAATATAAAGACAGTCCTTAGAAGGCTATTGTTGGAAATCACATTTTCATTCAACAAACAGGTATGGAGCATTTGGAATACAAACAGCCTGTGCCAGGATCAGAGGCAGAGATGAGTTTTCCACTCTGGGTTTCAACAAGAAATGGATATAGGTAACTCTAGTGCAGCTGTGAAGATACAAGTTGCCTTCAGAATGGTTCAGATGACAATGGTAGTGACAACAACAGTGTTAATGACAAACATTTACTACGTTTGTGCTAATTGGCAGTTCTACTCTGACCTCTAGGGTTGTTATGAGTCAGACCTGACTTGATGGCAGTGGGTTTTTTTTTTTTTCCCTTGGGTTCTAAGGAAGAGTTTGACATGCATTATTGCATTTAATTCTCATACACTCCTTTGGACAAGTCTTATTATTTTCTCAACTTCCCAGAAGAGAAAACTGAGGTACAGAGAAGTTATTTTCCTAAGCTTACACAACTAGTAAGGAGTAGAGTCAGTATTCAATCTCAGGCAGCCCTATTCCAGAGTTCAAGCTTATAATCATTAGTGTAAAGTATGCTTCAGTAGAAGAACTGAGGAGAGTGAGAAGAGGAGGACAGTGAGAATGCAGCATCTCAGTGCAGGTACTGAAGCCTTCTTTGTTATCTGGGAGGTAGGGACTGGGCATGAGTCAGCAAATAAGCTGAACTGCAGTGCTAAAGTAAATAGCGTATAGTGCAGTGAAGAGACAATGTGTGGGATAGCCTCATTTTGAAAGCCTGGCTACTGACTGAGGGCACCATTGCATCTTCACCCTGTCTTTTCTGAGCTGCACCATAGGTGGGAGGAGGAGCTGGGCAGAGAAATGGGAAAGATCTCTTCAAGCAGAGGGATAGATGGGGACATAAAAGTATAGAGTTGAGGGGCTGGGCCAAGATGGTGGACTAGACACATGTCTCTTTAATTCCCTCTGAGAACTAAGGCCTGAAATGGTAACTGAACAGAGCACTCTGGACATCTAGAGAGCCCTAGGAAATGGCACAAAAATTTTCAGACTGGACTACATGCCACTAGACAGGAAACCATCTCTCTCTAATATGAGACAGTGCACAATGAATCCTGCTTCAGCTGACTCACTATGGGAGGACTGCGGGTACTGACACCTTCTTTGTTATCTGGGTGGTGGGGGCTGGACATGAGCTGACAAATATGTCAAACTGCAGTGTTAAAGTAAACAGCATATAGTGCAGCAGAGAGACAGTGTATGGGATAGCCACATTTTGAGAGCCCAGCTGCTGACTGAGGACACTACCGCACCTCCACCCTCTCTTTTCTGAGCTGCACCATAGATCCTGCTGTTTCATGGCAGGAAGGTGAGGTCGTGCTGGCTGGCATCTTGGTCAGTTGGGAGGTAGAGCTACCCAACTGGAGGTTTCAGCAGGAGCTAATTCCCAGGCTGAGAAGAATTGCCAGTTCAGAAAGTGCTTTTCCAGTAGAGAGGCTATGTTTAGGACAGTGTTACCTTATGGGTGGGGCCTGGCTGAGAATGGCAGCAAGGCTGTAACTCCTCCCTACTTTGAACTATGTCATAGCATCTGGGGATGGCCAAATAGGTGTTTCCATTGTCAGCCAGAAGGCAGGTCCTGCCACACCTGAGAGACTGACTGATTTTGGCAGCTGTTGAACAGGTCTAGCTTAACAGTAACTTTTTAAAAGAAGACTGCCTGGAGAAACAATTGCTGAGCAGCCAGATGGTATCTCCACTACCCTTCACTGACCCACATCATAGAGTTGACTGATGGCTCCCCACTGACTCCATAAGTAAGGCACTGTCTTAGCCAGGAAGCGGAAACTGACACCCCAGAGAGTCAATTGGGCCAGTTACTAGAGTACATAGAGGTGGCTGGTGACAAACTCCCCTCTCAGAACTATGCTTCAGCTTCTGTTGAGGTAACAGCAGAGAAACTGAAGGTTTCTAGATGGTGTGAAGGCAACAAAGGATTGCTAACCATTTTAAGAAACAATCCACCATGGCTCCAGAAAACTCCCAAAACAGAGACTCAAAAAACTTCCCAGATGAAGAAACCTTTCTGAAACTATCTGTTGTTGAGTACAAAAGAATTACATGTAGAGCCCTCCTAGAGATTAAACAAAATGCAAATGAGCAAAATGAAAAATTAAGTAAGCAACCTGAACTCATGGAACATCAACAATCTGAAATGTAGCAGATCAATAACAAAATTACAGAATTAGAGAATTCAATCCAGACCAAAAAGCAGAATTGAGGACATGGAAGTCAGACTTAGTGTCCTTGAGGACAGAGGAAATGACACCAGTATTTATGAGGAGCAGTCAGAAAAAAGAAATAAGAAAAATCAAGCAGCATTAAGAAACATATGGGACTCTATTAAAAGGAATAATCTATGAATAATTGGAGTCTCTGAACAAGGAAAGATAACACAGAGAATATTGTTGTTGAGTTGCTCACAGAAAACTTCCCGGCAATCATGAAAGAAGTGAATGGAGTTCTAAGATGTGTATCAAACACCACAAAAACTAGACCCCAAAAGAAAGACATATTATAATCAAGCTTAATAAAATGAAATATAAACAGAGGCTCTTAAAGGCAGAGAGGCTCAAAGCAAAGCTAACATTCAGAGAGAAACTGTATAGTCTTTTGTCCGACTTCTCAGCAGAAACGATGTAGACACAGAGGCAGTAAGAATGACACATTCAAAGCCTTCAAGGAGACAAACTTCCAACCAAGAATTATATATCCTGCAAGACTGTCTTTAAAATATGAAGATGAAATTAAGACATTTGCAGATAAACAGAAGCTTAGAGACTTTGTGAAAACTAAACCAAAACTACAAGAAAGACTAAAAGAAGCTCTTTGCTTAGAAAGACAAAACCATTAAGTGTATATTTAAGGAGGCAAGGCAAGACAGCACCCAGAATCCTACTCAGTTAGGGAAGTCACAAAGCTCAATCAAAGCTACAATATGAAATGAAGGGAACCAGTGATCATATCACAAAAAGTAAGACATCATCACATTAAAAAAGGGGTATATTACAGTAGTTAAAGTCATTTCAGATAAAGAGGAAATTAAAAAAGTTACGTATAAGTTAAAGGGGATCACAGGAGTAGCTGCAAAGCACAATACCAATGCAACATATGAAAACAAGAAATGTAATACAGGAGTCTCAACAAACACAAAGCCAACACAGAAAAAGATGAAAATTCAGCCCATAAAGAAGACTGACCAGAACAGAATATTGAGAGCAACATAGAAAACATCAATACAAAAGTAAATACATCAAAATGACAGCACTAAACACATACCTATCAGTAATTACATGGAATGTAAACAGACTGAATGCTCCAATAAAGAGACAGTGAGTGACATCCTGGATCAAAAGACACAACCCAGCTATATATTGCTTACAAGAAACATACCTTAGACTCAAAGATATTAACAAACTGAAAAGTAAGGGATGAAAGAACATATACCAAGCTAACAACACACAAAGAAGAGCAGATGTGGCAACACTAACCTCAGATAAAATAGATTTTAATGTAAAATACACCACTGTGGACAAGGATAGCCACTATTTATTGCTGAAAGGTTCAATACATAAGCAAGACTTAGCAGCATTAAATATTTATGCACCCAATACCATAGCATCTAAATACATTCAACAAACATTGACTACATTGAAAAATGAGATAGACCACACCATAACAACAGTTGGAAACTTCAACATTCCACTTTCAGTAGTGGACAGATCATCTAGAAAAAGCCCAGTAAAGACCTGGAAGATCTTATTGTGATGACTAACCAACTAGACCTCATTGACATATACAGAATTTTCTATCCATCAACAGATGAGTACACCTTCTTCTCTAATGCACATGGAACATTTTTCAGAATAGATCATGCGTTAGGACATAAAGCAAGTCTCAACAAAGTCCAAACCACTGAATTATTGCAAAGCATCTTCTCGGACCATACAGCCATAAAAATTGAAATCAGTAGCAGAAAAAACATAGGTAGAAACTTGAACTCATGGAAACTGAACAAAAACTTGTTCAAAAAGCCATGAGTTATAGAAGAAATCAAAGATTAAATAAAGAAATTTATGGTTTCCAATGACAATGAAAACACATCCTACCAGAACCTATGGGATACAGCCAAAGCAGCATTCAGAGGTAAATTTATCTCTATAAATGCACACATCGAGAATGAGGAAAGGACCCAAACCAAAAAATTAACCTTACAACTTGAATAAGTAGGAAGGGACAACAGGGGAACCCCTCAGGCACCAGAAGAAAACAAGTAATAAAGATTAGAGCAGAACTAAATGAATTAGAGAATAGCAGAACAATTGGAAAAATTAACAAAATCAAAAACTGGTTACTTGAAAGGATCAACAAAATTGATAAACCATTGGCTAAACTTACAAAAGAAAAACAGGAGAGAAAATAAATAACCCAAATAAGAAATGAGATGGGAATTGTCACAACAGACCCAACTGAAATGAAAAGTATCATAACAGAATTCTACAAAAGACTGCACTCTAAGAGATTTGAAAACCTAGAGTAAATGGACAAATTTCTAGATTCACATCATCTACCAAAATTATCACGAGAAGCAGAATAACTTGATAAACCCATCACAAAGGAAGAGATCTGAAAAAGCCATCAAAAAAAACTACCAACCAACATGTCTCATCCTCCCAACAGTCTCCTTTCCCCTCCTCTCCACCCGCTTTCCTTCCTCCAGCCAAAGGTCAGCAGGATGATATCCTATAGATGTATAGAACCATAAAATCCATCCAATATATGGTCACATATATAGCAGGCAGGAGTAGTGTGCTGTCACTGGACAGGGAGAGCACTGGAAGCTGCATATAGGTGGGCATGTAAATTTATACAGGAATATACATTTTCAATCAGTCATATTAAATAAAAACAAACACACAAACAAACAAAAAACTACCAACCAAAAAAAGTCCTGGCCCAGAGGGCTTCAATGGTGAATTCTACCAAACTGTTAAAGAAGAGTTAATGCCCAAACTACTGAGATTATTCACAGCATAGAAAAAGATGAAATACTTAATTCTATGAAGCCAGTATAACCCTGATACCAAAGCCATGGAAAACTCCTACAAAAAAGAAAATTATAGATTAATATCACTCATGAACCTAGATGCAAAAATCTTTAACAAAATCCTTCCCAACAGAATTCAACAATATATCAAAAAAATAATTTATCATGACTGAGATGGATTCATAACAGGGATGCAAGGCTGGTTCAACATCAGAAAAACAACTAATATGATCAACCACATAAATAACACGGAACATAAGAATCACCTGATTTTGTCAGTTGACGGAGAAAAGGCATTCAACAAAGTCCAACACCTATTCATGCCAAAAACTCCCAGCAAAATAGAAATAGAAGGGAAATTCCTCAATGCAATAAGGGGCATCTACGCAAAGCCCACAGTCAACATCATCCTGAATGGAGAGAGAATGAAAGAATTCCCCTTGGGAACAGGAACTAGACAATGATGTCCACTCTCACCACTTCTATTCAACATTGTATTAGAGGTTCTAGCTAGAACAATTAGACAGGACAAAGAAACAAAAGGCATCTGCATCGGCAAAGAAGAAATAAAATTCTTCCTATACGTACATGATATGATTGTATATGCAGAGAATCCTAAAGAATCCATAAGTAAACTACTAGAACTAACAGAAGAGTTCAGCAAAATACCAGGATATAAGATAAACATAAATCAGTAGGATTCCTTTATACCAAACAATTGATCACCAAAGAAGAAATCAGCAAATCAATACCATTTACCATGGCCGCCAAGAAGATACAATACCTAGGAATAAACCTAACTGGAGAAATAAGAGACATATACAAAGAGAACTACAAGACCTCACTGCAAGAAACCAAAAAAGACTTACATAAATGGGGAAACCTACTCTGCTCATAGATAAGAAGACTTAACATTGTGAAAATGTCTATTTTACCCGAAGCAATCTATTTATGTAATGTAATCCTAACACAAATTCCAGTGACATTTTTTAGTGAGATGGAGAAAGAAATCACCATCTTTGTTTGGAAAGGGAAGAAATCCTGGATAAGTAAAGCACTACTGAAGAAGAGGAACATAGTGGGAGGCCTCACACTACCTGACCTTAGAAACTATTACAAAGGCCCAAAGGTTGTACCTAGGGTAAAAACAGTCTCCTTAACAAATGGTGCTGGCAAAATTGGATAGCCATCCCAAAAAATTTGAAACAAGATCCATATCTCACATCTTACACAAAAAACAAACTCAAACTGGATAAAAGAGCTAAATATCAAACCTAAAATGATCAAGATCATGCAAGAAAAAATCGGGTCAACAACGGAAGTTTTAATACACAACTTAGACAGACTTCAAAATCTGACAGACAAAGCACGATCAACTGAAGAAAAAAATAGACAAATGGGAACTACTAAGGATGAAACACTTTAGCTCATCCAAAGACTTTATCAAAAGGGTTAAAAGATCACCTACAGAATGGGAAAAAATATTTGGCAACTATATGTTGGACTGATGTCTGATCTCCATGATCTACAAGTATTGCAAAATATCAGGAAGGAAAATGGTAAATAACCCAACTAAGCAAGGAGCAAAGGAGATGGACAGACACTTCACCAAAGAGGACATACAGGGCCAAAAGACACATGAGGAAATGCTCACCATCATTAGGTATTAGAGAAATCCAAATCAAAACTACAGTGAGATACCATCTCACCCCAACAAGGTTGGCCATGATCCAAAAAACACGAAACAACAAATGCTGGAGGGATTGGAACTCTCCTACACTGCTTGTGGGATTGCAAAATGGTACAACCTCTTTGGAAAGCCATCTGGCACTTCTTAAAAAAAGCTGGAAATAGATATACCATTTTATCCAGAAATCCCACTGCTTGGAATACATCCTACAGAATCAAAGGCTGTCACATGAACAGATACATGTACATAAATGGACTCAACCCAGATGCCTATCAACAGGTAAAAGGATAAACTAACTATGGTACATACACTCAGTGGAACACTGTTTGATAATAAAGAACAATGATGATTTTAGGAAGCATCTCATAACTTAGTTTCAACTGGAAGTCATCAGGCTGAGTGAAATCAACCAGCGGCAAAAGGATCAACATTATCTGAGACTCCTATTGTGAGTACTTAAAAATAGTTTTATGTATAGAAGAAAAGATACTTTGAGTGCTACAAGGGTGGGGAGGGAGGGAGAGGGCTGGTCATAGATTAGACAGTTTATAAAAATTTGGTTGGGTAAAAGCAGTAACAGCACACAGTATTAAGTAGGTCATCTTAACCAGACTTGAACATCACCTGAAAACTCTTCTAATCTTAACCCAATATTTTAAGGATAGAGTAGCAGGGGCAGGGGCTGGGGACCATGCTCTTGAGGGATATCAGGGCCAGTTGGCACAACTAGCCTATTGCTAAGAGAGTCTTCTGCATCCCATATTGGTTAGTGGTTTCTGCAGTTTTAAAAGCTAGCAAGCTACCATCTGAGGTACACCAAATGGTCCCAACTTATCCAGAACAGATAATCACTGAGAACACCAAAGACACAAGGAAAAAAGAGTCCAGGAGACAAAAGGACCCATGTGAATCATTGACCGTATCAACATGTGACCAGAAGAACAAGTTGGTGCTCAGCCACCACCAAAGACAGCTGTGATGGGACACACTATGTCAAGCCCCAGTGGCAACATGAGAAAAAGAGGGGTGCAGCTCAAGAACTCCACTAAAAGACCACAACTGATTGTCCAGCACCCTGGGGGTTCCCCTGGGTGCACGGCCCCTAGACCTGCTGCTGCCCCTGACCAGAAAACATTACTGAGGTCAGCTTTTCCAACTGCAATGGACTGGACTAGGGGACACAATGTGACCATCTGGTGTGTGTACTTTATGGTCCTATGCATTTATAGGATGCTGTCCTACTGGTCTCATACTACTAGAAGGGAGAGGAGAGGTGGACAATGGACTAGAAGGGAGAGAGGAGGGGACAAGAGATTGTTAAGAGGATACGACGTACATAGAATGAAAAGGAGGAGTGTGCTGTCACCAGACAGGGAGAGCAGAAAGACCTGCTGACAGGCAGGCATGAAAATTGAATTTGTATTGTATACTTTCATTTAATCACAATTAAAAAAAAAAAAAAAGAAAAGAAAAGCATAGAGCTGAGTAGAGAGAATTAAACCCAACCTGGCTTGGCTAGTTCTTGTTAGCTGATGTCAAGTGTGCTCCCACCTCATGGTGACCCTGTGTCTAACAGAGTAAAATGCTACCTGGCCCCGGGCCATTCCCCCTTTGGTGGCACATCAGACCAGTGTGTTCCACAAGATTTTCATTTGTTGATTTTTGGAAACTGATCACCAGATGTTGATCACTGGACCTTTCTTCCTAATCCATTTTGGTATGGAAGCTTTGCTGTTTAACTCCTACAAGGGGGCTGGGGACGTGCTAGGACACAGTAGGGATCATCTTCCTTGTCCTTGCCTCTACCTACCCTATTTTACAGAGGGGAAAAATGAAACTTAGAGAGAGAAAATAACTCATTCAGTGGGCTGGTAGTAGGGCAAGATTTTTTTTTTTTTTTTTTAAGTATTCATTTAATTGTTTCCTCCAAACCTGGGAACCCACCCTCTGTGAAGACAGGAGTCTCTGGACCCCCTCATGGGTGGGACTCCATTCTGCTTGCAGCAGATACTGTGCCACTACATTTCAAGATCCTCTCTTTAACCCACGGGATACACACAGTCTAACTGTCACCACGTTATGTTTGTGGCTCTCAGTTAGTGTATTTGACACCACTTGTAATCTCCTGGGTGTTTTAGGTATAATTTCCCTATTATCTCTCTGGAAACATAGGTAAAGTCAAAGTGTATGTGGTGAACAAAAATGATTTCTTGCTATCCAGTGGCTGGTGGCTCCTAATTCATTCAGAACCATAAGACTGCCTTAGCAGTTGGAGTATATCTTCCCCATCAGGGCAATTAATTATGCTTTCATTTGTTCTTAAAGAGAACTCAATAATTCCTGCCACAAAAACAACTGGGTCTCTTGATCTCAGATGATGTATTTCAGAGAGAGTTTAAAGGGAAACAAAAAGTCCTTACTAGGACACCGTGGAATCTAGGAAGATGGAGCCAAGGGAAGACCTTTCTAGATACAGGGACATGGGGACCATCTTCCTTCTGGAGCAGGCCTTCTCCATAGCCTGGTTTTCCCAAGAGATATAAAGAAGAAGAGAACCTACAGGACAGAGTACAACTGCTCTACAGCATTTCCAAGGAGTACCAGGTAGATCTGAACCACTGATCTATTGGTTAGCAGTTGAATTCTTTAACCATGACACCATTACTGTTTCCTATTTTTTAGAACATATATGTTAAATTCTTAGTGTGACTAAATGCATTAAAGATGTGGTAACATTGCTATACCCTTTACCACTCTTCCAGGAGTCTCCAACTGGCAGCTCAGTAGCTGAATCCCAGGAATGCTTTTGTTTGTTCTGCACAGAGCTGGGCAGTTACTGTCCGCAAATGAGTGGAAGCTGCCTTTCTTAGCTGACACATATATTACTCCCTTCTTCTGTTACTGACTGTGTTGTCTGTGTGACTTGGGTAACTCTCTTCCCTTCCTTATAAGCTAGAATACTCATCAAATTGCTATTATATAGCAGAGGATTAAAACTGAAGAGGAAGAAGTCAGCCAGCTGGTTCCTCAGTGATGGGGCCACCTATAGACGGTGCACAGATCACACCTGCCACCATTGCGGGATCACCTCACCTGGGCCGATACCCGTGTGCCACCACTGCTTACTAATGGTGAATAAAAAGTGACCAAAGGGAATAATGTACACTAGTGAATCCCTTTTGTGAGTTCTTCCTGGTAGCCTGGCCTACAGGAGGACGTAGAATCTCTAGCAAGTCTGCTTTTCAGTGGCCATAATTACCTTCTGTGGCTGCAAGGCCTTGCTCGCCTAGCAGGTCATACACCCTAGGGCAGCAAATAGGCAGACCCTGGTTGGCTCACCACGTGCTACTGCTGATTTATACCCTTTCTGGCTGACCCATGGAAACTTGCTTCCAGTACTTCCCATCTGACTCCTTGGAAAAGAACCTAGTTCAATGACTTTCAAAGCCTTATGCCATCTGAGCCTGGAGGAGGGGATCTTGTGAAACACGCATG
The DNA here is from genome assembly GCA_028571685.1 of Heterohyrax brucei. Classification (NCBI taxonomy): domain Eukaryota; kingdom Metazoa; phylum Chordata; class Mammalia; order Hyracoidea; family Procaviidae; genus Heterohyrax; species Heterohyrax brucei. The sequence continues at coordinate 170,790,011 of CM053141.1, read as the reverse complement.
CTCCTGTCTCCAGTTGCAGAATTTCCAATTCAGCAGATCTGGGGTGTTGCCTGAGAATCTGCATTTTGACAAATATTTCAAGTGATTTTGATGTAGGTGGCCCCAGCAGAAATTCCTACACCTTGTCCTAAGACACAGATCTATCACCATTTTTTGCCTTGTTACTACCCACGCTTCCTTGTGGCAGTGAACCTGTGTCTCAAGCAGGGCCTATGTTTACACAATGCAAACTGTTTTATTATTTCAGGGTGCTTCCATCAACTTCCCTGAATGTTTACTTCCAGCCTTCCTTTCTCTCTCGCAACACACATGGAGATGTACAAGAAGAGTGGGTTTGTATCCATCTCTCTAAGAGAGGAGGAAGTGGAACAGGAGGTAGAAGGGTGTGGGTTTCTTACCACTTTCTAGTGCTGGCAGGCAGCATATTAGTTGCTATGGAATTTGTGTGTAGATTCAAAGGTCAGGCTGCCACTGGTTATTGAAATGGGCTCACCTCATTGGCCACCCTGTTCCCATGGTGACTCAGTTACAGGCACGCCCCTCAACAAGTATATCAGCTAGGGTCAGGAGATCTCTAAAGTGCCATCACCTCCCCCGCCTGAGACAACTTCTCACTGAAAATAATTATCTTCACCAGGTGGAGATAATTATCATATATTCTGATACAGTCTAAGATTGAGAATAAAAGAGAGTTCTGAAAACTGAAATTATGATTTTCCATTTTCTTCTATTCTCTGGGAACATTCTGATCCCTTTCTGTTCTCTTTACTAAGGACATCTGAATATACAGGAAGACACTGACTGCATGGAGAAGCCAATAGCAGAGTGGGTGCTACAGGACCGATGAGTTGAAGATGCTCATTTTTAGCTTACATGCAAGTAATGGAATCTTGGGTTGAGACTGCACAGTAGAATAGCATCAAACTGCGCATCAGCAGGCCATACATAGCATCGGGGTGATCTTACAGAATATCTTGTTGTCCATTTTGGGCCTCAGTTTCCTCATCTGTAATGTCCAGTGGATGAGCCAGAGCACCCTAAGGCTTTCACCTAGTGCTCAAGTCTGTGGGATGGTGGCTCCATGTTTTCCAAATTCTGCCTCCATCTGGGGTTTACTTTCGATTCTTCCCTCTCCTCATCTGCACATATTCAATTTATCAGCAAGTCTTGTCAATTCTAGTTTCCGGTAGACCACAAATGCACCTGCATGATCATACTTATAATTTCCATCAGTATAATTTCCCCTGGGCTGCTGTGACAGGCTGTTGCCTGATCCCTTTGCTTCCACTCTTGCTTCTTCTCTGCCTTAATTCATTTTCCTCATAGCTACCAGAGTGGTATTTCAACATGTAAGTGAATCTTTCTTTTACTTAAAACTCTCCAATGGCTTCTCATTAAGTTTAAATTAAGACCCCAAATCTTTACCATGGCCACAGTATCCTTGTCATGGATTGAACTGTGCCCCTCCCCCCAATAAATACATCATTGGCTAGCTTATGATTCCCAGTATTGTATGATTGTTTACCATTATATTATCTGATGTGATTTTCCTGTGTATTGTATACCCTATCACTATGACATAATGAGATAGATTAGTGGCAGTTCTGTTGATGAGGTCTACAAGACTTGACAGTGTCTTATGCCAATCTCTTTTGAGATACAAAAAAGTGAGCAGAGAGACATGAGGACCTCGTACCACTGAGAAAACAGCACTAGGAGCAACTGCTTCCTTTAGACCCAAGGTTCTTGTGCAGAGAAGCTCCTAGACCAAGCGAAGATTTATGGCAGGAGCTTGTTGCCTGCTAGACCGTGAGAGAGTACATTTTTCTCTGTTAAAACCATCTACTTGTGATGTTTCTGCTATAGCAGCACTAAGTGACCAAGCCTGTCCTATATGCTCTGTCCTTTGCCCACTTCTCCAATATCATCTTAACCACTGGCCACTCTCTCTCTGTTCCTGAAACCACTAACTCTTCCACCTGAGGGCCTTTGTACATAACTATATCTCTAAGCTGTATACAAGCCTAACTCTTTCTTACACAATCGCAGCTCCACAGAGAAAGCTTCTTGGAATACCCTAAGTAAGTCTCCTTTAATTACCACTTCCTTTATTGTCTGTTGTAACAGCAGATTTATTTTATTCATAGCACATCACACTTTGTACATTTGTGGTTGCTTGTTTAGCATCTGTCTCATACTGAAGGCTTCTTAAAAGTTCCTTCCCTCATGCTCCATTCATCCTTGTATCTTTGTAGTCTTATCATCTAGCTACACTTCCTGCACATTATAGATAATTAGTAACATCTGTCAAATATACTAACAGTCTTGTCCACAAGTAAGGGAAAAAGGTACAGAAAGGAAAGCTGGGAGACCTAAGGACTAATTTTGTCTGTGAAGGTTTTTGTTCCTTTGTTAACATATCCCTTCTCAAAATGCTTCTCTATATGGGAAAAGAAGCCAAGATCTCTATTAAAGAGTAGGTCTTTGGGCATAAGAAGTAGACCCAACAAGTTAACTCATGGATGGCATTCTTTCCCCACCATCAATCTAGCCAAGCCAAGCCAACCATCAATCTGATGAAAAAGAAAATTATAATCTGCAATCACAGAATTTTATCTTTGAACATTGAAATAGATTTAACAAAAACAATTTACCATGCAGACATTTTAAAAGGAAGGCTGATGGGTCTTTAAAGAGTGTCAGTAGTGTCTACTCGCATACATCAATGAATATACTAATTATAGATTATTTTTAATTTGCTCATGGTTTCGGTACTGGAAATACCTACGTTAGGCACTGTGGCCATTAGTGCTGATTGACCTACCCAACCTCCATTCCCACCCACCCCCATACTCTAAAGGATAGAAAACCTAGATTCTTCTCAGCTTCCCTTGCAGCTAGAGGTAGTCATTAGCCTCTGTTCTGGCCACTGAGAGAAGCAGACACCTCTATTTTGTTAAGTTTCTGTGTTCTTGACCCAAAGAAATGGAAATGGACAAAAACATTGTTTTTCCCCTCCTTGTTGGTGCTTGAACAAGGCTATAATATCTGGGATCACCTGTCTTGTGACCACAAACGCAAGGTCAGGAGAATCACAGAGCTACTGATTATCATTTCACTGAACTCATGTGAGTCAAGGTCTGTCTGTATTTTTCTTGAAATATGGGAAAGATAGGCCTCTCATTGTTAACATTACTGAGTAGAACTGCCCCATAGATTTTCCAAGGAGTGCCTGGTAGGTTGGAATTGCTGACCTTTTGGTCAGCAGCCATAACATGTAACCACTATGCCACCAGGGTTTCCCACATTACTGTAGTTAGGTTTTTGTCACTTTCAGACAATCACATTTTGCCATATTTTGTCGGCATTTGTGACTAGACATGTACATTGAAGAGATTAAAATGAGATAATGCTCATTCTGTATGAGAGCCAGTACATACAATTCAGGTGGATTTAGGCCCCCAAACTGTAAATTAATGAGGACTTATTATATATTATTTAAATGAATAGCAAAAAGTTAATTGATTTACATTGGAAAGGCTATTTTTTAAGATATTTTACATATGTAAGTCCCTTAGAAGTACCTCCCACCATAGCTCTCAGGGTGTTTAACACGGTGCCATGCAGATCAGAGGCTCACAGAACTTGTTTACCTGACTTCATCAAGAAATGCATAAACAATAACAACAGCAAAAACTTTTGTGTTATTTGCCATTTTATGTTTGATCCCTGGTCCTGATTCCTGTCGGTCTAGCTGAAGACCGGATAAGGGGTTTGTGTTTTCTCCTTAGCATATATTTCCAAAAATATAGTGACCTATATTCTGACTCATATGGAGTTTCTAAAGATTCCTAAACTCTGGGACTGGCCAGGGTGGGCTGGTAAGAAGGAGCCATCTCAAGTGTAAAATATTCTCTATTTGGGCTGGTTTCCTTCTATTTCTGTCATAACCTCTCCTCCATATTCACATATCCTTCCTCTCTGTTCTGATGAAGAAGAGGCATAGGAGTCCAATGTGGAGAGAACCACTTGCTATTTCTGCTTTGTTTGTGGATTTCCCTAGAAGACAGTCCTATAGGTCAGTGGCTTTCAGGTTAGTGTGAGCAGTGGCATCTTCTATTCTAATAAGATTTAGAGAAGTCTCATATGTAAATGTGATAAAATGAGACCTAGTTATCTGTTATGGATTGAAAAAGGTATGTAGCAATTTGGCTCGGCCATGATTCCTGGTATTGTGTGATATTCCTTTATGTTGTAAACCACAACTCTATGGTGTTAATGTGGGAGATGGGTGGCAGTTGTGTTGGTGAGGCAGGATTCAATGTATGGGATTGTATTGTTCCTTGAGGAAGCCTCTTAGGATGTAAAGGAAAGGGAAGCAAGTGGAGCCTCAGGAGACCTCATACCACTAAGAAAGCAGTGTTGGGAGCAGAGCTCATCCTTTGGAAAAGACCTGGGGTGCTTGCACATCAGAGGCTGCTAGTCTAGGGGGAAACTGACAACAAGAACCTCCCTCCAGAGCCAGAAGAGAGCATTCCCCTGGAGGTGATACCTGAATTTGGACTTTTAGCTTACTGAACTGTGGCAGTATTCCTTTCTAAAGTCATCCAATTGTGGTATTACTGTTATAGCAGCACTAGATTACTAAGACATCATCCAATTTTTAGTGCTTCCATCTGCTGTCTGGGTACTCACATGTGGTTATTATATGTATTAATTGCATTTAAACCTCACAAGAAGAGGTAGGAACTGTTATTTATATTTTACCAATGAGAAAACACACAGGCACAGAGTGGAGTTGGCTTTTATTAAAACTGGGAGAGGGGAAGACTAGAAACCTTCCTGCTCAGTCTCACCTTTGCCTCAGTGACAAGTCCTAAGACACGCTAATGGAATCCTCAATGCTCTATGAAGCATAGTTTAGAAACTGTCTTGCATACAGAAATCATATACTCAAATACCTTCACAGGGGCCATCTGACTAACACAGGAGTGAGGGAGGTCAAGTGGAGGCTGTGGAATGCACGTGTTACCCAAAGAGGGCAAACTGCCTCTCTGCTTTGTGGACTCATTTCCAAACTGCATGCAGCTCAAGCACGAGCAGGCTTAGGAGAGAATTCAGCTTGTGGGCTGCCCATGTGAGACCTCTGGAGGAATGACGGGAGTATGAAAACATACTCTGAAGTTGGACTACAAGGATGTCATTCAGATGTAAGACACCCACTGATGAAGGAAATAATGGAGGAAAAACAAGCCCATGGGTCTTTTCAGACACATGCATGTTCAGATGGTCTTACGTTATACTGACTATAGAAGAATCACTCTTCCCACTGTTTATCCACTGGCCTGATTTATTTTTAAGCAAGCCCTTCCCCTGCTTGGTTCTTTCTACTCTTTGCCATGTGTTTGCCAGTATTGGCCAAGTATCCAGTCTCACACCTCCTCCTCCACGTCCATTCCCTCCTCCAACAGTCTTCTAATTTAAAGAAAAACATGATTTTGTGGTGAACCATGAGACTTTCTAAATTATTCAGCAGGCAAAATGAGTCCCAGCAGAAGCTTGTTAGGACGATGTTACTTCATTGCCACTGAAGATTACTGGTCTTCACTGACACTGTAATGCAAAACATAGACAGGTGGTAGGGATGTCACTGGCATACATCTGTGAGGTCTTGATATTTACATATGTATATACCTAGAAAGTAACAGTGTGTGTGAACTTTTCATGACAGCCCAATTCCAAGTCATACCTTCACCAATGTTTTAAAGAATTGGTAATCTCCAAGGGACTGTCTACTAGTAATACAGTTCATAGACATGAAGCCACTGTCAAAGGAAATGTACCTCAAAACCAAATCCACTGCTATTGAGTTGATTCTCATTCATGGTGACCCTAGTAGAACTGCCCCATAGAGTTTCCAAGGAGTGCCTGGTGGATCCGAACTACCGACTTTTGGGTTAGTAGCCACAGCACTTAACCACTGTGCCCCTGGAGTTTCCATAGTCAGTGCTTATTTATCAGGTAAACTGGAGAAGACTTGTGGCATGAAAATTCGGGCAGCGGTAGAAAGAAAATGACACACAAAAATGGAAGGCCAGTAAATGTGGGAATTAAAGGACTAGATTTAGTTTTCAAATTTATCTTTCCCTTGCTTCTTTTCCATACTTCCTCCTTTCTTTCTTATTAGCTTCAAGATCCCTTTTTTTCCAAAGAAATCATGTTCACAAGTCCAATTTTTACAACAGGTAAAAATGAAGCTACTCTGGTTCCATGCAGGGGGCTGAGACTCTTGTGATTTGTTTTCTCACTGCTGTCAATGATAATACCTGAGAAACTCTTTTTTGGTACCATAAGGCACAAGGCACAAATTTACAAAGCCACTGGAGCTAGATTACTCCCAAGGTCCTGGTTAGAACCAAGAAAAGGAGAAATTTTTCTCTTACAGGTGGATAAACTAAGACTTACCAGTGTCAGATTACTTGTCCCTGGCTATGTAGAGTCAGTGCTTGAGCCAGGATTTATAATCCAGTGTTTCTTCTACCATGCAAACTTAGTACAGGGTGGTGGTTTGAATACCAACTCAGTTACCTACTAGCTGTGTAACCTTCACAGACTAGTTTCTGCAGTCCTTCATTTGTAAGAATGGATGTAAGCATTCCACACTGTGCTGCTGCAAGGATTTAATAAAACAATGCATGTAAAGGACTCAGAACCTTGCCCAGCATATGGTAGGTGCTCAGTAAGTTTTACCACATTGCCCTGATTATTTATCTGTGCCTTTTAGCGAGAGAACATCAAAGCCACGATTAAGTGCATCAATCAGGTAGAAGCTAGAACTGGCCCAGACACAAGATGAATCCAGATAATCCATCACTTTAAATGAGCAGTTGACTTTAAAACATAGTTAAAAAAATTAAATTCAGTTAACTCTGGAAATAACTCCCATCCCTTAACTTTACAGTATCGTCTTTTCCCCGAGAAAAATGTGGCATTGAACAAAGAGGTGGAGGAGTGATGACTGACCTGGGAGAGATGTCACATCCTTGCTGCATGAAGGCTCCCAGGGAGAACCACAAGCTGTTGAATATCCCAAACTCATTGGACTGGTCAGTGGTTGTTTGGTCACGTCCTTCCTCAAACTCTTCACTGTGCCATTCATAGGGGCTGAAGCGGCTGACCAGGAAGAGGACGACACTCACTCCAATGTAGGCAAAAACGATACACATCCAAATTTCATAAGCCAAAGGATCGAGGAAGGAGAAGACCCCCGGCTTGGACTTCTGTGGTTTTTTTATCATAATGGAAATCCCCAAACTCATAAATGGCTTGGAGAAGTCTATGACCTCTTCTCGAACCAACGTGATGGTTAAGGGTGCTACAGCCACATCTGCTCGCTGAAAAAACAAAAACAAAAACAAAAAACAGCTGAACTCATCAGCTCTCTTCTCTCCTTTGTGCTTCTCTTCATTATATATAGTCTTCTGTATCTCAAACAGTGTGAGTGGGAAAGAACTTCAGAAATGTAACACTGTTACCCTATAAAATATTTCTGACAAGTGATTGCTCAGTTCACTGTTTTATACAAAAACAAAAAGCCAAACCCACTGCTGCTGAGTTGATTCCAAGTCATAGCGACTCTATAGGACACAGTAGAATTGCCACATAGAGTTTCCAAGGGGAGCCTGGCAGATTTGAACTGCCAGCCTTGTGGGTAGCAGACACAGCAGTTAAACACTATGCTACCAGGGTTTCACTATTTTACAGGGGAGATTATTCCCTTGTTTCATAGCTCTAATTGTTAGCCTCTTTTTCATGATCTTGCAGTAAGCAGGCTGTTGTGAAGATTTGTTGCTTTTACCTGTCCAGCAGCCATCCCTCTTTACCCTGGTAGAATAGTAACTCCTGGACCACTTTCAATCCTTCTGTTCAAATAGTGCCCATCATCCTGGTTGCTGGGCAAATCACATGGCTCAGGCTTGGGCAATCAATGTATTATACTCCCCTGTTCAGAAAAATTCTTTCAAGGATGGGCATGGGACCCGAGCTGGTTTGGTGAGAAACTGTACTGAGAGAGTCAGAGCTGAGAAATATAAAATCTGATCCTTGATGCAGCCATTTGGCCCCCCTAAATTTAGGGCTGATCCTGGACTCCTGGTAAATATGTCAATATATTCCTATCTGTCCTCCAAGAACATCAGCCAAACTGTTTGCCTAAATTGGTTTGAGTTGGGCTTTTACCTGGAACCAGTATGTCATGGATAACAAGGTGGTGAAGGCAAATTTAACTTGGTAAACATTAAATAGAGCACTTATTAGATGCAAGCCCTAGGTTAGCAACTACAGGTAAGCTATAGTCCCTGCACTCAGAAATTACAATTAGGACAGACAGACACGTGCTCGTGCACGCACACACGCACGCACACACACACAATTGTATGATCTACGAAGTGGAGTGAATATATGCTTTCCAACAGAGATAAAATGCTGCAGGAGATCAGGGAGGGATGAATTCCGGAACTGCGTCACACAAGAGGTGACTTCTAAGTTTGGCATTGAAGGATGGGCAGGATTTTGACAGGTTGCTTTGACACAGAGCAGCATTGTTTCCAGGAAGACTGCTAAAAATACACAACACTGAAAAAAAAAATCTGAGCATAGATGAAAAAAAAATTGTTACACGAAAAGTTCATCCTTGGGAAGGCAGTGTGAGTTGGTCAAGATTAGTTGTACTACTGTAGGAAGGTGGGGTGACTACTAAACAACAAACCCAAACCCACTGCCATCGAGTCAATTCCAACCCATAACAACCCTATAGACAAGAATAAAACTGCTCATAGTGTTTCCAAGGAGTGTCTGGTAGATTTGAACTGCTGACCTGTGGTTAGCACCCTTGGTACTTAACCACTGTACCACCAGGGTTTCTGATAGGCAGGTGAAAATGACAGATAGCCACAACATCAAAACAGCCCCTTTCTCACTCTGCTCTTTAGTCTTTCCTACCTGTCGCTAATGGCAGAAGCACTAGCATCAATGCAATAAAAATCTACTGCTTTGTCGGCCTGAGATCAAGAGATTCTGGAAACCCAAGAGGGTTTCCATGGACAGATGCCACATATCCATTTCTGCAACAAGAGTTATGCCTATATCAGTCTGCTGGAGGCCAGTGACTCTCTCCTATGATGCTATGTGACTGTCCAGATGTAAGGCCGGTGACAGATGTTATGAGGATGAGAGCCCCACTCAGCCATCACCAGCTGTTACTTAGGGATTTCCTCTGGTTGTTCTTACTGGCTGTACTTACTGAGAATAGGCTTCTAGTGGAATAAAAAGCCTCATTTCAAAATTATTTAATTTCTCACTTAGAGAAACTTTCTGCAAAGCAATGGGGGATCAAGTGTGAATCTCATAGTAATTCTGTTTTTTTTTTTCCCTGACACCCACTACACAAAATCTTGGTAACTTTTACAAACACAAGCCAATACAAAAGAAAAGAGATCTACTTTTTCATCTGTAAATAGATGGAAAAAGGCATGGGAGAGAAAAGCAATGGAAATGAGAACTGGAAGGGGTTGACCACAAGTTACCCAAAAGAGAGATGGATGGATGAATACAGCTTTGAAAGTGGTAGAGTACTGAATGGATTTGTTTGATGCTTCTGATATGAGTTAATAAAAAGGATGTGGACTGGAAAATTACAAAACCACATTATGTCAGTATTTAATTGAGCATTTCTAAGATTTGTTCTATGAAACATTATTTCTTGAAGGATATTGGTGGCACAGTAGTTAAGCACTCAGTTGCTAAGCAAAAGATCAGTAGTTTGACCTTTCTCTTGCTCAGCAGGAGAAAGATGTGGTAGTCCTCTTCTGTAAAGATGACAGCTCTCAAACCCCTATGGTGCAGTTCTACTTTGTCCTATAGAGTTACTAGGAGCTGGAATTAGTGGGTTAACATGAAAATAAACATGTTTGGGAGACATGGATTTAAGCAGGTTACTCTGGGTCAGGATTTCTTAGAACCTTTAAATGTCAGTCTGCACTGATGATTTCCAAGAGGGATAAGTAGGATGAAGAATTTTGCAAATTATTTAGCCATGAATCCTTCATTTCCCTAAGCATCAAATGAGATCCATGTGTAGATGAAGTTCAACAACCTCATTTTACAGAAAAGAAACTCGAGTCAAGAGGGAAAGTGGCTTGTTCAAAGCAGCAGAGTTATAGCTTTTTTGACATTGGCTGAGAAGCTTTGGGAGTTGATTTTTACCACCTGAGGTCATTCCTGGGACTCGACAGGACCAGGTCAAGGAAAAGGCTGATCCAGGATGAAGCAGACTAGGCTGTCCCGTGACTTGCTGCCTATGACCTCAAACAATACCAACATGTTCATTTAAAAAAAGAGATAATCCTTTGCCTATTTTGTTTGCCTATTTCATAGGATTGTTTTGTGATGGTCAAAACAATTCACATGTATGAGAGCACTGTGAAGTATGAGCACTTTATAGGTGCTCAAAGTTATTTTTCTAAGCTGACATCTTAGGACGGTGTTTTTCAAACTTGGATGTGCATCAGGGGTCCCTAACAACAACAACAAAAAAAATGCAAACCTACTGCTGTTGTGTCAATTCCAACTCATAGCAACCTTATAGGACAGAGTAAAATTGCCCCATAGAGTAGCCCAGTAGCACCTGGTGGATCTGAACCACCAACTTTTTGGTTAACAGCTGTAGCTTTTAACTACTACACCACCGGGGTCTCTGTGGATGACTTTTAAAAACACAGAAGGCAGAATTTCTGTTTCCCTGGGTCTGGGATGAGACCTTAGACCTTGTTACATCTCTAACAAATTCCCTGGAAATCCTGGTTGCATGGTGGTTAAGTGCTACAACTGCTAACCAAAAGGTCAGCAGTTCGAATCCACCATACGCTCCATGGAAACTCTGTGGAGCAGTTCTACTTGGCCTTATAGAGTGACTGTGAGTTGGGACTGACTAGACGGCAGTGGGTTTGGTTTTGGCACAAGTTCCCAGTGCTGCTGCTGCTGCTGCTGCTGCTGCTGGTTCAGACACCACACTTTAAGAATCACTGACCAAGAGATTCCCAAACAAAACATGTGAAGTCTAGAAACAATCCTGGGAAAACAGTATCCAGTTGTGATGTGGTAAAGCAAAAACAAAAAGTGAATAAAGCAATCAAGGATGGAGATTACTCTGAGCCAGGTGCTAAAGAATTCATTTTCCTGGTTTACTTTACTTTCTCTCCTTTTCTCAGAGGAGTTTGGGGGCCTGGAGGAGTCATTCAGCTAAAACTGGCAAAGGCAGAACCCAGATCCAGGTGTTGACACTCTTTCTGCTACACTGAGACAAAGGAAAATTAGAAAAGTCATCTGTGAATAAGGCAGAAAGACATGTCCATACAAGAAGCGGAGACTTCATTTGCAGCATGTGACACCTGTGAATGTAGACACTATTGATGTTCTCACCACTAGTTAATACTAGTTTTTCAATCCAATGATTAAAAAAAAAAAAAAAAAAAATTCAATCCAGTTGCTATTGATTCAATTCTGACTCATAGCGACCCTACAGGACAGAGCAGAACTGCCCCACAGAGTTTACAAGGAATGCCTGATAATTCAAACTGCTGACCTTCTGGTTAGCAGCTGTAGCACTTAACCAACTCTGCTGTCTGTGATTTCCATAGAAACAGTTTTAGCCAGTGGTTAAGAATCTAACAGTGTGGAGCACAAAAGTCAGTGCTTCATATTCAGTTACAGGCTGTATATTTTTTGTCAAATTACCTAACCTCCCTGAGTCTCAGTGTGCTCATCTACAAATAGTAGATAATAATCATATCTAGCTTGTGGGGTTGTTGTAGGAATTAAATTAACTAATGTGGGTAAACTGTTTAGCATAGCACCTGGCATATACTAAGTTCTCAAAGGTTGCTATCTCTATTGTTGATAAGAACAAGAAGGAACAAAAAGAAGAAGGCAGACACTTGGCTATTTGAATGGCACAGAAAAAGTAGAATGGAGGCCTATAGGTAAAATTGCTCTCATTTCACTGTTGGTTCCTGGCTGAGAGATGCTGTTTCTCTATTCTTCCTCGGAGAAACAGGGAAGGGAAGCCACACTAAAAATCAAGTGAGAGTTATCCAAGTGGGCTCTTCACAGGGTCTTCAGAATGCAGTTTTTACTGGGCAGAAGGGGAGGGAAGGGGACAGTAGGAGCCATTGCTGACTCCTGGCTATTAGGAAGCTTGTTCACAGGATGACCATAGCATTGTTCTGCCAGGATGGCAGATCTTTGCCTAAAGGAACCATGTCACACAGGATGGAGGTGAAGATGAATGCTGTGGGGGGGAGGGGGAGGATAGGGATGACCTTAAGAGCCTAGCCCAGGTTCTCATGGAAACCAGCCTCCAGATGCAGCATTAGCCATCCAAGCCACTATCTGTTATCCATGGAGCCTCCCAAAGTGAGAAGTAGCACAGGGAAAGGAGAAAGGATAGAAGAAACTCCTGCATTCCACTTATTAACCACCTTTTCAGGTCATCTCAAAAGCCACATCCCTGGGTAAGCTTGCTTTCTTCCATCTCTTTCTTTTTGAATCCCCACAGTCCTTTGTATGACTCTCAGAGGCATCATAACTGCTCTTGTCCTGCTGTTGTCTAAAGGATGGCTTCATCATCAACCTAGGTCCCAGCATTTAGTTCAGCTTGAAGGCCCACATGCTGAGAGGAAAGCCATGGTGGTCCCCTTGCTGCCTGGTACCCTGCTCTTCTTCCATTGCCTTTCATCATTTCCTCTACTTAAGTACATTCATGACCTCCTGGTACTCACTGAATCAATCTACACCCTTCCCTTGTCTTTTCTTACTCAAACTCAACCCTGATTATTCCCTAGCCTAAGACATCCAGAATATTCATGTTTCTCACTCTTCTCTCCCACCCTACTTATTCCTCCACTATTTTATTTCTTCTTAAGGCATTCTGGGCTGCCTTTGTCTTTTTCTGCTTGAATTTGGCCATTTTTTATTTTTCAAGTTTCACATCCTTCTTGATGGTTATACAAACTCACTCACTCTTTTGCCTGAACCACACAGTTTAGATTCCTTGATTCTATGCTAATTTTTATTATTCTCTTGCATTGTCTTCTTGTCTTCAATATCACACAAAATGTTAAGATCATTGTGGTTAGGGAGAAGATCTTTGGCTTCGCAAAGATTTTCCAAGCACTTAAAATGTTGCTAGGCACTCAGTGGTATCCCCAAACTGCTTCCATCATGTAAAATGTTACATTTTACTGCAGTTGGCATTGGTTTGAGTGTGGTGAGTGATATCAACATGAAATAGACTGACCCCTATTGCACAGATAACCATTATACACAGCAGGGTGTGCTAGGGACCATAAAGAAACAAATTTCCTCAAGGGAAGATGAAAACAATCAAACATAGACGTTCACATGTGTTATGGGGAGAAAGAAATGACATCTTGGAAAAGGTAACATTTGATACAGGTTTTGGAGGAGGGGTAGGAATGAGAGATGGAGAATGAACTTTTACTAGAGGGGAGTGGAGAGGGTAGAGAAGAGGGCACAGGAGATTGTTAAGAGGATATGACATGTACAGAACAGAAAGGAGGAGTGTGCTGTCACCGGGCAAGGAGAGTGGTAGGAGCTGCACACAGGCAGGCATGCAAATTTAAACTGTATTGTACACTTTCACTCAGTCACAATCAATCAATCAATCAATCAAAAGATGGAGAATGGAAGAGGGTGCTCTAAGAAACAAAATAAATAAGAAACAACTTAGCAGGAATGGAAGTTGTGTGAAAGACAGTATTGAAGGGAGAGATTAGAAAATGAGGTTGTATGCAGGATGCAGCTAATAATGAAGAAAAACTTTATAATGAGGGAACCATAAAAGACTTTGGAGCAGTACAGTAACAACAGGAAAACTAATCTGGAAAGTTATATTGTCACCTGCAAGGACAATAACCAACTGATGTCATAAGACTGAGCAGAGTGAAGCTGAGAGAGCTGGGCCCAAGAACCTGAACAAAGAGTACATTTTTTTCCTTATGCAAACACCAAGTGATTTCCTGTCCAACTCTCTGCCTCTGCCCTCCAATTCTCCCACCCTTGTGGTGAACCTGGAAACCGTGGTGGTATAGTGGTTAAGTGCCATGGCTGCTAACCCAAAGGTTGGCAATCTGAATCCACCAGGCACTCCTTGGAAACTCTGTGGGGCAGTTCTACTCTGTCCTATAGTTTTGCTATAAGTTGGTATTGATTTGGCAGCAGTGGGGCTTTTTTTGGGGGGGGGGTATGGTGAACTTACTCCATAGACCAGCTCTCCCACCATGCCATTCCACGCCTTGGTGTCAGGGTCCCGGGCTCCATATTTTCCATCGCTGACAATCTCAAGACGGTAGGAGTAGCCCACGTGCTTGGCAATCTCTGCTGCCAGCTCCACACAGTAGCCCTCATAGCGGTCATTGCCCTCAAACTGGTTGGCATTCTTCTTGAGCATCACATAAGGGTCTTCCTGGTAGAAAAATGCAGAGATGGAGAATGTGGGTTGTGGGGTCCCCTGGGAGAGGAAGACTTTGGCATAGCAGAGGAGGACGTCACCACTTTTAGAAATAAGGAAATCTCTTTAGCCTGCAAATCTATTTGCTGACATTTTGTCTTCCTTTAACTCTCTCAGTTAACTTCTTGGGTTAAGGAAACAAATTTTGTTGAAATAAAATGTTTGAATTTTGATCCAGGAGCCCTTATACTTTATGGGGGCACTACTGTGGGCTTTGGTGATAGGAACCAAAAAGCTAAACCCACTGCCGTCAAGCTAATTCTGACTCATAATGTCCCTATAAACGGAGTAGAACTGGCCCATAATGTTTCCAAGGAGGCCCTGTCAGATTTGAACTGCTGACCTTTTGGTGAGCAGACAGAGCACTGAACCACAATGCCACAGGGCTTCCGAAGTAGTCACCAAACAGGCCCCTGATTTTTCCCTATCAATCACTGAAAATCGTAGCAACTTCACTTAGACTCACTTTATTTATTGGACTTTAAGAGACTTTCTTTGAAAACAGATTTACCAGTGAAAGGTAGAGTGTGAAAACTGCTACAACTTAGTCTCACTTAATTAAATGTATGGGGAAATTATGGCTTAAAAGAGGGTGAGTGACTTATCTAAGGGCACAGAGTGAGATAGCAGGCAAATTAAGATGAAAATTCAATGTTTCTGTTCTCTTGGGCATTCCTTTTCCACTCTGTCTTTCCATCTGTGACACTGTTTCGGCAAGAACAATGACCCGTAGAAAATCCTTGTGCTGTTTCAGCTTGAATCCCAGGTACCCACTATCAAGGACTAAGTACTCACTAGGATTGTAGTGACGATGTACGTTCTATTCTGAACACTTGAATTATCTCCCCCTGCTTGAGCATCAGTGGCTGCAGGGACAAACTTATCATCTTCATTCCAGTAACCAATCTGTTAATGAGAGGAAGGCAGAGATATGCAGTGAGCCAAGGATATAAAGTGAGCAAGGGTCTCAGTCTATCAGAGATAGGCAAGAGAAGAACTTAGTAAGACACTGTGAACTACTGGACACATATGGTTATAAAATACTGACAGACAAAAACAAGAGGCAAAGTCTACATAAACCATCGCTTCATCTGCCCTGAAACCAGAATTAGATAGTTGATGGTGCCTGGCTACTACCACTGACTGTTCTAATCAGGGACACAATGGATAGTTCTGGATAAAATGGGAGAAAAATTAGGAAGAAACTTAAAACCTTCAAACAGACCAAGCATGCTGAATCACTTGAGACGAGAGGAATCCTGGAGACTATCACCCTGAGATATCATTTAAATTTTGAACTGAAACAACCCCCAGAGGTCATCAGCTCATGAAACAAACAATATTACTAGTGAGTACTGTGGTCCTTAAAAAAAAAAAAAGGTCACTACTCACCCTAAAGGAAAGATGAGAAGGTAAGGGAGTGGGCAGGGAAAACAGGTTATTGGAAATGGAAGGACCAGAAACGGAAATAACGAGAATGTTGACACATTCTGAAAAATATAACCATTGCTACAGAACAATATATAGAGAAATTGTTAAAAGAGAACTTAATTTGCTGTGTAAATTTTCATCTAAAACACAGTAAAATATTACAAAAGCAAAACAAGCAAGCAAATAAAACAAGAAGGAAGATACTTATCAGATCTTTGTGACCCTCCCGGTGAAAATCCTCACCTCATGAGCTAAACCTGGCAGATTTTCCTCTGAAGGGTGACAGTATAACTGTTTATGTGCCCAATTTTGGTACAGTGTGATTCAGGAATATGAGAATTTAACTTCCTAGAGTTATTCACAAAATCAAATCCTTCTTTCCCCATCCACACCTATTAGCCCTTCTCTTCCCTGAGCATAATTTGAGCCGTACTTGGAAACATAGGATTTAAACGTTATGTTGCTTTTATTTTCTTTTTAGTTTAGGGTTAGTCTGCCATATAGATCTAACTCCCTAGATGATGGTTATTTTATTCTTTATTTCTTGATTTCTGAGTGTACACTAATACTGAACATATAGAGTGGTGCCTAAAAAGATAGCATTTAAACAAAAATAAGTTAGCACATGGATGGTACTGTGTGACAGGATTAAGAGAGATACAAAGAAATCTAATGGATAGTCCTTGTTCTTGATATTATGGTACCTCTGCTCTACTTGGGAAAATAAGATGTACACACACATCACCATAAGTGACCAGTGATCCATTCAGGTGGCTTAGGGATAAGAAGTTCAGAGAAGCAGGAGCCGAGCATAGGATTAGATACTGTTTTGTTTTTATAATACGTACTTGTAGTGACCTTATAGGACAGAATATAGCTACCCCAAGTCTATAATCTTTGAAGAAGCTGACTGCCACATTTTTCTCCCACGGAGCAGCTGCTGAGTTCAAATTGCTAACCTTTCAGTTAGGAATGAAGCACTGAACTACTGTGCTTCATTATAAAAATCAAAAACCAAGCTCCCTGCTTTTCAGTCAATTCGACACATATCGACTCTATAGAACAAAGTAGAACTGTTCAATAGTGCTTCCAGGCTGTAAATCTTTATGGAAGCAGATTTCCATATCTTTTTTCTGTGGACAGCTGGTGGCTTTCAACCCCCAATCTCCTGGTTAGCAGTTGAGTGCTTTAACCATTGTACCACTAGGAATTACACATAGGGAAACAAAATACAGCAGGAGGATACAGGGCTTAAGAGGCATGAGTCACAAGGATGGGACAGTGGGGCTCAAACCTTTAAAGGCTGGGAGAATATAGGTGAAGGCAAGAATCTGCCCAGATTTGTTGGTCCTAAGTGGAAGAAGTGGCTGGCCTGAGAGCAGTGGGCTCTTGGGTCTAGGTAGCAGAGGGCTTAGAAAGCCGAGCTCAGTCGTGTAGACTTTTATCCTGAAGGCAACAGGGAGTCATGAAAAGTTTGGGAATAGCAGAATGACACAGTATGGAAAAAAGTTATACACACACACAGATGTTCTATATAAACGTATCTGTTATACTTGTATGTGTATATGTACGTATGTACACATACATACATATACATGTAATATCTTTAGACATTTGCATTTTCTTTTGTGATTATTCTGTTGGTTGTACTTGTGGTGGGGGGGATGGGAAGGAAGGAGAACAGGAACTGCGTGTGCAGAGAGCTGATCAAAGCTGTAAACAGCCAGAATTCAGCTGGGCCTCATAGGAGCCGAGGCACATACCAGACACTCAACTCAAAGGTCACCTTTATTTCCACTGGAAATAAATAGTTCTTCCTGTACTCTCACAGCCATTACCAACAACAACATTAATTGCTAATATTTATCATGTTCTTGCTATGTCAGAAGCAAAGGGCTCAAACACAGCAATGACTGCGAGGGTGGTGGTGTAAGACCTGACAGTGTCTCCCTGTTTTCCATGCGGTTGCTGTGAGTGAAAACAGGCTAGGCAGCACTTAGCAACACGTCAGAGCTGCTGGACTGTTTTACAGTTTTTGTGTCATTTCATTTGACTTAACAGAGTTTTTTAACTTGCTCAAGGTGATACAGCTAGAGAGCAGTGAGCTTGGCCCGGGATCCTGGCATCTGTCCCCAGAGGCTGCTTTTAACCACTGTGTAGTTTTTGTAAAGAGGGGCTGGGCCCTGGGCTGGGGATCATTATTAGCTAACGCTGATTGAATGCTATGTTGTTCCAGGCACTCTTCCAAGTACTTTCCATATTTTAACTTCTTTATCATCACCCAAACCTATGTACTGGTAAATCATTACCATTTCCATTTTATATATGAAGAAACTGAGAAATGGAGAAGTTAAACTACTTTACCAAGGCTATAAGGAAGCTGTGAGCCAAGATCCAAGCCGAGGCGGTCTGACTACAGGGCCCACGCCCTCTGTATTCCTGTGTCCCACCAGCCAGCATGAGTCTAGTCCCATGTGAGCCCTGCAGTCCAGCTGCTGGCACGTTTGTCACTATCTCTTCATAAGACTCTGGGCTTCCCTTGGACAAGGCCCATGACCTTCTCATTATAGGATTCCTGTTTTAGCCCAGCACATCCTTTCGCAGGGAAGATGCTCAGGAAGTATTCTTGGCGAGAATAAAGAGTGGACATACAAAAGCCTGAAGAGGCGAACTTGCCTTTCTGGACATCAGGTTAAAGATTTACCTTCAGTACAGGCACGTGGATGATGTTGCTTGTGTGGGATACTTTTAGTCAGCTTAGGAGGAGACACTCCTATCTGATGACACAAAGATAAGAAACTAGACTTCCAGAATGTCAGAACTGGAAGAGGCCTGAAGGATCATTTCATCCCACCTCCTCATTTTACAGAGAGGAAAATAGGCTTGAAAATCAAGAGATGTGCTCACGACCCTCATTTAGCAGAATGTAGTTTCATCTCCCTACTCTATGCTCATCTTGCTAGGCCACTGTTCCGTGAAACCCTAGGGGTTCTATGGAAGGTCCTCACCACTTTCATGGGAGGTGGATGTGAAGGGGACAGGGACAACTTCTTGTATCGGGATTCCCCTTAAGAGCTCCCTTAAGGAGCTCTCTGACAAAGAAATGGTTTATACCACTATTGTGGTTTACTATGATGCAAGCTTTATCCATCTACCCATCCATCTGTCCATCCGTCCATCCATCCATCCATCCATCTATTTCCAAAGTGTATTCATAATATTTAACTCTTTTGATCCTTATACTATACAAATAGAATAGACAAGCTTGGGCTTATTCCTGTTTTACAGATGAGAAAAAAAAAAAAAAAACAACTGAGGACATAAAATTACCTAAACTGTAATACATAGATTGTAAAGTAAATTAGGGACAAGGGGCATAGAACCTAGGCCTCATGGACCTCAAAGATAGGATTCTTTTTAATACGACCCATAAAGACCTGGGAGATCATCTGTCAAACACAATGATTGTCATTTTCCCCCATGGATAGTTCAGGTGTTTCCCATTCCTTTCCCTTTTTGCCCCGTCTTCCTCCTCCTTCATTCTTCTTCTTTGTCTCTTTCATTCCTCCTTTTTTCTCCCTTTCCAGGATTGGTCTATGGGGCTAGCTGTTGCTATTAGCATAGAGGAAGGTGCTTACCTTTGATGTGTAACTAATACCTCTAAAAAGCACAGTACATTTTTTTTTTTAAAAAGGGGGCTCAGTGGTTCTTAGCTCTGACTCTAGCATCAAACAGACCTGATCTAAAAGCTTAGGTTTCTTCATGAATCTTTGACCTTGGGCAAGTTACTTGACTGCTTTGGGTCTCAGTTCCTAATCTCTAGAATGGTCATAATAAGAGTACCTATGTCCCAGATTTCTGTGAGAGCTACGTGAGTTAATGCACATAAAGCACTTAGCACAGTGCCTGGTTCATATTGAAAAACTCCAAAACACCAGTTGTTGTTGAGTTGGTTGATTATGACTCATGGAGACCTCCTGCTGTTAGAGTAGGACTGTACTCTTTTGGAAGTAGATCACTAGGCCTTTCTAGATACCTCTGGGTGGCACTGAACCTCCAACCATTTCATTAGCAGCTGAGTGCATTAACGATTTCCACTATCAAGATTTCATGACAAGATCTTGACCAAAAAACGTGACATTCATTGAATAATGCCTAATGGAAGTTTAGCAGTTACTACCCTGCAAGACATTTCAGAATCTTCAATCTGGTATTGAAAAATTACCTCTTAAAGTAGTATCAATTATGCAGCATTTACCAGACTCATGTGACAATAGAACCCTTCTTTACACGCAGCCTGAAAAATACAACACTGCTCGACAGTCTCAGGTTCTATTGATAAAAAACAGGAGAAGAAAGGAAGACAAGTACAGACCAATTTATACGGCTTAGAAAGAGACTAATTTCTAGTGCTTCTTCAAAGCTGGTGTCCTAGGACTATCATTAAGCTGCAATCTACAGAAAATATTATATCGCTTGGTATATATGTAGTTCCTTTCATCTTAAACGATGGTAGCATAGTTGAATGTTGTAAACAATCATATTTATCTCTACCCATTCTGTCGGGAAATAAAACATAATACTGCCACAGTCAGCAAACACGGAAAGTTGCCAAAACTCCGCTTCCCCATTGCATGAGGCAGGAGTATGGCTTCACAGTTTGTTGAAAAGAAAGATAGCAAAGAGTTTTGAAGAGATATCGCCCCTTGGAAATGAGAGAAAATTTCCTTTTCTTTGAGAAATGGCTTAGATTATTATACAGCACTTTGATTCTCTACTGAGGATATGCAAGAACTTTGATTTTCTCTGAAAGTAAATCAGAGCTAGTAGTTTGGTAAAGATGGGAGCCCTCATTCTGGAGAGAATTTAAACAATTCTGACAGTGAGAGGTCTTCCTCTGGGGTCCACTTATAACTTTTGATCCCCAGGTTTCCATCTACCTCTAAGGCTGCTTTGAATGTAAGAAATAAGTCCAGGTGATAGATCAGAATTTTTTTTTAAGTGGATGAAATCTTAAAAGAAAATGATCATAGGACCATGAATTCAATTGATCTACCTTCTAGTCATTAAATTGAATTTAGACATTTATCTCTACGTTACCTCTGAAGCCAGAGCCCTTCTGACCTACAAAAATGAGATCTATTATAATCAGTTTTTAAAAAGTATGTTTCCTATTGTGGAAAAGAAAGCCAGCAGACCACTGAGGTTCTTTCTCTCCTTCCATAATGTAGAACAATTGGTGGAAAGTGGCTACCCAGTCAAAGACTATTTCCAAGTCCCACGTGTCTCTAAGTGGAGACAGGTGTTCAGATTCTGGCCAATGAAATGTACAGAAGTGATGTACATCTCTTCTAGGCTGCTATTATTAGGTGTCATTGAGTCAGTTCCTACTCATAGATAGCTACACAAGCACAGAAGAAGGAAACACTACCTGGTCCTCTGCCATCCTCACAATTGTTGCTCTGTTTGAGCCCATTGTTGCAGCCACTGTGTCATCTCATCTCATTGTAGGTCTTCTGCTTTTTCCACCACCTCTGCTTTACCAAATGTGATATCCTCCGGGGACTGGTCCTTCCTGATAATGTATCCAAAGTAAGTGAGACAAAGTTGCACTACCCTCGCTTCTAAGAAGCACTCTGGTTGTACGTCTTCCAAGATAGATTTGTTCCTTCTTCCGGCAGTCTGTGTTATCATCAGTATCCTTCACCAGTGCCATAATTCAAAGGCACCGGTTCTTCTTTGGTCTCTTTATTCGTTGTGCAGCTTTCATATACATATGAAGCATTGGCAATATGATGGCTTGGGGCAGGAACATCTTAGTCCTCAAGGTGAAATCTTTGTTTTTGAACTTTAAAGAGGTCTTTTGTAGAGGATTTGCTCAGTGCAATGCATCATTTGATTTCTTGATAACTGCTTTTATGTGTCAGGGGCTGACTTCAGAGCAGACATCAGACACTCATATGCAAGTTCAAGTTGAAGCTAAAGAAAATTAAGTCTAGGAGAACCAAAGAATGATCTTGAGTACATCCCACCTGACTTTAGAGACTGTCTCAAGAATAGATTTGATGCACTCCTTGACCACTAATGACCACAGCCCAGATGATTTGTGGGATCACATCAAGGACATCAAGCATAAAGTTCATTAAAAAGACAGAAAAAGTCAAAATGGATGTCAAAAGAGACTCTGAAACTTGTTCTTGAATGTAGAAAAGCTAAGGTGAATGGAAGAGATGAAGATGTAAAAACAAACAAACAAAAAGCTGAAAAGAAGATTTCAAAGGGCAGCTGGAAAGAAAGAAGCTAAGCATTATAACGAAATAGGTAAAGACCTGGAGTTAGAAAACCAAAAGGGAAGAACATGTTAGGCATTTCTTAAGCTAAGTATTATAATGAAATAGGTAAAGACCTGGAGTTAGAAAACCAAAAGGGAAGAACATGTTAGGCATTTCTTGAAGAAAAAATTCAAGCCTCAAGTTACAATATTGAAGAATTATATAGACAAAAAATTGATACAAGGATCATGAAAAGAAAATGGAAGGAATGTACAGAGTCACTGTAACAAAAATAACTGGTTGACATTCAACCATTTCAGAGGTGGTTTATGATCAAGAACTAACTGTACTGAAGGAATAAGTCCAAGCTCTACTGAAAGCTTGGCAAAAACCAAGGCTCCAGGAGTAACAATTGAAATATTTCCAGAAATGGATGAAATATTGAAAGAACTCACTCATTTATGCCCCCAAATTTGCAATACAGCTACCTGGCCAATCAACTGGAAGATATCCATATTTACGCCAATTTCAAAGAAGGGTGATTCAATGGAATGAAGAAATTATTGAACAATGTCATTAATATTGTATGTAAGTAAAATTAATTCTGAAGATCATTTGAAAATAGTTACAGGCATTGAACAATGAACCATCAGAAGTTCAAACCTGATTTAGAAGAGGACATAAAACCAGGGACATCACTGCTAACATAATATGGATCTTGGATAAAAACAGACTATCAGAAAGATGTTTACCTATGTTTTATTAACTCTGCAAGGGCATTTGACTGTGTGGATCATAGCAAATTATGGATAACATTGTCAAGAATTAAGAATTTCACAACATTTAATTGTGCTCCCGTGGAGTCTGTATATAGAACAAGAGGCATTCATATGAACAGAACAAGAGAAAATCCATGGTTCAAAATCAAGAAAAATATGTGTCAGAGCTGTAAACTTTTGTCCTAACTATTTGATCTGTGTGTTTCGAAAGTAATCTGAGAAGCTGGACTGTGTGAAGAAGAATGGGACATCATGATTAGAGGAAGATTTTTCAACAATCTCTGTTATGCAGATGACACAACCTTGCTTGCTGAAAATGATGAGGACTTGAGACACTTATTGATAAAGATCAACGATTATGGCCTTCAATATGGATTATACCTCAACATAAAAGAAAACCAAAACTCTTCACAACTGGACCAATAAGCAACATCATGATAAATGGGGAAACTATTGAAGTTGCCAAGGATTATTTTACTTGGATCCACAATTAATGCTATGGATCAGTGTCCTAGGCTGAACTCTGCAAAATCTCCAGCATGGACTTCACTTCTTTTGTTCTCCTCTATTAGTTTCTTATTGACAGCCAGAAAGACCTCAAAGACAGTAATGCTTCCATAAGCCTGAGTACCAACCAGAGCCATCAGCCTCAAAATGGGTCACCGGGTGAACAAGAAATAAACTTGTACAGCATTTCACATCAGATTTCAGAGTTTATATGTTATAGCAGCTAGGATTACCTGAACTCAAACATTTAAAGGATCTGAACTTAATAAGTTTATATGTGACTGTCTGAATTTGGCTTCAGGTGTTTCCTTAATCTTGCTGACATTTTTTTCCTTACTTGCTGGCAGGATCTATGGAAACAAAGGATAGAGGCCACTGGTTGTTTTGCAACATTCAAGAAATTGCCCATTCATTTGATAAACAGCCATTTATTTGCATGTACTTACAATGCATTAGTACGTTTTAGGTGCAGAGGATATAATAAGTAATACAAATGTGGTCTCTGCTCTTGAAAATCTGACATTCTAGGGCTGAGAAAGTGGAGGAGAAAGGGAGAAAGGCAATACATATTCAGACTAGGGATCAGCAGAGCTTTTCTGTAAAGGGCCACACAGTAAATTTTTTAGCTTTGCAGCCTGTCCTGGCTGTCGGAACTTCTCAGTTCTGCCACTATAAGGCAAAGCGGTCATGTTGTTGTTCTTAGCTTCCACTGAATCAATTCCAATTCATAGTGATCCCATGTGTGCACAGTAGGACTACACTACATAGGGTTTTCAAGGCAGTGATCTTTGGGAAACAGATCACTAGGCCTGTCTGGAGGATCCTCTGTGGGTTTGAACCACCCACCTTTTATCCAGCCCTGAGTGCTTAACTATTTTTGCCACCCAGAGACTCCTAAAGCAGTCACAGACAATATGCTAACAAATGCATGTAGCTGTGTTCCAATAACACTATTCAAGGGCACCAAAATTTGAATTTCATGTGATTTTCACATGTCATAAAATAGCTTTTTTTTTATTACGATTGAATGAAAATGTACATTGCCATATAAATTTGCATGTTCACCTATATGCAGCAAGCACTGCTCTCCCTGCCCAGTGACAGCACACCCCTCCTCTCTGCTCCATATATGTCCTATCCTTGCAACAGTCTTCTATCCCTTCCTCTCCACCCACTCCCCTTCCTCCAGTAAGAGGTCTGAACTAGGAGGTGGTGAGCTGAATTTGGTACCTGGATTGCAGGTGGCTAAACCTTACTCTGCACCAATAAACCAACAAACAAAAGTCAGAAGGACTATTTTGCACAATGAGGTCAAGGAAGATCTCTCTCTCTCTCTCTCTCTCTGAAGCAGTTTCACTTGAACTGAGGCCTGAATGTCAAGGAGAAACATACCACATGAAGGTACCGTGACAGAGAATGCCAAGTAGAATTGCCAACAACAAGGGCAAATGCTTTGAGGAAAGCATAAGCTTGACGTGTTCAAGGAAGAGGAAGATGCCAGTGTAGCTACAGTGTAATGAACTAGAGAAAGAGAAGCAACAGTGCCATCAGAGAGAAGCAGCTTCTAGGGTTTTGAAGATTAAGGCAGCCAAGCCAAGCGCCGTCGAGTCGGATCCGACTCATGGCGACCCTAGACAAGGAGTTCTATTTTACCTGCAGTAGGAGACAGTGAAAAAGTTTGAAGAAGAACAGCATAATGTCATTGTCTTAGTCGTCTAGTGCTGCTGTAACAGAAATTGAATAACTGGATGGCTTTAACAAAGAAACATTGGTTTTTCACCGTCCAGAAGGCTGGATGTTCAAATTATGATCCTTTAGGGGAAGGATTTCTCTCTCTGTTGGCTTTGGGCTAAAGTCTTCGTCATCAGTCATCTGCTGCTGAGGCACTTCCTAGTGCAGGGACCTAGGGTACAAAGGGTACACTATCCAATGTGTGTCCTTTGTTTCTTGATGGTATGAGCTCTCCTTGTCTCTCTGCTCAATTCTCTGTTTTATATCTCATAGCAGCTCGATTCAAAACACAACCTAATCTTGTAAATTGAGTCTTGCCTTATTAACATAACTGCCACTAATCCCAACTCACTGAGATCATAGAGGTAGGATTTACAACACATAGGGAAATCGTGTTGGATTGCAAAGTGGCAGACAACCATACAATACTGGAAATCATGGCCTAGCCAAGTTGACACATATTTTAGGGGGATACAAATTAATCCATAAAAGTGATACATATTTTAAAATTGTCTGATTTTTTGTGGTGGTACCTTCTAGAGGGGCATGAATGACTGTACAACGAAGGACTAATGATTGGCAAGGAACTACTGAGTGAGTCTAGCTGGTACGAAAGGTGGCTTGGGCTCTGGAGTCAGCAGCAGAGGAAATAGAAGTGTTTGGATTAAGGCCATATTGTAGAGCTATAATACAATTTTGGTATGTCCAAAATTGGGTGGCAAGTTTATTTTTTTAAAAATTATGCTTCAGGTAAAAGTTTACAGTTCAAGTTAATTTCTCATTCAAAAATTTATAAACATACTGAGGTAGCAAATATTTAAAGAAAAACATACTTTCAAAGGACATATAGAATGGTGGACTGTGAATTCTTCGGGACATTAGAAGACTACTTTTGATATCAGCGGAGCTCCATGTCATTCATTTCAGTTTAGTTACATTATTTCCTGCCTAATCTTTACATTTCAATTATAGTCAGCACTGAAAATAATAAACCCAGGGTAGGGGGTGTTGGGGAGGGGACATTGAAGGGCTTAATCTGGGTGGAAATGAAAAGTAGATGTTTTCTACCAGGTCCTCACCAATAGTGATGGACAAAGACAAGACAACAGTGCTGATTCAACACTTTCATCCCTGGTGAAAGACGTAAGAGAATTTTCCCTATATCCTTCTTTGGGCAGAATTCCTACCTGAATGTAAGAAAGTATTTTACTCCTCTATCAGTTGCCTTTGAGTCAAACCAGACTCCTGGTGACTTCATATATGAGGTCTGACAAGTAAGCCAGCTTAATTGTTTTAGTACTACATGCCTCATTGCTGAGGCATGTATCCTATGGTGAAATCAGTATCCTATGGTGAAATGGCATATTTGAATGGGATTTCTTGAGGTTTCAATTTTGGTAGGACCAGTACCAATTGTGGCATCTGGGCTTTCTGATAGTCAGTGGATGATGCCTAGGAGCACATACATTTCATTGAGAAGTCAGATTGAATCCTGCCACCTGGAGGATCAAATGAACGGGCAAGAGGTAGGTCTGAAGACCAGGAGAGTTTCCCCAAGGTCCTAAATCAGGGAGAAACAGGTCTTCTTTATTACACACTTCAGGTAAGGCTATGTAACACTCACTGAAACCATCAGAACTAGGTCATCCTTGAATTTGAGAAATTGCTAGGAGGCTGATGAAATTAAAGTCTCGAAGCTATAGATGTAGAGGAATTGATTTTTTGAAAGTCAGATTCCCTGTAAACAAAGGATGCTTAAGCCTACACTCTAAGAAAGGATTTTGTCATTGGAAAGTAAGTTTACAAACAGCCTCAGGGTCTGAAAAATAAGGCATAGTCATTTGCTTGTAGATTTTAAGGTTTGTCTATTATTTCTTTGTGCTGATTTATCCATTCTATAGGCTTCCATAGCCTGATGCATTCAAGCTCAAGAATGACATATAATTTTTGTGGTCTACAGTCAAACAAACAACAAACAACAAACAAAGCAAAGACTGAGTGTCCATGATGCCAGGTATTACTTTTCCAAATTCCTCACTGCAGATTATGGAAGGGATAAGCCTCGTCTCATTCAATCCTCACAGCAACCCTGTCATGTAAAGGTGTATCGTCCCCCTTTTAGAGATGATATAATTTAGCTCCCATTAACCTGTTGCTATTCAGTCATTTCCAATTCAGAGCAATTCCATAGGACCAAGTAGAACTGCTCCATAGAGTTCCCAAGGCATATATGGCAGACTTGAACTGTCAGCCATCAAGGCTAAATTACTTGTTCAAGGTCACATGCCTTGTAAAGACTAAAGCAGAGACTTAATCCTGGTCCACTGGTCTCTAATGCTGGAGCTTTTAGCCACCCTGTCAGTGTTGCTTAGTAGACCACATATAGCACCATGAATTCTGCAGACTAGAGAGGAAACTTTCAAATTGTGCAGATTCCAAGCCCTCATCTCTGTTCTCAAAAAGTGGAATGTTCAGAGACTAAGGTCCAGGAACCAGCCTTTAAATAGCCTTCTAGTCACAGTTTGTGAATCGCTAGTCTTTCTATATGGTCTACATCTATGAGGAGAAGTTCTTGACGAAGAACAAATCATGAGGACATGACATACTCTCAACAGTGCCTAGGTAAGGTTTAGGTCAACGCAAAGGGCTGGGACCCCTGTTCATGAGAAGAACTGTTGGGAAGCTCAAAGCAAAGGGCTATCAGTCAGCTGGTAGAGGTCACAATTCCGTCACCAACCAGGAAGCTCAAGTCCAGCCAGGCAGAGGTGATGTGATTGTGGGGGTGAGGCTGGTAAAAATACTATGGATAACATGGCATCACATCTGAGGTGTCAGAGCTGAGGGGGATTGTGCTGTTCAACACCTCTCATTTACTTTAAAGACTCAGAGAGGCCAAGAGACATTGCCAAGGATCACATGGCTAGGCAGTGGCACAGGTAGTGATAGAAGTGCCCTGGCTCCTTTTCTTACTTGTTTCATTATCGCTTAGTTCTCAGTGTATTTAGTCTAGCATTGATGTGAAGAAAATAATCTGAATTCTTCCCTTTACCGTAAGGGGAGAAAAAAGAATCAGCATTCTTTTATTTTAATTTTGACAAATACATATCTGGTCATATGTAGCACAGAAATGTCAATATAGTCCACCAGTGAATAGTGATAATTTTCCCCTGAGGACAAAAGGCCATTCAGAAGCTTCTGAGGGACCACCACTGGGTTCATATGCAGTAGTTTTCTCTCTAGGAGTCTACTCTGCACCCAACACACAAAAAGCTACAACTTCTGTGCTTTTATCTGCAGGGCCGGGGTAACGCAACACTTCTTCCCAGACTCTGAAAGGAAAATGGCCTTAAGAAGAGGCCACATGTCTCGTGTGTTTTCCATGGGCAACAAAATCCCTCCTAGCCTCTGGTCCTTCCACCTTGATCATCAGTAATGTCCTGATTGTGCCACTCTCACCCACTCAGCGGTGGCAGTGGCTGCAACCACATGAGCTGGAGAGTCAGAGGCCCAACAGGTCATTGGAGGATTAGTGGCAGAGCACGGAGCTCAAGGTGCTATGCTCCACTGTCTCTTCAAAGAAGACCAGTTGAGGAAATCTGGGGGTATGGGCCTTGTCTATGGTCTGTGCTGCAGCTCAGTGCTCTCCAACCTGCACAATGGAATCCAAGGAGACCCCTACCTTTCGGATGCCATCATGTTTCATTTCAATCACATGGAGAGTGTAGTTGGTCCGGCGTCCTTTCTCATTAAACTGCACGTTTCCCGTCAAGCCTTCGAAGCGCACCTAAGAAACCAAACCAAGTGGTGAAACAGTGAACATTGAAGTTGGCTTTCATGTTTGCTGGATTTGTTTTCAGCAGAAGTGCAAATCCAGAAGCTGAGAGTATTATATAAGACAAGGTGATAGGGTAACATCAATGCCCAAACTCTTCTATCCCACGCCCAAGTCAAACCAAAAAGCTAGTTGCTGTTGCATTGGCTTCAACTCATGGATACTCTGTAGTGTTTTCAATGGCTGATTTTTCAGATGTCAATTGCCAGGCTTTTCTCTTAAGGTACCTCTGTGTCAGGGTCACTATTAAAATGCATTCCTCTTTCCCACTGAATTGATAATCATCCTAAAATGTTTTCATCTATTACTTTAAGCAATCATTAATAAGTCACAGTAGATACAAATATGCATCAGTTCCTAATAAAAAATGTATCACCACAACATTACCGTCATTATTACTACTCTTCAGACAAACACATTCAGATAAAGAAAGTGAGGGAGGACTGCAAATGAACAGGTGTGCCAGCACTGGTAGGTCAGGAGAAGACCTAGGGACAGGAGCTGACCTTATGATGTCCGTACTATGCTTCAACATGGTTTCTTAATTAGTCCAGAGAATAAAATACATAGGAATCTAAAAGACCTGGATTTGACCTCACTTGAGTCAGCCAAATGACTTTAGGTGATACACTTTTCTAAGTCTTCTGTTTCCAAAAGTCCTGCCTTGTCTACTTTAAATGACAGAGAAAATGTGACAGTGCTGTGAAAATTTAAAGTACCTGAGGAGAATCCCTTATGTTAAGGCCAGATGTGCAGGGTTTTAAAGAGGCCTCACTTGGTTAAAATTAAATCTGTATTGGAACTCCCCAAAACACAGTGCATGGAATTTCTCCAGAATTGGGTCGAATCAAAGTCTCATAGTTTCATATCTTTAAGCTTACATTAAAGGTCAAGGGGTCAACACAGAGATCCAAAAGCTATAGGGCTGAGCCTGCTGTTCTTGAAGCGACCAACGAACCTCAAATTGAGGATGAGTCTAGCTGCATGGCATCAGCTCAGGAACAGGAAATTATATTCTGTAGTGGTGACCCATGTTTTCTTGATGTTGTGGTGTACTCCATATTGAAGGCTATGGTCTTTGATATTCATCAGTCAAGTGCTTCAAGTCCTCTTCACTTTCAGCAAGCAAAGGTTGTGTCATCCGCCTTATGCAAAGTTGTTAATGAATCTTTCTCGAATCATGATGCACCCTATTTTTCCTCATATAGTCCATCTTCTTGGATTATTTGTTTAGCATACAGATTGAATAAGTATGATGAAAGGACAGAACCTTGGCACACTCCTTTCCTGACTTTAAACCATGCAGCACTTGCTGATGAAGATTAAAGACTATAGCCCTCAGTATGGGTAATGTTTCCAAATAAAGAAAGTAAAAATTTTCATAAACTACATCATGATGAACAGAGAAAAGACTGAAGTTGTTGAGGATTTCATTTTACTTAGGTCCATAATCAACACCCATGGAGGCAGTATTCAAGAAATAAAACAATGTATTGCATTAGGCAAGTCTGCTGCAAAAGACCTCTTTAATGTATTAAAAAGCAAAGGTGTGACTTTAAAGATCAAGGTGTACCTGACTCAAGCCATGGTATTTTCAATTACCTCACAACTATGTAATAGCTGGGCAGTGAATAAGGATGATTAAAGGAGAATTGATACCTGTGAATTATGATGTTGTTGAAAAATATTGAATATACCATGGACTGCCAAAAGAACAAAAATCTGTCTTGGAAGAAGTACAGCCAGAAAGCTCCTTAGAAGCAAGGATGGTGAGACTTCATCTCACATAATTTGGATGGGTTATCAGGAGGGATTAGTCCCTGAAGAAGGACATCATGCTTGATAAAATAGATGGTCAGCCAAAGAGAGGAAGACTTTCAACAAGAAGAACTGACACCGTGGCTACAAGAGTGGGCTCAGATGTAACAAGGATCCTGAGGATGGCACAGGACTGGGCAGCATTTCTTTCTGTTGTATGTTGGGTTGCTATGAGTCAGAACAGACACAATGGCAACTAATAACAACTGTAACAACAGTGGCAACCCTGTAGTGTGTCCTAAAATTTCACCTGCCTAAGGCCAGTGAAAGTGAGGTGAGTTTCTACCTGTTACCAAAACAAATTCAACCCTGGATCCTAGACATATTTATTTTTTTTCCATCTTCAAGTAGCTTAAGAGGAATCCTTGGGGTGTTTTATCTTTTTCTGACAGTGGCCAGCTCCTCTGCCTTCAGAGGCATAAGAAGAGCTGGGGTATGTGTATTAGAGGGTGTGAGAGAATGAATGCACATTTGTGTGTGTGTGCATCTGTCTGAGGCTGACCCTCTTATTACCTTCTGGTTTGAAGTCTCAGTGGGGAGGCCGTGACAGGCCCAGAGTGCTGAGCAAATTATGCAACAAGATTTTCATTTTCTCAGATGAAATCTGAAGGAATCCCTGGCTCTGGAATATCTGGGCTGTCTTTGCTTTTTACAGAGAGAAAGAGGAAAAAAAAATTTACAAATCTTGCTACAAAGAATAAGAGAAGAGAGCAATTCCAGCACTGTCAGCAACTCATCTTCTCTGTACATGGTCATCATTTGCTATCTTGTCATAAATCTGCTCATGAAGTTTCAGGAGGAGTTGCTAGGTTGGTAGTTTCTTAGTCATCTGGTGCTACTATAACAGAAATGCCACTGATGGATGGCTTTAACAAAGAGAAATTCATTCTCTCACAGTCTAGGAGGCTGGAAATCTGAATTCAAAGTGCCAGGGAAGTCTCTGCTCTTTGTTGGCTCTGGAGGAAAGTCCTTGTCATCAATCTTCTCCTGGTCTAGAAGCTTCTCAGGGCAAGAATCTTGGTTCCAAAGGATATGTTCTACTCCTGACATTGCTTTCTTGGTGGTGTGAGGTCTCCCCACCAAAAGAAAGAACCCAGCACTGCCAAGTTGATTCTGACTCATAGCGACTCTAGAGGTCAGAGTAGAATTGCCCAAAAGAGTTTCCAAGGACAGCCTGGTGGATTTGACCAAAAGGTCAGCAGACGTAGCACTTAACACATGGTTCCAAAAGAAAGAAAGAAAAAATGAGTGTTAACCTGGCTAGTCCATGATTCCCAGTATCAGGTGACGGTCCATCATTTTGCCATCTGAGGTGATTTTCCTGTGTGTTGTAAATCCTGCCTCTGTGATGTTAATGAGGCAGGACTCAGTCTACAAGACTAGGCTATGCCTTGAACCAATCCCTCTGAGCTATGAGAGAGAGAATTAAGCAGAGAGATATGGGGACCTCATACTACCAGGAAACAAGAGCCAAGAGAGTGCAAGAGCAGTGCATCCTTTGGACCTGGAGTTCCTGCGGTGAGTAAGCTCCTGGACTGGGGAAGACTGAAGACAGGGACCTTCCCCTCCAGCCAACAGGGTGAGAGCCTTCCCTGGAGCTGGCATCCTGAATTTGAACTTCTAGCATCCTAGACTGTGAGGGACTAAATTTGGTTAAAGTCATCCACTCATGGTATTTCTCTTATAGCAGTACTAGATGACTGAACTAGATAGGTAGTAACTAAGTGGCCTATTTGGAAAAGCAGAATGGGTGGATGTTCAGATGACTGGATTATAGACTGATTTACTCAAATCCAAACCGGTGTCACTAATGATCCAAACTGGCATCCACTATTTGGCTCCCTCACTGTACTGATGTATTAGTATGAAAACTGCTTTACTCCTTATGACACAGTTTCCTCACTTTTTTAATGGGACTAAGTAGAATGGATTACTTCTTAAGGTTATTTTAAGGATTAGTGAGATAATTCATAATCAGTGTTTGGCCCACATTTAGTATTCAATATTTGTTAGTTATTATTATCAAGGATTTCATTTTACTAAGATTTACAACCAGTGTCCATGAAGCAGCAGTCAACAAATCAAATGATGTATTATTAGGTAAATCTGCTGCAAAAGACCTCTTTAAAGTGTTACAAAGTGAAGACATGACCTTGAGGACTAAGATGATGTGCCAGGCAGTATTTTCCATTGCTTCATAGGCGTGAGAAAGATGGACAATGAATACAAACAAGAAGTGATTCCTTTGAATTAAGAGTCTTTAATATGCCGTGGACTGCCAGAAGAAGGCACAAATTTGTCTCGGAAGAAATACAGCCAGAATGCTTTTTAGAAACAAAGATTATGAGACTTAGTCTCACGGACTTTGGATGTATTATCAGGTGGGACCAGTCCCTGGAGAAGGACATTATAGTTAGTAAAATTAATGGTCAGGGACAGAGTGGAGGGCCCTCAGTCATTCTCTAATAGGCACCAGTGCTACTGTGCTAGTAAGCAGGGACAAAGACGTATGCAATAGCGGGTATTTTGCCTCCTACTACTGACACTCATTATTCCAGCTGGAAGTTTCCTAGGCCATCAGGTGTCAGTTCCTAACTGTGTGGCCATGGGTAAATCACTATCTGTGTCTTAATTTCTTCCTCACACAACTCTGGGACATGAGTGTTCAATATATACCAGGGTCAAACCAGTCACCATGGAGTCAGTTTCAACTCATGGAGAACCCAAGTGTATCAGAGTAGACTTGGGCATTATAGCATCTTTAGTGACTAATTGTTTTGGAAGTGGATCACCAGGCCTTTCTTCCAAGGTGCCTCTGGGTACATTTGAACCTTGAAATTTTGGTTAGCCCCTGAGTGTACTGTTTGTATCACCCAAGGACTATTAAATACACAGTATACTTTGACCTATAGGGTTACTATGAATCAGAATTGACTTGACAGCATTATTATTATTATTATTAGATGATGATGGTGGTGGTGGTGATTATTATCATTACTGTGGTGAGTAGAGTGGGTAAAATGGGTAGAAAATTAAAAAAGATTTCAAATTGAAGCCCTATGTCTGCTAGGTTGCTATCACAGAGCAGGGGACTCTTTCAGCAAAATGAGGGTCTTGTCCGTATCACTTTTACATGACTTCCCCAGTTTCCAGTAAGATCAGGTGTGTTATCTACAGAGTTCTAGTGACCTGAGTGCCTTCTGCATTTATGTAGCGTTTACACAGCAGCTTATTGGCTTATTTGATGTCCACCAAAACTTAATAAGTGGTAAGTGTAGAGTTTTTTTTTTTTCTTTTTCTCCACCTGACAGATAGGATTCTTGAAACTCAGAACTTAAGGCACCTGGTTCAAGAATTCACAGAAAGTCCTTAATGAGCCTGGGAAAACTGAAGGCTCTCACCACCTGGTTTGGGAAGCTAAAACTTACAAACATTGAGAGAAATCAGATTATCAGAGAAACGTGAAAAGAGACATTCCCAAACCACCATTTGATGGTGGCAGACAAGGAAAGGCCAATGGTTCAGTTCCAAATCATTTATTACAGAGTGTCACAGTCAGCAGGAAGAGTTTCTCAGAAGCATGTGCTTTGTACAGAACTTGAAACTGCTGTCTCCATCCATCAGGCTGAGCTTCTTGGACCCTCATCCCTACCTTTGTCCCAGGGTGACTTGGGGTCTTGTTGATGGAAAAAAGGCCTTTCTCCTTGATCCCTGCCTCCTGCAACTACTGGCACCACCCAGATACTCATTAACTCCCTCCATGAAGATGAAGAATTGACCTCAGGTTTCCTGTAAACACTTCTGTGCGTCAACTCAGGGCCTGCCACAGGTAGCCTGCTGAAGCATAAGTTTTCTTTCCTTCCTGGTGCCTGGAGGGTGCCGGTTAATGCTTTCTACTACTTGAGCTGTTAACGGTGACTCTCCCCTGTCCCTTACCCAGCATCACTCCACTGGATGCTGGCAAAGCATCTAAGGATGATGGATGAGCCTCTCTGGACCCAGACCTTCTATAATAGCCACTGCCTTAAGAAGGATCCTTCCTTTTGGTTTCTCTGGGTATACAGTTGGTATAAGGAATCAGAATGTATGAGCAGGTCCAAATCGGACTGCATCCCAGTTATTCTAGCCAGTAAACAACTCAGGATTCCTCTGAGGTTCCACTTTCACACCTGAAGAATGAGGATAATAATCTTGGCTCTAACTATCTCATGTAATTGCCGCAAGGTTCAAAGCAGCTCATACATTCATGTTGGATACCTTCTGGTACCTTCACTTAGGACAGCAAGTGGGTTAGAGGACTAGAAGTCTTTGGGTGGTACAAACAGTTAATGTGCTTGGCTGCTAACTTAAAGGTTGGAGGGTCAAGTCCACCGAGAGGCACATGGAGAGAAAGGCTTGGCGATCTACTTCTGAAAAATCAACCACTGAAACCTTACTGACAACTTGATTTTGAACTCTTCTAGAATTACAAGAATACATTTCTTATGGTTTAAGCCACTTAGTTTATGGTACTTTGTTATTGCAAGATAGTCTTGAGCCATACCATTCTCTCTATTGTTTCCCAAGAGCTCATCTGAGAGGCAGAAACTGTGTCTTACGTTTCTATTGCCCATCTTACTCCAGACCTCATTTATCAAATTATTAGGTACATCTTCACTCTCATTTATCAAATTATTGGGTACATCTTCACTTGGATATGCTTCATTATTGGCTGTTCACTATTTAGGGTAGGTATTCTTAACCTGGAAACTCTGGTCAGGTAGTGGTTAAGTGCTATGACTGCTAACCAAAAGGTTGGCAGTTCAAATCCACCAGGCACCCCTTGGAAGCTCTATGGGGCAGTTCTCCTCTGTCTTATAGGGTTACTCTGAGTTGGAATTGACTCACTGACAAAGGGTTTGCTTTGGTTGGGTTTATTTAACGTTATGGACAGCTTACTTAAAGGTTTGAGGTTGGAGTTCACCCAGAGGCATCCCCGGAAAAAGTCCTGGCAATCTACTTCTGAAAAATCAGCCACTGAAAACCTAAGGAGTACAGAACTGTTCTGATACCCACGGGGTTACCACAAATTGGAGTCAAGAAAACTGTTTTTCTTTTTCTTTTTTTAAAAAAATGATGACTACTTTTTTTCTCCCCTTAATGTGGAATTGGCATCCAGGAATGTCTATGATGCCCCCAATTCCTGCTTGTGCAGAAATACATGTATGTATGTACGTGAATTTCCCTGAGAGAGGAAACCCATAGTAGTTAAGTGCTATGTTTGCGAACTGTGAGGTCCACAGTTCAAACACACCAGGCACTCCTTGGAAACTCTATGCAGCAGTTCTACTCTGTCCTAGGACTGCTATAAGTTGGAATCAACTCCACAGCAGTGGGTTCGTTGGTTTGTTTTCTCTAAGAGAAACAGTCCAAAGCTTTTTAACTGTCTCCTCAAAGGGCCTATGACCCTCAAATGCTACAGACCTGATGTGGGGAGCTCGGTCTTCTGAGCCCTCAGAAGCCAACACAGGGGCACCTAACGCTGCCTTCTTCCTGGAGCTCCCAGGGCTTCCAGGATGTGGGCTCATTGATATTCTGAATAGCTCCCAGGATGTCAGACAAGGGGCAGGCCTGCTGGTTGATTGTCTTCCCTCTGCTGCTGGGAAAAGTACAGCAGAGAGAAGGGGCTGGGAGATGTGAGGCTGTTACCCAGGCCTTGTGTTACCACAGGCTGGGCCCTAATTCAGGCTCCTCTCTCTCTCTCCACTAGGCTAGGCCTTAAATAGGGTTCAGAGTAGAGTAGTTAAGCAGGTGGAGAGATGTGGAGAGTAGATATAGGTATGAGTCCCAGTTTCACGACTTACTAGCTGTATAATTTTGGGAAGTGTTTTAACCTTGCTCCATTTATAAAGTACAATTAATGAAACAATCTACCTCCAAGTATTATACTGACCATATAAAGAATATTCAGAGCCTAATACACAGTGAGCCCTCAATCATCGTTACCATTATTTCTAGAGTTTTCTACTCCAGTGTATTGTCTCTCCAGACAGGCAGAGCTGGGCCCCTAGGCCTAAACAATAGACCTCCCACCTCTGACACAAGCTGACTGACAGGCCCATCCTGTTGTTCTATCCAAGGACCTGTGGTCAGGGAGTCAGAGGCCTGCGGCCCCAGCCATACCTACGTCCACAAGACTGGATATCATTCAGATTTGCCCAGGCTGTCTTGAGCAGATAGTTGCTCCCTGGTGACATGGTCATGTTGAGAGCTGGGATTACAGGCAAGTGGGTGTACAGTCACCAGGACTGGGTTTGGAAGGCCCCGGAAGTCAGTGCTACTAGCAGAAATCCCTGGGGCTGTCAGCCAGGCCTACAACAGGAGGAGGAGCCATGAATGGTACTTGGTCTACAGACTTCCACTGGTAAGCTGCCCTGTAGACTGGGGTGAGTCTGACCACCCTGGGTCTGCTGCCTTACCTAGAAAATGAGGGACCATGGGTGCTGTTTATCTTTGAGATCTCTTAGCAGCACATCCTATTGATTCTAGGTGCTAAACAAAGAGTAGAAAAGGAATCAGTTTATATGACTGATCTGTGGGCCAGAACGTTCTGGTTTCTAGTGGGCTAGGTTTTTCTTCTCCCCAGAGGGATTAAAGTCCCTAGGTGGTGCTAACAGCTTGTGCTCCGATGCTAACTTAAAGTTTGGCAGCTTAAACTCATTCATTGAGGGCAGACACCCCTAAGAATAAAGGCTTGGGGTTTGCTTCCATAAAGATTACAGCCACGAAAAGACTACAGAGCGGTTCTACTCCGTTAATACAGGGGGTCAACATGAGTCAGAATCAACTTGAAAGCCATCGTGGGATTGGTGTTTTCTCTTTTTTGGAGACTGAGTGAATTTCTGGATAACTCAGTCTTGCCTTCTCTTGTCTTTCCCAGCTCTTGGTGTCAGTCCAGTGCACACTGTAGGCTCTCAGGGAGCAGGCATGGAAACATGTGTCTTGACTTCAAAAAAAAAAAGAAAAAAAAATTGCTGTCAAGCCAATTCTGATTTATGGCCACACCATGAGTATCACAGCAGCTCTGTAGAGTTTGTAATAGCTGATTTTTGGGGGAAGTAGATCACCAGGCCTTTCTTCAAAGATGCCTCTGGGTGGACTTAATTCGCAGCTTTTCTATTAGCAGCTACATGTATTAGCTGCATGTTCCAGAGACTGTAAGGTAAAATAAGTCATTATTCTTTTGACTACATGAACCACCTCCTTTCCAGCCCTGCTGAGGGCAGAAGCAGAAAGATGAATATACATTAAAACTAGACAGATGTGTTAGATCACAAGAAAAAAAAATCAGTGTTTAAATTTCTGGAGCCTGTTGAAACCTGGGAGTCACCTCTCCAACCTCCTCAATTCCACAGTTAAGGAGAGGGAAGTCCACAGAAGGTCTGAATAAGTGTTTCAAGGTCACCCAGGACATCAGGGGTTCAGGTGGACTTCGATCCCCACTCTTTTGCTTCACGGTTTAGAGCCCCTCTTGCTGTCTCCAGTTGCCTTTCAGGCGTAATCATTGTTGTTGAGGTGTTGGAATATCTTCCAGGAACATCATTAATATGGGAGAGACAGGGGAACTGGGAGGATGGCAACCTGAAGGCCTGCCCTCAGACCTTCTGAAACCAGTCTCACACGGCAAACACAATGTGTCTCGACAATGGAGTCTGGGAGAACATTTTAAACAAGCCAGGAACAGGTACTTCACCTTTGGAAGTCATTCTGGAAGCTGCCTGGTGTCTTCCACTGCTTCCTAACGAGGCAGGGGCCACCCTGCATGGGGCCTAGAAAGGGAGGAGATGGCTGCTGGCAGGCCTCCTTAGCCTGTCCCTCACTTAGGTAGTCAGCCTGGCCAAGGCTGAGATTTTTTCTAAATGACATGATTCTACCTAAAGGTACTTCATCTGGGTTGAACAGGCCTTTGAACCTCTTCAATTTGGCTCATACTCCTGCTGAGAATTTGTATTTCTAAAAAGTTCCCAGGTGATGCTAACACTGCTGGTTAGGGATCAATTCTGAGAACCATTAGCAGAGGGGCGGTTTCTCAAAATTCACTACATGGAAGAATCATCTGGGGATTTCAATAAACTGTAGATTCTGACTCAGTGTATCTGGAGGCTGAAATGCAAATTCTCAGCAGGGCTTCCAACTGGAACGAATCAGTTGAAATGGCACTTTGGGGCTGCAGAACAGCTGGTGAGGATGAACTCTTTCCCTAGGTTGTGAAAATTGCTACAGCTGTACACATGTGGTTGGAAAACATATGGGAATAGTTGTACATCTTGCTTTATGTTTCTCCTTCCTTCAGAAATGCTCCTCTCTTCCCCCAGAGCCCAAATCCACTTTCTGTTGAATGCAGTCTCGAGAGTAGAGCTGGTCTTACCCATAGAACTCTACTGGGGTGTCTCTGTGTGTGTGTGCACGCGTGCACGCACACATGTGTGTTGAGAAACGTAAGGGGGTAGAGTGGGCAGGAAGGGTTCCTGAGAGCAGCTGCTGCGCCAGATGCTGTGTCATCCCATTATGATGTGCACTGCCCTTTTCCTGCAGTCCCCTTTGGAAATGGAGCATGCCTCTCAAGAAGCACTGGCATCACATGGGGCCATCCTCCGGCAATATGAAAACCACAGTCAGGGCTCACAGTATTTCTAGAGATCCGCTTTAGGAGCTCAAGGGTGATAAAAACTGAGGATCAGTCCCCAGGGTCTTCTAAACCAGAGATGTTAAATACAAGACCCACATGAAAGACTGAGCCCTGCTGATGCAGTGGTTAAAGTACTCAGCTGTTAACTGAAAAGGTGATGGTTCAAAACCACCAGCCCTGCCATGGGAGAAAGATGTGGCAGTCTTCTTCCACAAAGATTTATGACCTTGGAAACCCTAGGGGATAGTTCTACTCAGTCCTATAGGGTCTTTATGAGTTGGATTTGACTCTATAGTAGGGGGTTACACACACTGCTACCTTGTCCTCCTTACACAGCAGACATCCCTAACTGAATACCGATAGTCCCTTTGCTTATATTCTCTATGTTCTCTAAGGAATCTGGATTCAGCCTCAGAGTCCTCTGGGCAGTCAGCTGACTGGTATGGACACAGACGTGTTTCATCCTTGTTCCTTAACTCTTCTTAAGTGCAAACAGAATAGATGGTTGCAGTACTGAGACGAACTGGAAGTCACTGGGTGATATAAACAGTTAATGAGCTCAGATGCTCCCTGAAAACTCAGAGGTTGAAATCTACCCAGAAGTGCCACAGAAGGAAGGCCTGGTGATCTACTTCACTGACAACCCTGTAGGATACAGTTCAATTCTGACATATGTATGGTCACCAGAAGTCAGAATCAACTGGATGACAACTAGTTCAGAAACACTTTTAGGGATTCCCCCCAACGGAAGACCCCCATGAAATGTGCCCAGAAAGTGAAAAACCAAAACCAAACCAAACCAAACCAAACCAAACCTGCTGCTGTTGTGTAGAACTCTCCCCATAGCGTTTCCAAGGAGCACCTGGTGGATTCAAACTCTAACCTTTTGGTTAGCAGCCATAGCACGTAACTACTATGCAACCAGGGTTTCCACCAACAGTAATTATGAAATCCAAGAAAATAAGAGCAAGTGGGAGATTGAGCTTCATCCCTGTGCATTTCAAGTAACCTTTTCAAATGGAGAATCACCTGCTTCCTTGTTTCAGCATAATCCCTAAGCAGAAGATACAGCTTTTAAGGAATGAGTATCCCATAGCTTTTAAAAAAAAATGTCTACATGAGCCTTCATATGTGCCGAGAGGTACAAATAGTATAGTCACTGTTACAAAGTTCAGGCAAGCGCTGCCTGTTTTTATAAATGGCAGAGTTGTGCTTGTATTTGATTTGAAATCTCTTACAAGGTTGTCACAAGATGGGGCCATCATTCCTGGCCTTACCTGCTGCAGAGCTCTCTGAATGTCAATGCCCTGTCCCCAGGGCACAGCGGGGTTAGCCAGACAGTCCCCAGCGTTCCCCCGGCGGGAGATATCGATCCTCTGCCTTCGCAGACTCTGGAAAGCCTCAGCCATCACCTTCACTCCATCGTAAGTGAGCGCAGAGGTATACTGGTGGGAGGAACGGAGACAGGCAGGTAGCAGAGAGAAGGTGACAGGAAAGCAGGGTAGGAGCAGTGATGGGCTAGGCAAGCTACAAAGGACAACGGAGGACAGTGGTGAACTAGGAGGTGCCTGCTTTTCCAGATGGGGGCAACAAGCCCATGTTGCCCTTATGAACTGTGAGCTTAATACTGCTAGATGTGATGTTTGCAGAAAAGCCAGAATTCTAGATTTTTTTATGCAATCTTGCAATTTTTAAAATGCTGATTCAATTGTGAAAAAAATGCACAGACTAAATAACTCATCTGCAGGCCAGATACACACCAAGGAGGACCAGTTAATTTTCGTTCTGTTCCAATCACTGTTTGGGAGCTAAGAGGAACTGTTTACTCCACCATCCCTTGTGACAGTAAAAGAACAAAAGAATCCAAGAAAAGAGAGATCTTAATTATTTCTGCACACAGCTCACCCAACTCCTAGGCTTACTTCCTGCAAATTTTCCTCTTGTGCTTATTTGTGAAAACTCTTAATTTTTTCCCCTTTTCCCTTCTTAAGCAAAAGGAGACTAAGATGGGGATGAAACAAAACCAGGATTATAGTCCAGGACAACATATCTTGGCTTGGAACCAGTATCCGTCTTCTTCATTAATTTGTCCCTAGCTTGTTGTCTGGCACATTGTAGGTTTATAATAGAGATTTGTAGAACGAATGTATAAATATATTTCCAATTTTAACTCTGGCTCCCTCACATCTTATGTCTGACAAAATGATATTGCATATGGTTATTTTTGTAAGCTCTTCCAATCTTTTGGTAAGGAGGAGGGGTATTCACGTATTAGGATCAAAGAAAACGGACATTGTGAAGACAGTGCAGGACTGGGACACATTCAGTTCTACTGCACCTAAGATCACCAGGAGTTGAAGTTGCCTGGCAACTAACAACAATATTCACAAATTCATTAAGTAACACCTGTGTGTTTTCCCAAGGAGCCCTGGTGGTACAATAGTTAAACACTCAGCTACTAACCAAAAGGTGGGCAGTTTGAGCCCACTAGCCACTCTGTGAGACAAAAGATCTGGTGATCTGTTCCTATAAAAATTACAGCTTAGGAAGCTCTTTGGGGTAGTTCAACTTTGTTCTGTAGGGTCACTATGAGTCGAAATTGAACCAACGGCACAAAACAACATGTGTTTTCCCACTGTTTTAAAGCACATTTGTGATGTTGTTTGCTGAAATTCATTTTGGGATGTGTCTTCCTTCTTGGAAGTTAAATCAGCTTGTACAACACTAGGATGAGAAACATTTCAGTGAAACAGCTTGACATTCACGAGAAAAATGACCCAATGGCAAGAAAATTCTGCCAGAGATTCACTGTTTTGCCCCAGATAAATAAACATACTTGGCCTCAAAATCCTTCTCAACATACTCATTCATACAGCCACTTCCAAACCATTGGATTTGAAAAAGGATAAATATTATTTCCCCTATTCTAAGCTACTTTCAAAAAGCAAACCAAATAGATTTTGGCTGCAGGATGTTGAGCTTCATTGCTAAGTGAAAAGCATATAGTCTACATGATGAAGGACAATATAGCTAACTCTGAGGTCGAGATCTGCTGGGTAGTATTTAATTAGACTCCTTTGGGCACTTGGAAACCCTAGTGGCATAGTAGTTGAGGGCTACAGCTGCTAACTGGAAGGTCAGCGGTTCAAATCTGCCAGATGCTCCTTGGAAACTCTATGGGGCAGTTCTACTCTGTCTACAGAGTTGCTATGAGTTGGAATTGACTTTATGACAGTGGGTTTGGTGTTTGGTTTTGGACACATGGCTGACCAGGATAAGGGCTGCCACATTACCCAATTTTAGGAGTCCCCATCCATAGAGAAATCAATGTACATGCCACTCCCCTAGAGCTGGGCAACATAGTGCCCCTGCCCAGAACAGTGACACCATTTTCTAGCTCCCCAAGTAGCCACCTGAGACCAGGTTTCAAGAATGTGTCCCATGGCATGTAAGTGAAATATCTATGTGTGATTTCTGAATAGGACTTTCAAACAGTTGTGCTTTTTATTTTCCTTTCATTCTTCCTGCTGGTTAGAATTCTGAAGTAACAGCTGGAGCTTAAGCAATCATCTTGGGCTATGAGGTAGCAGTCATATGATGAGGATGGCAGAAGAAAATGTAGCAGTATCCTGAGTGTTTGATGATTTGAGAGCCATATCACAGGCCCAGGACTGCTGACTTCAGAATTTTGATTACATGAGAGAAAAATAAAATGTCTATCTCATTAAAACCATTCTCATTCTTTGTAGTCTGACTCTTGTAGCTTGACCCCAATCTTTAAGGATACA
Source organism: Heterohyrax brucei (assembly GCA_028571685.1). Classification (NCBI taxonomy): domain Eukaryota; kingdom Metazoa; phylum Chordata; class Mammalia; order Hyracoidea; family Procaviidae; genus Heterohyrax; species Heterohyrax brucei. Next base: position 170,746,598 of record CM053141.1, on the reverse strand, counting down.
TTCTACATAGCTCTTTCCTATTAGAATCTCTACTCCTGGATCCCAGGCTGCTCCTTGGCTGCTTGCTCACCTTAGGTCTCTTCCAATCCACTCGGGTATGGTCTCGAGCATCGCTGTTCTTCCACTGCTGCATAATTTTGGCTGGGATTGTGTCTGTGTAGTTCACCAACTGGAAACCTGTTACGTTAGCTCCACTCTCTTTGAACTTGTTAAGGTCAATGTCCATAAAGCCCTGTGGAAGGAAACGGGGGTGGAAGTAAGAACATGTTGCCTGGAAAAATAAACTTCAAGCATATTATAGAATGACAGAATTTTTCATCTTGTTCCACAAAGTAGACACAACTTATCTGGGAGATGGTTGTGTTCTCCCTTTCTTCTGATGTCGCTTGTCACTTTGTGCTCAAAGTGAGAACTTTGGTTAAGAGCCTTTGCTCTGTAGTCAGCCATAACTGGGCTGAAGTACTGACTTTGCTGCTCATAAGCCAGTAGTTCTACAAGCTTGGACTGAGTTACTTAAATTTTTTTTTTTTTGTTTGTTTCCATAATGAAGCTTGGAGGGTTATGGAAAACATTTGATACAAGGATTCATGTAAAATGCATGGTGGAAGCTGTGTGATCAATAAGTTGTGGCTGGGAAGCCCTGGAGAAGTAAAGCATTACTAAAGAAGAACACACTGGGAGGCCTCTCATTACTCGACCTTAGAACCTATCACACTGCCACAGCAGTCAAAACAGCCTGGTACTGGTACAAAAACAGACAGATAGATGAGTGGAACAGAATCGAGATCCCAGAAATGACGTCATCTGCCTATGAACAGTTGATATTCGACAAAGGCCCTAAAACATTAAATTCAACAAATTGTGCTGGCAAAATTGGATATCCATCTGCAATAAAGTGAAACAAGACCCATTTCTTACACCTTATAAAAAAAGAACTCAAACTGGATGAAAGATCTAAATAGCAAATCTAAAACAATAAAGCTCATCAAAGAAAAAGTTGGAACAAGAATGGAAGATTTAATACACAACAAACACAGACTTCAAAATCTGTCAAACAAACCACAAACAACAGAAGAGAAAATAGATAAATGGGAACTACTAAGAATCAATCATTTTTGCTCATCCAAAGATTTTATTAACAGAATTTAAGGCCACCTACAGAATGGGAAAAAATATTTTGCAACTCTATGCCAGACCGATGCCTGATCTCCATAATCTATAAGGTACTACAAAATATCAATAAGATAAAGATAAATCATCCAATTAAGCAATGGGCAATGGAGATGGACAGACACTTCTCTAAAGAGGAGATCCAGGCACATGTGGACATGCTCACGATCATTAGCTATTAAAGAAATTCAAATCAAAATGACAATGAGATACCATCTCACCCCAACAAGGTTGGCCATGATCCAAAAAAATGCAAAACTAAATGCTGGAGAGACTGTGGAGAGATTGGAACACTCCTACACTGTTGGTGGGATTGCAAAATGGTGCAGCGTCTTTGGGAAGCAATCTGGCACTTCCTTAAAATAATGGAAATAGATGTACCATTTGACCCAGTAATTCCATTGCTTGGAATATATCCTACAGAATCCAGGCTATTCATGCCAACTGATGCACGCACACAAATGTTCATTGCAGCACAGTCCTCAATAGCAAAAAGATGGAATCAACCCAGATGCCCAGCAACAGAAGAATGGATAGGTAAACTATGATATATGTACTCAATGGAATACTATGCAATGATAAAGAACAACGATGATAGCAGGAAACATCTCTTAACCTAGTTTCAAATGGAGGAAATTATGTTGAGTTAAAGTAGTCAGCGACAGAAGGACAAATATTGTATGAGACCCCTACGATAAGAACTTAAAAGCAGACTCATGAATAACAGAAAAGACTCTTTGATGGCTGCAAGGGTGGGAAGGGTGTGAGGGGGAGGGGGAAGGGTTTAGATTAGATAGTTGTTAGACATTTGGTTGTGTGAAATTGGTGACAGCACACATTAGTAAGAAGATCAATATCAACAGGACTTCAACACAACTTGTGTACTCTTCCCATCTTAACCCAATATTGTAAGGACAGAGTAGCTGGGGCAGGGGGCTGGGGGCTGTGCTCTCAGGGGAAATTGAGGCCAATTGGCACAACTAGCGTTTTGCTAATGAGGACTCTCGGTACCCACTTGGTGAGTGGCATCTGGGGTCTTAAAAGCTGCCGAGCTGCCATCTGAGGGTATAGCAAATGGTCTCAACTTAGCAGAAACAGATGATCACCAAGGTCCATAATGACATGGGGGGAAGAGAATCCAGCAGAGAGACCCGTGTGAGTGGATGTCTACATCAAATTGTGACTGGACACCACCAGTGATAGCCACGATGGAGTTCACAAAGTTGAGTCTCACTGGCAACACAAGTATAAATAGGGGTGCACCCTGAGATCTCCACTAAAAGACCACAGTTGATGGTTCAGGGACTTCAGGGTTCCCCTGGGAGCATGGCCCCGCCCTGATCCTGCCCCTGTCCACAAATCATAATAAAGGTCAACTTTTCGGACAGCAATGGATTGGACTTGGTGATGCAGGGTGACCATATTGCGTGGGCACTTTATGGCTCTAGGCATCCGTATGAGGTCGTCCTATTGACCTCATACTGGAGAGAAGATAGGAGACTGTTGGGAAGATAAGACATGTATGGAGCAGAGAGGAAGAGTGTGCTGTCACCGTGCAGGGTGAGCAGTGGAAGCTGCATATAGTTCAGCATGCAAATTTATATGGGAATGTACATTTTCATTCAATCATAATAATTAAAATAATAATAATAATAATAATAAATTGTGGCTGAGGTTAGTACAACAACTGGGACATGTAGAACAAAGTAGACGTTGTATAAGGATGAAATCATCTCCTCTGTACTCCTATCCACATCCCCACTCCCAGTCCTTTTGGAAGAATAAGAATCTACAGTCCATCAGGGTCAAGTTTCTATGACTTTTCCTAGGTCCCCAGCAAGCTTGAGGCAAAGACTGCATTGTGACCCAGGTCTCCATCCCTCTCCCTATACTGGAAAGAATAGTCTGGTTCTTCTCCACCTGATGAGACCTTATCAATTCTCACACTCATGGTAATTCTTCACGGGGAATGAAGCTTTTCTCGCTATTTGTTGAAATTCATTCAAATTCAGGAAGCCTTCCATTTAAAATGAAAATCTTATATCTGTATGATATGGTCAGTAATTTACAATAAGTCTGTACTTGTGGCTTCATTTCACTTTGAACTATATAAAGTAGAAATTATGATGTCTATCTGCCAGATAAAGAAACTGAGACAGAGTGACAGAAATAACTTACATGCAGCCGTTCAGTGAGTTAGCAGCAGAGAAGGATCGGAAATAAGGTCTTCTCTTAGCAACGCACTCACTCATTCAAACTCTAAGCATTTAACAAAATTTTTGAGGATCTACAGGGCACTGTCCTACTAGTGAGTAACACAAGTTAATTCCTGCCCTTACGGAGTTTACATTCTAGTGGAGGAAGAGAGATGAGACAAAACAAACAAACAAACAAACAAACAAACAAACAAACAAACAAACAAACAAACAAACAAGTAAACGTGTATATTGTATAGTGTAGGATAGCCTGGTGTAGTCCAGTATAGTACATAGTACATGGTATCAGTGAGTTCTACGAGGAAAGATTAAGCAGGATAAGAGGATGGGGAGGGAAAGGTTGTGCTTTGGAACGAGTAGTTAGGGTATGTTTCTCTGTGGAAGAGGCGTTTGCAGAGGTGCCTTTACGAAGTGAGGCCCTGTGATTGAACCTCAGAGATATTTGGGGGAAAGCATTCCAGTTTATTTATTTTATTGTGCTTTAGGAGACAGTTTACTGAGAAAATTAGTTTCTCATTACACAACTGATACATAAATTATTTTGTAACATTGGTTGTCAACCCTATAATGTGACAATACTCTCCTTTTCTCAGCCTTGGGTTCTGTATTTTTATTCTTTGATCCTTCCTATTCCCCTTTGCCTTCTCATCCATTTAGTTTCTTGTTCATGGTTGAACTACATGTATAACTGTTTCTCTTACAGGCCTGTCTAATCCTTGGTTGAAGGGTGGTATTAGCAGAGACTTTAGGGCTGAGTTAAAAGGGTGTCCAAGGGCCATACTCCAAGGCTTTTTCCAATGTTTGTCTTCTTTTTTTTTTGGTGAGTCTGAAATTTATTCTACTTTTTTCATGCTCTGTCTGGGGCCCTTTATTGTGACCCTTATCAGAGCAGTCTACGGTAGCAGCTGGGCACCGTCTACCTGTGCTGTACTCAGTTTGGTGAAGGCTGTGCTGGTTGTGGCTCATTCGTCCTTTCATCTAATCCTTCCTTTGTGGCTACGGTTTTCTTATTCTCCCTTGCTCCAGGTAGGATGGGACCAATAGATATATCTTAGGTAGTTGCTTGTGAGATTTTAAGACCCCAGATGCTACCCACCACTTCAGGATGCAGGGCATTTTCCTTGTAACTGTGTTATACCAATTGAACTAGTTCTCTGAGATCATGGTCCCCAGCTCTCAGCCTAGCAACTTTGTCCTTCAGGGAATTTGGATGTATTTGTGAAACTTCTATGATTTTGTGGGGAAAAAAGCATTCTGAGTAAATACTGAGATGAGAAGACTCTTGACATGTTCCAAAAACAGTACGGAGGTTACTGTGGCTGAGCACTGTAAGTGAGGGGGAGCGTGGGAAATGAGGGCCAAGCAGCACCTCCAGGCCTGAACACTGGAGCCTTAGGTTAACTTGGGTGTCTTTTTAGGTGTAACTGGGGACCCATTGCAGGCATGTGAGCAAGGAGCACAAAGTCAGTGACCTTTGGGTTATACGGTTGAAGAAACTATCAGATCCCAGTGAGTGAAATGGTAAAACGAGCAAGATAAGCAGTGGGTGGATGGACGAAGCCTGGACTGTTTAGTCTAGATACCTGAGCACTGGCCCCAGCTCTGCCTCAGCATCATTATGGCTCATGGGTAGTTACCTTAACTTTTCAACTACTGAGTTTCCTTATCTAAAAAATAGACTTGATGATTCAATGACATCCCACTTCATACTCATGCCTCTAAAGTTCTGTGATTCTTTATCGTTGTTCTCTTATAAGCAAATCACACTCAGTCCCACTCAGGGCCTTTGTGCTTGCTACTGTCTCTGTGGACATATGCTTTCCTTAATTGGTTCCTTTACATCTTTCAGATTTCAGCTACAGTTCCATCTCTTCAGTGAGGTCTCCTGATTCGGTCCATGTGGTAGACACTGCCAGTGCTGGCTCATTTTCTCTCTCCTTTGTACTCTGATAGCTCCTGTTCCATCCTAACCAAAGCACCTGTTACTCTGCCCATGTGCAGGGTGAGCCAGATGTTTTGGGGAATTAGTGTATCCAGAAGTAGCCTTCAACCAATGTTGGATAGAGAGTCAGTAGATGGTATCCCACAGTCCTCTCCCCTGGGGAGGGTAACTCTGAAGCCTGTTCCACACTGAGTCCTGAAGATTCCAACTTAGCTCTACTGCTTGCAATGGTAACTGGCTAGATTAAAACAAAGACACATAGATATATATATATACAGTGGTAAGTGGCTAGATTAAAACACAGATACATACGTATATGCACACATCAACAATAACAAAAGTTGTCATTGAAGTCAATTCTGACTCACAGTGACTTTGTGTGTCAGAATAGAACTGTGATTGATAGGGTTTTCAATGGCTCATTTTTGGGTAGTCGATTGCCAGGCCTTTCTTCTGAGGCATTTCTAGGTAGACTTGAACCTCCAACCTCTTGTTTAGCACCCAAATGTGTTAACCATTTGCACTAAGCTGGGTCTCAAAGTTTTGGACAATGCACTGTTATTGGTGCTGTTCCTTCTCTGCCTCAGTTCCTTACTTCTCTGTTGGTGTTCTAGAATCAGTACCTGTTGTGAGTTTAGCTGTGTCTCCCCAAGATATATGCAGAAGCCTTCATGGCATAGTGGCTAAGTGCTACGGCTGTTAACCAAAGGCTGGCAATTTGCATCTGCCCGATACTTCTTGGAAAATCCATGGGGGCAGTTCTCCTTCGTGCTACAGGGCTGTTATCAGCTGAGTAGACTTGAGGACAGTGAGTTTGGTTTTTGGTTTTAAGAAGTCCTAATCCCTATGAAGGTAATCCTGATTAGAAATAAAGGTTTTCTTTTGTTAATGTTAGGGAGGCCACTCTAGATCAGGGTGGATTCCAAATCAAACTGCTCTGAGCACTGTCTTATAAATAAAGGACAATAGATATGAAACACCAGAGCGGGGACACAAGCCACATGAAGGATTCATCTACAAATAGAAGAGGAATGTAAAGGATTGCCAGCAGTCATCAAAAAGTAGGAGACAGATCCATAGATGTACTCACTGTGGCTAAGACCATGGACTTCAGCCTTTAGGACTGTGAGATAATAAATTTCTGTTCCTTTATTGTTTATTATTGTAAAGATAACATACAATACAAGCTTGAAGCCATCCATTTGTGGTATTTTCTTCTGTTGTGGCAGCAGTAGGTAACACAGGTCCCAAAGGAACCATTTCCACTTGAATTCTTGATTTAGTATCTGTTTCTGGGGAAACCCAAAGCAAGTCACCCCCAACACTGAGTCCAGTCAGTTCCACCCTGTTAAAGTGTCTACAGAGCATCTACAACCATGTGACCTTTTCTCATTTACTCATTAGTTCCCTTGTCAATGGTCTGCCTCTACTCTCCTGCCATTGGGAATGCCAGGTCCAAGAGTGCAGAGATCTTATCTGCCTTGTTCACTGATATGTCCACAGCACCTAGACCAATGCCTGGTTCATTATATATTTGCTGAGTGAATGAATGAAAGCCCAAGCCTTTCCTTAAGTCAGGATACCAATTAACCAGAGACCTATGATAAATAGGCAGCAAATGCCAGTAAGATGATTTTACTTGGTTGAAAAAAGAACCTCACAGTATTAAATATCTTTTTAGATTAACTTGTCCAATAGCTACAGTTTACTGAGATTCACAGAGGTTGGGGTGATTCACACGAGGGTTCTAGCAAGCTGTTAAAAAAACCCCACTGCTGGCAACACTATGAGCAAGATGTTGGGAGAGGTAAAATCAGAATGAGAGTGGCACAGTGGTTAAGAGCTTGGCTGATAAGCAAAAAGTTAGCAGATTGGATCTACCAGCTGCTCCTTGGAAACCGACAGGGCAGTCCGACGCTGTCCTATAGAGTTGCTGTGAGCTGGAATCAACTCAGTGGCAATGGGTACCCAGCATGCAAAGTCCTTGGGTGGGGAAAATGGCTTGCACCTGGCTAAGCTAAACGTTGGCAGTTGGAACCTACCCAGCTGCACCACAGAAGAAAGGCCTAGCAACCTGCTTCCATAAAGATCACTGCCAAAAAAACCCTATGGAACACAGTTCTACTCTGTGACACCTGTAACAAAAGTGACAATAAAGGCAAAAATGCCACTTCATGTTTTGTATAACTTGATGCAAACAACCTTTTGATAGTTTTCAGGCTACTGTCATTTAAAAGAAAAAATTTAACTCACCAGTCAAGAGTCACTTCTAGAGTTATTTTCAGCATTTCCTGATGTCTTATTTGAAGGTTGCCATGACTTGCAATCAACTCAGTGGCAACAGGTTTGTTTGTTTCTTGGTTTAGTAATCTGAATTTCAAGATGTTCTTATTACTGAGCAGTCCTGCCGCCCCACCACTGGTTAAAAGCTCATGCACCGTTTGAGAGATTTCCCATAATTTTTAGGGACTTTAAAAAGAACACCTCGTTCATAAGATAACTATTAAGAAAATGAAATGGAAATTATTTCCTGCAGTCAAATTCTGTCTCTTGAAAATGTGTAACAATCTCCTAGGTATTTCATCCTGACTGCCTTCATCTCCAACCTAATGGAGGGCAAAGGAATGGCAGAATTTTTCCAAGCAGAAATGCCACTCAACTCCATCAACAGAATGTCTGACTACAAGGTTAGGGGAGCTAAATTGTGGTTACATAAAATCAAAGTGATGGGACCGTTCAATCAAACTCTTGTTCTCGCCTGAGAAGGAAGGGACAATGAGCAGTGGTAAAACAAGCTCATATTTGTGATGTTCCTTAAGAGGAAAAAAAAAAAAAAAATTAGAGACTAACTTGAGGTCAACGTGTTCAAATAATAGCTGACATGTTCCTTACTATGTAAGATTTATGGGATTCCTATGGTGGTATAGTGGTGAGCACAGCTGCCTTCCAAGAACTTGACTCATATTTGACTCCCAGCCAACAGTGGGCTGATGCTTTAGAAACCCTAGGAGCATAGTGGTTAAGTGCTACAGCTGTTAACCAGAAAAGGTCGGCAGGGTAAATCTGGCAGGTGCTCCTTGGAAACTCTAGGAGACCGTTCTACTCTGTCTATAGGGTTTCCAGGAGATGGAATCAACTCAGTGTCAGTGGGTTTGGGTTTTTGGGGGTTATGAGTTGGAATCAGCTACAGGTTTGATTTTGTTTTGGTTTTGGTGGGACAATGAGTAAGTGCTTGGCTGTCAACTAAGAGATCAGCAGATTGGACCAGCTAGCTGCTCCACAGGAGAAAGATGTGGCAGTCCACTCTGTAAAGATGGACAGCCTTGGAAACCCTGAGGGACATTTCTACTCTGTTCCATAAAGTGGTTCATGTTGGAATAGACTCCAAGTCATGTTTTCTTTTTTTTTGAAGTATAAGATTACATGCTGGGAATGATAAACTGGAATCCCTACAATCACCGTAATTACTAAATTGGTCTCTTATAGTTACCAGATGCACTTTCTCCATAATACAGGAAAACATACTCTGCCAAAACAAAAAGGTGTTTCTAACTAAAAAGGGGAAGTAGAGGTATTAACCATTTGCCTACAGTTAACTATGAAAGTCAACTCAGTTACTTTAGTCCCCTGAGTGTTTTTATTAACCAAGGTTTTATTAAATCATTTTCTAATTTTCTTTGCCATTTTATTAAAAACAAAGAAACCTTGGAGGGTAATTTTTTATAATCAGCATAGATCTCAAAATATGCTTTATTTATGGTACTAACTACTATTGTGTAAGAATGCATCATTGCTAATTATATTCTATCAAAGTTTTAAACTGTGAAGTCTGATTTTCACTGCTGACTTTGTTTGATAACATGTCTGCCAATCCTGAATCCATTCCTCTGTACACTGTGGATATGGAATGAAAATGAAATTAACCCACAGAGTGCTGCTGTTTTTAAGTTCTTCAGCACAAGAACTCCATTTTCCCAAACCCAGGCTCCTTTCTGTCTCCACAGTCAAAAGCTGCTCTTCGAAGGGTGACTGTTTCTAGTCTAAAATGGGGCTTCGTGAGGGGTGAGCTCCTGAGGCTGCTGGCTCACTCTGCCCCCATTGGCTTGTTGGCATCTCTGTGGCCCTTCATGCTGTCCTGTGAATGAATGAAGTGAGAGCATGCTCTGCCTGCCATCACTGTTCAAGGGAAAGTGAACGAACTGGCATGCTGCAGGCTCTCGGAGCAGTGGTTCTCAACCCGTCTGACACACTGGAATATCTTGGGGAGTCTCTGCAAAATAGCTGCTCCCAAAAATAACCATTAAGTAGCCTTGGGAGGAAATCAGAGATCAGGATTTTTTATAAAGTTCTAATGCTTGAGCAGAGCCCTGGTGGCACAGTTCTTAAAAGCCTGGCTGCTAACCAAAAGGTCAGCACTTTGAAACACTCCTTGGAAACCCTATGGGGCAGTTCTACTCTATTCTGTAGGTTGCTATAGACTGGGATCAACTTGACAGCAGTGAACTAGACTTCTGGCAAAGAACAGACCTGAGAGTAGCAAATGGTTTGCGCTCAGCTATCAATGCAAAAATTGCAGGTTTGGGGCTACCTAACTACATTGTCCCACTGCCTGGTGATGCAGTGGTTAAGTGCTGCATCTGCTAACCATAAGGTTGACAGTTTGAATCTACCAGGTATGTCTCAGAAACTCTGTGGAGCAGTTCTCCTCTGTCCTATAGTGTCGCTATGAATCAGATTTGACTTGACAGCATGGGTTTAGGGAACTACACCATGGAATAAAGGCCTGGTAACCTGCTGTCATAAAGATTACAGCCAAGGAGAAACTAACGGACACTTCTACTCTGTAACATACAGAGTTGTCACGAGTCAGAATTGATAGAACCGGAGGACAATTACCATTGTGTTGGCAAATAAAAAATTCAAGGTGCAAAAGTATTAAAATGACAAAGGCTATTATAACAATTCCAGATTAATATAACCAGCAAACATTGAGCAGTGGCACTGAGGAGAGAACATGAGGCTAAGAAGAGATGATGCACAACTGGAGTCACAGATATGATTACAATTGAAAAATCAAGACAAAGAAACATAGCATGTTATGTGGAGGTGTGAAGAAAACCACCAGGTTAACGAGCCACAGAAGTTTAAAACAGTTATTTTTAAGAAGTATGCAGTTGAAGAGGACAGGCATTTGCTTTTCATTTTATACCCTTCTATAAATTTGATATTTTTTACCATGTGAGTATTTTATCTTTATAATACTACTAAAACCAAACATCTACCCTTGCTAGTTAGGACTCATTCATTAGGTGCCAGAAAGTGGTGGAGAGGATGGCAGTGGCAAGGGAAGGAGGAGAAATTACTGCATTTATCAAAGCTTTATTATAGTCTATTAAGGGAAACATGCTTAATTTGTTATCTCCTGGTCTGGAATTAAGGACCACTAAAACCTATTAAACCTCTTTGTGTTGATTCCAACTCATAGTGACCATTTAGGGTAGAGGAGAAATGCCCCAAAGGGTTTCTAAGATTGTAATCTTTTAAAAAATATATTATTTTTAATTTTTATTGTGTTCTAAATGAAAATTTACAACTCAATTCAGTTTCTCATTAAAAAAAAAAAACATACACATACATTGTTACATGACCCTGCTCATCCTCTCTTCCCTGTACTTCCTGGGTAAAACTGTAACCTTTACAGGAGCAGACTGCCACATCTTTCTCCTGTGGAGTGGTTTATGGGTTCGAATCACAGACGTTTTGGGTTAACAGCTGACTGCTTAACCACTGCACCACCATAGCTCTTTGCAAGAACACTGGTGTTATTAAGTGCTCTGCCAAAACAGAGCTTCAGAAGCATTGCTCACAAGACTCTCAAAACTGACTATAATGGCAAGCATGCCACTTCATATGCATTATATAACTTGCTCCAAATGACCTTTTGAGAGTTTTGAGGTTACTTTCATTTAAAACTGAAAACTTAAGTAACCAACTGAGAGTCACTCCTGGATTTATTTTCAGTGTTTCCTGAGCCCTTAACCTGAGCCAGCCATTCTACTCAATGCTTTATGTACATAATCCTATTTAATCCCCCAAGCCACCCTGAGATGTGAATGTGCATAGCAGGCACCTGATGCTTATTTGCAGTTGTTTTATTTGAACGTCTATAGCAGCAGTTTTTCTATAAAGAGTCAGTTAGTGAATGCTTCAGGCTTTGCAGGCTATGAGGTCTCTGTCACAACTACTCAGCTCTGCTGTGCAGTGTGACAAGAGCCACAGACAATGCCTAAACAAATGAACACAGCTGAACTCCAGTAAGCTTTATTTACAGACCTTGAAATCTGAATGTCATATGTCATGAAACATTATTCTTCTTTTTATGGTTTTCCAACTATTTAAAAATGTAAGAACCATTCTTAGCTCTTGAGTCCTATATACAACACCAGGGGGCAGGTTGGCTTTGGCCTATGGGCTGTAGTTTCCTGACCACCGATCGACACACAAGGAAAGAATCTGGAGGTTGGGTCCATTGTGCAGATAGGGAAAATGAGGCCCAGAGCGGGGAACAGTGGACTAAAGGTCTACGACTGGCTTGAGGATCAGCTGGGATAAGAACTTTTGCCCCCCCCAACTTAGCCACTGCAGGAAGCAGTGCAAAGCTGAACCACAGTTTGAGTAACATGACTGGGAATGAAAACAGTCAACTAAGGAAACTAGTTGTGTAAATCATATGTCAATTATAACTTTTGAAAGATTAAAGTGGAAAAGCATCTTAAGTAAGTATGATATCCTAAAAAGATGCTTACTGCTATAACTATATGGAAAGTACTTTCATCTTGCTGTCAAGAGTTGGAAAATGCTTTAAGGATCATGAAGAGGCTCTGGGCTATCATCAGGCCTATTAATTATCATGTGCGCCTGGAAACAAAAGAACCGATTATATGTGCTTTCTGGTTATTTAACCTCTTCAAGGCTCAGTTCTCTGCTCTTCAAAATGCAGACATAAGAACACCTACTTCAGAGAGTTGTTCTCTAAGATTTAAAAGAAGGAAAGCATTTAAGCACTGAGAACTGTGTCTGGCACTTAGCAAGTGCTTAATGAATGTTAGCTGTTATTATTATTGCCATATTCACCCATTGTTATTATTGGGTCAAAACAGGTTAGATGTTATTAGATCTGCTTCAAATCCAGGGATTCAGTCAGGTATAAAAAACTGAGAGAATCTGAGGCAGGTGTATGAGAACACAGCTTTCAAAGGATGAAAAGCTTTGTCTTCAAAGTTGGATTCCCTTTTCTCTGGGATCCTTTTAAGAGGCCACGTACATGCTGTTCAGCCCTCATCATCTTGCTCTTGCTGACACCACACCATTTCCTCAGAAGGGACAAGGAGCATCCACAGCACTAAGAGACAGGGGAGTAGGAAAAAGATTTATTAAACAGTCTTGGACACGGAAAGGCACTCCTTCTACCTCATTCCTGTGAGATCTAGAAGAGGTAAGATTTGAATGACTCAAAGAACTAATGCCTCATTCTCCTCGAATGACACAAACTGAGTGTGCCAGACTTCTCCAGACCTTGAGACAGATTCTTAGGTGACAGCTCCAAAAATAAGACAGAGGGAAGTGAAGTTTGAACTCTTGTTATGTGAGGAACATTTGAACAAAGTAGCAATGATCAGCCTAGAAAGACAGAAGACTAAAAAGGCTAAGTGAAGGATGTATTTGAACGTCAGGAGGGCTACGATGAGGAAGCGTGGAAGATGTATTCCCTGAGGCTCCTGAAGGCAGAGGGAAAGAATGAATGGGAAGACATCCTGGAGAGGCAGATTTTGACTAAAATGATAACAATGGGAACAGCTATAGTTCCTAACATGCATCAGGCTTGTGCTATGTATTAGGCACGGTGCTCAGTGCTTTATTGATATTAATCCTCATAACAGCCCTGTCCAGTAGGGCCTATAATCACTCCCATTTTGCAAATTAGAAAACTGACACTTAAGTTGATAGAGTAGCTTGTGCCCAACATAATACAGCTAGTGAGGGGCAGAGACCACAGCAAGAGCAATCAATTAACCAGACTCTAGGGCTTGCATGAGGACCCTGGCTGGTGCAAACAGTTAACACTTTCAGCTGGTAACCAGAAAACAGGTTTGAGTCCACCCAGAGGCATACTGAGAAGAAGGCGATCTGCTTCCAAAAAAAAATCAGCTACTAAAAATTGTGTTCTGACATGGGATCACCATGAGTCGGAACTGACTTGATGGCAACTGGTTAGTGGTTAGGGCTTGTGTTATTCTAACCATTGTGTAATCCTGTCTGATTTGTTTATCGCCTGTCCTGCAATGAGATGCTTGGGAGGGGCTGCATCTTACATTAGAAGGGATTAATAGGTTTCCAGAAGCACAGGCCGTTTGTGCTCTGCCCTTTGAAGGTATGCTCGTGCTGTATAGAAGAAAGTTCTTTATTTCTCTCACCCGCAGGCTTTTCTTTTTTGAGACTGTCGTGGTCTCTCCTAGCAGCAACAGGAGTCCATGAGCTCCTGTGGGGCAGGATTTTCTCATAAGCTTCAAGCTTGTTGCCTCTTGGCCTCTCACCTTTTATTCTGTGAACCAAAGACATCCCTTCTTGACCTTTTTGTTAGCATGTTCTCAACTAGTTCATTAAGAAGAAGTGTTGGGAAAGCAGTTTTAGAGGCTACCACTTGAGTTCGATCCTGTCTTTGAACCTAGTGAGCTGTTTGCCTTATGTGATTGCTTCACCCCCTCTAGGCATTAGTTTATTGACAAGTACAAAAGGGCACTAAGTAGGTCAATGATGTTTCCAACTAGGTTTCTGGGTTAAAGATGTTTTGGAAGTTAGAAAAGCAGGGAGAGCAACAGGATGGGGTCCTTGGCATCCTTACCCTCCCTCTTCCACCAAAGAAGCTCTCTGCTTTTTATGTTTTACATACTGTGATTCTCCTCAAGATTCCATTTGAAACTAGCATTTCAAACCAAAATGTCCCGGAAGTTCTGACACAGACGATTTTTCTTTTAAGGGTTCCTCCAGCTTTGATCTACAATTCTGTGATCACACAGGTGTGTGCACATGAATTTGGATGTATGTGACTTTGTGGGATGCTCAAGAATGGCAGACTTAGTTATATCCTTAAATGCCCATGCCTCTGCATAAAGGGCTTTACATGTTTCCTATTTCAGCACTTTAGCCAAATAAACCTTTAATGTTTCCTAATCTTGTATAATCCTTGCTGATACACAGGTTTATCTGGTCCCTACCTAGTCACAAGACGTTGTTGCTGTGTAAAACACCACTTGTATTAGAAAACAAAAAAAGCCATAGTATTGACTTACCTAATTACATTTGAAACCAGAGACACATGCTTCTGCATGTTTAGATATTTGCAAACACACAAGCACATATAACCCCACATAATATGTCCACTACTGACAAAACATTGTAAAAATCAGTCAGGGTCTCAACAAACCAGTTCTTCTCATTCCTGTGATTTAGGAGGAAATACTGGGACTTTGTGGCCCAAAGTCAGGGGCCCCCAGGCTGGGCTGTTTATGCAAAGCCTACAGAAGTGTGCTACTTGTCTGATTTTCCCCTTGTCTTAATGCTGCCCTCACTGACTGTGATCAGTGGTGACAGCTGGCCACAGTCACTGGAGAAGAAGAGCCAAAATCACTTTGAAGTTCAGCCTTTCACAGTGTTCTGGTGTGGGACAGGGCCTTACAGCTGAGGTTTCTGGTGGACTTGAAAGCAATGCCATTTTTCTTCTACACAGTCCAAGCCTTTTCACCTAGTAAGGGTCAGGTAAGATTACCTTTTGGTGAAATGCCAGCTTAGGAAACATTCACAGGGCCTCGTAGATAGTAGGTGCTTACTGAATACTCAGTGAAGAAAATGAATGCAAGTCCAACACTGATACATCTTTAATCTGCTGGGGAAAATGATATTCTGCATATTCATTCATGACTGCTTGACTGTTAGTGGCAAGTACAAGCTAGACACAGGGCTATACCAGAGCATAGAGCAGGTCTGGCCCTTGCTTTCTACTTTTCTAATGGAAAAGGCCAATATTACATAAGTAATTATTGAACAAAGTAAGCAGACAAAAGCTGATGCTATGGTAAAGGGAAGCAGGAAAGGCTAACCAGGAGAGTTTTTGTTTGGATAATGAGGCCAGGGAAAAACACTTTAAGGCATAGAACATACATGATGTGAGATTCAGAGCTAGAGTGACAGAGGGTGATGTGTTAGAGGAACCACTTGTCCATATGAGCAGAATGTCAGGCTCAGAGCTCAGGCTCTTGCCCCTGGACCCCTGGATCCAAATCTCAGCTCCACTACCTCCTAGCTGTGTGGCATTGACTCAAGCCCTCTCTGCTTCAGTATGTTCTGCTAGGTAGGCTAGAACTCCAGGTTATACAAGGCTTACAAGTCAGCAAACTTAGTTGTTGTAAGTATAGACCTCACTGCTGGATATCACTACGGTCACCTTTGAAGTACTCCCCTTG
Source organism: Heterohyrax brucei (assembly GCA_028571685.1). Classification (NCBI taxonomy): domain Eukaryota; kingdom Metazoa; phylum Chordata; class Mammalia; order Hyracoidea; family Procaviidae; genus Heterohyrax; species Heterohyrax brucei. The sequence continues at coordinate 170,730,750 of CM053141.1, read as the reverse complement.
GGAAGCTATGCACTGACACCAGTGCCTGGTCCACCCTTCAGTGCAATTTTGGAACTCTCTCTGGATTGGCCATTGTGCATGGTGGCATGGTGTCAAATTCCCAAACTTAATTGTATAGCTGTCTGTGCGGGAGTTTTTAGCCAGTAAACAAATAACTGTATTGGAACACCCTCTAGCTCTTATTATTACTTTTGTCACCAGCATCGCTGTTAACAGCAGCAATTGCTGTCATTTATTAAATACTTGCTATATGCTAGGCACAGTTCTATGTGCTTTCCATGCAGATATTGCTTCACATTACAACAGTCTTGTCACTCATGGGAAACCCCACTGGCGTAGTGGTTAAGTGCTATGACTACTAAGCAAAAAGTCAGCAGTTCAAGTCCACCAGGTGCTCCTTGGGAACTTTATGGGGCAGTTGCACTCTGTCCTACAGAGTTGCTATGAGTTGGAATCGACTCATCAGCAGTGGGTTTAGTTTTTATTTTTGTTATTCACAATATTAAATGATAAAATATATTAAATAATATTTAGTACATTTGAGAGATAAGCAGATGGGAGCTTATTGCTGTTTTTCTTGTTTGTTGCTGTCAAGTCAACTCTGACTCATGTCAACCTCATGTACCACAGAACAAAATGTGGCCCAGTCTTGTGCTGTTGTCACCACTGTGGGTCTGCCAGAGGCCAGTAGCGAGCATTTTCCAGCTCTATGTCAGACAATAGTCTGTTATGACCCGTGGGATTTTCACTGGTACATTTCAGAAGCAGATCTCCATGCTTTCCTTTCTAGTCTGTCTAGGAAGCTTGCCTGAAACCTGCCAACCACAGATGACCCTGCTGGTATGTGAAGTATCAGTGGCACAGGTTTCAGGGTCACAGCAATATGTAAGCCACCACAGCACTGCAGACTGATAAGAGGACCAGTGGACATGGAGGCTTGGAAATGTTATATCATTCACTCACGATCACACAGATCCAGCATCTGAACCCAGGCAATCTGATTTACGCTCTTAACCACCACTCTGCAGGGTAACATGCAATGCCAGGCTCTTAGATGCCAGACATGGACCAGTCACCACCCTGCAGGGGGTGACTTTGGTCTTCTTCCCTCCCCTCTTGGCATCAGCTTTATTGTTCATGTCATGTGGGGCAGGTAATGCCCAATTAGCTACTACTTCTGAGCATTACAGAGATAAAGTGAAATATTGTATTATTTATGAAAGTCCCAGAGTTATTACCGCCATTGTCGTCAACATTGAGTCTTTCTCTACCCTTCAAGGTAATATGATTTTGAAGGCTGTAGGAGGAGGGACAGTGAGTGAGTGGTTAGGTGAGAAGAAGGTGATACGTCAGGGTGGGCACATGTAGGAATGCTTGCCAGTATTCTTTTTCCTTTCTGCCAAGTTCATTGTATTTTCAACATTGTGCCTGAAAGGCAAGCCAAGCCTGCTGCGGTTCTCCTGGAAAGTGCTTGCTGGCCTCTGGCTTTGGTCCAAATTACAGAATTTGGAGCTGGCAGGGTAAGGAGGACTTCCTTTAAATCACTCCATCCAGGGTAGTCCCTGGACGGATAAAGAGCCTGAGTCCTTTCAAAACCAAGTCTTTAAACCCAGTCTTTGAAAGGCCTGGGAATTCTGTATACGAAGGGCAACCCCTGAGGAAAGCTTCCTGCCCAGCTTTAACCCTTGCTTCTTTATTCCCTGCATATCCCAACCCTGAGAATCTACAAGCCAGGATTACACAAAGGCACCCTTCCCCGGTGAGACGGGGACTGCAAAGGAATGCTGAAATCTAACAACCCTTGGGAATCATAGTTCATTTTGGTACTTGTATGTCTCAGCAAAGCTTTGTATCAAAGCCAATTTTTTTTTGTTTTTGAGTCCTCATAGATCATTTTCTCAGCTCTTTCTTGGTGTCTCTCAGAAGCTAGGCTGGAAAAAGCCAAGCATCTGGAATCTCTTGCTGTTGATAGGGACTAAATGTGGAGAAACTATTGCATAGTTCCTGAGCTTAACATGAGGTCAGCAATTCTGCCTTTCTCTAGCAGCAGAAAGCAAAACCCTGTTGAAGTGAGGAAGGTTGGTAGTTGGAGTCCACTGAAAGGCACTTGGGAAGAAAATCCCAGCATCTACTTCTGAAGAAAATAGGCCATCAAAAAGCCTGTGGAGCACAGTTGTATGCTGATACACATGGGGTTATCATGATTTAGTATGGGCTAGGGCCCAGGTGAGAAGGAAACTGCAGCCCATTCACCACCATGCAACCTAGACGTGGAGTCAGCGTGGACTTAGGAGTCAGCCAGGTGTCAGCCTGAAACTCAGTTCTGTGACCTTCGACAAGTTAGCTACTCAGCCCTCAGACTCTGTTTCCCTATATGGGAAACAGGCATAATAGCACCACTCACTGTGATAGGACCGATGTTAAGGATTAGAAATTATATATGCAAAGCACAGAATAAAGCTGGCTCAGGTCTGCCTTTTGCCTTTTGCCAAATATTGATAGTTCTTGTTTAACCACAGAAGCTTCTATTTATTGGCATGGAGTGTGTGCTAAGCCTAGTATGGGTTGTACTTCATATATTATCTCATTCAGTCTTTGTGGTCTAGCCCTGGAGCTAAGTCCTATGTATTCATATTTTACATATAAAAAACTTCCAATAAATACAAATATTTCACTTAGGGCATTACCATTAGGAAGCATTGGTACTAGGATTAAAGGAATGAGTACTAATAAATAAGAAGCCCTGGTGGGCCAGTGGTTAAGAACTTGGCTGCTAACCAAAAGTTTGGCAGTTCCAATCTACCAACTGTCCTTGGAAACTTCCTAAGGCAGTTGTACTCCATCCTGTAGGGTTATTATGAGTCAAAGTAGACTAGACAGCAATGAGTTTCAGGTGGCATAATGGGTAAGCCCCTGGCTGCTATCTGTAAGATCAGCTGTTCAAACCCACCAGATGGTCCATGGGAAAAAGTTGTGTCAGTCTGCTTCCATAAAGATGACAGCTTTAGAAACCCTATAGGGAAGTTCTGCTCTGTTCTGTAGGGTTGCTATGAGTCAGACTTGACACAACAGCAGTGGAAATACTATAAGTCAAAACAACATTCCAAAGTTCTAGAGCTTTTCTATGCGTCAGTGACTGTGCTCATGCTTTATATGCACTACCTCATTTTACCCTAACAACCCAAATCTTATACCCATTCCTACAGAGAAGAAAACTGAGACAGGGGTGCTAAGCAGTTTTCCAGGGTTCCAATTCATTCAGTCTGGTTCCTGGGTTCCTGCCCTCGGCTGCTACATACCCGAGAGTTCTATTCCAGATCTGCTGGACTCCGTTATACCATTTGCTACTCTATCTTAGAAAGAGACATAGGTAAGGAAAGCAGGGCTGAACTCCTTTTGTTAACAGTATTTGACAAAATTATATGCTAAGGGAACCCTCCTGCTTCTCTGCTTCTGGTGGCAAGCAGGTGCTCTTTGGTGGACTAATTGCAGCCACTGTCCTGCCTTTCTGCAACAGCCCTCAGGACACTGAGCCAGCATGGAAAGGCAAGAGGGCCACTCCAGATCCCTCAAGGTGTGCGTAGTTTGCAAGTGTAAAGGATGCAAGCATTGAGTACCTGAGATTAACAGGGGCAGTCTCTCCCTTATAACGAAGGGGGGCCAACATGGTTTGGAGGGTTTTGTTTTTGGTGTTTCTGAATTGCAGAGAGAGGCAGAAGTTAAATCCCTAAATTGCATAGACAGAAAACTCTTGAGGATAAATTATTCCTTTTGAAAGCATTGTGCCAAATCTTGAACAAATTGAGACCATCAATGGGGGAAAAAAGACAGAGAGAGAGAGAGAGAGATTTGCTTGAGTGATAATGAGTCTGTAGATAATGATAACAGAGTTAAGATGAGACCCTGGACTTCTGCTGCACAATTGTTCTAGAAGTTTACATTTATTGACTAATTTAATCTTTATCTTACGAGGCATGTGTTACTATTCCATTTATAGATGAGGAAGTGAAGTTCAGGGAGGTTAAGTGACTTGCTGAATGTCACACAGCTAGTAGGTCGCTGCATCAGAATTAAAAGAGGAAAGGAGTTTGTTTACTGGTTTTACTTTACTGTGGTGACAAGTCCCAAAAGTTAGAAAGGACTCCCTGATTTGAGCAGTGAATCAGCCTAGCCTTTAGAGTTGAAGGCATTTGAGTTCAGGTTCTAGTTTTACCACAAGACCTTGAAAACGCTCTTTCATCAACTTGCCCTTTGGTTTTCTGACTCATGAAATAGCTATAAGCCCACTATCAAGGGTCTCTGAATTATGCCAAAGTAGAAAGGGAACAATGGCTGTGGGTATAAAGAGTACCAGTCCCTCCCTGGCCCAGTGGGGTGCTGGACTAACTAGGAGGTGAGTGTGCTTTGGGATCAGGGGCTCGACTTTCTGCCCGCCCACCCTGTTTCTTTCCAGAGGCTCTCTGAAGCATCAGCTCTGGTTATCATAAAGTGATCCATGCGCTCTGACTAGTACAGAAGAGCTGGGGGAAGGCTTGGGGGAGGGCGAAGGGAACACTGAAATGAGCCCATCAGAGACGAGGGTCTCTCCCGAGAGCGGAGGGAAGAAGAGCCTCTGAGCATGTCTCTGTCTCACTCTCTCTCACCTACACATAGAGACACACACATATTCACAGGTGCTTATGAGTACTGTAGGCATGAAGAGGAGGTATAAACAGAGGAAAAGAAACAATAACAACAGAAAACAGAGCACACTGTTTCCCAGTTCTAGCCCAGCTCTGCTGTTTAACTCCTGCTGTTCTTGTCATTAGTTGCCACTGAGTCGATGCTGACTGATGGTGACCCCATGTATGACATCATGAAACGTAGCCTGGTCCTACACCAGCTTCAGGATCCAACTGACAGATGGGTGGTGGTTTAACTTCTAGGTGATCTCACATAAGTCACTTCCCATCTCTGGGTCTCCAGAGTCCCATTTTTGTAAAGCAAGGAGCTGTATGAGACAAGCTAATAGAGATCCTTCAGCAATAACTCTCCTGGGTCCCTTTCAACACACTCTTAGTATGCCGCTAACTTTAAGAATACAGTGTCATGGTCCCTCCCAGGCATCACAGTGCATGAGGAATCCACATTCTGGCGCTTCAGGTAGCCATCTGTGTGACTTGTATTATTGTCACAGTTTTCTCTAGCATTCTTAAAACTTTGCTTACGTTACAGTGATCTAGCTGGAAGACATGGTCATGTATCTTAGTGCCTCTCCTATGAACCCAGCCTAGATGTTTGAGGTTCTGTGTTGGGCCTTCCTTTGGTGGACAGTCAGTACCACAGCCCGGGGGGAGGTGCTGGGGGTCTACACAGGCATGCAGGTTGGAGTAGGAAGCCCCAGAGAACAAGGAGGTAGGTACTTTCCACATACTGAAAGGCAGATATGCTCTGCAAGGGCAGAGGGCAGGACTGGTGACGGGGAGACCCAGGGGCAGACTGTGTCCCACCCAGGGAAGAAACTCACAGTGCCCTTCTTGAAGAGAAGAGAATGGACTGCCTCAGAGGTGTGAGCTCTTATCATCGGGTTATTCAGGCAGGAGCCAGGCAGATGGGCTTCTGTTAGGGACGCTGTAGAGGAGACTATGGCCCTTAGAGAAGTAGGTGAGAAGCGCTTTCAGGCTCATCTTCACGTACTCATTTTCCTGTTTATAACTATACTCTTAGTCTCTCTGTCTCTCTTCCAAGAGGCACAAGGAATTTGCCTTTAAATGCATGAGCTATATGGGAACGAATGTTTATTTCCTGAGAAACCATTTCGCTTACTGATTAATTCATTCAATGACTTTTTAAAGAACACCTCCTTTTTCTGGGTACTGAGAATTCAACAGTGAACAAGTCCTTTCTCCCAGGAGCTTACAGATAAACAGGGGGGAAGGCCTTAATTAACTGTGAATCAGTTGTTTGATCCCAATTACGGTAAGTGAAAACTGCTTGGGGTTATGGCAGGATATTGAGAGTATACAGAGATTTAGTCTGGGAAGGGAATTCAGGGACCTTAAAGATAGTGTCTTGTCCCCAGGCACATTAATAATAATAATGTTGATGAACAGAAAGACAATGATGATAGTGGTGGTAATTACTAACATTTATTGTGTGCTTACTTTGAACCAGGTATTATAATAAGCACTTTATATGTATTACTTCAATTAATTCTCAAAATATACCTTGAAGAGTTAGATAATAACATTTCCTTTTTATAGAAGAGGCTATGAAATTTCAGAAATGGTAGGTAACTAAGAAGCCAAGAAAGCTCAGAGAGGACAGGTAACTTGACTAATGTCACACAGCCAGAATTTCATCCTGGATCTGTGGGACCCCAGAACCATTCTCCCCATCTGCTGTACCACCTACCTCACCAGGGGCTGCAGAAACCAAATGTGACTCTGTACGGCACTGACAAGACAGTGTGTGAGAAGACAGAAGGAGTTGACAGATTTTGTACCACAGAGGAGCAGGAGACAAAAGAACAGTTTCTTCTTAGGGCTGATTCGGCAGAGGGGACAGCATGGAGTGGGGTTTGGACTAGCTACCACATGGAGCAAAGCTTTCAACTGCAGCATTCCCCAGGAGTTCCTCTGTAACTAGAAGTTATAAACAGCTGCCTGTCCTTGCTCCCCAAAGCCCCAATACAACCTGGGATGTCCTGACCGCACAGTCTCTCTCTCAGCTTCATTTCATACGATAGATAATAATTAGAATTAAATCCAATTAATGCACAACAGACAAGGTATCCAATAGGAACATGAGAGCCTGAGCCCTTGCCCATAAATCATAACGAAGGTCCACTCTTTGGACACAAATGGATTGGACTTGGCGATGCAGAGTGACCATATATTGGATGTACTTTATGATTCTATGCATCTATAGGATATCATCCTGCTGACCTCTGGTTGGAGGACAGAAAGTGGGTAGAGAGGAGGGGAAAGGAGACTGTTGGGAGGATGAGACATGTATGGAGCAGAGAGGAATAGTGTGCAGTCACTGGACAGGGAGAGCAGTGGAAGCTGCATATAGGTGGGCATGTAAATTTACACGGGAATGTACACTTTCACTCAGTCATAATAATAATAATAAAAAAAGAAGTTTCAGCCTCCTGCTGGCACTGTAGACAAGATTTAAACTTAAGCCATCATGTCAATCCCCCTATTCACCCCTGTGCTCTGCAGTCACAATGGCACATGGACTTCGGTGGCGTACAGACTCGGAGCGGAACCCCACGCACTCCCATCACTTTACAAATTTTGTGTCCTTGGGAAAGTCACTTAACCTTTTTGAACCTCAGTTTCATCATCTGAAAAACAGGGCTAATATTATCTACCTCAAGAACTACTGTGAGGGTTTGAAGGATGTGTATTTAACTGTTAATTATTGTGCCTGGACTATAGCAACCATTTAATAAACTCTGTAAGTTGTTATTGTTACTTTTGTTGTTAGTATTTATTGGGGGTTGAAAGAACTCCAATTCAGTGGCCCATGTGACTTGGCATCAGGTTAGCTTGGTTGTTCTATCCTTACACACACATCTCTTGACTTTCCTCAAACTCCTGAGTGCCAAGCTCCATTAACTGCCTCATTTGTTGTTAATTTATTAACATCTCTGAGCCTCAGTTCCCACATCTGTATAATGGGGAGTGGGGGGTGGGTGATGAGTTCTACCTCACTTACCTCAGGAACATTGTAAGGTTTAAAACTTGGTCTCATTACTCATGTGAAAATGTTGCATAAGCTATAATACGGCACACAAATGGGAGGTACTATTATTAGTGTTATTCTTTCCCAGGAAGCCCCACATGGCCCACACTGAAGAACAGTAAGTCACTTCAGTATTTTTCAACCTGAAATCTACTTGGTTATCACACGAATTCTCAGAGGTCAGGTAGTTCTCTGTAAGAATTTTAAAATGCTGTGCTTTTATTTCAATGCTACTCTAATAATCAATATCAATAATATGGTTATTCACTTCATGATTTGGATACTTGCATTTGCAATCACAGTGGCAAAAGTGGTTAACTGTTAATGCACTGTTTCTAACTAGGCTCTATAGACACATTACTGGGGTCCAGAGTTCATCTGTTTTGAGAAATACTAGTCTTTTCTAAGATTTGCTGGTGGGCCGTAACAAAAGGCTTCTCACCCTGGGGGCTCTGAATTGCACTCTGCTCTAAGCCTAATCTATGAGCAGTGAGTGGACCCCAAGTCACTGCTGGAGTTAGGAAGAACACTGACTGGGAGACTAGATGACAAGGGCCACGAGCAGATTCCAGGGCCCAGGCTCATTGGTCAGAAATCACAGCACTGCTCTCTAATTCTGCGTAGTTCAGGTTCACTTTAATGGATATACCAAACCAAAAATACCTCAAACCAGTTGCTGTTAAGTAGATTCCAACTCACGGCAACTACCGCATATTTCAGAGTAGAACTGTTCCTTAGAGTTTTCAAGGTCATGACCTTTCAGAAGCAGATTGCTAGGCCTCTCTTTTGCGAAGTCTGTGGATGAGTTTGAATGCCATCTTTTGTTTAGTAGTAGAGTGCTTAACCATTTGTGCCATTCAGGAATTCCTATGAATATGCTGATGCTATGAAAATATAAATGCTTGTCTACCCAATCAGGTATGTCTAAGACTCAAATGCATATATAAGCATAAATGTGTGTGTGTATATATGCATATATACATATGGATTTATATATGCATACAGACATATAGGGTCAGGATATGAGTATGTACAGGCAGGTGGATTTAGTACCTGAAGAAATTCCCACCCAAGCAGAGCACTTATAGCTTCTCAAGGCATGGTGGCATTCAGCAACATATTGAATTTCCCTGTATGATACTACGAATGGATACAGTAGGAACTGCTACTTCTAATTGACAGAGGAGGAAACTGAGAGCTGGAGAGTTACCCAAGACTCCAAAGTAGCTAAAGGTGGTATCTGGACAAAAGCAGCGCTTTTTGTATTGTTTCATTTTTTCTAATCCCTCTCCATTATCTATACCACAGTCTCCTTCTCTCCTTTCTTCCAGAAACCTAAGGGGCTGACTTGGTGAGGCTGTGACCGAGGGGTCACTGGGCAACAGATGGGGACAGGCCAGGTAACTACCTGGTGTCATTATTCCTGTTAGGATAACGTTGCTGGCTACCTTAAAGCTCCTGCATTCTGACAGTGACTGAAAGAATTACAAAACAAGAATGTAGCCTTCTCCTTTGGCTAGACCTTTCAGAAGCTTCCTGGTCTCTAACTCTGTAATTACAATCTAATCACAAACACTCTGAAGGAGGGGTCAGTTCCATGCAGCAGCAGACTAATTATGTGGCAGAATTTCTAAAAATTATCATCTTGTAAATTGCATTATCCTTCTGAAGGAGGAAAAGACACACACACCACATACTCAACTGTTTCAAACTGAATTAATTAGTAATTTGAAGCCTAATTATCAACTAATCTATTGGAACATGTAAGTCTTTTGTGTTTGGATGGTATATGCAATTTGCATCCTATTAGCTGGCAGTTGTAAGGATCTGAGAACTCATTAGGTCAGAAGAAGAAGAATGCAGATCAGAAGGATACAGAAACCCAAGGGGCTGACTTGGTGATGCTGTGACTGAGGGGTCATTGGGCAACAGCTGGGGACAGGCCATGTAATTACCTGGTGTCATTCAGTAGCCTTGAGGGCACCAATGTGTAATTTCTATCCTCCCCTGAGAAGTAATTATACATGTCCCCACCCTGTGTCTGTGCGTTCTCCAGCAGCAGGGTGCCTACAAGGTCTGCATTGGGAGATATCCTCCAGTACAAGACATCGGATGCTGCTGATAACTGTTCATGGTACTAAGCCCAGCTCTACTGTGGACTTGCTGTGTGACCCTTAACATTTTTGTACCCTACAAGCTAGTGTGATTTAGAACTAAAGATCTGGGTTCTAAGGATGCCAGGGGCTCTCCTCACTCTAAACTAAACAAATGTCTTTTGTTTTGGTTGAGACTTTTGTTTCTCTACAAGTCTTAAACAGCTACCAATGTTAGAAAGGCAAATATCTCTGAACCATTAGCATTTGAGTCTAATTTCTGTCTTTACCAGTTGTTGTGGAGTCAGCTCGAACTCATGGTGAACGCATGTATGTCACAGTAGAACTGTTTTCCACAGTATTTTCAGTAGCTGATTATTTTCAGAAGTGGATCACTAGGCCTGTGATGGATTGAATTCCATCCCCCCAAACATATGTACCAATATGGCTAGTCCCTGATTCACAGTACTGTGTGATTGTCCACTATTCTGCCATCTGATGTGATTTTCCTACGTGTTATAAATCCTCTGTCTCTGATGTTGATAATATAGGATTAGGGGCAGCTATGTTCATCAGGCAGGACTCAGTCTACAAGATTAGATAGTGTCTTAAGCCAATTTCCTTTGAGATATAAAAGACAGAGGCAAGTAGAGAGACATGGGAACCTCCTACCACAAAAAAGAAGCTCTGGAAACATAGCATGTCCTTGGACACTGGGTTCTCATACTGAGAAGCTCCTTGACCAGGGGAGATTGATGACAAGGACCTTCCTTCAGAACTGACAGAGAAGAGAAAGCCATCCCCTGGACCTGATGCTCTTCTTGTTGGAGGTCATCTATTGGCGGTTTTTCTGTTATAGCAGCACTTGATGGCTGAGACAAAGCCTTTCTTCAGGCACCTCTGAATTAACTTGAACTGTCAATCTTTTGTTTAGCAGCTGAGTGACTTAACTGTTTGCACCATCTAGGGACCCTGTGTCTAAATTAATCTATCTCAATAAGCATTCTTTGTTAGTTTTGACCTTGAAATACTGCAATAGCGAAGGTAAGGAAGTTTTGAAAAGGAAGGTATGGTGAGGCAGGGACTTATCTAGGACTGAACACCAGGCCAGAAAGAAGGACAGAACTTAAGGACTAGGCAAGATGTTTGATCCCATGTTTATATCTTGCTCATTTGACCCTTACATGATCTTAATATGTTCATAGCAGCATTATTCATAAATGTATAAAAAGTGGAAACAACCCAAGTGTCCATCAACTGATGAATGCATAAACATGAAGTATTATTTAGCAATAAAAAAGAAAGAAGTACCAATACCCACTACAACATAGATGAATCTTGAAAGCACTGTACTGTGTGAAAGAAGCCAGTCATAAAGGACCGTATGTTGTGTGATTCCAATTACATGAAATGGGCAGAATAATGTTGTTGTTAGGTGCCACTGAGTCAGTTACAACTCACAGTGACCCTATGAATAACAGAGTGAAACACTGCCCAGCCTTGTGCTGTGTCCACAGTCATTTTTATGCTTAAGCACATTGTTGTGGCCACTGTGTCAATCCATGTCATCAAGAGTCTTCCTCTTTTTCGCTAACCCTCCACCCTACCAAGCATGATATCCTTCTCAGAGGGACTCATCCCTCCTGACAACATGTCTGAAGTATGTAAGACGCAGTCTTGCCATCTTTGCTTCCAAGGAGCACTCTGCTTGTACTTCTTCCAGAACGGATCTATTTGTCTGGCTGTTCATGGCATTCAACATTCTTCCCCAACACCACAATTCAAAGGCATCAATTCTTCTTCTGTCTTCTTTGTTTATCATCCAGTTTTTGCATGCATATGATGTGACTGAAAATATTATGGCTTGGGTCAGTAAGACAGATTAGGAAGAAGGACCTGGTAGGTTACTTCTGAAAAGAATTAGCCAGGGAAAACCTTATGAATACCAGCAGGCAGAAAAATAGGGAGCTCTAGAAAGAAAGAAAGTAGGTAGTTGCCTAGGCCTGGGGAGATGAAGAGCATGGAGATTGACTGATAACAGGTGGAGGGTTTCTTTTGAGACGATAAAAATGTTCTGAAATTAGATTGTGGTGATGTTTTCACAAACTCACTGCCAAACTCACCACTGTTGAGTTGATTCTGACTCACAGTGACCCTAACGGACAGAGCAGAACTGCTCCACAGAGTTTGCAAGGAGCTCCTCATGGGTTGGAATTGCTGACCTTCTGTTAGCAGCAACAGCATTTAACCACTATGCTACCGTGGTTTCACAATTTTGCAAATATACCAAAAGCAACTGAGTTGTGTCGTTTAAATGGCTGAGTTGTTTGATACTTGACTTACATCTCAGTAAGGCTCTTTTCAAAAAACAGCACTTAAGACAAAATAAAATTACATTTTATTTTGGAAAAGAACTGATGAAAGAATCAAACTTGATGATAAAATAGGTGAGTGTGCAAAACATGACTCAGATAAAATGCACTGGGTGGAAATAATGGCCCCAGAAGAGAACTCATAATGGCAGACACTACTAGCTAAAATTTCTTATGTGCAAAAAATGATTGGTTAAATCAACTCTTGTAATATGGAAAATAAATGCACCTGATTAAAAAAGCTCGAGTACATTAAAATGAAAACACATTATTAAAAAACTAAAAAGACAGACTTCTTTATGCCATTTAGGAAAGTGAATAAAAACTAAATTGGCATAATATTGTTCATGATGGAAAATTTGTTTCTGGTGAAATGTTTATCATTATTAGTACAATTATGATTTAAATGCACTTGTAAACAAAAAAAACTATCATAGGTTCCTGGGTGGCATAAATGGGTAAGTGCTCAACTTAACCACTTCAAACCCACTCAGAGGGACCTTGGAAGATATGTCTGGTGATCTGCTTTAACTACAAGGCCACAGCCTTGTGTTGGCATTAATCCAAAAAACAAAATAACAAATGTGGGAGAGGCTGTGGAGAGACTGGAACACTTCTACACTGTTGGTGGGAATATAAAATGGTACAGCCACTTTGGAAATAGATTTGGTGCTTTCCTAAAAATCTAGAAATAGAAATACCATACTATCTAGCAATCCCACTTCTTGGAATATATCCTAGAGAAATATGGGCTGCCACACAAATAGATACATGCACAACAATATTTACTGCAGTGCTGTCAATGATGGAAAAAAAGACAGAATCAATCTCGGTGCCAAACAACAGCGAATGGATAAACAAACTAGGGTGTGTGTATCTGTACTTTGGAATACTATGTAATGATAAAGAACAGTGATGAACTTGGGAAACGTCTCATATCATGGAGGACTCTGGGAGGCATTATGGTGAGTGAAATTAGGTTGTTGCAAAAGGACAAATATTTTATGAGACCACTATTAGAAGGATGACTCATGGTGACCCTAGGGGCCAGGGTAGAACTGACCCCCAGAGTATTCAAGGAGCGCCTGGTGGATTTGAACTGCTGACCTTATGGTTAGCAGTGGTAGGACTGAGTCAGATCTGACTCGACAGCACTTAGCTTAGCATTAGAAGGATGCAAGAAAAAGTTTAAACACAGAAGAGAACAGTCTTCTATGGTAACAGGGGTGTGAGAGAAGGAGAGGAGAATTCATTAATTAGACAGTAGATAAGAATTAAGTTAGGAGAATGGAGGAACAATACACAGTAAGGGAGAAGTCAGCACAACTAGACTAAAATGAAAGCTAAAAAGTTTCTTAAATATAACTGAGCACTTTAAAGGACAGCACAGCAGGAGCAAGGGTCTGGGGACCATGGTGTCAGGGGACATCTAGGTCTACTGACATAACAAGACTTTTTAAGAAAATATTCTACATCTCACTTTGGTGAATGGCATCTGGGGTCTTAAAAGCTATCAAGCAGCTTTCCAAGGAGCATCAATTCATTCCAATACACCTAGAGCTGCAAAGAGATCGGGAAAATATGAACCCGAGAGAGAAAAAGCCACATAATCCAGAAACTCCATCAGCATGAGACCAGAAGAACTAGATGGTGCCCAGCCACAACCAGTGACTGCTTTGACAGGAAACACAACAAAGAGTCCCTCATGTAGTGTGAGGAAAAATGAGGCACAGAACTTAAACTCTATTAAATAGATCAGACTTGATGGTCCAACAGACTAGAAGGTCCCTGGAAGATATGGTCATGGGACTATGTTAGCCTCAAACTGAAACCATTCCTGAAGCCAACTTTTCAAAGATTGAACTGGACATAAGACACAAAATGATACTGGTGAATTGTGTGCTCTTGGCTTAAGCAGATAACATGAGACTAACTTGTCAGCTCCTGTTTGGATACAAGATGAGATGGCAGAAGGGGACAGGAGCTATTTAAATGGACACAGGAAATACAGAGTGGAAAAGAGGAGTGTGCTGTTACAGTGTGGGGAGAACAGGTAGATTTTCATAGCAGTTTGTAAGTTTTTATAACACAAATTGAGTTGGATTGTAAACTTGCACTTAAAGCACAATAAAATATTAAAGAGAGAGAGAAAAAAAGGCAAGATCACAGCCTTGAAAGTCCTATTGGTCACAGTTCTACTCTGCTCACATGGGGTTGCCATGAGTAGGAATCCACTTGAGGACACCTAACACCAAAAACTACAAAACTATCATATGTGTCAAAACAGAGGGTCAAAAGCAGTGGGGTCCAAACATACTGTATGCATTCAAAGACCTGGTGACTTTGTCCATAATGCAAAGTCAACTGAAACTGGATTTGCAATGACTGATGGAGGCCTGCCCACCAGCCCTCCTAGCCCACCCAGTTTCATAGGTTAGAAGCTCACTAACAGTGTGCTGTGGGTAGACAAATAGGCACGTGTTAGGATAGAAAGGTAAACTGCTAAGGTTCAAGGCATCCCTGTTCTTTTCACCATATCATACACCCCAGCCAGAGAATACAAAACATGGAAAGACTCTGAGCTGAGAGCCTGGAGTGCTACTTACCAGATTTGCAAGGATGTAGTGGTAGCCAATGCCATTCTTCTCTAGTTTTATAATCTACAAAACACAAGGGGAGAGGATGCATCAATAATAACATTTAAAGGTATAACAGCAGTGACAATAGTTACCCCCCCCAACCCAAACCTGTTGCCACAGAGCCACTGCCAACTCACAGCAACTGTACAGACTAGAACAGCCTCAAAGGGTTTCCAAGGAGCTGCTGGTGGATTTGAACTGCCAGCCTTTTGGGTAGCAGCTGTAGCTCTTAACCACTGTACCACCAGGGCTCATTGATAATAGCAACTAACATTAATAGCAACTAACAATTAATATTGCTGAACACAGAAGCTGGAAGGGACTGTCAGGATCATCAAGTCTGACTGATCACTGTACAGATGGGATGCTGAGACCAAAAGAGGGCAAATGACTTGTCCAGGGCCATGCAGCAGCCTGGCAGGAAGTTCAGAACAGAAAACCTGACACTTGAGAGCCTTGCTACATGATGCCTGATTCTCACTTATCATTGAGGCCCAGGGTCTTCAAGCAACCCTCCAGTGTGTAGGGAGGCTGTACACCAGTCATGGAAGGTAGGAAAAATATTTGTGTTAAGAACTTTCCATGGTTTGCTTGGCAGCAGGTCATATTGCCCAACAAGGGAGAATTGAGACCACAGGCTTACTGTCACTTGAGAACGATGGTTCTAGTCCTTGCTCAAATGTGCAAGTAAACTTAATCTATTAATTCATTTTTTTCTTTATCAAATTGTTGTCAGTATACCCCATTCAGTGTCTTTCCCACTGCATTGTCACAAGGAGATAAAAATATATGAGAAGCACTGTGCATCTTCTCTAACTGAATAAATTTTCAAGGTTATTAAAATCTATATTCAGACATCTACTTAATTGGATGTATGTGCATAAAGGCTCACATTTTTTTTTTTAATGTGGGGAATAATTAAATGCAAGTGCAAATAATAGATGCTGTGAAACACTGGTTATATTTGAAATGCCAGACCACAGAGCTCAAATACTATCGGGATGATAGTTTTATTAATAATTCTTCATTACTTTTTCATCTTCTCATCAAATGGTTTGCTGCCCTTTCAACAATAAGACACCTTTATCAAAAACCTATTCAACTTCTAATAAACACAAACAGCAAACAGAACATATTTCAAATCCCACCACGTTGAAGCAACAGAGAAATGCAGTCCCTGCAAGGTGAAATTACAAGTTGAAACAGGAAGGAGTTGATAACTGGCCAAAGCATAACTGACCTATAAAAATCAGCTATTTCATATAGTTCAATATAATGCCAATCTGCTTAGCCAGCTAGTCACCTACTACTCATTGACTTGCCTTCTCTCCTCTCCTACCTTCCTTTCATAGACATTTATTAAGTGCTTACTATATACCAGCTGGAAACTCTGATGGCATAGTAGTCAAACGCTACAGCTGTTAACCCAAAGGTTGGCAGTTCAAATCCACGGGGCACTTCTTGGAAATCCTATGGGACAGTTCTGTTCTCTTCTATAGGGTCTCTATGAGTCAAAATTGACTCAAGAGCAGTGGGTTTCATTTTTTTCATATATCAAGCACTGTACTGGAGATACAGTAAAACTGAAAGAGGAACAGTATTTGCCTTTCTGTAGTTTACAGTCTGACGGGGGGAGATGCAGATAAACTGGCAAATATACCCAAACACACTATCACTGAGTCAATTCTGACTCATGTTTACAAGTCTATGAATCTGTATGGAAGCAGACTGCCTTCTCTTTCTCCCACAGAGGTGCTTGTGGTTTCAAACCACAAGTAGTTGCTTGCATTAACTACTGTCCTCCCAGGTCTGGGACAAAGACACACAAGGTTAGAAAACAAGAAAGGTATTATCAAGGTAATGTGCAATTGTACATAAAACCCACTACTTCACTGTCTCATCCCCTCACACTTTCTCTGGATTGTCTTTGTTTATGATATTTGTGTCTGGAATATTCTCCCCCATTCTCTGACTACTCATATATATTCTTTGTTGTGGAACTCTAATGCCACCTCCTCTGTAAAACCTTCTATGATTAATTAATCCATTCAACAAATATTTATTGACTAAGGCCTGTGTTAGTTTCTTAATGGTGCTATAAAGAAATATTCTACATGGGTGGCTTTAACAAACAGAAATTGATTTTTTCAGCTTACCCACCCATTGCATCCAGGAGATTTCAACTCATACTGATTCTACAGAACAGAGTAGAACCTCCCCAGAGGATTTCCAAGATTGCAAATCTGTTTGGAATTAGATTACCACACCTTTCCCTGGGGAGTTATGGTGGGCTCAAACTGTTGATCTTTTTGTTAGCAGTAGAATGCTTACCAGGGGGCCACTAGGACTCCTCCCCACAGTTTAGGGGACAAAGACTTAGAATTCTAGGTGCTAGCTCTAGGGGAAAGATTTCTCACTCCATCAGCTTTGGAGAGACAAGGTCCCCATCTCTCTTCAGCTTCTGTCACTCAGGTTCCTTGGTGGGCTTCATGTGGTCTGGTGTCTATCTTCCCCAATCTCTGCTTCCTTGCTTGCTTAGTTTGCTTCTATATTTCAAGGGACTGACTTAAGACATATCTACACTTAATTTTGTCTCCTTCACGTAATAAAGAAAACCAATTTCTGAATGGGATTGTAACCATTATAGAGGTTAAGATTTACAATACATATTTTGAGGGGAACACAATTCAATCCATAATAAAGACTATTGGCCAAACACTATGCTGTGTGCTGGGGACACAGCTATGAAAAACATGGCAAAGTCCCCGACCTAGTGGAGATAAGCTGTCATTTCAGTAGTGAGTCAGAGGATAAGCATGCAAACAGATAAACAGACAGGATTCCAGCAGGTGAGAAGCAGTATGAACAAATAAAGGAGGGCAGTGTGACAGATGTCCCCAAGGATGCCTGGTGTCTTCCATCTCTGACTCATATTGCATTTAATGACTGTGTTGTATCACTTAGCCTTGTATACTGATAAAATAGTATATTAAAATAAGTCCATTTCCCTGTTCAAAAGAACCTTCCCTGACTCTTTACCATTTTCAAAATACACTCTTAATGCTGTAGAATGCTTTCCAAGGTTTTTCATAATCGTGTGTCCACTCCCTGGCCCTATCTTCCGGTAGACATCTAGCATCCTCCACCCATCCTATGAAGCCATACTATGAACCTTGGACCCCATACGCTCTCTCGGCCTCCCACTTAAAGCTGTCATCCAACCAATGAATTCCAGACCCATTCCACATTCCGGGTCTTTCTTAGAAACTTCATTGATTCCCTGATCTTTCAAATCCTCAATAACACAGTCATGAATACTTAGCAGGCACTAAGAATTCATTTAGAAGCCCTGGTGGTGTAGTGGTTAAGAGCTATGGCTGCTAACCAAGAGACTGACAAGTTTGAATCCATAAGGCACTCCTTGGAAACCCTATGTGACAGTTTTACTCTGTCTATATGGCTGCTGTGAGTCAGCATCGACTAGTCGGCAGTGAGTTTTTTTGAAGCACTTGTTCAAGGTACTGCAGACGAGCAGGGAAGAAAACAAAACATAAAACCTTGTCAGCATCATACTTCTTACACTGTAGATGTAGGGTTGGCAACCGGGACAGACAAATAATTATCTATTTGGAAATTGGAATTATTGTCCCTTTCTTCAGATTAGGCAGAACATTTTGTATTAGACTAAAAAGATGCTGATAACTGAGTGTTAAATAGCTTGGGATGACACTAGGCGTATCAGACTGCAAGTCAAAAGATTTGAATTCTACATTCAAAGTTGTCAGTAATTAGTTGTCTGAATTCAAAGTAAATAATTCAACAAATCTGATAGTAGTCATCCCATGTATAAAATGTGAGGATTGTGGTAAATCAAGTGCCCTCTAAGAGCCTCTCAGCTCTGTAATCTTACTTATCAGCATAGAAGAATCCAACAACTATTAAAATAACTTGAATATACTACAGCTTTTGCCCTTACAGACAGGCCATTTACCAACAAAACAGAAGCCTGTCCTTTGAAAGAGGGCATAGCTATAGACAGCAGAGGGAGGGAAGGTAGGTTACTAAGAGGTTGGGCCCTGTCCTCGGACCACGCTGGGTTTGGTTTCCTGCTTTTCTTCTATGCTATCTGGGAGACCCTGGGAAAGTATAATCCCTGTTTCTTTATTTATAAGGCAGAGGGGTTGACAGAAGCTGTTTTACAGAGCTGGTATGAAGAGTAAGTGGGACTATATATGGAAAAGACTTGTCACAGTACCTGTTACACAGCAATGACGACTATCTTTATATAGTGATGGAGGACAAGATGTAAGTCTACTAAAATACCTCATATTGTTCGGCACTTTTACATCTCCTCATTTTTTTACCTATCTTGTAGAACAGGAGTCTCCATTCCTGTTTCATAGATGGGTACACCGATGCCCAAAGAGGGAAGCCACTCAAGAATCTAATGTTAATTGGTACCATAATCAGTAAAATTGGCAAATACTTTCATGTGTCACTTACTGTGAAACATGCTCTAAGTATTTTATATGTATCAAATTTTTAACCCTCACAAGAACCCTTTACAGCTAGGTGCTATTATGGCTATTTCACAAGTGAGGTACCTAGGACACTGAAGGTTAAAAATCTAGCCCAAGGTCACATACCTAGTAAATGGTAAAGCTGGGATTTGAACCCAGGCTAAGGTGGCTCCAGAATCTGTGCTCTTAACCATTATGGTATGCTGCTGTCTTTAAAGCTAAAATTTGATTCCATTGATCCCACCCCAGAGAACCTTCAGCTCAATGGCAACAGTTCTTGCTGGTTTCTCTTTCTAAGAAAGGAGGCCAGATTCATACTTTTTACAACAGGACACATATGGTTAATGCCTTAAAGAATCCCTGGCTTTCAAAATATCCCCCCCTGTTGAGTTGCTGAGACCTCTGAGTGATTGCTGAGCTGCTGCTGAGATTCCCTGGGAGGCCTCCACTGGTCTTGAGGGCCATTAACAAACTTTGTAATGTTGTCAGTTCGCTAATTACCACATTCTCTTTCCTACTGAGCCAAAGTCTGCCTTCTGTCTCCGTGCCTTAGTTCTGCCTGTTGGATCCTCCTTCATCTCTCTTTTCAGTTTCAAAGCAAGAGAGTTACTTTCTGATTCAAGATTCTTTGTTGAGGGAATGAGCCAGAAAGACTGAGGGACCATCTTTAATTATATGACATTTTTAAAAAATGACAAGATCTACCTCCTTGCTAATACATTTGAATGTACAAATATGGTTTCAAAAGAGTGGTGACCTGCACAAAGCCTTGCCAGTGCTGTGGTGGGCACATGCTTTAGCTCTGAGAACCAGAGGAAGGAAGATTTAAAGACTTTTGGCTAAAACAGTTGAGTTTATAGTGCTCGTTCATCAAATGTACAAGCAATTGCTTTCATAGAAAGATAGTGTTTTTAAGGAAATAGTAGAAAGGGAGTTGCCTGCTGTCTCCTTGGACTCTTAAACCAGGTCAGTGGGCCAAACAATGATATGGCAAACACTGGATTGGTGAATGACAAAGCCCGGAGCTGAATCCAGGAATCTGGCTCTACAGTCTGTTCCTAATGTAACAACATCTTGTAAACGCTCAAGTGCAATGTAATGTCTTATATAGAGGCTTCCATTACATGTGCTATTTCATAACATTCCAAAAGTAAGAAACTGCAGAATCTAAAAAGGAAGGCTTCTAGTTTCACTGAGGCAGGAATGCTCTTTAAGGTCATCCAGTACCTTCTTTAAGACATGTGAGGTCTGACAAGTCTGTGAACCTCATTGTTCTAAGTGCTACATACCTCATTGCTGAAGATCACTACAGTCACCTTCGAAGTATTCCCCTTAGGAAGTTATGCACTGATGCTAATGCCTAGTCTACCCTTCAAAGAAATTTCTGGAATGGCCATTGTGATGGTGGCCAAGTGGCAAGTTCATGGACTTAATTGTATAGTTGTCTGTGAGGTGGCAAGTAAACAAATAACTGTATTGGAACACTCTCCCTACTCACTAGATCTGGACCCCAATGACTTTTTCCTTACCCAAAGTTAAGAAAATATTGGAAGGAAGACATTTTGATGACATTCAGGACATCAAGGGTAACACGACAACAGCTCTGATGGCCATTCCAGAAAAAGAGTTCCAAAATTGCCCTTCAGAGTGTACTAGGCCCTGGTGTCAGTGCATAGCTTCCCAAGGGGAGTAATTTGAAGATGATCTAGTGATATTCAGCAATGAGGTATGTAGTACTTTTCCTAGGATGTGTTCACGAACTTAATTGGCAGGCCTTTTATGTAGTATTTTATAACCTTTCAAAAGTAAGAAATTAAAGAATTTAAAACTGAAGGCATCAAGTTTCTCCCAGGCAAGAATGCCCTTTAAGGTCATCCAATATCTTCTTAAGGACATATACAAACTGAGAGCTTAATAGCCCCAAAGAAAGTTCACTTCATTTTGAGGTATGCTTTCTGGATAAAAATTCTCCTTCTTACAGAGCCGAAATCTGCCTTCTGTCTCTGTACCTTCGTTCTGTCCATTGGATACTCTTTCATATCTCTTTTCAGTTTCAAAGCAGGAGAATCACTTAGTTTGCTAACTTA
Source organism: Heterohyrax brucei (assembly GCA_028571685.1). Taxonomy (NCBI): domain Eukaryota; kingdom Metazoa; phylum Chordata; class Mammalia; order Hyracoidea; family Procaviidae; genus Heterohyrax; species Heterohyrax brucei. Next base: position 170,709,305 of record CM053141.1, on the reverse strand, counting down.
AGGGTAGACAGTTCAAACCCACCAGACGCTCCTTGGAAACTCTGTGGCGCAGTTCTACTCTGCTCTATAGGGTCACTATGAGCCTGAATTGACTTGACGGCAGTGCGTTTTGTTTTGGTTTTCATCTCTCTTTTCAGTTTCAAAGCAAGAGAGTCATTTAGTGATTTAACCTTTCTCTCTGAGGTGCAGGGGGGAGGGCAAAGATGAGGCCCATGGCAGGCCAACGCTGACGTCAGGCTCATCACTCTCTGAGTGGGGCAGTTCCTTACCCTCTTCACCGACTTCTGTAATTGGGGTGTTTCACATCTTTTATGTTCAAGAAGACAAACCTTCCCACAGATACAGTCAGAAAGGAAGGAAAGTTTCTAATTTTCTCATTTTAAGAGGAATCAGAAGAGGCTGTTGGTAAGAGGTGGACATTCCTCAGCACCGAACACTCCACTGCCAGTTCACTGCCAGAGGCAGCACTCAGGGGGTCCCTGGCCCTTGTTGAGGAAGCACAAACTGAATTCCTGGCAAGAAGTGATGCTAGCGAGCTGAGTTTCTGTGGAGAAGAGTTTTGCTCTCTACTCCCATTGCATAGTATAATGGTTTCTTTCTGTTGGGTATTCTTCAGTTGACTTACGCTCACAGAGACTCCACGTGATGGAGTAGAATGGCCTCATAGGGTTTTCAAGGCTGTAATCTTTACTGAAACAGATCTTTCTCATGCAGACTCACTGGGTGGGTTTGAACTGCCACTGTGTCACTCAGCAACCACGTACTTAACCACTGAGCAACCAGAGTCTCTTCATTCTTTTCTGCCTTTAGGAGTTATGTAAGATGCAACAAAGAATGGCAAATAAGGATCCAGAGACATGAGTTCCTTTGGCCTGTGTCTGTAACTGTAGATGAAACTGGGTGAGACAGACCACCTCTTGAGGCCCTATTGGTATACTCTAGGGACGAGACTCACTCTGTGTTTTAAACCCAAGTTCCTTTCAGAATACAGAGAAATCTTTCAAGGTCCAAGAGATTTAAACTCATCCCCTTCACACTGGATTATGCTTCTCCTTCCACACTCACATCTACAAAGCAGATAGAAACAATATTTTCTGTGTCACCATCAGATAATACAGCCTTTACTTACTTATTTTTAAGTTTTACTATCTTCATATTATATTTGGAACAAAAACATGTTTTTTTTTTTCATTTCCAAATATACAATTTGCAGAAGGCACAATGTACCTTTTCACACTGAAGTTCTCATCTCCCATTTGACCTCTATCCTGTATCTTCCTTTGCTTAATTTGATCTCAGCTTCCAAAATATACCCAGTGATAATCCATCACAGACGCCTTTTCTGAATCACCCAGCATGGTCAAATTCTGTTCCTATTCCTCCTAGTTAATAGCTGCTAACCATTTCCTATACCCAAGGTACTGACTTAAGAATCCCATATGTTAGCTCATTAACCCTCAGAAAAAAACCCATGAAGTAGGTAATACTAGTATTCTCATTTTTCAGATGTAGAAACTGAGACCAAGAGTGGTTAAAAGCTTGTTGCCAATCACCACAGATGTCTTCTTCAAAGTGCTAATTATAAGTTTACTTTTATTGTCCTGATTATTTGATTAATCTCTGCTTCTGTCCCAAGCTCACATACTCAGTAAGGACACGATTATGTCTATTTTGCCCCAACTGTATCTGTAGGACCTGGAACTGTACCTGGCATGTAGACAACCGAACACAGGCTTGTAGAGCAATCCTCCCACACCGGCAACCCACTAACTGTAGAAGCAGAAACTCCTGGGTTTGAATTCTAATCTGATTACTCTTAGAAGATATTTCCTTGTTTACTTCTCAGATTTTCTCTTGTCTTGTCCATAAAATGGGATCGATAATAGTGTCCGCTGTAGGGTGACACTGTGAGGATCTTTGTGTGTATGTAACGTGCCCTGCACAGTGCATGCAATAGCATGGATATTTAGGAGATTATATTCCTTATTATTATTTTTGATGGCAACAACACACCTATAATCATTGCTGTCATAGTCCAATGGACTGTCTTGTCATTTCATGTAAGGCTTTAGGAGACCATCAGATAAAGTATTATCATCCCATTTTGTTGCTGGAATAACTGAGAAACAGAGAGATGAATATTTTAGTTACATAAAATGGAAATAGATGTTTTATGACCTCCCGCTGATCTTCTGCCTTTGTCCCCCGGTGGCTTTATCTTCACACCCTTCCTATATACTTTTATAACATCCTGCACCTTAGTAGCATTTTTATATAGTCATGCAGTACTTACTACATCATGGGATTGGTATCTTTATCTATAAAGTTCAGTGAATGCACGAATCCTATCACCTTGTTCTCTGCCATGTGTCCAGTGCTTGGCATGATGCTTGGCACATAGTAAGTGTTTAATACAAATTTGTGGCATGAATGAAAGAATAAATGCTTCAATGAACCAACAAAAGCAGCTTAATACCCTCTTCCTCCCTCTACTCTCAATGCACCCAACCCCCCCTCCCATTCCAGAGGCCCTCTCTACCTGGCCCAGGATGGCATTGAGACGTTCTGATTCACAGTCCACCACCACCAACCGCTCCTTTTTCTTCTCCAGGTCCTGAAAGAGCATCCGATATCCCTCTTCTGTGGTTGTCAAAATGTTGACTGCTGTCACCTGCCAGTTCTTTTCAGCGGCTGTGTCAAGGACTTTTTGCAGGACAGATAAGCCTAGAGGTTGGGTGAATAGGATAGAAGCGGCAGACAGTCAGGACACACAGTTACCACCCCAGTTTCTCCAGGTACCCACATAACCGTTCTCAATGGCCCACTCCTCCACCAGACCCAGCTCAGCTACCTCTGACTATGCAATTCTAGTCAGAGAGCTTGGTGAAGGCAAGCACTGTGTCTCTTTTGTGATTTGTACCAAGAATGTACAGTAGACAGTACAGCTAGCAATTGAAAACATAATCACTGAAGTGAGATAGTCTGAGGCTCAAACTTGATGCTACAACCACCATATCTAGACTGTTTCTATTAAGTCTTTTCTTTGTTTCTTTTTCAATACATGCTATGTAGTGTATCTGAGTCTCACACTGACTAAAAGTTTACCAGTATTTGGCATTGTCCTACTAGTTTACAAGTACCAGCGGCTATCAAGTTGATTCAGACTCACAGGGACCCCTTATGCATCAAAGTAGAACCACACTCCATAAGGTCTTCATGGCTGTGGCCCTTTTGGAAGCCAATCACCAGGACTTTCTTCCACGGCACCCTGGGTAGGTTTAGACTGCCAGCGTTTTAGTTAGTAACACAAGGCTTAATTGTTTGCACAACCTGGGGAGTCCTCTACTAGGTTAAATAAAAAAGAAAAAACCTGTTGCTACTGAGTCAGTTCAGAGTAGAACTGCCTCACCGAGTTTCTAAGGCTGTAATCTTTATGGAATCAGACTGCCACTCCTTCCTCCCAAAGAGTGGCTGGAGGGTTTGAACTACCAACAGCTGAGCACTCAACATCTGAGCCACCAGAGTTCCTTCTCTGCTATCATACCTGTTTTTAATTCACCTAATCCTGTCAGGTAGGTACTAGTATCCTTATTTTTGTTTTGCAGATATGGGACTTGAGACTTAGAGACATTGACTAATTGGCTCAAGGTCCCACAGTTAGCATGTGGCACAACTCTGATCTCAGTGTGCTGAGCTAGGCAGAGCCCTTTCAAGAGTGCAGATGCTTCTGAGGGCCTCAGAGATGCTCCCCACAAGCACAATTATGTTCTCCTGGCTTTACTACTTCCAGACCTTCAGCTTCACTATGCTATAAAATTGTCCTGAAATAGCCCTTCTTCAAGTGACATCCACAAACGCTGAGGCCCAAGAAGGCACATTATCAATGAAGGGAGATGGAATGGGACAACCGAGAAAAACACAGTGATTCTGGTCTCTCCCTCTGCCTGCTCCTTCCCATGTGAACAATGCCCACCTAGCTCTTCCTGAAAAAGCATTTTCATAACACCTCAGGGTAAGATTCTTCTGTCTCATCTCTGAGGGGGCCTTGAGTGATCCATTCATTTATTTACATTGATAATGGCCAAGTTCTTAAGGGATTGTTTCATTATTTAAGGGGAAGGTGGGGAATTAGAAGGCAAACAACAGAGGAGCCAGAAAAAGAAGAAAGATCCCATCCAGAGCATCAGGGAATGGGGAAAGTGGTGTTTGAGCAGGTGACAGAAGAGAAGGATTTACACATGCAGATCTGAGACAGGACCTGTATTCTAGGAAATGGGATTAACATGAACGAAGAAAAATATCACATGAAGTGTTTGGAAAATGTGACCCAAAATTTAATAGTTAAGTGGAGGCAGCACTGTGAAGACCTGGAAGGTTTGATGATGATGATGTGGTGAGGATGATAATAACGACTCATATATAGCAAAGCTTTGCTATGTATCAGGCAGTCTGCAAGGATTTTCTAGTCATGATCTTATCTAAATCTCACAACTCTATGAAGCAGAGACTATTTTTATCCCCATTACAGAGGGGAAGAAATGATAACATCATACGCTTATTGCACAGTTGAGGAAACTGAGGCATAGGAATCTTGCCCAAATTCACATGCGTCTGTTTGTCTGGCTCCAGAGTCTATGTTCCTAACAATCATGCGATCTGTGAGCCGCTGGACTGGGCTCTTTGGGCTTTGAGTCTGGACTGAGACCTTATGGAGGCTTGACGAGACATACAGTGATGTGTGGGAAAAGGATTTATCTTTCAAAGACTGTGTTTCTACAGGGTGAGTTAGGGGTTAGCCACTGAGATACCAGTTCACACAAATAAGGTATTTCTGCATTGTCTCTCCATACTTTTCAGGAAAGCAAGGAGGCATCATTCTTCATTCTGGACATTTTACAGTTGGCCCCTTCTCTCAACCTATGGCTTACCACGGTCGGCATCATAAATGTAGACAAATTTCTGCCACTTATAATGGTCGATGATGCTAATGAGGGCATCCTGCAACTCAGGGCGCAGCTGAAGGACAAATTGATTGGACGTGTCAACAGGAAAGCTCGGGGTAATGAAGCAGACGTGGAGGGCCCCACAGAAGGAGGTTAGCATGTTGACAGTCCTCCGCTCGTAAAACCCAAAGATGGCGTAGACTCCTTTGGAGAACTGGGAACAGACTAGAAAGAAAGAGAAAGATTAAGAGGTAGGAGACTCTGCAAATAAGCTGTCAGATGGCTCCAGAAGTAATTCGTGCATGAGTCCATTCATTGAACCCGTCACTCATTTATTCATTATCCACCCACCCATACACCCACCCACCCAACAGATCAATCCATCCACCGTTTCAACACACCAGTCTATCCAACTGTCTGTCCATCCTACTCATCCATACATCCCACGCAACAATCCATCAATCTGTCTAATACATATTTATTAGGTTCCTGTTATATGTCAGATGTCGTCATGGTTCTTAATTATACTAGCCATGTATGCAAAAAACATTTTCACGTGTTATCTCACTTTGTCTCTACAACCACCCTATTAAAGTAGGAAAGGGAGAATTGGACCATCTGTTAAAGAGAAAAAAAGTTAACAGATATTTCCAAGTGAGCAAGGCTAACACATTTTTCAGTTGGGCAGATATCGCCTTATCGAGAGATCTTTCCATAAGTCTGCCCAAGGTGAAGTAAGGAAAGATGCTAGGAAGAAGGAGGTCTGTCAGCTATTGCTGTTGATTCCTGTTTAAGAAAACCAGTGTTTATTTTCCCAGCCTAGCCTTTAGCTTTCAGTGCACATTTCTCTGGTGATGTTTCTTTTGTGGTTTTACATCCTACTGGCTGATTTGCAGGCCCCCCAGTGGATCAGCCTTGGTAATAGCTTGGCCATGCAGACATCCCCACAGGATCCACTTTGTAGAATATCTGTGAAGTTATCAATCCTGGTTTGCAGTTGGCTAGACTGATGGTTAGAATATAATGCCAGTGAGACCAAAGTCAAACTCCAGGTCAGTCAGCTACAGAGCTACATTTTATATGTGTTGTAAGATGAGATTTACAGTCTTTGTCTTGGTCAGGGTACAAACCCCAACACCATCCTTAATGCCTGAAACTGAACCCTCCCGATATGGATGGTTAGGCAGGTAAGTCATTGTAATAAAGCATTTTGGAGCACTTTGCAGCCTTTTCACAAATTTAAGCTAGTTAACTCTCAACACTATCAGCAAAAAGTTGTTTTAAATTTTATTTTTATTGTGATTAAGTAAAGGTTTACAAGCTAATTTGACATATAAAACCCTGAACACACACCTCTACGCATCTATATCTGCTCTCCTCACTCTGTGCTAGCACTGTCAATTTATTTTTTAAGATTAAAAAATTAATGGTCTTAGATTTTCTGCTCTCTCGATCACATTACCTTTTTCCATCACTCCAAATATGTCCCTAAAGCATAAGTCTCATGAGATGCTCCTTAAAAAGGGAAAAGAGTTCTCTGGTCCAGTACATTTGGGAAATGGAGTATACCCTGTTCCCATCTTCTAGTTCCATGTTGCACACTAGCATAAAAGATTGTGAGAGGTCCTGCACAAATGAGTCCTATTTGCTTTTAACCCAGCTGTTGCCAAATCTATTTGCCCCAGAAATGTTTTCCTGATGCAAACTTATTCATGTGCTATTAAAGATACTTCAGATTATGCTGCAATAAAGAAAGCAATTTAAAGCTGGTCTTTGGGTGCCTACTATGGGTCTCTCAGTTCCTTGTCAGTTCCTAGAGAGATCACTGTCTCTTAAGAACTGGAACTGAGCCACATAGGTCATCTGTCTAAACTCCCACCCTCTGAAAACAAGCATTCCACCTACAGGAAACATGTTGATGATCACTAGCACTTGCTTGCATGCTTCTGGTTACTGAGAACTCACTACCTCCCAAAGTCACCCAGTCTACTGATAACCATTCTTTAAAATCAGAACCTTTTGGAAGTCTGCTCTTAACCTCCTCCACAGCTGATATCCAAAAGTGGTCAGCGTGACCTTTAAGTGCATGGCATTTGGTTTTTAGCAACAACCCGTCCTCCACCCTGAAGCTATAGGCATTTTATTAATTAAAATCCAAACCAAACCAAACCAACAAAATACGTTGTTTCCCTTCCTTGTCCAAAACCTCTGGAAGGGTTACCTTCAGGATTCCCATTGCACACAGAAAAACCCACACACTTAAGACCATGGCAGAGAGCCAGAGGAGCCTGCCCGCTGATCTTTTTTACTTTTCATTCTCTTCTCCTGGCTCCCTGCTTCAGCTATACCAGCCTTTACTCTTTTCCTCTGGGCTGGGAGCTTCTTCTGCCTCGAGAAACTCTGCACTGCCTATTCCCTTCCTCTGCCTGCAATGCTCTTCCCTGGACTTTTTGCAAGGAGGATTCCTTCTCAGCAGTTGTATCTTCACTCAAACCTTGCCTTCTTGCACAAGCCCTCCTTGGCCACCTTAGCTAAATAGTGACTCTACCCGCTTCCCATCTCCTTCATTCCATCCTGTCTTAATTCCTTCCCTTGCAGAACTCATATTATATGAAATCATTTTTTTCTCCCTTTAAAATTGTTGTTATATATGTATGTGTGTATATAAATATATATATACACACACACAACACAAAAACCAAACCAATTGCAGTTGAATTGGTTTGGACTCACAGCAGCGCTGTAGGACAGAGTAGCACTGCCCCATAGAGCTTCCAAGGAGTGCCTGGCAGATTTGAACTGCTAACCTTTTGGTTAGCAGATATAGCACTTAACCACTATGCCACCAGGGTTTCATATATATATATATACACACACATGTATATATATATATGTATGTATGTATACATATATATGGGGGTGTGTGTGTATATATATATATATATACACACACTAAGATTTGCTAGTTAAACATTTTTCATGTGTCCAAGTCAGAGACACCAATGACATCAACCACATTGTACAACCATCACCAATATCCATTGCCAAATTGCCTATCACCATAAACAAAAACGCAATGCTTCCTGTTGTTGTTGTTGTTGCTGCATGTCATTGAGTTGATCCCAACTCACAGCAATCCTGTATGACAGAATCCAACTGCTTCATAGACTTCTTTGGCTATAATCCTTAGGACAACCGACTGCCCAGTCTTTCTTCTGTGGACCTGCTGGTGGATTTTAACCACCAACGTTTTGGTTAGCAGCTCAGCACTCAAATAATGTGCTACCAAGGGCTTGTCAATGTTTCCTAGACAATGTGAAATCTTTTTTTTCTTTTTGGTTGTTGTTTGCTTGTGTGTGTTTGTCACTGCTTAGAATAATATAAATTCCCTGGAAATAGGGGTCTCATATGTGCCCCAGACTAGCACAGTTCCTGGGACATAGTGGATGCTCAATAATTGTTGCCAAATAAATAATGAACCCTTGATAAAGTAGGACACTGGGCCTGCAAGAGGAAATGAGGATGGTCTGAACCCCAACAGAGATGACTGTTGGGTCACCTTGGACCGTTTGTTTTGGATAGCTGTCTGATCATTAGCACCTGTTTGGGTAGTTATCTTCTGAGGTGGCTGTTTAGTTTCCAACTCTCTCACTATATTCTCCTTCACCCTAATGAGGACACTCTTTCCTTTCGCAACAGACAATAGGAACTGTCTGAAAATGTCGATTGCAATTGCCAGAATCAAGATTTCCATAAATATGGATTTCTCCACCAGGAAGCAAACATTGTATATTATTCTCCTCATGTTAAATATAGATTTGTCAAGATGCACAATGCATCTTACTGCATGAAGTGTAGATGGGGAGCACATAAACCCCATTAAAATATTATAATATGCTCTCTATGGTATTTTTAGGATCTCTTCTCCCCTTGCTGCAATGAAATATTACCCTGTGGGATCTGAATCTTATGTTCCAGGTCTATTCCCTCACGTCATCTCCTTGGTTTCACACATTTAGTTGGGTCTCTGGGGCCTTGATGGCTGATGTTTCTTCCTGGGGCTTTACGAAGCAGAGGAGGAAAGGGTGGGATGGAGTGGGAGAAATGGGAAGAGGCACACATGATCAAATCTGTACACTCAGAGGAAGCCAGAATATTTCCCCCCCCCTCAAATTCCATCCTTATTTTTTTCCTTCTGCAAGTATCTCTTCCTTTAAACTGAGTGCTTTGTCCCATAGGGCTGACAGGGTGCATTTATCCTGTACTCTCTGGCTCAGAGGTAGTCTGATCTGAATTTACAGTTGAGTAGACACTAGCTCCCAGAGTTCTTCAACATTTGACCTTCAAGCTGCCTCCTCATTTTTGCTAAACCAGAACAGCAAAAGAGAGTTCCAGACTCTGTAGGCCAGAGGCCTGTGGGAGAATCTATTCACGGTTTAAATGTTGAGAAATATAATTAGGAGTTGTAAGGCCTCTCATTGAACCTGTCATAATAAATATTCAACAAGGAGAGATAACATGGTCTTGTAGAAGTGCTGGACTAGATGACAGGAGATTTTGTTTTAGGTGCTAGCACTACAGGACTCTTGTGTGACCTTCAGCAAGTCCCACACACTCCCTGGGCTGCAGTTTTCCTATCTGTAAAATGCTGATTTGACTCCATGATGTTTAAAGTCCTTTTAGGTTCTGACTTTCTAGATTCTCCTCTAGTTAATTGGAAGACATTTACCAAATTGACAACCTTTTGGTTATTTTTTGGTCACAGGTTTATTAGGGGAAGGACTCTGAGTTCTTGAATTTGATTGTAGCAAACATCCTCGCACTAAGTCTAGATGCTTATACTTCCTTTCAGAGCCTTAAATTTTCTGTAAGACACCATTGTGAATCCATTGTGGGTTTTAGTTACCTAGTGGACAGGGGATGAAAGGAGGCAATTAGGAAAGGGGATTAGAGATGGGGATTATATCATGAGATTTGGCAGGTAGGAGAGAAGAAACCAGAACAATGAAAAGCAGTGTGAGAGCTCTGGTGTGTCCTGAGAGCTCTGATGTGTCCTGGTCTGACTACAGATTCTCATCATTAGGACACTGAAACAGAGGAGGCTCGGCTGTGTGGTGTTCTCCATTCAAGCAAATGCTGGTTGATGCAATGGGTCTAGGAGTAATAAATAAGAGCTAACATTTGAGCACTAAGTGCCAGATACTATACCAATGACTTTCCTATGCATCAACTCTTTTCACGTCATAAGGTATGTCACAAATTACAAAAGAAAGGTCAAGGACCAGCACAAAGCAAGGCAGAGGTCTCAGTTCTACCACTCTGACTACAGGACATGAGCCTGTCTCTCTGTGATACACCACCCTCCAAAATGTTGGGAAGAAGCAGTCTCGGCATGTGGGCCAACTTTGGTTTCTGGAAAATCTTGCAGTGTAGTCCATTGCTTTCTCCTGATGTCAGGTAATGAGGAATTACTGCATTAGTGCCTATTAGTATTATTGAAAACATTTAAAAGGGTGGAATACATTGCAGATACTCCGTTTCCTCCCTGGGAATCCTGGAAAGCACATACACACATATTTTTTCTTCTATTTGTCCATTTTACCCTATCCCCACCACCTAGCATCTACTGCGCATAGACACCACGGTGACAGTGGGAGATACAGACAGCTAACCAGGCAGCAATGACAGTATAGTGCTGCGGTAGGGATGAGCTCAGGGTTCAGGCATGGCCATCTAGCCACAGCCCTTGGGGACCTCAAAGAAAGCTCCCCAGAGAAAGCAGTGGCTTCAGCACTGCAAGATAAGAAAGCATTAGCTAGGATACAGGGCTTGGTGAAGCTGTGTGTGCACACAGAGTGTTATTTCAGGTAGAAGGCATAGTGGTAGCGAAGATCTGGCAGAGAGAGAAGAGACAAGGCTCAGTCAGAGAACCCTGCCAGGGTGTCAGATTCCAAGATCCCTGCCTCCAACAGACTCTATAGCAGAATGTGTCCAACAATCAGAGCCAGCAGAAAACGAGGCCAGGAATTCCCTCTTGGAGAGGCAGGACGGCAGGAACTGGCAAGGGCAGGAAACTCGTGCACTGCATGCCACAGCTGTCCAACTCCACCCTTGGATTGCTCAGGCCTCTTTGATAATCACTCCCTGTTAAGGCACCATCCACTTAGTATCAATAAATCTCACAGCCCTGGGAACACACGCTGACAGATTTCTCCCACGGAGGGAACTCCTAGTAGTTAGTAACTCCTTTTTTATTGTCACTTCATTTAAGGTCTCTCGAACCGACATTCCTCCTTGGCACTTGGCTCCTGGCTCCAATACCCAGGAGTGTGGCAGCCTTGCTGTAAATAGTGGATTAATGAGCTGACAGGACAGCTCTTTTTGGGGGGAGGGTAATAGAAAGTGTGGGTGGTGGAGGACTTTTAGACACTCACCCCTCTCCCCAAATCATTCCATCTTCATTTGCAGGAATGACATCTGGATCTGATTCTAACCTTGTGACATCAGACATGCTGTATTTCTTCATTCAGAGTGTAACTAGAGCGCTGTTTCACCCTTTTACACACTCTTGCATCCTGGATCAAACACTCAGATGACATGCAGAGAATTGCCATGAGAGATATAAATTGTTTCTCTCCCTCTAAACCTCATCACAATCACTTAGGATTCTGAAGGCTTCCCCTGTCACTTACTAGATAAAACTTATTATTCATTTGCTAAATTCAACAAACATTTATTGAGCACTAGAAACTAATATTGCCAGAATATTTGAATACAGTGATGAAACAAAAAGAGACACGTTCACTGGCTTTACAAAGCCTGCCAGGAATTTAGTAAGTTTTACATCAATGGAGGAAAGGAGAATCTGAGAGAGTAGTGACAAGATCAGGATATCAAAACATGCATTGCACTGGGCAAATTTGCTGCAAAAGACCTCTTTAAAGTGTTAAAAAGCAAAGATGTCACTTTGAAGACTAAGGTGTGCCTGACACAAGCCTGTGTGTTTCCAGTTGCCTCTTATATATATGAGAGCTGGACGGTGAATATGGAAGACTGAAGAATTGATGCTTTTGAATTATGGTGTTGGCAAAGAAGAGTGAATGTGTCATGGGCTGTCCAGAGAACAAACAAATCTGTCTCAAAAGCACAGCCAGAAGTGTTCCTCAGATGCAAGGATAGAGAGACTTTGTCTCACATATTTTAGACATGTTGTGAGATGGGATTCATCCCTGGAGAAGGGCATTATTCTTGGTCAAGTAAAAGGTCAATGAACAAGAGGAAGACCCTCAATAAGATGGATTGACACAGTGACTGCAATGACAGGCTCGAGCTAGCAATGCCTTTCCTGTGCACGGTGTGGGAAGGGGGAGTGTTTCTGTTGTCTATAGGGTCACTGTCAACCTGGAACCAGCAGGACAGCATCTGACAACAAGCAACTATAGGGGCACCATCTGTCATCTGAGGTCTAGATTAGAAAAGGTCTGCCTGGGAAAGTGATAGTTAACTTAAAATTAATGAATAGATGACCATAATTACTACTACCTTAAGTGTTTACCAGCATTTACTGTAAGCCAGATGTTGAGCTAAGCACCTGGTGCCTGTATTCAAGCAGGAAAAGAAACAAAAACAAAGAAAGAAAGAAATAAAAAACAAACCAGATGCTATGAGTTGACTCAAACTCATGGTGACCTCATTTTTGTTAGAATAAAACTGTACTCCACAGGGTTTTTAAAGGCTGATATTTTGGAAGATGATCACCAGGAAGGAGCCCCGGTGGTGCAGTGGTGTTTGCACTCAGCTGTCAACTGAAAGATGGGCAGTTTGAACTCACCATCATTTGACGGGAGAAGGATGTGGCAGTCTGCTTCTGTAAAGAATTTATAACCTTGGAAATCATATGGGGCCATTCCATGCCCTACAGGGTCACTACGAGTCAGAACTGACTCAGTGGCAGTAGGTTTTGGTAGGCCTTTTTTCTGAGACATTTCTAGATGGATTTGAACCACCAACTTTTCAGTTAATAGTAGAGTGCTTAACTGTTTGCACCATCCAGGGACTGTCCAAGTAGAAGGGCCAGTTTATCCAAAGATACTGATGTGACAGGGAGGAGAACGAACTAGAGAAACTCTAGGATAGCCTGCATGGCTGGGGTGGGAGATACGGCACCAGCTGGGGGTGGGCGAGGACCTGGTTGTTAAGGGCACTGTGAGGGCTGCGGCAGTTAAGCTCCTGCGTAAGGTGTCGGTGTTGCATTTCACTTTGGCTTTGGATTCATATAAGCTTCTGGAGTCCAGCTGGGAGATCGTAGCCAAGGGAGGAGCAGAAGGGGAGCCATCACTGCTACTTATATTTGTGTATTTATTATGAGATACAGGTATTAATTATCAGGCACTGAAAACCAATGAGATGTGACACTGCAGAAGAGGCTAAAGATTAGACAAAGGCTGGGCTCCTTGGTCTTGGAATTTAGACTCACCCTGTAGGCTGACCCATCGAAGCGGGGGTGGCGGGGGCAATGAAGGGCAAACAACCTGCTAGACTGTAGGTTCTACTGAAAACTCCTCAGGTACCTGACGTGGTTCTGGAGAAGTAAATTCAAACAAGTAACTCTGCACGAGTCCCTTCCCCACCTTGGGCTGTATTTCACCCATTGAGACAATAGGGGTTTATACTAAACCATTGCTCCTCGAATTTTTTTAAGTATCTATAACCAAGGAAGAACCTGACCATTTGTACTCAATGGCATGCTAGGAGATCGAGTTCTAAAGATGGAGATTTTCTATTTACTTATATTTTGTCTATCTTCTAGCTGTCCATTATTCACCTAAAAAATGTTATTATCCACCTAAAAAATGTTTACTGAGCACTTACTATAGGTCAGGCAGCAAGCTGTGCTAGGGTGTACAATCCAGAATAAGTCAAGTGGCTACTCTCATGGAATTCCAGAGAGGAAGGAAAGGACTAGGAAGAAAGACCTGGTGATCTATTTACAAAAATTAGCCAATGAAAGCAGAATATTGTCCTATGTAGTGCTGGAAGATGAACCAAATAGGTTAGTAGATACTACACAATGGCTGCAACAAATAACTCAGTCATGCTAATAATCATAAAGATGGCACAAGATGATACAGTGTGTCACACTCTTATATGTGTGGTCACAATGAATCAGAACTGACTCAGTGGCAGCTAACCACAACGTGTTCTGAATAAAACGGGATGATGTGAGAGAGAATGTCAGGGTTACTTTAGGTAAGATGTCAGGGAAACCCTCTCTAAGGACTTAACATTTGAGGTATAAAATGGTTGTGAGGAGCAGACAGCTGGAGAAAGTGTCAGGAAAACAGCCTTCAGACAGAAGAAACAGCAAGTGCAAACACTTTGAACCAGGCTCAGAAACAAGATTGATGAAACAGAAAGGCTAGTATGGGTGTAGTGTAGGAAATGAGAAAAACGGGTGGAGATGTTGGTGAAGAGAAACAGATCACAGGACTCTTTGAGCAAAGCCAATCTTCTTCTAAGATATATAGTGCTTTCTCATGTGGCTTGGATACCTGAGGAGCACTAGTGCATGACCCTGCTCTGAGAAGGTCATTTCTACCAAACTCACCAGACCACCAGACATAACATCCTATGGCTCAAGTCAGTGGAGGAGAGAAAGAGTAGAGAGATGGTTATTCTGACTCAATAGGATAACTTGGAAAATGGGAGAGGGAATGTCTTCTGACTTACGTACAATGTGATGTCATACTTAGGACACTCAGTGAGTTCATTGGGCTTCAGTCTAGATGCTGCTGTTCTCTGCTTGCCTTGGGCTTTTGGCCTTCATTCTTCTCTTGCTCCAGCCTACATAGTGCTCCCATCATGCTCACTTATTATGGACGGACGATCTTTCAGAGATAGTTCATATAATACGCAGTGCATATATGTGTCCTGGCTTCCTTAACTTAGCATTTAAGGCAAAATAGTCATAGAATCATAGAGCACAGATTGTTAGCCCTGAAAGACACCTTCTTCTTCTGCAAATCCTCTCTGTTCTTTAAAGGCTTAGCTCAAATGCCTCTTCCTCCATGACATCCTTACATATGCCTCCCCACTCCTACCGTAGCCTGCAAGTCTCTGTCCTTTCACATGTCCTGCGAAGTTTGTGCCTCTTACCAACTTTTATCTAGCAGCTGTACTTTGCTTTACTGGGTTTTGTAATCACAAGAAAAGAAATCAGTGTAGGCTAACGTAAAGCAAAAGATGTTTGTCAGGAGGGTGTGAGGGAGCCCCAACCCCAGCTAAAAGTCTTGACTTTAGAGATGACAGAAACTGTGGCATCTCTGGGAATCCAATGTTGTAATTATTAGGTGCCATCAAGTCAATTCGGACTCATAGCAACTCCCTGTGACACAGTAGAACTGTCCCATAGGGTTTCCTTGGCTGTGATCTGTACAGAAGCAGACTGGCTAAGATTTTTTCCCACAGAGCTGCGGAGGGGGTTCAAACCTCCACGTCTTTCCGTTAGCAGCTAAACTGTCATGTCAATGGGGCTCCTTTTAGGAAGAGAGATATCAGGAGTTCATAAACAGCCTCATTAGGCGCCAACCTTGCCCTAACTGTTTGAGATGATTCCCCCACACTGCTGCAAAGAGGCAGAGTACCTCAGCTAAATATCTTACTACGTTGGCAGTCAAGGGAAATTTAAGGTGCTCCGACCAGAGAGCGGATGAATACTTGGCATATCAAACTAGTAGATGTCTGCTCACTTTTGGTTTGTTCATGTTCTATAAGTCAAAGCTCCAACGCCCAGGTTATGAGCTCTGTATATGTCACATACAACGTAACACTGAGTTTTAAGTAAGGAGCTGTATCTAGTTCAATTGTTGCCTGTCTCCTGTGGGCTAGACACTGTGATCTGCACTCAGAACACAATGATGACTAAGACAGGTGCTGCTTCTATCCACATAAAGCTTACATTGATCTTCATAGCTACCAGGGCACATCACACAGTGACTTGAACAATATCTTAGGTATATCAGGGAATGAAAGATAAGTGAACAAACAAATGATCTACGTCAATCAACTATTACTATTTGTGGTTACCGATTCCATCATGACATTACGGTATTTCTTGAATTGGGTAGAATGGTTTTTTATATTATCAAGTAACTCTTTGTGTACAGCCATGCACCAAATAAAATCTATATGGATAACTTCCTAGTGCATGCATATATCTGTGGTACCTGTTTTTTTTTTTTTTTTTAAAGGAGAAACAATTTTTATTACTTTCCTCTAATGATTTTAAAGACTCCAACCCCCCAGAAAGAATGAGCAGCCGGGATCTATGGGCCATCCCCATTCTGAAAGACCTCCTTTTATTTTTCTTCTTCTTTCACCTTCTCCCACTCCTGGTTTCATTCACCTGCCCAGAAACCATGCAGCTGGTCCCTCCTGGCACAGGGCAACATCTGCTGAGGTTCCTCTGCTCCTGCCTCAGACACCTGAGGGATGCTATCTGGACTCAGGGTACTCTGGGACTCCCAGTTCTGGGCTGCCACATGATCAGGGAAGTTGTGGCCATATGATCACCAACAGGGCAATGGTGGCCTGGGCTGCCACTGTTAGCCCTGCTTCTGGCACCTGCATCTGCACATCTGCTCCCTGGGGCCACCTCTCTACAACTACCCCATGCTCCTTCTGCTCTGTGTCCCAGGTGTTAGCAAAGTCCCATAGCCCCTGCCTGTCAGCATCTATATACCCAGCCAGGCTGGTTTTCTGCATCCAGTGGATACAGCTTTTAGGCTTTGTTCAGCAGGCTTTCATCAGGTTTGTGATATAATAGCCTTTAAAGGCGTTGGTTCACAACTACAGCTTTGGTGTACATAATATGGTGTTCGCACAATGTCCAAATTGCATAGTGTCTTATTTCATGGAATGTATCGTGGACCAATCTCTCTTCACCCATAACTGGAGTGCAAACTCCTTGAGGGCAGAGGTCCTCGGAGTCTTTCACCTTTCTTGGTATGTGTGGCATCCCGCGCTGAGCAGAGCAGGGAAGAAACCAATTCTTGCTGTTACTTGCTTAATATTAATCTGAACCAGGGTCAGCCCTCCAGGCTGCGTGAGCCTGGAGGAGATGCAATACCTCCCTGTGCTGCAGCCCACTGAGTTTGTTCTCCCTTTTATTACAGGTCACCAGAGAATAAGAGTGAGCTCTTGAACCAGCACCAGAAATTCAACCAGCATTCATGTACTCCCCAACACTGACTCACCCAAGTCCACGCTTTTCATGTAAGAAGATTCATATCCCATTATATTAATTCAACCCTTTGAATGTCAAATTGGTTCAAAATGAGAACATTTTCACCCTATGTGGAAAACTGCTTAACATCATTATGTACTATTATTCCTATATGTTATTATGGGAGGAGGATCTTTCAGAGGTATTTCATATAAAACACATATCAGGAGGGATGGTTTCATGGAGAAGGGCAATATGGTTAGTGTCATGGATTGAACTGTGTACTGCCCCAAAAATTTGTATAGCAATTTGACTGCGCTGTGATTCCCAGTATTTTGTGATTGTCCTTTATTTTGTGATTTTCCTGTGCTGTAAATCCTAATCTCTGCCTGTGGTTAATAGGTTGGATTATGTTAAAGAGGATTAGGATAGGAGTGTAACACCCTTCCTAAAGTTACCTCCCTACTCCAATGTAAAGGAAACTTCCCTGAAGAGTGTTTTACACTACCTTTTATCTTATAAGAGATAAAAGGAAAGGGAAACAAGCAGAGAGTTGAAGACCACCAAGAAAGCAGCACCGAGAGTAGAACATATCTTTTGGCCTGAGATTCTTGCGCTTAGATGCTCTCAGACCAAAGGAAGACTGATGTAACACAATGAGCTTCCTCCAGAGCCCACAGAAAAAGAATGCATTCCTCTGGAGATGGCACCCTGAATTCAGACTTGTAGACTACTGGAATGATTGTGTGAGCACAAACTTTTCTTCATTAAACATATCTACTGTGGTATTTCTGTTAGAGCAGTGCTAAATGACTAAGACACTTGGTAAACTAGAGGACCAGCAAAAAAGAAAGATCCTCAGTAATGTGAAATGACACAGTAGCTGCAACAATGGTGTCAACAACGATTGTTAAGAATGGTGCGGGGTCAGGCAGTGTTTCATTCTGTTGTACATTAGGTCTCCATGAGCTGGAGCAGACTTGACGACACCTAACAATAATACCTAACAACAGTAACGCCAAGTAACACAGAGTATATATGCGCGCTGTCTTTTGGTCTACTACTTAACCTAAGAATAGTCACTGAATCATATGCACCTAGTCTTGAGGTCCTATTGGCTTAGACAGATACCTGATCATCCCCCCTTTAAAGACTATTTAATTTACATGGGCTTGGAATATGCAAAGCCTAGTGCCAAGGGTATCTCTAACCACCTGGCATAATGTTGATGTATTGGTGGGGACTTCCTACTCCTTCTCAGTTCTGAGTGACTAGGACCACTTGGGAAAAATACTTTTCTTTTTGTTTATTTATTATTATAGTTAAGTAATCTACTGAGTGGTGTGCCAAATCCTGTTCTAGGTACTTCACATGTATTTTATCATGTAAAACTCACAAGAACCTTATGAGATTTTTTTTTTTTTTTCCAATTTCACACACGAAGGAACTGAAGTTTAGGGGGATGAATGAATCTTCCATAAATGCCTCAGATGGTGAGTGGCAGAGCTGGAATATGAATCCAGGTCTGCCCACTACTTGTCTTGTGTCTTTAACCTTGCTTTCCCACCCCGCTCACCCCAAAAGTTCATTAGCACAGATCAGAGCTTTCATTCCTGGATTTCAATCACACCCAACACTGAGTGCTCACTATGTGCAGGTTCTTTCCTAAGTACTTTACATGAATTACTCATTTACTACTCATTTAAAACTGTGGGGGTACAATATAACTAATATATCATTCTAGAGCAATCAGAAGTTAGTTAACTTGCCCAAGGTTACATAGAAATTAAGTAGCAAATTCAGAGTCCAAACCTAGGAATTCTGACTTCAGAGAGGGTACTCTGATTCTTTATGCTAGGCATCAGCAAACTGTATCTATAAAGGACCAAGTAGAAATTATGTTGGGCTATGTGGGCCATACAGTGCCTGTTTAACTACATGACCCTGTTATTGTAGTTTGTAAACAATCATGGATAATATGTAAACTAATGAGAGTGACTGTGTTTCAGTGAAAATTTTATTTACAAGAACATACTGGGCTAGATTTGTCCATGGGCTGTCATTCACAGCAGTTACTTTGTACTATGCTGCTACTGAATTGTAAGAAGGATGAAATGCTAACGTTTTGGAAGAGGTAATAATAACTCATAATGTACTATAAAACCATAAAAATCAACCCACTGCTGTTGAGTTTGTTTTAACTCGTAACAATCCTTGAGGACACGGTAGTTGCTCCATAGTTTCCAAGTCGTGCCTGGTGGATTCAAAATGCTGGCCTTTTGGTTAGCAGATACAGCAATTAAACCATGATGCTACCAGGGTTTCCATAATGTACTATATCTATATGATGTTCAAATTTCTCACATCTCACTATAGGGTTGCTATGAGTTGGAATCGACTCAATGGCAGTGGGTTTGGTTCATTTGGACTTTCTCATGTGTATACCCAGGAGGAAGGAAGGGCAGGATTGTTGGCTCTTAAGTCCATACACAAATAAGTAAGTCTGCAAGTGTCGTGCATCTGGGGAACAATGGAAACTGGTCTGGAGCGCACGTCTTCCTCTTCTGTATTTTGTAGTTATTTTGTGGTGACTGGTTATTCACACCGGAGGAGTGCAGGAGAAAGAACTCCAAGAGAGCTAAAGTCAGTGATTGATGTCCCAATATGCTGCCTTCTATACTAGAGCCAGCGGGGCCACACAGCTCAAAGAGAATGTCCAACTGAAGTGTGGACTCAAGGACAGTGATGCGGTAGACGGGGCAGTTCTGAATTCCAGACTTCCTGTCCTAAGCCCTGGGTGACTTAGACCAGAGGAGGCTATATCACTGCCCTGTGGCTATAGGCCACTCTGATGAGATGACAAGGAACATTCCAGCTTTGACATAGCAAGTGAGTTCAGAGGTTTCCTCAAAAACTGGGCATGTTTCAGAGAACTCATAGCATTTTGGCTGGACCTTTTGGTGCCAGGACTCAATGAAGTGTCACTACTGTGTCAGCAGTGCTGGACCAGGGGATCACTCTGGGGCTAGCATCACGGCTCATTCTTAGCTTGAATTTGCTGGCTGAGGCTTTGATTGCAGTCCAGGGTTGAGGTGAGTACTCTGGGTGGGAAAGCTTTGTGTCTTCAGGCTTGTACTGGGAAGAAGGGTGTCATGGAAGAGTCCAAGAAGGACCTAAATATACCTGGCTTTGGCTTCTGTACATCCGTTGAGAATAAACACACTAACCAGTCAGAGAAGAGCGATTAAAAGCAAAATCACAAGCAGAAGTGAAAGCATGTGGGAAGATCAGCCTCATAGTTCCTCCTCCCTCTGGTTCAGGCTCCCCTCCCTCACAAGAGAACTTCTGCTGCTTCTTGGATGGACCGCCTTTGCCAGGATCACCAGCTAAACTATTCATGAAACAAAGCCTGACTCTTCCTTCCTGTCTTGATTCCTGTTTCCTGGATGAGTGGGAGAAAAAATATCTTTTCTTTCTTGGTTGTTATTCTTTTTCAATGAAAATCACATATGCTCTGGGGGCCAGTTCTAGCCTGGCTCCTAGGGTCGCCATGAGTCGGATCCGACTCGAAGGCACTTGTTTTGGCAATTGTTTTTCTAAGCCAGAAAGCAAACCCACAGGACAACGCACACCTGTGAATTTGACTGGCATTGTCAATCAAGACTAAGCTTTATCAGGATCCTCAAACTACAGCCTGAGATTGCTCTAAGTCAGCAAGGTACATTTTCCAGCTACTATACACAATGAGGAGGTGAAAGGACCAAAATAAAGAAAGTGATAAGGATATAGAAGACAAGAGGTTTTGAGCATCAAAATCCAAATCTCACCTCATCTTATATCTGAAGTTGCTCTTGACCCTTGCCCTCTGATTTCTACAGCTGAAAACAAATGAAGATCAGGGGAGGATGAAGAAAAAAGCTGAATCATTTTTCTTTTTATTCTTTTAATCCACCATCTCAACAAAGGATGCTATGAATATAACAAACAAATAAAAACAGTTGCCATGGAGTCAGTTCCAGCTCATGGTGACCCACATGTGTTGGAGTAGAATCATTCCCCACACAGTCTTCACTGGCTGATTTTTTAGAAACTACTCACCAGGCATTTCTTCTAGAATCATCATGTCCCTCTTTATGTTGGTCGTTTCACCCCCTCAGCATGTGCCTCTTAGTGAACCTAGACCTCCAATCTTCACGTTAGCAGTCTAGTACATCAGCTGCATGATCCAGGGACTCTACGCTAAGAAGACTTCACTTAAAACACGTAATCTACCAAGTACTCCACCACTGTACATCCGCTGGGAATAAGAACACTAACAAGCCAGAGAAGAAGGAATGAAAGCAAAATCATAAGCCAAAGGGAAGGGATGTGGGAAGGATCAGCCACATAGTTTCTAAAATTTTTGTGCAGTGTTTCTTCAGAAATTTATTAGCTTTTATAAAAATATCCCTGTAATTAGTAATAATAACAAAAAACATTTTTTTTGTAAGCCCAGCTTCTGTGTATCAATATACCTGCAAGTCAAAAACATTATACTAATTTACTTTTTGAACTTTCAAATAGTTAAATGCTACAGCTGCTAACCAAAAGGTGAGCAACTCAAATCCAGCAGACACTCCTTGGAAACCCTATGGGGCAGTTCTATCCTATCCTATAGAGTTGCTCTGAGTCAGCATCAACCGAAGGGTAACAGCTTAGTTTGTTTTTGGTTATTGGACTCTATCATTACTGTCCAGTTAAAACAATGCTTCAAGTGATGTGGTATCATCTGCAGAAGCATGCACTGTTATTTTTCACCCAGCTGTTGTTGACTTGGTTATCTGGTGTTCAAGCCAATATATTGTGCTAACTAGTTTTTGTGAATCTACGTCAATAACTTTTTTGAGAATAAAGTAGTAATTAAAGGAAAAGAAGGTGTGCTATACAGGTATTGTGACTTACGAGTAACATTTGTTTAGTATAAAAAAATTACTAAGGATTCTGTATCATCTGGTATAGGAAGGAGGTCCATGGGGAAGGTGACACTGTGAGTTTCCACACTGGGTGACACCACCCCCAGTTATGCTGCTGTGAACATTCACTCACTTTCTCTTTTCAATCAGGGTGTGAAGGACAATCAGGAATGTACCACTAACAGCACTTTGAAATCAAGGCTGCAAGTGCCTGGCCCTCTGCCAGCTCCTGCCACATAGCTTCTGTGCCACACCCCTCTGTCTCGCTTTACGTTGGTCTTTTATCTGTAGGAGCACTCCACACTTTCTTGTCTCAGGGCTTTTCCATGTGCTGCTCTCCCTCTAGAAAGTGCTTCTGCTCTCTTTATACTACTGGCTTCTCATTCTTTAGGTCTCAGCTTAAACACTGTCTCTTCAGAGAGGCCGCCTATAAAACACACATCCTGCCCTTTTATTTTTGATTGTGGTACCATGTTTACTTCCATCATAGCTTGCCTCTGTATTTAGTTATCCCATTTAATATTGTGGTTATTTGTATAGTTTCATCTTCTCTATTGGGACAGGGACCATGTCTGTTTTAGAAACCCTGGTGGCGCAGTGTCTAAGTGCTATAGCTGCTAACCAAAAGGTTGACAGTTTAAATCCACCAGGCACTGCTTAGAAACTGTATGGAGCTGTTCTGTTCTTTTCTCTGGGGTCGCTATGAGATGGAACTGGCTCTACGGCTGTGAGTTTAAGTTTTTTTTTTTTTTTTTTTTATCTTCTTGGCATCAGCTACGGTGCCTGGCATGTTGGCACTGGTACATACTTACTGAATGGAATGAATGAACAGGCAAGCTGCTGGTTCTCTAGATGACCTTAGTCAAGTCACATCACCTCTTGGGTTCATTGTTTCATTTATAAAAGGAGGGTGACTTGATGAACTCTTGACATTCTTCTACCACTACCAGTTAACAATTTATCATTTATCATTTTGCAGGTGGGGGAACTGAGGCACAAAGACAGGTAGGACACGGTGCCCCAACCCAGGACTTGGAACCCAGGTCTCCTGGAGAACTTCCACCATTAGGGATGTCATGCTGACGATCGGCTGTCTTCTCTCCAGAGATGCTCCCTGCCGCCTGGTTTTCAGTTTCCTTTGTTTCAACATTTGAGTCACTTCTCAAAATTTCTCTGAACTTGGAAGGAAACAGTTTAGGCTCCTTCAAGTCTCAAAAAAATTCTGAGAATAAAAGCACTTCTCACTATCCTGAGGTGTTCTCTTTGTGTGTCTCTGCCAAAATTAAAGAGCTCCAGAAGGGTGTGAGGAAAAAGGCTAAGATTCAAATTAATTCAAGGGAAAATAGTAAGCGAGGAAGAAGGTAGTGGAAGAGACAGGCACCTAAGCAATGCGGAACTGGTGAGAGCATGAAAGCATTAAGATGCAGTGAACGTCTAGTTTTTCTGCTCTTGCATAATACACCCAGAAAACTCCATGTGGTACAACTCCACTGGCCCCAGTTCACCTCTTTGGCCTCATTTCCTTACTTGTCACTAAACATCTAAGACCTCAACCACCTTGTTGCAGGCAGGACAAAAAAATTCTTTCCAGATCTCCATGTCTCTGCACATGGCCCTCACAAACATCCCTCCACCCAGGAAAACTCCTACACACCCTACAAGACCCCAGTCAGATGTTGCCTCCTGTAGGAAAAACAAATCACTTCCTCCTCCAAGTCAGTCATTTTCTTGTCTGTCTTCTTCATCAGACTGTGTGCCTCTACAGGGCAGAAATGGATCTAATTTCTTTTTGAAGACTCAGAGCTTATTCCTGCTATTGATACATAGCCGATACTCAATTGCAGTCTGTTGAATAAGCTTTGGTTTGTTCATCTGTGAAATGAGAATGCTATTATCAACCTTTCCTATTCTGAAGATCAAATGAGGAAATAAAATTATTTAAGTTTTAAATTCATTATCTGATGGTGTAGTGACTAAAACCTATAGCTCTTAATTAAAAGGTCAGCTGTTCCTATCTACTGGGTGTGCCTTAGAAACTCTATGGTGTGGGTCTACTCTGTCCTATAGGGTCACTATGACTGGGAAATTGATTCAAAGGCAGTTTTTTTTTTTTTAAATAGGGGGACTGAGGTTGTTCCTTGGTAGAACTCTTGTCTCTCAAGTGGGAGACAAGGGTTCGATTCCCGGCCAGTGCACCATGTGCACAGCCACCACCTGTCCATCAGTGGAGAGTTACGAGTTGCTATGATGCTAAATAGGTTTCAGCAGAGCCTCCAAACCAAAATAGACTAGGAAGCAAGGCTTTGGGATCTACTTCTGAAAATTTTCCAGTGAAAACTCTATCAATTAAAACAGTGCAATTCCCAATGAATCAGGAGGACAGTACAGGGTCTGGCAGCATTTTGCCCTATTGTGAATGGTGCCCACATGAGTCAGGGACCAATTAGAAGGCAGCAAACAACAATAACAAATTCACTGTAAAGTACAGTATACATGTAAACCATGCTCTTATTTATACTGCATAACCCAAATCCAAGGCAGGGTGGGCAGGATATTATTATTACCTTTTCCATACGAGCTGCTAAGGGTTGGATCCCTGGTGGCACTGTGGTTGATGGTTGGCTGCTAACCAAACCTACTAGCCACTCTTTAGAAATCCTATGCAGCAGTTCTACTCTGTTCCATAAGATTACTATGAGTCATAGTTGACTCAACAGCAATGGGTTGGGTTTGGTTTTCGGTTTTCTAAGGATTAAGTGGCTTGCTCTAAGTAGCACAATGAATAAATATTTTACTCCTCGTAGGGTGTTATCCCTATCAGATTACAAATGTCTTTCAAAAAACGTACTGTAAATTTGATCATGCTGGTTGACTGAATGAAGCAAACAAGGATCAAAGTCCTTGTAAAGATGTCACAGATTTATCTACTCCTCTGCCTTGCCATATGTACCAGTACCCTGTCCTGGATCTCTGACACTTCTTGTCACAAACACTTACTGCCTCCTCAGGTCCTCTACCCACACTTTCTCTTTCCCATCCCTTTCCAGGCCTCATCCGTTCTTCACATAGCAGCCAGAATGATCTTTGGATCCTTCTGTAACACTCTCTTCTTAAGTCCTTCAAGGATTTCCCATGGTGCTCTGAACAAAGTGTGAACTTTGCATAGCCTCCAAGGCACTGTCTGAGCCCTACCATCCAGGACAACCGCATCATTTCCCTTTTCCTTTGTCTTTTTCTTCAGCCTCTCCAACATTGAAGGTCTCCTATCTGCTGTTCCTTCTATGTAGAACTCTGCTTCCCATCCTTCAAGAATCACCCTAAGGAGGCCACCCTGCTGTTCTCTGTCACAGCACCCAGTTTGTTTCCTTCACAGTACTTTACTTGTGTTCTGATTATAGCAGAAGCCCTTGTATCTGATGCAACTGGGACTGACAGTTATATTATTTTTAAAATATGGTTAAACCATGGAGAATCACACAAAAAAGTGACTCATAGTAGATATTTTATTTTAGCTCAAAACACCTAAGTCCACATGTATTTATCAATTTTTGATGCAATAGAAACTTAGACACTTACAAAATAAATGTGAGTGCAGAATTTGTTAGATTTTCCTTCCCACTTTTACAATTGTCTCACCTACACCTAATATTATAATGTTTTGAATGATTCATCTTTGAGCTTTTCGAAAGTATTTGACTTAGTTTTCTAAGAAACAAAACAACTCTTTTTGTAGTCACTTTTCATTGGTTTATGTAATTTTTAGCTACAGTACCAAAATGTAGTGCAAACATAGATGTATAAATAGGTTTGCAAACAAATGCAATTGATTGCTTAGCCTGCCTTTAACAAAATGGATAGGAGCAGAAATATATGGGTTGATCAGAAATAAATAGTTGACAAGAAACTTTCATTTTAACCTTGACCATGGGTGTCAGTGGGATGTTTCACTGAGGGAAGGGAGAATACAAGTTATTACTGAAAGTTCTTTGAATGGAATTTGGTTATAAGAGACTCCACTGCATCTGTTTGTTGCCACGTTGGTTATCTGTTCCCCTTTTAGGCTGTAGGTTTGTGAGGGCAGGGCTTCTTTTCCTTTTTCCCAGCATGCCTATACAGAGCATACCACTGTTGGTACTGAGAGGATCAGTCAATGCCAAGTAAATGAATAAACAAGAGAGGTGACTATTTTGCCTCCTTAAGTGTGAGCTTTTGTTTCCTTATCTGAAAGAGGATAGGCATGGGCTACATAAGCATAGTCGTTTCCAGATCCAAATTCCATGACTGCTAACTGCACATATTCCTATGGTTCAAGTTCTGATTTCATCCATAAGTTCCACACAGAGTGAAACGCCTTGTATTACTGCCCTCCTCCCAAACCCAGGGGTGGCTGCCCAAATAAGCAAGGTAAACATGGCCTGCTTACTCGCTCGTCTGCAGAAAACATTTTTACTCACTTTTTACATTAAAGATAGGCAGACATCCATGTGAAATGGTTCACTACATATTAGTAAGTAAACAAAGTTCAGCCTATGCATACTTCTCTCACTGGTTAATCCGCCTCTGCTTGGACCCCTTACTCACATCAAACAACAACCAACATTGCTAAACTACCAACAATCCTCCTATCTGAAGCCTTCCATTGGTTCTAGAGTAAACCCTCAATACTGCCTCTTAGAAGTGGAAGGAGGCAAAGCCAGTGCTGAGCTGTGGTGCTGGAGCAATTTGGGTACCATAGTACTCCTGGGACTGCTTCAAGAATGGGAGGGAGGGGTCCCCACTCTGAAAATCTGAGACTAGGCCTCTGTTGTTTCAATATTACTGTTGCAGACTGTTGCTATCATTTTGATTCCAACACAGTGACCCCATGTGACAGAATAGGAACGCCCCTATATTGCTCCAATACAGAGTATGATGCATCACATCACTCAGCGTTGTCATATGTGATGCACTACAGGCCATTGGACAGAACTTCTTTCCTTTACCTCATTTCTTCGGGTTAACTGTCTCTGGTCCTCATAGTGCCGAGATCCAGAAAGCCAAGATTAGGTGTGAACCTTGGGGAAAGAAGCCCTCATGAGTCCTCTGACTCAGGCTCACAGTATGGTTTGAGTAGTAGTCCCATGATAATAAATGTTGTTCCCTTTATAAATTAGATATGTTCCTTTGCATATCTCTGTCACATATCTAAGAAATGAATTAGAATCTAATTGAGAATGTGGGGTCCCTGGTTACCAGCATAATAACAGTGGCAACAAATAGTGATAGTAATGATACAGA
Source organism: Heterohyrax brucei (assembly GCA_028571685.1). Taxonomy (NCBI): domain Eukaryota; kingdom Metazoa; phylum Chordata; class Mammalia; order Hyracoidea; family Procaviidae; genus Heterohyrax; species Heterohyrax brucei. The sequence goes on along the minus strand of CM053141.1, from coordinate 170,681,910 downwards.
TGATCATTTTTCATATTACTAAGAGCTGCTAAAATATATACTGTGTCCTTTGCTAGGAACTAGGCTACATATTTGTATTTATTAACTCTTTTGATCCCTGTAATAACCTAGAGGAGTCCTTAGGTGGTACAAATGGTTAAACTTTTGACTACTAGCCAAAAGATTGCTGGTTTAAACTCACCCCAGAGGTACCTCAGAAGACAGGCCTGGTGATCTGCTTCCGGAAGGTCACAGCCTTGAAAATCCTATAGAGCAGTTTTACACTGCACATGTGGGACAACCATGAGTCAGAAGTGACTCAAAGGCAATGACAAGAAGCACATCAACCCGACAAAGTGCACACTATTATCACCACTTTACAGAAAAGGGCCTGAAACACTTTTTGGTAAAGGCGAAGACTGTGGAACACATAATGACAAAGTCAGAATTCAAGACCTATATGTGCCTGATTCCACAGTTCTTAACAGTATGCTCAATTGCTTCTCAACATATCTAATACAATGACATTCACTGAATAATTATTTAGCCAACATTTCATATGTGGCTGTTCTAGTTGTCTGGTACTGCTCTAACAGAAATACCACAAGTGGATGGCTTTAAAAAGAATTTTTTTTTTTTTGTCAAAATCTAGGGTGTTCAAGTTCAGATTCAGGGTGTCATCTCCAGGGGAAGGGCTTCTCTGCCAGCACTGAAGGAAGGTCCTTGTTGTCAATCTTCCTCTGGACTGGGAGCTTCTGAGGCACAGGGACCCCAGTCTTTTCCAAAGGACATAGCTCCCAGCACAGTGTTTTGGTGGTGTGAGATCCCCAAATGTCTCTGTCAGCTGCTCTTCTGGATGTCTTAAGAGACAGCCTCAAGGCCTAAAACAAACTGGCCCATTGAGCCCTGCGCCACCAACCCAACTGCTACTTAGCCACCCGCGTTAATGTCAGAGAGGCAGGAATTCCAACGTGGGGGAACAGCACACAATCCCAGGGATTACGAGCTAGCTAAATGGCTACGGAGTTTTCAGAGAACACAATTCAATCCAGAACAGTGACACACTGTGGAGAGAACAAAAATGAAGGTCTGCGCTTTTAAAGAGACAGAACCATGGCTCAGTAATGACAGCAGTATAAGAGAAAAATCTATAGTTGAAGTTCGGCATGTTCTGTACATATAGAGGAAAGGATTTCTTCTCATGAAGGAGGACAGACAGATTTCTAAGAGGAGGGTCTTGAAGAACAAGCACAATTTCAAAAGTCCAAGGCAGAGATATCTAATATGTGGCGCGCACACACACACACACACACACACACACACACATGCATACTGTCTTAGTCATCTAGTGCTGCTATAACAGAAATACCACAAGTAGATGGCTTTACCCAAAAGAAGTTTATTTCCTCACAGTAAAGTAGGCTAAAAGTCCAAATTCAGGGTGTCTGCTCCAGGGGAAGACTTTCTCTCTCTGTTGACCTTTTCACCCGTCTTTTCCTGGTCTAGGAGCTTCTTTGCACAAGAACCTTGGGTCTAAAGGACAGGTTCTGCTCCTGGCACCACTCTGTTGGTGGTCTGAGGTCCTCCTGTCTCTCTGCTCACTTCTGTCTTTTGTATCTCAGAAGAGATTGCCTCAAGACACAATCCAATGTAGTCTGAATCCCGCCTCCCTAACATAGGAGCTGCCCATCCCTCCTCACTAACATCACAGAGGCAGGATTTACAACATTTAGGAAAATCACACATTACCAGGCATCATGGCCCAGCCAACTGGATACACTTTTGGGGGGTCGGGGTGAGGGGCTGGAGGGAAGGGGCAAGGGGGGTGGGGAGCCGTTCGATTTATGACACATGAATCCTGCCACTTTTTTGTCCTCCCAGTATCCATGGCAGTCACTATCACTATCTCCTAGGATTCTTTCCCACAGATTCCAGATACAGCTTTTGACTCCTTCTCAACTTAGCTGCTGCCAATCAACCAGCATTTCTATGTGAGACTAAAAGTGTTTATATCCTTGGTCCTTAAAACCTCTTCCTTTTTCCTGCGTGTCTACTGTGTTGGTCAGTCTCTACCTGCAGTGTTTCCACCTTCTTCAATACTGAGACAGTTTAATATGTTCCTATCCTTTTCGCTTCACTGTCTGTCAACTTGGCTTCAGGCTACAAAGACACCACGTCAATACACAGTGCTATGAAAACCATTCCTAGGATGCTTCAGGGAAGCAGGAACTATATGGAAAACGTGGGCCTGTAGTGGAGCTATCTGCTTCCAGCTCTACCCAGATCAGGCAGGGAGGTTGAGGGCAGGGGAGTTGGAGCATGAGGAGGTGAAAGGAAGGGGAGAGAAAGGACAAAGAGGACAGAAAGAAAAACATCATTGACCTTAGCACAGCACAGTCCAGATGTGCAGAGCAAAGGCATCTAGAATACACTGGCCTATGAATCCACACATCTGGGGTGTAATCCACACGCCTACCTCTTGGCATCAATTTGCCAAGCCCCGTCTTATCTCTGGGCTTCAGGGTTCTCTCACTGGTAAACAAAGATTTAGCTGCAGCTCCCACAGCCCCAGCCTTCCGTGATGAGTATCAGCAGCACAGTGATGGAGACAAAATGGTGTGGACCTGGGCTGTGGATAGGTCAGAATTTTGAGAGAGAAGCTGATAATGGTCACAGCTCTCATGCATTTGCTACTGGTTCTGAAAATAGCACAAAGAGGGGACCCTCCAGTGTAGAACTTTACCACATGAAGAGGAAACAAAAATGGAAATTTGATGGCAGCACAAATGCTTCACACACTTTCTGTTAATCAGGAAGTTTGATAGTTCAAGTCTACCCAGAGGTTCCTTGGAGGAACAGTCTGATGATCTACTTCTGAAAAATCAATATTAAAAATTCTACAGAGTGAAGCTTTACTCAGACACACATGGAGTCATGATGAGTCAGAGGCAACTTGGTGACAACATTTTTGCTCTTTTGCTATTTAGCCACAGGTGGTTCTTAGTTATCCAGTGTTGCTGTAAGAGAAATGCCACAAGTAGATGGCTTTTAACAGGAAGAAATCTATTTTCTCACAGTCCCATTAGCTAGAAGTCTAAATTCAGGGTCACAGCTCTAGGGGTAGACTTTCTCTATCCGTTCTGGAGGAAGGTCCTTGTTATCAGTCCTACCCCAGATTAGGAGCTTCTCTGTGGGGGCATTCCAGGTCCAGAGGACGTGCTCTGCTCCTGGCACTGCTTTTTTGGTGGTATGAGGTCCCTAACTCTCAGCTTGCTTTTCTTCCATCTCTTATACAATAAAAGGTGGTACAGGAAACACCCAGGAAAACTCCTTTTACATTGCATCAGGAATGTGACCTGAGCAAGGGTGTTATATCCCCCTCTAATCCTTTGTAATCGCAGGCAGAGATCACGATTCGTAACACACAGGAAAATCACAAAATGGAAAGGAACTGCACAACACTGGGAATCATAGCCTCATCAAGTCGACATGTATTTGGGGAGGGGGGTACAAGTCAGTCCATGACAAGTAGAAGTGGTTATCCAGAGGAGCTAGACAATGCCACCATAGTAATAATAGTCGCACTACAGACAATGAAAATTGAGCACTTACTAAACACTTGCATTACTAAACAAGTACATTGATTTATTTATTCACTACAACAATTCCAGAAAGTAGGTACCAGACTGTCCATTTACCGATTAAAAAACAAAGGCTAAAGGGAGATGATGTGACTTATTCAAGGTCATGCAGACATGGCAGATCTGGGGTGAAAAAAATTGGCTCAGTATAACCTCAACTCCATGCTGTGAGCCACTGTAACTTCAGAAAAGCAAACACAGGCAGCTTCCCCTCTTTGCACCCTGTCCCTGTATGGGTAGGGGGGAGAATTATGTTAGAATGAGAGAATTATGCCCTTTACCACTCATCTAATGCTTTCAGGTCCCATAGGAACACTGCCTCTTCCACAAGAGCCCTGTTGAAATCCATCCGTCCCTCGCTGGACTCCCCTGTCTCTTAGCTTGTACTTCTGTTAGCACACTTAGCACTTTCTGCCTCCTGTTCCAGTTAATTGTGTCTGATTCTCCCTCTACACTCTGCACTTGAGGCAAGTTGTTTAGACTTTCATTATAGCACTTAGCATCTTGTGTGAATGCTAGCTGTGCCTGCATTGGTCTCCCATCTTATTCTTTCCTTAAAAACAAGGGCTGTGTCTTAGGAATCTTCATGTGTACTCAACACAGACGCTTTCTAGGCGAGGCTGGTACATGCAGCTGATTACTTCATTCTGTCTCAACTGTTGACTACGGGGACTGACAATTTAGGTCTATGATCACATCCTACAAAAAGTGCTACATAGCTCATTGCTGAATATCACTATGGTCACTTTCTAAGTACAGCCCTTGGGAAGCTACACACCAACACCAGCGCCTAGTCCAACCTTCAAAGCAACTTTGGAACTCTTTTTCTGGAATGGCCATCAGAGCTGTTGTCGTATTATGCTTGATATCCTGAATGGTATCAAAATGTCTTCCTTTCAATACTTCCTTTATCCTTGGGTAAAGAAAGAAGTCATTGGGGGCCAGATCAAGTGAATAGAGAGGGTTATTTGTTTACTGGCTAAAAATTCCCTAACAGAAGGTTACCTACAATTAAGTTCATGAACTTGCCAAGGTACCATGCACAATGGCCATTCTAAAAAGAGTTCCAAAATTGCTTTGAAGGGTAGACTAGGCACTAGGGTTGATGCATAGCTTCTCAAGGGCAGGACTTTGAAGGTGACTGTAGTGATATTTGGTAATGAGGCATGCAGAACTTAGAACAATTAAGTTCAAGGGCTTAATTGCTGGACCTCATATGACACCCCACTGTGTTCTCTTCCCTGCACCCTTCCCATGGTCAGGGTTATTAATAGGGTAATGCCAGACAGCATACAGAGAATTCTGCTCTCAAGTGACAAGGGGGCTGTGTTGTCCCTGGCACATGCAGCCCCTTTTTTTCTGTGTCACACTCTCCTCTTCGTCTTCTTTTCTCTAGTGGAGACCTGTCTGTCAAGTTTTGCCTCAACTCAAAGTTCACTTCAGGAAAAGGACTGCTTACTCTGTCCTCATGCTCTGTAACTAGTGATTTACTTCTGCCTAGGAAGAACAGCTCTACTACTTATAGCGGGAAATAAATCTTCACAGAGATTGTTTTTCAAGTGAGGGTGCTAAAGGGCCACCTGGAATATACAGGTTCACCTGACAGTGCTCTTTGTTGACTGGACACCTGAGTAGTTAAAGTCACAGGTGTGATGTTAGACAATTGGATTCAAATCCCCCCTGTGCCCCTTGGGCAAGTTAATTAGTAACTCTAAAACCTTCATTTGCTTCTCTGTATTATAGAAATATTTTCCACCTTATGGGGCTGCTCTGAGAATTAAATGAGTTTAAAATACACTCTTAGTATTGTGCCTGGCTTGAGAAATGCCTGCTATTCTATTGCTGGGATAGTGGTTAAGCAGTTAGCTCCTAGTCAAAAGGTCAGCAATTGAAATCCACCAGCTGCTCCTTAGAAAGAATTCTATTCTGTCTTATGAGGTGGCTATAAGATAGAATCGACTCAGCGGCAACAACTTTGGTTTTTGGTTATTCTACTGCTACACTTAGTCCCACGGCTGTGCTGTAACTGTTGTTTTGTAAACACCACCACGTAACAGTAGAGAAGCAAGAGCACTTGCTGACAACTGAAAATTTGATCTTTGCAATTACTAGGAAATATAGAATCACATTGAGTTTCTAGTTGGGAGTCTAAGAATAGCTATAGTCAAGTTTTTCTGCTTAAAAATAACTCAGGCTATAAGAATGGAAAGTTCTTTAGAAAAACATCTTTATCAATTATATCATTTTACAGAAAACTTAGATCTGTAGAGGTGAAATAACATTTGCAGGGTGAACAGGGTAAAACCTAACAAAGCTGGGACTCAAATCCCTATCTGTGACCTCCGTCCAGCATTGTTAGCTGCTGTTGGGTCAGCTTCTGTCTCATGGTGACCCTCACACACAATGAAATAAAATACTTGCTGGGTCTTGCACCACCCCCATGATTGGACAATATTCCCTTGTGCTCTGAAGGGTTGGAGTTGATACATTTTTTTGGAAGTAGATTACCAGGACTTTCTTCCTAATCTGTTTTAGTCCAGGAGCTCCACTGGAACCTGTTCAACTTCATAGCAACATGCAAGCCTCCACTGAGAGATGCGTACTGGTTGCACATAAGGTGTACTGACAAGAAATCAAATCCGGGTATGGGAGAATTCTAACACTGAACCACCAGTGATCTCTAGTCTGGTGTGTCTACACTGTCTCTTGAGTTACTATGTCTTTGATTTAACCATTTCATACCTCTTCAGCTTTCCATCAGCTCTATGGTAAATGGACACTGGCTGAAGACATGGTTTTGTCTGGTGTTGAGAGGATGATGGTAACACTTTGTTACCAAGAAAAGTCTATTGCTCTTGCAGACAAGTCCTTTGTTTCAAACGCTGCCAACGTCATTTGCTCTAGCATACTGGGCTGAGCTTCAGTGAGCATAAAACACAGTGAAAAGACACAGGAGTTATCCTTCTGCATATTAAGAGACCACAGCCAAGAACTAGCACAGCTGGAGATATGAGATGAAGTGAGACCTTGGGTTGAAACCTCTGCAACTGAAACTCCTGCCTCTCAGGGAGTCCCTTACTCAGAGAGCACACGGGGCATCCACTCTGGGCTAAGTCTGCCCTGCACTCTACCACGCCCCGACTCTGGTTTATGCTGGTCCTTCTGCTGTCCTCTACCACTGAAGATGATAAAGGCCTTTTTTTTTTTCTCTATCATTTGACAAATACTTTCATACCTAACCCTTGTAACAATGATATGAGGCAAGTGTTATCATTGTCATTTCACAGAGGGGAAATCTGTGTATCAAAGGGGTGACATGACTTGTCCAGGGTCACAAAACTGACCTTCCATCAGGTGACAGTCAGCAGAGCATCTAGATGAAAGGCTGGACTCAGGCACCAGCTGCCTGTGTTTGAATCCTGACATTTACATCTCACTTGTGTTACACATCTAAGCCTCTTATTTAACAGTCTAAGCTTCAGTTAGGAGCCCTGGTGATGCAACAGTTAAGTGCTTGGCTGCTAACAGAAATGCTGGTAGTTTGAACTTACCCACTGGCTCCACTGGAGAAAGACCTGTAATCTGCTCCCATAAAGATTGTTGCTGTTAGGTGCCTTCAAGCTGACTCCAACTCTGAGCGATCCTATGTACAACAAAACGAAACATGCCTGGTCTTGTGCCCCCCTCACAACTGCTGCTATATTTGAGCCCATTCTTGTAGCCACTGTATCCAACCATCTTGTACAGGGTTTTTCTCTTTTTCACTGATCCTCTGCTTTATTAAGCGTGATGCCCTTCTCCAGGGACGAGACTAGTTCCTCCTGCTACCACGTATAAAGTAAGGAAGACCAAGTTTCCGAGCCATTCTCACTTCTAAAGAGCATTTTAGTTGTACTTTTAAAAATTACAGTGTTGATGAAAAATAATAAATGTACTATGGATTTGGAGGAAGAATGAACAAACATGTCTTGAAAGAAATACAACCTGTCAATATTACAGCCTAGAAGCAGTTCTGCTCTGTCATGTGAGGTCAGTATCTCACCCACACCCAGCAACAACAATAACATTCTTCAGTTTCCTTATCTGCAGAATTAGAGTAATCATAGTCTCAACCTCAAAGGACTGGGAGGAGAAAATGAGTGATTGTATGCAAAGTGCTTAGAACAGCAGCTGGCACATAATACCTGCTCAGTAAATGTTGCTATGGAAACTAGGCTGTGTCCTGTTTGAATCATCTTTTCCAAGGCTCATCTGAATTGCTGAGAAATCTTATTCTGACTTCTTGTAAATAGATGCAATTTCTGCCTCTTTTAGACCCTGTAATCATTTGTACTTTGCTCACAGCAGACAGTATATTCTGCCACGCACTGGAGAGATCTGTACATTTGTTCTTTTTGCCCCACCCTCCGTTACCCTGTGAGAACAGTGGAAACAGAGAGAGAGCTCTGATAGAAGAATATTCTCTGCCGCATCCTGCATGCTGTCTGCTGCCAAAGAGGAAGCTGACAAAGGCTGGTTATGTTGAACTCAGTTGAACCTAGAATCACTTCCCACTAAATTCTGGAATCTTAAGACTGGACAGGCTTCTTTAGAGATCAGCCAATCCTAAACTGATGCTGTAGAGATGAGGCTGCTGGGAGCCAGAGAGGGAAGGACACTTGTTTAAAGAAATGTAGTGTGTTAGTGGCAGAATTAAGTGTGGAAACTAGATCTCCTAGTGACCAGCATCCCTGGGCTCTTCCCAAAGCACCAGGGTGCATATATGTCTCCATGTAACAGAGGAAAAATTAGTCTCTGTACCCTAAACAAAGCAAGCAGGCTGGACAAAAGTGAGCACATGGTAAGCTTCTGCTGAGGGATTAATTGCTGGAGATGGACACCATGTTTGGTGAAGTGGAGGCCCGACCATGTGACAGATTAGCATAGTGGCTGATAGAATGATGGATTCAAATGTGTTGGTGATGGTGAAGATGACACGGGACAGCGGAAGGCTTTGCCTTGTACATAAAGTTGCCATACATCAGAGTTGACGCCACAGCAACAAACAACAGGCTTCAGCACAGTATTGCTCAAGGAATGAAGATATAGTAGGCATTTATATCCAAAAAGCTATCAGGGGTACAGGACATGACTAAACTGCTAAAACAGCTTCTCTGAACTGCTTTGGCATTTTTGTGTTGCGTGAATAGACCAGGAGGACTGTGAAGGAGAAGCTACTGAGTTCTGAGTGCACTGTTGCTGCTGAAAGCGCTAAATGTATTCAATTCAGATCTTTCACCGGTTCTCTTCCTTGTTCCATTTTAAATGGGGTCTTAGTCATCTGGTTCTGTTATAACAAAAATACCACAAGTGTGGATAGCTTTAATAAAGATAATTTCTTCTGTCACAGTTCAGTAGGCTTCAAGCCCAAATTCAGGGCATTGGCTCTAGGAGTAGGCTTTCTCTGTTGTCCGTGGGGGAAGGTCCCTGTTGTCTATCTTTCCTTGTACTGGGAGTCTCTGAGGCTCAGGACCCTTGGGCCTTTCCCCTAGATGCATGCTGCCCTTGGCATTGCTTCTTGGTAGTAGGAGGTCCCTAACCCTCTGCTTGCTTGATTGCCTTTCCTTTATATCCCAAAAGATTGCCTCAAGGCACAATATAAAGTCACACATTGAGTCCTGCCCCACCAACACAACTGCTGCCCATCTTCCCTCATGAGCATCATAGAGGTAGGGTTTATAGCATATGGGAACATCACAAAATACTTGGAATCATGGTCTAGTCAAATTGCTACACACATTTTGTGGGGGACACAATTCAATCTATGACACATGGAACCTACATAAGCTGGAGTTGGCATTGGTACATAGAAGGTAATAAAATACATGTTCCCTTCACAAAGAGGACATTCCTACAGTTCTCCATCTGTTCGATAACCTAGTAAGAATGGCAAAAGGTAAAATCCCTATCAGCCTCTCAGAGACTCTCCTCCATGGACCACTGTCAAGTCTTCTCCTCATGTTGAGGTTTCACATAATGTTTAAAATGTACAGTGAGTCAGAGATAATTCTATATGGGTCAGCGTGACTAGATCAGACATGTTCCGATTCCTGAGACTGTCAAATCTTGTCTTCCAAAGTGAGATAAGTAAATAAGCCTAAAGGTGATAAGCTCCCTACCATTTCTGTAATGCACATGCCCTGGGAAGGATGACTAGGGAAATATTCGGCTCTATGCCTATAAAGAGTGGCATGCGAAAGTATGATAAGGGGCTCCAACTAGGAAGGAAGACTGTCGAGACTCACACCCTTACATCCTGCTTTCTCAGAGTGGAATGCCCAAGGCAACCCTTAGCCACAAAATGAGCCTCTGAAAGATGGGAATGCTTGTCAAGTCATGGTAAGTGAGAAATGACCATTCACAACACAACCATTCTGAGGAGAAATAGGAGAAAAAGGTCTGATCTTGGGACTTGGGGAGAAGCCATCATCTGTTTCATCTTTATGCCGAAGAAATAAATTTAAAACAATTGTTAACACCTAGAATTCATAAGGGTTTGTAACAGTTAAATGCTTATAACAGCTGCTATTAGTAGCTGTCCTCAAGTTGACCCTCTGAGTCATGGAGACCCACACACAACACTGGGGCTGATCAGTTGTGGATTAGACAGTTGTAAGTCATAGGGTTGACTTTGGCTGATTTTCTCAAGTAGATCTCCAGGCCTTTCTTTGTAGTCCTTCTTGGTCTGGAAGCTCCACTGGAAACTGTTCAGCACTACAGGACCATACAAAAGCCTCCAGTGACAGATGAGAGATGGCTGCGCATGAGACGCACTGGCTGGGAATCGAAACCAGGTCTCCATCGTGGAAAGCAAGAATTGACCACTGAACCATGACTACCCACAGAAATGAACTAGGGAGGAGGCCTATTTCCAAAGAAAAGTCACCCAAAAGCCATTACCGAGTACTAGCTAACTTGGTGGTATCCATTTGCTTCCCTTTGACAGGTTTTAATTGTCTCTGAGTGGCCTCTGACCCATGGTTACCTCATGCAAAACAGAACAAAACATTGTCCAGTCCTGTGTTGGCTTTACCGTTGTTGGTATGCTCAAGTTCATTGTGGCCACTGTGTATTTTGAGAACCTCCCAGTCTAGGGGCTCATCTCCCAGCACTATATCAGACAATATTTCGTTGTGATCCACAGTGTTCTCGTGGTCTAATTTTTTGAATTCGATTGCCAGGCTTTTCTTCTTAGTCTCCCTTAGTTTCGAAGCTCTGCTGAAACCTGCCCACGCTGGGTGAGTCTGTTGCTACTTGAAACACCAATGGCATAACCTTTAGCACCATAGCAACACATGAGCCACTAGAGTTCAACAAACTGACAGAAGGGTGGTGACTGATTGACTGATTGATTCATTATTAGGATCAATCATTACTACTATTATATCAGCCCATATAGCGGTTTAACAAATATATTGTGGAAACAAGAACATTCAACTGGGCATAGTGTCTGCCTTCACAGAGCTCACGTGCCATCTTACTCACGTCATATACCATGTGTGCAGCTGACACTATCATCAAGTTTGTCTTAAAGAACTACCTTTTCCGTTCCTGCGATTGATTACAACTTCTAAACTGCTCCACAGGTGAGCCCTTAGGTATGCTGAATGCAGGCATAATTTTTGGGTGACATTTCTAAATTTAAATTTTCCCTAGGCATGATGGAGCTGACCTGGTATACGGAAATTCCATTACTTCCAAACAATGGCATTTTCTGTCCTATCAACTCCTTCCATGTTTATGGAAGCAACAAAGATTAAAACCATATTGATCTGTGAATTCTGAAGTCTAGTGAATTAATAGGTTTGGCTGTTCTTTTTGTTCTTCTTTGTTTTTCACTTTTAAATTTAAGCAATGCCTCTCCTTTTTAAAGAAAACTTCAGTCCTTTTCTTACTGAATGTTCTGTCAGCCTGTAACATCTAGGCTGTCACTTACCACCTCCTACTAATATATTAAGCACCCACTGATTCTGTTGAGCTGTAAGTTCCTTGAAGTCAGAGACATTTTTACATGGATAAGAACTAGGTCTGCAGGTCTCTCCTTATCTGGGTTCATTCCTGGAGGCAGTATTCCATCATGCAGGGTCAGCATGAAGAATCCAGTGAGTTCTTCACCTCTGAAAACACCTTGAACTTACTCTTCATTGGAGCCCTGGTGGCCGGATGGTTAAAGGAACTCATCTAGGGGAGGAGTCAAGCTGGCGGACTAAATGTAATTCTCCTGAAATCCCACTGGAAACAAAGACCTGATATAGTTAAACGGAACTTCTGGACCCCTAGTGAGCCCTGGGATGCGGCATAGGGCTGTTAATTTGGACTTCATACCACTGAACGCAAAACCTCCTCTTTTTCACTGACCCCGCCCTCAGCAAGCACAGGCTTGCACAGACCGAAGGTAACTCACCATTTTGATTTTCTTTCCCTCTATCTTGGCCAGCGGGCAGAACTGGGACTTGACTAGCTGCTGGTCTCGGATGCACCGCTGGTGGGACTGGCAAGCATAATTGCCAGGTTCTGAGAGCCTGCCTTTGGACTCTATGCACCTTGGCTCCTCTGGCCTATCAGGAAATGGAGAAGCCCAGGCAGAGGCCCTGGCCAGACTTGGTTCTTAGGCTGGGAGGTGGCTCCTGCCAGGGCGAGGGGGCGCTTTTGTAGCAGGCAGGCGGTGTTTTGCACAGTGTTGCCTGGCACCGGGGCCTAGCGGTAGAGGCTGTGGACTCTGGGCATTTTAGCACTTGGCCTCTCTATCTGCTGGGAGGCTGGTCCTGGCTGGCTGGCGAGCTTACATGGGATGCCATCTTGTTTTGCTGGGGAGCGGGGTCATCAATACGGAAGCCTCAGCTGGACCTAATTCCTGGGCTGAGAGGCAGTTTCTACCCAGAAGAGACTGCTTTTCTAACAGAAAAGCAGAGTTCTACACAATATCGCCTACAGCTAGGGCCTGACAGCAGAGCTCAGCAAGCCAGTAGCCTTTCTGTATTTTGAGCTAGTTTATAACATCAGTGTTCAATACAGAGGTGCTTACTTTGCCAGCTGGGAAGAGGGACCTGTACACCTGAAAACCTGACTGCCTTTGGAAGGTACCAAATACTTGTTACTTCTCATCTTAAGACGTCCTAGAGAAACAACCGTGGTATATCTTCACAGTGTCTCTCCTAGCCTCTATTGACCCACATTATGCCCCCAAAGCAGCAGACGCTAGAGAGGACGGTAACCCAGAAGTCACCAATGGCATCAGAAGGCCCCCAAAAGAAACCACCTCAGAACTTCCCAGATGAAGCTTTTCTGAAACTATCAGAAGGTGAATACAAAACAATTATATATAGAGCCCTACTAGATCTTATACAAAATGCAGCAGAGCAAAATGAAAAATTAAGCAAGCTGTTTGATCTGATGGAACACCAGTACTCTGAAATCCAGCAGATCAAGAACAAAATCAAAGACATGGAAACTCCCATTCAAAGACAAGAAAACAGAATAGAACAAATGGAAAAGAGAATTTCTGACTCGGAAAACAGAGCCACTGACTCTAGCATCTATGAGGAGAAATCAGAAAAAAGAAACAAGAAAAATGAAGAAGCATTAAGAAGCATGTGGGACTCTATTAAGAAGAACAATCTACAATTAATTGGAGTTCCTGAACAGGGAGAGACACCTGAGAACTCAGAGAGTATTGTGGCTGAGCTGCTGACAGAAAACTTCCCAGAAATTATGACAGAAGAGGATATAGATATCCAAGATGTGTATCAAACACAACTCAATATAGATCTCAGTAGAAAGACTCCAAGACATATTATAATCAAGCTCAACAAAACGAAACATAAGCAGAAACTCTTAAAGGCAGCAAGACTCAAAGCAAAGCTAACATTCAGAGGGAAACCCTGTAGGCTTTCATCAGATTTCTCTGCAGAAACGATGCTGGCACAGAGACAGTGGCACAACACATTCAAAGCCTTGAAGGAGAAGAGCTTCCAACCAAGAATTATATATCCTGCAAAACTATCTTTTAAATGTGAAAATGAAATTAAGACATTCGCAGATAAACAGAAACTCAGAGATTTTGTAAAAACCAAACCAAAGCTACAAGAAATACTAAAAGAATCTCTTGGTTTGGAAGAACAAAACTGCTAACTTTGTATTTTAGAAAGACACATTATCCAGAATCCTACTGAGTTAGGGAAGGCTCCAGACACAATCAAAGCTATAATAGTGAAAGAAACAATCCAGTAATGATATCATGTAAACTATGATATCATCATGTTAAAAAGAGGGTTGTACTACAGTCATTATAGTCCTTCCAGTTGAAGAGGAAGTTGACAAGACTGGTAGCAATCAAAATTGGGGTTATATATAGTTTATTAAATGGGATCATAGGGGCAGTCATAAAGCATAATAAAGAAGCAACATACCATATCAAGAAATGTAATATAGGAGTCTCAACAACCACAAAACCAACCCTGAAAAAGGTGAATAATCAACTTGCAAAGAAGGTCACAGAACAGATTAATAAGAACAACAGAGAAAACATCAACTCACAAATAAACATCACAATGGCAGCACTGAACATACCTATTGGATCAAAAGACATGGCCTATCTATATGTTGCCTATAAGAAACTCACCTTAGACCTAAAGATAGGAACAAACTGAAAATCAAAGTATGGAAGAACATATATCAAGCTACCAATGAACAAAGAAGAACAGGTGTGCAAATCTAATCTCAGATAAAATTGATTTTAATGTAAAATCCACCATCATGGACAAGGATGAACACTATTTATTACTGAAGGGTTCAGTACACAAGCAGGACTTAACAATATTAGATATTTATGCACCTAATACTAGAGCACCTAAATATGTCAAAGAAACACTGACTACACTCAAAAAGGAGACAGATCACTCCACAACAATAGTAGGAGACTTCAACACTCCACTCTCAATATTGGACAGATCATCTAGAAAAAAGCTTAGTAAATACACAGAAGACCTTATTGCCACAATTAACCAACTAGACCTCATCGAGATATACAGAACTTTCTATCCATCAGTGGACAACTACACCTTCTTCTCCAGTGCACATGGAACATTCTCTAGAACAGATTATGTGTTAGAATATAAAGCAATTCCTAACAAAGCCTATACCATTGAATTAATGCAAAGCATCTTCTCATACCATAAAGCCATAAAAGTCAAAATCAATAGCAGAAAAAACATAAACAGAAAGCAGAACTCATGGAACCTGAACAACACCTTGCTCAAAAAACCATGGGTTATAGAAGAAATCAAGGATGAAATAAAGAAATTCATGGATTCCAATGAGAAGGAAAACACTTCCTACCAGAACCTATGGGATACAGCCAAAGCAGTGCTCAGAGGTCAATTTATCTCCATAAATGCATACATCTGTAAGGAAGAAAGAAACCAAATCAAAGAACTGACCCTACAGTTTGAACAAGTAGAGAGAGAACAACAGAGGAACCCCTCAGGCATCAGAAGAAAACAGATCATAAAGATCAGAGCAGAACTAAATGAATTACAGAATAGAAGAACAATTGAAAAGACTAAAAGCTGTTTTTTTGAAAAGATCAACCAAATTGACAAACCATTGGCTACACTTACTAAAGAAAAACAGGAAAGGAAACAAGTAACCCAAATAAGAAATGAGAGGGGAGTTGTCACAACAGATCAGCAGAAATCAAAAATAGCATAGCTGAATACTATGAAAGACTGTATTCTAACAAATTTGAAAACCTAGAGGAAATGGACAAATTCCTTGATTCATATCATCTACCAAAATTATCACAAGGTAATGCAGAACAACTTAATAAACGCATCACAAAGGAAGAGATTGAGAAAGTCATCAAAAAACTGCCAACCAAAAAAAGTCTGGGCCCAGATGGCCTCACTGCAGAATTCTACTAACCTTTTAGAGAAGAGTTATCTCCAATACTACTGAGACTATTTCACAGTATAGAAAGGGATGGAATATTCCCAAATTCATTCTATGAAGCCAGCATAAGCCTCATACCAAAGCCAGGGAAAGACCCAACAAAAAAGGAGAACTACAGACCGATATCACACATCAATCTAGATGCAAAAAAATCTTCAACAAAATTCTTGGCAATAGAATACAACAACATATTAAAAAAATAATCCATCATGACCAAGTTCGATTCATACCAGGGATGTAAAGGAACTCATCTCTTAACCAAAATTTTGACAGTTTAAATCCACTAGCCATTGCAGCTCTACTCTGTCCTGTAGGGTTGCTCTGAGTCAGAATTGACTCTGTGGCAATGGATTTTTGCTGTTTATAGCCCTTATTAACTTAAACAGTAATTTGGTCATTTCTTCAGATTTTCCCTCATTGGAGTGTAATGTCGTTTTGGGAAGGGACTTTCACTTATTCACAACTCTATTTTCAGAGCCTTAGTAAAGGGCTAAGGAGCCCTAGTAGCACAAAAATTAAGCACTCTGCTACTAACCAAAGTGTCAGTTCACACTCCCCTAGCAACTCCACAGGAGAAACAGCTGGTGATCTGCTCCCACAGAGAACTCTATGGGGTAGTTCTACTATGTGACCTTGGGTTGGTGTGAGTTGGCATTGACTCTATGGCACACAACAATAACAGCCGAGAGCTTGGCGTTATAAATACTAAAAAGGAAAAGAAAAGTAGTAAAAGTAGTAATATTAACACATATGAAGCACTTAAAAGTCTAGGAATATTAGGAAGGCTCAATAAGAATTAATTACTTTTTATTTTTAGACTTATGTTATCTAGAACTTTGAGGTTCAGAGAGGAAAGCTTGCTATGGAGCTAACCTTTGGATGTATACAATTACGTTTTGAATTACTTTGGCTCTCAGATTGCCATTAGTGACCAAACCCAAACCAAACACATTTCCATTGAGTTACTTAATTTTGACTTATAGTGACCCTATAGGACAGAACAGAACTGTCTTCTAGGGCTTCCAGGACTATAAATCTTTATGGAATCAGACTGCCACATCTTTCTGACTTGGAGCTAAGAGACTTCAGCAGTCAGCCTTTCAGTTAGCAGCTAAATGCTTTAACCACTGTGCCACCAGGGCTCCTAAGACTAACAAAAGTATAATTTTTCAATTGTGAGACAGCTGCATTTACTGAGGCAGGGCCAGAGTCATTCTTTTCAGCCCCCCATAAAACCTATCACTGTACCTCAAACTTCAAAAAGACTTGAGTATCTCTTGGGCCACAGTTACCATGTTTGATAACACTGCTGTACACCAACACAACTCATCAAAAAGACCTTTGCTAATACTAGCTCTCCAGAGCCTTTTATTAATTAAACGCTCTTCTGGGTGATTGGGGTCTCATTGTCTCTTTTGAGTGCTTATGGTCAAAGAAGTAGCCCTGATGGCTGTCTTGGAACAAGCGCTAAGTTCTCAAACTTCAGCTTGCATTAGATTCACTGAAGCCATATTAAGACACAGATGGCTGGGCTCTGGCCCCCGAGTTTCTGAATCACCAGCTCTGACAGAGCTCTAGAATTTGCCTTTCTAACAAATTTCTAGGTGATACTGATATTGCTGATCCAGGACAATTCTGTGAGAACCATGGACTAATGAAATAAAGGAGATAAAAGGAGCTCTTGCCTAGAGGAAAAACCCCATGCTCTGCTTAGCAGTTGCTGCAGTGGCAGTGATCTCCATCTCAGTCCTGGAAGCTCTGTTTGCAACCCATTCTCGTTACAGTCAAGGAAAATTATGCATAAGTATCAGCTGCAGGACCTTGCTGAAGGAATGAAAAGCAGGGCCTCTAAATTTTCATCACCAAGTTTCCATATTTTCCTCCTTCTCAGTTGACAACTAGTGAAATGACTTGATACTTTAATATCTCACAGTTAATATTATACTTCGGCAGTGTATTTTATGTTTTTCCAGAGTGCTTTCATCCATATTATCACATTTGATTCTTATAATAACCTCTTTAGGGAAGACAGGCAGAGATTAGCATCACTGTTTGAATGACAAGGCAATGGCATCACAGATGGGTGTCCAGATTCATACTGTGGGCTAATGGCAGAGTCAACTAGGACCCAGAATCCCTGAATCCTTGCCTGGTCTTTTTCTGTGATAGTACTTGGTCTTGGAGGAGAGTCAGTTCTGCCTTTAGCTCCTTCCATGTACTGAACATTAATTTCTTTCAGATTCTCAAGCTACAAGACATCATATGGTAATCAGGTTATTCTTAGGCACTTTGGGGAGACAGACTCAACTGGGAGTCTCAAGAAAGTTTTGAACTCTTTCCTAAAGCTATACGTATAAATATATAATGCAATTTACATAAGATTTTAAGTTGGACATGAATCCCTTAACATCTAGCACCATCAAGTTACATGACTGCCAGGGCGGTGTTCTCAGTGAGTTAATCGTGGCTCTGTAAAATTACCCACAAACCTAGGAAGAGGATGAGAGGCCATACACTCACTGTTTTGGTTGGTTAGTTCTGCAGTTTTTAACAGACGAAAAAATAGATTCAAGAACTCAAGTGATTTTTTTTTTTTTTTTAAGGCACCATAGCCAAACACAGGCAGAACTAATGTGGAAACCAAGACTGCTGGAAGTGACTTAGTATTACAGAAACAGAATGGCTTTGGAGTAAGGGAATATTTAAGGCTTGGCTTTTATTGTTTACTGGCTGTAAGACTTCCCTTAACCCCTCAAAGACTCAGTTTCCCCATTTTACAAATGGCAATCAGAAGACCAATTGACGTCTGACTACGATGTTCTGAAAAGTGCTTTTATTCTAAGGATTAAATGAAAGAGCAGATGTCTATTCTAATACAAATTGTGACATCCAGTAAATATCAACTCCGTTTCTCAGCTTAATTTCACCTGTAACAAGGGCATAAAGTCACCTTTCTCAGGACAGGTGGGTACTACCACTGGGTGACCAGAGGCCATAATGTTCAAGTAACTGGAATTGTATGAATATATAGTGTCATCACTGTGACTACACATAGGTTAACTGACGCTTCTTTAAATGTTTATTTCATTTTACCAAATTGAATATCAGGGACATATTTCTCCTCTCTAAGAATTGGTGAAAGGATACTAAAAAATAAAATTAAATAAAAAACCTTACCAAAGGGGGAGATAGCCCAGGCAAGAGAAGTGTCTAATTTTCCCTACAATTTTCAGTATCCATTTCAGCCTGAGCAAGAGTCTCCTTCACATTGCAGAAGAGTCATGTTATACTTTCTGATTTCTAGAGAGGTAATGATTTTTATCCTGATTCTGTATTTGCACCTATTTCACATTTACAGTCAAGCAGAATGTACTGGTCAGCTCACTCTATACACTTCATTGTGTGTCTTGCGTTAAAACACAAAATTGTTGTTTTTGCTTATACTGACCCCAGAGTTCTGTAAATAGAGGGTAGCCTGGGAATTTACTTTAATCCCTTTATCTCACAGGCAAGCAGAAGAGGCTCTGGGATGGTGGTCAGAGAGTGTTGTGCCTCAAGTGGCATAGCAAGAGTGAGTCAGAGGCAGAACCAACACTTGAACTTACATTTCCTGTCTCCAAACTCAAAGTCCTCGCCATGTTTTGCCTGACTTGCTTTCTGTCTTAAGCAGTCAAAAAGACTAAACAGTTGTAGTATAGCAAAACTTTGTCATTTTTAGTTTTTCCTTGTTGATTCTGACTCATAGTGACTCTGTAGGACAGATCAAAACTGTCCCGTAGAGTTTCCAAGGCAGTCATCTTTATGGTAGACAGCTACATTTTTTCTCCTGGGAAGCAGCTGCTGGGTTTTAACTGGAGACCTTTTGGTTAGCAGCCAAGCACTTAAGTACTGCATGGCTAGGGCTCCTTCAAATCTAGCACTATTACAAATCACCATTTCCAGATGTGTGACAGGCTTGGTGATGCTAATTCCCTTTCCAAGGTCACATAGGCAGGAACTGGGAAGTTAGTATTTGAACATACATCTGTTTGCCTCTGGAGTCCGTTCATCCCCTTATTACCAGATCACTATCTATGGGCAAGGCATATGGGGAGAGAGGAGTTGGCAGTATTAGAGGGTGGGGTGGGGCATGGAAGGGACTATGCAAGCAACCCTCTGAACTTTTCCAGGTGTGCATGTGCCTCTTACCAGGGCTTGAAATACAATCATATTTGCTTTTGAGGTCCCAATGTCAGTGATATTTCCTCCTGGAAGGGTTCTAAAACACTATGAGATTGGATTAGTTAACTCCTCCTGCTTGGTCCCAGCACAACACTGTCCATCTCAGAATCTTTATACTTCCTACCTGACATTTGGTCACTTGTGTTACCCACTTACTCACTAGTCTTGGAGTTCCTCCAGATGAGTACTTTACCTTCCAAGGACTAGATGGTGCCTTGTATACAGCATGTCACCTATTAAATATTCGTGGAATGCATGAATTTTAGGCAGAAATTGCCAGCAGAGGGTTCCAGCTAATAGAAACATCAGAATTCTAACGGCGAATCCATTCTTGGGTATGAACTGAAGCTTTAGGGGAAAGGACTTCTGAGAAGTTGAATCTGGGCACCATGTGGTCACTAAGATTCTGGTCTCATGCTTAGACTCGCTAAACTTTGTGATCCTAGTTATTCTGTCTATGCCTCAGGTGTCTCATTTATACAATTGAGATAATAAAAATGAGGTTTCTGGGAAGCTGAAATGACATAACGCACTTAAGAGCTTGACAAAGTGCTCTGTTTTTGTAAGGGCTCAGATGTTTGCCCTGCTCCTGTGGCTGCTGCTACTTGTTCTCTTAAAGTTATTATTAGAGAAAGTGGGGAAAATAAGGTATTTCAAGCAAAAGGTGACTTCTGAGTAATGTACAGAGATAGGAAGAGATTTTCTGCCTTTGCTATGAAGACAATTCACGGCACTGGCAAGAAAAACTGTAGACAGATATTCAGTGTTGACAAAGTCCAAATGCATGAAGGAAATCAAATGCTCAGAAAACTAGTGACCCTTTGAAATCACATGAAACTCCAAACTATACTCTGTCCGGTTGATTTTGATTCACAGTAACCCTAAAGGACAGATTACAACTGTCCATAGGGTTTCCAAGGCTATAATCTTTTTGGAAGCAGACTGCCACATCTTTCTGCCACACAGCAGCTGCTGGCTCATGCTACTAATCTTTTGGTTAGTAGCCATGTGCTTTAACCACTGGACCACCCAGCTTCATTAAAATCATACTGGATGCTTGTTTTAAGAGCTGAAATAAAAATGAAGAGTCTCGTTTGTGTGCCTGACGTCTTTGTTGTTTCTACTGAACCTACAGGTGAGGCTCTGTGTAGTGGCTGCAGTTTTGTTCCCAGGAAGTAAGTGAATCAGTCATTTGGACCCCTGGGAATACGGGCTGCTAGCTCTTACTCTTTCTGGAGAAAAGTGGTGTGTCAGCAGCTATTGTATTTATCTGGTTTTGGCTCTGTTTCTGGTCTTCTAGTTCTTACCTAAGGGTGCCTGAGGATAATGGGAAGAGTGATTTGGATCTTTGTGATCAGGATTAGAGAGAAGGAGTGTGCTGGTATACATGATACCTTAATTGGTATACTTGCCTCTGACGTTTACTTAGCCACCTACTTCTACTCTGTAAGACAATACAGAACTGGCTGAATAAAGGATACGTTAGACCAGGTCATTTCTCTGGTATCATACCTACAGTGAGGCTGCATGCCCGGTTAAAACTGGGTATTTTTTATCCTTATGTCTGTTGTTTGAGTCTATCTATCTTTCTTTCTTAGTTCTGCTCAGGTCCTCTTGATGCACTCTATGCTGCTCTTCTAAATAGCTAGCAGAACTGCTTCTGGAAATTGACATGGTTTTAGCTTCCTTGACGCTGTTCAAACCATTTCCACCACTAAGAATGCCCATGTCCTATTATGGTTATCAAAGAAACCTGGATTTGTATGTGGGGTATAGCAACAACTGGGAAATAACATAGAATCATCTCAAGATGACCTGCTAGGTTTAAATTTTGTCGGCTGGGACAATTGTGGAAGTGGATGGGGCAGAAATCTCAGTGGGGCTAGGATGGAGGATAAGATGGACTGAGTCTAGAATTTAAATTTTCTAATTAACAACATTGGAAACCCTTGTGGCCTAGTGGTTAAGTGCTATGTCTGCTAACCAAGAGGTTTGCAGTTTGAATCCATCAGTTCTATTTTGATCTACAGGGTCTTTCTGTGAGTCAGAATCGACTCAAGAGCAGTGGATTTTTTTTTTTTTAGGTTTAATTAATAATGTGCAACATGCAGGTTCAATAACCAAACCTATCACATTTCAAACAACTTTAAATTTTTGGAGAAACTTCCAGTGCCTGATGCAGAATCAAGTCTTCTAAACCACATGAAAGTGCTCCATCACTTCTGTACCCTGTGGGCAGATGCACGTTGACTGTGAAGTCTGTGTGAGTTGGGTGATTTAATAAGTTTACTTATTGAACTCGGTAACAACAGATGTTAGATGAGAAAAATAGAAGGTGGCTGTGGGCTGGAGGAGTGGGACACAGCTGCTCAGAAAGGGAAGGGTGACAATCTGTAAGAAGAGGGGGCGTCGAGATTACAGGCTCACCAAATATGAAGCCCTCTGGGGGTGAAAATAAAAACAAACAAAACAACCTACCACTCCAGGGTATACTGGTTATCATAGGCACCAGTGCCCAAGATGATTAATCAACAACCAGTTATCACCTGCCTACTATGAGCAAGATTCCATTCTGAGAATTCAAGGAGAATAGAAAAACACATAAAATAGAGTGCCTTGCTCTGAAAGTAGCTATCTTAAAATCTGTGACACTACCACATGGGCCAAAGATACAACCAATTACTGTAGCATCGTTTCCTGCTCACAGCCACTCCTTACACGTCAGAGTAGAGCTGTGCTCCAAAGCATTTCCAATGACTGACTTGTCAGGAGAAGGTTGCCAGGCTTTTCTTCTGAGGTGTCTCTGGGTGGACTTGAATCTCCAACCTTTCTGTTAGCAGCCAACGCATTAAACATTTGCACCACCTAGGAGTTATGCATATTTAGCTGTTTATACAAAAGGGATATGTATAGAAGCCAGAAGTTTTCTTCTTAAAATACTCCTGATTATTTCACCACTTTCAAGGGAAATTTGTTTATTATTCTCTCAAAGATCCCATTTCCTGAGAATGCTCACAATGGAGGCATTTCTGGAAAATGATCTCATGAAATTCACACAGCTGTCTCTCTGTGCAGACTGTTAAAACACAAGCCATAACCTTGCTTAGGCCAAAAGCAGGTCTTTATAGTTTGATTGGAC
This sequence comes from Heterohyrax brucei, assembly GCA_028571685.1. NCBI lineage: Eukaryota > Metazoa > Chordata > Mammalia > Hyracoidea > Procaviidae > Heterohyrax > Heterohyrax brucei. The sequence goes on along the minus strand of CM053141.1, from coordinate 170,658,942 downwards.
TGTGGTCAGAAATACAGCTTCTTATAAACTATTTGCCTTCATTTCTGTTAGCTGACTTAATGAAAATAGTGTCTCAAGCTGCCAGTTATTCCCAAGGTTGACAGTGGTAGGGCCGTGGTACCTATGGGCCATTGGACAATGAACTTTCAGTCCTGAGATAGCTCAGTAACCTTCAGACTCATCCTTGTTCCTAATTACTTTGAACGGTTCAGCTGTTTTATTCTATCAAGCTAGTCATCTAGGGTTGAGGATTCTGGAGATCTCATTCAGTTTCCGAAAGCTGGCTTAGAGCCTTTTCCTTGGGGAAAGATTTCCTCTGTAAGGGAACTTCAAGATCTTCAGGAAGGTGGGGCAGATGGGTTCTGCATGCACCGTAATGTCTGCTGAGAGACAGGAGGGCTAATCACACACTGACTTATTCTATTACTGGGGAGAAAGGTGGGTTCCTGTCCCTATAATAGTGAAGGTAAGGGTGCAGGTAATAGAAGACTTAAAAATAAGACAGAACCAGAACCAACCATTTATTTAAAATGGAAAAAGGGATGTGTACCTTTATTTGACCATCCACCAAATTTCTTTTAGGAAAAAAAAAAAAACACAATTTGCAGGAAATTAAGGTTACTGCAAATATGAAAGTGACTTGATAATACGTAAGGGGACGTTAACACTGCTACTGCCACCTGAAAAATCCCCAGCGATAAAGCAGCTTTAATTGATAGTGGCAGTTAACTTATTGTCTACCTAGATTACAAACTCTTCAAGAAAAGGATCCTGATGTACTTTTTTATGTGCATACCTCATTATGCCTTGAACCACACAACTTAATGACAAAGTGTCCACTAAGTACCTGCTGGATGGTTTGCTGACGTTTATTATTCCACTATTCACTAAATAAATATCTATTGATTATTCTTCCTTGTTCTGTGAATTCAGCAATGAATAAAAAAATGATTCTGGAGCTCTCATCTTAGAATTCTGGCCAGTGGTACAAAATTGGGTATTATACTTTAGAAGCACATTTGGGAAAGATCATCCAGAACGTGAGAATTACCTGAAATTGTTAGTGATAAAAAACTGTAAATCCACTTGATGTTTCTGAAGAGTGTGATTTCTTTAAGACCTCTTCAACTGACTCAGTGTTTTTCCACCAGCCACTGGGTGCTGACTGATTGCAAAATGATGATATCTACTTCACTCTATGATCTACATTATAGGGTCCCTCCTGTCATCTTTATCGCCACCACATCAACATGTTAACCTGCTTCTCTTTCTTTCTACTCTGTTTAGCTGGTACCTAAGAGGCTGTGTATTTGTGTAGGAAGAGGAGTGAATTATCAATCAAGCAATCTAGGTTTTAATGTCAGTTTTGCTATTAATTAACCTGGTGATATTTTCATTTAGTTTATCAATAAATATTCACAGAGTATAAACAGATAAACACCAGTCCATGCTTATAAGGATGTGGAGTTTGGAGTCAGGATGCCTGGGTTAAAAGTCTAGTTCTGTTACCAGGAGCTGGGTGAGGAGGTAATGAGAAGGGAGTTTATCGCTTGAAGCCTGCTGAGTTTCTGTTGCAGGTGATAGAAAATTTGTGGAAATGGCTAGTGATGATGGCTGTGTAACACAATGAATGCCATTAATGTTACTGGATTACACGCTTAAAAATGAGGAAAATGGCAAAATTTGCTTAAAATAATTTGCACCATAGTAGCCGAAAAAACAAACCCATGCCATTCTGTTGATTCCAACTAATAGCAACTCTACAGGACAAAGTAGCAGTGCCCCCCAGGGTTTCCAAGGGTATAATCTTGATGAAAGCAGACTGCTACATTTTCTTTCACAGAGCAATTGGTGGGTTTGAAGCTTTTGGTTATTAGGTTAGCAGCCAGGCACTTAACCACTATGCTACCAGGGCTCCCCATTGTATGAGGGAGTCTTTTATTTTTTGTGGTGATAGAGTAATCTGTATCCTAGTAATAGTGATGATTGTATGAATTTGTGCATGTGATAAAATTTCATAGAACTACACACACACAAAGGAACTCTGGTGGTGTGACAGGTAAGCACTCAGTACGTCAGTTACTACAAAGGTCAGTTGTTTGAACCCATCTGCAGCTCCCTGGGAGAAAAGACTGGATGATCTCCTCCTATACAGATTACAGCCTAGAAAACCCTATGGGTCAATCCTACTCTGTCATGTAGGGTCAGTATGAGTCAGAATAGACTCAGTGGCACGCAACAGCAACAACAACACGTACACACAGGAGTACATGTTAAAACAGGAGAAATCCAATTATAATGTCTGTAGCTCAGTTGGTGGTATGGTGCTAACGTCAGTTTTCTGGTTTTGAAAATGTACTATGATTGCAAGAGATGTTATTGGTGGGGGCGGCTAGATGAAGGGTACATGGGAACTCTCTGTACTATTTTTGCAGCCTTCTGTGATTCTAAAATTATTTCAAAATAAGAAAAAATAAGAATGCAAAATAAAATTAAAAAAAACCTCTACTTCTCAGGCAAGTGACTTAGCTGGTGTCTTCAACTGTAAAATAGGGATAATAATCATCGCCAAGTGCCCTTGAGTCAGATCTGACTCCTGGTGACCCCAGGGGCCAGGGTAGAACTGACCCCAGGAGTAGTCAAGGAGCACCTGGTGGATTTGAACTGCCAACCTTGTGGTCAGCAGTGGTAGCACTTAACCCCCTACACCACCATTTTAACTTAAGTTCTAAATGAATTACTATGTGTACAAAGCTTACAATAGTGTGCCTGGTATGTGTTGTTGTTGTTAGGTGCTGTGGAATGGCTTTCAACTCATCATGACCCTGTGTATAACAGAATGAAACATTGCCCAATCCTGTGCCATCTTCATAACTGTTGTTATGTTTGAGTCCACTGCAGCAGCTAGTATCCCAATACATCTTGGTTATCTGTTGTTGTTATAGCAGAAATACCACAAGTGGATGGCTTTAACAAAGAGAAATTTAGTCTCTCAGAGTCTAGGAGGCTAGAAATTCAAATTTAGGATACCAGCTCCATGGGAAGGATTTCTCTCTTTGTTGGCTCTGGGGAAGTTCCTTGTCATCAGTCTTCCCTTGCTCAAGGAGCTTCTCAGTGCAAGGACCTTCAGTCCAAAGGACATGCTCCACTCTTTGTTCTTCATTCCTGGTGGCATGAGGTGTCCATTTCTCTCTGTTTGCTTCTCTTTTTTATATTTCAAAAGGGATTGACTTAAGACACAAACTAATCTTGTATGTTGAATCCTGCCTCACTAACATAACTGTTTCTAATCCTCCCTCATTTAACTTCATAGAAATAGGATTTATAACACACAAGAAAATCACATCAGGTGACAAATTGGAGAGGATTCAGTTTAATCCATGACAAGGGTGTTCCTGTTTTTTTCACTGACACTCTATTTTACTGGAAACTCTGGTGGTGTAGTGGTTAAGTGCTATGGCTGCTAACCAAAAGGTCCACAGTTCTAATGTACCAGGTGCTCTCTGAAACCCTATGGGACAGTTCTATTCTGTTCTATAGAGTCACTATAAGTCAGAATTGACTTGATGGCAGTGAGGTTTTTTTTGTTTTTTTTCTGTTTTACCAAACATGATGTCCTTCTCCAAGGTCTGGTCCCTTCTGACAACATGTCCAGACTACGTAAGATGAAGTCTTGCCATCCTTACTTCCAAGGAACATTTTGACTATACTTCTTCAAAAATAGATTTGTTCATTCTTCTGGTAGCCAGTGGTATATTCAATAATCTTCACCAACACCATAATTCACATGCATCAATTCTTCTTCAGTCTTTGTTATTCATTGTCTGGCTTTGACACGCATCTGAGGTGATTGAAAATAACACAACTTGGGTTGGGCTCATCTTAGTCTTCAAGGGGACATCTTTGTTTTTTAACAATTCAAAGAGGTCTTTTGCAGCAGATTTGCCCAATGCAATGTATCTTGATTTCTTGACTGCTGCTTCCATGCTCATTGATTGTGGATCCAAGTAAAAAGAAATTCTTGACAACTTCAATCTTTTCTTCATTTATTATGATGTTGCTTTTTGATACAATTATGAGGTTTCTGTTTTCCTTATGTTAAGGTGTAATCCATGCTGAAGGTTGCAGTCTTTGATCTTCATCAATAAGAGCTTCAAATCTTCTTTGCTTTCAGCAAGCATGGTTGTGTCATCTTCACATCATAAGTTGTTAAGAAACTTTTCTCCAATCCTGATGCTGCATTCCTCTTTACATGCAGTTCAGCCTCTCAGAGCATTTGCTCAGCATACAGATTGAAAAAATCAGGTAAAAGACACACCTTTCCTAACTTTGAATCATTCAGTATTACCTTGTTCTCTTCGAACGACTGCCTCTTGGTCTATGTACAGTTTCCTCATTAACACAGTGTTCTGGAATTCCTATTCTTTGCAACATTATCCATAATTTGTTATGATTCACACAGTAAATGCCTTTGCTTAGTCAATAATACACAAATAAGCATCCTTCTGTATTCTCTACCTTCAGCCAAGATCCATCTGACATCAGCAACGATATCCATAGTTCTATGTCCTCTTTGGAATCTGCCTTGAATTTCTGGACGTATTGCTGTAAATGATTTTGAGGACATTCATCAAAATTTTACTTGCACTATTGATATTAATGACATTGATAATTTATGCATGCCATTGGATCACTTTTCTTTGGAATGGGCAGGAATATGAATCTTTTCTAGTTGGTTGGACTGGTAGCTGTCTTCCAAATTTCTTAACATAGATAAGTTAATGCTTCCAGTATTTATTCCATTTGATGAAATCTCTCAACTGCTAGTCCATCAGTTCCCAGAGCCTTGTTTTTCTCCAATACCTTCAGTACAGTTTGGACTTCTTCCTTTGATACAGTTGATTCTTGGTCATATGCTACTTCCTGAAACGGTTTACTGTTGAGTAATTCTTTTTGCCACAGCGACTCTGTATATTCCTTCCATCTTCTTTTGCTGGTCCTGAATCACTCAATATTTTCTTGCTCTTAGACTTCATCAATATTTCCAACTCAAGGAGCTTAAGAAGTTCAGAGCATGTTCTTCCCTTTTGGGTTTCTAACGCCAGGTCCTCACACATTTCATTACAATACTTGATGTTCTCAAACTGCCCTTTGAAATCTTCTGTTTTTTCTCTTTTCCCATATCACTGTATCATCTCTTCTGTTTGCTTTAGCTACTCTAAGTTCAAGAGCAAGTTTCAGAATCTCCAGTACAAATTTTACTTATTAAATGTTCGATGCTACTATTTATTGTTAATATTTGTTTTTATGATTAATTACCAGGCACCGAATATGCTGCTGAGGAATGTGGTGCTGAGGTCTTTGTCCTCATAGACCTTGTTTTCCAAAAGGATAAATAGAAATTAGACAACTAAATACCGTAAAAGTTACGTAAGCACAAGTTGTGGCAGTGCCTTGAAGGAAATGAACAGAGTGGAGAGTGTGTCCAAAGAACGATATTTGCACTAAGGCCTAAAGAATAAATAAGAGTTCTAGTGGTGCAGAATGGATGTGAAAAGCTTATAGAAAGAGATAGAAAAGCATGTACTGAGGCCCTAAGGCTGGGACCAAAGCACCTGTGTGGCTACGTTGTGGGAAACGAAGTGTGAGCTCAGAGCTAGATATGAGGCTGAGCTGAGAGCAGGGGCCAGACCAGGCAAAGCTAGGTGGAGAATTTAAGTATTTTGAGTGTCATCCTGAAGGCAAAGCAAAAGCATTTCTTGGCACAGTTTCCCTTCTGAACCACTGATTTCCCCAAAGTGAAATAAGATGAGATGATTGTAGAAAAAATTTCTGAAGTCACTTTTAGGCTGAAGAATATGAAATTCTATGTTGACTGACAGAAAAAGAGACTATTTCTGGAAAAAGTAGCAAAGGAAACAAAGAAGTCAAGAGACAAGGGATAAAAAGGCAGGAGAAAAGGAAGCAGGAAAGAAGAAATGAACTAAAACTTCAGTAGAGGCAAAATCTAGAAACGAAATGCTTAATATTTAACTTAAATATGAATTCAGACTAGGTACCTATTCCATCGGTTACATGTGTAGGTGTATTTGACTTATGCACATATTTGTACTTTCACTGATTTGGAGTCTTTCCATGGAAGACAAATAAAGCTAATGGGCTGGAAACATTGGAGAGGAAAAAATGCTGTGTCAATCATTTTTGTTAAATGTATGATTACTAGACATAAAGATGCATCTGGAACAGCTCCTGTTGGAAAGCTGGTGTTCAGGAATTGAAATGCTTGCTGAGGCGTGGTCTAGTGTCATCTTTCAGGAACTGCTCAGTGGAAATCAAACAAAATTGCATCAGCAAAGGAGTGGCTGACAGAGTACTCTTTGGAACAAATTTTTTTTTTTTTTGGTGGAGGGAAGTATAAAGTAGTTCAGTCTAAAAAGAAGGACAGGCTCCAAGAATGCTGGTTTGTACCAGGCTTCCGGAGCCTCAGAGGAACTTGAATGCTTCCTGCCCTGATATTCAGATGCCATGGTGAAAAGAGGCAAGCCAGGCACTGAAATAAAAAATAAATAAGTGTTCTTGGGGCTCAGATTTCTCCTTTCCAGCTGAGAGGAGCTAAATATTAAGGATTCTGAAGCAGAAGCACACACTGGTCCAACTCTGCAAACATTTTATGATGCTAATACTGCCTCCGGCTCTCAGAATTTGCTGTTGATGTGGACACGAGTGGTTGGGTATAATATGGATCTTGCAGCAAATGGTAGGAAAAAAGACACTGATTCGAGTCTACCTCAGTGCAGTGGGAAATAAAGAGAGCCCCTTAGGGCTTACTAAAAGCTACTTCTTTGGTAAAGAAATATCCACCAGCAATATGTCTTATTCTCTTAACTGTTTTTCCATTTTCCAGTGGTTTAATTAGCATAGCCAAGCCAAGCATATGCTTGATTTAAGTTAATAACAGCAGCTGTCATTTATTGGACATTTACAATATGTTTTAGGTACTTGACATACACATTATTTCAGTGAATCTTCACAATACATTACGAGACAGATTCTAATATCCCTGGTTTACACAAGAGGAAACAGGCTCAGAGAGGTTAAGGAACTTGCACAAAGGCACCAGCTTTTAAATGGCATTGCTGGGGTTTAAATGCAAAGTTGATTCTGAAGCCCACATTCTCTATTGGCCTGTATTTTCTTACCGGCAAAACGGACTGGTTACTAACATCACCCTCAAATCCCTATGTTCCCTAAGCTCTCCAGATGACTGTAGATTCAGCAAGTTCACTGGCATTTTTGTTTCATGCATGTTTCTCACCATGTGGCACTCCCTCACCAACCATTCTTAACACTCCAGTGCAGTCAAAGATTTTCTCCTATCAGATCCTATTCTGAGATCATTAATCCCCACTTAGGTACAAATGGCAAATAATAGGAATCAATATTTTGCAGTAATTCCTTACTTGTTTGTAACTAGTGGTTGAGGGCTCACATTCCCCCATCTCAGATTGTGCTAGTGTCGATGACAAGAAGCCAAGGCAACCTTTCTCTTTAGTTTATAGGTGAGGAACCGGGACTCCGATAGGGAGAGTTCACTTGACCAAGGCCATGCAGTGAGCTAAAAGCACAGCTAGGACTGCAAGTCCAAATCTCCTGAATCCTGGCCTGGCAGCTTTGCCAACACAGCATCCTGCTTCCCAGTCCTTCAGGAGCTGCAAGCTCAGAGGCTAGGCAGGAAGTGTGAGTGAACAAACAGAGAGTGAGAAAGCAGTTCCCCTTTTGCCAGTGCTCACTCAGCTTCAGCCAAACTTGGTCAGGTGAAAACAGGCCTAGAACTTTCAATTTCTGAAGAGAGACTCTGAATATACAATTTTTTGGTGGTACAATCTTGTGAATTTTAAAAGCTGCCTCAAACTTCTATTTTAACTCTTCGTGAGAGCCAACTGTCACTACTGGGCCACCCGTTTTCCATCTCTGCCTCATGCTAGGAAATCAATCAAGCCTTTCTGAACAGTGGAGAGTTTTAGTCTCAACCAATGGAGGATCCAACAGACACTTTCCAAATTCCAAGGGCAGAGAAGTTTATGCCAGAGGTACACAGGTAAAATGACTCACCAGAAAGAAAAAGATTTGTAGTATTTGCCAATGTCCATGGTGTAAATATTCCCACCATTGCTAATATATACCAAAGGTTTAACACTTTGAAAAACTTACAGATATTTAGCAATTGGCTGTCATGTGTCTGTACAAGCTGGCTGCAGAACAGCATTGATAGTGACTCTTTGGATCACTAAGATCACTTTGGATCACTTAAGATCACTCTTTGGATCAGTCTAGAAGTTTCTAATTGGTTGCACATCATAATAACTCAAGTCAGCCAACAAGGAACTTCTAAAATGTGTAGCTCCCTGAGTCTTCACTCTGGACTTCCTGAATCAGAATCTCTGTGGGCGTGTCATGAAAATCTGTATTTTCTAGAAGTTTTCTGAAACAAGCAGCAAGATTTGAAAATCTCCAATGTAATAGTTGATTCTGACATAGTGACTGTATAAGACAGAGTAGAACTATTCTATTGAGTTTCCAAGGAGTGACGGATGGATTTGAACTGCTGACCTTTTGGTTAGGAATCAGTCTCTTAACCACTGTACCATCAGGGTTCCTTCATCCAACCAAGAAAAAGAGATTCTTTGGCTAATGCGTAAAAATTATGTTTAGAAATTTAAATGAAACAGCTAAGGACAGAGAAGAAATTCAGGGCTTCTGAGTCTGAGAAAGAGACAGACAATAAACATGTTAAATATTTTAAACAATTATTATAGCTAAACATAATTAATTATAGATAACAATCTGTATCATTTTTATATGCTAGTCACTGTTCTGGGCATTTGAATGCATTACCCTTTTTAATCCTCAGGACAATGCTTTGAAGTGTCACTATCATTTCTGTTTTATAGATGGGGAAATTGCTACACAGAAAAATCAAGTAACTTGCCCAAGGTCACAGTCCTAGTAAATAGTAGATGCAGACCTGTAATCCATGGAGCTTGGCTCTGGAGCCCACATTCTCAACCACAGTTGGAAAAAGTAACTCCTCAAGAGAAATTATTTGCATAAAGTAGCTGTACTCAGGATTTTTCATTGAATTAGACTGAGAAAAAGACAGGAATTCATTTTTTTAAAAAGACACATATATCTACCTTCCCCAAGGAATCTTGCAGTCTTTGCAAGCTTTGCTATCATTGCAGAGCTCTTGGACAAAGCCTATTCTGAGTCCTCTAGTCTTTGAGGCAGGAAGATTCCCTCACTACCAAGGTGGTAAGTTGAATCTTCTACACTTGGTATCATTTTATTTTCCTCCTACTTGGCATGCTGGAGGGTGTTAACATTCCTTGTATGAGCAACCGCCTCAAAGTGGACTCCACACCCCATGGAAATAAAGCGACATCTGCCTGTAGGTTACTTTGCCTTCAACCTTCCATTTCACACTGTGCTACTCTCCTCACAGGGGAGCCCCGGACCCACTAGACATTCCAGATTTTCCAGGAAAATGAAGAAAATAGGATGACATCAACCCTAAAAAACATTTACAGGCTTCTCTCTCGCAGAGTACGAAAAAAGCTATCCTTCATTCATTAAGAACATTAAGCTATATTTAGAGGAAGTAAGTCCAAGAAGGTTAAATATAACCTTACTGAAAGGTTTATGTTTTGATTTCTTTTAGAGAGAATTTCAGGCATGAATCTTAATACCAAATGTCAACAGTAAACAGGGCTAATGTAAAAGGGAACTGAAGCCAGTTGTCCATTATGGGGACTGAAACAGTACAGGGCTCATCTCCAGGGATAAGCCACTGCTGATTTTCAGGCCACTGTAGACATTTTGGTCAGTTTTTCAAAAGTAGGCAGAGAGAGGACTGCCTCGTCTGCTAATGAGAAACTATGTAATTTAGACCAAGGCTTCCAATGAGGACAAGTAGAAAAGCTGGAAAACAATATTTTTAAAATCTCAAAGGTATAGGAGAGCCAATAAGAGAGTGAAGAATTGTAGAGCCAGGATTTAGGAGTGAACGAGGGCCAGAGAAGTAAATCTTGTGTTTGCAGCTGCTTTTACCCAAGAACATTTACCAGTTCTAGAAGAGGCTCTTGAACATCTAAAGAGACACACACTTAAATGCCTACCAGGGATGGAAAGATGCAGTTTGGCATCTAGGATCAAAAAGTAGTAGCACTGGGCAAAGGGTCATGTCATGGATTAAACTGTGTCCCCCCTGAAAAGGTGCATATCAATTAGTTTGGGCCATGATTTCAGGTAGCATGTGACTTTTCCCATGTGTTGTACATCTTGCCTCTATGAGGTTGATGGGGGAGGATAGGCAGCAATTGTGTTAGTGAGACAGGACTCAATATCTCTTGGGATATTGGGGAGAGAGGTGAGCAGAAAGGGGGTGGTGAGGAATGTCATACCACCAAGGAAGCAGTGCAAGAAGCAGAGCATGCCCTTTGCACTGGGGGGTCCCCTCTGCATGAAGAAGCTCTTAGTTCATGGGAAGAAGGCCTATCAAGAAAGTCTTCCCCTGGAGCTAATGCCCTGCATGTGGATTTTAAGCCTGTTTTTCTGTGAGACAATAAATTTCTCTGTCCAACAACACAGGAATGGATAGGTAAACTGTGTTATATATACTCAATGGAACGCTATGCAGTGATGAAGAACAACAATAATTTTAAGAAACATCTCATAACCTGGTTTCAATTGGAAGACATTACGCTGAGTGAAAGTAGTCAGTGACAAAAGGACAAATATTGTATGAGACCCCTACGATAAGAACTTAAAAACAGACTCATGCATAGACAAAAAGATTCTTTGATGGCTGCAAGGGTGGGGAGGGAGGGAGGGAAAGGTGGGAAAGGGTTTAGGTTAGATTGTTGATAGAAATTTGGTTGGGTAAAATCTGCGACAACATACATTAGAAAGGAGATCAATATTAAGCGGACTTCAACATAACATGATTGCTCCTCTCATCTTAACCCAATATTGTAAGGACAGAGTAGCTGGGGCAGTGGGCCAGGGACCATGCTCTCAGGGGAAATTGAGGCCAAATGGCACAACTAGAGTTTTGCTAAGAGAGCCTTCTGCACCCCCCATCAGTGAGTGGTGTCTGGGGTCTTAAAAGCTGCCATCTGAGGGTACAGCAAATGGTCTACACTCAGCAGGAACAGATGGACGATCACCAGGGACCAAAATGACATGGGGGAAAGATAACCCCGAAGACAGAGAGACTCATGTGAATGGGTGACTACATTGACTCGTGACCAGAAGAACTGGATGGTGCCCGGCCACCACCAGTGATAGCCGTGATGGAGCTCACAAAGTTGAGGCTACTGACAACACAAGAATAAAAAGGGATGCACCCTGAGATCTCCACTAAAAGACCACAATTGATGGTCCAGTTCCCCTGGGAGCATGGTCCCTGGCTCTGATGCTGTCCCTGTCCATAAATCATAATGGAGGTCAACTCTTCAGACAGGAATGGATTGGACTTGGAGACACAGACTGACCATATCATGTGTGCACTGTATGGTTCTATGCATCTATAGGATGTCATCCTGCTGCCCTCTTACTGGAGATGGGGGAGTGGGTGGAGAGGAGGGGATAGGAGATTGTTGGGAAGATAAGACATGTATGAAGCAGAGAGGAAGAGTGTGCTGTCACTGGGCAGGGAGAGCAGTGGGAGCTGCATATAGGTGGACACACAAATTTATATGGGAATGTATATTTTCATTCAATCATAGTAAAAAAAAAAAGAGAGAGAAAAAAAGAAAATAAATTTCTCTTTGTACAAGGCATCTACTTGCAGTGCTTCTGTTACAGCAGCACCAGATTACTAAGACAGCTGGTAAACCCTGATCATACTGGGTTCACACCTACAAGCACTGCCCAACAGGAGTAAGGATGAAGTAAGAATATGCGCTTCAAGCTACTGCAGTTTAGCTTCAAATTATCTCAGTCCCTAAAACTGAAGTGATAGTGGATTGCTGGGGTAACTAAAATAAACCTATATCCACTTGAAAAGAAGATAACGTCACTCTAGACTTTAAATTATTTCTACAAATAATTCTGCAATTACAATGTCTAGCATGCAATAAAATATCAGTTACACAATAAGACAGTATAAATAAATATGAACAACAAAACGAGAGCAAAGAAGAACAGTGAAAGACTCCTAAGGGCTCAATATATTTACCAGATTTTATAACAGACTATGCTTATAATATTCCAGAAACACCTAGGGGCATAGTGGTTAAGGGCTAGGGCCACTACCCTAGAGGTCAACAGTTCGAATCAATGAGACAGTCCTTGAAAACTCTATGGAGCAGTTCTACTCTGTCCTGTGAGGTCACTGTGACTCAGAAATCAATTCAACAGCAATAGGCTTGTTTTGTTTCAGCAGAGAACTAGAAACCATTTAAAGAATCAAGAGGAAATTCCAAACTTGAGCAATACAATGATTAAAATCAGGAATTTAGTAGTTAGACACAACAGCAAATTGAATGCAGTTGAAAAAAAATTGCACGTTTCAAGATAGATCAGAAAAAAAAGAAAAGAATGGAAAATACAGAAAGGATGTCGTAGATGTAGCAGGTATAGTGAGAAGCTTTAACCTATATTTAAGTTGAATTTCATAAGGAGAAGAGTAAGAAACAAAGACAATGTCTGAAGAGTTAACAGCCAAGATATTTCCCAAACAGATGAAAGACATCAAGACATAAACTGAAACAGTCTAATGTACTGAAGGAAACTCTGGTGGCGTAGTGGGTTAAGTGCTACATCTGCTAACCTAAAGGTTGGCAGTTCAAATCTACCAGGCACTCGCTGGAAACCTTATGAGGCAATTCTACTAGGGTCACTATGAGTTGGATCTGACTCAACAGCACTGAGTTTTGGTTTTGATAATGTACTGAAAACAAGTTAAATAAAAAGAAACCTACCCGGGAAAAACATAGTTCAAAATTTTTCATTTTAACCAACTTTAAGTGTGTAATCTTGGTACTAACCACATTCACAGTGTGGCATCACTATCAACATTCTCTATTTTCATAACCTTAAACAAAAAATAACTCTCTATTCATCCCTCCAGCACCTGATAACCTCTAATTTACATTGTTTTTATGAAATTGCCTACTCTAGATATTTCACATAAGTGGACTCACAATATTTGTGCTTTTGTGTCTGACTTACTTTATTTAGCATAATATTTTCAAAGTTCACCCACACTGTAGCATGTATGAAAATTTTATTTTTTTATGGCTAATATTCGACTGCATATATAACATTTTATTTATTTGTTAATGGGCATTCAAGTTGTTTTGACATTAACATGATATTTTTAAAAGATACTGCTTATATTAGAAATATTGGTGGCATAGGTTAAGTGCTACAGCTGCTAACCAAAAGGCTGGTAGTTCAAATCTGCCAGGCACTCCTTGGAACCTCTATGGAGAGGTTCTGCTCTGTCTTATAGGGTTGCTATGAGTTGAAATCAACTTGACAGCAGTGGATTTGGTTTGGTTTATATTCATATCAAAAACATTGCATACTTAGAAAACAAAACTAATGAAAGATGTTAAAGATTACTATACAGTCACGGTTATTTAAAGTCCACAGTACATTGTGTGAAATAAAACAGTTTATAACTTGGCTATTGTGTGATTATCATATTATGTACTTAGCATTTGTTTACAAGAAATACACGTGTTGTATGTGGGAAGCTACTTAGTATGCTATGTCTGGTCATACCTGCTGTGTCCCATTCCCCCATCAGTATTTCTGAACTCAGTTAAAGTTTTATAGGATCATGAATGTACATGTGATTGAATGTTATGTGGCATATAACTATACTTAAGATTATAAAACATAACTGAACAAAATAACAAACCTAAAGAAGTAGAGAGATACATTAGGTTCTTAGATTGGGAGACTGAATATATTATGGGTCTCATTTCTCCCAAATTGATATGTAAACTAAATGGTACCCCAATTAAAATTCCTGAAGATTTTTTTCTGGGACTTATCTGACATGCTAGTTTTAAAATGAATAGTGAAATGTGAAGTCAGCCCAGACGATTTTGAAGAAGAACAAGGTATAAAGATTTGTTGTGCCAGGTATTCAGATTTAGGTTAAATTTGAGACCTTAGGTTCAATCTAAGATAAGCAGAGTGATCAAATAGCAAAGAAAAGGCCAGAAACGGAACCACACATACATGGTCATTTAATTTATGACAAACACAACACTACAGTTTAGTAGAGAAAGGATGGTCACTTTAATAAATGATGCTGGACAATCATGTACCTACATGGAAAAATTGACTCTAGACCCTTAATACCAGACACAAAAATCAATGCCAGATGGACTGTTGATCTAAATGAAAAGAGGACACATAAAATAACTAGAAAGGAATATAGGAGAATATCTTTCTGATCTCATGATAGGAAAAATCTTCTTAAATAAGATATTACATTAACCAAAGTGGGGAGAGAGGAGATAAGGGCCCGATAAATTGTGTACATCAAAAGACACCACTGAAACAGTGAAAATGAAAACTACAGAAAGAACAAAATCTGTAGTATTCGCACTAGGCCACGGGTTCACATCTAGATTACCTACAAATTAATAAGCACAGACAGCCCAGCAGAAAAATAGGAAAAGACATGGGCTGTTATTTAAACAAAAAGAATATCAGCGTCTCAGTAAACATACGAAATGAAGCTAAACCTCACAGATAATCAGGAGAAATACAAACTAAAATCACAATGCATTATCTCTACACTCCCACAAGAAGGGCTAAAATTAGAATGACTGACAATCCCAAGTGTTTGAGAGGAATTGGAGCAAGGGGAATTGTCACATACTGTCGGTGGGAGTGTAAACTGCTACAGCCACTTTGGAAAACTACCTGGCAGCATCTATTACAGCGAAACATTCACACACCACTCACCAGTTTACATCTAATAGACATATGTGCACATGTGCACAGACAGACATATACGAGAATATTTATAGACTTATTATTCAAAAGTATAAACAACCCAAATATCCATCAACAATAGCATTCAAGATGAATAACTTGTAAATTCATACAATGGCATCATATACAGGAATGAAAATAGATAAATTACTCCCACACACACACAGTAATAAATGTAATATTGAGCAAAAGAAACCAGATACACACAGAGAAAATCACACTGGATGATTTTCTTTACATATAAATCTCAAAAGTAGTCTATTTTACATTCTAGCATTCAGGAACGCTTGCTTAGGTTATAAATGTATAAATAAATGGAAAGATACAATTAATAAGAGTCACGGTAGAGGTTCCCTTTGATGGGGCAATGTATAAAGACTAAGGAAGGTCCAGGGAGACTCCTGTGGGGCTGAAACCATTATGTTTCTTGGCCTGGGTGATATATTAACTTTATAATAAATCACAGAGCCATATATTTTTGCTTTAGATATGTATGTGAAATGTATAATGAAAAATAAAAATGAGAGAGAAGTCAGAAACCTAAATCTTCATCCTGAAAGCTCTGGATTTGAATATGTTGGCCATTAAAAAAAAAAAAAATAGAAATCTGTATGGGCTATAGAAATCCTGGTGGCATAGTAGTTAAATGCTACAGTTGCTAACCAAAAAGTGGGCAGCTCAAGTCACCAGGTGTTCCTTGGAAACTCTATGGGGCATCTCTACTCTGCCTATAGGGTCACTATGAGTTGGAATTGACTTCACAGCAGTGGGTTTGGGTTTTGGCTTGTGCAGGCTATGCACATTTCATCTATGAGCTGTCACTATGCCATCCCTGAAAGTAACTTATAAGCTTGATTAAGAAATTACAAAGGCCAAGCTTAATTCCATTCTGGTGCAGAATTCTGAACTGGTTAGAGGCCACCATATCCATTTGTGTAAAGAAAATCAAAATAGCAAGTTAAATTCATTTTCTCCTTACCTTTATCTCTTCTCTTTCTCTCTGTTTTGTTTGGTGACAGTTCCTTGAACTAAAGCTCCAGGGAGAAATTAAAGCCTTGCTAACAATGTGCCCGTGAATGTAACATCACAAAAAATGAAGTACGAATAATTATGAGGCTTCTGAGGCCTCTTGGAGATTATAAACTAGATGAGAAAATAATAGAGTAATAGCATCATGATTGATTAATACATATCCACTATCTGTGCAATAGTGTACTAAACTCTTTGCATATCATTTAATCATCATAACATCTCCATTTCTTGGGAATTATTAGTCCTCAAGTCACATAGTAGTTAAGAGCTTGGCTGTTGATCAAAAGATCAGCAGGTAAAATCTACCAGTTCCTCCCTGGAAACCCTATGGAACAGTTCTACTTTGTTCCATAGGGTCACTCTGAGTCAAAATCGAGTCATGGCAGTGGGTTTGGGTTTTGGTGGTCTTATAGAAGAGTAGGTTTAGGCTCAGGAAACTGAGGTCCCAGTCCCAAGAACCAGCTAGCCACTGGCAAATGCAGAGACTGAGTTCTTGTTCACATCTGTCTGTTATTAAACATTATGCTATACTTGAGAGGTCATCAGTCCTGATGTGAGATATATAATATGAAACCCTTCCAGGACGTCCTAGGTTTTGTTGAACAAAGCCATTTTGATATTTGATATGAAAATGGGCTCCAGCTGCTAAAACCCTCAACACCTTCAGCATGCAATAAAGGTAATTGTTACAATCTGTTCAACCTCTCCTTTTCCCTAACCCTTGAGGTATGAGCAAAAATAATGCAAGAAAGCCTCCTCCAATATCCAGAAGAATCCCTCAACCAGAATACAAAGAGTATAGAGAGATGATGAGAAAAAGGGCTATATGACCTAAAAGGACATATAGCGAAATAGTGAGTATTTAAGAAATTCAGAAAACAACATGTTGGCCTTGGAAAAAGAGTACTAGGGAGGATCAGGTCCTAGGCCTTCATCACAGAGATGTGGGAACAGAGGCCCAAGAAGACATGAGGTATGGGAGGTACAACAGAAACAGGGTCAGTCTGCAAGTGACCACTAGTTCATAATGAGGGCTAGACCTGGGGCAAGTCACTTTATCACTCTGGGTTTTATCTTTTGGTCAAATGGGAGTGCGAGAAAAATCATCATTTTCAAGTATGAATTTATACTCTCTAGCATTTTCTTAAAAATAAATCTTAACTAGGACACCAGTATCACACAGACAATAATGAAGGTCATGGTTAAAATAATGAAGAGGAGAGGTAAGTTTGTTTGATTGTTACCCTTTCTTCTTACAGTGGCCCCCGAGGCATCTCCTGGTCCAAAAAGCTGGCACACACCAGGCTCACACTGAGTATCTGCAGAACGCATTGTGAGCTCCAGGATCCTGCACAGCACAGTTTAAAATCATCTGGATGAGAGCACTTTTTGGCAGTAGAATTCTTGCCTTCCATGCTGGAGACCTTGGTTTGATTCCAGCCAATATACCCCAAGCACAGCCACCAGTCATCTGTCAGTGGAGGCTTGTGTGTTTCTATGGTACTAAACAGGTTTCAGTGGAACTTTCAGACCAAGAAGGTTGGCTTGGTGACTTATTTCTGAAAAATCAGCCAGTAAAAATCCTATGGCTCACAAAGTTCTGATCCACAGATGTCATGGTTCCAGTTGTGTCCTCCCAAAATGTGTGTTAACTTGACTAGGCCATGATTCCCAGTACTGGTAATTGTCCATCATTTTGCCGGATGTGATTTTCCTATGTGTTATGAGTCCTGCCTCTATGCTGTTAATGAAGCAGGACTAGAGGCAGTTATGCTAATGAGGCACGACTCAGTCTACAATATTAGGTTGCATCCTGAGTCAATCTCTTTTTGAATTATAGATGAGAGAAGCAAGCTGAGAAACAGAGGGACTTCTTACCACCTAGAAAGCAGAGCTTGGAGTGGAGTGTGTCCTTTGGGTCCCTGGTACCTGTGATAAGACACTCCTAGACCAGGGGCAAAACTGATGACAAGGATCTTCCTCCAGAATGACAGAGAAGGAAACCCTCCCCTGGAGCTGGCATTCTGATTCAGACTTCTAGCCTCCTAAACTGTGAGAGAATCAATTTCTCTTTATTAAAGCCATCCACTTGTGATAGTCCTCTCAGAGCAGCACTGGATAACTGGGGCAGCAGCCAGTCATGTGAATGGAGCAAGACCAGAGAACATTTAGTTCTTTGATCCACTGTGTCAGCACGACTCCGGAGCCAGCTCTGTGGCAGCTAATAACAGCACGGTCCCTTCCATCTCAGAAAATCCAGTCTTCTAAGGAACTGCCCTGAGATCATCCAGTGGTCAAGGCATAGCCAGAACAAGGTCACAAACTGGCTCGGCTCGCTCATCTGGCATTCCACGTTCTAGGGTTTGCTCTCTGGCCCCTGTGGCTACTTGCTAGTTTGCTTATGAACTTCTGTGAGTGAGCCTCAGCTGTGAAGTGATATGTGGAGAGATGTTTTCTACTCTTTCCCTCACAGTTTGTAACCTCTGATTTGTTTTCACTTTTGCCTTAGACACGTGCCCTCACGAAATGAAGCAAATACACAGGAGAGTAGATAGAACTATATCCCAAGCCTTTCATGCCCCACTGAGAAGGTCAGGAGCCAAAGAAGCCTCTACCTTGAGTGGCAGCCTTTTGAAGCATTAGGGCTGGGAAATCTATAAAAGTCATTTTCAGTATGTTTTTACTGTGCACAGAGTCCTTGGGTGATGCAGACAACTAAGACACTCAGTTGCTAACAGAAAGATTGGAGGTTTGAGTTCATCTAGAGGTTTCTGGTGATTTGCTCCAAAAATCAGCCACTGATTATCCTAGGGAGCACTGTTCTATTCTGACACACGTGGGATCAGCCATGAGATAGAATCAACTCGATGACAACTAGTGAATCATTATAAAAGGTGGGGAATGCAGTGTACTTTTCTGCAAACAAAGTTAAAAAAGCAAAACAATAAAAAGATGGACTGTACAATCAGACAGGGTTGTCTGATTATTAACTCTATCACTTATTGGCTATGAGATCTTCAGCAAGTTGCCTAAACTCGTTGAGCAATAGATTTCTTATTAGCAAAATGAGACAACACCCTTATCACATAAGGACATGGGAAGGAAAGCATATAAAGTATTAAATATTTTGGCACCTAGTAAGTATACAGCCAGTGTTACCTACTGTTCTCATTCTGAGCCCCATCTAATAAATGAACTCCCTGACCACGTCTCTGCCAAATGGCATCTTCTGCCAAATTTACGGTCAAGGAACTCGCTACCACCAGGGAACACTAACTTCAGTCTCAGCCATTCGATTGCCTCAGGCTTTCACTTTCCTCATGAGACAAGCAAGGCCCGAAGACCAGAGAGAGGATGTTCCAGGTGGAATCCCAGGGTGTGGGGTGCCACTCTGACAATCGAGGCTACAGTGAAACTTGAAAGAAACAGACAGTGTCACCTTTTAGGTCTGTCGAGTTAGCAATCTCTGTGTAAAGTACACCTAGACCTGAACTCCAAGGCTGCCAGACACAGCGGAAACTTGGAAATAAATTTTTAACAGTAAGGTGCTAATATGGTAGATGTCTATCTGCCTCCGTTCCTGGTTCCCCTTCAACCCTCAGCCTGGCAAGAAATATGATCAACACTTCCCCTTCTTACTCTCCCAGGATGTTTATTTTCCATTCTGAGACTTAGGACAGCCATGACCTATAAATGCAGCAACTCTGGGTGTAGTGGTCAGAACTCCATGGTCAAAACCTGAGTGGAAAGGTGACTCTTCTTTGCTAAAGAAATTTTAGATTAAGGAGCATCTCTTTTCCTACTGATTAAAAACTTGTCCCTAGAATCTCCATGCTACCATCACCAAGTGACAGGACATGGCTCGCAGTATGGACCGTCTGATGACTAGCTCTATTTGGCATTTAAGGCCCTCCAGACCTGGATCTACATTATCCAGCTAACTTTATCTCCTAACCCAGACTCTTTAGCGTGTATCTCATGTACCCTACAACCTTTACTAACGTGAATTCTCAAGCACAACATCTTTTCTTTCTTCCACTGGCTTCAAAGTTCCACTTCCTCTATTGCTTCTGTCATCTGTGATCTTGACCCTTCCTGACTTTCAGAATATATCCCTATGTTATAGATCCAGTCATTTGAGTTTTCTGAATTGGCAGGAAAATCATGAGTGGACTTGTATAGCTCCAAATAATTTCATGGGTATCATCCTTCTGCAAGATTGTAGTCTTTTAGGATAAGTGTTGTATTTAATTGTACTTACATGTCTTTGATACTTTCTGAAGTGCCTAGCCTAGTAGATGCTCAGTTAATTTTTCTGTATACAATAATCTACCTATGGTAATAAAAAGCGATAAGCTGAAACAGCAAAAGACTTCAAGACAACAGGAAAGGAAGGGGATTAATATAATTAGTGGCCCCACTCTAGTGAACCCTGACTGAACCTAAGATATTTAATACCAGGGACATACAAGGTCACCATGGTTTGACCTTTATTTAATCTTGCTAAAATATAACAGGACAGATAGGCAACTTTCATAATTTTCAATGGACAACACTGTAAACTCAGGAATGCTGTAAATATTCTAAGCATAACCTACTTATCTAGTCATAGCGATCATATTTTCCTTATTTGCCCTTGTATACTTACAAATGAACTGTGTGGTGTTCTCAAAATATACTTCAATACCCTGCTGTTTTCTTAGGCTTTTCTTTTTCCTCTTGTAACTGCAGTCTCAGCTACTTCCTCTCTAAACCGTCTGAATAAAATTAAAGGTATCAACATCACAGGCTGTGACCTACCTAACGCTGACTCCCCCTTCCCAAGTAGTTTGACTCCTTCAGAAGACTTAGTGTGTTTGGTCTGCTATTATAGATCAGCTATTTAGATGCCAATCTTAAGACTTCCTTCTAGACTGTGATCTCTGTAAGGGAAGGAGGGGTCTTTTATTCATCTTGATATTTAACCTGTAGCACTTAAAAACAGCAACATTTGCCCAGCAACTAATAATAGTGTAACAGCCAGTAGTTAATAACCACTGTAACCTTTTAAGAACACTTCAATATGCGAGGCACCATTCTAAAGGTTTTACATGCATTATCTCCTTGAATACTCAAAATGATCCTCTGAAGCAAGGACACTAGTTACTGGTCTCTTCAGAATTCAAGTAACTTGACCAAGTTTACACAGTTGTTAAAGGAAGGAACCAGAGTTGTAAACCCTCGCAGTCCGACTATACAGATCCTGAGTTCTAGAAAACAGGTTTAGCAGTAACACCATGGCAATAACCCCAGTGACAAGAATTGACTTTCAGAAATAACAAAAGAGGGTACCAGGTCCAAGGTGCAGACATCGAGAGATTCTGACTTTTGAAAGTCTTAAAAACCAATTCATATTTGGCAGTCCCCAAACATGCTAAGTGCTGAAACATACAAAGGGAATGAGGGAAGGTAAGTTCTAAGCACTAAATTTCTATTAACCAAATCTTCCCTTCAAAACAGGCTTAAGGCTCTGCTGAGCTGAAATTTTCAAAACCATTACTCTCTCCCGCAGAGTAACCCTTCAAAGGGCCTTAAAGATGCTTTCTCTGGTGACGTTTGCTTTCTCTTTCTCTCTGTTCCCTTCCTAGATGATGCTCCAGACAGAATAACTTGGAAGCTAAAGAACTGGGCAAGCTCAGATTGTTCTCTGTGTCAGGTGAGGGCAAGCCTTGTTCCTGCCTCCAGCCTGGTCCACAGGTTTGAATCACATCTGAGTAAAACCAGCACTTGCTTCCCAGACAAGGCCAGTTTTGGAAGCCACATGTTGTTTTCATTAAATAAACTGTTAAACTGGCTAAGTGGTACACGCTGCCCTTTTCCCAAGGAAGGAAGAAGGATAAAGCATTGCCCACGTCTTCTAGTTTCTGAGGCTGACTGTAAAAACAGTGTGGTATGCCTACATGACCTCCTCTAGCCTCCTGTCAGGGAGGAAGACTCATATCAACATCTGCAACCCAAACTCATTCCTATAAGGTAGAAGTCAGACACACTTTTAGCCTCCAATCTTTTTACCATTTCTGCCACTGTCTGTCCTCCCATGGCATTCTACTTCTCTGTTGGGTTTTACTGCATTGTGCTGATCTCCTGGTTCTGCTTCTGCTGTTTCTCTGCTGTTGCTTCACGCCACCGTTCACCATCTCTGGTGTTACAGCTCTTTCTGTCCTGAGTTAGGAGGTTCTCAATGCAGGTGCCTCAGGTCTAAGGATGTGCTTCGCTCCCTTCACTTCTTTCTTGGTAATGGTGAAGTCTCCCTGTTCAATTCTGGGATGGCTCACTGTAAGCTCAGTGGGATGGCAAAACTGACCAAACCCCAAATTGGGGTTCCATATGCATTATTTTCATGGTCCCACTCCCTCAGGTTTCCATGACCTTATTTGCATGTCCCACCTAATCACTGCAGGAGTCACAAAGACTATGGTTAGAAGGAGCATAATAAGTAATCCACTGTACCACACTGACACACCAAATTTCACTTAAGGGACACAAGTGACCATAATGCTTCCAAAGCCTGCACTCTAACCTTTCTTCCTCCCTTAGCTTTCCCAAGGCCCCAAAAGGAGCTTTTAGGATACGAAACAGAGCACTGGGTTTGGAGTCAGAAGCCCTGAGTTCTAGATTCATCTTTTCTATTTGCAAACCGCATAATCTCCATTCCCCCTTCTATGAAATAGATCTATACGCAATACCTATTCTAACTGCCCCTTTCACAGGGCTGCTGTAGGAATCAAGAAGTCGGTGAATAAACGTATGATGTCAGTTCAAAGGCACAATACATAATAAATAAAAGATCATTATTTGCTGGATTTTGCAATTTACAAGTAGACAAAGTAAGGAAAAACAAAGGACAAAACAAAAATACAGGGGTTGTAGAATATCTATACAAAAGGAAAGTGAATTTTAAGGCAGTTCTCATTTGGTAATTTTTGAACACATCCAGACACACATATAGTTGTTATCTTTCTTTTTCTTAAGAGGTCCCTTGATGTCCTTTTAAAAATGTTTTTGTTTTGTCTGAATCAATCCCAATGTCTTCTGAGATGCCAAGCATGATGAATGCATTCAAGTTGAGCACTTAGGCCACTGAATCTGTCACTCTCAGACTGTGCAAATGACACAGTTTGGGGCTTTCTGTAGTGCTGATCTGTTTTCTAATTGTTCTGCATTATGTATGTATGTGTGTATGTGTATGTATACACACATACATATGTACATGTACATATATATGTACACACACACACACACATATATATATATGTATATGTATAGAAACCCTAGTGGCATAGTGTTTAAGTGTCCTGTCTGCTAAACAAAAGCTCGGCAGTCCAAATTTGCCAGGTGCTCCTTGGAAACTCTATGGAGGTGTTCTACGCTTTCCTATAGGGTGCTATGAGTTGGAGTTGACTGGACAACAGTGGGTTTGTTTTTTTATTCCTTCCCTAATAAGATTTCAGATTCTTCAGGGAACCTTACGCATCTATGCAAGACCCTTGGTGGGGAATGATTACACACTCACCTGATAACCAAAAGGTTGGAAGCTCAAATTCACACGGGAGGAAAAGCCTGGCAATCACTGAAAACCTTCTGGATCACAGTTCTGCTCTGACACATGGTGTTGCCCTGAGTTGGAACCAGCTTGACAGCAACTGTAATCTCTTATGGAATATAACACTGGGCATTTAGACATAATCTAATAAATAATATTAATCAATATGTTGGTCAAACAGGTATTAGTGTCAATTCTCTATGTGCCTAACGGAAGTAATGGACTCATGAAACATACTTAAGACACAAGATATAATTATATTACCTAAGCCACATCTTGCTTTTAGATTGAGTTTTACAATTAAAAAGCAGTTTTATAATCTGAGCCACAAAATAAAGTACTGTGAGCTTACAAATCAAAATATAAGTAAGAGTCTATGAATATATACTGATATAAATAAGTGATTGAGTAGATAAATAAATGGAAAAGAGAGACAAATCTCCCATGTGGAAAAATTCCAAATAATTTATGTAGCTACTCTGCTTTCAAAAAAGTAGAGCATGGCTCCCTAATCCTTAAGTGTGAAATGTGCATGGTGATTTTCTTCCAAAAGTACAGCATGGAAAGGAGAAAAAAAAGAATAACTTTACAGCAGAGAAACCTGACAGACACTACCTTAGCCACGGACTCAAGATTAACAAGGTGGATAGCAGGCACCTTTGATACGATGTGACAAGAATGACACTTTACCTCTGTGGTCTGCTTTCCCAAACCTATAACCCCAGTTTAATCATGAAAAAGACAGGCAAATCTCCATTGAGGGACATTCTACAAAATACCTGACTAGTACTCTTAAAAACTGTTTACATCACAAAAATCAAGGCTTGTCGAAGAAACTATCACAGCCAAGAGGAGCCTAAGGAGACATGATGACTAAATGAAATGTGGTGGGACCCTGGATGGGAACACTGAACAGAAAGGTAGCATCAGATAAAAACTAAAGAAATCTGAAAGAAGTATGGATTTAATTCATAATAATGTATCGATATTCGTCTTATTAATTGTGACAAGTGCAACCCAGAGATGGTGTATAATGAGAACTCTTTGTAGTATCTTTAGAACTTTCCTGTAAATAAAAAACTCTTCTAAGAAAAAAAAAGTTTATTTTTAAGAGAAGCAGTTTAACAGCTGTGTGCTTGTCTATGCATGTTGTACTGAGTAAACACACTTACGTTTGCTATCCGCCCCAAGCCCACAAAAATCACTGGAAAGGGATCAAACAGATACAGGCATACAGAGAAACTGAGAAAAAGCAAGAGCAGACAAAAGAAGTAAAAAAACAAAAACAGGGATGTGGAAATGGTGGAATGGTGACTGACTCACCAAGGTGCAGGAAGCTGGCACTTAACAATGTGCAAGGTGGAAGTAAATAGAGCCAAGAAGAAGAAACACAACCGTACTGCAGATCGTTAGAAAGGTGAGGATTAGAATTTCTGGGTACCTACACAGATGAAGTTTGGGGTTGAGGTGAAAACTGATGGAAATCTCTGGGTACTCTGCCCCAACCTACTCAGCCAAGTGGTCCCTCTTCAGACCACCATAAAATGGGAAGCTGACTCCACAGAAGACAAAGCAGAGAGACTTTAGACTAGGGTCACCAGGCACTGCTGAAGGTGAGATAAGGTCCACCAACTGGCTCCCTTTCCACGTATACAACGCTTCCCATTGGCTTTTTGGTACTTCTGAGAACAGATAGCCAACAGCCTCTAAATATAAGCAGGGAGCATCAGAAATTAATAAAATTAATAAACAGAAAAAATAAGCTACAGAAAACAAATACAATTCAGGGACAAAAAGAAACGTAAAAAAGAAAAGTAAAATTATATTTTTATTAGACAGCTAAGGAACATGAAGAGGATGTTATAATGAAAAGATGTTTAAAAAAGCAAGAAAGAATTCATGAAAATCAATATTGTATTTAATGTATCTGGATACATTAGTATTTAATGTATCTGGATACATTAGTTAATAAGAATGCTGAAAGATAAACTGGAACCTATCACGCAGAAAGTACAATAAAATGCAAATAAATAAAATCTTGGCAGTCTAACATATAGCTACCAGGAATTCCAAGTAAAAGAACAAGGGGAAATGGAAGGAAGGGTGTTATCAAATAAGTGATATAAGAACATCTAAAACTGAAGGTCTTGAGTTTTTAGATTAAAAAAAGCTTGAGTACTACCTAGCCCCATGAATGAACAAGTTCTGTGACACTGTCTATTATCTTAAAATATTAGGACTTTAGGACGCTGGTAGTGCAGTGGTTATGGTTAAGTGCTGTGTCTGCTAACCACAAGGCTGGCAGTTCAAATCCTCCAGACACTCTTTGGAAACTCTATGGGGCAGTTCTACTCTGACCTATAGGGTCACTATGAATCAGAATCGACTCGATGACAGTGGGTTTTGGGTTTTAGAACCAAGAGATCATCACAGCTTCTGGGTGCAGGGAGGAAGGAAGAGAGACATATGCAAAGAACAAGCACTCAGAACAGCATCAGACTTTCATCAGCCACAATGGAAAAGAACAGAGAATAGAACATATCTTTAAAAATGGAACATTATCTTCAAAACTGGGAATGAAAATTATTTCCAACCTTGCGTTTTATCCCCAATCAATCAAGTTTCAAAGTATAATTAAAAATATTTCAAACATGGAAGATCTAAAAAATGTGCCTTCCATCTGCTCCTTCTTAGGAAGCTGCTGGAGGATTCACTCCAGCACAACGCGAGAGTACACTGAAGACGAAGAAGAATGACATGTAGAGAACAGGAGAGCCTGCATTAAGGGGACGGTGAAGGTCAGTCCCAGGATGACAGAGCCCCCAGAGGTCCCAGTAGCAACTAGGCCCAACTGCCAGGGCTTTAGGAGAGAGCTCTCTAAGGGAAACCAGTACAACTGAGAGGTCTCTTGATTGCAATGAAAGAGAGTTTATAGAGTGATCTGAAAGTTTGGGGCAGGATAAATGAGAAAATACACAGAAAACAAAGCTATCAAACAAACAAAAAAGAGACAAAAACAAAGCAGGGAAACAAAACATCTCAGAGTAGTTAGTATCTGGCTCAGCTGTAAATGGTATTTATCATAATTATGTAAACACTGAATGCTAATTTAGCAAAAATACTTCGGTAAGAAAAACTAAGGTAGAGCAAAACAATAAATCCTTCAATGTTTTTAGCGTTTTAAAGCAGAATTTCCTTTACTTTCCACCCAATAAAGAGAATAGCCTATGTCTCTCTCTTCTTTCTCTGTCTGGTACAGATAAAGCATGTGTTCCTAATATACTTTCTGTCTTATGAGATGCATCCTGCTTTGGCCCTTTGTTTTCATGTCACAGTCACAAAAGATTGTTCTGCTTCCTTGGTTGGTACTTAATAATCTGGCCTACTTTCTGTCCTGTGTGGGATTCTTTTTGCAGGTACTTGCCTTTATGTGGCTTTTGATTCGTTCCTGAGCTCTTCAAATATCTTTCTTGCTTCCTCAAATAATAATGTTTCTCAGACTCATTTAGTCCTTTCCCCTCCTCGATAGACCATTCTTTCTTTCTTCCATTCAGTCTGGCACATTTCTATGAAGTGTCTTCTTCATGCTGGTCATGAAGCTGGGCTCTAGGAACACAGCAGGGAACATATACTGCACCTGCTTTCCTGGCACTCACAGACAAGTGGAGAAAGCAGACAGACATGAAATAAGTAATTCTTGCACATACATGGCTTTGTGTCATGCAGGGGAATTTTGGGCACTGTGAAGCCCAGTGAATGAGGATTCTAACCTAGCTGGCATGTGGATGGTGGTCAGGGCTGTTGTGGGACTGGCTCAATGGAATACCTCAAGTGCCTGCAACAAGTTGAGCAACTAGATAAAAACCAAAATTAAATTCATTGCCACCTGGTCGATTCTGACTCATAGTGACCCTGTAGAATAGAGGGGAGCTGCCCCGCAGGGTTTCCAAGCAGTGGCGACTAGATCTGAAGTGCAGAACTTTTGGTCGATAGCTGAGCTCTTAACTACTGTGTGTCTAGTTAGTATTCAGTACATACTGGCCATTTCCTGGATAAATACCTTTGGAATAGTTTTGAAAAGTTAAAAACAGCCTATAAGTTAAGCTTATCATTATCACGCAGAAAGATAATTAAAAAGCTAGAAAAAAAATTCTCATGTAAAATCAGGCTTACAGTATATTTGGAAGAAAACTATAGGAAAAATCCTGTGTGGACAAGGGATCTCTAGGTGACTCCTGTTCCTATCTCCTTGCCTTCTCTCTGTTTATTCTCAAACACCATTTCTGTTTGGAGTCTCTTAAACAACTAGGACTAGAACAGGATGTAACTAAATCTTTTAACAATGGGCACAACAGTCATAAAATAGCAACCCGTATTTGCAGTGCTTGCAATTAACACAATACTGCACTCAAAGGTGTAACGCTTAGACCCTTTCACACTCTCACAAATATTCTTCTCAGCTTCGAAAGAGTAAAAACAAAAAGACAAAACACTAAAGGGTGTCCTTCTAACAAGTCCTGTAGACACTCTAAATGGGAACAAACATTTATAGACACAGGAAGCTGAAAATAAGTTCAGAAACTAACAAATGCAGGTTTACTGCTTATACAATAAGTCAATATAGGTAACAACTCTCAAGAGGTGAAATAAGGATGCCCTTGTTTTACAAAAGAAATTATTTTCTAGAAAACACAGCTATCAGGTGAATTTCTTTACAGTGAATGCCATTTTGACACAGCCTTTACCTGGAAAGTTAGAGAGATTGCCCAGTGAGGAGAGAACTCCAAAGCACTGCAGAAGGAATTTACATATGCACTGACATGTACAGACACACACACACACACACACACACACACACACACACACACACACGCACGCACGCACGCACATATCTCAGTAGCTTGTTGAGAGTTGCTATTTCAGGAGGTCATCAGTGGCACCTACAGGACTGTGTAGGTCTTTCGCTGTCTTCGGTTTTCCATTTCATCCAACCCTGAAAACCTCTTTTGAACTTCAGAGTCTTACCCCCCTACTGGGAAGCTATTTCCATATTTGCAATTTCCCATACGTTTCATCCGTTCCTTTATATTTTGTTACTTGGCATAAAAAAGTTCAGTCACACAAAGTAAGACAGCCAAATCTTTCTCCTGTGGAGCAGCTAGGGGATTCAAACCAACTACCTTTCAGTTGGTAACATAGCCACTGCCCCACCACGGCTCCTTTTGGTATGAAGACACCCAAGATAGGAATCTGGAGCACAGCCTGAGGGCACCAGGAGAAAGTAAACCTCCAGCAGTTGCTCCCCCAGCACCAAGCCTCCTGTGTGAAGGGCTCCATGTTAAGGTGACTGTCATGGATTCAACTGTGTCCCCACCCCCCAAATCTGTCAAGTTGGCTAGGTGATGATTCCCAGTATTGTATTATTGTCTGCCATTTGTCATCCGATGTGATTTCCCTGTGTTATAATCCTATCACTATGATGTTAGTGAGATGTATTAGCAGCAGTTATACTGATGAGATCCACAAGATGAGACAGTGTCTTAAGCCAATCTTTTCTGAGATAGAAAAGAGAACAGAGAGACAAGGGGATCTCATACGACCAAGAAAGCAGAGCCAGGAGAAGAGCTTGTCTTTTGGATCCAAGGTTCCTGTGCTGAGAACCTCCTAACCAGGGGAAGACGGATGATAAGAACCTTCCTGCAGAGCTGACAGAGGAAGCCTTCCCCTGGAGCTGGCATCCTGAATTTGGACTTGTAGCTTTCTATACTGTGAGAGAGTACATTTCTTTTTATTAAAGGCAAAAGAAAAAAAAGGTTTGGTCATAAAACAGCACTTTCTTAAAAACTTTTCCTATCTCTTACTAAATACTTTTTTCCAATGCAAGCAGTTTATGGACAACTCTTGAAGAAAGGAAACCCTGCTGGTACAGTGGGTTAAGTGCTACAGCTGTTAACCAAAAGTTCAGCAGTTTGAATCCATCAGGAGCTCCTGAGAAACTCTGTGTTACAGTTCTACTCTGACGTATAAGGTAGCTATATGTCAGAATTGACTCGATGGCAGTGGGTTTGGTTTTTGAAGAAGACTGTTTTTCTGTACCAACAAAGCTGACAAATTATTTTTATTACAATAATACTTAAAATATACAAACACTAAAACAGGGATCAACTTTATCCTTGTAGCTGTCTTAGAACTGCAGTCATACGCTGCATAACATCCATTCAGGCAATGTCTGACTTCCTATTATGTCTGTGGTCACACAGGGTTGTGACAGAGTTCGGAAATCCAGATCAAAGAATGGGATGTAGTGCATTTAGGCAAGTTGCACTTAATCATAATGCTTCTCATAAACAAAGAAATAATTCTCCAAGCTGTTAAAGGACTGGCTCCACTGGAAGCCACAACATTAATGAAAATGTGAGCAGGACCTATGTCAGATATGAGAAATTGCTAATGATGTTGACTTGAAGAGCCAACACAAAAGTGAATCCTGCTCAGCGCTCAGCAGGTTGACGATCACTGTGAAGGGATGAAGCTTGTTGGAGATGCTTAAAGAAAAAGCAGGACTAGACTACAATATCAAGTTTAGTACTAGCTCTGGGTGGTTTGAACACTTCAAACAATATTTTTTTGAGGCACAGTGTGAAACTGAGTGGTGAGTCTGTGAGTGTTGATGGGGAGACAGCTGAAGAAGTTATTGAAATCTTAAATTGATTGTAGAGGAAGATTATTTGCCCCAGCACATTTTTAACATGGATGAAAACTTCTTATCCTGAAAATAAATGCCTGAAAGGATTTTTATCCTTACAGTATTTGCTCAATATTCAAATCACATAACGTCCTATTCAGAAGGATGTTAAGTGACATGTGGCTGTATAAAGCCAAAGAGAATTTATAAATGAAGCAAACACAATTATAAAAAGATTGCATTTGCGGATGCCAATACTAATTTAATATGACATACTATGGTATTTGCTGAATCCAAAACACCATTTGTGATATCAATATGGCACTGTGTTATTACACAGCTTACATGAGTTCAGTATGCCTACACTATTGTGTAGTACATAAAGATTTGGTTCCCTGACAGTCTTCCTTCTTTGTCCATCACATTAAATGCAAATGTAGATGAGGACCTTGAATCATGTGGCAGTACTCAGTTATCAAATGGCCACTTTAAGCTATTGTGTTATTGAAGATGAGCAAAACTGAGATGCCAAATTTCAAAAGCAAAGAAATGTATATTAAGGTACTGCAATCTCTGAGAGAAATTGCTAGGTGGAGGCTTCAATCTGAGAAGCTGCTAATGTACTCTTTTGTAAGTTATCCTATACCACTGCTGTGAACTCTGGTGGGCAAATCTGCAAACTATTTTACCAAGTTTTAAAGCTCAAAGTTCCGCAAAATGCATTTAATTAAAATGAATGATATACATCAGGGACTTCAAAGAGTGTAAATTAATTCATCTTTGAAGAGGTGTGCAAACTCCTTGGGCACCTCCACTAGAGTGATACTAAATTGATGCACCCCATGAAATACATATTGTTTCTTCTTCAATTCCTGGAGGGATTACATGTAATACTTTGAATTTCTATACCATCTTTCCCTCAGGCAGTACAAAGTACTTCATAAACCTTGTATTAATGATTTTAACGTACTCAGGAGGCTACATAGATGGTAGGCAACATGCTTCCCAGCTTATAAATAAGTAAACAGGCTTAGAAAGGAATGGAATTTTATTTCCAAGGTGTTTTGATTGGCTTCTACTTTTCCCCGACTTAGAGCACAATGAAAATTGGCTTTCTTTCCTTTGCTCATTTCTTTATTCATTCAAGCATTATGTATTAAAAGCAATGGGCCACCGTTGTCCACAGTGATATAAGGGTAACCAAGTAAATAGAAGACACGATACCCGGCCTTACAAAGTTAATAATGAGAGAAAAAGAAAAGAAAACACATGCACAAAAAAAACCGTAAAAAGGTTTTAATAACAACAGCACAAATAAAATCTCTGAAAGTCTGTTCTAGGAATTTAAATAAAGACCCTATCCTACAAGGCTGGTTGAGATTCAGGAAGCAGACACTGACCTGGGGATTGAAGAGTTAAACATTTTGGATAGATGTGGAGGAAGCTGTTGTAGGCAGGTGACAGTACACAGACTGGTTGAGAGACATTAGTTAAGAACATGAGAAAGAGAGTAGGCCAGCTGGTGTAGTAGGTTATTATTTAATGAGTGCTTTCTGTATACTGTGGATTATGCTGAGGCTTAATATTCCTTATTTGCTCTAATCCTTACATTTTGATGCCACTTTAAAGATACAAAAATGGAGACTCAGCAAGATTAAGTAAAAGCACCCTGGGTCCCAAAGACAGTGAGTGAAAGGACCCAGATTCAAACAAGCTACTTGACTCCTAAGCCCCTGCTCCTCCAACAGTATGCCATGTGGTTTCCCAACAATGAGGGATTACAGCTGAAAAGTTAGTTGGTGCTGAATTATAAAACTCTTCAATGCCAGTGTGTTTACGTTTTACCTTGTAGGAAGTAGAAAATGATGATTTTTGGGATAGAGAAATAAATGCAAAGAAACGTGTCTACACATGCCTACGTGCACTCACACACACACACAGGCTCACAGATATTTAGAAAATGAAACTTGGCAGTTGGTGCACAGAATGAATGAGAAGAGAGTATAAAAATGGGTCCCCCAGGTATCTAGGCCTGGAGATTACCATTGCTTCCCATTCTCTTAAGACTCAAATTCCCAGCCAAGAGTGAAGCATTCTCATAGAGTCTAATCCTTCTCCATTTCTCCAGCCCTATGTCACCTCATTCTCTACCTCTCTTACTTTATCCAAACCCTGCTGGCTTTTGCTCATAGGATAGGAGCCATGCTTCCTGCCACCAAGGAATATCTGTATATCTGGACATGTTCTTCCAAATGGCAGAAATTATTTTTCTCCTATTTGGTACCTTAATGTTCCTTCCATTTATCCTTCAGATTTGGGGTTCAATGTAACTAACTTGAGAAGTCTTTCCTGGATTCCATGCCCATGCAAAATGCCTAATTAGAGGCTTTTACAGCACCATGCTCCTCCTTTGTAATACCGCCCACCATTGCAATTACTGATTTGTTGATGTGATTCTTTGATGACTATGTCCCCATTAGAATATGTCCACCTTGAGGGCAATGTCATGTCTGTTTTTGCTTATCATTGCATTCCCAGGGCTTACCACAGTGCCTGTCACACAAGTGCTCAACTTTTGTTGAATGAATGATTGAATGAATAAATGAGGGATCAGATACATCTGGATCGAGATGATAACAGTGACCATGAAAAGAAAGGTGTGATGCAAGAGTTGACCAAAGGATCCAGTGACTGATTTTGAGTCAGAGAGGGGAGAAACAGAGGCAAGGAATGCCAAGGCTTAGGCAGCAGACAATGACAGCTCTTAGGTTTCCTCAAGCCTGGCTGCTTGAAAGATCACAGCGCCATTTGCAATAGCATACTTTACATTCACCTGAAATTTTGATACAAAAGGCAAAGAATCCAAGGCAGCAGTGGGCTAGTAGTTTAGCCCAGAGCTAAATGAGCCCTTAATCAGAGAGCTATTATAGCAGCAGTGAGGAAGGAAAGTTAAGCCCCTGGGGGAAAGTGTGTCTCAAGTGGATTTTCAGTTTCCCTGTGCACAGAAATATCCTGAAGACCCTCAAGCCATCTCAATAGCACTTCCCTAGTTTTCTTTACATTGATTCCTCTTCCTAATCCAAGGAGATTTCAGAATGCCACTTTGGCCCAGCTAGGAAGCAACACAGCATGGTGGAAAAAGTATTCTGATTTATGTCTGCCAAGGTCTTGAGCAACGTTGCCTTTGTCACATAGCTTTGCCTGGCTACCATGCCACTCCTATTCTTCTCGGGAAGCATTGGATTTGACCTTGCTCAGTCTGTAAGGTATTACACATACCTCTGTGATGGCCACATTGTTCCATTTCATGCAACTGCCTTTTTCTTCTCTAGCCTACGTATATGACCTCTTCAAGAGGAGGGCATCTCATCAAATTCATGTCACTTGGGATTTGGAGCAGGGCCTCTGGAGACAAACTTCCTAAGTTCATATCCTGACTCACACACTCTTTCACATACTGGCTGTTTAAGTTTGGACAAGGTACTTCTCTCTCTGCACTTCAGCTTCCTTATTTGGTAAATGAGGTCAAGAGTAGTACCTACCTAACAGAGTTATTATGAGGGTTCTTACACATTGATTCTTTCATAATCCATTTACCAGATATTTATGAAATGGCTTTCATATTCCTGGTCCCATTCTAGATGTTAAGAATACAACCATAAACAAAATAGAAACTGTTCCTCCTCTTACAGAGCTTATATTGTGTGGGAGCCAAAGCCAAGTGCAGTGGGAAGGAATCAGAATTATAAGTAGAGAAATAAACGTAATACTTCCTCATAGTAAGAAGGGCACTGGAGCCGGCTTGCGCTCCAAGTGCTGATTGTGTTTATCTCTTCCCAGCCTTGCATTCCGGGACATTGTGTCGATAGCTTAAATCACTGAGTCAATGTGGAGGTAGTTAAACCATGGAAATTGCCAAATGCTGCAAATTAGTCCCCTGCCCTAAGCAAGGGGCAGGTATTAAGTATTTACCAGTGTGTCACTGGATAGATAAGGTGGCACTAAAAGAAGTTAGTGTATGAGATAGTGAGGGGCAAGCATGAGGTAACTCACGGTCAAGGAGTCTGCAAAATCTGTCTGTGCTGAGAGCTGAGATATGAGTAGCCAGAAGTGACAAGACTGGGTGGAAGAATCGTCTTAGCTGAGTGTACGGCTGGTGTACACGCCTTAGTAGGGGCAATAAGCCTAGTGTATATTTCAGCAATAAAAGGTGACTGCGGCTGGGGCATAGGGAACAGCAGGGGAATGAAACGAGGTAAGCTCTGAGAGATAGAGCATAGGGAGTTGTATACAAAGTACTTGCCTTTATTACAAATGCAGTCGGATGCCATTGAAGGATTTTCGGGACAGATAATTTGAGAGACCTAGCATGTACTCTGCACCTAGGGAAGGGTCAATAAATGTCAGATAGTTTTGTTAGTACTTACTTGATATCTCTGGCTGCTCACACACCGTCTGACACATAGGAGGTATCCAGTTAATGTTTGTTGTTATTAGCTGCTGCTGAACCAGTCTGGAAACCCTGGTGGTGTAGTGGATTAAGCGCTACATCTGCTAACCAAAAGGTTGACAGTTCAAATCCGCCAGGTGCTCCTTGGAAACTCTATGGGGCAGTTCTACTCTGACCTCTAGGGTCACTATGAATTGGACCCAACTCAATGGCAGTAGGTTGGGTTTCGCTTTTGGTGAACCAGTCTGACTCATGTTGGACTCATGTACAATGGACTGAAATGCTATGCAGTCCTGTGCCATTCCACAGTTGCCCACAGAGTTTTCATTGGTTGATTTTTGGTCTTTCTTCCTAGAATGTTTATTGAGTGTTGAATAATTGTATGTCAACAAATAAATTCCTTTTCCTCTCTGAGCCTCAGCTGCTTCCTCAGCAAAAGGAATTAGATGGTGGTTTCTCAGATTCCATCTGTGGCCTACATAAGCTCTCACCACTGCATTGTCGTGGACCGCAGACTGCCTTTGCTAACCCAGCCTAGCGAAGGGTGCCACAGTCTTCACAGCCGCTATCCTCAAACAAACATGCAATACCATTTGGGAGATATCTCATTACAAAACATGACACTTCTGCCTTGTACAACAGCATAAAACATAACAGGCTTCATATTCCTGTTATCATATTAAGGCAGGGGTAGGAGGAAGGAGAAAGAGAGAGAGAAAATATGCACTCCCTAACGAGGCCATAAATATTGATGTCTTCTTCAGGCCCCCTTAGAGTTCTATCATTTTGGCAACCAGCTGATTAATAATAGATTAAACACTTTAGATTTGCTTACTGTGGGATCCATAACTTTAAATGCATCAGCTGAGAGAGAACTGGCTGAGACAGGGATCGACAGATCGTGCAGACTTCCTGCATAAAAATACAGTGGGAGGGACAGAAATCGAGCATGACAACCAATATTTCCACTGAGTAATATCTCAAATGCTATGTGCAAGGCTTGGGATGTCTTTCCAGCTGTTAACTTCTTTTCCCCAGAACCCACCCACACGATAACCCAAGTGAGAGGACCGTGTTAATATACACCATATGGCAGTGTTCTCTGTAAGTGAGAGATGGGGAAGGAAGTCTTCCCACATATATGGTTCAGAAACACATCCAAATGCCTGCTAATGGCCACAGAAATTTGAGGCAACATGGGTACAAGTGGAGGAAGCCGGGAGGCATGGCCATGATTGCGAGATACACCAACTTGCCACGAGCCTTATCCTTTGAGATGGATGAGGCAGGTGACTGGGCCCGAAGACCCACTGACGCTGTTCCACATATCATCTGAGTAGTCAATGGCACCCTCGGGGCAGACACGGACAATCAGAAAGACACATCTAAATGCTGGCCTTTGCAGACCAATGAAAGCATCTCTAACTCCTGATGCCCAAACCAGTTTGGCATGTTGGGAAGTATGCTGAGGAATCATAGTACCTGAACTTCTTAGCCTGGCACTGTCACTGAATCTCTGTGTGACCCTGGGTTTATCAAGTTCCTTCCTTGGGCCTCAATTTCCCCATCTGTTCAGTGAGGTCATAGATAAGAACAGTGTTTCTCAGTCAGAATCACTAGCAGATCTTTGTAAAAGATCTATAATGGATTCCCATTACAAGGAAAAAAAAAATCATGATGATGCCATGAGACAACGTCGTGATATTCACACCTCCCTCCCAAACCTACTGAATAAAAAGTCAGGGAAGGAGCCTGAAAATGTGTAGTTGTATGATGTTTCCTAGAAAATTCTGATGCATGCTATGGTTGAGACACACTGGATTAAATGTCCTCCCAACCCTGAAATTCTGATTTGTTTGGAAATCTGACTCCAGGTTCTGGCACCACATCCTGGAAGCAACTTGCTTAGGAAAGAGCTGCTTTAGTGATTGGAAGAGGCGCCTACCCTGGCAGAAAGCAGGAGTCACGCTGGCAACGAGAACAGAGGAAGATCTTCAAGGTGGTGCTGAGACAACAGTCTTTCTCTCTCTATGCTCACTTTACATCCTCCAAACCTAACTGCTTATGAGGAAAACCTGATGGGAGCTACCAGTGAGACAAGGATCTCTTTGAGGTACTATTAAAGGCTTTGAATATTGTCCTCAGAAATATGCCCACATTTTCTGAGGGCCTCAGGTACATTGACACCTGTTTACAGATGTCACATGGATTCAAGGAAGTCTGGATGCTATACTCTGAAAAAGTTCCAGTAGGGCGCAAAGGTAGTAATTTCAAACCTTCAGAGATAAAACAGAAACATAGTGACGGCATCTCTCTTCTGTGCCCACCTTGTCCATCTGTAAAACGAAGGGGCTTATTCATTCTCTCAACAGATCCTCACCTGGCATCTATTTTGTGCTGCAAGACCTTTGTTTTTAAGAGCTAGAAACTTGGGAGAGAGTAAGAAACAGAAGATATCTCTTCTCATGGCATTACTTTTCTAGTAAGACAATAAATAAGCAAATGAACATGCCCTGTGAATACACTGGAGACCCCAGATAGTGTAGACAGTTAGTATGCTAGTCTGCTCCCTGAAAGGTTGGTAGTGTGAGTCCACCCAGAGGCGCATCTGAAGAAAAGCCTCTCAATCTACTTCAAAAGAGTAAGTCATTGAAAATTCTGTGGAGCACAGTGCTACTCGGACACACACAGAGTTGCTATAGACACTGGTTGGTTGTTTGTTGTGAAGAAACATGACAAGGCAAAGTGGTGGAGACAGATTGTGGGATATGATGGGGGCCAGGTAGTGGGGTCAGGGAGGTGCTGGCTAAAGAAGTGACATCGGAGTTGAGCTGAGACTGGATAATGAGAAAAAGCCAGCTGTGAAGCAGCCTAACGCTTAACCACTATGCCACCAGGATTTCTGCATAGTCCCTACTGCAGGACAAAACTTGGCATGAATGAGGAACAGAAAGAAGGCCAGTGTGGTGTGAGCAGAGTGAATGAGGGCACTGAGTGGAAAGTGACTTCAGAGAGGTCAGTGAGCCCACACAGGTTAGAGTAAGGCAGCTGGAATTTTTCCTAAGTGCAATGGAAGCCACAAGAAGATTTTTAACAGTAGAATGAACTGATCTAATTTATGTTTTAAGTGTAGAGGAATGAATGGCTGTGGGTCTTCCAATACGAACATTCTAGAAAGAAAGAGCCTCATATTTTTCCATCATTGCTGTGAACATGGACAGAACACAACTACAACTAAACATAATACTATATTACACTGACAAGTGATGATAGCTCACAGATGTGCAGGGAGTGGGAAAAAAAGCAGAGTAGAAAGCTGTGCGCGTGCCAGACTTCGAATGAGCTGCAAACTAAGCCCCCGAGTTCCCTGTCAAATAAACTATCTTTATTATTTCTAAAGGGCTTATCTGTTGAAACATCTTTAGGCAAAACTTGTCATAAGATGTCTTTCCAAACCCACACTGGATCTTGGCTGCTGCCCTATTAGAATGTTGACATGTACAGCATCAAAGTCATAGACGTCCACTGAATCTCACTGCCAAGGTACCCAGAAGCCTCTCTGAATACAGATAACAGCAGGAACCTGA
Organism: Heterohyrax brucei; assembly: GCA_028571685.1. Classification (NCBI taxonomy): domain Eukaryota; kingdom Metazoa; phylum Chordata; class Mammalia; order Hyracoidea; family Procaviidae; genus Heterohyrax; species Heterohyrax brucei. The sequence goes on along the minus strand of CM053141.1, from coordinate 170,620,585 downwards.
GCAAGGAAGGTGGTTCTTGTCCCCTTCATTCTCCTTTCACTGAATCCAAATTCAGCCTCTAGAGAGACATAGCGGCCTAAACTAGCATCTCCGTGGCTGACCCCCAACAAACTAGTACTAGAGTGTAATATTAATGAGTGTCCTTCATCTCACAGGATATTACAAAACAAAATATAGTGTTTTCTCATTCACTATTCCATTTGAACCTGCTGTCTATTCTAAGACATAGGCTGAGTGAAAGTTTTTAACAATTTCTTCAACAGGAACACTCGTATACAAGGCAGACAGTTGACCAAGTTCACATCTGGGCTTCAAATTCCCAGCCCAGGGCTCCTGTTCATCCCACTGAACTCAGCTGTCTCTGAGCTAAAACACTTTTTAGGTGCAAATCAGGAAAGATAAAGTGTAGAGCTGCCCAATAGTCTAGAAGGTCAACGAAGCTAACTCAGCGATCTAAAGAATTAGTGCTGCGAACCAACACATCTGGGTTTAAGCAGTGACTGTTGAGCTCAGGCCAGTTATATAACCTCCTTCTTTCCAGTTTACTCATCTATAAATCTGGAAATGAATACTTTATGCAACTGTTAGGTGAGACAAAACCACCTCTTCTACAACTAAATTACCATCCCTGCTGTGATAATGATTTGGTTCTTGGGTTCACAATTAACCTTACCCACAAAATCTGGCCTTTGTCCTCAGTTCTTCAGTGAAAACCTCTGATACATTAGAATTTCCTCAATGATTGAAGTGTCTTTGATGAGGGACTCAGACCACATCTGTCTAATAGGTTATGTTAACAGGCACTCTTGTGTGTAGGCTCACCAGTCCCGAAAGACCAACCACAGGACACCAGCTGTGTGATATTCCAGTCTCAGGGGACAAGATTCAGTTAGACCATGTGCAATAATGATTTAATCCATCATGCCTGCTTAATGAGATCCCTAATGAAAGCTCTGGGTATTGAATCTCTAAGAATGTCCTCATTAGTAAAAGACATCAGAGCAGGTGGAAGGGCAGTGTGGCCCTTTATGGGACATGGAAGTGTCCTTTTGAGAACTCTCCAAGACCTTGCTCTAGGTGTCTCGTTATTTAGATCCTTTTTACTATAATAAAATTGCAAGTACATATAGCACTTCACTGAGTTCTGAGAGTCTCTGTAGTGAGATTCTGAATTCAAGGGAAGAGTGGCAGCCAGCTGGTCAGAAATGAGGGTGTTGTGGGGACCCCCAAACTTGCAATGGGCATCTGAGGTCCCGGGCACATTTGAAAGTCTGGAAGATAGTGTTCTTTACCTTGTGACATCTGACTTAGCTCTGGTGGCTAGTGTCAGAGGTGAAAATACTAAATTTGCAACTGGTGTCAGAAGAGAACAGAATGGATTTGAATTAGATTTCTTTATTCAACTTATGAGGACAGTGGCAGCAAGAACTAGCACTTAATGAGCGCTTGTTATGTGAGGGATCCTGTGTCTACTCTTCATGAGTGCATTTCATGTCTGGTTTCATAGCACGTGACAAATGGTGGTCCCTCAGTATATATATACCTGTTTTGCTGACTATTATGCTTTTTAATGTTGGAGTTGATGTTCTGGGACAGACACAAGAAAGTTCTCTCATTAGGGCCTCTTAAGAAACTAGACATGAAGGTAGGGGTGTGGCGTAAGGAGTGATGCCTGGAAAATCATGGCAGGGGGACATGTCTTTTTATTTTTTAATACTATGTAGAGTGTCCATATCTGAAATATGAAAAGAAAATATATTCCATAGTTCAAAAAGGCCTTTTATATTGCAAATAATTCAATATTACGATCAAAACTTTCTGACATATCCCATCTAACCTACACATGGCAGAATCAGAGGATGGTAAGGCCACAAGGAACTTGAAGATTCCTCTCGTCTAAGCCCTGGGAGGAGGACAAGAGCGGTGTTGGGCAAAGGCACAGCAGACCCAAGATCACAAGAGACCTCCTTTCCAAATGAAAGAGAAATGCAATTAATTGATAAATTCCGTGCCTAGGACGATTCAGCCTCTGCATGAGGACTGCCTTGATTTCTTTTGCTTCCTTTCCTTCCCCCTCAGTTCCCAGCTATGAATAGAGCTGAAAGGCAGGATGATGGGGAAATATCAGTAGGTGCTTGAGCAGGTGGTGGATAGGGCACCTGCCCATGTGGGTTCCTGTTCCTGGCCTTTAGCTTCTCTATGTACAGAACAGGACATGGTGGGAGGTTAGGCTACATGAGCTCACATGTTGTTTATGGTCTCAAAATATTCCTTTTCTTATTTATTTGAGATTCAGAATCCTCATTTTCTTTCCTAAGACCCTTGTAAGAGCCAAGACGTCTCTACACAGACGGCTGGGACAGGACTCAAGAGCTCTGTGACCTGGTTTTATTTTCTCCATCATTCATAGGGTGACCTTGAGGCAAATCACTCAAGCACTTTGTGGCCATTTCCCCAATTAGAATACTCCCACTCTACCTCTGTGCATGAATATGAGCTAAATTAAAACAATAAATGTGAAAAATGCTTTGAGAAGAGAAACAAAGGACTATATATAAACACGTGTGTATATATATCTTTATACATTACTAATCACTTGTTATTCTTATTAATCATCATCATCAGTATTATTTTTCACAGCTCCTTTACAGGTGATGGGGAACTTATGACTAATGAGATCAAGCTTGCAGCTACTGCAAGAACAAAGAGGGAAGAAGTATCCAGTGCTAGGTAAGTACCTGCTGTCTGGACTGTCTTTGCTGCCATCATATTCTCTCTTGGGTATTTTTACTTCCCTGGGTTAAATAACATACTTGAGTCTATTTGATGATTACTAGGCCAGAAATAGAGAATAAGTTGGTACATAGAATAAGGAAGTTGAACTCAAACTTCAATAAACAAATGAACAAAACTAGTACCTTTTATGAGAATGGGACCTGGTGGTGCAGTGGTTAAGAGCTTGGCTGTGCACCAAAAGGTTGGTATTTTAAATCCACCAGTGGCTCTTCAGAAACCCTATGGAGCAGTCGTATTGTATCCTGCAGGGTCACTCTTTGGTTTGGGTTTTGGTTTTTCTTTCATGAGGACAGAGTTTTCAAAGAGTCTTCTGGCTGATTATCTTGTCTGTTCCATACAAACTCCTCAGGGCTTTTAGGTAATCATGATTATTGATAATATCTTACACATGCATGCCACTTGAGGGTTACAAAGGACTTTCATATTGCTATTACACAACTCAATTTGATTAAATGTTTATCTAGTGTTACTTGGAGCTAATCATTATCTGACACTCAGTCAACCTCTTGGAAATGAGATCAGGAATTTCATTCCATTTCCTGGAGAGGAAAGGAAGGCACACAAAAGTTGAGTGAGTAGGCCAAAGTAAAATTCTTGAAGCATAGATTAGATCACATCCCACCTCTACTTAGAATCTTCTAGACGTTTCTCGCTGCATTTAAAATCCAAACTCCTTTCCTTGGTCTGTAAGGCTCTGCATGATCTGATTCCTTTTCTGTCTTCCTGATCCGATCTCCTACCAGTCTCTCCCTTGCTAAAAACACTTCAGTTCCCCTTGGTGACTTACAGTTCCTCATCCCCACCCCCAAGCTTCTTATCTACCTCAGGGCCCTCGCACAGAACTTTTCCTCTGACGCTACTATTCTTTTTGAAGTACTAGTATTTTCTCAGTCTTTAATTCTGGGCTTAATTATCGTTACCTCAAAGAGATTCTTTAAACAAATACATGATTTAAACAAGTAGTCTGAAGTTATCTTCTCTCAGCATGTTGCTTTTTGTCCTCAGAGCACTGATGCTTTGCCATTATTCCATTTTTTTAGTCATTTACTTGTTTTTGTCTGTCTTATCCCACTGGACTAAGGTCCATGAAGTCAGATACCTAGTCCTTGTTCTATATTGTATTCCCAATGACTGGCAGAACAACATAGTAGGAATTCAGTATACAATGAATTAATGATGACCTGGTAGTTGAATCAAGATTTTGTGAATTCTAGGGTTTTGCCAAGCCAATTAGACCTCCCCTTTAATCTACACAGTATCTGCACAACCCAAGCATCCATATTCTCAACCCCATGTTTTAGAATAGGGGATGACAAGGATTCTGTTTTCTTCAAGTGAAGGATAAATACCAAACACATTATCTCATACAGAGTGCAAAAGGGACTGGTCTTATACAAATAAACTTGGGGGTTAAGGGTCTTGCTTTAAGGAAATAGATTTCCTCTCTCACAAAATTATAGTGGACAGGCTTAGTGTCCATCCATACTTGACAGGCTCCAAAGCATCCCAGAGGTAAATGACTCCAGGTCGTGCTTGCTTTCTGTGTCATGGGATCTCTGCTGAAACTGGGATTGCCACTGATGGAAAGTGATGAAATATGCAGACACCCAGAGCAACTATCAACCACCTCAATCTATCTCCAGCTCTCATTCATTCACTTTTTCACCTCCCCACCCTCCTGTCGATTGATCCATTGATCGATCCATCAACTGGTCAATCGATCCATCCATCTATCTATCCACTCATCCATCTAATATTTATTGAGAGCTTAGCATATGTCAGGAACACTGGCCAACTGTTTGTCACCTCTTTCAACCTCGAGACATTGATTTATGAAAGGACCCCAACAATCATAATCGAAACTACTTTATGGGCTTGCTCCTCAAGGCCAAAAGAGGCAATGCAAATAACACTCTTTGACAACTATTAAGACCCAAACACACGGAAAGGATTTTGATTGCTAACACAATTTAACAGACAGAGAGCTAAGGAGGAAGAGAGTACAATGTAATTAAGGCCCAAACCTGCTCATTTTGGGGATCACTGGGTGACAGCATTTATTTACTATTTAAGATAGACAGTGACTCAAGGAAATTGAGGCCCATCTCTAGGCCTTTGTTTCTTATTTACAGCATTTTGGAAGCTATCTCAGGTACTTCCCGTCACTAACGTTCGTTGATGTTGCACTGCCTTTCAAACTTTCAGTGGGTTAATGTCCAAAGTCTGAAGGGCTGAACTGTGGATCTGTTGGTTCCCTATCTTTTTCAAGTTTCAAAGATAGGAAACAGCATTACTAAACAGACAGCACTCGAGGTATTTACTTTGCATAAGATCATTTAATTTGACTTCTATTACATATTAAAACTCAGACTGCAAAGGGTTAAATAGAAAGGCAACTCACTTTTAAGGCCTGACTGAGATTTTCATGGTCCTTTCACTTGCATCTGAATAGGAAAGACATCTGGGTTATTCAGGCATATTTTTCTTTTCTTTCTTTTTTTTTTTAAACAGGTCTCTCTGTCTCTGTCCTCTCTCTCTTTCATCTTAACTTCCAAGGGAGCTGTGTGCTTAGCACTACTGAGCTGTGGAAGATAAGGCCCAAGAGACCATCCTAAGATTGAATCGTGTCTCCTTGTGATTTAGAAGCCTGAGATTGCCAGCTCTAAATCAACATGAATTCTCCATTTAATTTGAATCAGTGGATTTTATGAGTCTGTTTCCCTTTGAGTTCACCAGGCAGGCTCTATTTCTGTGTTCATTATTCTTTCAGGGTCGTACAGGTAGAAACACCATCAACTGGCCTGCTGGAAAATGACCTTAGAGATTGTTTAGACCAGGCCATGGGTTCTACCGCTGGGGAAACTGAGGCCAATTATATTGAAGATATCTCTCAAGATCATCTGCAAAGGACTGGAACCCAGGTTTAATTTCTCTCACCCCCATCTTTATTAGGTTTCTTCTCCATCACTTGTCTTATACTTGGCCTCAAACAAAGACTTTAATTACTATAGTTGTTTATCCTCTCATGTCACCAAAAAGTAATTAATCACCTGCATCAGGAGTTCTATCGCAACAGTATAATGATACTTCAATTAAGCAGAGGCCATTAAGCAGAGGCCAGGCCACAAAACTCTAACCTGGAATTATTTCTATGAATAGCAAAGACATTCATTCAATGCCTCTTTCTTTCCCTCTCATTCTCCCTCCTTCCCTCTCTTCAGTTTTTCAGACATGCAGACTATAGGAATGAAGGCTGTGTGGTATTAACATTGAAAAGAAGGAGACATTTTGTCTATCTCTTGACAAGAGATCTTGGCTATTTAAAGAAGTCTTACTTGCTTCTTCAGAAACTCAAGTTCAATTACTAGTTACTGTTTTTTGTTTTTAATACAGCAGGCTATTTATTGTTGCTGTTATCATTAATAATGACAGCAACAACCACAAAGTAGAATTTACAAAAGTCACATTTACCAAGACTTTAAAAAACACTCTTGTTCTCTTCACACTAGTCACGTTAAACAGATATTACAGCAATGCTTGTTTCCCCCCTAAAACAGTAACTGAGACTCAGAGAGATTAAATAACTCAATGTAAGTCATCAGGCTACTAAAATAACAGGACTGAGACTTAGACTGAAGTCTCCTGTTTCCAAATCCCAGTTACGTATCATCTGCATGTTATTCTCTGTACATCATTTTTCCTTGAATGTTTTTCTTTTAAGGTAGCTTAGTGTTTGGTAAGAATCCTGTTCACCAAAGGAAGGGGCTGGAGTTTTAGGTTCTCTGTCAGCTAAGTGGCCTGTTGCTTCCCATGCCACCCAACTTGTCTCTTGAATGTGCCCCGGAAGAATCCTGTAACAGATACACGGGAGGTCCAGTCAGGACACAGCTACAGGCTTGCTGTCTCCTTCCCCAGGGCTCCAGAGTACTCGGAATGTATCACATCCTGTTGTACTCCAGTGTGTGTCACTTGGCTGTCTCCCCCATTCTACCTGGACTCCTTTCAAGGCTGAAACTGTGTCTTACTCACCTTTGTTACATTTGGACAGAGCTCAGCATTCTGTGAGTCCTCAAAAGATGCTTGCATCAGGGAGCACTGAGTCTATGTTGGTGATGATGGAATGACTTAGGAAAGGATAGCGGGAATGGTCACCACAACTTGAAGAATGTAATTAATATCAATGAATGGTACAGGTAGAAATTATTGAGCTATAGTGTACACTTTCTTATGTATATTTCCACCACCACAACAAAAAATAACAAAATTAATATCTACAAATGAAACTATATAAAATCTTTAAAAAGCAAAATGTATGTATACATTTGCTTATCAAATGAATTAACTACTCCAGTCCAACCCTTAGCTGACACGGGCGATGACTTATCTAAAACTGTACAGGATGCTGAATGCACAACTATAACTAGATCCTCTGTCTCCAGGTTCTCTGTTCATTTTTTCTAAAGAGGATCAGTAAGATGATAACGATGATATTATTACTTGCAGCACAAGTTTCAAATGCTGGTTCTCCACCAGGTACCGTGCTACATGCTCTCAGCATGAGCTCATTTCATCTTCACAACAATTATAAGAGATGAATTGTATTTTGGTCCTTAGTCCCCAAGTATGAAAAGTGATATTTATCTTTAGAAAACAAAGTAAATTGATTTAGTCTAAAATTAGCTTTAGCATTCTCCTCACCTTGCAAATGTCCTTTATATTAGCCACTACCCTCAACACAAAAAAAATGCAATAAAAGTCAATACTGGGACAGTGGCCAGAGAAAGCCTGCTCTGTATAAATAAGACACCCGCATTCCTAGTGCCCTCCACAATAGAAGTCCTGACCAAGAAAGCTCAGATGAGGAGATGTGCTCATTAGCTTCTAAGTTCAGACATCGTAGGTCCCCTTTATGTGAGATGTCACCCAACATGGCCTTTTTTTCCCCCAGTCCTTTCATGAGCATCTCCTACTGATGCTTATTTGTTTATCTAAAAGGCCAGACTCTCCGGGACGGGCTCATTAAGAGAACATTTCTTTTCATGAGAGCCCCAGAGAATGGCAGGAACACAATATCTCCTGCATGCTTCCCTCTTCCCATGCCAACACCACAATAGAAGGCACTCAGCCTACAGCCAACCCAAACTCAAGTCGGCACGAAATGTTCTCTGATGGGGGCCAGCAGTGAAGGAGAAGCATCCTCTTCAAAGCTGTGCCCACCCTCTCACCTCCCCCAAGTAGTCTTCCCCCACCTCTTGATCTCATAATGATCTCTCCTTCTTTGGATCCAAAAGCCATTCAATCAGAGTAAAATTTCCATCCAGGAGAAACCATAGAGATTATTTAGATTAAAGCACAGCAATAACCTGGCACTGGTGCCAGCCACTTCCTCATTTTCCATCCATGGCAGGCAGCTCTAATAAACTGTGGCACTCTGCCCTGCTGTGCAGAATACTGCTTCGAAATCCTTCTTAAAAAAAACAAAAACAAAAAACAAACTAATCTCAGAGTTACAGTAATTCTCCTACTCAGGATCAAAGACAGGCCCCTACCCATGGTAACCCGAGGCATACATGGAAAAATTGCCTGGTCCTTCACCATCCTTATGATCAGTTGCCAACTGGACTGTTGTGATTTTACCAAGTAGATCATCAGGTCTTTCTTCCTAGTCCCTCTGAAATCTGTTCACTGATAGATGGTGGCTGAGCATGAAGTGTACTGGCTGGTAATCAAGCCCAGGTCTCCCACATGCAAGGTGAGAATTCTACCACTGAACCACCAATGCTCAATACATAAAAGGAGGAAGAAGAAGATTTCTGCTTGCCAGTTCAATGCTCTTTTTGCTACCACACCTTTCTTGATGGTATATTCTTTGTCAGTCATCTCCTATGAGCACAACTGGAATATTCAGTTTCCTGCATATAGTGCCTGTGTTGTTGACTTATCTAGTTGCTTCCCATGGACCCTGGGAAGTATGTGGCACACATGCTAGTGAGGTGACAAGAAAAGTAAGCAGACTCCATGTGTGAAGAAGGCATTCAAAAATTTCAGAAAGGATTTATTAGAAGCACCCTGGTTTAAACAATCACATAATATGCAACTGTTCTCTGGAGGGAATATATTAGGGAACAACCAAGGCACTTTAAATATTTCTAGATGCCTTACTGGACTTCATCCAAAGGGAATCAGTTATGAGAAGTTAGTACGATTCTTATGTGAATCAATTTCTCCCCTAAAAAGGCACTTCTCAAGATTTTCACCAGTGTTGGCTAAAAACACAGGAGAATGATGGCCTCCAGGGACATAAGGCACAGCTCTAAGTGGCTGCCCAAAGGCGAGATATTCCATTGAAATACTATGTTTTCTCTTGGAAATCGGCTTGGATATTCAGGTGTGTTTGGTTTCTGCTCCAAGATAGTGTGCTGTTGATTTTAACAAAAACAGTTTTCTCCAAAAATTTCAAGTAAGTTTGATGCTCTCAGAAGTACAAGGGTTATCCCAGGACTTCATGTACTCCTTACCCCAGAGTCAGCAAACTACAGCCAGATCCTTATGAGATTCAAATAGTTTTTACATTTTAAAACAGTTGAGGAAAGAAATCAAAGCAATACAATAATTTGTGACACGTGAAAATTACGTGAAAGCCATATTTCACTATCCATAAATACAGTTTCAATGGAACACATTTATGTATTGTCTATGGCTGCTTTTGTGCCATGATGTCAGAGTTGAATAATTGCAACAAAGACTATAAGGTCTGCTACAAGGCCTAAAGTATGTATTATCTGCCCCATTACGGGAAAAAAAAAAAAAAAAAAACACTGCCATCGAGTCGATTCTGTCTCAAGCAACCCTATAGGACACAGTAGAACTGCCCCATAGAGTTTGCCTGGTGGATTTGAACTGCAGAACTTTTAAGGTTAGCAGTCATAGCACTTAACCACTGTGCCACCAGGGTTTAGAAAAAAATTGTTCATAGGAGACAGGGCTGCTGCTAAACATCATTTAATGCACAGGACAGCTACTCACACCAAATAATTGTCAAATCCAAGATGACAGTAACACCAAGTTTAATCTTTCCAGTGTAAGAGCTGGTTCCTCTCTCCATCCTTCATTTCTGTCTTAATTTCAAACACAGACAGACTCTTGATATTAGTAAATCAGAGAGGAATACTCATCTAGGCCTGAGAGAAGGCCTGTGAATATTCATGAAGGATGAAGAGAACTTCTCGCTCTATTTGACTGTTGCCAAGCCAGCCAAGTGCCGTCGATTTGACTGTTAGGATTATTAATAAACATCTAATAATAATAACAGGTTTTTACGAACATTTGCCAATGCCAAGTATTGGGCTAAGTATTTTATATTCACCAACTTATTTCGTCATCATTGTGGCCTTTCGAGGTTGGCAGCCTTATGATCCCATTTTACTGAGAAGAAACCTGGAGCTCAGAAAAGTTAAATTGCCAAAGATCACACTGCTACCAAGTCATACAGCAGTGATTCCCACCTATACAGTCTGGTACTAGAAATGTAGCTGCTTATGATTATATCATGTACCTCCTAGAATACTCATTGACTTTTCGTCTCCCTATTTTGATATGGGCAAGAGAGTTTAATTTGTCCATCTTGCACACCCAACATGATACATAAGAAGTGACTGCCACCCTAAAAGCTTAACTTTCAAGGCACTGTCCCTAGCACAGGTGTTGTTTGCTAGAAAATAGACAGCTCTGTAAACTCAAATGCACTGAATCACTCTGAGACCGGTGGGTCAGCAAAAACTATTAGATAACTGTATGATCCTTGTTCTAGAGACTTCTTGTAGGAAGTACATGAATCTGTTGACTCACTAGGTGTTAAAGCTAATTAGCATCTAAATAGGTTTTTTATTTCTTGTCTGGATATAACCAGAATTAAACAGGCATTGTTAAAGGGATAACATTGGAGAGAAAGTAAGCAGGTGCTTGAAACAGTAAATTTCAGGAATAGAAGATTCTGTCCCCAATTCTAGCAGCCTAGCTTGAGCAGGACTGGCAAATATGTTTCTTTACATGTGTCAGTGTGGACTGCCTGATAGGCGATGTTGACCGTGGGTAGTGGTTCAGGATAAGACCATCTGGTTGGTTTCAAACTCCATTTTTACCTACGTAATAAACGAGGAGCTCTGGTGCTGTAGTAGTTATGAGGCCAGTTGCTAACCAAGAAGCTGTCAGCTTGAATCTACCAGCTGCTCCTTAGAAACCCAATGAGATAGTTCTAGCCTGTCAAATGGGGTCACTATGAGTTAGAAGTGACTTGAAGACAACAATTTTGGTTTTGTTTTAATAATCAGTAAGCATGCACAAAACCTGAATATTAGTTCTGAGTTCAAAAAACATGAGCTCCATTCCCAGCACTGATAACATATCATGTAGGCAAGTTAGATCACTCTCTGCGACTCAGTTTACTTGGCTGCAAAATGGGAAATGATGGTACCTTACCTGTCAACCTCATTAGGATGATTTACGAGGTTCAAAGGAGCTAACATGAAAATATAGACAGTTACATGCATCCATGGCTACTTGTAGCATCTTTACAGTCCAATGGTAGTGAATAACTAAACTATATATGAAAGGACTCTGAGAAACTGAGTCAAGTGATCAGCAGATACTATTGTTAATAACCTCAAGAATGAAGTAGTCAGTAAACACAAAAATGTGACAAAACTAAGGTCAATGTTATCAGCATGTTACATCTGGGCTTCCCCAGTCTCAGCTGGGACAATTCAGCTAAGTCTAGGGACCTGACATAGCTATTAAGAAGCCACTGACCTTGAAGGCTACAGTAGGGAGGCAGGAAGGGATGTGTGTTATTCTGATATGCAGAACAGAACTTACACAAAACACAAAGTTGCCTGAAATAAAGATTTATGATATTTCTTTGGTTTGAAAATCTGGACTGTACCCAGTGCCTACTATCCTGCTGATCTGAGGTTGCCCACTCAAGGTTGAATTTAAAAACAATGCTGTTTAAATAATTGCTGAACTGTAGCATAAACCCTTAGAGGAAGTAAATCAGTAGGAAAGATGTGCTAGCAAATCTGGGCATTAACGACCTTCACAACTTCATCACATTCAACAGCAAACTATACACACATTTTGTGTTTGGTGCCTTATTCAGTGCTAGAGACGGGTGGGGATGAAGATGTGGCCCTGGTTCTCCAGAGGCTTACAGTCTAGTTGTGAAGGCATGTGTTTGTACCTGAAATCATAACGCTATATAACAAGAGACTGGTGCAGGTTGCACATGCCTTAGGATCTCAGGACAAAAGGAAGCAACAGTGTCCTGAGTAGACCTGGCATTTGTGATGGAAGTGGGATTTCAGCAGAGCCTTGAAGGCAGTAGAAAGCGTAGAAGAGGACATGCTAGGGTGTGAACAGAGGCACAGATATAAGAGCACATATGCAATACATCCTCTTCGATAAGATCCAGGGCAAGACTTTTTGGTGTCAAATCCACATTTCATCTACTTTTGGACAATGAAAAAGAAGATAGAAGAAAAGTGACACATTCAAATTGTGCTGCTGGTTAAGCAAACCGAATATAGCATAGACTGCCAGAACAACAAGCAAATCTGTCTTGGACGAAGTACAAGGATGATTTTTAGTACAGAGGATGGTGAGCCATCATCTCATTTATTTTGGAGATGTCAGCAGGAGACACCAATGCTGGAGAAAGACAATATTCTTGGTAAGGTAGAGGATCATGAAAAGAAAAAAAAAAGGCAGGGAAATACCCTCAATGGGATGGATTGACACACAGGCAACAACAGTGGGTCACGTATTATTGGCTATGAGGCTGGTGCAGGACGGGCCAATACTTCATTCTGCTATACACAGAGTTGTGAGCAGATCTGACTTTATGGGACCCAACAACAACAACAAAGCCTGCACCAAATGTAGTAACTGAAAGTGTTTGGGTTCTTAAATGCAAAAGGCTTTCAAGGCCAGAGTTGGGGTATGGATTTTATTCCAGAAGCACAAAAAAAAAGACACAGAAAATCTAAGAGTCAGAGAGCTGCAGGGAAATGGAAGGACATGGAGAGAGGGGTAAATATAGACACTGCTGCAAGAATCCAGGTGTAGGATGGTTAGGACCAGAAAAAGGTAGTGGCTATGGAAACAGGAAGGAAAGGATGTTGGCTGTTATTGAGGAAGGTTCCCCAGGACTTCATGAATGAAGACTCACTGGAATTCAGGAAAAAGAAGAAATTGAGACAGTGGTATAATAAGAGCTTAATGATGACAACATCATTCATCTTCTAACTCACTAAAGACCCATCAAAAACCATCTCAATCAATCAAAAGCCTCTGACAATATTTTGATAACCAGACCAAACCTGAATATGCATACAAATTACTTGAGAATATTGTTAAAATGCAGCTTTTAATTCAGTAGGTTTGAGGCAGGGCCTGACATCCTGCATTTCTAACAAGCTGTCAGAAGACACGAGCTCTGGTCCACGGATCACATTTTGAATTCAAAGAGGCTAGAGTTTCTTACCTTTGATTTTCATGTCAAAGGTCAACAGCAGTATCAGAAGTCCTTAGCCAAGACAGGCTCAAGGAATGTCAGTTATGTTCATAGCTGCCTTCAGTTCTCATATAAGGTAACCAGTGAGAGCTGCGTGACTTCCTTGTTCAAAGAGAAGACCTATAGACTACGAGTTAGGAGACCCAGGTGTCAGTCCTAGCTCTATCGCTATTTGACTATGGATTGCTGGACAAGGAAGCACGGGAAAAAAACTCAAATTCATGGATCACTTCCTGTATTTCAGAGCACCCATTCATCCTCAATTTACCAGCTTCCAGTCACATTTGGAATAAATTGTAAGTTCTGTATTATAGTCTGCTAGGTCCCTTATTATCTGATGCCTGCCTGCCTTCTCCCCGATTTCATCTCCTGCCACTCTTCCCCTTGCTTGCTACACTCTAGCCCACAGGTCTACTTTCTGCTTCTCAGACACACTGAGCTCTTCCCAGCTGAAGGCTCTGCACTTGACTTACAATCTATCTGGAATGCTTTTGTCCTATAACCTCCCATGATAGACTCCTTCTTATCTTGCAGGTCTATCCAAAGAGGCCGTCCTCAGCCATCTACCTCAGTTATTCTCAATTGGAGGTGATTTTGTCTCCTGCTGAGAAATGTTCAGCTGTCACAGCTGAGGTTAGGCTGCTACAGGCATCTAATAGGTACAAGCCAGGGAAGTTGTTAATCAGCCTACAAAGCACAGCACAGTGCCTCACCACAAAAAATTATCTGGCTCCAAATATAAAAAATCTGCCTAAAGTTGGTTCCCTACCTCTGACACCTGCCCCATAAAAACTCTTCATCTCAGCCTACTTTATTTCTTTAAAATATTCACCATTACCTGAAATTATCTGAGGCTTTAAGTTATTATTTGTCTCTCCTAACTGGAATATCGGCATCATGAGAGCAAGGGCTTGTTCACTGACCTATCCCCAGTGACCAGAACCATTCCTGACACATTATGGTGCTCAATCAATGAGGAAGTAAAGACAGAAGTAAACACTGAATATAAAATGAAACAAATCAATTAAAGACAGCCACAGAACTCAAAATTGAAAACTTCCTCAAGAAAAGGAAAAGACAACTCAGAGAAAGCATTTTCAAATTGTATAACCAATGAAAGACTTGTATCTAGAGTGTGTAAAGAACTCTTGGAACTCAGCAACAAGATGACCAACAACCAAAGTTAAACATGGGCAAAGTACTTGAATAGACATTTCCCCAAAGAAGACATATAAATGACCAAAAAGCACAGGAAAAGACACTCAACATTATTAGTCATTAGGGAAATACAAATCAAAACTAGCAGGAGATAACACTTTACACCTACCAGCGTGGCTTATGGGAAAAAAAAAAAGGCAAATGCAAGTGTTGGCAAGGATGTAGAGAAATCATAATCCTCATGTGTCACTGGTGGGAATGAGAAATGGTACAGCCACTTTGGGAAACTAGCATCCCTCAAAAGTTAATCACAGAGTTGCCATGTAACCCCAAATCCACTCCCAGGTACATACCCAAGACAAATAAAACATATGACCTCATAAAAACTTGTACATGAATGTTCATAGCAATGTTACTCGTAACAGCCCCGAACTGGAAACCACACAAATGTCTAAACAATGGATAAACAGTATGTGGGTTATCCGTACAACAGATACTGTTCAGCAGTAAAAATGAAGTACTAACACATACTATGCCACGCAAGAACTTTGAAACATTATGCTAAGTGAAAGAAGTCTAAAAAAAAAGACCATACAGTATACATAAACAAAAAAACAAAACCCAAATCTGTTGCTGTTGATTTGATTCCGACTCACAGTGACCCCATAGCACAGAACAGGTCTGGCCTTGGGATTTCCAAAGAGCGCCTGGTAGATTCAAATTGCTGACCATTTGTCTACACCAACAGGGTTTCCACATACTGTCTGTCTGTATGATTCCATTCACATGAAATATCCAGAAAACTTGCCAGATACAACACACAACAATCAAATAGACTACATCTGTGGAAAGAGACAATGGAAACGCTCAACAACATCTGTCAGAACAAGGTCAGGGACCGACTGCTGAATAGTTGATGAACTGCCCATATGTAGGTTTAAGTCGAAGCTGAAGAAAATTAGAGCAAGTCCATGAAAGATAAAATACAACCTTGAATATATTCTACCAAAATTTGGAGACTATATCAAGGATAGGTTTTGATGCACTGAATAGTAATAACCAAAAAACAGACGGGTTGTGGAGTGACATCAAGGTTATCATACATGAAGAAACCAAAAGGTCATTAAAAAGACAGGAAAGAAAGAAAAGTCTAAAATGGATATCAGAAGAGACTCTGAAATTGCTCTTGAACATTTGAGTAGCTAAAGAGAAAGGAAGAGATGATAAAGTAAAAGAGCGAACAGAAGATTTCAAAGGAGACAAAGTAAAGTATTATATTGAAATATGCAAAGATGTGGATATAGTAAATGAAAAGGGAAAAATATGCTCTGCATTTACCAAGCTGAAAGAATGGAAGAAAAATTCAAGCCTCGGCTCACAATACTGAAAGACTCTATGGATCAATTATTGAATGATGCAGGATATATCAAAAGAGGATGGAAGGAATATACAAAAACACTGCACCAAACAAACTGATCAATGTTTAGCCATTTCCGAAGGTAGCATGTGATCAAGGATCAAAGACAGTGAAGGAAGAAGTCTAAGCTTCCCTGAAGGTGTCAGTTTCTGGTGAAAAACAAGGCTCTAGGAATTGATGGAACACAAATTGCGATGTTTCAATAAACGAATGCAGTGCTGGTGGTACCCATCTGTGCCAAGAAATTTAGAAGACAACTATTTGACCAACCAACTAGAAGAGATCCATATTTATGCCTGTTCCAAAGAAAAGTGACCTAACAGAATGAGGAAATTATTGAACAATATCATCAATATCACATGCAAGTTAAATTGTGCTGTAGATCACTCAAAAGTTGTTGCAGCAGTACATCAACAAGGAACTGCCAAAAGTTCAAGCAGGATTCAGAAGGAGACTTGGAAGGAGGGTTATCACTGCTTGTGTCAGATGGATACACGCTGAAAGCAGAGAACACTGGGAAGATGTTTACCTGTGTTTTATTGACTATGCAAAGGCATTTGACTGTGTGGGTCATAACTAATTGTGGATGGCATTACAAAGAATACAAATTTCAGAATATTAATTGTTTTCATGAGGAAAGTGCAAATAGACCAAGAGGCAGTTGTTTGAACAGAACAAGGGGATACTGTATGGTTTAAAGTCAGGAAAGGTGTGTGTGAGGTTGTATCCTTTTACTGTACCTATTAAATCTGTATGTTGAGCAAATGATCCAAGAAGCTAGACTATATGAAGAAGAACAGAGCATCAGGATTGGAGGAAGACACATTAAAAACCTGTGATATGCAGATTAACACAACCTTGATTGTTAAAAGTAAAGAGGACTTGAAGCACTTGCTGATGTAAGTCAAAGAATACAGCCTTCAGTATGAATTGCACATGAGTACAAAGAAAAGAAAAATCCTCAAAACTGGACTGGTAAGCAACATCATGATAAATGGAGAAAATACTGGAGTTGTCAAGGATTTTAGCTTACTTGGTTCTTCAATCAGCGCCCATGGAAGCAGCAGTCAAGAAACCAAAGGACTCACTGTATTAGGCAAATCTGCTGCAAGTGATGTCTTTAAAGTGTTTAAAAGATAATATGTCACTTGAAGACTAAGATAAATCTGATCCAAGCCATGATGTATTCAATTGCCTCAAGTGCATGCAAAAGCTGGGCAGTGACTAAGGAAGACTGAAGAAGCACTGATGCCTTCGAATTATGATTTTCGTGAAGTATATTGACTATATCATAGACTACTGCCTCCTAACCAAAAGGGTGGCACTTCAAATCTGTCAGGCTCTCCTTAGAAACTCTATGGGCCAGTTCTACTCTGAACTATAGAGTTGCAATGAGTTAAAACTGACATGATGTCAGCAGCTTTGGTTTTTGGCTTTGACCAGAAGAAAGGACAAATCTGTCTTGGAAAAAGTAAGCCAGAATGTTCCTTGGAAACAAGGATGATGAGACTTTATCTCACATACTTCACACAATTTATCAAGAAGTGCCAGTCCATGGAGAAGGACATCGTGCTTGGTGAGTTGAGCATCAGTGAAAAACAGGAAGACCCTCAATAAGGTAGATTGACAATGGCTGCAACAAAGATCTTAAGCATAACAAAGATTGTGAAGATGGTACAGGTTCAGGCGGTGTTTCATGCTGTTGTACACGGGGTTGCTATGAGTCAGAACCAACTCTAGGGCACCTAACAACATCAGTCCAGAAAACGCAAGGCCAAAAAGACAGAAGGCAGATTAGTGGTTGTTTAGGACTGAGGGTGACTCAGAGGAGATTGTGGATGATACCTAAATGATACGGGGTCTTTTCTTGAAGGGAAGAAATTATTCTAAAATTAGACCATGCTGGTGGATACACAACCCTGTAAATAAACAAAAAACATTGACTTACATGCTTTAAAATAGGAGAATTGTATGGTATGTGAATTATTTTTCAGGAAAGTTTTTAAAAGGAAAAAAGGATAAAGAAAAAACAACCATAGTATTTGAAATGGCCAGTAGAATGCTTATTGAAAAGGAATACTTCTGCTGTTATACTTGGGGGGATAATTACATAGAAATATCTAGCTACTGGAATATATTTTCTTGGTAAGCGTACATTTTAGTTGGTGGTGGCTTTTAATGATATTAGAGATCAAAGGCAAATCTGCTGGCAGAAAAAAAAACATATTAATGTTACATTAGTTCATGATTATAACTATACTAGAAGCTACCAGCATAAAGACTTTCTTACATGATAAGTATTAAATAGGGCTGCCATCAAAGTGTGCCCTGAAACTAAAGTTAGGTACAAGTCTGAAAACAAGTAAGAGCTCCATGTCTTTAAAAGTAAATCCTTTAAATAAACTAAACTAGATTATAACTGGAGGACCGGGACGTTTCTATACCATCCAAGTTCTGATCCTGAGGAAAAGGGGTAGAAACTACAATATCTACTTTTTCAGAGGTGGTGAAAATTATGAGATCTTGCTTGTAAAAATGCTTAGATATAGGAGGTGCCCAGTTATTGTTACTCGGCACTAGGGATAAACTCTGAATGAGGGCAAGGCTGTTAGTTGCATAACTTACTATCAAGCTGAAACTTCCTGAGACTGTCTTTTCCACAGTAATGATAGATGCATTCATTCCCTGGAGCGATGTTTAACAAATATGGCTACCTTTGGTCTCCTTTTCTTGCGTTTTCTTTGTTTCTGTTCTGATCATCTACTTTCCATTGTTGACATCACTTCCCACTAAAAACCCAAACCAGGTGCTCTGGAGTGAATTGCCATTCACTGTGACTCATGCACACCAGTGTAGAACTCTGTGTGCCGACCTTGAAAGTAGATCACCCAGGCCCTTCTTCTGAGGTGCCTCTGGGTGAATACAAATAGCCAACTCTTTGATTAGCAGCCAGATGTGTTAGCTACTGGCACCACCCAGGGACTCCAACTCCTTATTAGGCACCCTAATGCCATGGTCTGTCTCTGCTACAGCTTTAGCCATGCTAATTCTTGGAACCTGGTTAGCAAGGAAGCTCAGGCCATATGGAAAGAACATGGGTAGGAGCTCCAGCTGATAGTTCCAGCAAGGCCCACATGAGAGCTGGCAAGCCTTCAGATGATCCCAGCCATCATTTTCAAATTCTCCAGCTGAGCTCTCAGACATTAAGAAGCAGAGTCAAACCACCCCCACTGTGCTCTGTTTGAATTCCCGATCGCAGAACCATGAGATAGTAAGTAATCAGTAGTGTTTTAAGTCACTAAGTTATAGGGTAATTTGTTATATAGGAAGCCAGCCAAGCCAAGTGCCGTCGACTCGGGTCCGAAGTGTACCTAATATCCCAAATCGGTTGACTCCAAACTCCAGCTTCTAATCACTAACACTGTGGTGCCGAACAAACTTCTAATCAGAATTTGGCTCTCCACGCAGACCTTGCTACTGGAAAGGCAGTCCTATCTGAACACTCCAGGATCTAGTCCATGTGGCTGGGCTGTTTATCTTCGCAAGTGGATAGCACTGCAGTCACATCTTATAGGGCAGGCTGTCAAGGGTACAATGGGCAAGATGCAGTCTCCTTGAATTCAATCTTTTTTGAAGCACTGGCCAGGCTGAAACTCCATTATGTTTATGGTGAGGGCCCTCACCTACGCACAGGTCATATGCTGATCTCATAGACCCTTCAGTAAGCAACAGGAGCTATACAACATACCACCAAATAATTTCTCAGCTGAATTGCTTAAAAACCAGCAGCATAAGCTGGTATCTGTAAAAGCAGTATACATGGCACTTTACAAACATGAAATCTTATTAATCAGCATTTACTGTTCTCAACAATGCTGTTTATTGTGTACTCTTACTCTTGTTTTTTCTTTTTCACCTGAAAGTCAAGGCACTGATGGAAAGAGACCAATGTGAGATGAAAGAGTCTTTCTGCAGTCCAGGCTTTTTGTTTGCCCTGAAGGGAAGGGGAAGGACAGAACTGGGGAAATTGTGGCAATGGACTTCTTTGATGCTCTGTACATCCTTCAAGATTGATTGACTGCACAGCCCAGAGATAAGAGAATATTTTTATCTGGTCCCCAGCCTATAGTATACATATTTGATGGAGATAGTAGACCTGCAGTGGGAGGTAGAAGCCGTGGAGAACAATGAAAAATTACAGTCTTAAATTATTTCATTTTGTACTTCAAATTATTCAAGGCTGCTGAGCCACAGATTAACTACCTGACTTCTCCTTTTATACCCTACCTGTCACCCTCTTTGCTATAAGGCAAAGAAAGCTCTGCAAGGGAGGGGAATAGCTGCACCTGAATGCTTGGGGAACAAAACAATTTGTACCTTTAATGCCTCCGAAGGCTAAGCTCCGTTACCTCATGAGGCTTCATGGCTAGAAAATCAACTTTCAGAGGGCACAAAGCCAAATGCTCCCTCCACGACGAACTAGAAAGGTAAAAGATGAAGCTCTACTTTCAGGAAGAGAGAGAGAGAAGGTAGACTTTGGAAAACACCTTTTTAAGGAGGTATGCATGAAGTGTGGAAATGATGACACTGGGTGAGACGGAAAACCCTAGGTTCGCATCCTAGTCACATGTGTTACTGTCCATGAGATTTTGTGAGTAAAGTGAAGATTCACTCAGTCACTCCCACACACACTCACTTGTTCACTTGTTGAGGATGCAAAAGTCAAGCATCATACACAGTCTTTTTCTTTAGAAGGCGTACAAGTCAAAATATTTCTATCATCTCATCACAAGGTTTTTTCTGATTTCAACGGCTTAAAAGACCTCCATGAGTTTCAAATTGATATAAGAATGTAAGAGAATGTTATTAAACAAATCATGATATGTTGACAATAAACTCACAAGACCTGTTGAGTCTCAGACATTCAGTAAGACCAATTCAGAGGTCACTGGTTCTCCTTCCTATCCAAAGCCAAATAAATAAAAACCACACCTATTGTCATCAAGTCAATTTCTACTCGTATTGACTCTATAGGACAGAGTAGAACCACATCACAGTGCTTACAAAGGTCATCTGGTAGATCCGAACTGCTTAACTTTTGCATAGCAGTCAAGTTCTTAACTACTAAAGCTCCAGGTCTAAAGCCAAATTAGATCTTGTTAACTGGGCACAGCATATGTTGCAGTTGGAGTTATAGCAACTTGGCCCCTGTCAAGTCTCGTATCTTGCGACACAGTCTCATGTACCTTAGCTACGCTGTTATTATGAGCTGTCATTGCATCAGTCCCTGACTTCTGCACACGGCAATGAATGTTGTCAAATTCTGCATCATCCCCATGATGAGTTGTGGACTGTATTATTGTGATGCCCAGGGTTTTCAGTGGCTGATTTTTGGAAGCAGATTTCCAGGCCTTTCTTTTGCACCCTATCCACAGGATTTATAAGTAAATGGACTGCCAAATTGTCTTGGAGTACAGCTCTGTTCATGCCCCCTTGCCCATAAGCATTCAATGATTCCCCTCTTACACAAAAATCACTCAACTTGGTTGCAAAATTTCTCATTCCAAGGCATCTGTCCATCCTTATTTACATACATAGCAATCAGTCAAAATTGTCTCTTCATTTCTAGTGTGTCCTACATCCTCATGTTTACTTTGCTGTCTCAGATATTGGAATGTCCTTTTGACCTCATATCCCTGTGTACATATTCTCCTGTCTTGGTCAAGTTAAAATTCCAGAGAACCTTTCTCTTATTCTCACAGTGCTATCTAATGTCCTCCTGATAAAAGTGATCAGTTCCTCCTTCGAACCACTTCTCTCAGCAAACAATGATGGCGATGTGACAAAGATGAGAAAAACAACAGCAACTAGCATATATCGAGAATGACATTTGCTGAGCACTATGATAAATAAGCAGTTCTCTTTTTTCAGTTCTCACAAACACTCTGCATCATGGCCATCATTTTATCCCATATTCACAGAGGAAACTGGGGCTTAATAAAGTTAACTAATGAGCTTGGGTTCCCAAATTTAACAGGCAGTACATTGTTGCGCTGTGGTGTCTCAGTCACTTGAGTAAGAGTACAGGTTCTATAATTTAACAGCATTATGTCTCGGGTCAAATAACTGTCTCAGAGTAATTTTTAGTTTCCTTGTCTGTAAAATATGCATAGCTGCTTATAAAACTTACATGAGATAATGAATGTAAAACTCTGAGCAGGATTCTGGGACAGAGAAAGTACTCAAGTGATAACACCTATCATGGTTTCAAACTAGAAAAGCTGCTCGAGGGCAGGATCCAACATCTTAGCTGACTCCTGATCCCCTACAGTTCCTGGCACCCTGTCCTCACACCATATACTTAATAAATGCCAAATGAATAAATTAAACCAAGGCTATTTATAGGGGAATCTTTTACAATTTTAGGGCTGGCCTAAATATAAGTGTTCCAGAGAAACCTGTGCAATAGAAGAGACAGAAGTATCATAAATACAGGAACAAGAAAACACTGCCGCTTGGCCTCAGATCCACCTGTCTTGCTTTAATGATGAATGTCCAGCCTGAAGATTGTCCTTGTTAGTGTCCTTTCTGTACAGACAAGTCCTTATTGTTCTGCGGTTCTAGCTCAGTTACACTCAGCAGAGGCTTCTTAAGGAAAACCATTTAGTGGTACATAATTGCCCAGCAAATTGTTGAAAAGTCTTAGAGCCAAAGGACCCACAGCTTATGGCCACAGCCTCAATGGAATCTTCCAAAAGCACCGGTTTGTGGAGCAACCTCTTAGAGGCCACTGCAGTGCATGACAGAGGAGTAGGTGTCAACCAGCTTCCCCACATACCTGTTGTACAGCCCACCTTGTGTGAACATTGATGAATTTATGGTAGGTGATCCAAAAGGAGACGATGAGTTTGGGATCTAAGGTCAGACCCCAAGAAAACACTGTAAAGCAGTGATGTACAGTAAAAAGCCAATCTAGTTTCAGCTAAAATAATCCTTTTTACACTGTTCATACCTCTTTCATTTCACGATCACCAGTCTGTCTGGCAGGGCAAGAAGGCAGGCAGCAGTTAATAGCATGGAATAAACTGCCTTGGCTTTGTGTTTGTTATTTAGTATAAGTGGTATGAACTTGGGCAAGTTATTTAACTTCTGTGCCTCCAATTCCCTCACGTACAAAAATGATAATGCTAATGCCTATTTTAAAGTTGTGATCAGATAAATTGAATTATTACATTAGAACAGTGTGAGCACACTGTTAAGTGTTCAACATAGATAATCTGTTATTAATATCTTATTCTAGGTATTCAGCAAATACATGTGCTAGAGAAAAACCAATTATCTTTGAGTTGATACAACTCAAGGCAACCCAGAGTGTGTCAGAGTAGAACGGTGCTCTGTAGGGTTTTTAACGGCTGAATTTTGATAAGTAGATTACAGCCCTTTCTTCTGAGGCATCTCTAGGTGGGCTCAAACTTCCAACCTTTTGATTAGCAGCTGAGTGTGTTAACTGTTTTCACCACTCAGAGGTTCATTGTACCAGGTACTGAGTACATACAGGTGAATAACTCCAAGTATCTGCCTTCATAGAGCTTACTGTCTTGTGGGAAACACAATGATCAAATAGTCAAACAGACGTAACTTCTCAGTTTAACTCTGAAGTAAAGGAATACAGTGGCATGAGAGAGCACAGTAAAGGCAGGGAGGGCTTCTTCAAGGGAAGGCTGTCTGAGCTGGGATTATAACGATGAATGGGCACAAACATGACAGGTGTAGTTGGTAGTGGGTGAGTTTGTAGGCTGTGGTTCAATGGAGTGAGGTAGCATGGTATGTCAGAGGATTAAAAATCTGTCGGGGATCAGAGTGGCTGGAGTGAAGAAAGTAGAGGTGAAGTGAGGGGGTAGTCGGACTGGGAAGGCAGGCAAAGGCCAGCCTATGGATCTCTTCTGGATCTTGTGAAGACTTCAGGCGTGTATCCCAAGGACAGCCATTTAGGCTTTTAATCAAGCTCCATGGATTGAATTGTGTCCCCCCTCCAAAAAAAGTGCAGCAATTTGGCTAAGCCATCATTCTCAGTATTGTGTGATGTTCCTCCCCGTTGTAAACCCTGCCACTATGGTGTTAATGTGGGTAGATGGGCAGCCGTTGTGTTGGTATGGCAGGACTCAATGTGTAAGATTGTACTGTGCCTTGAGGCAGTCTCTTGGGATATAAAGGAAAGAGAAACAAGCAGAGAACTGGGGGACTTCCCACCAAGAAAGCAGTGCTGAGAGCAGAGCACAGCCTTTGAAAAGGACTTGGAGTCTCTGTGCCTCAGAGGCTCCCAGTCCAGGTGAACAGTGACAACAAGAATGTTCTTCCAGAGCTAACCAAGAAAGTATTCCCTTGGAGCTGATGCCCTGAATTTGGACTTTTAGCCTACTGGACTGTGACAGAATAAATTTTCCTTTTCAAAGCCATCCACTTGTGGTATTCCTGTTATAGCAGCACTAGATAATTAAGACAGCAAAAAAGGTTGAAGTGATTTGTCTAGTTTAATAACAGTCAGTATGAACAACCTTCAGTATGGATTACACCTGAACATAAAGAAAACAAAGAGCCTCACAACTGGACCAATAAGCAGCATCATGATAAAGGAAGAAAATATTGCAGTTGTCAAGCATTTCATTTTATTTGGATCCACAATTGATGCCTATGGAAGCTGCAATCAAGAAATTAAATGATGCATTGCATTAGGTAAATCTGCTGCGAAAGATCTCTTTAAAATATTAAAAGGAAACAGGTCACTTTAAGAACTAAGGTGTGTCTGACCCAAGTCATATATTTTCAGTTGCCTCACATGCACAAGAAGTCTAGATAATGAGAAATGAAGACTGAAGAACTGATGCCTCCAAATTATAGTGTTAGTGAAAAATATTGCATATACCATGGACTGTCAGAAGAATGAACAAATCTGTCTTGGAAGACGTCCATAGAAACTAGGAGGCGGAGGCTCGGTCGCACATACTTTAGACATGTTATGAGGAGGGACTAGTGCCTGGAGAAGGACAACATGCTCGGTGAAGTAGAGGATCAGGGGCAAAAAGAGAAAGACTCTCAGTGAGAGTGACTGACTCAGTGGCTGCAACTATGGGCTCAAACAGCAATAATTGTGAGAGTGATGCAAGACCGGCCAGTGTTTCATTCTGTTGTACACGGGGTGGCTATGAGTCAGGCCCACTCAACAGCACCGAACAACAGCAACAAGCAAAGCAAGGACTGGAAATCTGGTTCCCCCACTCTAGTGTCTCACACCTTGATAAATGTCTTTTGCAGCATGCCTCCTCCCAGATACAGACATTAATGAGCAAAAAAGAGAACAAGTGACTGAAAAGCTCCATGTACTGTACTAGAGACTCTGCAGGGCAGGGCTGAATGATCAGCACTTGGAAGGTCTGAAACTATCGTGTGAACCAGAGCTCTAAAGGAGCAGAAGGCAAGGGAGGAAATCTGCACTGTGATGCCTGGGGAATGCGCTTGGAGAAATGTCAAAGCAAGAATTTAAGGGTCACCGGGTAGAGAAAGGAGAGTATTAACGTCATGGGGTAGTTAATCAGTGTAACCAAACAATGAGTGTACCAACTGTTTAATGAGAAGATAGTTCGGTCTGTAAGCCTTCATCTAAAGTACAATAAAAAAATTACCTATTTCAACCATTTATCTACTCTTACAAAGTTTACATCTTTTCCAAAAAAAAAAAAAAAAAGAATTGGAGGACCAGACTTGTTATGCAGAGAGGGCTGCTGAGTTGAGGATCTGTAGACAGAAGGAGGACCAGCAGTGTCACAAGGTAAAAGGCCAGGTTGTGGTGGGGCAGCATCTCCGTCCCCACAGTGCCTCTCCACTACAGCCAGGCTGCCTTTCAGTTGGCTAGCACCCCATTTGAGTGGTCAGGCCACTGAGCTTACGGAGCCCAACACAAATTTAAAGAAGCAGCATTGAGATCAAAGGTTTGCAGCTTTTGTATACAAGAACTATTTTGGAAGCCTAACTGAAACTATGAACTATTTTCCCAGAAAAAAACCCCACATATATATAGTTATTAATTCTGATCAGGCCCACTACTCAATATTTATCCAAGAGAAATGAAGAAGCATGTTCACACAAAGAGCTGCACATGAATAGCAGCTTTATTCATCAGTGCTCCAAACTGGATGTAATAAATATGTAATTAACCTCAATATTATTTCTATTTATTAATATAAATATCTATTAATTGGAGAATGAATAAACAAACATCCATACAGTGGAATATATTACTTGGAAATAATGACTAAATTACTATAAACAACAATGTAAATGAATCTCAAAAACATAAAGCTAAATGAAAGAAACCAGGCTGAAAAGGTTATATACTTCTCAATTCCATTTACATAACTTCTAGAAAAGACAAAATTATAAGGGTAAAAAATAGATCAGGGGTTGACAGAGACTAGGGTTAGGGGAAGGAACTGAGTACCAAGAGGCATAAGGCAACTTTTTTGAGGTGACTAAAATATTCTATAACATAATTTTTGGAAGAAGCGCAGCCAGAATGCTCTTTAGAAGCAAGGATTGCAAGACCTTGTCTCATGCATGTACTTTGGACATGTTATCAGGAGGCACCAGACCCTTGAGAATAATGTCATGCTTGGTAAGTAGACGGTCAGCAAATGAGTGGAAGACCTTCAACAGAATAGATTGACCAACTGCCTGTAACAGTGCACTGGAATGTAGCAACAATTATGAGAATGGTACAGGGCAGAGTGGTATTTCTTCCTGTTGTACATGAGTTTGCTATCAACCAGAAATGTCTGAGGGCTCCTAATAACATATCCTTAATATATTGGTGGTTATATTACTTCATTTGTAAAAATTCATAAAACTGTACACATAATACAGATAAATTTTACAGTCTGTAAATTAGACTAATTTGATTATAAAAATATTCTGCAAACAAGTTCATGAACAAATTTTCAGACATCAGATAAAGAACCCTTGCTCTACAGTAAAACAAGTTTTAAAATAAAAACGAAAATCAAATCTGTCGCTTTGAGTTGATTCCAACTCGCAGAAACCCTATAGGAGTAGAACTGCCCACAGGGTTTTCAAGGAGCAGCTGGTAGATTTGAACTGACAACTTTTTGTTTAGCAGTCAAGCTCTTAAGTACTGTGGCACCAGCAAAAAGGCTTTCTAAAACATTTATATCACTCTTTATTTCAAAGATAGAAAAACTGAAGATCAAGACAATAAAATACCGTCTCCAAGATCACATCCTTTGCACACTTATTGCATTCCAGACACTATCCTAGTATTGAGAGCTTCACTGCTAAGTAAAAAGATTAGACTTAGTACTATCTTGAGATCTAGAATTTTACCTCAGGTCTTTGACTCTGTAGTTGACTTCTAGTAGACTACTATGTCTCCAGGGAATATTTAGTTCCAAGTTCTTGCTAGAGCATACGACTTGGTGCCAGCCAGCCAGAATATGGATTAACTGAGTTGCAGGAAAGAGTGCCTTTTTTTATTATGATAATGATGATTGAATGAAAATATACATTCCCGTATATGCTCACCTGTATGCAGCTCCCACTGCTGTCCCTGCCCGGAGACAGCACACCCCTCCTCTCTGCTCCACACACATCCTATCCTCCCAGAAGTCTCCTATCTCCTCCTCTCCACCAACTCCCCTTTCTCCAGCAAGTGGTCAGCAGGATGACACCCTATAGATGCACAGAACCATAAAATTCCCACAAGATACGGTCACTTTGTGTCACCAGCTCCACTCCATTGCTGTCCAAAAATTTGACCTTCATTATGCTTTATGGACAGGGGCAGCATCAGGGCCAGGGGCCACACTCCCAGGGGAACCCCAAAGCCCCCATATCATCAATTGTGGTCTTTTATTGGAGACCTCATGGTACACCCCTATTTATTCAGTTGTTGCCAGTGAGACAACTTTGTGAGCTCCATCGTGGCTATCACTGGTGGTGGCCAGGCACCATCCTATTTTTCTGGTCATGAGTCGACGTAGAGACCCACTCACATGGGTCTCTCTGTCTTCTGGGTTCTCTTTTCCTCACATTGTTCTTGTCCTTGATGATCATCTGTTCCTGGAAAGAGTGCCTTTTTGAGACATCGAGTAGTTTTCTGAGTTCCTACTTTCTTAGCCACTGCTTAAATGAAATATAGTTGAGTTCCTAAACTGGCAACTTCAGCTCCTAATCCAGAAGTATGGTCTACTGGACACATTAAAAATCCTCAAAAGGGCCGCTATAACAAGGAGGTTGCACAATGATTGTCAAGTGAGGGAGACAGTGTGGTCTTGAGGGCCAGGGAGAGTTGGGATCAAACCCTTGTTATCTGGCACACCTGTGTCACCATACAGAGATCACTTAACAGCTTTGAGACTAAAGTTCTTTACACAAAAATGGGAAAAACAATGATATCTATGCCTCCCAGGCTTGGTGTGAGGGTTAACTAGGTTGATTTTTGTGTGCCAGACACATTATAGTCTCTTACTCAATGGCAATGTCTGCTTCTGTAAACACCATCACCATCATTTCAGCTTCTGTGTTCACTACGCATACCACGTGAAAGCCTCTTCCCGATGAAGAAAGCCAGGCTGTTACTCAGTCACCAGACAAGGCAATGTTGGCTTCTTTCTTCTGGGATCAAATCACTGGACATTTAGCTTCCGAAGAGTTAACAAGCTGTTAAAGTATACACTTGAGTCCTCTCCAGCCTGAGTGGCCAACTCAGACCTACAGAAGGTTTTCAGATCTATCTCCACATCCAGGGACCAACCAATCTCCTGTCACCCTGAGCTGTCCATGGTGGTAGGCTTGTGCCCAAGTGTCTTCTCTGTGAGCCATCCCCTCACACTCTGAGTCTCAAGGGAGGGGTGAAAGGAAGGGTAAGCAATATTCTTCGAGAGGAATAGTAGTATTCAAAATATACTTAATGTTAAAATATTATAAGTTATAAAATATTTCTGTGTACCTATTATTTTTATTGACCAAACCAAATCCACTCCCATCAAGTCAATTCCGATTCATAGTGACCCTATAGGAGAGAGTAGAACTGCTCATAGGGTTTCCAAGGAGCTCCTGGAGGACTTGAACTGTGGATCTTTTGGTTAGCAGATGGAGCGCTTAACCAGCTATGCTACCAGGGTTTCCTTTTATTGACAGACTTCCTAAAATGTGGATTCAGAGAAATGGAATTGCCAGCTGTATATCAGTGATACTCAGTGGGGAATGAGGGACATCCTCCAAAGCTGTATCAGAATCTGGTGGGGAACGACAGGGTGTGAGGCTTTTATGATAGTCACCATAAGTTGGATCCGACTCAATGGCACTTGGCTGGCTTGGCAAAACATAAAACAAAATACCCACACTTGTTGTCATTGAGTTGATTTGGTCTCATAGTAAGAACTGCTCCAAAGTGTTTCCAAGGAACACCTGGTGGATTCAAACTACTGACCTTTTGGCTAGCAGCTGAGCTGTTAACCACTGTGCCACCAGGCTCTGTGACAGTCCAAAGGGGTCATTAGTTCTTTTTCAGTAACATGGAAACACTGCTGTAATGGGACCTCAAAACCAAAAACTGAGGAAGCTGAGACAAATATTACCCTACATCACAGTCTCTGGAAATCAGCACATTATAGCAAAGTCCACCTGCTCTATATAAGACAATGGCTCACATCACCAAGAACTGGGGGTTCCAGGCCACATGTCCTGATAACAAAAGCAGTCATACATAATCTCTTTCATAGTTTAACAAATGAAGAGCCTCTTTCTGAATCTAGTGGAAGCCTAGCAAAGTCTTAGTTTCAGTTGCTTCCCAACCCACAGCATTTCGTTCAGCAGAAAATGTTCACCACACTAACAGCACATGGCGGACCCTTACCTACAGACGACATTTCCAATGCAAAATGTAGGGGGCTAGACAAGAATGTTTCCTAAACCCCATCCCAACTTCCACTAAAAGGGAGAATCCCATGTACATCACCAGCACTTGGTAATGTTCTCTTAGCTGAAGATCTGTCTACATCTGTCTTTTTTAGTTGAGACGGCATGCTAGAATAAAAATAGGGAACACTTTGTTACAGAAATGTCTTAGGCACCATTATCATGATGTAAGTTTTCAAAAGTAAATTAAAAAAAAATTCTTTTTAAGCATAGATGCTTAACTGTTATAGATAAAGCATTATTTTGGTATGAGGTCTGACAGTTAAGTCCATGAACTTAATTGTTCTAAGTGCTACATATCTCATTGCTGAATCATTGTGGTCACCTCTGAAGTACTATCCTTGGGAAACCATTCACTGATGCCAGTAGCTAGTGCACCCTTCAAAGCAGTTTTGGAACTCTTTCTGGTATGGCCATCATGCACGGTGGCAAGGAGGCAAGTTGGCAAACTTAGTTATAGAGTTGTCTGTGAGGGAGTTTTTAGCCAGTAAACAAATAACTGTATTGGAACACCCTCTCTACTCACCTGATCTGGTCCTCAGTGACTTCTTTTCTTACCCAAAGGTAAAGGAAATATTGAAAGGGAGGCATTTTGATGCCATTCATCAAGGGCAATGTGACAACAGCTCTGATGGCCACCCCAGAAAAAGAGTTTCAAAATTGCTTTGAAGGATGGACTAGTTACTGGCATTGGTGCATAGCTTCCCATGGGGAGTACTTCAAAGGAAACTGTAGTGATATTCAGGAACGAGGTATATAGAACTATCTCTAGGATGAGTTAGTGAACTTAATTGGCAATCCTCCTGTGTTTAAATCCAAGACCAAACTAGATGATCTCTAACGCTTTTCTCTGCAAAATGGAGTCCTGGGACTAGCAGCATTAGCTGTGGAGAAACACTGCATCTGAGATGCCCACCTAGACCTGCAGAGTCAGATTCTGCATTTTAACGAGTCACCCAGGTGATTTGTATGCACACAAAGTTTGAGATGCATTTCTCTAAGGTACTGGTTCTCTAATTTGTCTGCTTACCAGAATGTCAGGGAATTAAGAAAAAATTCCGATAGTGAGGTAGTATCACCAGAGATTCTGACTTAATTGGCACAGGAAGAGGGCAACCATCCTGGGTTGAGAGATTTTTATAAATTACTTGGTGATTCTAATGTGCAGTAATTTTTCAAAATCTCTGTTTTAAGGAACCCCTGACTCAACAGCACTTGGCTGGCTCTAGCCCCTAAACTCAGTAAGTTTGTAAACTTGTTGATGAAAAGAAAACAGGCTGCTAATTAAGATACCTTTAGGTGCCAAGCAGGTAAGGAAAATGGGTGACACAAGTCAGTGCGGTCTGTGGAAAACTGGAGTTCTCGTGCCCTGTACAAAGGAAGTGGCCAGACTCAATACCTGCAGTGGTTATTTGCAGAGCTGGGATTCATGCTGCCAAATCACCTGACATTTTTTTTTTAATTCTGGAAATTAAATTCATTTTTTTTTTTTGTAGTACTGGCAATATATTCAATCTTCTTTGCCCTTTTTTTCTGATTTAAATTACACTTTAATTTAAATTATGCCAACAGGAGCCCTGGTGGCTCACTGTTTCAGCATTTAGCTGCGAACCAAAGGGTCAGCGGTTTGAAGCCACTAGCTGCTCCTTGGATAACCATATGTGGTTGTCCTACTCTGTCTGGAGCCCTCGTGGTGAAGTGATGAAGAGCTCAGACTGCTAACCAAAAAGGTGGCAGTTCAAATCCACCAGCAACTCCTTAGAAATGCTACAGGGCAGTTCTACTACATTCAATAGGGCCACTGTGAATTTGAATGGACTTGACAATATGTGGTGATAACAACAACACAGACTGAATACAATCCACAGAACACCAATTTGAGACCTCTGACAGAGAAAACAAGCCTATAAGCAGAAAGAGAACAAGCCCAACTCCACAATACGCAGATGGCAATTCCATAATGGTGATTCACTCCCCAAACAGTTTGACTGCTACCAGAAGGATAAGGTGGGCTCTTTTTATCTGTAGGAATTAGGATGACTGCTGTTCTTTCTCTGCTGAAGAGGAAACACACTTGCCAACACTTCATGATCATCTGGAAAGGCAAACTCTTGGCATGGACTGGAGCCAGGCACTGGAAAACACTGTTCCCCAAAAAAGTTACGAAGGCAAGAAATCTGAGAAGCCAAGAAAGGCACGGGACATGGGAGGGGGAAAGAACTGTGAAACTATTAGCAACTGCCTGTGATCTTCATGAGACCAGTGTCCAGTAGGGATATGAATAATGCAAAGACTCTGTCCCTGGAAGAAGGACCCCTCAGGAGGTGTTTTTCTTCCTCACCTGATGGCTGAGATAGTTCACTTCAGATGTTACATGAGACATCTGTCTGTACTTACATAGGTATATGTTTTCTTGTACTAATGGAAATCCCATCCAACCCTGAGCCTTCAAAATCTACTGGGAAATGTGGTCATACGAGCAGAAAGAGAGAGGGTGGCTACATGAGGGATGTAGTTTGTATCAAAGGTTCAGATAAAAGAAAATAGGAGGTAGGGCTAAGATGGCCGAGTAGCTGGATGCTTCCTGTGAACCCTCTAACAACAAAGACCTCAATCTCTGCCCCACAATGAGTCAATTATATATGATCTTTCAGGAATCTTGAAAATCAAAGGAAACCTGAGAAACTGGACTGAAGCTCAGAGAATGGAGAATAGGTCCAGAAGTACTTAGGACGGGCCCAGGCCTGAACCAAAGGCAGTCAGTGCTGTGCAGGCAGACAGCAGCAATGAGATTGGTGAGCAGAGTGGCAGCTTTCAGATGGCGTCTTTCTCAGCAGAAGAAACTCAGCAACGGAGAACCTACTCATGCCTACAGAATCAGTTTAAGATAGCATTCAATTATCAAAAGGTAAGTGGACTGTATCTAATCTGCTGTACAACGATCTAAATCTTTCCTTCAAGATAAACTTCTCTCCTTTTCCCCAGCATTTTCCCATCCCTACTCTGCACTGCACCCAGCTCCAGAGTCTGATGCCATTACCTAGGCTGGAAGTAGGATTCCTTATGCATAACCTAAGCCATTCTCCTAGACTTACAGAAGGAATATAAATAAATAAACAAAACAATCTGCAGGCTCCATTAAGCCAGGAACTAAGGGAGGAAACAGTTCTTTTGCTTAGGCTCAGGTATAAGGGGACACACCTTCCTCACAGACATTTATGGAGGCTACCAGCTCCCTGCCTTTCTCAGTGTCTGCAGCCAGACACCTATCTCTATACCAATTGCTCTGCCCCTCTAGGACTGTAGGGGAAAGCCTGCAACACACACTCAGTGACTGGTTGCCTGGGCATCAGAGCTAAAAACTGCAAGAAAAGTAAACACATGCCTGGGCTCACCTGCCTAGCAGAAGCTCTAGCCACCTGGTGACAGGACACTGGAGCTTCAAAGGTACCAATAATCAAACTAGTTCACAATTCTATCCTATTTTGGTATTTTAAAACAATACAAAATAGAACCTAGAATACAGTAAGCAAACAAAATAAATAAACACAACCACTTACTGTTGGCTTGGATACAACAATCAACATCAAATCCTTTTAAAACCATGATGGGTTTGGCAAGCTCCCAGAACAAAGAATAAAGACATTTTCCAGATGAAGAGAACTTCCTGGAATTATCAAAGATTGTCTATAAAAGATTAACATTAACCTTTTCAAGAGATCAGGAAGGGGATCATGCAAAATGTAGCAGAGAATAATAACAAATTGAACAGGCTGTAAAACAGCATAGAGAAACACCATGCAAAAATTCAGAATATTAATAATAAAATTACAGAATTGGACAACTCTATAGAAAATCAAAGTAGAATTAAGGCAATAAAAGCCAGAATTAGTGAGACTAAAGATAAAACACTTGACGCCAGTATATTTCAAAAAAAATTGGATAAGAGAATTTTAAAAAATGAAGTAATAACGAGAATTACATGAGACTCTATCAAGAAGAGTAATCTAAGAGTGACTGGAGTACCTGAACAG
Source organism: Heterohyrax brucei (assembly GCA_028571685.1). Taxonomy (NCBI): domain Eukaryota; kingdom Metazoa; phylum Chordata; class Mammalia; order Hyracoidea; family Procaviidae; genus Heterohyrax; species Heterohyrax brucei. The sequence goes on along the minus strand of CM053141.1, from coordinate 170,586,621 downwards.
GGGGTGAATAACAGAAAATACAAAAAGAATGTTGAAGATTTGTTGACAGAAAGCTTCTCTGATATCATGAAAGATGAGACGCTATTTATCCAAGATGCTCATTGAATGCCACATAAGTAGGTCCCATATTATAATGAAACGTCAAAACTAAGGACAAAGACAGAATTGTAAAGGTGCCTTGGGGAAGCCCTGGTGGTTAAACGCTATGTTTGATAACCAAAAGGTGAACAATGCAAATCTGCCAGGTGCTCTTTGGAAATTCTATGGAACAGTTCTATTCTGCCCTGTAGGGTTGCTATAAGTCAGAGTCAACTTGACGACAGTGGGTTTGGTTTTTTTGGTTTTGGTTAGGGATAAACAAAAAACAAGCTACAAGGGAGAGTCAATAAGACTAAGCTTGCACTACTCAGCAGAAATCATGCAGGTAAGAAGACAATGCCAAGCCAAGCCAAGTGCCATGGAGTAGGAGGACACATTCAGAGACTTAAAGGAAAAACATTGCCAGATAAGAGTTATACATCCAACAAAACTGTCTCTCAAATATGATGGCAAAATTTGGACATTTCTAGAAAAACAAAATTTAGGAAATTTGAAAAAACACAAACCAAAATTACAAGGAATGCTAAAGGGAGTCATTTGTTCAGAAAATCAATAACATCAGATAAGAACCTAGGTTAGAATGAGAAACAGAGCAACGAGATATCAATCCACATAGGAAAATCACAAAAAGAAATCAATGCTAAAACATTGAAAATAGGGAAACAGAAATCATGCAAACAATGACAATATCATAACAAAAAGAAACCTTTACCATTAAGTTGATTCTGACTTACAGCATTATAACAAAAAAAGAGGCTAAAAATGTAGTCATCCATCTTCCACACAGAAAGGAAGTCAAAATGATACAAAGAAATTAAAGATGGGCTTAAATTTAGAAAAACAGGGGTATCAGAGATTGAATTGTGTGCCCCCCCAATAGGTGTAGCCATATGACCACAATTCCCTGTATTCTACGACTGTCCTCTATTTTGTGATTTTACTGTGCTATATGTTAAAGATTAGGGAGGGACTGTAAATCCCATCAAAAGATCACCTCCTTGCTCCACTGTAAAGGGAATTTCCCAAGAGTGTGGCCTGTCCCACCCTTAATTCTTTCATCTTACAAGAGATAGAAGGAAAGAGAAGCAAGCAGAGAATTGGGAACCTCACACCATCAAGAAAGTAGCACCAGAAGAAGAGTGTGTCCTTCAGACTGGAGGTTCCTGTGCCAAGATGCTCCCTGGACAAAGACTGATGCAATATCAGACTTTCCTCCAGAGCCGATTAGAGGAAAAGCCTTCCCCTGGAGTGGACATCCTGAATTTGGACTTGTAGCCTATCAGACTGTGTAAGAATAAACCTTCTTTTGTTAAAACCATCCACTCTGTGGGTATTTCTGTTAGAGCAACCCTAACTGACTAAAACAAGGGGTAAATATTGAAGCAAGTGCAGAAGAAACTAAAAGTTCTTCATTTCAAAATAAATACACGAAAAACAGAAAGCCGCAGCAAATGCAAGACAAAAACAAAGAAAAAGATGAAAAGAAAACAAATTTTAAAAAATGGATCAGCACAGGAAATTAAGTGGAACAAAGAAATTGTCATCAATGCATAAAAATTGACATCAAAATGACAGCACTAAATTCATACCTATAAATAGTTAAATAAACTAAAACTCAAAGGATTTAAAAAGAATACACCTAGCATACAACGTTAAAAAAACCACAGGAGTGACAATGTTAATTTCTGATAAAATAGTTATTAAAGTAAAACCTGCCAAGGTCTGTCACCCACAAAAGCCCCTGCGAACAAAGTCACAAGCTTATGTGATGACAGACGGAGGCATTTCACCCGTGACATGTTTCTGGCTATACTCTCCTTGATAATATTTTGCAACCTATTCAAACCTTCCTCAAAAAAATACCCCTCCTCCGGCACGAGGATCAAGGCAGATGCCTTCTAAGAGGGGCTTTACGATCCCCTCGGCTTATGAAATAATATTGGGAAAACCTGACCGGGAACTCCTAGAGAAAAGAGCTCGGAGGAATGAATTCCAATGCAGCATGCCTCACCTGAGAGCACCGAGGCCGGCCCAACCCCGCTGGCTTCTACCAACTGCACATCCCCCTTCACAGGTGATAAGCAGATTGCAGAAAGGCTCTGGGAAGCTCCCCAGGGATGGCCACCCCCCACAACAGCTCTTGGAATATAGATATTCCACTCCCTACATCAGGAAGACAGATAGGCTTCCAAGTTTATTGTGTCTGGTATGGCAAATAGACAAATACTAAAGAAATACCCTTCTTAGAATAGTTTAAGAGAGGCTTAGAGTGAGGGACGGTGGACACTTATTGTCCCCACAGGAAGAGATAAGAAAGAGCAGAGAAGGAACAAATAGAGACTGTCAGAGTATAACTTTTTAAGATGAATTTGTTCTCTCTTCCTGCACCTTTGACCTTGAAGCATAGGTAGAGTTAGTAGAGTTCCAGGATTAGCCTTGTTCCAACTGTTGATTATAACCACACTGGTCTCGAACCATTATTTAGAGGGCCCTAATGATTAACACGAAAAAGGACTTCAAGGTATCGGTTCTTTACTAGCCAACAGAGAGGAACCTAATAATTAACATGAAAAGAGATCACTGTCTCGGGCTATTATTAGAAGACCCTGATCCGACTCGACGGCACTTGGCTTGGCTGGCCAATGATTAACATGAAGAGAGACCATGAAGAGGTACCCACTTCTTACTAGCCAATCACTTACGTGGTCAAAATACAGTTACCTCATTGACTATAAAAAATAAAGGAAGACAGACCTTAACAGGCTGCCATTTTTCAGACTTCTAATTGTCTCAGTCTCATTTCTTTGTCTTTCCTGCCGATGCTACCCACCCCTCCATGGTCCTGAAACCAAGCTGGGGCTGGCTTCCGGCAAAAACCCACCACAACGGATGAGGAAGGACACCATTTATTGACTAATGGGTCAATAAATGAGGAGGACATAACCATATTAAATATTTACACACCAATGATAGGGCTCCTAAACATGTAAAACAAACTCTAACAGCACTGAAAAGAGAAAGAGACAGCTCCACAATAATAGCAGAAGTTCTTAACACACCACTTTCAGTGAATGGCAGAACATGCATAAAGAAGCTCAATAATGACATGGAAGATCTAAGTGCTACGATCAATGAACTTGACCTCATACACATATATAGAACACATCACACAAAAACAGCCAAGTATACTTTATTTTCTAATGCATATGGAACATTCTTCAGAATAGGCCACATATTAGACCCTAAAGCAAGCTTTAACAAAAGCCAAAGCATCAAAATATTGCAAAGCATCTTTTCAGCCCATAAAGCCATGGAAGTAGAATTCAATAACAGAAAAATCAAGGAAAAAAATTGAACACATAAAAACTGAACAATAGCTTGATAAAAAACTACTGGGTTGCAGAAAACATCAAGGATAGAACAAAGAAATTCACAGAATCAAATGAGAACAAAAACACAGCCTATCAGAATACTTGGGACACAGCAAAGGCAGTGCTCAGAGGTCAATTTATTTCAATAAATGCACACATCTAAAAATAATAAAGGGACCACAGCAAAGAATTAGCCCTAAGACTTGAACAAGTAGAAAGAGAACAGCAAAAGAACCCCCTGGGCATCAGAAGAAAGCAAATAATAAAATTTAGAGAAGAACTAAATGAATTAGAGAATAGAAGAATGATGGAAGGTTAACAATATCAAAAGCTGATCTCTTTGAAAAGATGAACAAAATTGATAAGCCTCAGCCAAACTAACAAGAGAAACACAAATGAGGAAGCAAATTACCCCAATAAGAAATGACATGGGGAATATCATGACAGACCCAATCAAAATTTAAAAAATCATAACAGAATTCTATCAAATACTGTACTCTTAACAAACTTGAAAACCTAGATGACATGGACAAATTTCCAGAAACACACAACCTACCCAAACTAATGCAAACATAAGTAAAACTAATAAATAAACCTATAACAAAGGAAGAAATTGAAAAGATAATTAAAACAAAACAACAACAAAAATCCCCGGCCCTGGTGGCTTCACTGGAGAAGTCTACCAAACTTTCAGAAATTAGTTAACACCAATATTACTAAAAGCATTTCAGAAAACAGAAAAGAACAGAATACTCCCAAATTCATTCTATGAAGCCAGAATAACCTTGATACCATAACCATGCAAAGAAGCCAAACACAAAAAAGTAAACTTATAGACCAATATCTCTCATGAACTTAGATGTAAAAATCCTCAGTAAAATTCTAGTCAATAAAATTCTACAGCATATCAAAAAAATAAAATCACCATGACCAAGTGGGATTCATATCAGTTAAAGAGGGGTCGTCTAACCTTAGAAAAACAAACTATGGTATATTCACACAATAGAATATTAAGTAATGATAAAGAACAATGATGAACTTGAGTAACATCTCACAGTGTGGAGGAATCTGGAAGGTATCATGTGAGTGAAATTAGTCAGTTGCAAAAAGACAAATGCTGTATGAAACCACTATTATAAAGACTCAAGAAAAGGTTTAAACACAGAAGAAAACACTCTTTGACGGTTACAAGAATGGGGAGGGAGGCACAGGAACATTTACAAATTTAGTACTAGACATGAATTACATTAGGTGAAGGGAGGGACAACACACAATAGAAGTTAGCACAACTGGACTAAACCAAAAGCTAAGAAGTTTTCTAAACACAACCAAATATTTCAATGGACAGAGAAGTAGGTGTAGGGGTTGGGGACCATGATTTCAGGGGACATCTAGGTCAATTGCATAACTAAGTTTATTGAGAAAATGTTCTTTAATCACACTCTGGTGAGTTGTATCAGGGGCCTTAAAAGTAAACAACTGGCAATCTAGGAAGCATCAGTCAGTGTCAATCCAACTGGAGCAAAAGAGAGTGAAGGACATCAAAGACATAAAGCAAACATGACCCCAGAAGCATCAGAAAGGACTTCATAAACCAGAGACAACATCAGCACGAGATGGGAAAAATTAGATGGTACCTGGACACCACCAAGGACAGCCATTACAGGGAACTCAACAAAGAGTCCCTAGTAGAGTGGGAGAAATATTGGGTCCAGAACTTGAACTCTAGTAAAAAAGGCCAGATTTGATGGCCTGACAGACTGAAGGGTCCCCAGAAGACATAATCTCCAGAGTCTCTGTTACCTCAGAATGGATACCATTCCAGAAGCCAATTCCTCTGACAAAGATCAAACTGGTCTGTAAGACGTACAATGATACTGGTAACAGTGTGCTTCTTGGCTTAAGCAGATACATAGAACTGGGCATCTCCTGTCCAGAGGCAAGATGAGAAGAAAGAAGGGAACAGGAGCCAGTTGAATGGACATGGGAAATTCAGGGTGGGGGAAGAGTGTGATCTCAGTGCTGGGCGAGCAGCTCGAGTCACATAACAAGCTGTGTGTTTTGTGTGAGAAACTGACTTCAATTGTAAACTGTCACTTAAAACACAATTTAAAAAATCAAAGTAATAGAACCAAAATTCTTTAGGAATCATATGTATAATTACTAAGGGAGAAAAAAATGGGAAAAAGTCTGATATTATCCTAGTATCATTCTGACTTACTGTAATAAATATGTTGAATCTGTCTAGTGAGACTAGAAGCTATTTGAAGACAAATCAAACCAACGCATTACTACATATGACTGATCAAAGTTGATAGAGTCTAAGGACTGTTAGAGTAAATATTATGTCTTCCGTTTGTGTATAATCCATTAGATTCTCTTAAATGGCTAGAAACAAGGTAAAAAATGTAATAAATACTTAGACTACTTGTGAGCCAATTGTCAAAAAAAAGCTTAAAAAAACATTGACTGAGCATCGGTTCTCAAAATACAGTCCCCAGAGCAGCATCTGAACATTATTTGGGTGCCTATTAGAAGTATAAACCCTCAGGTCCCCACCCCAGATCTACTAAATTAAAATCTCTAGAAGTGGGGCCCAGAAATCTTAGCTTTAAGGAGTACTCCAGGTGATTTGGCTGCAGGCTCTTCATCATCTCAGTTATTCCCAGTACTGAGGAGGACAGGTTAGCTCATTTTTTTAAGCTAAAGAATCCGTAAGATCATCTGTTCAAGTTCAGACTGTTAGTAGCAAAATTAAAACATTTGAGTTTTTCTAATTTGATCTTGAAGGCAAATGTTAAGTCTTCCTTAACAGTAACCGATTTCGCAACCCTGGTGGCGTAACAGGTTAAATGCTACTTCTGCTAACCAAAAGGTTGGCAGTTTAAATCTGCCAGGCACACTTTGGAAAATCTATGGGGCAGTTCTCCTCTGATCTCTAGGGTCACTATGCATTAGACCTGAATCAACGGCAGTGTTTTTTTTTTTTTTCCAATTGATTTGGGTTCAGTTATGAAGACATGTGTTTGCTTTTTCTGTCTTAACAATTGTTCAGCTCATTAAAAGATGTGCCAAAAAAAAGAGAGAATAATTCATCCACCCATTTGTGCTCTTTAATTTCTTAGCAGAGTGCCTCTATTCCAACCCTGCTTTAAAACATTCTTTTCCACATTTTAAAACACAGCCTAGTACTGCCCCCACTGTGAAGCCTCCCCCACTGACCTTTGGAAAGGATGCATCAGCTTTTCTGCCTTGATTAATTAGTACAACTGACTTTCTATGCCTACTCCCTCCAATGGGAGCAATGAACATATTATCTCTATATGTCTCTAATATCTGACTTAGAATAAAAATACTTTGTAGCTTGAAAGTGTCAAAAAACAAACAAAAAAAACCCAAAAACCCTGCCAACTTTAGCAATTACTAAACACAAAGCAAAACCCTGGAAAACCTGGTGGTGTAGTGGGTTAAGTGCTATATCTGCTAACCAAAAGGTCGGCAGTTCAAATCTGCTAGGTGGTCTTTGGAAACTCTACAGGGATTTCTAGGATCACCATGTCAGACCCAACTGAACAGCAGGGGATTTTTTTTTTTTTTTTAAAGCAAATCCCTGGTGGTGTAGTGGTTAAGTGGTACAGCTGCTAACTGAAAGGTCAGCAGTTCAAATCCATCAGGTGCTCCTTGGAAACTCTATGAGGCAGTTCCACTGTGCCTATGGGGTCACTATGAGTCAGAATCGACTTGATGGCAGTGAGTTTGGGTTCTTTTTTTTGGTAAGCATGACACAAGAGAGCCCTAGTGGTACAGTAGGTAAGCATCAGCTGCTACCTGAAAGGTCAGTGGTTCAAATTTATTGGCTGCTCTATAGGAGAAAGCTATGACAGTCTGCTTCCTTAAAGGTTACAGCCTTGGAAACCCTATGGGACAGTTCTACTCCATCTTAATGGCTGCTGTGAGTCAGGATCAACTCAGTGGCAATGAGTTGGGTTTTTTCTTAACCATGGCACAGGTTCTAGGTTATGCTCTGTAGGTAGTTCATTTTACTTGAATACTCAGAATAACCTTGAAAATTAGGAATTGCTTTTTCTATTTCAAAGACTGGCAAATCGGGACTCAAATAGGTTAAGAAACAATCCAATGTCTTTTTTTTTTTTGAGGAGTAGTTTTTTTTTTTTTTTTTTATTTAACATGACTGAGTGAAAATGTACATTCCCGTATAAATTTACATGCCCACCTATATGCAGGTTCCACTGCTCTCCCTGTCCAGTGACAGCACACTATTCCTCTCTTCTCCATACATGTCTCATCATTCCAACAGCCTCCTTTCCCCTCCTCTTCACCCACTCTCCTTCCTCCAACCAGAGGTCAGCAGGATGATATACTATAGATGTATAGAACCATAAAGTGCATCCAGTATATGGTCACTCTGCATTGCCAAGTCCAATCCATTCCTGTCCAAAGAGTGGACCTTCATTATAATTTATGGGTAAGGGCAGCATCAGGGCTGGAGGCCATGCTCTCAGGGGAACCCCAAGACCACTGGACCATCAATTGAGGTCTTTTAGTGGAGATCTCAGGATGCACCCCTTTTTATTCTTGTGTTGCCAGTGAAGAAACAATCCAATTTCTAACAGTCTAGCATGTAGGAGAACTAGAGTCCTTAATTATACACTGCTTCTCTACTTCTTATTTAATGGGTGGAAAATCAAAGTCTAGATCTTGTTTGTCACTGAATCTGACTCATAACCAACTGCCCTAAAGAGTTTCCTAGGCTATAATTTTTATGGGAGCAGATCACCAAGTCTTCTTCAAGCCTAGATAGAGAATGGCATTCTCTTAGTCCCACAGAGAGGAATTGAGCCAGGTGTAGATGCAGACCTCAGGTCACTTTACACACCATCCTGGCATCTATCCTGAGTATCACAGCAGTGGAGAGAAAAAATGTTTTTATAGTTACTGGATCATTTGGTGGATCTTCTCCATTTTACAAGCAGGTAGCCTGTTAAATTTGTTTCCTGGAAAATTTTTAGAGTGAGAATTTGTTTTCTTTCCCAAAGATATAGGCTCTAATATTTAGTCATTTTGGCCTGCTTTCTAAGTGTTGTTCCCCTGAGCTCTCTAGAGTTGTTTTTCTGACCTCAAACCTACAACAAACTGACCTTTCTCAAGTCCATGGGACTTTTCCTCTAAGCTCCAATCTGATTCTGTGCCTGTTTCTGGCTGGGAGTTAGTCATCCAGGATGTAAATTGATGGCTCCCTTTACTTTTCCTGATGAAAATTCTACAATGACTGCTCAGTTTAGAAGTCTTCACTTCTCTCTTGGAGGTGGCAAAGAATTCTCAAGGTCTCACAAGTAACAATGTTTCACTATTGTGTGGAGCTGGTTTTCAAACCTAAAAATAAGCTTGAAGAGTCTGGTCACTTATAAGTCAAATTCCTGGTCATGTCTGTCGCTGAACAGTGATGGAAATAGGAGTCATTAGTGTGTACCCCACCCCTTTCAGTTACCTAATCTTGTTGAGAGTCATAGGAAACTCCTTTTCCTGTTAGAATGCTAACTCTAAGTTCTTTAGAGATGTTATACTTAAATCTCTCATCTTGAGCTTTGGTAAGTTGCAAGCTCTTTATCCAAACATGCTGCTTTAAAATATACATACTGGTTAAACACAGTATGCTATATAAGACTAATATAAATGAAATCTACAGAACAGTTTACACATTGGTGTGGACACCTGTTTATGGGCATGAAAGATGTTCATGAGTGAATATTGAAGAGTAAAAACTTTTATGTATACCATGATCTCAGTTTTATAATAAAAAAGTCAACATATGAATCACAAAAACACCTCTAAACTCATTGTTGTCTAGTTGACTGTGATTCATATGGATCAAAAAACCGAAAACCAACTTCCATTGAGTTGATACCAACTCACAGAGACACCATATGACAGAGAACAGTCCCATGGAGTTTCTAAGGAGCACCTGGCAGATTGGAACTGCTGACCTTGTGGTTAGCAGCCACAGCACTTAATCGCTACACCACCAGGGTTTCCAAGTGATACAGACAGCAGGTCTAAAAACTGTACTTTCCAGTTTCCCTCAGTAAACCTGCATCATCCATGTAATTTAAAGGAATACTGTTTTTAATCACAATTTCACACAAACTCATACATACCTCTAACCAACAATGAACTAAACCATCAATCTTGAAATTAGAATGTTGTATAAAATGTTACCTGGTCAAGAAATTTCCGTATCTGGAGAAAGCTAATCAATTTTATTTCCAAACATTCCCCTTTTGATCACAGAGATCCTTGGTCTCTGAGTCTCAGTTTACTTGCAAGTGAAATGGAGATAACACCATTCCCCTTGTAGGTTGCTGTGAAGACTAAATGATAGGATCTTGTATCACAGATGTGTTTCAAAATCAAGAAGACTTTAAAAATCTTGACACCGCTGAGTTCCACTTTGGGCCCCCTCCAGGTTTCACCAGAAAATGCTAAGTTACTTTTATGGACTGACTGTCGTGGTGGCCTCATTCATGGATACGTGGATTTATCCTGGTGACACAGTGGTTAAGTGCTATGTCTGCTAACCAAAAGGTTGGCAGTTCCGATCCATCAGGCATTCCTTGGAAACTCTATGGGGCAGTTTTACTCTGTCCTATAGGGGCGCTATAAGTTGGAATCAGCTCAACTTCAGTGGGTTTGGTTTCGTCATTAATGAACTTGGTTAGATTCAAAACCACTGTATTGTCTAAGTTCAAGAATAGAATGAGGGGTCTGCCATATACTGGGGTCTGGTCAAGGTCACCAGAGCCAGGCTGCTCAGGGAGGAGTCAGCATTCAAGCAGGTGATATACACTATACCTCCACACAAAGCAAAAGACAGAAACAAAGAAAACGCAGAGAAGTTTGTTAATTAAATAGTAATGTTACACCAAACTAAGGCTTCTTGTTATGTGTGTAGAGTTGCTAGTGACCATATGTGTAAAACGAGGTTGTTAAATTTCAAGAGAAGTGTATTTTCAAGAGGATTTAGTGTTAATTGGAAACCCTGGTGGTGTAGTGGGTTAAGTGCTACATCTGCTAACTGAAAGGTTAACAGTTCAAATCCACTAGGTGCTCCTTGGAAACTCTATGGGGCAGTTCTACTCTGTCTTATAGTGTTGCTGTGAGTCAGAATCAACTCAACAGCAATGAGTGTTTTTGGTATCATGCCCAGAGTTTTGGCCTATGTGATTAAGAGAGGGTGGTAAAGTATAATTATGAAATCAAGGGGATCTAGGTTAGACAGTTATGAATTTTTTGATACTGAAAAAGAGCAAATAAGCCCCAAAGTGCTCATTCACTGACTTTTTTATTCAAATACTTACTAGGTACATATAAATGTTAGAGATAGCATGCTGACTTCAACAGACAGGACCATGCTCTTCACAGAGACTGCATTTTGGTTTCTGTCTCTGTTCACAGATTTGTATGATATAGCTCCCAGTACTTCAATCATAATAAAACCTTGGTTTAAAAAGGCTCTTACAGGTCACTGGTCCAAGGGTTGATTCCTCACTGCAACAAACTCACTAACACAGGATGGTTGGAGCCCTGAAGTAGGACAACACGGTGACAACGGGTGTAGGCTGTGGGGTCCAATCTGAGTCTAGGGCCTATCTCTGGCCCTTACTGTTGTCTCCCAGTTACTATCAAGTCAATTCTGACTCAGGATGACCCCGTATGTATGGAAGTAGAACCGTGCTCCACAGGATTTTCATGAATGTGACCTTCTGGAAGCAGACAAAGAGGCCTTCCTTTTGAGACACTCCTGGATGGGTTTGAACTGCTAACCTTTTGGTTTGTAGCAAAGTGCTTAACCCTGTGCCACCCAGAGACATCTGTCACTTATAACGAGCTGCATTTCTTTGGGTCACTTATTAGACTGAAGTCAGTTTTAGCTGTTTAGCACACCAGCTTTTCAAGGTTGTTGGGAGGATTCAGTGAGGTGATGCAAAAAATAAAGTACTTGGCACAGTATCTCAGTATCTAGCCACTATTATATTAATTACTATTGCATTTTATCACAAGCATCATTTATAACTATCAATAATCATCACTGAATACCTCTCTAAATGGGGAATCTATGATAAAGGATCTTGCATCTTCAAATAAATTCTTTCTAAAATATTTTATAAAGTATAAAGCACTCAATGCATAATCTATGCTACATTTAGCCATAACAGACTTCTTATGACTTCCACTCAATTGGTTTCTCTCTCCCTTCCCTGATGCTCCTCTAATCATCTTTTCTCTGTACTAAAGAGACTATATTTCCAACTGTCCCTTACTGGAGAATGTAAAAACCTGCCTCTGCTGTGCTCTCTTCTCAACACATGGCAACCACACAAGCTTCCAGTGTTCTCCTTCAAATTCATTCTCACACACCAATAACCAGGCTAAATATCTGAAATGTTTGTCATTTTTAAGTCATTTTTACCCATGGCAACCTGTTCAAATACAATTCTCAGTGACAAATGGCTCAGTAAATGGTTCTATTCCTCAGACCACCTACTGTGAAAGGGTCTTCTACCTACTCTCTTTTCTACCATAAGAGTAGAAAATCTATCCATAAAAATGGATAGATTTCAGTACACTGAAGAGGGCATATTTACTGATAGGTGGGGTCACCACGTGTTTAAACAGGGTTTGGCAAATTATGATCTCTGGATCAAACCCAGTTGCTTGTTTTTGTAAATAACATTTTTATTGGAAGACAGCTCCATCCATTCATTTATACATTGTCCACAGCTTCTTTCACTCTAGACCATCAAAGATGAGTAGTTCTGAGACCATGTAGCCCATTGCCTCAGGCTGGGTTCTCTAGAGAGGTACAATCAGTAAAGCATGTAAATACAGAGAGAGATTTGTATCAGTAAAACAGCTCATTGAGTTGCACAGGCTGGAACGTCACAGAAGCTGGAAAATCCAAAGTCAGTAGATTGGAGAGCAAAGCTCCCACTCATGGGCTGTGAAGGTCAATGACTCCCAAGATGGAAGTCAAGCTGAAGATGTTTCTCCTGATTCAGGTAGCTGTAGGGGCTGACAAACCAAAGATCAACAGGAAAGCTGTTAGCTCAAGTCTCAAGAACTGGAGGTCAGATGACAACAGAGGCAGCTGCTGAATCCATAAAAAGCCAGAAAACCTTGTCAAGGTAAGCAGTAAGTAGGTGGCAGAGGACAGTGAGATGAGGGCTGAGGGGGCCGTGAACTGCCATAAGCTCTGCCTCCACTAGTATCACTTAGCCTATGATGGTGGTGGTCCCATATCAAATTTCAATAAGGAAGTGATCACATTACATAACTGCCAAAACACTGAGAATCATGGCCCAGCCCAACTGACACATAATCTCAGCCATCACACTCTCAAAGCCTAAAATACTTATTATCTGGCCTTTTGCAGAAGTTCGCCAACCTCTGCATTAAAAAGATAGCATACAGTTGGCCTCATGTTGCTAAGTGTGAACTTACTCAGGACCTGAGCTACCAGATGAGACTATTGTTCTCTCGGACACATATTTCTTTGCAAATCCCCTCCGGAAGACTTGAAAACTATAGGTGGCTGTGGTCTATAGCAGAATACAATGATTCCTGGATCTTAGAGTGCCACACTGTGTTAAATCAACCCAAATATCACTCTCATCCCTAAAAATATGTAACTTACAATTGCTCTTCTTTAACTCAATCATCACTCTGCTCTGCACACATCCCTCAACCACGTTAAATAAATCTTCCATTTATTTTTTCTAAAACCTTTGGTGAAACTCAGCTATACTAAACTGTCATAACTGTCATCCTTCCTCAATTCTGCAGCCTTTCAAGTTCTTTCAGTGTCTCTGAGGATCCCTGGACCTTTGATCCATTTCCAAGACAAATGCCCTGCTGTAGGGTCTGCCATGAATCTGTGTCCTTTGTTGTTCCTATCCAGGTCTGCTGGGATAGAGTAGGGATGGATTCAGAGTCTCTTCAGGCACACAATGCCCTCCTTAAACATAAGAGAACCAAGGACATTTGGGCCCAGACCCACGTTACAGATCATTACAGAAAAGGAAGCTAGAGGTCAGAAAAATCAAAAGGCTTCCCTCAGTCACAGAGCCAGTTCCTAGCTGAGTTGGGCAGAGAGCTGCAGCCTTTAGACTCCCCTCTGGGGCTCTTTTTCACATACTGTCTCATTTCTCTTTGGATTCAAAGATGACACCATATTTTTCAGTAGTATCTATCCAGTTTCCTCTGCCTCTATCATAATACTGGCCACATTTCCACTGACATTATTTCTCAAACCATTTCCATTCTCTTCCATGTAACTGGCTCTTTTCCCTTCCACTTTCCCCTGACCCCAGTCTCCTCCAGAGATCCTGTCTTAGATTTATCTAAATTAAATTTCTTCCCATAGCTCTTTGCCTAGTCTTTTAAGCTCTTCAGCCCAGTTGATAATTTCTTTCACCATTCCTTCCTGGGCTTGCAACCTTATTTAACCTGATATCATTCATAAATCTGGTTAAGGTACACCTTAGCTTCAGCATGGATCATTACAGATTAAAATAAATAGCAGACCCCTGTGAAAATGTGTGGGAGATGATCCTCTTCCATTGGATGAGGTGATAGCCCTCAACTTTGCCTTTGTTCTCTTCCACCTAGGAGGAGTAAGAAGCTATCAGCACAGATGACCAGTCTGACTTCACCTTGTCCCAGGATGGCTGAGTGGTGAATAGAAGCTATTTCCTTCAAGCTCTCTTCCCAGTGCTAGGGGAAACATGCTTCCACATGATGGTCCCTTGCCTCCAGGACATCACGTCTTCAATGAGGCTTCAGAAATAGTGCAAGGGGAGGTTACCAGGGAGAAGACTGAATTTGATACAGCACTTTTCCACTGGCTTCTTGGAAAAATTTGTGGTTTCTTTATTAGTGCATCCCCAGAACCCTCATGACAGTGTTATCTTTAGTTCTGAATATTCCTCATTTTAGTTTTAAAGTGTCTTTGTTAGAGAATACGCTTCTGTAGACTCTGCACACCTCACTCCCTCACTTGTGTCAGGCCCTGCTAAAGGTAACCTCATCAGGGGCCTGACCCTATTACTCCTCAGACAAATACACATGCTCTCTAGCCTCCTCCATGTGTTATTTTCCACACAGCAATGTGTGTTTCACTTGTTGATTTGCATGTTGTCTGTCTCTAGACTGAGAGTACCATGAAGGCAGATATGTTAGTCTGTTCTGTTTACTGGATTTCCTACCTAGAACAGAAAACCAAATATTTGTTGAATGAATGAATGGATGAGCTAAGATGGAACTGCTGCTTCTGCTACTGATTCCATCTTTTTACACAGATAAGACTTGGCACTTTTCAGGGGGCTTTGACTTCCTTTAGCTCACTTGTCTTTTCATAAAATCTGGGTTAGTATCTCTACTTTCAGAAAAGGAATCTTAAGATCAGAAAATATGTCAATTCTTTCCTCCTTCCCTTACTCATTCAAACAACCAACAGTTGATTGCTTTACATATATATGGTAATTAAAAGAGTAGATTGTCACAAATTCTGACTCTGTCATTTCTTATTAGAACCTCAGGCAAATTTATTCAACTTCTGACACCTCAGTTCATTCATTTGAAAAATGGTGGTACTGATACTATCTTAAAGAGGTCAAAAAGATGAAATTAGATAAATGCAAGCACTTACTACAGCACTCTGTACACAGCAAGCTCTGGATAAAAATTAGCCACTGATTTTGATTATTCTTATTTTTATTACTGTCACTCCTACCACCACCAATGGATAAGAGCTCAACTGCTAACCAAAAGGTCAGCAATTCAAATCCAACAGCAATTTCTTAGAAACTCTATAGGGTGTTTCTACTCTGCCAAGGAGTTGCTGTGAGTTGGAGTCCATTTGACAGCAATAGTGTTTTTGATTGGGTTGTTACCACTACCCCTGTATCAACACCAGGAACACTAGCACCTACCACCAGGTCACCACCATCATCATTACCACCATCACCTATGCCAATGTGTGCCAGGCATTTGTTAGGCACAATAGCTAGAGAACAAAGGCAAAACTAAAAGGACACAGATTTATTGGCTATGATCTATACTGTATGCTATTGCTTTGCATACACTTAATCTTATAATAGGAGGCCTGGTAGTATAGTGATTATGTGGCTGGCTGCTAATTGAAAGGTCAGAGGTTTGCACCCACCAGACACTGTGCAGGATAAAGCTGTGACAGTGCTTCTGTACAGATTTACAGTCTTGGAGACACTATCGGTCATTTCTACTCTGTCCTATAGGGTCATTTTGAATCTGAATTGAATCTGCAGCAATGAGTAATCCTTGTAACAACCCTATGAATAATATGATAATTATCACACAGCTAGAAAGCAACAGGGCTATGACTTCAATCGTGCCTGCCTGATAAGGTCTTGATTTTTACAATCTAGTGTCAGAAGGTATTTATTATCTGTTATAACATGGTGTGATAATTGGGAGGTGGGAGGTGGGCAATGCAGAAAGGTGCCATGGGAACACATAGCAGGGCACCTGACCCAGACTGGGGGAAGAAAGAGTCATGAATAAAGGCTTCCAGGAGGAGTGATCATGAAATGAATCTCGGAAGATGAAATGGGGTTAGTTGAGGTCTCACAACTAACAACTGCAGCAAAAAGACTGGACTCTGGGGCTGCCAGTTGACGCCATGCAGTGGCCTCTGTTAACCCCTATTGTGGAACATGTGATTGTTCTCTCTGGTCCCTGATCTTCAGTTGCATGTAAAGATTGTATGTACTCTTTCTAAAGTGGTGGTTTCACCTTGTAATTAATGAAGGATGCTTTGCCAAACGCTGTCAGCTGCTGTCAAGTCATCCCCAGTTGGGTGTCATTTGTTATATAACTGAAGTTCATCACCACAATGTGACAACTCGCATTGCCATGAAATTCCTTCAAAAGGAAAGAACTGCGATCCGTGTTGATTCCACAGCTGTTCAGCAACACACAGGAGAAAAGAGGCAATGGATACCTATTAGATGATATGCAAAGTGGGGAATACATGGGAGCCATGAAAAGTTTTGCTTTTAGAGGGTCTGTTTCCTGGTGTTAGATGCAATTAGTTGATTGTTTGGATACCCATCTGGATGGCTAATGGTTGGTTAGAGCCACCATTTGAAAAGCAGGCACTTTACAACAGGTCTTTTTCCTGGGATTCAGGTCCCAGATGTACCAACAGACAGGGTAGACTTGCCCAGAATGACAAGGCAGGCTGGACGGAAGAGAGTTAAGCATAGCACCAGGGGTCGTGTTGATGCCTGCAGTTCACTTCATAGGATGAGTACACATAACTCTGGACACCCGCCCAACATTTTCTTAACACATTCTTGGTTTTCAATATGGACCGGATGTTGCAGACACTTAGTGAAATAAAGAATTAGGTTCTAAATACTTGCTGACTTACTTCATCAACACAATTATCAGCAGGCTATGTATATTGGGTGTCATGGATTGAACTGTGTCCCCCCCAAAATATGTGTAGCCATGTGGCTGGGCCATGATTCCCTGTATTCTATGATTGTTCTCCATTTCGTGATTTTCCTGTGCTGTATGTTAAAGGATTGGGGTGGGACTGCAAATGCCTTCAGAGGATTACCTCCCTGCTCCACTGTTAAGGGAGTTTCCCTGGAGTATGGCTTGCACCACCCTTAATCCTTTCATCCTACGAGAGACACAAGGAAAGAGAAGAAAGTAGAGAATTGGGAACCTCACACCATCAAGAAAGCAGCACCAGAAGAAGAGTGTGTCCTTCAGACTGGAGGTTCCTGTGCCAAGATGCTTCCTGGACAAAGACTGATGCAATACTGGACTTTCCTCCAGAATCGACAAGGGGAAAAGACTTCCCCTGGAGCAGATGTCCTGAATTTGGACTTGTAGCCTACCGGACTGTGTGAGAATAAACCTTCTTTTGTTAAAACCATCCACTCAGTGATATTTCTGTTAGAGCAGTACTAGCTGACTAAAACACTGGGGGAATCTAGAGATAAGTAAGGCCTGGGTCATATAGCTTTGTGTTCCAATTAAAACAAACAAAAAATTATTGCCATCTAATCAGTTCTGACTTATGGGAATCCCATGTGTTACAGAATAAAACTGTACCTTTTTCCTTTTAATTTTTTTTTGCTGTAATCTTTCTTTTTTAAAAAAACTGTGATTAACTGCAAGTATGTAATCCAAATCAATTTTAAATGCCCTCCTGTCTGCAGGTCCTCAGGCTCTCCTTACCAAGCGACTGCACATTCCTCCTTTTGACTCTATACTGGTATCCTCTCAATGAGCACCTGTCTCCTCCTCTCCACTCTTTTCTTTCCCATCTAGAAAGAAACCAGTAGGACAGCCTCCTATAAATATATAAAACCATAAAGTACACATACCACATGCTCACACTGTGTCACTGGGATCAGTCCGTTCTTGTCTGAAGAGTTGACCTCAGTATTGGTTTCAGGTCAGGGCCAGCAGCATGTCTAGGGGCCATATCCCTAGAGGACCACCCAGGCTGTCAGGCCATCAATTCTTATCCCCTAGAAGAGTCTTTGAACTGCACACCTCTTTTTCTCATGTTGTCTCAGGAATTATACACTGTGTCCACAATCATGGCTGTCTTCGGTGGTGGCCAGGCACCATCTGGTTGTTTGGTCTCATTCTGATACAGTTTCCCATTCATATGGGCCCTTCTGTCTCTTGGGCTCATTTTTCCTTGTGTCTTTGATGTTCTTGATGGCTTGACAGATGGCTTGACACTATATTTGGTATACTTCAAATGGCAGTTTGCTAGCTTTTAAGACCCCAGACACCACTCACCAATACAGGATACAGAACTGTCTTAGCAAAAGGCTAGTTATGCCAACTGACCTTGATGAGTCCTGAGATCATGGTCTCCAGACGCCCATCCCTGCTACTCTACCCTTTGATATATTGGCTCGAGTTTAGAAAATCTTTCAGTTTGTGATGTAGTCTAGTTATGCTGAATTGCTGTGTACTGCGTGCTGTCGCTGCTTTCACCTAATCAAATTTCTAGCAACCATCTCAACTATGACCAACCTGTTCCCTCCCCCCACTCTTGTATCCATCAAAGAGTCATTTCTCCTGTACATAAATCCATTTTTAAGTCCTTATAGAAGAGGACTCATACAATACTTGTCCTTTTGCCACTGACTGATATCACTCTGCATAATGTCTTCTAGTTGAAACCAGGTTGTGAGATGCTGCCTTAAATCATCCTTGTTCTTTACCATTGCATACTATTGCACTGTGTATATGGACTATGGCTTGTTTTTCCATTCATTTGTCACTGGGCACCTAGGTTGATTGCATCTTTTTGCTATTGTTAACAGTGCTGCAATAAACATTTGTGCCCATGTATCTGTTCTTGTGACTGCCTTTATTTCTGTAGGATATATTTCAAGTGGTAAGATTGCTGGATAAAATGGTATTTCTACTTCCAGCTTTTTAAAGAAACACCAAGTTGCTTTCCAAAGGGGTTGAAGCATTTTACATTCCGACCAGCAGTGTAAGAGAGTTCCAGCCTCTCTGAAGCCTCTCCAGCATTTGTTGTTTTGTGTTTTTTGTGTTATGGCCAACCTTATTGGAGTAAGAAGGTATCTCATTGTAGTTTTGACTTGGATTTCTCTAAAGCTAATGATTGTGAGCATTTCCTCATGTGTCTTTTGGCTGCCTGGATGTCTTCTGTGGTGAAGTGTCTGTTCATCTCCTTTGCCCATTGCTTAAATGGGCTATTTACCTTTTTCCTGTTGATATTTTGCAGTACTTTGTAGCTTATGGAGATAAGATGTCAGTGTGACATGTAGTTGCCAAATATTTTTTCCCATCCTGTCGATAATCTTTTAACTCTCTTTATAAAGTCTTTGGATGAGCATAGTGTTTGACTTTTAGTAGTTTCCGTTTATCTATTTCCTCGTCTGTTGCTCATGTATTGTCAGTCAGATTTCGTAGACTGTCTAAGCTGTGTATCAGAACTTCCATCGTTTACTATTTTTTCTTGTATGATCTTTGTGGTACTGGGTTTGATATTTAGATCTTTTATCCATTTTGAGTTAGTTTTTATGGAAGTTTTGAGATATTGGTCTTGTTTCAGGTTTTTTGAAGATGGATATCCATTTTTGCCAGCACCATTTGTTAAAGAGACTGTTTTTACATCAGTTTATCACCTTTTGGCCTTTGTTGAATATCAACTGTAAATAAGAGGATGGTGATGGGTCTCTATTCTGTTCCATTGGTCTATATGTTTCTTTTTGTACCAGTACCAGGGTGTTTTGACTACCGTGGCAGTGTAGTGGGTTGAAAGATTGGATAGTGTGAGACCTCCCACTGTGTTCCTCTTCTTTAGCAGTGTTTACTTATCAGGGTTTTTTCCCTTACCAAAGGTTGTCGATTTGTTTCTCCATCTCGTTAAAAATTGACACTGGAATTTATGTTGGGATTGCATTGTATATGTAGATTGCTTCAGGTAAAATTGATATTTCACAATGTTAATTCTTCCTATCTATGAGTAAGGTAGGTTTCTCCACTTATGTAATCTCTTTTGGCTTCTTGCAGTAAAGTCTTGTAATGTTCCCTGTATATGTCTCTTAATTCTCTAGTTAGATTTATTCTAGGTCTTTTAACTTGTTGGGGGCTATAGTCAATGATGTTGATTTGATGATTTACTCTTTGATGATCTCTTTGTTGGTGTAAAGGAATCCTACTGACTTACTTATGTTTATCCTACATCCTGATAATCTATTGAAATCTCCAGCAGTTTACTTACGGATTCTCTAGGGTTCTCTGTATATATGATCATATCATTTGCAGATAGGGATCTTTTTACTTCTTCTTTATGGATGCAGATGCCCTTTATTTCTTTTCTTTCCTTGTCTGATTGCTCTGACTAGAACCTCTAGCACAATGTTGAATACAAGTGGTGAGAGTGGGCATCCTTGTCTAGTTCCTGTTCTCAGGTGCAATTCTTCCAGTCTCTCTGCATTCAGGATGATGTAGGAAGTTAGCTTTGCATAGATGACCCTTATCAAATTGAGAAATTTCTCTTCTATTCCTCTTTTGCTGAGAGCTTGTCACATGAATGGGTATTGGACTTTGTCAAATGCTTTTTCTGCATCAATTGACAAAATCAAGTGATTCTTCTCTTTTGAGTTATTCATGTGGTTGATTGCATTAATTGTTTTTCTGATGCTGAACCAGGTCTACATTCTTGGTATGAATCCAGGTTGGTCATGATGAACAATTTTTTTGAGAAGTTGTTGAAGCCAACAGGCTAGGATTTTGTTGAAAATTTTTATGTCTATGTTCGTGAGTGTTATTGGTCTGTAATTTTTCCTTTTTTTGTGGGATCTTTCCCTGGCTTTGGTATCAGGGTTATGTTAGCTTCATAGAGTGAATCATGGAATATTCTGTCCTTTTCCATGCTGTAGAATAGCCTCAGTAGTATCAGAATTAGTTCTTCTCTAAAAGTTTGATAAAATTCTCCAGTGAAGCCATCTGGGCTAGGACTTTTTTTGTTCGTAATTTTTTTTTTTTATTACTTTTTCAATCTCTTCTTCTGTAATGCGTTCATTAAGTATTTCTATATCTTGTGATAATTTCGTTAGGTGATGTGAATCTATACATTTGTCCATTAGATTTCAAATCTGTTAGAGTACAATTTTTTGTAGTAATCCGTTGTGATACCTTTGATTTCAGTTGGGTCTGTTGTGACATCTCCCATCTTATTTCTTATTTGGATTATTTGTTTCCACTGCTGTTTTTCAAGTTTAACCAATGGTTTATCAATTTTGCTGATCTTTTGAAAAAAACAGCTTTTGGTATTGTTAATTCTTTCAATTGTTCCCCCATTCTATACTTCCTTTACTTCTTCTATAATCCTTATTATCTGTTTTCTTCTGGTGCCTGAGGTTTTTTTTCTTTGTTTGTTTGCTTTTCTCTTTCTATTTGTTCACATTGTTGGCTTAATTCTTTAGTTTGGGCCCTTTCTTCGTTCCCGAGGTGTACATTTATAGAGATAAGTTGGCCTCTGAGCACAGTTTTAGCTATATCCCACAGGTTCTGGTAGGATGTGTTTTCTTTCTCATTTGATTCCACGAATTCTGTTATTGTGTCTTTGATTTCTTCTATAATCTATGGATTTCTGAGCAAGATGTTGTTCAGTTTCCATGAGTTCAAATTTCTACCAATGTTTTTCCTGCTATTGATTTCAACTTTTATGGCTTTATGGTCCAAGAAGATGTTTTACAATAGTTCAATGGTTTGGATTTTGTTGAGAGTTACCTTGCAACCAAATATATGGTCTGTTCTGGAGAATGTTCTACACGCATTAGAAAAGAAAGTGTACATATCTGTTGTTGGGTAAAAGGTTCTGTATATGTCAATGAGGTCTAGTTGGTTAATTGTCACAACTGAAGATCTTATTTATCTTTACTAAGCTTTTTTCTGGATGATCCTTCCTTTATTGAAAGTGGAGTGTTGAAGTCTCCTACTATTATTGTGGAACAATCAGTCTAATTTTTCAGTGTTGTCAGCATTTCTTAGATGTATTTAGATGCTCTGGTATTGAGTACATAAATATTTAACATTGTTATATCCTGCTTATGTATCAAACCTTTCAGCAATAAATAGTGACTATCCCTGTCCATGATGGTGTATTTTACATTAAAGTCTATTTTATTTGAGATCAGTATTGTCACTCCTGATCTTCTTTGTATGTTGTTAGCTTGTATATTTTTCCATCCTTTGATTTTTCAGTTTTTTTATATCTTTGAGTCTGTTTCTTGTAAGCAACATATATACAGATTGTGTCTTTTGATTCAAGCTATTACTGTCTGCCTCTTTATTGGAGTATTCAATTGATCTACATTCAGTGTAATTATTGATAGGCATGTGTTTAGTGCTGTCATTTTGGTGCCCTTATTTTTGTTTTGTTAATGTTTTTTTTTGTTTCTCTTAATATTCTGTTCTGGGGTTGTTTTTCTTTATGGGTTTACTTTTTATCCTTTTCAGTGTTGATTTTGTGTATTTTGAGACTCCTGTATTGTTTCTTGTTTTGATATGTTGCATTGTTAGTTTCCTTTGTGACTACTCCTTTGATCCCCCTTAATGTTTCAAGTTTAAACCAATCTTTAACTTCTGTATATCTCCTTAACTTCCTCTCCATCTGAAAGGGTTATAACTACTGTAATATATTTCACTTTATAGTGTCATGATGTTATAGTTTTCATGTTAAGATTGCTGGTTTCCTACTTTTAATATTTTAGCTTTGCTTGAGCTTTGTGACTTCCCTAACTGATTAGGACTCTGGACGATGTGTCCTGCATTGCATCTTTAAGTATACTTCTCATGTTACTGGTTTTGAAAACAAAGAGCTTCTTTCGGTACTTCTTGTCATTTTGAATTGGTTTTTGCAAAGTCTCTAAGCTTTTGTTTATCTGTGGATGTCTTAGTTTCCCCTTCATATTTGAGAGACAGTTTTGCAGGATATATAATTCCTGATTAGAAGTTTTTCTCCTTCAAGGCTTTGTGTCTGTCATACCACTGCCTTCTTGTCAGCATGGTTTCTGCCAAGAAGTCAGAGGACAGCCTATAGGACTTCCCTTTGTATGTTAGTTTTGCTTTAAGCCTAGCTTCCTTTAAGAGCTTCTCTTTATGTTTCATTTTATTAGGCTTTATTGTAATATGTCTTGGTGCCTTTCTTTTGGGGTCTAACTTTTGTGGTATGCAATAAGCATGTTGAATATCCATGTTCTCTTCTCTAATGATGTCAGGGAAGTTTCCTGTCAGCACCTCTTCAACAATTCTCTCTGTATTTTCTGGTATCCCTGCCTCTTCAGGAACTCTGTTTGTAGATTATTCCTCTTCATAGAGTTCCACATGTTTGTTAATACTTCATTTTTCTTGTTTCTTTTCTCTGATTTCTCCTCATAGCTGCTCGTGTCATTTGCTTTATCCTAAATCTTGCTAATTCTACATTCTGTTTCCTCAGTCCTGCTCTTTTGGCTTTTAACTGAATTGTCTAACTCTGTAATTTTATTATTGATCTGCTGGATTTCAGATCATTGATGCTCTAGCAGTTCATATAGCTTAATTTTTCATCGTGTTCTGCCACACTTTATTTAAACTCCAGAAGGGCTTTATACTAATTCTTCTGTATTCTACTTCTGATAATTTCAGAAAGACTTCTTCATCTGGGAAGCTTTCTGATTTTTCATTTTGGGGTTTTCTGGAGCCATGAAGGTGTGCTTCTTTAAATGGTTAATTGTATTCATGACATCAAAAACCTGTTCAGTTTCTCTTTTGTTATACCAATGGGAGCTATGGCACAGCTCTAAGAAAGGAGTGAGCATGGGCACTGTTAGACTTGGTGACCAGATGCCGCTGCATTTTCTCAGTGTAGCTGACATATGTATAGCTTATCTGGCAATACAGATGCTGTCAAGCCCCATGATGCTGCTTGGCTTCACGATTGGCCCTAGCTGGGCCCTCAGGGGTGGCAGGCCCTGCCTCCTGGCTGATAAGTGACAAGCTACTTGTGTTGACTCTTTGGCAGCATGCAGGTCAAGACTATGGCATAGCTCAGGGAAGCGTAGACAGAAGGATGCCACCACACTTTGTTGCCAGGGACTGATGCATTTTCTAGATGTATTTATCTTAAAAACTGCTTTTCTGCTGAGAGAGTCACTGTCCAGTGGCAGTAGAAAGCAGCTGGGCCTTCAGGGGTATCAGGCCCCACCTTCAGGGTGGCAAAGATGGTGCCCTACTTATGGAGTTTTTTTGGGGGGGGAGCATCAGCTGACACTATGACATGGCTCAGTGAAGGGCAGTGGAAATGGCACCAGCACTCTCAGCAACCAGTCAGCATTGTGCCCTGTAGCTTCTCTTATCTTAAAAAGCAGCTTTTTTGATAAAAGGGGCATTGACCAGCTGCAACAGATAGCAGCCGGGTCCCAAGGGATGGCAGTACCACCTCTTGGCTGACAAAGATGGCACCCTACTTAGGGAGTATCTCATGTGCCATCTGCATATGCTATGGCGTGGCTCAAAGAAGGGAGGGGTTACGACACCACTGTACTCGGTTGCCTGTTCTAGTACCTTGTCTAGGTACGATTGTCTTAAAAACAGCTTTTCTGCTGTGAGAAGCACTATTCATACAGCATGTTGCTCAGGTGGGAATTAGTCCCAACTGAGACCTCAGGCATGGCTGACTTCATTTCTCAGGTGACCAAGATGGCATCCCATTTGAGTTACCTCTCCTGCATGAGTCAGCAGTATCTATGACACAGCTCAGATAAGAGAGGGGGGAGGGACACTGGCACCCTCAGTCACCAGCCACTGTTGGGTTCTCTAGACATGGCTGTCCCCAGCACAGTCTCTCTGGCTGCATGATATGTTATTTACTTAGGCCCTACAGCTTAGCATACTAGCCAGTTCATGTTAGGCTTTCAGGTTAAGCAGACCCAGTCTCAGCCTCCCAGTTAACCAAGAAGGCATCTGTATCTGTAATCCTCTCAGTCAACTCATGAACTAAAGCAGGACTCAGTGCACTGCTCTCTTGCCTCCAACAGAGGTAGTTTCACCCTTCCAATCACCCAGTGCAATCTCACAACCCAATGCTTGATCTTGGGACTCCCAGAATACTCCATTCAATTATTTTTCTAGGCCTTAGTTCTCAGACGGAATTCAGGAGACATATGTCTAGTCTGCCATATGTCTGCTCAATTCCCTCTGAGAACTAAGGCCTAGAAAAATAATCTTGGCCCCACCTCCCATAGTGTTTTCTTGACTATAGTCTTTTAAGGAAGCAGATCACCAGGCCTTCATCCAGTGGGCTTCTCGGTGGGTCTGAACTGATAACCATTTGGTTAATAGTCAAGCACATGTGTTATTTGTGCCACTCAAGGACCTCGTTTTGGCTCTAAGCCAAGTAATTTCACATTGGTTCCTTAATCTCTGAAATGAATCAAATAAGACTTGCAAGATTTTAGTAAAGAATAGATGAATGAATGGTGACTGTTAAGTTCTTAGCATGTCACCTGGCACAGAGAAGGCATTCTTCAAATGTGAAGCACGTCTCTCTTCCCCACAAAGGACATTTGGACTGCAAGGTCATCTGACAGGTGATAAATGAAAGTGGGAGAGTCTCTAGAGATTAGTGGGAGTTGAGCAGTCAGCCGTCAGAGGAAGAGAAAACTTATGTTTACTCAGCATAAATGTGGTAGTCAAGAAAAGCTGTGTGTTGAGGAAAGTCAAGTTTGAGCTAGATTTGAAAGGGCAGAGGAAGGATTTGTTCATACTGATATGAGGAGTCAGGCTGCCCCAGGAAACAACATTAATGCACATACAAAATTAAGGAGGTTGAGGTAGAGGTGACATGTTCCCTTAGGTCTAGAGCATAGGCCTTGTCAACTGGATTGATAAATTCTTGGCCCAGCATAGTCTGGAGACTGTCTGTCTCTCTCACATTATTTCTTAATCATTCTTACGTTGTCTTAGCCCTCACTACACTAATTTGATCAATTGATAAAACACTCCAAGCTTTTTCCTGCCTTGGAGGCTTGCACAGATCCTTCCCTCTACCTACAACACCCTTTCCTATCTTATTTCAAACTGAAACCAAATCCACTGCCATGAAGTCAATTCAAACTCATGGTGATCCCATGTGTTACAGAGCAGAACTGCCCCAGATGGTTTCCAAGGCTACAATCTTTCCAGAAGCAGATTGCCATCTCTTTCTCCACAGAGTGCCTGGTGGGTTTGAATTGCTAACCTTTTGCTTAGCAGCCTAGTGCTTAACCACTGCAATACCAGGGCTTATTCCCGTCTTCTCAGAACTGATTTTTTTCCTCTTTCAGGCCTCAGATCGAATGTCCCTTACACAGAGAAGACTCTTTACACTTTATTTTTCTTTATCATTTCACTCTATTGTTTCCCTTTAAATCACTTTTTTCTTCTGTGACTGTCCTATTTATCTGTTTGTTTACTTGCTTATTGTTTTCCCTCTAAAATGTAACGAGAAACTCACTGCCTTCAACCTCATCATGGGCCTTGGTTTAGCATGGATTTTCACCACTAACTTGGAACAAGGCAACCCAATATCATATTGGCAGAGTTGGATGGGACTTAAAGTCTATCCATAACAACTTCCCACACCTACCCCCATTCAAATGGGGAAGCTTAAAGGAAGAGGTCTGCCCAAGCTCTCATTGTAAGTTGGGACTACAATCCAGACCTCTTCATTTCTCTCTGCAGTTCAGTTCTGTTCTGCTCTTCAATATTCTACACAGTTTATAAGTCATGGTCTTGAACCTCAGTATCACTGGACAACTGGAATGAGATGATAAAAAGTGCAAATTCCCAGAGATTCAGTTTTACCACGTCTGGGATGGCGTCTGGAAGACAGCATTTTTAAGATGCATATCCAGAAAATTCAAATGTAGCTGGTCCCAGGAGAACATTTGAGAAACTCTGCTTTAAAGGGATATTGTACTTCAAAGTACGTAACTCAGAAACACGCAAACTGAGACAAACTTGGGAAGTCAAGATGATCGTATAACAATTCAGTTGCAAAGCCCGGACTAGAACTCGACAAGTGAGAGCACCTGAAAGGAGGATGGCATTAACTGTTAGACTCCCAATGGGAAAATATGACTGTTTAAAATTTTTTAAAATCCTAATTAAGTAAAAGAGAAAGTCTCAGTTTGGTACTGTCTTTCAGACTTTTCTACCAACTATTTACTAATTACCACATCACATCATTTCCTTTTTACCTCAACCAAAAGAGAGAAAACTTCAGATTTAGAATTGTTTGTAGCCAATGGTATCAGGCTGGAATACAATAAAACCATTATCATTATTTTAATTTTTATAATTTGCTTGTATTTATGATAAGTGATACTGGCTTTTCTGTTTGCAATGTTTCACTGGAAATAAACATATTGATGATAATGTATTTAAAGAAAAAAGCATATAGATGCACAAAAAACCCCAAACAAACCCATTACCATTGAGTCAATTTCACCTCATAGTACCATAGAGGATAGGGTAGAACTGTCCCAAGGAGTTTCCAAGATTTGGCTGGTGTACTTGAACCATTATCCTTTTGTTTAGCAGTCACAGTGCTTAACTACTATACCACCAGGATTTCACACATACAATTAAAAGCATGAAGATGAGAGAATGAATGAAGGGCTATGAAAAGGGAGATCTAATCAAACTTCATGACAAAGTAACTAAACTTGTTTAAGCTTTGGAAATTATTCAGTGGCATGGCCAGTGTTCAAATCCAGGTGGCTTCACTTCAAGGAAGATGTTTGATATACAATAAAATTTAAGAAGAGAACCAGGATTAGGTGTCATGAGGAAAGTTTTTGTTATGATTTACCTCTGTTGGGATTAAGATATTTTAGTATAGCTCACATGGCTGGGTAGATCTTAAATTAAAGAGAAAATTACTGTCATAAATAATCCAAAAGAATCAGACAAATTGTCAGGAGCAGTGATAGCATGCCCATGTACCTGTACTTTGTGACTCTCAATTGGAACATGACCTCAGATTCATCTGGTGGATACCCAGCATAAGCAGAAGAGTGGAGACATGATGTACTAATGCAGATGCCACACAAAAAGCGTTAGTGAGTGAGATTTCTCTGGGTATGTGGTGGCACTCATAATCTGATTATTAAGTAGACTTTCAGTTCAAGTGAAACAAACCAGGTTCAGTAGACCTCACAAATGGATTTCTAGCCTCTCCATTGCGTGTGTGTGTCCTGTAAGTCACATTCTCATATCTTGGGGTCAGCCTGCAGGTAAGGTCAGGTCTGAGAGTAGCAGGGGAGGGATGAACTATCAGTTGCTTGGGGAGCAGATACACAAAGAAGGCACCACACTTAGACAATGTTCTCTACACATCTCATGGTCTTTGTCTCATACTACTTCTCCTAACATCTTTTTTGTCATAATCTGAAACAGTGTCTCACCATAAAAGTTGTGGGATGCAAGCTTTCAATTTGAGAACTTAACGGTAAGGAATGTCTCTCAATAAAGTTATTAAAAATATCATGGGAAAGGGGACACATCTGGACATTTTGTTCAAGGGACCATTATTCTCCTGCTCACCACCATTTAGGAATATTTTTGGAGAACCAAGTTGTCCTTAGCCTTTCATTCTAGTCAATACTTATCCAACTCTGGTTGAGTACATCCCATCACTTACCCTCCAGCATCTCCCATCCTTGCTCTCAGTCAGGATACTAGAAGATGAGTAGATCAAGCCAGTGTCTCAAGCCTCCCACATCTTGGCGCAGCTCCCCCTTACTTTTCTCTGTACCTTCTACCTGTTTCTTCTCCCCTCCATGCTTCCCTCTTTTCAAGGCCATAGACAGCTTTACCTTTTATCACATCACAGGGCTGGTGACAGCATAAAAAGCTGGCTGAGGCAGAGTTAAACTAGCCTTAGTTTTCCAGTGGTTATTTAAAAATAAAAACAAAGCCCATCTCTCTCATGTTTTGATTAGTTTCTGTCTACCTGCAGATAAAAAGGCTGAGAGCATGGATGGTTGATAGCGCCATCACCTCCATCCTCACTCCAACTCATGACACCACTGACTGAATGTGCATTTGGTTGCAGCTTTTATCTCTCTTTAAGCCACTGGAGTCCCTGGCTCTGACACCAGGACCCTTCAGCTATTATAAAGTCCCTTACAAACATGATTACAGAGGCCAACTGCTATGGGCCTAGAACACAATGCAATTTATTTCTGTGAATCACCTTTCACACGAAAGACATCACAGACAATGCCATAGCAGCAGCACAGGCAGGAACCCAGACACTGAGAAACGGAGCAAGGGATGCACAATAAGCTTGAACAGAGGACTGCGGAGGTGGGCAGGAGAGGGAGAGTCAGGACATGAGGAGAACGAAGAATGCTCTCACCAGCCAGGCTTCACAGAGCCCTTTGTAAGGCAGGTCTGCAGGGGAGAAATCATTAGCTTTCCACAGGGCCTTGATGCACAGGTCCTGGTCTTTGAGCTGCTGCAAAATTCTGGCGCTTGTGTCTGTTTATTTTTCTGCAAAGCTTATTTGTACACTTGTCTCATGTGCTAGGAGCCTGGGGAGGAGACACTAGCTCTTTCTTCATACAGCTTGTGGTCTACTGACACATACTGTGTGGAGTTCAAAGAGGACAGCAGGAATCTTTGGAAGGTTAGAGATTATCTGGTCCCATTGCTTTAATTTTCCCAGGATGCCGTGCCCACCCACCATGCCTATAGAACCTCTTTCTCTGAGGTGCTCAATATTAACATTCGCATATTGCATCTGAGGAAATAGAGGCTCAGAGAGAATAACTGACATTATCTATGGTCTGTCTACTAGTACATCTTGTATTAAAACTCAGGGCCCTTAAATTTTTTTATTTTTTTTATTTCTATTGAATGAAAATGTACATTCTCATATAAATTGGCATGCCTACCTATATGAAGCTCCAACTGCTCTCCTTGCCCAGTGACAGCACATTCTTCCTCTCCACTCCATACAAGTCTTATCCTCCCTACAATCTTCTATCCCCTCTTCTCCACCTATTCCCCCTCCTCCAGTAAGAGGTCAGCGGGATGACATCCTCTAGATGCACAGGACCATAAAGTGCACACACACAATATGGTCACTCTGTGTCTCCAAGTCCAATCTATTCCTGTCCAAAGAGTTGGCCTCCATTATGATTTATGGACAGGGGCAGCATCAGGGCCAGGGGAACCCTGAAGCCCCTGAGGAACCCTGAAGCCCCTGAACAATCAATTGCAGTTTTTTAGTGGAGACCTCAGGGTGCACCCTTTTGATTCTTGGGTGGCTAGTGAGACTCAACTGTGTGAGCTCCATCACAGCTATCACTGATGGTGGCAGGGCACTATCTAATTCCTCCGGTGACAAGTCGATGTAGTCACCCATTCACGTGGGTCTCTCTGTCCTCTGGGTTTTCATTCCCCCATGTTGTTTCGGTCCTTGGTGGTCATCTGTTCCTGCTAAGTTGAGACTATTTGCTCTACCCTCAAATGGCAGTTTGGCAGCTTTTAAGACCCTAGATGCCACTTACTGACGTGGGGTGCAGAAAGTTCTCCCAGCAAAATGCTAGTTGGCCTTGATTCTGTAGGATATATTCCGAGCAGTGGAATTACTAGGTCAAATGGTATATCTATATCCAGCTTTTTAAGGAAGTGCCAGACTGTTTTCCAAAGATGTTGCACCATTTTGCAATCCCACCAACAGTGTAGGAGAGTTCCAACTTCTCCACAGCCTCTCCAGCATTTGCTGTTGTGTGTTTTTTGGAACATGGCCAATCTTGTTGGAGTGAGATGGTATCTCATTGTAGTTTTGATTTGAATTTCTTTAATAGCTAATGATCATGAGCATGTCCGCATGTGTTGTTTGGCTGCCTGAATCTTTTCTTTAGAGAAGTGTCTGTCCATCTCCTTTGTCCATCACTTAATTGGATTATTTATCTTTTTCTTATTGATGTTTTGTAGTACCTTATAGATTATGGAGATCAGACATTGGTCTGACCTGTGGTTGCCAAATATTTTTTCCCATTCTGTAGGTGGCCTTTTAATTCTATTAATAAAGTCTTTGGATGAACAAAAGTGTTGGATTCTTAGTAGTTCCCATTTATCTATTTTCTCTTCTGTTGGTTGTGGTTTGTTTGATAGATTTTGGAGCCTGTCTACACTGTGTATTAAAACTTCCATTGTTGTTCCTACTTTTTCTTGGATGAACTCTATTGTTTTAGATTTAATATTTAGGTCTTTTATTCAGTTTGAGTTGGTTTTTGTATAAGGCGTAAGAAGGGTCCTTAAATTCCAACCACAAAGGTAACATGTTCCTATGAAAGCATTGGAAATAGCTATGCAGAAGTGAGAATTAACTAGAAAGGCTAAAGAGGGCAAAAATAAACTTGCTGCCCTTTCTCTGCAACCTCATTAGTTAAATGGTTAGCAGTAGGAATGGAAGGAGGTAAAAATGTTTCCAAAAAGAATATGAGCACAAAAGTTATGCTTTTTCTCCAACATCATGTTACTTAAAATCTTTATTCTCAGCCTAGAGCATTCCAGCAGCTATTTCCAAAGGAACAGAGTACAAATTAATGGGTTCTATTCATCAGACTTGGCTGGGATATCTATTATATGCACTTAGAATGCTGAGCTGGGGGAGGAGGTGAGAAGGAAGGAGAAACTTGGAGAGCAGAGGAGTGAGAATATGGGCAGATGTGCACGATAAGGTCTTCCCCAAAGGAGCTGTAGTCTACTGGGGGAGATGGTCCTGCATACAAGTCTCACTGATGTAGGACAGAATTAATAGGGTTGTAAAAGGGGAAAACGATTCTTGTGGGTTAGCTGGAATTCAGGAAAGCTTAATCACAAGGATTACACCTCAACTTGGCCCTGAAGGATGGTTAAAATTCTAAACTGGAGAGAGTGAAGGGTGAAGTAAAAATAAGGCAGAAAGGTAACCACCATAAACTGAGCAGTTTGACGTGAGGTACAGAAGCAGGGAAGCAAAGGAGATGGCTCTCGCTAGGGTTTAGAACACAGATGAGGATTTAGGGGAAAGGCATGGAAGGCCAAGTAAGACAGAACAAGGCAAAAACGGCTGGACTTTGAATGTCTTACTGTGGAGTCTGGACCTCACCTTGTGTGTAACAAGGGGTGGCAAATCAGGGGGACATTTGTAAGAGTGCAATTCTGACAGTAGAAATGGGGATAGGCTAGGTTGGTGAGGGAGATCACAGAGGCATAAAGGGCAGTTACAAATTAGTATAATTATACCTTATTACAGTTATCAAGAGGTTGGTGGGTTAGAGGCAGACCATGGAGGTAAATGTTCCAGAATCTGGTGATGGATCAAAGGCACACAGTTGGGGAAAAGCAGAGTCAGATGTGATTCTCTGTTTTCTTACTGGGTAACACAGTTGATGGTGGCAGCATCACTATGATAGGATACACCAGAGGGGACAGAAGAAGGCAGGGATCAAAACGATGATGACTGTGGATTTAGACATGAACCTCCCAGGACAATGACCAGCTGACACTTACAGATGCTTATTTTATATTGGGAATGGTTGCTTGATACATATGGTTAACTTGAGTCCAGGAAAGAAAAAGGCCTCTGGGTAACACAAATGGTTAAGCTCTTGGCTATTAACTGAAAGAAGGCAGTTCAAACTCACCCAGAAGTACCCTGGAAGAAAGGCCTGGTGATCTGCTCCTGAAAGCTCACAGCCATGGAAAGCCTGGTGGAGCACAGTTCTACTATGACACACATAGGGTTGCCATGAGTCAGATCCAACTGAACAGTAACTGGTTTGTTTCGTTGTGCATAACTCAAGACCAATAAATAAAATCTGTTCATACTTATATTACTCACCTCCCAAACACATGTTCTGAAGCTTGTTAAATCAGTTACACTCGGTGTACCAGCTATTAGATTGTGTGGAGAATAATGTCCACAAATATGAAGTGATAGATGTCAACCCTCCATATGTGCAGGTAAGCTTTGATCTACTCATTCTATGTAGGTCATTGATCTGACCACCTTGGATTGTCTTGTCAATGTGTTAACCCACCACCCCAATGCACTTGAATGAACAATGGTGGGAGATGGTAGGTCAGTAGCATTTCTCCAATTCTCTAGTCCAACACTCTAAGGTTATAGGGCACTTTCACACCCACCTACTGGTCTATGACCCCTTGTAAAATAAAAAATCTACATGCTACCCTCAGGTCTATGGAAATTTTGATACATACCACTAAGATGGATACATAGACCCAGTGGAGAAATTTCTTAGTCCTAATAGAATCTACCATTTGCTTTGCCAGGAAACAAACAAAAACTCCTTCAAGTTTTATTTCTAAGTATAATTTTTAAAAATTCTTTAAAAATTTAAACCTAACTGTGAAACTACTTTATAAGGGTGAATATATTTTTTAAAATATACCTCTGCCCCTGAAGACATGATATGTTTCCTATAGGGAATCAGACCCCTCTATGATCCCTTTTTAAGAATAGCTTGATACTTTAGGGTATGGAGTTACAATCCTGTTTCATAGATGCCTGAGCAAGTATGTGACTTGGCCAAGGTCACAGCTAGTGGTGATGATCCTAAGGCTCAGGTCAAGACATTTTGATGTCAGTTGAGTGCTTATTCCACAATCTGACCTTGCCATTCTATGAGTGACTGAAAGTACAATACCATCCGTATATTTACCAGTTACATTTCCAGGTGAGAAATGTTTAACTTATTCCATTAATTAAGAGATTTATGAAATTGAATATGCAAGATTTTTCAAACTGCTGTTATCAAGGTTTACCCAAGTATTTACCGTCTTGGTTGGCCATTTTCCTTTCCCTAGACTTCTCTCTCTCTCTTTGTTTTTCTTTCTAGTTTGAATTTCTGAGGACTTTTTTATTCCTAGTATCTGCCAATAGATCTAGGTTATTTCACAGCTCCTTCTCCTTAGTGGGGCATTTGTCAGTCAGTCTTTCAACCAAATCCTCACTTGGCATCAAACACTAAAGAGAAGTAACTGGACTGTTCACCAACACAAGCCATGCTGCTAATTGCACCCCTTGGAAGTTAGGCTTCAGAGAAAACTCAGAAGAGGCACAGAGAGAAAAGAAAGAATGATTCTCTTTTTTCAACTTGCTCTGGAACAGAATAAACAATATTTCTGGGTTAGGCAACTTTTCTAAGCAGCATTAGCAAGCCCCAGAATGCCTCAAGACCTTCAGGGGACTTCCCATCCCAATCCAAGAGGACACACTGGGACCTGGTAGCAGAAGGCCTCCGGAGTGTAGAATTCAATAGGTTTGAATTCCACTGGGAGCTCAGCACTCTTTAAATGGATGGCTTTGGGGGAAGTTTATTCCATTTTGAGCCACAAATAACCCAAATAAGAAATGAGAAGGGAGTTGTCACAGCAGATCCAGCAGAAATCAAAAATACCATAGTTGAATACTATGAAAGACTGTATTCTAACAAATTTTGAAATCTAGAGGAAATGGACAAATTCCTTGATGCATCTCACCTACCAGAATTATCACAAGGTGAAGCAGAACAACTTAATAAACCCATCACAAAGGAAGAGATTGAAAAAGTCATCAAAAAACTGCCAACCAAAAAAAGACAGAGCCTAGATGGCTTCACTGCAGAAGTCTACCAAAGCTTTTAGGGAAGAGTTATCTCCAATACTCCTGAGACTATTACATAGTATAGAAAGGGATGGAATACTCCCGAATTCATCCTATGAAGCCAGCATAACCATTTTGAGCCTCAGATGAACTCCTCATTTTTAAAACTCCATTTCTTTTTTAAATTTTAAATTGTGTTTAAGGTGGAAGTTTAGAGAGCAAATCTGTTTCTCATTAAACAATGAATACACAAACTGTTTTGTAGCATTGTTTGCAAGTCCTGTGATGTGTTAACACTCCCATTCTCTATCTTAAGTTCTCTACTTCTGTTCACCCAGTTTTCCTGATGCTTTCTGCCTTCTTGTTTTTGCTTTTGGGCTGGTGTGCCCCTTTAGTCTCATACACACGATTGGACTATAAAGAGTTCCTCATGT
Source organism: Heterohyrax brucei (assembly GCA_028571685.1). Classification (NCBI taxonomy): domain Eukaryota; kingdom Metazoa; phylum Chordata; class Mammalia; order Hyracoidea; family Procaviidae; genus Heterohyrax; species Heterohyrax brucei. Next base: position 170,551,453 of record CM053141.1, on the reverse strand, counting down.
GTGTTATTATTTGCCTTACAGACCTGTCTAATCTTGGACTGAAGGGTGAACCTTGGGAGTGACTACACTATCAAGTTAAAAAGGGTATCTGGTAGCCCTACTCTTGGAGTTTCTCCAATTTCTGTCAGGTCAACAAGAGTCCGGTCTTTTGTGTGTGTTTGTGTGTGTGTGTGTGAATTTGAATTTTGTTCTACATGTTTTTCCCACTCTTTCTGGGACCCTCTATTGCGACCACTGTCCAAGCAGTTGGTGGTACTAGCCATGCACCATCTAGTTATTTGGGGTGCAGTCTGGTGGCGGTTGTGATAGTTGTTGTCCATTAGTCCTGTGGACTAAGCTTTCCCTTGTGTCTTTAGTTTTCCATTTTTCCTTGCTCCACCCAGGATGAGACCAGCAGATGTATCTTAGGTGGCTGCTCATGAGCTTTTAAGTCCTCAGACAGCATTCACCACAGTGAAATGTAGAACATTTTGTTCATAAACTATGTTATGTCAGTTGAGCTATACGTCCCTCGAGACCATAGTCCCCAGATCATAGCCCAGTCACTTTGCCCTCAGGGAGTTAAGATGTGCCTGAGAAGCTTCTGTGATGTTGCTGTGGTCCCGCTGTGCTGACTTCTTCAGTGTTGTATACTGTCCTATGCTCCATCAACATGACCAGTTATCTGCTGTCAGGAGTTTTCTCCCTACTCCTCTCCCTTCTAACAACTGAAGATTGTTTCTTTCTACGTGTAAATCTTCTCATGTGTAATAGTGGTCTCATATAGTATTTGTCCTCTCGTTATTGACTTATTTCACTCAGCATGATGCCCTCCAGATTCATTCACGTTGTGAGATACATCACAAATTCATCATTGTTCGTTATTGCTGAATAGAGCTCCCCATTTTTAAATGGACACTATACAATATAGACCTCAGGGGGCTGTTGTGAACATTAATTGTGCTTAAGCATGAGATGTGCTTATCAGAGTGTCTGCCACTCATATGGTAGTTTTTATGCTTCTTACAGCCTTCTATCCAAACATCTATCTGTCTGCTTCCTAGCCTTTGAAAATGTTTTACTTTTCTCTATTTAGAAGAGACTTTCCCATCATGAGAGTAAAAAATCCAACCATTCACCCTCCAAGAATCAGTTCAAATGTTCTCTTCCAACTAGTCTTCCCTGATAGTCCCAAACTGATGAGTATCTTGCTCCTTTGTTAACTGGTATTACTTTATGACTTTCCAGTGCCATGTAGTATTTTGTTATCTGGGTCAGTGTTTCAGCTCCTCAGAATACTTGAGGGTAGATGCCACAGCCATATACTGTTGACACATTTCTATAGAGCTCTTTACCTTGTCAACTGTCACACTCACCACACCTTATTGTAACGTATTATCTGTCTTTCCAAGAGGGATCCGAATGTGCCTTTCTTGTTTACACTATATCACCAAACCTAGCACATGGCAGACAACCAATGAACACCTTGCTCAAATGAATGAGTGAATCAACCAAAGACAGTTTCTATAAATTCTATTTCCTACAGTGCCTAGCACATAGTAGGCCATCAGTATTTGTGTAAAGACAAGCTTAGTAAGTGCCATTAGAGGATTTACAAGCTCAAATGGCTTCAGGAGCCATGAAAAACATAAACCAAACTGGATGCCATCAAATGGATGCTCACTCACAAGGACTTTATAGGACAGAGTTGAGGTGCCCCCATAGGGTTTCCAAGAGTGGCTGTTAGGTTTGAATAGCTGACCTTTTGATTAGCAGTCAAGCTTGTAACGACTGTGCCACAGGGTGCCAGGGATGATATAGAAAAACAATAAGAGTGAAAAGGCCTAAGGATTACATGATATGAAAAACTAAGGACAGTAACTAACTGAGGAGTGTATTCTTCTCCTAAAATAATTCACTTTTTTTTTATGGTACTGCTTTTCAAGCAAACACGTGCCTATAGGCTAAAAACGCCTCTGTCATTACTTTCCTGTGACTTTCCTGCTATTACCTGAGTAAGGCCTCCAGCCACATGCCTGGAAAGTTGTAGCAAACAAAGGTAGTATCTGTTTTGTCACAAAGATGGAGAGTATACTTGGGATGTATCCCAGTTGTTTTTGAAACTACTTTATCAAGGAAACCCTGGTGGCATAGTAGTTAAGAGTTATGGCTGCTAACCAAAAAGTCAGGAGTTTGAATCCACCAGGTGCTCCTTGGAAACCCTATGGGGCAGTTACCCTGTCCTATCGAGTCTCTGTGAGTCAGAATTGACTCAAAGGCAAAGGTTTGCTTTTTTTTTTTTTAATCCAAGCCCCTCTACTGGCATCCATGAAAATCTTTACCTTTGTTCTTTCTCAAAACTTGTTTTTCTATAAATTCTCAGATGCACAGTGAGTTACAACCTCTTTCACACTCTTGTATAAATGGTCAATAAGTAATTCTTCTGTTAGTCCTTTCTGGGTAACAGATCCCATGAAAGTACCAGTCCTTTCAATGTAAATAAAAGGGTAGCAATAGGAGGAATTCTAGCCTGAAGGATGCCAGAAGAGATCTTAGAAATTAGGAAGGCTTTGCGGTGTGTATCTCCCCAGTCACTTCACATACTCTTCCCTCTCCACCCCCAAAAGATTTTTCATTTCTCATAGTGAGAACTAGTCAGGATCAAGTGAGCTCCAAGATTCTGTGAGAATTGTTAAAGAAACAGATCTATGTGACTGGTAGAAGGTTTCAGAGAAGACTGTTGATGGTAAGAAACATTGCACAGAGATTCATTTTCTGTGATTAGGTTTCCATCCAAGGCTGACATTTCTTTTCTTGTTGCAGCCCCTCCAAATCTGTTCTGTGCTAATGTACAAGCTGCAGGTTCAGCATGTGTCAAGGAACATTCAGTACTAAGAAGTAGTGATCCAAGTTCTACTCCAAACACCATCTGATGGGTGGACCCTGTATAGTCTGGGGCCCAGGGAGCACAGCAGATCTGCCAGGAGAAACGGACCACAGAGAGAACAGGCAGATCCTCCACATTCCCATCCCTTTCCATGGGAGGTGCCTGTAGGATGCCTAACACAACGATTCCTGTTAAAGAATGATTCCTGGTAGAGACCCAGCTCTACCATATCCTTTGTGCAGGCAAGTCCTTTCTCCTTTCTGGGCCTCAGTTTGTTTATTTGTAATAAATACAAGGATGGAGGAAGGCTGGATTTGATAAACTCTAAGGGTTCTTTTGTAGTCCCTGGGTGACACAAATGGGTTATACTCAGCTACTAACTGAAAGCTGGCAGTTCAAATCTGCCCAGACACCCCTCATAAGGGAGGCTTGAAGATCTTCTTAAAGGTCACAGCCATGGAAAGCTCTATGGAGCACCACTGTACTCTGAAACACACAGGGTTACCGTGAGTCAGAATCTACTCAATAGCCACTGGTGTGGCTTATTATTATTATTATTTTTAAGGTTTCTCTCAGCCCTGACGCTTCACAATGCAGTATTTTCTAGTTAGGCTGTATCCTCCAGGGTGTAAGCAACAAGGGATAATGGAGCATAAACTAGGGGAATCCCAGAACTTTAGAGAAACCTCAGGGGAAATCTAGAACCTTGCTTTGGTTTGGGGTGAAACTATTCACTATTTTGAATACTTTGATTTTTCTGCTAAAACTACATAATGCTTTTTCACTCTCTTTTGACCATTAAACTTTGACTTTTCTCCTTGTTCTCAGCCAAGAATCCACTTCCCTGCCCTCCCCCTGCAACACACACACGTGCAGGTACCCATCTGGAATGTTCTGCACACTCCTAGCCAGGTCTTACTTTTTTTGAAACATGAAAACTGTCTCCCAAGCAACCCAGCTTACTACAGTCTCTTTTCCATCTGAATCCTTATCAGATTCATCATTCAAATAGCCCATGGATTGTAGCCTAGCCCAAGCTTTCACCCTGCTCTTGTGTTTTCAGACCTGTTCTCTGCCTGCTCAATAACAGCAAGGCCCATTACTTTCTCTCTCTCATTTTACTTGTTTTGTTTCAGCCTCATAGACTTTTTATCAATCCCTCAAACACCCCAGTAGTATTTCTGTCTCAGGGCCATGCCCCAAATCTTGACTTGATTGAGAACTTCCCTTCATAGAGCCCTGAACTCAAATGTCACCACCTCATCCCCCGGCCACACTTCCTAAACAGTTAATTTTCCTCCACCACCACACTATGCCCCATTCTTCTTTGAAAACATTTCCCCTTGCACTCAGTCTCTTCCTGAACTTTCTTATTGATGGATCTGCTCACAATTTATCTTTCTCCCCACCACTGCCTGAGAGACTGCAAGTGTCAAGAGAATATGGACTTGTCTTAAACGTGTTCTCTGCTACTAATTCCTAGAGCAGTCCTTACCATGTTGTGGGGACACAACATTTTTTAAATAAATGAATCAGTGAAACTACTCACAGGCTTATGAATTAATACCCCTAGTTAGGTTGTAGCTTTTAGAGAGCAGGACATTATTAACACTTAAAAAACAAATTCTTCGCTGCTCAGTCAATACCAACTCATAGGATGGAACAGAACAGCCACATAGGTTTCCAAGGAGGAGCTATTGGATTCAAACTGCCAATATTTTTGGTTAGCAGGAAAACCACCACAGTTCCTATTCACACTTCCAAAACCCAAACCAAACCTGTAGCCACTGAGTCAATTTCAACTCATAGTCACCCTACAGAACAAACAACAGAGTAAAGGAATCAATCATGTCAAACAAGAAAATTTGTTGACCACTAGTATAGGATGATTTTTAGACTAGAACTTTAAAAAATCACAAATGGGCCAGGAGAGACAAAAATCAAACCAACAGAGTAGTGGCATTAGCAGAAAGAAGAATAGATGCAGTATCAGGTTACTGATCAGCAGGTTGCTATGAGAAAACTACTCAGCCTGGCAAACATCAATTTCTTGACTTGTAAAGTGGGCACAGTAATAACTGCAATGACAGGTAATACAATACTTAGTAGAACTACCTTCTAGTATTCAAACACAAGATGGAGTGGTAGAATCACAGCTATCTGTGAACAAATAAATAAGTGATTGTGCCCATTTAAGGCTGGGGCTTTATGGTGGCATCACATGTTGCCTGCTGGATGGGTGGGTAGAAAAGAAGCTGCCATATTCTGTCAGGTTGCTCTGTGAACTCTCACAAACCAAGGTATAACATGGTCAATTTTCTGGAAATCTGGGCTTCTTGGTTCCCTCACTGAGGGCAGGCAGAGGGCTGGGCTGTGGAGAGCTGGAAAGGAACCTGAAGGTAGGTAGATTTCTGTTCCCCCTGGCTTTAGTCCTAACCCTAGTGGAGGCTTAGCAGCTCTTTAACAAGAATCTTTAACAAGATTCCCTATGATATAAATCTCTTCTAAATTCCAGTAAGGAAACCAGGAAGTTATTCAGAGAGGGATAAATCTGGTTACCTGAGCTTACCAAATTCTAGAGATATGGGGGAAAGTCTCAGAAGTTTCATTCCTACTGGGTGTATCAGTTCTCAGGAACTAAAGAATGTCAGGATTGGTAAGGCCATTGTTGTTGTTAGGTGCTGTTGAATCAGTTTGAATTTACAATGACCCTATGCGCAACAGAACGAAACACTGCACAGTTCTGTGTCATGCCCACAGGAGTTTTTATGCTTAAGACCGTTGTCAGTAGCCACTGTGTCAGTCCTTCTTGCTGAGGGTTTTCTTTTCAACTGACCTGCCACTCTACAAGCATGATGTCCTTCTCCAGGGACTGATCTCTCCTGACAACATGTCCAAAGTATATATGATGCAATCTTGCCATCTTTGCTTCCAAGGAGCGCTCTTGTTGTACTTCTCATAGAACAGACCTATCTGTTCTTTTGGCAGTCCATGGTGTACTCAACATTCTCCAGCACCACAATTCAAAGGTGTCATTTCGTCTTCTGTCTTTCTTATTCCTTGTCCAGCTTTCACATGCATGTGATGCCACTGAAAACATCACGGCTTGGCCCAGGCACACCTTAGTCTTCAAGGTGACATCTTTGCCTTTTAGCAGGTAAGGCCCTTAGAGTATGTTTAGTCTGAGTCCCTCATTTGACAGATGGAGAAACTAAAGGTGAGGAAGTGGATTTCATTCAGGCATATACCAGGATAAAAACAGGCCCTGGGCTTGAATTCAGGTCTTTGAACTCTTAGTTCTAAAATTACTCTTACTATGACATGCTATTTCTGCTTCATATCATAAACCGTACAGTTCCATCCCTCCAACCACTGTTTCACCTGACTTCTGTTGTCACAGGTAAGACCAAACCAGTGTATGGATTTCCAAATTAATAATGGTATGGATGGATTCAACACTCATTAAGTTATGTTCCTTTCCATGTTCCACAAGTTTTTTTTTTTTCTTTTTTTTTTTTTTTGTGACATGAAGCCATGTATTGCAGAGGTGAAAAGCAAAGACTTCCATTTCAGGCCAACCTGGGTTTGAACTCTAGTTCTTCTACCTACAAGTTATGTTAATTTGAGTAAACCATTTATCTACTATGAGCGCTATTAATTAGTATCATTACTTTCATGTCAATAGCATACAGTGAAGCACAGCATCTTAGTAAATAGTGTGTGTTCAATAAATATACCTTAAAACTAATTTTCTGTCACTTCCCCCGCCTGGCACATTTCTTGTCTTCATCATCTAGTGCTGGTGTAACAGAAATACCACAAGTGGGTGGCTTTGAAAAGACAATCTTATTCTGTCACAGTCCAGTAGGTTACAAGTCTAGATTCAGGCCATCAGCTCCAGGGGAAATCTTTTTCTTTTGGCTCTGGAAGAAGGTCTCTGCAGTCAATCTTCCCAGGACTGGGAGTTTCTAAGGCACAGAAACCACAAGTCCTTTCCCAAAGGATGTGTTGAGCTCCCAGCACTGCTTCTTGGTGGTATGAGGTCCCCAAATCTCTGCTTGCCTCTCTTCCTCTTATAGCCCCAAGGTACAAAACAATTGTGTGCATTGAATCCTGTCCCACCAACACAGCCAAAAGCCAAGCCAAGTGCCATCAATGCAACTGCCTCCCATTCTCCCTCATTTATATCATTGAGGCAGGATTCACAGCATACAGGAACATCACAGAATACAGGAAATCACAGCCGAGTGAAACTGTTACACACATCTTTGGGAAGGCATAATTTAGTCCATGAGATTTCTGGTTCACCACTGTCTGGACTTCCTAGTTACTATTTTGGTAGATCTAGCTGATTCCACCTGGCTGTGTAGATAAAGTGTTCCATGAGTCAAGAGGAAACATATATTCCATCAGCACTTCCCTACTGTGCATCAAATTAGTCAGTTCTCTACTGTGCCATCATGTCAAATGTGCCATCTATTCTGTGGTGAAGATGACAATGGGAACATACAATATAAGTGCTATCTTCCTTTTAAGACAGGAAGGCAAATGGTTAGACCATGGTATGGACTTCTTATACTCACAAGGGTTCTATTCCACTCCTCCTTGTTAACACTAAAGTCAGAGATATTTGCTTATCAAATTCAATCTTTCTTCTTCCAAACAGTAATCACCTAACACCTATGGGTTCCTAGACCCTGTGGGTTCTAACGCTAGAAATCAAGTTGTGAAGAGAATAGATAACGTTTATGGCTTACGTAATTACTCTTACTGTCTGGTTGAAAAAGACGATGCGAAAGTAATTACAAAAGCAATTGTTTCATTTTCTGGAAATAGAGGGTACTTATGAGTGAAGCACCTAACCTGGGCAGAGTAGAGGGAAAGGTTCCCTAAAGAAAAGACTTCATTTAGTAGAATGCTAAATAGAGAAGTTAGCTGGCTGAAGACGGAAGGAGTGTGGAGAAGAGTTATACCAGAGGTAGAGCACTCTGTGGAGGCCTGAAGGCCCTGAGAGAGGAAGGAGTTTGGTAGGGCTAAATTAGAAAGAGAGCAGGGAGGTAAGGCTGGCACGGTGGGCAGAGGTCACATCACACTGTAGACCATGGTTGTTGTTGGGTGCTTTTTACTACTTTCAATCCTATGTGACAGAGTAGAACTATCCCATAGGGTTTTCTTGACTTCAGTCTTTACAGAAGCAGATTGTCAGCTCTTTTCCCTGAAGAACGGATAGCTGGATTTGAACTGACAACTTTTCACTTAGGAGCTAAACTCAACTGTTCACATCACCAGAGCTGATTACAGAGGGCAGTGGTGGTTGGATGGGGTTGGGTGACTCCTACTTGGAGACTTAAGACAGTCAAAGTTCTCCCATCCCTGGTTTTATAGATGAAAATGTAGACTCTAGAAAAATGGTAAAAGCTTTTTTATGATGATGGAATCACTAAGTAGCAGCACCAGATACCAACTATCTGGTCATCTGTCTCTCAGCCCAGTGCTCTTCTTGACATGCCGTGTGCTCTCCGTCTTCCGAAAGCTTCCTTCGAAGGGGTGGCTGAGGCCCTAATTTGGCCAGGACAAGCAATCTCTAACAACTTGTGTGGAGGGAGTCATTTCCTTGAAAACCTCTCAGTAGCTGTGTGTTAGGGCCCAGTTGGTCTCACAAAACTGATTGCCCTCAAGCTGATTCTGACTCATAGAAACCCCATGTATGTCAGAGTAGAATTTGGCTCCATAGGATTTTCAATGGTGGAGTTTTCAGAAGTAGATCTCCAGGCTTTTCTTCCAAGGTGACTCAGAGTGGACCTGAAACTCAGACTTTTTGGTTAGCAAGTACTTAACTGCTTACATCACTAAGGGACTCTGCTTGGCCTCACAGGGAGATGTAAGTAAACTATATGATGTGACCAAGCCAAGCTACCTCGTGACATTTGCGTGTCGACCTCTAATGGGGTTCTCTGTCTGTTTCCTAAGTTGGCTGGGAAAGGAGGACATTTCTGTGTCTGGAAATAAATAATGGTTCCCAGTACTCCATTCCTACCAGTTAGAGTTGAGACAGAAGAACATGAAGAAAACCTCAGCAAAGGCTTAAAGAGCAAACCATTTCTTTTTCTCTGAGAGAGAGGCCTAGGTAGGCTCCTCCCAAGAAATCTCTTCGCTCCCAGTGAACGCTGCTGGCATCTGCTCAGAAGTAGCCCTTCCATGGGCAGCAGAGAGGAAGGAAACACTCCCCCACATCCACACAAGCTTCCTGTTTCACAAGCCAACATTCCCCGCCTCTTCTATCGACTCCTCCCTGGTGAGTACTCTCCATAGAGAATGTCTCTTGGATCTCACTCTGCATCCCAAAGATAAAAATGTACTTACATGCTCTCTCTCGGGTGATCTTGTTCTCCTGTCTCCCTGTTTCCTCTCCCATTTACCTCAGCACGGGCTCTCCAGACCTATTATTCTAACAGTACATTGATGGAGGTGGTTTCCACCCTCGTATCCCCATGCCTCCTGGTCTTCCTCAGCAAACTCAAAGACAGGCCAATTTTCAAACCTCCCACTTCACAGGGGGACTCCAGCTCTCAAACAGGGTTGGGAAAAGCATTTTAAAAAGAACAAAGGCTAATAAAAATGCAAAACATTGTTCTTAAAACGAAAAAGCTTCTGTTCACCAAGCTCAGTCCACTTTTCCTCTTCCTTCTCACTTGGAGAAATTGCATATATTGCTGAATTTCCAGCCCTTCTGGGGAAACTTCCCTGAGTTCCCCAATTCTTAAGCATCTTTTTTACTCTCAACTTTAGAAACACTTTTCTGGGCCCAGTCGTAGCGCTTCTCGGGCCTCAGCTACTTCAACTGTACAAGATGTTATACTATTGACCGCACGGGAAATTCATTGAGACAAAAAATAGAAAGAACCTATGGCATGGCTAGTTTCTGTGTTGACCCTCAGGATGATTGATTCTCCAATCATCTAGTTTCCAGAATTACTGTATCAGAAGTGAATTTTGTTCACAGTTTTAGTAAAATTCCACCTGGGCAGTACTTCTTTTTGGACCTCTGCAAATCCCTGGAAGAAAACAGCAGAGCCTAAACTCCAAACAAACTAGGAAGAAAGAAAGGCTTAGCTGGATGTCACAATGTTCTGACTTAGAATGGCTGAAAACTAATCCACGGCAAAGAAAATCAGGATGAACATTCTGCTTGTCCAATCTTGCGGATGCCAAGCAAGAGAACCCAAGCCAAGTGCCAAGTGCCATCGGGTCGGATCCGACTATCAGAGAAGGAGGCTAAGGGTTCTTGGTCTGACCACCAAGATAAAGCAGTAGGACAGAGAGCCTTGGTTGGTTTCCTCTGCCAGTGCATCATTTAACAACTTCATTTCCACCTTCAGTCAAGGACTGGTCTCCACTTAACCTCTGAGTACGACTAGCGAGAATCAAGCTTAAAATTTCCTGGGCATCATATACATTTGCACGTATATGATATATGATATTCACAACTGGTGGTCAGAGTTGAGGGAGTTCATCCATCAGAAGGATATAGCAAGCAGCACTTTGCAATGGAAGAGCCCTGGACTCCATATTCAGCTTTGTCCCTGATTTGCTGAGTGATTCCTGGAAAGTTGTTGTCTTTCATTCTTCATCACTTCCCACAATTAAAAGATGATAAGGAAGATCAGTCGTGACATAAAGCCCCCAGTATTTTGTTCAGCTGGCAAAATGTTTCAAAAAATGTAAACTATGTCTCAACATTAAACAGTTAAATGCCCTTCAAATAAAAATGCATGTTTTCAATGTTCCTTGAATAACTGGAGATTAGGCATTCGCACATGGTAATGAAGAGGAAAGAGGCCAATCACAGCTGCCCCTCTTCAGCTCAGACCCGTAGTTATCAGTTCCCCTAGTCCCTACCCGGTTCTCTTGGCATTGGGGCTGATACACGCCTGACATTTATCATTACTCTTGATTTTTTGTCACCTTTCAGATTCACTTGGTCACATTACCAGCCTAGCTCTAGAAGGCATTTAAATTTGGGCCTCCTGATTGGAGGATCCTTGGTAAAGCATCCTGTTGTTTCTTGTTTTGGAAACAGACTGTGGAGTTGAGGCTGCAGCTGCCGTCAAACATCAGCTCCGCATTCTGACTAACTATGTGACCTTGATCAGACTTCTTAACCTCAGCTAGCTAAGGAGGGAAAAACAGTCTCTAATGCACAGGTATGTGGTAAAGGTAAAGTCAGACAAGTTTTAAGAACCCTTAGCCCAGAACCTGGAGGATTTTAGTAAAGGATTACTAAATATCAACCATGGTGTTAGAGGAAATCCTGTTGGTGTAGTAGCTAGGTATTAAGGCTGCTAATCAAAAGGTCAGCGGTTTGAATCTGCCAGGTGCTCCTTAGAAACTGCGTGGAGCAAATATACTGTATCCTATAGGGTTGCCATGAGTCAAAATCGACTTGATGGAAATGAGTTTTGTTTTTTGTTTATCTATAGTGTTATTAGCATCAAAATTATGACAATACTAGCTGTTTTTGTTTTTTTGTACAAATTCAGGCTCACCAGGTCCAATATGTATCCACTGATACAAGCCCTAGTATTCAACATTCCTCCCTGAAAGATTTTGCAGAATATTGTCTGAGATAATCTGAGAGATCTCTCCCTTCTAGCTCTAAAGATCTTTGACTCAGTCACCTGAAGTCTCAACACAAATGCACGGAGGGACCAGGAAGCATCATGAATGACTGTGCCAGGCTTGGAACAGTGGGCCTGGTGGCAAACTGGAGCACGGGTACACAAGCCCTGCTGCCAGGGTTCCCTTATAGATACAATATATTTAAAAGGGCTGCCAAAGGCTATGTGATCATGAAACCGCTATCCTCAACAAGTTTCTAATTAACGGTTTTAAAGCTGTGTGCTGCCTCAAGGAAATATAACAGAGGACAGCTGCCGCTTCTGGTCTGGTCCTTTCTCCTGAAGTGGATCTTTTAGGCTGCAGCAGGCTACAGATGGCTGGTGGGGGATTCTCAGAAAGAAGGTTATGAGGAAGAGATGGGACTTGGGTAAGGCTGAGAAGGGCAGGGAGGCTTTGCCTGAAGGATATGCTCATTTTCATCCCCAAAGTTCACTTTCCACTGCGTAAATCCCTTCACCTCTTCTCAAGAAACTTGGGTCTTAGCTTCCAGAGAACTATGGCCTCATTTAAAACACTGTGAAAGGAGGTGATGAAAACATCAGGTTCCCAGACAGGTGTATTTTCATTTTTATTGCTCCGTTGACATGGTTTAACCTTTGCTTTGGGCTTCAAAGGCGTTGCTTGAATAAAGTGAGGAGAAGGGGGTGGGCGGCAAACAACAATCTCATAATCTTTTGATAACGATTTTGCTGGTGGAAAAACATACTTTTCAACCATTTTTCCCACCACACTCTATTAAATTCCAGTTTTACAGTTCCGTATTGTTATTATTATCAAGCTGATCTCGACTCAAAGTGACCCATGTGGCACAGCAGAACTGCCCCCATAGTGGTTTCCAGGCTGTAATACTGATGAAGCAGACTGGCAGGTCTGTCTCCTGCAGAGCTGCTGGGCGGGTTCAAATCACCAACCTGCTGATTGCCAGCAGAGGGTGTAAGCGTTGTGCCACTGGAGCTCCATGATAGATAGATTTAAAAGGGTTGCAAAGACTGTATGATAATGCCATCCCTATACACACCTGTCAAAAAAACAAAAACAAAAAACCCCCACCTATTATAGAAATAAAAAGCCAAGATTATATAATGTCAAAATAAGGACTCTAATCATTGAGTTTTTCTAGAAAGCATTTCGAAGTACGGGCTTCTGAGCTTGGCCTGCCACTCATTCATAACACGACCCCAGATGAAGTTCTAAATCTATCAGAACTTCACTGTGCATGACTGGGAAATGGAATAACAATAGCGCTTCCTTACAGGATTGTTAAATGAGATAATATACCGTTAGTGTCTGGCATACACTGACAGGTCAACAGTGGGGCATATTATAATGACTATGATTGTAATGACCGCTACTACTTGTATCACAAAACATACCTTCATCTCGTTTATTGACTGTCTCAGTACCAGATATTTCACATTTTTGACAATAGTAAAAACTCTACTATCTGACTATTTTGTAGATTAATGGTGTGTGTCCGGCAGTAACAAATGCAGAGCTGTAAAGTGAGAGTAATTCTGGCTTTGATTTAAGGTCATGTGTCAACTTGACTTGGCCGTGATTTTCGTGGTCTGGCAGTTATGTAAGGATGTAATTTGATAGATAGGTAAGGATGTAACTTGGTCGTTGTGTAACGCTGTAGTCATCTGCCATTTTCACATAATGCTGATTTTGCATAACAACTTGTCAATGAAAACTAACCTTGTGGGTATGTGAAGAGAGGGTGTGCTTCAACAAATCTGTCTAATACATTCTTACCAGCTGATCTTCAATCTTTTGTGTGCACACTTCTAGTAACAAGGAACTCAGTACCTTAATGAAACAGACCATCTTTTTGCTGAATATAAGACATTTTCTTATGTATAAATGAAATAAGACTTTGTGGTTTGCAACATCTTCTTTAGGTCACTCCTTCTGGTCATCAGACTGTTCTGTGAGTCTTCTCTGTGCCCAGAGTTGTGTAAGTTTTGGTTGGGGAGATGAGGAAAGAAAAAGATAGTCCTTGCCTTGGAAGAGCTCAGATTTGGACTTCAGAGATCCAATGAGCACACAAGCAGCAGCCCCTGCCGTGGCTGGCGGGGCCCCAGAAGCCTCCTCAAAGAGCCAGGCATTCAGGCAGGACCACCACCTAAGAGGCTTTGCATGGTTTGTTTCCTGCTTACCTTCCAAATTCCTCTCCTGGCATGCTGTCTCTAAAGATTACCACCCCACAAGTATTTGGTTCTTCCTTCTATTTTTTGAATTTTCTTATCTCAGACCCACCTAAGAATCTTTCCCCTGGAGACCTCATCTGCCTACAATGTTCTCCAATATTATCACAAGACCAGCTCTTAGTTACTATTTCCACCTCAGCTCAGATATCCCCTCCTCTGCCAGGCCCTCTCTGAGCATCCTAACTAAAGGACCCGTCCATCCCTAGCCCAGTAACTCTGTCATATCACCCAGTCTTATTTTTTTTCTTGTCTCTTATTATTATCTGAAATCTCTTATTTCTGTTGACTTGCTTACTGTATCAGCTCTTCTCAGCTTGATTAAGAGCAGCAAATGTGTCTGTCTTATCACTACTGCATCCTCTGCTCCTTGTACAGTGCCTGACACAGCCTGGGTGCTCAAGAAATGTTGGTAACATATTTCTTGAAAGGCTGGAGAGGTTATACCAAGTTGCCGTGAAGCCCAGACATACCCTCCAGTCTCTCTCTCCCATGCACAGAGCCTTTCAGGCCTAAGTAGACTGCTCCTCACCAGAGAGGGCATCCCTCAGGGTGACAGGAGCATCACTGTCTGAATGCAAACAACCACCCCCCAGACTCCACTGCCAAGCAAATTGTTTTTGATTCCATGTAGCACCTGGATGCCAAATAGATTGTAACAGCACAGTGGAAACTGTCCTTCGCCTGGTAATGAATTAGTTGTTAGCAGAGGTAGCAGCGCACACAATCCCATTTGCAATCCACAGGGCTCACAGCTGCTTCTCATTTTCATAATACAAGTGAGGGGAAAAAAAGAAAAAAATGAAACTGTGCAGGGCAAGAAACCAAGATGGAAGCAGCCAAATCCAGGAGGAGTTAGGTTCTGTTAAGATCCACTGAAAGCTTGCAGAGTAAGCTGTGGCATGGCAGAGAAATCATCTTCTATCCACCGAGCTATTTAAAGTTCACCAAAAAATAAAATAAATATCTTTCACAGACCAGTATCAACCAATAGTTAAAAGCAAATGAGTCAGACAGAGCTGGGTTACATCACTAACTACACTACTATTAGCTGTGTGACATTTGGCAAGCTACTTAACCTCTCTGTGCCCAAATATCTTCACCTATGAAATGGCAAAGGGCTGCTGTGGGAAAGGGCTGTCAGAACACAAAAGCTATGAACAGTACAAGTACTCATGCAACTGGGACTGGTGCTGCAGCTGGACTAATTGGTATTATTAATAGCAGCAGCAATATATGGGCTTCACAACATCCCTGTGAGGTAGGCAGAGCTGATGCTACAATCCTATTTCCAAAATGTGGGAAATGGGAACTTCCAGAAAGAGAGAAAGTATGTTGTCCAAAGTTACTCTATAGAGAATCTGAATGACATTCATCATTCTCTGAATTCCCAGAAAGCTGCTCTTTTCACCCAAATACCACTTCCCAGCAAAGCAGAAGGCTAAAGAGTTCAAGTTCACTGTACTCAAAGTCTCAAGATACACACTGAGCCCAAGGGCAGGCTGACTGTACAAACAATCCATCAGGACTTGAGGTCATTACCAAATAGATCTCTGGGACTGGAGCCTACCATCTTGCTCATCTCTCTTCACCTAGGCTGTGTAGTCCACACTCGAAGCCCCTGCCAACTTCTGCAGCCTTGGTATTCTTAGGTATTTTTCCTTTCCCACACAGCAAAACTGATCAGCAGCCCGAGTACCCTGATGTGACTAGTCAAATGGTATTTTCCTACTGCTGTTTCTAAGTTTCATTCCCCTTTGGAGAAAGTCATTTGAGGCAAGACTTAGGAACTAGATGACACGTCTTGAGTTTAATAAGTAGTCTTCCTTCAGTGTAGAAGTGACAGTGAGTCCTGGGTCAAAAACCTGAACCTGAGCTAAGGTCCCTTTGGAGGATTTCTGTGTAGCTCCATTGTGAAAGATGCTGATTTGTTAGCACTGAGTTCTGCTCTCCCGGTACCTCCCGGAGGACTGGTATTGTGGCAAGATGTTCCCCAAGGGACAGCCTAATCAGACAACTCAAGACTGCAATTCACTTCCTGGACTACAAACACAGCTTTCTCTTATTGTGTAGCAGAAATGACTGGAATAAAGACGACACAGTCGAAACAAACAACGGGTTCTCATTAATATAAGATAGGCAAACACGATCCTAATTATAAAATCTGCTACAATTGTCTGTTTGCAGACAATAGACCATAATTCATTGTTCTAGTTAGGATAATGCTACTCGAGTTCTTGAGAGAGACCCATTCATTCTTTGTACATCTGAGGATCAACATAGGCGGGATCACAGAGCCATCAAGGGGAGGAGGGGTGATTCAAACTGAGTAGGGGCAGTGGATATAGATAGATGTTCCTGACTGAGAAATTGGGCCGGGGTAGGGTCAGACTGTCCAAGAGGCAAGGTATGCACAGGCCTGATTGTGCCTTCCCACCAATCTCTAGTATGCAATTTCACTTGTCCCCTACCATGGCACAGACATAGTGAAACCCGTGTGAAATTGCTTATCACAGGTTAGCAAGTAAATGCAATTAAGCCTGTGGGTACCTAGTGATTGCATCCCTTGCATACTGGTTAACCTGCTCCTGGCCAGGGGCAAGGGAGATAAGACCTGAAGATGGGTGAAATATACTTGTTTACCTGATAGACGTGAAAACCAAACACACACGCGTGCGCGCGCGCGCGCACACACACACACACACACGCACACACACAATCCACTGCTATCAAGCCAATTCTGACCCTATAGAACAGAACTGCCCCATAGAGTTTCCAAAGAGTTCCAGGTAGACTTGAACTGCCAACCTCTTGGTTAGCAGCTGTAGTACTTAACAACTTTGCCACCAGGGTTTCTGGATAAATGTAAAGTCTTTACTACAATAAGAGATACTGGATGAAGGCCAGGTTTAGAATTGCCAGAAACACCTGACAAAGGCAGGGAGCCACAGAAGTGAACTGTTGTTGAAAAGAAAAGTAGTATTTAGCCTAGCGGTTCCTAAAAAAGAACCTAGATCAGCAGTATCAACCTTACCTGGGAACTTGTGGGAAATGCAGATTCTTGGGCCTCACACCAGACTTAACCAAATTAGAAGCTCAACCTCTTTTAAGGAATCCTTTAGATGATTCTGATGCATGCAGAAGTTTGGGAACCACCAGTTTAGCATTCCAAGTCTCTGCTTCAAAAGTGAGGATTAGGGTAACGGGAACATGGAGTTGCAAATGTTCTGAGACGGAAGTAAGAAGGCACTAGTTTAAAGTTGGAGGAGCTTCTGCATAAGAGAGTCACTATTTACACACTAAGGAGTATAGGAAATGATCTAAAAGCCTAAAACAACCTAAGAGGCCACCAAGTGCTACTCTCTATCTGCTGTTGCCTGCTGAATGGAATCCTCATTGGCTGCCTTTTGGAAAAGGATCACCAGCCTTTTCTTCCAAGGTGCCTCTGAGTTGACTCAAACCTTTGACTTTTTGGCTAGCAGCCAAGCACGTTAATTGGCCCTCCCAAGAACTCCACCTTTACATTGTTATTGATATTATTAGCAACTGTCAAGACCATCCTGACCCATGAAAACCCCAATTCACGGTGATCCCATATACAATGGGATCAGACCATTGTGATCCATGGGGTTTGCTCTGGCTGATTGGCAGAAGTACATTTCCATCTTAGTCTGCGCTGCTCAGCATGGCAGGGGAGAGTGCTCCACTGAGCCACCATTGCCCCCCGTGTCTGTATCTCACTCCTTCCCTGTTAGTAGTTCACCTAACTATCCCAGCAACCTGTAAGGTGTTATTATCATCTCCCGTTTGGCAAATGATGACATTTAGACTCAGAAAATTGAATATAGAGCCACTAAGCTGGTAAATGATTGAGCTCAGAAGAAATGCTGATTCTGTTTGAGTCCAAAACCCAAGATCTTGCTGCTTCACCACTCTGCCTACCTATTCAACAATGTCTGCATTTCAGTGTGATCCTAGGCAAGTAAGATCTTCCTCTTTGAGATGATTGCTGTAAGAATTAATTGTGCATATGCAATAAACTTTAACATGCCAAATACATCCAGAGTACACACAAACAAACTAATGTATGACCTATTACCTGCAGTGTAACATTCCTGTTGAGAAGATTGTGTGGTTCCCTTGCACTGGAGTTCCGTAAGCCAGAAAAAATTGAAGATTTTTCAGGGACTGGCATAAGATATTAAGCTTTAATTCTTTTATGTAAGAATGTTTTAAGACAAAACAAAACATTCTGCAATCTACTATACCTTACATCACAACTAAAAAGGCATTTGAACGACCAAAAAAGAAAGGGTATAATCTTAGAATAAAAAACTTCCCATAAAATACACATTTTGCTTCTCTATATTGACCTAATTTTTCTGATTTGCTGCTGTTACAAAGATATTTCTTCAACTATAATGCAGTGATTTCTAAACATGGGCTCACATAAGGGGCACAGCACATGCAGACATTTCCCAAATGTCTGTAGATGCAGTACATTTTGTAAGAACAAGTTAGCAGCCATCTCAATGAGGTTTTCCATTATTCAGTGATGTAATCAGGACAGCAACTATTATCCCCATTATACAGCTAAAGAAAAGAGGCCCAACAGCAAGTTTGGAAGCCAAGCCTCAAAACCACATTTGTTGGATTGAACCGAGTGATTTTTTACAGGATATGACTGTAACTATCTTTAATATTTACTGCTCTGGCTTTGCTTTATAGTGCTGAATGACAATTGCTAAGTAGTTAATAGGAAAGAAGGCCTCCCTCCTGGCTGATCTACACCATGATCACAGTGAACAAAGTTTCATCAATCAAAGTGCCAGTTGCATACCCAATGAGACTCTTCAATCTACCGAGCTGAGTGTTTTCTAGACAAGTTCAGAGTACACAGGGGGAAAAAAAAGTCTGGAGAAGTCTAAGCCTGGCCTCTGCAATTAGCCAGGAGAGAAGTCTGTTTCAGGTTTAGGTTCCAGCTACAGGAATAACTGCAAATGTGTGATTTGTAAAGTATCATTGATAGCTTCCTATATTTTTAGTTTCCATTCTTCTGTATATGAAGTTTGACAAGTAAGTCTGTGAACTTAATTGTTCTAAGTGCTACATACTTCATTGCTGAATATCACTATGGTCACCTTCGAAGTAGTCTCCTTGGGAATCTATGCACTGATGCCAAACCTTAGTCCACCCTTTAGAGAAATTTTGGAACTCTTTCTGGAATGGCCGTTGAGTATGGTGTCACAATGGCAAGTTGCAAACTTAATTGTATAGATGTCCATGAGGGAGTTTTTAGCTAGTAAACAAATAACTGTACTGGAACACCTTCCCTACTCACCTGATCTGGTCCCCAGTAACTTTTTTTCTTTATGAACTGATAAAGGAAATACTGAAAGGAAGACACATTGATGATATTGAGGGTAATACAATAACAGCTCTGATGGCCCTTCCAGAAAAAGAGTTCCAAAATTGCTTTGAAGAGTGGACCAGGTGCTGGCATTGGTGCATAGCTTCCCAAGGGGCGACTTCAAGGGGACCATAGTGATATTCAGCAGTGAGGTATGTAGCACTTTTTTCTAGGAAGAGTTCACGAACTTAATCGTCAGACTTTGTGAAACCTATGTCAGACTTGAGGAAAGAGAGAATGAGGATGGTCTATACCCTGTACACTTTGGCTTCCCACATAAGAGAGGCAGCCAGCTGGAGCTGATTCTGAGTGAAAAACATTCTGAATAGCCCATCTGGGTTTTTCACCATAAAATATCAGAGGACATCAGTGTCCAGACTTTGGCCAGTGAAAAGAACTAGAATAGTATTTCTCAACTTCAGCACTATTAACATTTCGGGCTAGAGAACCCTTTGCTGTTGGGGGCTATCCTGTGCACTATAGCCCCTGATCTCTACTCACTAAATGACAGTAGCACAGCACTCCCCGTTGTGACAATCAAAAATGTCTCTAGGCATTGCTGAATGTCCTTTGGAGAACACAAATCAAAAAACCAGTTGCCATAGAGTTGATTCTGACTCATAGTGACCCTATAGGACAGAGTAGAACTTCCCCATAGGGTTTCCAAGGAGTACTTGGAGGATTCACACTGCCGCGCTTTTGATTAGTGGCTGTAGCTCTTAACCACTGCTACACCATCGGGGCCCTGGGCTCCAGCTTCTGGGAAGGGGGTGGGGAATCATTCCTAGTTGATAACCACTGCACTGGATCAAAAAGAAAGAAGAAAAAAGTAAATGATTTTGGCAATTGGATGAGCTAGACCTTTTGTGTGAAAGCATTATGTACATCTCTAACAAACCGCTAAGCTCTGGAATTCAGTAGGTCATGTATGTCCCATGGGCTGTACCTCAGTTAGGTAAATAGTAGAATCTTTGAGAGATCCTAAATGGACATCACTGAGACCAAATGTGCCTGTACACTATTTATCCTAGGATGAAACCACAAATCCCACTTCTGTCGAGTCAGTTCTAACTTATAATGTGAACAGAATAGAACTGCCCCAATAGATCTGCCAAAAGAAAGCAAACATTTCATCTAGGCTTTCATCAACCATCAGATGGGCTTAAAGGGCAGTCTTTGACTTGCAGGACAATACTTTCTTCCGGAGGCCTGTAGGATCTTACCATCTTAGACTCACTGGAGTTGAAATTAGAAAACTGTATTTCAGTCTATTGACAAAGATTACTGGTACCAATGTGCCAATCCCTGAGCTAGATGCTGATAGAACACCCAAACCAAACCCACTGCTTAGTCTATTCTGACTCATATGACTCAGGGGAAAGTTTCCAGGGCTATAATGTTTATAGGGACAGATGGCTAATTCTTTCTCCCATGGAGTGGCTGGTGTGCTAGAACCACCAGTCTTTCAATTAGGATCTGAGTGCTTTAACGTCTGATGCACCTGGTCTCCTTAATGCTGCTTACAGAAGGGATGTATAAAAGGATAAAATCAAATATTAGGAGAGGAGGCTACTCTAAAAAATAGTCACCATCTTCACTTTCAAACCTAGTAGCATTTAGGAAACGATACACTATACTAATTAAGTGCACGTAGATTAATCCAGTTCTAATTAAGTGATCTTTAGGAGTGTTCTAGTCTAGAATTAAATGACTTAGCTGTGCAAGGAGGCTCATAGGATAGATTTATTACTTCCTTAGCCAAGAAAAAGAAAAGGAAAGAAACCAAAAACCTGTTACTGAGATGATTCTGACTCATGGTGAATCCATGTGTTTCAGAGCAGAATTGTACTACATAGCGTTTTCAATGGCTGTAATCTTACAGAAGAAGACTGCTAAGGCTTTCTTCCCCAGCCCCTCTTAACTGCTTCAAACCACCAATCTTCTGGTTAGTAGCTGAGTGTGAGTTGTTTGCACTGCCTAGGGACCTTCCCTCCTAATAGATGAGAAGAATTTGTATTCAGTCCAGAGTGGCACTCCCAAGTTTTCTCAAAGCATAATGTGCAGAGCCTAGAATCACTGTCATTTGGCCTGCTTTGTTATCAATGCAGATTTTCAAACCTTATGCTGGGAATTCTAATTCAAGATTTCAATAATGGACATTTTTTAGGAACCGTCTTCTTTCTTCTAGGAGCCTTACTGCTAGAATGCTTAAAGACAACCAAAGGTCAGCAGTTCAAACCCATTCGATGCTCTGCTGGAGAAAGATCTGACAGTCTGTGACCATACAGATTACAGTGTTCAAAACCCTGTCCTACAGGCCTGCAGTGCATCAAAATTGACACAGTGGCAATGGGTTTGGTTTGGAGATTTTCTTTTTGGTTTGGCTTCCATGTACCTAGAATTGAGAAGTATTGTCCAGGAGTTTTTTCCCAAAGAACATTTACTTTTCAAAGTTTTCTTCTGTCTTAAGGACTTTACACTTTTTCATGGAGAAAACTAGCATACAGTAAAGTTGGCCACTGATTGATAATAATTAATTCATTCAAAAAATATTCACTGATACAGATGCTCACCGAGGACCAAAATGACATGCGGTAAAGACAACCGAGAAGACAGAGAGACCCACAAGAGTGGGTGCCTACATCGACTTGGGACTGGAAGAACTGGATGGTGCTCGGCCACCACCAGTGATAGCCACGATGGAGCTCACAGAGAGGAGTCTCACTGGCAACACAAGAATAAAAAGGGGTGCATTATGAGATCTCCACTAAAAGACTTCAATTGATGGTCCAGTGGTTTGGGGGTTCCTCTGAGAGCATGGCCCCTGGCCCTGATGCTGCCCTTTCCCATAAATTATAACAAAGGTCCACTCTTTGGACAGGAATGGATTGGACTTGGTAATGCAGAGTGACCATATATTGGAAGCACTTTATGGTTCTATACATCTACAGGATATCATCTTGCTGACCTCTGGCTGGAGGAAGGGGAGTGGATGGAGAGGAGGGGAAAGGAGGCTCTTGGGAGGATGAGACATGTATGGAGCAGAGAGGAATAGTGTGCAGTCACCGGACAGGGAGAGCAGTGGAAGCTGCATATAGGTGGGCATGTAAATTTATACGTGAATGTACATTTTCACTCAGTTATGTTAAATAAAAATAAAAATAAAAGTATTCATTGACTGTTATATTGTGTACCAGGTACTTTTCTAGGTACTAGGGATATCACAATGATGATGAGCATCATGTACTATGTGCCAGACACAATATCTTTGGTCCTATCTACATAGCATTTTTGTAAACATCCCCATGGGACAGAGGAGGAGCAGGACACTCAGGGAAGTGACTGACCTACATAGGGTCTCAAGGCCACAAAAAGGCCTGAAGTTTCAGTCTATCTGTCTGAAACTGTACTGTGTTCTTTTCACAACAGCAACATCATGAGCATAAAAAGGATTAAAAAAAACAAAAACAAAAACGAAAAACTTTCAAAGCAGTTTGAAGTCAGAGCCAAATGGGTACTACGATTCCTGGACACTGACACAATTCAGTGCTGAGGGAAATCATCGCAGGCTGTGGTGGAAGGGGGGTGCCTCTTAGAGGAAGTGGTGAACAAAACGCATGATGAAGGAAAGAGATTCAGAACGAAAAAGGGAAGAAGCATTTGGAGAGGTGGCATCAGAGCACAGGAATGGTGTATCAAGGTGTGAGGCAGGAATGGGTAAGGCTCATTTGGGGACCAGGGGATGGGTTCTGGCAGCTGCAGCAGAGCCCAGGTGTTAGGGGAGTAACAGAGAAGGCTTCCAAGTAGGTTGAGATTGAATTATGGCAGTCCCCTCTAATATTACATTTCAATTCTAAACTTTGTCCATCAGTGAAGTAGGAAACTACAGGGATGACATGATGAGACAGATAACTTGGAAAAGAAAATGGATTAGATAGGGGACTACAGAATGGATCGTAAGGAGAGGGATACAGTGGATAATAAATTTAGTATCAGGTGGAAAACTTTTATATCGAAGAGTTACTATTGTAAAGATAATCATTGATTAATGAGAATTAATGTGTAGAACTTAAGGAACACTTTTTAAACTTGTGGTGAAAATAAACATAAGACATGGCATCTAAACAAAGTCTACGTATAGTTTAGCGACATTGATGATATTGTTCAAGTTGTGCAACCACTCTATCATGTCCTATATCATTTCCCCACTATTAATAAACTTAGTGACCCCTATGTCAAAGCTCTCCCTTTCCCCTACCCTCACAGCCCCACCAAAAGTGAAAAAGAAACCAAACCTATTGCCACTGAGTAGATTCTGACTTATGCAACTCCATAGGGCAGAGTAGAATTGCCCCATGGTGTTTCCAGTGTGCAGCAGATGGACTCAAACTGCTGACCTTTTGGTCAGAAGCTGTAGCACTTAACCACTATGCCAGCTGGTGTTACTCCCAGCCCCAGAAACCCTTAATACTTTTTGGTTTCTATGTACTTGTTTATCTCATGTAAGTGGGATCATACTGTACTCGTCCTTTTGTGACTGACTTGTCTCAGCACAATGTTTCCAAGGTTCGTCTGTATTGTGATATGTATCAGGACTTCACAACTCTTTATGGCTAAGAAATATTCACACCCTGTTCTTAGTAATTTATGTGGATTAATTCATATCCTTACAGAGTTCCTATAGACAACTTTAGAGTTACTTACGACTCTTGACTGGTCTTAATATCTAGTAGGATTGCACTTCCCTACCCTTTTGAAGTTAGACTGGGCCATGCCACTTATTTGCGTCAATGAACTTTGAGTGGAAGTAATGTCTGGAAAGCTGGGACGAGGCTTTAAGAGCCAATGTGTACCTTGTTGCATTCTATGTTACTCATTATAGTGATTGTAGAAGCACGTGTTTACATGGAGCTCCCATAAGCCTGGGTTCCTGACTATGAGACAAAATGCCTTTTGTCATCTCATGCTAAACTTGAAGCATGAGTGAGAAATAAACTTTAGTTATTCTAGCCCACTGCAACTTGGGGGTTGTTTGTTACTGTAATATAAACTAGCCTACCTTGACTGATACAAACCCTTATTAAGAATGTGAGCTCATTGTAGTCAAGTCACTTGAGTTCAAATCCCCACTCCCCCATTTACTGTATTTGGTAAATAACAACCTCTCTGAACCTCATTTACTTCATCATTTCATCTTCAAAATGAAAATAGTGACAGCGACTACCTCGTAGGAACACTGCAAAAATAATACCAGTAACAGCAACAGTAATAACAACAACAGCAACCACAACATGCATACATGCTTTGTTAAAAATATTGTTTGTCTTAATTATCTAGTGCTGCTGTACCAGAAATACTACAGAACAGAAATTTATTTTCTCACAATTTAGAAGGCTAAAAGTTAAAATTCAGGGCAACGGGTCCAGGGGAAACTCCGTCTGCTCTGGGGGAAGATCCTTGTATCAGCTTCTCCCGTGTCCTCGACAATCTCCGTGCAGCATCTGTCTTTCCCCTGAATGTGCTTCCTTGCTTCTGTGCTTAATATGCTCTATTATAGCTCAAAAGTTATTAGGTTTAAGACACAACTTACACTGATAAGGGATTTAGGATTCCAATAGATATTTGGGGAGAGGACAAAATTCAATTCATAGTACTACTCAAAACTTTTTATGTGTGTTATCTCGCTTACTACTCACAATAACCATTTCACAAATGACGATAATGAGGCATAAACAAGGTTGTTGTACTTGCCCAAGATCACACAGTTAATAAGCAGTGACACTGAAGTTCTAATGCAAGGCAGTTTAATTCCAGAGCCTGTACTCTTATCTGCTGAGAAGGCACAGAAGCACTTAACTCTTAGAACACTGTAACTATAGGATATTTTGTCTATTAGGCAAGATAGTGTCTGGGACATATGATCTTTTAAAGGACCAAAAAAGTATTTTGACTAGAAACAATTAGGCTCTGAAATATTAAAAGCAAATTTCAAAATAAAAGTAATCAATATTTAAATGAATATGAAATTTATCATCATGTCAACTAAAGGAGCTTTGATGATACCAAAATGGTTGAGTGTTTGGCTGTTACCCCGAAAGGTTGGCAGTGTGAACCTACCTGGAAGCTCTGTAGGAGAAATACCTGGTGATCTCCTTCCATAAAGATTCAAGCCAAGAAAACCCTATCAGGCAGTGCCACTCTGTGTCATCAGATAACTAGGAGTTGAAATCTAACCTAACAAAGACAACAATATGTCAACTAGACACAGCAATACCACTCTACTCATACATAGATTAAAGTGAGATGTGGGTGTGCTGTACTCTCTTGGACACGATCATGTTGGGGGGGGTGTAAAAGTGCCTATACCTAAAAATTGTTTTAAAATGAGCTCTGAATAAAAGTTAATAAATGATAGCTATCATTTCATTTTCACTTTTGTCCATAGCTTCATCCGGCAGAGCCAGATTTGAAAGCTATTCAAAAGTCTGTAGTGAAGCAATAGCTGGTCCCTTGAACCATGCCCAGGGGCTCTCCACATCTCACCACTGACACCCTCCTTATCCAGGCTGAGCGGAGAGCAGCAAGACTGAAGTACTTCTCTTTGCCCAGGGAGATCTGGTTTCCTTCACATACTGAGCCAAAGGTAGAAGCTGTACACTGCCTAAAGTTCTCCAAACTTCCAGGCAGCTGGGAATGGAGTTAGATAAAATGCACCTTTGGAACTATGGCAGGAAGTCAGAGATTTTGGAATCTGCAACTTCCTAGCATCACCCCCGCAGCCTCCGTCTGTATGTTCCCTGATGCTTCATGCAGCTTATGGCACAAAATTAATCACCCTCCATAAACCCTTCTCGCTGAAAGTTAGACCTGACTCTTAAACCTTGGCTCACATACCAAGGCTGGCTACTTAGCTTGAAGCATTGGGCTAACTCTGTACAGATTGTCTCCTATCTGAAAAACTTCCCTTCCCAGAAGCCAAGCTAACAGCTTCTGATCCCAGATCCTCACTTTTATTCTTGCTTTAGACGCCACTAATTTCATCATCATGACTTACATTTACAGAGGTTTTATGATTTTCCCAAGGGACTTTGAACTCTGGTACAGCATTGAATAGTAAAAGGCTACAGAATCAGACCTTAGATGAAGTCCCAGTTTCCCTATGTACTCAATAGTAACCTTAGTGAGTTACTAAACCTCTGTTGTAATCGTCTATCAAATGAGGTTTAAAACAATACCTACTTCACAGAAATGCTTTGAGAATTAAATGAAATAAGCTGGCAAAAGTGAGTGGGACATAATAATTGTGTTGTAGAGGTTAGCTATTAAGATTATTATTTAGTTCTCACATTTGGGTCTCAAAGCCACCTGTGAAGCAAGCAAGGCAGAAATCTCTGACTTTCTTCATGAAGAAGGATGCACAGGGTAGGACAGTTGAGAGGCTGGTCTGATATCACAGAATTTGTAAGGGGCAGAACAAGGGAGTCTCTGACTCTAGACCTAGCAAGCCTCTCCCTCCTTCAAGTCCTCACCCTTTGCTGAGCACAGCTTCTCTTCCCACCTTTCTGCATCCATGGTGCCCAAGAAGACAACCTGGATGGTGTCCTCATGTATCGCAGCCATTTGTAGCTGGCTTGTGTCTTTAATCAGAATCAGTTCCTTTTTATTTCTTAAACACTGATCTCAAAGTTCAGAGGACTACGGAGAATCTTGGATCCAGGAACTCCTGAACTGGTAAACCATTTGCCTTCTTCCTGAAAGGCCTCACCATTGGTGGCACTGCGTTGCTGTGGGTCCCCTGAGATGACATCTATGAGCCCACACATTAACCTTCGTACCCTTTACCTTCCCTGTATAGCAGGCACACAAAATAAAGGTCGGATGAACAAAATAAACAAATGACTAGGAAGTTTGAAGAAATTCACAGTTAGGTGAAAGGAAAGACTCTCAGCTTGCTAAAGCAGACAGGCTGGGGGTCTAGGAGTCTAGAAGCTAGAGCAGGCATTATTAAACTGTACATGATACTTCTAGCATAAATGCTGGCCTACCCATCTCCCCAATACACATTAGTTAGTACTGCTAGGAAGCTAACAAGCTATGTGACCTTAGACACGTTTTTCCACCCTCTCTCTTCACTGGCCATATTGACAATAATTCTAGTCCTATTTACTTTATGTGATTGAAGTGATCATTAAGAGATAAAATAAATGTGAAAATGCCCTGAAAATGTTAAAAGTCTAGTAAAAATGTATGGTATTACTATTGTTATTACATAATGACCTTTAGCCTATGGCAGTAAGAGTCTGACATGACACGTTACTGCACAACCAGTCGACTGAATAAGGAAGGGAGCTACTTGGTGATAGTTCCCTGCCTAGGACCTTGATTCCTTCCCTTTGCCTGGTGAAGCACATTTCTTGAGGTTAGGAGGTCACAAACTATCCTGCTCACATTGGCTGTCTTCACAGGGGCTGCACCTGGAGGTGAAGTTTTATGTGCTGTAGGTCCTGGGGGCCAGAGTCAGGAGGGTTAACTGGGTAAATTCAGGTCACAGGGTGACCTGTAGGACCCTGGACTAGAAAGCAATTCACACTAACATAATTTAATATTTGAGTTATCACCAGACAATCTCAACTCTAATTTATTATAACCCCAAGATTAAATTGTTTAGAAGGCAGTGACTCCCAAAATTCATAGAGTATCAGATTCGTCTGATTAAAACTGTTTGCTGCACTATACCCCCAGAGTGAGATTCAGGAGGTCTGGGATGGTACCCGAGAATCTGAAGGAAGTGCCCAGTGATACTGAGGCTGCTAGTCAAGGAACACACTTTGAGAACCACTGATTCAGTATTCATGGACTAAGTTGTGGATGGAGATAGGATGCTGGGTTCAAATCCTACTCTGCTACTTAAGCTGTGTGACCATGGGCAAATTACTTGAACTCCTCTGTATCTTCATTTATGCATTTGTCAAATGGGTTTGTGACATGGTTTACATGTGATTGCACTAACTTACAAAATTACTGTGACGTAAACAAATACAGTTACTGTGAAAAACAAATACATACAAAATACCTTGCACAGTGTTGAGCACATAGTGATGCTTAGATTAGCCACTATTATTATCATCCATATATATGTTATTATACTTCTTGCCCTAAAACTGTTATCATCTCAGTTTCTCTCAGTAGACCATGACCACTTTAAGAGTAGAGGCACTGTCTTGTTCAATTCTGTATCTAAAGGGTTGAGCCCAGTGCCCAGTACAAAGAAAGTGCACATTACAGAAATCCATTCATTCAGGCATTTATTCATTCAATTGATGAATACGTACTGAACACCTACTATGAGCCAGGCCCAAGGGAGATACTGGAGCTACAGTAAACATGAAGAAGCAGATCCTGATACCATGAAGCTTACATGAGGGGTGTGGGTTTGCAGGGGAGAAGCATCAATATTACATGTAAATAAGCAAAATAGTTAATAATTATTAAAGATGCTTTGAAAGAAAGAAAACGTGCTATAGTAGAAGAGGAAACCCTGGTGGCATAGTGATCAAGTGCTATAGGTATAGCACTAACCAAAGGTTGGCAGTTCAAATTTTCCAGGTACTTCTTGGAAAGTCTGTGGAGCAGTTCTACTCTGTCCTATAGGGTTGCTATGTGTCAGAACTGACTCGACAGCAGTGGGTTTGGTTTTGGTTTCTTATAGCATAAGACAGCGGGGGACTTACTTTAGGTAGAATGATTGGAATTTCTCTCTGAGGAAATGGCATCAGACCTGAGAGAGGCTGATGGATTAGGCACTTTATTGGTCAAGGTAAAAGAACCCCAGTGGTGCAATGGTTAAGTGCTCTGCTGCTAACTGAAGGGTCAATAATTTGAACCCACTACCCACTGTGGGACAGTGATGTAGCCTTCTGCTTCTATAAAGATTTACAGTCTTGGAAACCCCATGGAGCTGTTATATCCTGCACTATATAGTCACTATCTATGACAATGGGTTTGGCCAAGGTATGGAGTTCGCCTTCTTTAAGCAGAGGACATATTCAGATTAACACATTTGAAAGGTCACAGTGTCTTCTTGGTAGTCCTTGGCCCAGGAGGAGGCAGGAAGAGGAGTCAGGAAGTTAAGCAGGGATTTAGGGGGAAGATGATGGTGGCATGGAATAGGAGTTAACAGTGAAAACAAGAAACAAAAAATGAATTCAGGTTCAAAACCTATTTTGTAGCTAGTATTGAGAGAGAGAGAGAGAGAGAGAGAGAGAGAGAGAGAGAGAGAGAGAGAGAGAGAGAACTTGCTGATGAGCTACACATGGGATGCGGGAAAGAGGAAAAGAAGACTACTTGGAGGAACTAGTGAACAAATTTCCAGCTCTGATCTCTTTATAAGGAGCTACCACAGCTACTTAACTTCCCATCTGCTCACATCTCCTCCCTACCTGTCTTCTCCAATTCAATCCTTCACCTTCTTGGGGCCTAAGGGTATCTCCTCCCTACCTGTCTTCCCCAATTCAATTCCTCTCTTTCTTAGGGCCCAGGGGCCTTTCCAAGTCTCCCTGAGGGTCCCTGCCTGATTTCTGAAGCTCTTTTAGCCAGTACTAGCAGCTTTCTGTCCCAGAAGCGCAGATGTCTTGTTCCCCCCAGACAGGGGAAAGCAAACTCTCTGGGGTGGCATTAGAAGAGCCGCCAGGCAACAGGCAATGGAAAAAAAATAAAGCCATGAGCACTCTGGGATCTGCAATGCTGGCAGGAAATTGAAAATAAATTCTGCTGAATATTAAGAGAGCGATGTTGCCTTTCTTGTTGGAGCCCCCTGGTGCTGGTGGGAGTGGCAGAACCATGAAAAGGCAGAGGGCATCTTCCGGGAGCCTGAGTCTATGCTGTGCACCCGGTTGCTGAGGACAACATGTCCTTTGATGGATGTTACAAACAAGGAAATCTGACCCCAGCGTTTGCATCCCTCCCATCCCGTGCCTCTCTCCCACACCCAATATCTCCCCATTTATCTGCGATTCTAGGATCTGGCCACTAAGGCCAAGCTGAGGTTCTTACTAACTTTTTCCCTACAGCATAGTAATAAATGTTACCATCAACAGAATATTTTTCGTTAGACATATCTGAAGCTTGGGTTTTGTGTTTGATTTTTTTGTTTGTTTGTTTCTCTTTTTTTTTTCCTGTTCTTCCTTTCTGTTGGCATGGGAACGCTGCAGCTCCAGTTTGGCGAGACTCCATCCGCCTCATCATAATACTTCCCCACGCTGCCCAAGTGCTTTGATATGTTCAAAGTGCTTACACATTTCTCCCTTGTGGAGAGAAATCTGGAAACAGCCAGCCTTGTTGTTTTTCTCCAAGCCAACTGGCTCTTCAGCTCACTTGATCCCAGTGGTAGAAGGAACCTCAGAGACCAGTCCAAATCTCAGAGAAGGGAAGAGTGTGAGCCAAGGTCACAAAGCAAGTCAGTGGTACACAGATGATTCAAATCCAAGTCTTCTTACACTGTTGGAATGCTGTGTGAGCCTTTAGGATCATTTTGAACTTTTCTTGGTGTTTGTTTGCTGATTGGTAAAATTAGATCTAAAGGTCCTTAGGTGGCACAAATGGTTTGCACTTGACTGCTAACTTGAAGGTTGGTGGTTCAAACCCACC
This sequence comes from Heterohyrax brucei, assembly GCA_028571685.1. NCBI lineage: Eukaryota > Metazoa > Chordata > Mammalia > Hyracoidea > Procaviidae > Heterohyrax > Heterohyrax brucei. The sequence goes on along the minus strand of CM053141.1, from coordinate 170,520,645 downwards.
CAGTGGTACTACAAAAGAAAAGGCCTGACAATATGCTTCTTTTAAGGTTAAAGCCAAGGAAACCCTATGAAGCAGTTTCACTCTGTAACACACAGGGTCATCATAAGTCAGATCTGACTCAGTGGCAACTTAACAACAACAAAATCCAATTATCGCCTATTCTTTTCCCCCCTCCAGGAGTGCTATGAGAATCATGTGATTGGCCCATACAAGAAATAAGCGTTCTTGGAACCCTAAGGCCCCAAATATAAGTCTTACACATAGATATTTATAATTAAGTTGAATGGGAATTCAAAGGAAAAGTTACTATTTTAAAGCTCCTAAAGTGGGTACATTGATTACTATTCAACTAGTCACCTGTTCATCCACCCATTGACTATCCTCTAAATGCTTACTGCCTAAGGCCACACTGACTTGGCTTAAAAAAAAAAAAAAGAACTACCCTGACCTTGGAGAAATATGAGAACCAGCAAGACAGTCTTGTGAAAACTCATCACTGTCTGACGGGCTAAGAGCAATAACAGTAATGGGAAGCAGAGCGCTGCTCCCTTGAGAGTGTGGTGCTCACCACCTGCAGCACCAGGAAAACTTTGCTGATTCACCAGGTTTTCCACTGGGTCTTAAAGGGTAACTGTGAATTTCTTAGGCAAGTATAGCTAAGGCCTAAAAGATGTTACAGCGAGTGTTTTTAGGGGAATGACATTCATTCAGCTGGAATTTCCTGGGCACAACAAGCTCTGTGCTCAATAAGTTTTCATTCTATCACCATAAAGACTATTTGAGACAGCCAGCCAGCCAAGTGCTGTCAAGTCAGATTAGAATTGTTATTAATCCCAGGTTAAAACATACTGCTATCGAGTTGATTCTAACTCATAACAACCCTATAGGACTGAGTAGAACTCCCAGAACTACCCCCATAGGGTTTCCAAGGCACAACTGGTGGATTCAGACTACCAACCTTTTGGTTAGCAGCTAAGCCGTTATCCACTACATCACCAGGGCTCAGGTCCCATGTTAGAGATAGGAAAATTGAAATTGAGAGATATTTCATAATTTTACCCCAGGTTTCAACAGCTGAGAAGTGGTAAGCATAGAATTCATGTCATTTTGACATCCAAGTCTGGGTGCATAATCCTGACTCTTCATGGCTTCTGTTAAAGGAGATGTGGAGGAGGAAATAAGGCTGAGAAAAAAGTCAGGGTCATTGGAGTAAACTGAAGCAAAGAGAGTATCAGAAAGCGCTCAAGATGACACAGCTAATTAGTGACAAAACAAAGGCTTAAGCCCAATTGTCCTATTTCTATTTTTCCTTTGGGCCACTCTTTGGCTCACTGATTAGGGACAGATTAAGAAACCAAGATAGAAGGTGTCAAAAAAAAAAAAAAAAATAGCCATCTTCCTGAGAAACACTAAATAGCCTGTGCACCTCCTCCCCTGTTCTGCTTGTGTTAGGTTTTCCCGGGGATCTGCGTTGGCAGGGGAATTCAGAGTATTTGTGGATAGCAGATGTGCATGTTTTCCTGCTCTAGTGAGATGAAGAGAAGTGGGAGGAGGCTGGGCACAAGGCCAACCCTCAGCAGAATGTCAAAATCCTAGGTCTTCTCTATAGGACTCCCTCCAGTTCCGAAATATACCTCCCTCCTTCTTTTGCTTAAGCTTCTGCTTCACTTACTATCCACAATCTAAGTAGCTTCACTTATCATGGAGAAATCCTGTCTATTAGCAGACCTTGGAATCAGTGCCATGTCCAGAAGGATATGCCTTTGTTGGTCAAGCATACTGGAGACGGCAATTTTGCACTCAGTGGATGACTTTTCATGGGCACCACCAGCAAGATAGAGGTGATAAGGAAATTCAGCAAAAGGACCAGGTTTCTAATAATCATGTGGACGGGGAGATGTACAGAACCAGATCGAGGAAGCCCTTACAGTCTTTAGAATGTGATCTGCCATGCTGAGCCAAGATCTGCCAAGCTAAACTTTGCACTCACTGTGAGCTGCAGAGACTGAATGCAGTCTTTACCAAAGAGGATGATTTAGATCTTAGGAGTCAATATTTAGTCACACTGAATCTAAGACATTCTTTTCAGAGCCTCCAGTCATTCCTAACTATAAATGGTTTCCACGTCTTTGGTCATCTGAATGTGTTCTGTGAATATAGCACTACAGTTCTTATAATCTCCCTATGAAGTCCAATCAGCTCAAAGTAGAGTAGGGCTACTCTGAAGATTTTTTTTTTTATTGTGATTAAGTGAAATTATACAGTCCAAATTAAATTTGCATGCCCGCCTATCTGCAGCTCCTTCTTCTCTCCTTGACTGCTGACAGCACACTCCTCCTTTTCATTCTATACTTGTCATATCCTCTTAACAATCTCCTGTCCCCTCCTCTCCGCCCTCTTCTCTCCATCTAGAAAGAGACCAGTTGGACAGCATCAGGAGGCTTCTTTATGACATCACTGAAAAAGACGAGATTTGAAAGTAACAGATAAGGGCCTCAGGAGGAAAGATTTTGCTGCCCCAGAGCCTGCACAATTCCCTCCATCCAATTTGGCTACTCTCCCTGCTGTATCTCAGTGTCTCTTTAGTCTTTTCACTTGTCTCTTTTGCTCCTGAGGTTAACTTTATGTGTTACATTAAAAAGAAGTTATTTCAACCTGCTTCTTTTTGAAACATATTTAGGGCCTTTTTTTTGGTTTTGTTTTGTTTGTTAAACAATTGTGTAGAGGCCAAGTGCCATTTTCTAGATGGATATTTAAGGTAGTTTATCTAGAACTATGAATCAGAGTCGACTCAACAGCAATCGGTTTTTACACAGAACAGGTTTTATGGGGATGAGAAAACGGAGGCTGGAAGCAAGGCTGGCCTAGGCCAATTTGGCAAGTGCTTCCTCTGAGTCTGCCAGTGCTTTCTGAAATCACTGTTAATTCCTTGTTTAGGATAAGACTGTTTGGAGGTCTGAGTTAAAAAACTGCAGGGAGCTTGGAAGAATGGAAGAAGACTGTGCTCAATGGTTGGAAGTCCTGGGTTAGAATCATGACCCTGTCACTAACTCACTGCAGACAAATCTCTTTTCATTCTCTGGGTGTTATTGATACCATACATAAAACAGAATTAGAGTGAGCATTCAATCCCACAAGATATTAATAATTCAGCAAAAGAAAGACATAAATTTATAGAAGACATATTCTGTCTTCTTAGAAATTACCAGGACTCATTAGTATATTAAAGAAGTCTTCAAAATCCTGAAGAATAGAATGCTTTCTGCTTTTTTTAAATCCAGATTTCTAAGTTTATGACCATACAATCCTCCTCCATACAACATTTTCTCTATAGTTCTTAACCACCAAGGAAAACCTGTGAACACTCTAAAGGGAGACTCATACTAGCCAGTTTGCTAAAGTCCTTTAAAAATAACCCTTTGGACTCTATCTTATCAACATGTGGACTTTCTGTGTCATTTGACTTCAGGTAACATTATTGTCATGGAAAATTATCTTAGTAATTGCCAAAGAAAATAATTCATGTATTAAAGAACCTTTGGAATATTGACGGTAGAATTTACTTTGTTATTCTGTCTCTGAAATGCCTTCTCATGGCTTCCAAAGGTTCTGCAGTCTGAAACTACTCCAATTCTACAAATATGTCTTCCAATGCTATTCAGTTCTCTCACTATAATATTCAAACTTACCACACTAACTCTCCTTCTCTTTCATTAATTCATTTTCAGCTAATTTAGCCCAAGTTTCCCATCCCCTTTTAAATCCTGGACAATTCTGAACCTACAGGACAATTATGACCAAGATAACATTAAATTAGGATCAACGTAGTCTTCTAAGTTAGTATCAGCACAGGCAAGAAAGTCAAAAAGTACATTCTTGGTTACAAGCTCTAAACAAAGTCATTTTCCTATTATCCTTAGTTTGATCCTAAAATTCACTTCCCTAGAGTGAACAATCATCCCTCAAACATTTTGGTCAGCATTGCCCTATATTTCATTCTAGCAGTAACTAGCTATATATTTAGTCAAAGCACTTTGCCTTCTCACTCCCAAATAAGTGCAGACCAGGTCTAAATTTTATTTTATTATTTTCAAACATCTGACTCCAAGCAAGACCTGGAGAACTAAAAAGAACCATCTTGGCAGATGGCAAAAGGAAGCAAGTAGCAAAGTGGCTCTATTTTGGAGTTCTGTTGTTGCCGTCATTTTCAGATCAAAGAGGCTTTAGATCTAGATATTTCCTAACTAAATTACAAAATCCCATCCAGGCCATTCCTATTCTACAGGCCTTTCATTTCAACAAGAACACTGGATTTTCTGATGAAGACTCTGGAGGGCATTTATAAAGAAGCTTGTCATCACAAACAATTAAACTGAACAAACAATAACAACTCCCATTTATTGGGCACTTAGTCGGAGCCAGGCACTGAGCTAAGCACTTTGCAGACTTATCTCCTTTTATCCAAATAACAATTCTAAGAAGATTTTTATTACTGCCTCTTCACAAAATAAGAAAGGTGACATCACTTGTACAGATCACACAGGATTCGAAGGGCCTCCGAGTTCTTGACTCTTCATCATTATACTGTTGTTATTTGCTATCTAGTCAATTCTGACTCATGGCAATCCTGTGTGTCACAGTAGACCTGTGCTGCATCGGGCTGTTAAGGCTGTGATCTCCTAGAAGCAGATTGCCAGGCCTGCCTGTCTTCTTGTTGTTGTCATTAGGTACCGCTGAGTTGGTTCCGACTCATAGCAACACTATACACGACATAACTGAACACTGCCTGGTCCTGTGCCACGCACACAATCTTTTTGTGTTTGTTGCAGGCATTGTGTTAATCTATCTTGTTGAAGGTCCTCCTCTTTTTCACTGACCTCCTACTTTACCGTTTTGACAGTGAATGTAATGCTTTTTCCATTCAGGTTTTCATTCCCAGCATAGTAGACCATGTGATAGTCTGATTCAAAATGGCCAGTATCAGTCCACTTCAACTCAGTAATGCCTGGGATATTGATGTTTGTGCATTATGTTTCATTTCTGATAATTTCCAATTTTCCTACATTCATACTTCCTACATTCCATGTTCTGATTATTAATGGATGTTTGCAGCTGTTCTCATGTTGAGACATAACACATTAGCAAATGAAGGCCCCCAAAGCTTGATTCCATCCCCAACATTAAGGCTGACTTAACTCTGAGGAGGCAGCTCTTCCCCAGTCACCTGCTGAGTGCCTTCCAAGCCTGGTGGCTCATTTTCCAGCACAATATCTGACAGTGTACAACTGCTATTCATAAAAGTTTTCTCTGGCTAATCCTTTTTAGAAGTAGACTGCCAAATCCTTCTTCCTAGTCTGTCTTAGTCTGAAAGCTCAGCTGAAACTTGTCCACCATGGGTGACCCTGATGGCATCTGGATACCTGTTGCATAGCTTCCAGCATCACAGCAACATGCAAGCTCCCACAGTATAACAAACTGACAAGGCAGTTGGGGTATCTTTCTTTGGGTGGGTTCAAATGCTAACCTTTTGGCTAGTTGTCAAGCACTTAATCATTTGTACCATTCGAGGGCTCCCTTAACCATTGTATTATCCTAAAAACAATTATTGAACATTTCCCGAGGCACTTTGATTGCAAATATGAAAAATCTTGGTTTCTGACTCTCAAAGAACTCAGGATCTTTAGAGTAGACAAGACATTTTCCCAAGTTCAGAAGGTAGAAAATAAAAAAAACGATAAAAGCAGTACAAGAAAGGACTATTGGAAGAAGAAATCAGTTTTAATTGAAAGAAGGAGAAGCAACTTGATAGAACAGTGGCACTAACATCTGAGAAGTACCTTGGAAGGTAGCTCTGGTAGATTTACCTCACATTCTGTACTGAATCTATAACTACGACTTGTCGATGTTATCACTAAACTAGGTTCTAAATTCTACCTCTTACGTCTCCTCTGTTGTGGCCTTGGTCCCAGCAACCATCATCTGTTATCTAGATATCTAGTGCAAGACCCTGTTAAAACTCAGTCTCCTTGTATTCCATCTGTGATAGACAGGGTTTCTGTTACAGAAGTACACATTTATGCTCTTTACCATGTGACTTCACCGCCAGAGCCTCCAAGTAGGGAGTGTGTATACTCCCATCACATGAATCTTAGGGTTGGCCATGTGCCTTGCTTGGGTCAATGAAATACTAGAAGACCTGATATAAGTAGAGACAAGGCTTTAAATACACTTGAATGATAAAGGCTGACTCCTTGTACCCTATGATCTGCCCTGGAAAGAGCAGGCCTTTTTGTAGCTTCTACTCCTTTGCCTTCATTACAAATACAAAAGCATATGAGGAAGACCTAAATCTTCCCAGAGTCCAGTTTGACCCAACCTAGAACAGGTGAATCATAGGCAGCCTATAGGCCTGTTTTTTTTTTTTTTTTTTTTTTTTTAAGGTTTATGTTTATAGGCCACTGAGAATTAGAGGTTCTTTTTTATGCAGCAAAAACTGACTCATATGCTCTGTTTTCACTTCCGTTTATCAATCCTTCCTCCTCCACAAAGCAATCATAGTGATATTTGTAAAATATAAATCATACTCAGTGTAAAATCCATTAGTAATTTTTATTGTATTTAAAATCAATCTAAATTTCTTATCATGGACTGCAAAACACCCTGCCTAACTCTTAGCTTGGCATGTATTAGTTTATTAGACTCAGTGTTTTTTGTTTTTTTTTCTGTTATTTAAATACAAAAGCTCATTTTTTCTTTTTTTTCCATGTAAAGCCTTTAAACTTATTGTTTTAGTTTTTGTTTACTTGTTTTTTTGGCTTTTGAACATGTTGTTTTGTATAGTATGGTATGTGTGTGTCTGGAGAATTCTAGAGTCTAGATCTATCCAAACACATGGCTTTTAAATTAAAAATAAGTAACATAATAGATTTAGTTCTTCCGTTACATTGGCCAAGTGCCGTCGAGTCAGATCTGATTCATGTAGCCACACTTTAAGTATTCAGTAGGTACATGTGACTAGTGGCTACCGTATTGCACAGCAGAGTTGTGGAAAGTCTCTCATCATTGCACAAAGTTCTATTGGTCATCATAAAGTTCAGTTAAATTATCACTTCTTCAGAGGCCTACTGTGACCACTCTCCCTCAAGCAGCTCTCTAGCCTACTTAGTCTCTGTTCCATGACTCTTAGCTGTGTCTGTAGCATTTAACATGTAGTTTAAATCATTGCACTTAGTTGCTTATTTACCAAAATGTAGATGCCAAGATGTAAGGCTCTTGTCGGTTTTGTTTTCTGCTGTATCTCCAGGTCTAACAGAGGATGCATGCTCAGCAAATACTAGCCCACTGAATAAATGAATGAAATGCTAGCAGTTGGTGATGAGGACTATGCCAGGTGGAAGCAGTAGCATGAACAAAAGCAAAGCAGTAAGAGAGTGAGAGACATGTTTTTGGCAAATGGATAGCCTAGTTTGGCTGGAACATAGAGTATGCTGTGTTAGATAAATTTGGAAAGCCGACCAAATTAAGATCATATTATTAAGAGCTTCACATTCTGGGCTGAGTTTGCACTGAACTTAACACAAGTTGGGGAGCCATGGATGATTTTTTTTTTTTTTTTAAGACAAACAAGTTCCATGATTAGAAATATTATTCAAGAACTGATCAGCTTTCTGTGTCAAAAGAGTCTTCAGAAGTTTAAAGTCATAATCCAGTGAACAGCAATAAAAATGGGGACACATTCAACAGCCATACATTACTGGCTTCCCTTGAGTCAGTTCTGACTTATGGCAACCCTAGGTGTGTCAGAGTAGAATTTATGCTTCATATCCTTTTCAATGGCTGTATTTCTGGCAGTAGATATTCAGGCTTTCTTGTGAGACACCTCTGGGTGGACTTTAGTCTCCAGCCTTTGGGTTAATAGACAAGAGTGTTAAGAATTTGTTAACCCAAGGACTCATCAAGAGTTATGCTATTGTTGTTAGGTGCTGTCAAGCTGATTTTGAGTTAGAACAACCCTACGTGACAGAGCAGAACTGCCCCATAAGGTTTCTAGGTTATAATCTTTACAGGAGCAGATTACCAGGACTTCTTCCACAGAGCCACTGGGTGGATTTGAACCTCCAACCTTTTGGTTTGCAGCTAATTACTTAAAACTTGTGTCATCAGTACTATTTCAAGTCTTAAGTCATTGATATTGATATTGAGTTGATTCCAACTTGTAGTGACCCTACAAGACAGAGTAGAACTGCCCCATAGAGTTTCTAAGGAACATTTGGTAGACTGGAACTGCTTACCGTTTCTTTAGCAGCTGTAGCTCTTAACCACTACACCATCAGACTTTCTTCAAGAGTCATAAACTAAAAATTCAAACCCACTGCTGTCAAGTTGATTCTGACTTATAGCAACCCGGTATGACAGAGTAGAACTGCTCCATAGTTTCCAAGGAGCACCTGGTAGATTCGAACTGCCCTTCTTATCGGTTAGCAAATGTAGCACTTAACCACTATACAGCCAGGGTTTTCTGAAGTCATAAACTAAAAGAAAAAAAAAAAAATCCCACTGCCGCCTTGAGTTGATTCTGACTTGTAGCGACCCTATAGACAGAGTAGAGTTTCAAAAGTCATCATGGTGGTAAAATCAACACATTTCACATACTGGGTGCCAAGGTTGACAGCATCAGAGGAGTCAAACAAGACATTGATATCTGGCTCCTGTACTGCTCAACATAAATAAAGTTCAGAAGAGCAATAAGTGTGGCAGGAAAATTGCCAGGTTCTATTTTTCAAGGATGAACCCCAAATTTTCAGGAAATGGTAGATGCTGAAGAGAAAAGAAGGAGTAGGAGTCAGAGGGCCCCAGATGGTGGAGGCAGGAGAACCCAGCTGCAAGAAGGTAAGGTTTCTCAGAAAGGTGAAGAATCCTGCTTGCCTGAGGCTACAAGAAACAAAATCCCAACACAGGTGGCTTTGTTCAGAGAACTCCGCTGTTGACTCCAGAGCAATCACGTCAGTAGAGTTGTTGGAGCATAAGTTATATTTTTAAGGTATTGAGAATAACCTTGCAGTTGAGAAGGAATGACAATAAGTGCAGCTTATGTTAAGTAATTTGTCCAAAGCAAATTGCTCACCTGGACTCTAAACCAGAACTTTGAACCAGTGCATTCTGATTGGAACCTCAGCTAAGAGTTTCCATTTTGAACAAGTTCCCAGGTGATATTAATACTGCTGCTTAGGGACCAGTTCTGAGAACTCCTAGTAGAGCATAGATTCTGAACATTTATTATTCGTAAGAATCACTTGAGGATCTCGTTAAACTGTAGATTCTGATTCACTATGCCTGGGGGTAGAAATGTAAATTCTCAGCAGGGTTTCAAACCAAGGCAAACTGATTCAAATCAAAGCTCTGATTCTAAAGTTCAGGTGGACCTCTACGAGATTTCCATCCCCTCCTCCCCTCCTGCTCTTCAGTGTGTGGATGGAAGACTAAATGTGGGACTCGCCTTAGGTGGTCTCCACCCTCCCTTGCAGTTGTGACAATTCACAGCCTTTACCAGATAGGTTAGGATACTGGAGCTTACCCTGCTTGCTCCAGACCCGTTCTTCTCTAATTAACTATCTCAATTAACAAATGGAACTTGGCGCGGAACTAAGATGAATGTCTTCGATTTATCACCTCCTTCACATGTAATTTAAATCTCAGAATCCTTCAGTTTTGTAATCACAGACAGTAAGGGGTCTAGCAGTCATCTAGTTTCATTTTCCTCCTCTGTGAAAGAATGGATAAATGAAGGGATGTACACAGAAACAACAGCTGTCATCCTTATAACAATTCTTGGCTATTCAGGAGTCAAAGCAGGAAGTACAGCCAATTCCAAAACCCTGTCGCCTCTCTGTTAGCAATGCTCTAGGAAGCCTGAAACTCTGCCTCTGCTGTGATCAGTGGCTGCCACCTCCTGTGGATGTCTCTCCTTGGCAGTAAGTGCATTTTTGCCAGCCTTTGACTTGTAAACATAATATGGCAAAGAAAAGTCTGCATCTACCCTAGGACAACTGAGTAACCAAGTTTGCCAACCTTTTTCTAGGGCCTTCATTCTTCTCTACCCAGACCAAGATCTGAGTCCTACTTGCCTATGGCGCTGATTTTTCAGTCTACAGGGAATAGTAGTCCTGTCTGGCTCCTTTCCAACTTTCATGTTTGAGCTGAAATCTCCTTCCTTGTAGAGATTTTCCTTGACCATCTAATCTAAAGCTGGTGTTCTGTTCTACCACAATAATTATGTTGTCACATCCTATTTTCTTTAACACTGTAGTAAAGTTCTTTATTATTGTTTATTTTTAAGCACAACTACCTATCTCCCTAACTACAATATAAGCTCCAAGGAAACCAAAACCATATCATTCATTCTCCCGTATTCTTCCAGTACCTAGCACATGGTGGTTGCTTGCATTGGTCAGCTATTGCTGTGTAGCAAACCAATACCAGATTCAGTGGCATACAACAATGAGCATTTATTACTATGCTCAAAGATCTACAGACAAGCTGGAACAACTCTGCTTTAGACTTACATGTCTAGGGTTGGCTGGAATGCCTCTGCTCCTTGTAGTTTTCTTTGGGGACCTGTGTACTCTTTAGGACAGGTTCTTCTCAAGTACTTTGTGCATGTCTGCCAATTGGGGTTTCAAACTTGTTCCTTCTGGTTGTAAACTCTGCTGAGTATTTACATTTCTAACAAACGCCCAGGTGGTGCTAACAATGCTGGTTTGGGACAAATTCTGAGAACCACTAGTGGAGCACTGGTTCTCGGAGTTTATTGTTCGTAAGAATCACCTTGCTAAAGATCTTGTTAAACTGTAGATTCTGATTCAGTATCTGTGGAGTGGAAATGCAAATTCTCAGCAAAAGTTTGAACCAGAGCAAACAGTTGGAAGCCTGCTGCTAATAGCATTTGACAAAGCAAGCCAAATGTCAATGCAGCAGACAAGTATACTGCTCCCAAGCAGGATGCGGATAGATGAATAATTTTCAAATAATAATCTATCCTACCATGCTGCTCCACAAATATCAATAATTGAATAAATGAATGTTCTCCTTTGGATCAGCTGACCTTTTAGCTAAACCACTTTCTAGTCATAGCATTTCTAGCCACTACAGTCCCATTTCTCATCAATGTTAATTTTAGGATTTGGGTCCACTTGCCAATCCACGGCCTAATGTAACAGAACTACACCACCCTGTGCTCCTTGGACAGGAGCCACTTTAGGGTCTCTGTTTACTTCAGCTAAGCCCACTGCCATTAAGTCAATTCCAACTCATAATGACCCAATAGGTCAGCTTAGTATTGCCCCATGGGGGTTCCAAGGTTGTCCATCTTTTCCAAGACCAAAAGCCAAGTGCCGTCGAGCAGATTGTTATATCTTTCTTCCATTGATTGGCTAGTGGTTTCAAACTATCGACCTTCTGGGGTTTGAGTCTAAGCACTTTAACCAATGTGACACCTGGGCTTCTTCTGCCTGTTTAACAGAGGTTAGTCTCCTTGTTTTGATCCTGGCTGCCCCTGCCCCCTCTTCAGGCATAAAAAGAAGGTTTTGTTCCTGCCAAAAAGTAGAGAGGATGAAACCAGTGGGAAGCACATACCATGTAGTGATTTGAGCTCCTCAGACTTGCAGCCAAGATTCCAGCTAGAACTGTTAAAGAGTTTGTACACAATAGAGAGGTTGATTAGAGCAGGAAATTTCTCGGTCACTGGTAGAAATCACAGGTACCTCAGAGTAATTAGATTTCATAGGAATGACAGCCCCAGCATACAAAGAGTGGCCTAAAGGGACCACCTCCAGTCACACCTATGAGTGGACAACACTTCCTAAAACTGTTCCATGAAAACAGAAACAGGTTTGCCTCTAATTTGATGTGGAGTACTAAGGCCCCCTCTTAGTTCTGACTAACTGGTCAGTTTTCCTAGATTTTAAAATTTTTGCCTGCCCTGATCTCTGATGTTGCCTGACTCACCAGAATCCCTGGTGAGCTCTTCTCTTATGAATGATTCTTCTGGCCTCCGCATACTGACTCTTGTTCTAACTCCAGCCTCTCTGAATTTTCCGTTGAGAAGAGATGCAGTCATGATAGCACATCTGTTTTGTTTTTGTTGAGCATCTTATTTACATTTTTTTTTTTTTTTTGGTGAAGACATCTTGCTTTCCCTTAGAGAACTATCTCCCCACAGCCTTGTCCTGTGCACTGACATTATCCTAAGCTCTAAGAATATTCACATGATTAGACCTAGGCCAACCAAAAGATGACAGTATCCTGGCCATTATGTCAGCTTCAGAAATGAGCATGCCTCTTGATATTTGTTCTGTGACATCAGGTCCTGGACTTTTGTGGACATGATGGGGAAAAGAATGTTCCCTTTCTACTGGTCTCTAACGGGGCTGGGATCTGACATGTGGCATAAGTATGCCTGATAGTGAAGTCAATACAAACAACAGTAGAACCTGAATATAGAGGGTTTCAGTCCTGATGACATCATTCAAGCCTCTGAACTCAGCCACAACAGAAGTCAATACTATCCAGTTAGTTAGAGATTTTTCATCTGCAACCAAATGAGATATGTCAGGGCTGTTGAGAAAAAGATAGGTGTCCCAGGGAGTCCTAACTGTTTACTACCCCAATGGGATTTCCCCATTTTCTCTATAAGCAATGATTTCTTAAACCAAGGCACAGTCTGGCCCACATATTTAGTTTATTCTTGTGGACTGAATCATAAGTGAAAGGAAATGCTTTCAGATTTAGTGTTGCTGCATATTTAGATCCAGGGTAAACTTAGCCTCTTAAAGATTTCAATTTTTCTCATCCACAAAATAGATTCATTCATAGATAATGACCACCCTCATAGGAAAACACTAAAGATTAATTAGTCACATTGTACTTATGGTGCATTTATGTTAATAGATAAGGAGGCTGCTTAATTATATTACCCTGCATTTGCCTAGCATTTCTGATTTTTCAAAGCTCATTCATGTAAGTAATGGCATTTGCCTGTTCTATTAACTTTGGGAATCCAGAATTATTACCCCACATCATACAGGAGAAACAAAGCTGGGCACAAAAAAAGTGAGATTTCTCAAGGCAATAAAACAAGTGAAGGTAAGAGGTACCACTAAACCAGTTATTTCAGTTCCTGCATATATTAACTACTCCATTAAGCTTCATTGGAAATTGTTCTGCTGGTTTATAACAAGTTGTCACCTAGAAGACTCTGGATTTTGGTGACTGCATGTGTGTCAGAGTAGGAATATGCTCTATGGGGTTTTCAATTGCTGATTTTTTTAAAGTAGACCTCTTCTGAGGTACCCCTAAATAGACTCCAACCTACAGCATTTAGGTTAGCAGGTAAGTATGTCACCTATTTGCATCACTGAGGGATTTCTTTGGTCTACAGGTCTGACAAATAAGTCTGTGAACTGAATTGTTCTGTGCTATATACCTCATCGCTGAGTATCACCACAGTTACTTTTGAAGTACTACTCTTGGGAAGCCATGCACTGATGTGAGTGCCTAGTCCATCCTTCAAAGCAATTTTGGAACTCTTTCTGGAATGGCCACTGAGCTTTGTGGCCCGGTGGCAAGTTTGCAAACTTAATTGTATAGTCGTCCGTGAGGGAATTTTTAGCTAGAAAACAAACAACTGTATTAGAACACTCTTCCTATTCACCTCATCTGACCCCCAATAACTTTTTTCTTTACCCAAAGATAAAGGAAATATTGAAAGGAAGACATTCTGATGGCATTCAGGACATTAAGGGTAATATGATGACAACTCAGAAAAAGAGTACCAAAGTTGCCTTGAAGGGTTGACTAGGTGGTGGCATTGGTGCATAGCTTCCCAAATGGAGTACTTCAAAGGTGACCATAGTGATATTCAGCAAAGAGGTATGCAGCACTTTTTCTAAGATGAGTTCACGCACTTAATCGGCAGTCCTCATACAGCTTTCTTGAAATCTGAATACTATATCCAAAGAATTAGACTTTGATGGAGATCATTATCATATTATTTTTAAGAAAAAAGGGTTGGTAAGCTAAGTATTCCAAAAAAGGAGACCAATTCAATAAATCTGGATATATAGGTACAACAAGTTTTGCTGTTGTTGTAGGATACTATTGAGTCAGTTTTGATTCAGCAATCTCACGTTACAGAGTTGAGACAGCCCATAGGGTTTCCTAGGTTGTACTCTGTACTGAAGCAAACTGTGACATGTTTCTGATATGGAGTCACCGATAGTACCCAAGTGCTTAACCATTTGTGCCATCAGAGATTTTAGGAAGCCGTTAAAACTGAACATGTACTATCAAAAGTAATACCTATGTTTTCTGACATGTGATATGTATTAACATTATGTTACAAGACAGTATTATAAATTTTAAATTTCTATATTCAGAAAAAATGGGAATGTTCTCTTTAGTATTGTAATTATACAAGTTTTACTTGATGTCTGATTGCGTGATTTACAACATACCTGTTACTTCTTGTACACAAAATAAAAACAATTCTCAAAAAGTTCATTTCATTCTAGAAGCTCAACATAATGAACAAACAGAAACAGGCTTAACCATTGAGTATTAATTTCATTAGCCTCCAACTGCCTCACATTAATCTCAGTTTCGAGACCTGGCTCTCTCATGGCCTTGGTCCTCCCTGTTCTTTCAGGACAGAAGAGACATACCAAAGTTACAAGAGCAGTCAAGGGTGGAAACAGATTCCCAGTAGCCTCAGTACCCTGTACACTTAGGGAGAGCTGGTGTGGAGCAGCAGAAGGTTGTTGGTGGTGTGAAAAGTGCAACATGAACTGGTGGTGGTGGTGGTGGTGGTGTGTCTGTGTGTGTGTATGGGGTGGGGGGCTGCTGCCAGTAGAGAGGAAAACAGGCTCCACAGGGAGCAGGCCAACGAGCAGTCTGTGGGATGATGCAAGCCCTCCCTGTCCTCAGAAATCTTTGATTTAGGAGGCAGAATTTTGTTTAAGAACCTTCATGACCAGAAGGAACTCAGATGAGCTTTCCATACGACGTACTGCTGTTGTGCCCCATCACTTCCCTGCTACATAATAATAACTGTCCACCAGAATTAGCAGCTTGGCCTCTAGAACTCTCAAAAACTGTGATATCAAAACACTATCCAACAAAACAGCAATAGTTCAGGGTGATTCTCATCACTGCACCTGATGATACATAATATGCAATCTTTCACTTATTCACACATTCAGCCAGTACAACTGACCACTAATGTATGGTGATGACTGTGCTGGAAAGCTAAATAAAAGAAGGTCACGGTCCTTAAGTTGCTTTCTTATTGGGCAGATAAGGCCCAAGTTGACTAAAACCCAGGCCAATGTGTGACAGTTGTTAGGAAGAAGGTAGCAAGGCCTGCGCAGCAGAGGAGAGTGTGGATCCAAGAAAGTGTGGCAAGTGTATGGAGGGGATGACACAAGAACTAGGACTAGAATTTCAGCAGGGGAATATGAGAAGAGTGGTCTGTAGATTCAAGTAGGGGTGCAGCCATGTGGATATGAGCACCATAGTGTGGTCTGGTTTGACTAGAGACTGAACCGTCCTGCGAACCTTCTGTGCTGATGAAATAAATGGGGACTCGGGATGATTCCATGGACTCCACGCACATACATCAGACTGCCAGGCTTTACATGGGTCAGCCCCAATCTCCATGAGCACAACCAAGAACCCACACACAGCTATACAGGACAAACTCATCTCTATACCGGATCGTCCCATCCTCCACCCCCACCCTCCAGCATCCCCACCCCTCTGTCTATCTACTAGATTCCAGCTTACACTGGCAAAGGAGTAAAGGTACAAAGGCCACTGCAGTACAAGAAAGACATCTCCAGGGAACGTGAACGTGGCAAAGTGTTCTCAAGCATCAGTCATGCCCGGTGAGAAAACAGATAACTGCATGTGTCACTTCTCTTCTTAAAACCTGTCAGTGGTTTTCACCCAGCTTTCAGGATAGAGATCAAACTCCTTAACCATCCCACAAATTCTGACCCGTTCTACCTTCTCCAGCTCTGCACCTTCCTGTTTTGTCTCCTGGCCTGGCCTCTATTCAGGAAGCGCCTAGAATATGTCTCCTGATGTCACACACACAAGACCAAAGCCTTCAATTCTCAGCTCAAAGTCTATCCTGCAGGAAACTTCCCCATCCCTCTGCCCAGCGCTAGTTCCTTTGTAACATGCTCTCAATAGAAACACACAGCCTAGCCTTCAGTGTATTTATCACAACTTATGATACGCTCATTTGTGTGATTATTTGATTAACAGCTTCACCCCTCACTAGCCAATATGGCCCAGGAGTACAGGGATGCTTTCTGACATTCCAGGAACACTTCGTGACTCTTGGATGGACGTACCTGAGGCCCAGGGTAGGCTCAAATCCTGCATCTGCTTACATAATGTGGTGTGGATATGCACGTTGGTGAGCAGCAGTTTAGAGCTTGCAAAGGTTATAGGAAGTCTTGCTCCAACCAAACGCTAAAATAAGAGTCTCTTCTCTGATTTATCTAAGGAGTTTTCCACATGCTGTCTCCATAGAAATAACCTCTTAGACAGACTCAGAGATCAATTGAGCTCCATTTTATAAATTAGTATGAGAGGGGCTCTCTTCTCCAAAATCACCTCTTACTCATTCAAGAAGACAGTCCAGCACCAGAAGTCACATCTTCAAATCTCAGTTCAGTGTAGTTTCCACTGCATCAAATGCAGCATAGATGTTTTTTATCATCCTACATCCTACCAATTTCAACTCAAATGTCCTTGTTCTTTGAAATCTTGTCTGATTCCTTTAACTGGAAGTTTTCCTTCCTTCCTCTGAACTTCTGGCTGTATATGTGCAAGAGAAAGTGAGGGAAGAGAGACTCTCCCTTATATCACAAGTTTTTTGGTACATCCAATTTCCTCTCTAAGATCCTGAGTCCCTTAAGGGGAGAAGCAATGCCTAATGCATTTTATTTCCCTCAATTCCTAGTGCAACGCTTTGTAGTGGCAAATAAATCTCATCTCCTGAGTCAACTCTGACCAATTTGTAGCAGCTGCCTAGAGTGCATGACGAGGGAGGAATTTGAGACCGTGTCTAGACGGTGTGGGAAAGAATTCTGTAATCAATGAATGCTGCCTGAAAGGGA
The DNA here is from genome assembly GCA_028571685.1 of Heterohyrax brucei. NCBI lineage: Eukaryota > Metazoa > Chordata > Mammalia > Hyracoidea > Procaviidae > Heterohyrax > Heterohyrax brucei. The sequence goes on along the minus strand of CM053141.1, from coordinate 170,503,462 downwards.
GTGGAAGGGACAGTGGCATGAGTGCCCCATAGAAGATGACAATAAAAATACTTTAAACAAATGAATCTTAACAGTTTATCAAATGTCCTGTATGGCTACTTGGAAACAAAATAGAGCTATGGCTGCCAATCATAAGTTCAGCAGCTCAAATGCTCCTTGGAAGCCTGATACGACACTTCTACTCTATCCTGAGGGTTGCTCTGAGTTGGAATCGACTTAATGAAAACAGGTTAAGTTTTTGGTTTATACAACTGCTTTATCCTGAGCTTCCAAGAGGAAAGCAATGATTTCGCCCATCCCAGAAGTATTCTATCTAGAGGAAGAAGTGTCCACAACAACAGTTCTGCACAGAGCAACACAGAAAAGCTTATCATCACCACAGATACAACTAGAACCAATGTAGACATTTCACTGTGATCACACATACATGTGGATACAGGAGCCAAACTCTCCCCACCTCACAGAAAATAGACAGATGTACAAGTAGTTAAAGGGAGAAGAGGAGGAAAACTGTCATGTTACTCAGTCAAAATACTCTCCTCTCAACTCCACCACCGTCTTACCAAAATCTGTTCCACCTATCAGTTCCTGCACCTGCTCCCTTCCTCCAGAAAGTCTTCTCTGTCTGCAGTCATAGCTTCATCCTCATAAATCTTACCTCTCAATGCTCAACCATGAACTTTGCTGTGGCACTTCTTATTTCACTTTTTTGTGTCCACATAAGTTGTCTATCTTGAAAGGCTGAAAGGTACCTACAGGAGAAGTCACTGAGTTTTGGAGCCCCTAAAAACCAAACTCACTTACCTTCAAGTTGATTCTAACTCGTAACAGCCCTATGGGACAGAATAGAGCTGTCCCGCAGAATGCCCGAGGAGCACCTGGCAGACCTGAACAGCCAACCTTTTGGTTAGCAGTCATAGCACTTAACCACTACACTACTGGAGCATCTAAGGCAAGAGTAAAATATTAGCTTAGGCTCTTACTAGCGGCATTATGAAGTCCCCAAAGGCTGCAAATAGTTAATGTACTCTGCTGCTAACTGAGGACCTTTGGAAGAAGGGCTTGACAATCTACTTCTAAGAAATCAGCCATTGAAAATGCTCAGGAGCAAGTTCTGCTCTGACAAACCTGAGATTGCCATAACATAGAGTTGACTAGATGGCAGCTAGTTTAGCTCCCTGACATGAAGAAGATACATAATCTATCTCAGTCTCAATAGGATCATCTATAAAATGGAGTAATAATCTTTTAAGATAGTTATAAAGCTTCAATAAGATAATATATGCTAAGCACCTGGCATACAGTAGATCTTCAAAACAGTCTGTTTATTCCATCAGAAGCTCTCCATTCTCCTTATTGCGACATAGAGACTAACTTTCTGGGGAGCAGAGGTTGCACATCGTTTGTGTTCTCCACTATTTATTAAGGAAACCCCGGTGGCACAGTGGTTAAGTGCTACGGATGTCAACCAAAATGTCAGCAGTTTGAATCCAACAGGTGTTCCTTAGAAACTCTATGGAGCAGTTCTACTCTGTTCTGTAGGGTTGCTATGAGTCAGAATCAACTTGATGTCAATGAGTTAAGTTACTATTTATTACAGAATGAGGAAAAGATGTTATTAGAAAACAATAATAAAATGATGATAAAGAATATAAGTCTGGTGTAAGCAGATAACTGGAGAAGTTATGCCTTAAACACAGTAACGTATCTTAGGTCCAGACAACAGAAGTGTAGTGGGCATGGGGCCCGTAGTTGATAGGTCACCTGAATTTTTTTTTACAGAACTTAGAAATTTGTATTTTTATGTGTAATTTTGATATTTTCAAAGCACTGTGTAGCTCAGGTAGCCCTGGTAGCACAGTGGTGAAGAGCTTGGATGTTAACTATAAGATGAACAGTTCAAATCCACCAGCTAAAGCTTGGAAACCCTATGGGGAAGTTCTACTCTGTTCTTAGGATTTGCTGTGAGTCAGAATTGACTTGGCAACAACCGCTTTGTTTATTTATCTTTAATGCAGCTCAAAGAAATGAAGCCTGCGGATTGCTAGTTTGTAAGCCTGAAATTAATCAGGAATGCTCAGGAAAAAGGTTAAGAGATCATCTGTCGATTGCCAGTGCTGAAATTCTTGGTGGTATGTCCCCAGGCCTCCCAGCAGGTAGACAGCAAAGGCAGTCCCACTGTCTGCCTGATGGCAATTTAGGCTCTCACCACATTCATGCTAAATGATACCTGTGACTCCTGGAGACATCTGTTCATTTGTGTCAGAGGCATCACCCTGTGTCAGGTGTTGTCAGCGACACCAAACAGTAGCTACACAAGGTCCTTTCAGATGACAGTTCACAGTCTGGTAGGTGGACTAACACATAAATTCACAGCACAGGCAACACTGAAAGACAAGTTAGCCAGGGCTCACAAACTCAGTGTCTCCAAGAGTCAGGAAAGTAAATGAGAGGAGTGGGCAAACTGGGATGGAGGGTCAGGATAGGATGAGAATTCCTGATCCAGCCACGGGGTATTACCTAGACCTAGAGCTGCCAAGTCTTTTGAAATTTTAAGAAGGTCAAAGTATCTAAGTGATGACATAAAATTCCCTGATTTGTAAACACTAAATGGACCTGACACTGTAATGAAACTGGCTTGTTGTTAGTCCTTTGGCGACCCCTTGTACAGTTATCTGAACCCAGTGTCTCAGTTTGGCCAGCCGGAATTGTGCCCTGTGCCAGTTTGTTGTTGTTAGTTGTTAGTGAGTGGATTCTGACTCATGGCAATCCTATATATCCAGAGTAGAACAGTTCCATAAAGGTTTCAAGGTGGTCAGCTTCCAAAGGAGATCATCAGATCTCTCTCCAGAGGTGCTACTGGGTGGGTATCAACCTCCATCTTTCAGTTAGTAGTTGAGTGGTGAACCATTTCTGCCACATAGGGACTTCTGCCGTATCTGATAAATGCTAAAGGCCAGTCACACATGCCACACAATTAGAACAGAGATAACAAGGTACCACATCTTCTTTGTCCTAGCAAATGTTATTCCCCCCACCTGGAATGTTCCTGCTTCGCCCCTTTCCCACATCAGCTCCATACTCCCATGATCTTGCCTTCCTGGCAAACTTCTATTTTTCTTTGAAGCTCAGTTTACGATCACTTTGTGAAGCTAATCCTACTCCTTAAGGCATCTCTAAAACTCTGTACAAATCCCAGCTATTGCACTTAACAACACTGTGTTTTCACTTTTTCTTTACACGAAAGTCAGCCCCACTAGGGATAAAGGCCTCCCAGGCAGGGAACATATCTTACTTTTGTCTGCAGTTCTAGTGCTAAACACATGCCTGGGTTTGCTTAGACTCAAAACCGAATGAAGGACTTTTTAGATTAAAGAAGAGTTTTTCAAAGTGTGATCCCCATACTAACTACTACAGAGTTGCCCCAGGGCTTGCTCTTGCATATTCTGATTCAGGAAGACCAGTGCCACCCCTGATTCTTGCTTTAAGCAAGCTGTCTGGGAGAATTATGGATACAAGGAAGTCTGAAGGCTTGTGGTCCTCACTGTAAGCCTCGCAAGGCAAAAGGGGGTGTCTTCTTCATTGGTCATTGTACCTGTACCTCCTAGAACAGTGACCGGCACAAAGCGGGGTTCAGTATCTACTGGCTGGCTAGCCGGCTAGCTGGCAGGCTGGCCAGCTGACTGGCTGGCTGGCTGGCTGAAAGGCAAGAATTACGTTTCTAACAATGCTCCTCAGATCTATAACAGAAACTTCTGTCAGCATTTTCATCCACCCCATTTTTGACACTCACTACAAAGACACTGAGAGAAGTACCAGCTGGTCAACACCCAAAGCCCTGGAAGTGCAAAGGCTGTTTGGCTGCTAACTAAAAGGTCAGCAGTTTGAATCTATCAGCTTCTCCTTCAGAACTCTATACAGTAGTTCTACTCTGTCCTGTAGGCTTACTATGAGTCAGAATCAACTCGACATCAGTAGGTCTGGGGTTCGGGGTCGGTAACTGCCATGTCTGCTTCTGCCTTAGTAGGTTTGTAAGAGCACTGGAGGCATTTGGATTATTGATTCGATGACTTTGTTCCTTACTGATAGAAACCAAAACTAACTCCCTTGAGTTGATTCTGACTCATAGCTACACTGTAGGACAGAATAGAACTGCCCCATACAGTTTCCTAGGAGTACCTGGTGGATTTGAATTGCCAACCTATTGGTTAGCAGAAGTAGCACGTAACTACTCTGCCACCAGGATTTTCCCCTTACTGACAGCAGACAAGGAAAGCAAGAAAAATCAAATGTAAAGAAAACACCAAATCTCACCTTGGCTAGTAGTTGTAGCTGACATTCCTCATCTGTCTTCCTTACTTTCCCTATTTTGTAATTACCACTCTCCCTTTTTAATCCCCTGCTGCTATTGCGTCTAGCAGGTATAGTTCCTGTTATACTTTCTCTCTCTTCCCTTCTCTACCCTCTGGTGGAGGGATAATGAATAGCAAAATGTACAGAAAAAAATAAATACAGCAACAAAAAAATATTAGGGAAACAAACAATTAAAGCTATGGTGGTTTTCTGTGAGTGAAACTGACGTGGAACAGTTAATTTAGGTAGCTAATTTAAGGTAGCTGCTAGTCTATATTTCAAAAAAAGCATGCAAAGTTAAATCTGGATAAGATGTTTTCCTTTGTTTTTCGTAAATGATTAATCAACCCACTCTACTCAAAACTGCTTGGCTTCTGGACTGGACTATGGGATGCAGAATAATGCAGGTGGTGTGTGTACTTCTTGGCTTTATGTGTATATATGAGGCTGTGTAGCTGGTTGTTCTTGAGAGGGGAGATGAGAGGGGAGAGGGGAGGGGACAACTGTTAGTTGAGTAGATACTGGAAGTACAAGACAGAAAGGAGGAGTGTGCTGCCTCGGGGTGAGGAGAGCAGATAGAGTTGCACAGAGGCCGGTGCTTGTTGAGTTTTATATGCCCAGTTGACTTGGATTGTAAGCTTTCACTTAATCACAATTAAAAAAAAAAAGAGAAATAATTGCTTGGTTACCTTCAAATGTTTTTCCACTCAGACTGGCATATGTGTAAAATTTTCTCACACTATGGACCACAGTGAATATAGCCCCAGAGGGTTATTCAGCCCCACACAGAATTTAACCAAATCCTACAGGCAGTCTAGGAATTACAGTGGTACCACCAGTACCCAAATTGTTCTACACACTCTTTAATCGTGGATCTAATGAGAAGAAACTAAAGGTCTAAGCGTAATATGTTATCATTCTTTCTCAGACAAGCCCCATATCAATGTTTCCCACTGGCCTCTAAGCTTTTTGAGAGCCTGGCATTTTATCGTCTTTGAGTTGGATCCGACTCGACGGCACTTGGCTTATTTCCAACATCCATCTCAGTTCAAAGTGCTGAAGAAACATTTAAGGAATGATCAAATGAACAAAGCAGGAGTTCATGAAAACTTGTAGACAGTAGACAGGTGTATGGCAGGGAGGAAGTTTGAGAACCCAGATCTCTCCACTCCAAGTTCACTGACCGTATTGGACATTGACTCTGTCATATTTCTTCCTCCCTAATAACTAGCCAACAACCCTATTGGAAGTGAAGTCTTAGGTTGTGAAGATAACAAGAGAGCTGCACCACATTTTGCCTTAGAACACTTCCTCCTATTTCTGAGTTTTATTATCTCATCCTGCCAGTCAACATCTTGATACTAGGATAGCGGTTAACATCTCTCTACACCAAGCACTGCTACAGACAGTTCTCAGCAGTGTCAGTGAAGACACCTGCCAGCCCCTTATTATTCTTGATTTTTTTTTACCAAATAATCCTTCTTGAGTAACGGACCCCTTTGAGAGCATGACAAAAATCTATGAAGCGTGAAAAAAGCTATAGAGCCTCTCCCCAGGAAATAAATGAGCATAATACATACATGCAACAGATGACGTATAGTATCAGGTGGTTTATAGATACATTGATGCCTACTCTTAAATTCTCCTTTAAAAGACGCTGCTGTTGTGTGTTGTCCGGTTGATTCCTACTCATACTGACCATATAGGACACCACAGAACTGCCCCATTGGATTTCTTAGGGTGTAACCCTCGTCGGAGCAGATCCCCAAGCCTTTTCTCTTGCAGAGTGGCTGGTGGGTTTGAAACACTGACTTCATGTTTAACAGCTGAGCATTTAACCTTTGTATCACCAGGCCTCTTTCTAAAAGAACCTAAACTAAGCCAAATCCCAAAGAAGGTAGGTTATCTGATAGCTAAATACCTACTCAATATAATAGTATTCTAGTTTCACAAGAAGGTATTCTCACAGACTTAGAATCCAGTGCTCAACAATTAAACTTCAGCTATTTTTTTGAGGGTGGCGATTAACACAGTAGACAAGATTTTCAACCTCAGTGTTACCAACACGCAGAATCACTATTTTCTCTATTCAATATATCATTCTTGAGCAAAATCACAGCTATGATTTGAAGCACTGGAAGTTTTTCTTCTTAGGTGATTTTGCAAGCCACACTTGCTATGACCCTGACTAAATACCCGTTTCTTAGGTATTCTCAGTTTACATAAGGATCAGTATATCTCTCAATGGCTAGGAACGTGGGCTTTGGGTCACAAGACTACCATTTACCTCTTGGATGACCTCAGAAAAGTTTTGTAACCTGCTTCAGCTTTAGTTTCTTCATTGCTAAAGGGAATACAACCTACCTTGCTCCTCAGGCTCCTGCAAAGATTAAATGAGCCAACATGTGAGAGGCAAGAAGTGCACTGTTTAAGCCATCATAGATGCTCAAAAAAGGTCATGAATACTACTACAATCATCTAGAAAATACTCATCAGAGTTCTTGACACATACTATGTCCCAAATAAATGGAATCTGATGTAAGCACAATTCTTGAAATTCATATCTGTATTAGTTTATGGTTGGTCTCAGAATTAGGGAGAATTCCAAATCCTCATTTTGAGCCTTCAAAGTATACCCAGTTCAAGTCATTGAGAACCTACCATGTGGGAATACAGGCAGCAGATGAAAGAAATATGGTCATGCCTTCAACCACCCACAGCTCAGCAGAAGTCAACAAGTGAACAGTGCCCCACAAAGTCTGCAGTGCCAATTTTTTCCACTCTCAGATCTGCAGTTGCTCTTACCCGTTCAGCTCATTCTTTCATGTCACACATTCCTACTTAAGCTTAATCCCTGCAGGTAAAATGTCACTAATGATTAATTCTTGTACTTTAACATGACATAAAACGACCATCACAGAATCACACAGGTTTCCTTTTCAGTTGTAGCTGCCAGAAAAACTCAGAATGGAATTTGTTGCCTGCATTTTGTAATGCATTCAGTTCACATGCTCAGATCTAGCTATCACTTCTTCTTGAGGGCACCATTGTTCTGTTCTATGTTCAAAGGCCATCCTATAAATTTCAATCACTTCAAACCATTTTGGAAAAAGTCAAAGCACACATTTTGAGTAGTTATTGGTCATTCCATATATAGAACAGACAGGAGTGTGATGTCACCGGGCAAGGAGAGTAATAGCAGCCACACATAGGAGGGCATGCAAACTGAAACTGGATTGTACACTTTCACTCAATGATGATAAAAAGAAAAAAAAAAATATTGGCCATTTCCAAAAATGGGAAATCACACATACAACTTCTCATCTACCCCTTCTTATCAAGCCACAGGGATATCTCCTTTTAATTTGTAGAAAAGAAAAGGATTAAGCCATTTAGACCATATTCTCAAAATCAGACCCTTCATTCTACACCTCACAGAAGTTTCCTATGTGTGAAACTCTCTCAGCTGATCCAGAAAATCTTGCCAAGTTCAGGAGAAGGAGTCAACTCAAGCACCTTTCCTGCTAGCATTTAGAAGTTAGCTGACAGTGAAAAAGCAAACCCATTCCATAAAGTGTTACAGGATGTGAAATACCAGCTGCTGGAATAACTCAAACAGCCCTGGACATTTTTCTTGGAGGGCTTTCTCTTATGAAGACGAGTGACAACTCCGTCAGTTTTGCAACACCACCACCTACCCACAGGCCTTACATTCATTGGTCGATAGCAGAAAGAGATCTCAGAAATAGAAGCAATTACTTACATCTATAGGTCATCTCAAAGCTGTCGCTGATGTTCACAATATCAATCTGGGGAAGCAGCTTTGGGGGCTCTGTGAGTTGCGACAAAGCAAATCTAAAAGCAGCATGTTCCTGTGACTGCTGGTTTGGAAATAATCCCCCTGTGAGAAAAGGAAATACAACATGGTATCTGGGCAAGAAACAGGTTTCAGTTTCTCAGCAGCCCACACCAGACAGGCCCTTTTCTTCTGCTCATGTCAAACCCTCTAGCTGTAGTCTTTATGGAAGGAAACGAGAGTTCAGATAAACTTAACAGGACACTGAGGCTTAAGCTTCTACAGGTGAGCTTTGATACGACAAGGGCCTCCAACATCTATCACTCTGCTCACACATCTGAGCGTTCATCCCTCAGCTCAGCTCAGCTCAGGGAAAACTGGAGAGCTGCCGTGTGTCTCTTCTTCCTCTGGTGTGCAAACCACTTCGGTGACCTATGCTGTCACATGCACATAAACCCTCACTGTTTCTATTTTGCCCTGCTATCACAACCATTTCTTATCACAGAGTCTTATAGGACATGGGTGCTAATAAATGTTTCTTTAGTAAACCTAGCTCTAGGAGCCCATGGACTTCTCCAACATTATACCTCTTTACTTTGGCATTATACCTCTTTACTTTTGGTCTTTGGCCTGGCAAGAACTGCATGCAATTTAACCATTCCATTCCACTGCTTCTAAGATTTATTGCTTATTTCCTCTTCAAACTCTTGATTTGCTGCAAATAGTGGTTTACTTCCTTCAACACTCATGATCCCAGCTACCTAGGAATGACTTGTTACATAACAGATTACCATTGTGAGTATTTGCATGGTAGAACCCTGTATTTCATAAATGTGCGGTCTTAGGGATCTCAAGAGAATATGAGCATTCTATTCTAGTAAAAAGCACAGAAAAGGTGCCTACTGGCTGCTTCTCCACAAAACAAGAGTGCAAGGGCTAACCTTTGTGTTTACTGTAGACATGCAAACCAGTTAAGATACATTTCTAGGGATTAAAATCAGCTATTTCCAGAGACTGAACTATAACGAATGCTCAGACAGAAGTTCATCCTGGATCCAGCAGAAATCACAGCCCCAATATAATGTACTTCTAACCACTTATATAGTGAGTACATGTTTGTTATTAAGAACTACTAAGTACAGAGCAATGCTTTCATTAGAGATCACACAAGTAGAATCAGATATTAACTGATGGCAGTGACATTTTTCAGCATTTGTTCTACAATTTCATGTTTCAACCTTTTATTTGAAAACTAAACACTGGTTTAACCAGTCAAACAAGCATATTGGGGACAAATTTGATAAATAATCTGCAGAGATACATGAGTGAGCATCCCATATGCAGGCACACAAACCACTCCAGGTGTTTCTACCCGTGGCAAAATGTACCAGTGTATCTGGAGAAAGCCAAGTCCACATCTCAGCACTCATTTCCTATAAGGCTCTGTGATAAGAAATGGGTATGGTAACAGTATACCCTTTGCACTCAGCAAAGTATGGGCAATACATGCATACAAACACAAACAATGCCACATGTTAGAGCAAGTGATTTATACATGTACATATGCCCCATTTTAAAGAGTAAACACAATAAAAACTGTGTTCTTGATTCTGAGGTTATACCCTCCTCTCAGATGACCACACCCCAAGTGTTTCCCTGTCCTCTTCCCCCTCACCTGCAATGAATGAAAGAGGAGATGGGAAGGTGGGGAGGTTGAAGGCTAGAGGCTGGGCTGCAAAGGAAGTCTCTCCCAGAAGGCAGGAAGTTTTGCATGTAAGACGCTAACACACATATACATCCACACTTTAGAATGTAGCTTAACAGGTGTCAGGAAACAACAAGTTACTCCACGGCCACTCCAGCCACACTGGAGGCCAGCTTGCTGGAGAGGCCAGGAGGACACTAGTCCTACAGCACATGTGCTCCCCAACAAACACTGCCTGCCCCACAGTATCCCCACAAACACACACTCACACGAAGAACACAAACTCCCAGCAACAGAACTTTCCGTGTGGAACTACCTCCCTATGGGGGAACGAAAACAGAAGCCAAACCAACCAAGAAAGCTCCAAGCTAAGCAGTTTGCTTGCTTTGCAACACACGCAGCCCTGAAATGCTGCTGGTCAACCTGAATCCCTGATCCCTCCTGCAAACATGCTGTTATGGGTGGCACTGCTCGTGTTTGTTTTGCTTTTCCCCATTTTCGTTAGGAATAGCAGTATCTGTTAGATGCCCCCCCAAATACAGCGAGTGTCGGGGTCCTTTTGGAAGCACAACAAGTGGGGAGTAGAAACAGGAAGCAGAAAGCCACACAGCATGCAGCATGTTGAAACCTGCCTCCAAGTTGAGAGAATGGAGCCCAGTGATGGGGACCACTAACAGAGGAAAGGAGCATGTGTGCGAGTGTGTGTAAAAGGTACACAATGTCTGTGGACAGAAAATTAAGGCGGGGGACGGGCAATTGAAGGCATAGAGAAAAGGCAGGCTGAGAAGCTTCAAGACTGTGAGACGGGGCCACCAGCCCATCAAGGCAGACAGCGCAGAGAAGGCAGCTAGGGAGTCCAGAGCCAGAGAGAGAGCCCCCTTGCCTTAGCATCGGGGCATCTGGCATCATTTCAGAGGCTGCCACAAACCCAGCACCCTTCACCCCTTTAAGAGGGTTTCTTTCTGCTCCACCAGCTAAGACATCACTGTCCCCCTCAATTAAACATATATGTGTATTTTAAATATATAATCGCACACATGCATACACATACCACTCATATTTACATCAATAAGCAAAATCGAACATCATCCACCAAGCAGTGTAGTTAACTCCTTAAATACCCACCATTTCTTTCCTTGATACAGCCTGATGATGATGATTATTATTATTTGACTACAAAGCAGTGTTTCCTCCATTTCACATGCTCATGGCTGGAGTGTGAGTGGCGTGTGTGTTTCTCTGTGTGTGCATGTGAGTGTGTGTGGATGTGTGTGTTTACATACTTCCCTTTGGCCCCTCATCTCAAGAGAAGCCCCCTCCCCACACCGACAGCCCAAGTCCCCCTCCCATCACCGCACAGCTTTAGATGGCTAAGCACAACAGCTCTACTGGAAGCGGGCACAGATTCCCCCAAACCACTGGCCAGACCCAGAAAGTCCCTCCCCAGGTGGCCCCTCTCACTCACCGATCTGGATATTGTTGGGGAAATTGGCACCTACTACCGTGCCTAGGAAACCGGTGCAGAAGAAGGCAAAAATGTGCTGCATATTCCTTTTTGCATTGGCGAAAAAGAAGCCCAGGTCCAGTCATAGATTTGGTGTTTCCCCCCCTTCCCTTTATTCCTCTCGTTCTGCCTCTTCTCTTTTTCCTCCTGCCGCTCCTTCCTTCCTCGCTCGCTTTCTTCCTTCCTTCTGCGAGGTTTGTCTGTTTCCCTTGGAATCGGAGCACTTAAACTGCAGCATTAACACCAACTGACAGCCAGATTAACTGAGCACAGAAGAGAGAAGCCCGTCCTCAAGCTAGCTGGAGTGCTCGCTCCCCCTCTCCTCTCCTCTTGCAGCCTGCCTCTCGCTCCCTCCCTTGCTCTGCTGGCTCTCCCCCTCACACTCACACAGGCAGCGAGCTCTATGCTAATACCCACCAAGGAGAGGAGCTAGCTCCGAGTTCCACAGCTGACCTCTTCTGCCTAGCACCCTCTGCCTCCCTCCCCCCTTCATCATTCTTTCCGTGTGTGGGGCTGGATGGGGAGGAAGTGATATGTGGAGCTCGGTCCAGACAGGGGTAACCCCACAACCCCCATCACCCTCCCCCATCTTCCTCAGCTTCTTCCCCTAGCCCCCTAGCCAGGCAGATGGTGCCAGGAATGTGGGTTCAGCTATAAGTCGGTAGATGGCAGGGGGTCCCCACAACAGTCCTGGATCCACCCACTGCCTGATCTAGGTCACTTTTTCTAGGAGTGCACGGGGCTGCGCTCGGTTGCGCTGGATATATCTCCTGCACTCCACTGGCCCAATTATTCCTACAACTAATTCCTGAGGGGGAGACCCTAGAAATCCCTCCTAGAAAATTTAAAGAAAAAAAAAAAAAAAGAGGCTTTTTACCCTTAATGGGAGGAATGACAGAAAGAAACAGGAAGATTCTGAATGATTGGCAGCTGCCTAGATATGGACATTTGGAAGACTGTCTACATTTGCAGTCACAACTGGTGGTCTCTCTTAAACCCTAAGTGTTTTTAAAGTGGCCCCCTCCTCCTTCTGCGTTTCCACAGGAGCCTATAGCATCAGAATCCTGTGGGTGTACAATAAAGGCTAAGGATACTTACACAGAGCAATTACATGAGTCATTTTGCAGAGATTCTAGTGAGAGGATTCAGGCAGCTTTCAGTTATGTCTGGGCACTGATCATGTCCAGTATGAGCTGGAACCCTCAAGACCATCTTGGACTAGAGCTTCAACTGTAAATAACCTGTAAACAGACCAATTGTGTTCAGGAATTCGTCAGGGTCTTCAAGGAACAGTGATTAGCAGCCACAGAAAACATTAGTTTATACAGCAACCGAGTCGGATCCGACTCGATGGCACTTGGCTGGCTATACCCACACCAACCCTGTGATGTGGCTATGTCCCCATTTTACAGATGAAAAAAATGAGACCCCGTGGATTAAATTATAGTAACACTGGCCTACCAAGACGGAGCCTGGACCTTAAGGTCTCATGTACACTCCAAACTGTGAACTTCCTCTGGGCATCAACTGACCCATGGCCATGACCAGGCTTCTGCCTCAACAGAGAATAATCCAGGAAAAAGGAAAGTTCACGTTTCATTCATTTGGAATGAGGAAGAAGAAACTTTGTCACCTGAACAGGTCACGTTAGCCAGGGACTCCCCAGTTTTCTCAACAACAGTGATCCCACAGGACAGTTACAAGGGCTGGAATTTACAAGAAATATTTGACTGTGTTCTGTGGAGATCCCAGACTAGGAACAGCTAAACGGAGGCTGGATACTTTATCATTTCCTGTGCACTGTCACATATATTAATTAGCTTAAGTGCTTTTTAAAGCTAATGTTTATTCATTATTTACCATGTACCAGGTACTAGGTTAAGACTGCATATGATGCATTTAATTATACAACAAGCTCTGTGGCAGGTAATTTCATTCCCATTTTATAGATACAGGAACTGAAATCTAATAAGGTACCTGAGGTTCCACTGCCATCAAGGAGGAGATTGAGGACTTCAACTCAGGAAACTGTCATCAGGCCCGGGCTCTATACCACTGGGCTCTGCTAGCAGTAAGCCCTGGGCAGTGATATTTTAGCAGGAGTGTGAGCGTCAGCTTGGGACAGTGTGAGAACAGAATCAGGGACAATCACCTCTAAGCTGCCTCTCAACAGTGCAGTCTGTGTTTAGATAATCCTATTTTGAAATATAATTTCCCATTTGCATTTTTTTGTCTTTTACTATTTTGGATGGCGCCTGGGGATCTTTTAAGTTCTCCGAGCTTTGTGCCTGGTAATAATAATAATTAGGCTGTCACTGAAGGCTTTATGCCTCTCTGTTTACCTTTCAGAGGAAGATCATCAAGTCTTTTACAAGGATTAATTAGCAAAACTTCATTGCTCACCTGTAATAGTTAACAATTGTTTTCCTTTCTTGTGGGGGTAGGAGTGGCTTAAAGCAGGCTCAAAAATGTGTTTTAGTGATCCTTATAAATTGTATGGTCAAGTGGATCTTCCTAAAATATAGTTCTAACTATGTCACTGCCCTGCTCAAATATATCCAAATATTCCCCTTGGCCTATTAATAAATAGTTGTTCAGTGATTAAATAAACATTGAACTAGCACATTTCAAGCTCAAGTATTTAGGTCAAATTACACGTAGGTTCAACTGTTTGTCACACTTTGTTTCAAAAATTTCAATTCAAATGTTGGTGGGGAACCTACTCTGTATCCAACAGCATGCTAGGTGCTGGGGAGATACAGAAGGCATCAGACAGCCTCCACCTGAAGGCAGGTGAATGCAGTGGAAGAGAACTGTCATCCAAGGCAGCCCATGACAAGCTCGTTAATAGGTATGTAAACACAACACTTGGAGAGCAAAAAAGGAAGCAACCAACATGTCTGTCTGTGAATCCAGCAAGGCTTCAAAAGAGTTGGACCATGAAGGATGAGAAAACCACGGGCAGAAGGCGAGAGCTGGGGGAAGACGTGCATGTAGAGCAAACAGCACCAGCAAGGCTGGAGGCAGAAAGGGTGCCTGATGCTCTATGAGCCTGGTGTCTCTGGCGTGAAACAGGAGGATAAAACCCAATGCCCTTGAGTTGATTCTGACTTATAGCAACCCTACAGGACAGAGTAGAACTGCCCCATAGAGTTCTCAAGGAGTGCCTGTCGGATTTGAACTGACAACCCTCTGGTTAGCAGCCATACCACTTAACCACTCCGCCACCAAGGTTTCCGGAGGGTAGGATGGAGGCACATGAAGTCTGGAACAGGTATGAGTCAGGGTTTGTAAGTCCCTGAATTCCTGATGGGTGATGTTGAGTGATGAGGTGTCTTTAGTCTAACAGGTACATTACCAGGAACATGGGTAAGAAGGAAGAGGCTGACTGCGGATACAAGGTGATTTCTTCTTTTCCTCAGTCTCCATGGTGAGGCCCACATACCAAACCGTCTCTTCCTCCAGATAATCCATTCTGATTCCATCCTTCATTAGTTCATCAGGCTATCTCACTTTCCACTCCCCAACCCTATCTGTCAAACGGCAGTTGTCAAATACTGTCTTGATTCTTCCTAATTTGTTGCCAACAATGGCCAAACAATACTGTCTTGATTCTTCCTAATTTGTTGCCAACAATGGCCTAAAATATATGACACAATTGATTCAGATGGCTCAGCTGCGTACCAAAAAAGCTAGATATTTAAGTCCATCCAGAGGAATCTTGGAAGAAAGGCCTGGCAATCTACTTCCAGAAGGTCCACCATTAAAAACCTTGTGGAGCACAGTTACACTCTGATACGCATGGTGCTACCGTGAGTTGGAGTTGACTTGATGACAACAGATTTTTTTTGCATCCCTAGCATCTTATTTGATCCTCTCAATGACACCACAAAGGTAGAGACCAGAATATATTTTGCAGACAAAGTGGGGCTCAGAGTGGTTAGATGTTTGTTTCAGGCGGTGGTTATCAGTTGGAAGTGATTTTGTCTCTCCAGAGAACACACAGTGTCAGAAGGCATTTTTGGTTCTTACACCTGGAGTGTGGCACGCTATTGCCTTCTAATAGGTAGAAGCCCAGGATACTGCTAAACATCTGGCAATACACAGGGTAGCCACCCTTCCAAAGAGTTATCCAGTCCCAAATATCAGTATTGCAGAGGTTGAGAAACTCTGGCTTAAGGGGACACAGCAAGTGTTACAACAGGAATTAGATATGAAGACATCTTTTGTGGCCTCCCTTTCTGACATGCTGCAGGAAGATTAGGTTCATCTTCTTCAAAGACTTCTATTTTAAAATGGGATCTCTAAAGATGGGCAAACCTTGAAGTCCAGAGGGACGAGTCCTGATGGAGAGACTCCAGGCAGGTGATAGGAAAACCTTTCTAACACTGCTCAGATTGTGCTCGACAGACAGCGTGGCACCTACTCCTAAGATCAGTTACGACCTATCCTATTTCGTATCTTTGGTTTACTTTAATTTACATTATCAGGTAGTGAAAGTATCTTAAGATTTATTTACTTGGCTTTGGACTCTGGCAGTCAGTTCTATCCTGGCCCCTAGGGTCTTCATGAGTCGGATTAAGGGCACTTGTCTTGAATTGTTGAATTTCAAAGGGATTTCAAATTCAAATGCCTACTTAGGCAAGGCAGGCTAGTGAAGAGAGCTGAGGGGAGGAGAGAGAGGGAAGCGAGCATAAAGAAAACTAGGGAGTCCAGGCTCCATCACAAGGTGGTTGCAGGTCCTTGAATGACAGGCAGTTGTTGCCATCAGAATATTTAGGCTTGCTATGGTCAAATCTTCTGATTTTTTTTCCCCAAGAGCAAATAGAAATCTAGATTTCATCTCTTTTAAATTATCACATACAACTTCATTGCAAGGACTAGAGAAAAGCAGGGTGTTTCAGGATGCGAACTGGCCCTCAGGCATTGTGTGCTGATTCTGGTTCCATGGAGTCAGGAGACAAGAGTCTAACTACCTACCTCGATATCAATTTGGGAGGCACATCCGTTTCTCCTTTGTTTTCTTGTCTATACAATGAGATTGGATGGAGTGATAGCTATAGGTCATCCCAGTTCTTACAGCTCTGACATGCTGTTTGCTGCCATCTATTTGATGACAGGGACCAGGGACAGGAAATACAGTGTAAGGCATCGGGTCTGAGAGTCCTGTGTTCTCCTCCGTCTCCCGTTACTTGTGGCTATGTCATTTGAAGCATCACTTCCACTCCCTCAGCCCACATCTCCACCTGCAAGATGAGGGGCTTGTACCAAGATTTCTTCTGACTTAACTTTCCAGGCTTCTAGTGTGTGGAAATGCATGAGTAGGAAAAAAAAGAAAAAGAAAGAAAGCACATCAAGTTTATGATCTGCGAACACCGCCAGCCAACAAATTGGTGAAAATGCAGAGAGCGGGTGCCTCTGTGGCTTTAGAAAGGCTCCGTTTTCAAAGACATGAAAAAAATAATAATGATAATATTTTTCATGCTTTTAGTACAATTCATACAGTGGATCCCAAAATACTCCACAGATTGTGCGTGTGGTAAGAACACCACCCCAAAGAATGTAATTACCCACCCTGGAATTCTGCCAGGTTTAACAGCATTTTCTGCCTCTTTTTTTTCCCCTTTCAGTCTTCCCTCCCCTTCTCACACAAATGACAGCATTTTCATAAGCCCTCAGCATTACTAGGTAATTAGGGAGCAGCACAAGTTCTGGAAAACACCCTGGGGCAGGATCAAACCCTGAAAAAAAAGGGTCTATTCCAGGGGGAAGCTCCTACGCAGTGCCATCTTGTCTGGTAGAAATGGGAGACAGTGGTAGGTGTGCTAAACTAGTGGGTGTTTCAGAAAGGCCACCTGGACAGCATACACAAGGGCGGGTATCCACAGAGAGCACTTTCCATGGATCTCTGCAGCTTACCAGGCCCTGGACCATAGGCAAGAGAGCCAAGCTTTTATCATTCTCCTCATGAGTGGTTTGAACTGAGCCACTTAACCCATTTGCCTCTGTGTCTTCATCTATGAAATGGGTATAATGGGAGGACAAACTTCATGGGGGTTGATGAAGGACTGGGCAAGGTTCCAAGCATTTACGTTTCGAAGTAAGGGAGGACTCTGGCAACTATTATTATTATTGAGGTTTTGAACTGCCATCAAGTTAGCCCCAACTCATGGCAACTCTGTATGCAACAAAATGAAATGCTGTCAATTCTTGGTCCTTATACCATCTCCATGATTGTTTGCAAACTGAACTGTTGTGATCCACAGGGTTTTCACTGGCTGATTTTTGGAAGTAGATAGCCAGGCCTTTCTTTCTAGTCTGTTGTAGTCTGTAAGCTCTGTTCAAACCTTTCAGCATCGTAGCTACACACATGCTCCACTAACAGACAGGTGGTAACGGCACATGAAGGGCATTTGTTTGGAATCAAACCCATATCTCTCTCATGGAAGGTGAGAATTCTCCTGCGGAACAATCACTGCCTTAAGGACATTATTATATGTAGCTAAAAAGTTATTATTCTTGCCTAATGGTTAGCATCTAGATTCACCCTGGCATTTAAGGCCTTCCATGGGGGTTCCAGTCATCCTCTGAAATCTCCTATAGCTTAGCTCACTAATCATCTATTAAGCCACCGCATTTGTCAAAACGTTTGCTGGGATCAGGAGTATACACGTTTCTGATTCTATCACCTTTCAACCTATTCCTGCCCTCATTCCTCTAAATAGTACCTGCATTCATGTCAGGCCAAGAACCTTAGGGTTATCATGAGAGACACACCCCACTTTTCAATCCATCAGCAAGTGCTACAGAGTGTTCCTTCAAAATAGCCAGAATCCCACCACTTTCTCCCACCTCCGGATCATTCCACCCTCCTCTCTCACCTGACCCATGGCAACTTTTGCTGTCTTCTTATGCCCACAGGTTCTGTATCTCCCCCAACCATGCCACCATGGGAACATAATTAGTTTTCTATGTAGCAGCTAGAGTGAAACATTCAGAATTAGAAGTCAGAGTTTGTCACTCCAGTTCCAAATTATTCAGGAGCTTCACATCATGCTTAGAATAAGATCCAAAATCTGGCTCTTGGCTGTCTCCTGGACCCCACTTCCTAGTCCTTCTTCCCCTTGTTCACACCACTCCAGTCACATTGGCCTTCTTGCTATTCTGTGAACACACTAGCCACCATCCTGTTTCAAGCTCTTTGCACTTGCAACTCCCTTTGCCTAGAAAGCTCCTCCAGCAGAAACCTACAGTGCTTCTCCTCTTGCTGCATTCAGTACAGTACTGCATGTAAAACAGTACCCCATCCCTACCATCACTGTTATCTCTCTTTCTCTGCTTTATTTTTCTTTGTAGCATTTATCACTCCCTAACTACATTATAAGAGACTCTGGTGGTATAGTGGCTAAGTGCCACAGCTGCCAACCAAAAGAAAGGTTGGCAGTTCAAATACGCCAGGCAATCCTTGGAAAATCTAAGGGCAGTTCTACTCTGTCCTATAGGGCCACTAAGAGTCAGTATTGGCAGCAATGTATTTAACATTATGTGGAGACCTACTGGCACAGTGGTTAAGAACTATGGCTGCTAACCAAAAGGTTGGCAATTCAAATCCACTAACTACTTGTTGGAACTCCTACAGGGCAGTTCTAGCCTGTCCTATAGGATTACCATGAGTCAGAATTGACTCAAAGGCAGTGTTTCTGTTTTCTTTTTAACCACATTATGCAAAACCTGGTTGGTGCAAATGGTTACCAAATGCACTGGACTGCTAACCCCAAAGCTGGCAGTTTGAATCTATCCAGAGTCAGCTTAGAAGAAGGGCCTGCTGATCTAGTTTCTAAAAATCAGCAACTGAAAACTGTATGAAGCACAGTTCTACTCTGATATTTGTGTCAGAGTAGACTAAATGTCAACTAGTAATCACATTATATATTCCTTTATTATTGGACCTACTGCTAGAATGTGTCTTGTTCATTCTGGTGCTTAGAATGGTACAAAACACAGGGTAAATTCTCAATAAACATTTGCCAAAAGAATGAATGAAGTACCCTTACTTCTTTTTACTACATTCTAGTTTTTCAACTCAGTTCAATTGTCATTTCTCCATGATGCCCCACCAAACCCAACCAACCCACCAGATTTTTGCCTCCTTCACTGTCTGAGTTGCTTATCATTTACTGCTTTTAATTAGCATTTACTATCTTCATGGGAGAAAGCAGTCTTAGGCTTTCCCACTGAACTTGCAGTCCTTTAGGGGCAGAAAGCATGCTATAAAATAACAAAAGCTTTTTTTTTTTTTTGAGTACTTACTCTGTGCCAGGCACAATGCTAGGCTCCATATCTACATCATTTCATGTGATGCTCACAGCAGTCCTCTAAATCAGGAACCTTTATTACCACCAGTTTACATATGCAGAAGGGCAGGCTGGGAAGTTAAGTCACTTGCCTAAGTTTATATAGCTATTTAGAGGCAGGGCTGGAATTTCAATCTAGATCTGCCTTGTTTCCCAGACTAGTTATCTAATTGCTGTCTAACCGCTATGTCCATCAATTTGGCCAGTTTGCATTGGGCAGACACACATACGTGCACAGTTCTTCCAGAAATGCGAAGGGTTTTGCCTTAGGACACATCACTTGGTAAAAGTCTGGTCTAGTGAATCTACAAAAGAACCTTTTGCTGTCAAGTAGATTCCAACTCACGTGACCCTATAGGAGCACCTGGTGGATTCCAATTGCTGATCTTTTGGTTAGCAGCTCTAATCTTTTTCCATATGTAAGTCAAAATCCCATCCTACAGTAGTTCGGTCACAATGTTGTCTGGAAAGGGCTCAGGAAGCCTCTCAGAAAACACTTTCAAGAGTGGGTTTGCTTCAAATGACAAATGTGTTTTGAAAAAGGAGACAACTTAGTGTTTCTCTCCTCTCTGCAGTGGCCCCCTTTGATCAATGACAAACAATAATTACGGTGCTTGTTGTACCTCCCACCCCAACCCCACAGCCAAAGAGGGATTTTAATCAATTTTCAGGCGACTCACAACATATACAATTCTAATTGACCATCATATTTCTACTATTCAGTCTCCCTGCTTGCCAAACCTCTAACCTCTCCCTTATCACTCTAAACCAAATAACAAACAAACAAAAACAAAACCCAATAAACCCGGTGTCATCTGGTGGATTCCAACTCATGGTGACCCTATAGGACAGAGTAGAACTGCTCCACAGAGTTTCCAAAGATCGCCTGGTAGATTTGAACCGCTGACCTTTTGGCTACTAGATGTTGTACTTAACCACTATGTCACTAGGGTTTCCTTATCACTCTAAGAGAGACAAAATCATGCAGAAGAGTTGGGGGTTGGGGAGGCCAGAGGTGGTGCATTTCTCTTACGTGGAAGAGAAATAGGTAGAAGTTAGGGATGGAAAGAATTTTCAGATCATGGAGTCTAACAACTTCCCTTTACAAATGAAATAGGTGCTCAGGAAGGCTAAGTGATTTGTCTTGAATCATCTAGCCACAGAGTGGCAGATCAGGGATTTGAAACTCCAGCTCAGAAAGCAACATTTCAGTGTTGTCATAGTGAGACCAGACATAAGGCTCATTTAGACAAGTTACAGTAATGATGATAAAACTACAACGCACAGAAATGCAGATTATAACATGAGAAAAGGCCTGAGTTAGATGGCTTTACAGAAGAGGCAGATGGATCCTCTGGGGACTGTGACCTTACTGCATTTCATAGCTCTTATGGGAACCTTTCCACTAAAGGTGTCTGAGATAACGTTGTAACATAAAAGACAGGGGATATCAAATGGTTAGCCTGCCTGTTATCACCTGCACAGATGGAAAAAGCCTTACCTGAGAATAAATACAGGCAAGAGTTTGTGCAAATTCCCTCAGCATCTTTAACATAACCCATTGCTGTAGAGTTGATTCTGACCCATAGTGACCCTGTAGGACAGAATAGATCTGCCCCATAGGGTTTCCAAGGAGCAACTGGTCAAGTCAAACTGCTGACCCTTGGTTCACAGATCAGCTCTTAACCACTATGTCACCCAGGCTCCTGTAAACTCCCTAAATGAGACTTACTATCCTCCTTCTTCTCCACTCTACATATCCTTCCCCTCACATGTCCATTTTTCCCTTTGATGGGCATCTTTCATAAAGCATTCCCTGAACTTCTCTTTCCTCTTCCATTCTCCTTCCATTTAATATTGCTACTGGGATAGACTCACATCTTTGGTGACCCCCAAGCCGTTATAACGCTGGCCACTCTCTTCCACCATCATTCCCATTCTGTAAGGCAGGCAGACAGAAAAACCAAACCAACCCTGCTTCTACTGAGTCAATTCCTACTCATAGTGATCCTTGAGACAGTAGAACTCCCTGTAGAGTTTCCATGGAGCACCTGGTGAATTTTAACTGTTGACCTTCTGGTTAGCAACCATAGCACTTAATTGCTACACAACCAGGGTTCCCAAGGCAGGCATGCCAGTAAGGAATTAATATCTTGGGGGAAAATCAAGGACACTGATGCAACAATGTCATCAACAGCAACTAACATTTATCATCATGTGCAGGACACTGTGCAAAGCACTCTATGCCTATTACACCACTTGATTCTCATAATGACCCTATAACGCTGTGGTAAGTCTCGTGTTACAAGTGGGGCACATCCTAGTCTGCTAGCCTTTAAAGCCTTTGTCATTCATCACTAGGTTCTGTGTGCCACAGAATTCTGCTAGAAGCTTTACACGTTATGTCATTTCCCCTGCACACTCTTTATAAACAACTCTCATTTATGCAACAATTCATGACGCTAACTCAGGAAGCTAGTGTACCAACCTAAGGCCATACAACTAGTAACTGGTGAAACAAGGACTTCACCGGTTCTTTTCCCTCTGTTTAACACTGCCAGTTTCTGCTTCCGCTCATGTTTCTCATTTCAGGGAGGCCAGCAGTCTCCCATCTGCCTCCCACACTCACAATCAGGCAAAGGGCCCCACTTTCTACCTCTGACTGTTGAGGTCGGACCCTCAGGTAGAGTCAACGACACCCAGAAGTATATGGATTGCATGGCATGCTTAAAAGCACAGAGTACTTGAGGTAAATAAAACTTGATTTCACGATATAGTCTTCTATTATTTTTATAGCCAAAGTACAGTATTTCAATGACGCTAATGTCATCCTGGCCTTGTGGACTCTCCTAGGAAAACTAAGCACTATTCATTTACAACATTCTGTACTAAAAAACAAACCATTATCTGTTCATAATGTTTCCTACCTGATTACAAGCTAAAACACTCTCCAGACTCAAACCAACAGTGAGACTTCAGTTCCTAGGCAAACTATTTAAGGTACACGACCCCTTTCTATGGGAGGACAGCTATGGAATCTCCTTCCTAATGACAGAAGCTATAACACCTGGTGAAAGCCACCAGACGCCCTGACTGCAGGGGGTTGAGTAGACAAGGAAGTGCTTGGGCAGGACAAATGGCATCTGGAAGCAGAGGTCTTACACCCAGTAATGACCTTCCTCACTTAATGCTAAGAACCAGCTGGAGAAGAGCAGATTTGCCCTGGAAGCTAAATACAATGATGTTCTTTTCCAGCCAGACCAAGACCGCACACAACATGATGAGCTGCAGCACTGGGTAGGCTGTGAGTCAGGCAGCTTCCAGTGGAACCAGTGTTGCCTCCAAAGCACATGGGCCCCGGCGCTGCCTGCTTCCTGCTTGTTAGTACCGTAGACACTCCTGGAATAGAAATATGCCTCAGATGTCAAGATAGCTCAACAAGGGGCAAAAGTGAAAAACAAAAAAAAAGGCAGAGCAGGGGCAGCAGAGTCTGGAGGGCAGACCTAGAGATTTCTATACTCCCTAAGATACATACATACGCCACGCACGCTGGGTTCCTGAGAGGCAAAGGCGGTCAAGGTCTATGGCGCGGGGGACAGATCTTCCTGGATGTTACGTACCTTGGCCCTTGCCTTCACAGTCTCCATCGGGTGGCTCAGGGAGTTGCCTTCACCACAGTTGTGTTATCTGTCTCACACACTTGCAGCACTGTGTCCATCTGTGTGTCTGTGATGATTGAGCAGGGCACAGGGACCCACTGCTGGAAAGCTTTGTGTATGGGGAGGGGGTTTGGTTGGAGGGCATAAAACACCACTTGACATTTTCAACAGACAATTTCACTCTAAACTATCAGGTGGCACTCTGCTCTGGAACACCCCTATGGGTCACGAGCTCCTTATAACCCAGGACTTTATCTTTACCCACTAAAGCTGACCAGCTCCTTCTGCTTTGCCATCCTCCCTCCATTCAGCCCTCCCCACCCCAACCTCCAGTCTGACTCAGCTTCAGCTTGTCCGAGGGATGAAACAATCTCTCCCAGAGGAAGTCCCAGTGGCAGCTGACCCACCTCTACCGGCTCTGACCTCACCAGAGGAGGTAGAGGACTTGACTCAGGACTGGAGCCCTGGAAAATGAGGACCTCAAGGGGCTGCCTGGGGAATTGCAGTTACCAGCTCTTTTGCACTGTGAGATTCCAGACGCTGGGCAGCCCACAGAGCAAGAGAGGAAAACATCTTCTATTCTCGCTTCAAAGACAGAAGAACAGAGAGAATAAGCAAGCAGGTTGTTCAGGGACTGTTCAAGGTCAGGTGTGTCTGTGAGTACGTGTGTGTGTGTGTAGGAGGGGGTGATCTCTACAACCTGGGCTCACAGGGCCAGGGCCAGGTGAAGCAAGTCTATCGGAGACCTGAGCCACTTCCTCCTGAAATGCTGCCAGAAGAGCTCAGACCCCTGTGGGAGGCCACTCCTGCTCCAGTTCCTACGTGTTCTACTTGGCTGCCCACCAAGGGGGTAGGGATGGAAGCAGCTAGCAAAATTCAGAGCAGCATTCTGGACACAAGATCCAGGAATATCTGCCAGGTGTGAGGAGACAGAGATGACAGCTCTCCCTCCTCATACCCTCCAGACAGCAAGATAAGCAGCTGTAGCTGGAGTTACGGCTATGGCCCAGAGAACTAGGGAGCAGCTTTGCCTCCTCTTGATTCAGTTCCAGCGTTTTCTGTCCTCTTCACCCAAGTCTAGCTTCTGTCCACTCTCTTCAGACTGGCCATGTTCCCCTTGAGTCTATAGGCTCTTCTACAAACCACCCTCCATAGCTGGTGCCTATTTCTTTCAGGTGCAAAATCTGCCCCTGACTTGTCATGGATTGAATTGTGTCCTGCTGTTTTGTGATTTTCTTGTGTTGTAAATCCTAATCTCTGCCTGTGGTTAATAGACTGGATTATGTTAAAGAAGATTAGGGTCACCTCCCTGCTCCAATGTAAAGGGAGTTTCAAGTGTGGCTTGTATCACCTTTTAGACTTTTATCCTACAGGAGTTAAAAGGAAAGCGAAGCAAGCAGAGAGTTGGAGACATCATACCACCAAGGGAGCAACTCTGAGAGCAGAGCACATCCTTTGGATCTCAGGTTGCTGTGCCACGATGCTCCCTGACTAAACAGAGACTGATACAACCCAAGGACATTCTCCCAGAGCTGATAAAGAGGGAAAGCCTTCCCCTGCAGCTGACACCCTGAATTTGAACTTGCAGCCTACTGGACTATGTAAAAATAAACTTTTCTTTGTTAAAGCCATCCGGTAGTGGTGTTTCGGCTAGAGCAGTACCAGACGACTCAGACATTTTTGAATTCTGTAGTCCTCACATCCAAGGAAGATACCCAGAGAGCCATCTCAAGTAACGACAAGGAACCTGGGGACAGTGAGAGAGCTAGAACTTGAGTGAGAGCTTTAACTGACAGCAGGAGCTGCCTATCATACATTCTCTGAGCTGAGAACCAGAGGCAACACTAACAAGATGCCTGAAGCCTGAAGCCGAAGCAGTGGGGCCGACAGGGGAGGGAGGTTTGCAGTAAGTGGCGGGAGACTAAAGAGAAGGATGAAGTGGGCTTTCTGGTTCCTGTCAGAGCCCTTGGAGTGAGTCGGAGGCGGTAGTAGGGCAGGTGACGTTAGTTTTTTAACCATCTTCAACCAAAACCATGGAGATGACCTAGATGTTAACTTAAGAGAATGCCTGTCAGAGCCAAGCTTTTCAAAAATGAAACCACAATGTTGACTATGGACCCAGCCTCTGGAGTCAGAAAGCTGGGTTTGCAGTCAACTCCAAGGGTTAGTTGACGTGTGTCCTAGAGTAAGTTGCTTTATCTGCCTTAGCCTCCACTTCCCTGTCCGTAAAAGGGGGTATCACACATGGTGTCACTACATACCTCATTGGGCTGTTGAAGGGTTAAATGAGAGAAAATGTCCAGGCACAGTTCATGGCACAATGCCTAGTAGGCAGCTGACCTTCAATGCATATTCATGGTTAACTATAATTTGTAAGCATCTTATTTGTGCCAGTACTAAACTATGTTCTTGGGATGAAACCGCAGTTTCTAGCCTGTTTCGACTACAGAGAAAAGTAAACAAGGAATTTTTGAGGGGACGTGAGAGGTACCTTCCAATGAGGGGGGAGGAAGGTCCACAGTCTGGGAAGGAAGGCAATGTGAGGGTTCAAAGAGCAATCTTCGAGGCCTTTATAGAAGCAATGGGGGAATAGATGCTACCTGGAGAGCAGCCTTGGCAGAGCTGCTAACCCAAACCTTCCCGAGCTGACCGGCTAAGGGCTCTGCAGCACACTTAACCTGCTCAGGCTTGGAGAAAAGCGGAAGAAGTGTTTCTGGACACCCTGAAAGCTATATCAGGGAGGTCCATCCAGAACAAGATCTCTTTACTTAGGCTAAGACAGCTGAGTGCAGGAAAACACTTCTTCGTAAGAGACAGTATGGTGAAAGGATAAGATCTAAAGTGTCAGAGCCAAAGTCCCTCTCCTTGAATTCCCTACTCTAATTACTAACTTGGGGACCTTGGGAAAATCACTTCATTTCTTTGGGCCTTAGTTTTTTGTCTGTAATATAGCAGTGATAATAATACTGACCTCAGAGGCTTATTTTGAGGTTAATAACTGTAACAATATATCCGACACACAGTAAATACTCAAATGCTAGCTATGATTATCCCTGCCCCAAACCCTCTGAGCCTCTTGCTTCTCACAGCCTCACATTCCCAACCTTGTCTCTCGCTGAGTTTCACCACCCACTTCCATGGGAATTTCTGAGAAGGAAACTTGCAAGCTGTCTCTCCCTATCAGTGAGTGCCCTCTCCACTTCCAATAAATGGCTTTAGTTTTCTGCACTTTAATTCTAACTTCCATTCTACCATATCTTTCAGTCAAAGTAACACTCAGAATCCTGAGATTTAAGATTATCCTGGGGCTGATCAAACAGTGGAATTTAAAATACATGTGGCAGTGGCGGTGGTGGCAGTAGTGGCAGTGGTGGAGGCCATCACCGTGATGGCAGCGGTGGAGGCCATGGCCATGATGACAGTGGTGGTTGCCTGATGGTGGGGCAGCAGAGGATAAACAAGTCAGGTGAAAGTTGTGGCTTAGAGCAGTGGGGAGATGTGATTTTTTTCCCCCCAGGGGACACATTTGATTGTATCAGCTAAGGGTGTGGGCTGCTACTGACATCTAGTAGATAGAGGGTGGGGGTACTTCTATAAACATTCTAGAATGCACAGGAATGCTTTCACAACAAAAAATGACCTGGCACAAAATGTCAACAGTGCTGAGGTTGCAAACTGGTGTTTAAATGGAGATATTCTGGAGAGACTGAGGCCAGATTAAGGGAGGCAAACCTAAAGAGAGTCACTGAAGGCTTTTGCGCAGGAGAAGTGGTATGTTCTGTGTCGTGCTTTAGAGCGGTGAACTGTGGAACCTAAGCAGGAGTCACTTAGGAAGCCAGTGTGACTGCAATTAACAAGGCGAGTTCCAGAATTAGGGCATCAGAAGGGGGAAGTAAAAAGGAGCTGTTTGAATGGGAACTCAGCTCATGTATAACTCCTCTGTCACTTGTCTCCTCTATCCCCAAATCTTTTGTATTGCGGTTACATAAATATCATCTGCTTTTGGAACCAAGTAGCCCATTATGAACCTACTTTCACATATAGCTTTTTATCTTTAAGCTTAATGAATTTTTCCCCTTTTATATTTATTTAATTGTAAAGCACACAAAATATGTAAGTCAACTTGCAGTTACTTTAAAGAAGGCATAAAGGAGTAGGGTGACATAGGATTACTTTAGTAGTAATTATAATATTTTATTTCTTGGAGGGAAAAATGCCCTTCAAATCTGATACAGCTGAAATGTTTGCTTTATGTTTTCCTATAGGGTTGAAATATTTCAGATATATATATGCATATGGAAACCCTGGTGGTATAGTGGTTAAGTGCTATGCCTGCTAATCAAAAGTTAGCAGTGCAAATCCATCAAGCACTACTTTGCAGTATATATTCAAGGGTTGTGAGATTGAACTTGAATGTGATAGAATTGGCAAACATTTTCCATGTATTCTGTGTAAAGAGTTAAAGACTGAAAAACTATACATTAGGGTTTTGGTGTTACTACTGTAGGAGTATGGAGATGATAAGCAAGATAAGAATGGTGGAAAGTGGAAAAGGTTAAGTATGTGTGGATGTGTGCATACATACAAGCATGCCATTGGAGGGAGGGACTGTCAAGAAAGATGAATAGTTTTCTGGATACCCTAATCTGGGTTTCTGTAATGTATCTCTATTGAAGCTTGGTCATAAACAAGCCAGGTTTGGGTTTGGGAACCAAATGTCAAGGTTAGCTTTTGAGTCTTGGGTAGCAACTACCCATGGAAGGGGAGGGTCACTGGAGCCATGGAGAAAGTGAAAAGGGAGTAAAAAGAGACAAAGCCTGAAGACAAACTTTCAGAAATTATCAATGTTGTAAGGCATCGAGAGAACAGCCACCCCTGAATTACGGTGTTGGTGAAGAACTGAATGTGCTGGTGACTGGCAGAGGACCCAGCAACTGTCTTGAAAGAAACAGAATCCATAGCACTCGTTGGAAGTGAGGATCATGAGGCTTTGCCTCACATGTTTAGGACATTTTATCAGGAAGGACCATTCCCTGGAGAAGGATATTGTAAATGGTAAGGCAGATGGACTGTAGGAAAAAAAGGAAGAGCCTTGGTGAGATACTGATGCAATGTTGCAACAGTGGGCTCAGACCCAGCAGTGACTGTGAGGGTGGCGTAGGGGTGAGTAGGGCTTCCTGTTCTTGTTCACAGGGTTACTGTGAGTTGGAAGCTACTTGACACCACCTAACACAACAGAAGAGTAAAATGGTGACCCCATGGGTTACAGACTAAAACTGTTTTGCAGAGTTTTCTTGGCTGCAGTCTTAATGGAAGCAGACTGCCAAGAATTTCTTCCAAAGAGCTACGGGGTGGATTTGAACAACCATCCAGTAGTTTAAATGCTAATTGTGAACCTTTTGTGCCATCCAGTGACCCAGGACACATGGGATTACCTTGTGTTGGAATTGACTTGCTGGCAACTTTTTTTTTAAAAAGGATATATTAAAGGAAACCAAGGAGTGATTGCATGAGCCAGAAGAACGCAAGAAAAATACATTGTCATAGAAACAAATGAAGAGAGGATTTTTAAGAAGGAAAGAGTAGACAATGGTGTTAAAGGCTATAGAGAGAAAGAAGGCCAGGCTAAGAGGGAACATCAAATTTGATTACACTATTATATGGGCATAAGCTCTAGAATCCCAGTGGTTAAGCGCTTGACTGCAAGCCAAAAGGCTGATGGTTTGAACTTACCAGCTGCTCTGCAGAAGAAAGAGGTGACAGTCTGTTTCTATAAAGATACATAGCCTTGGAAACACTGTGGGTCAGTTCTACTCTGCGTTATATGGTCGCTATGGTTTGGAATTGACTCAGTGGCAACTGGTAGTTAATGGGTAGTTTTATGAAAGCAGTTTTTCTAGAGTAAGAGACTTCTCATTCATTCAAAGCTATCAGTTAAATATCTATTGTGTCATGATATAGTACAGGGATCTAAGGTTGAGTTAAAACAGGGTCCTTTGCACTCAGGAGCTCAAAGTCTGGTGCTTACATGTAAATAAATGGCATATAATATATAATTTATCACTACAAACCCTGATGATATAGTGATGAAGAGCTGCAGGTATTAACCAAAAAGGTCACCAGCTCAAATCTACCAGGTACTCCTTGAAAACTATATGGGGCATTTCTGCTCTGTCCTATAGGGTAGCTGTGAGTGAGAATTGACTTGATGGCAATAGTGTTTTTTCTTTTTCTTTTTTTCAATGACCAAGTCATTCATAAAATGTGATGAGACCACATTAGGGAGAGCTCCCTGGAGGAGGTGACATTTAAGCTAAATTTTAAAGGACAAAGGATGAATATAAATCAGCCACGTGAAGTGAAGGTAAGAGATGATGGAAAAGGACAATTTTCTAGGTAGAAGTATTAGCGTGAGCTTAAAGCCGAGAGAAATCATGGTTAGTTTTCAGGTAGCTAGAGGAGTTCAGAATGGCTGGAGATGAGCTCTGCTAAGCTGTGCCGATGCCAGACCAGGGAAGCCCCTGCCTGACATTTGGACCTTGCCCTGAAGTGGACCAGGGGATGTGTCATAGGAGAGGTCCAGCATGCTCACGTTTATGTCTTAACACAATTGCATAGGACAAAGCATAGCTTTAAATCATTACACCTGGTATCTAGCAAATAGTCAAAAACATTTTTTGAACTAATGAAAAAATGTAGAAACGATGAGTGTCAATCACTCATTCAAGACAGTGAATTTATGACACAAAAGTATAGAATGGCAACAGAGAGGAAGTAAGATTAAGAAAGAGTGATTCTGTGTATTTTCTCTGCTTAAAGAGCCACTAGTCTTAGATTATATAAAGCCAGGTCATTATTAAAAATGTGAATATATGAAAGTTTAAGAAAGTTCAAGTCACCAAAAAACCTTTCCACCATTAATACTTCTGTGACAACTTGTTTCTACACATATTTATGTATATACAGGCATACACATACTTACATATATGAATGGATGAGATCACTCCATGCCTGTTTTAACACTGATACATTTTGTATTGCTTTTGGTTGAGGGTGGGGAAATACTGAACAGATTTTTCTAATGAAAGAAATATCAAGTGGGGGAAGACAAATCAAAGATACATGAGAAAGGATGTGGCGACATAATTACAAAATCTACAGTATGG
Source organism: Heterohyrax brucei (assembly GCA_028571685.1). NCBI lineage: Eukaryota > Metazoa > Chordata > Mammalia > Hyracoidea > Procaviidae > Heterohyrax > Heterohyrax brucei. The sequence goes on along the minus strand of CM053141.1, from coordinate 170,472,925 downwards.
AGCACCCTTCACAACAAATGACCCAGGATATTCAACAAATGAATTGCAAAAAGAAACAAGGTGGGAGCAAGAACCTGCACCCACTGCCATTGAGTCGATTCCAAACTTATAGATTATACCAATCTTTACGGACACATCAACCAAATGCAAAGTGTGGACCTAGTCTGGATACTGATTTTAATAAATGATTAAAAAGAACATTACAATCATGGGAAGATTTGAACACTGATAGGACATTTGATACAAAAAAATCATTAGTTTTTGTGGGTTGTGATAATGATATTGTGGTTGTTTTATTAGGAGTTACTTATCAATACACTGAAATTTTGGTGGTTGCAATGGCAATGCCTGGGGATTTATTTCAAAATAACTCAGTGGGAGTCAGTGTTGGAGGTTTATAGGTTGCAAAATTGGCCATGAGTTGATACCTGGCGTAAATGGGTAATGCACACAAGGTGGTCCATTGCGATAGTCTCCTTGCATTTGTTTAAAAAAGAGACTCAGCAGGAAAGACAAAAAGGGCAGCAGTTGTTCAGTGGTAGAATCCATGCCTTCCCTGAGAGAGAGGGAGGATAGATTCCCAGCCGTTCACCCCACGTCTGTCAGTGGAGTGCTATGTATTGCTGGGACTCCAAACAGGTATAAGAGAACTTTCTGAGTGAGAGAAACTATGAAGAAAGGCCTGACAATCTACTTCCAAAAATCAGCCAATAACAACCTTACAGATCACAGTGCTGCTGTCCCCAACCTTTTGTGGAGACTCTACAGGACTGGGCAGAGCATTTTGTTCCATTGTGTATGGCATCGTCATGAGCCAAAGGCTGACTCAAAAGCAGATGACAACAAGAAATAGAGAATGAAAATAAACTCCTTATGGGACTGATCAGGTGACATTAGAGGGTATTTTATTTTTTAGAGAAGAAGAACATAGCATCCTCCTTGGAGAAATGGAGAAGGTGGACACCGGGAATCTGAGCTGAAGAGGAGGAATGGAAGGACTTCATCTTACAGGAGTTCACAGAAGGAGACAGCACCATCGTTAAGGGTAGTTGTATCAGGGAGATGAAGCAGATCAGGCTCAGGCGATTCACTGTGAAATAACAATAAGCTGTCAGTTAGAAATGGTAAAAAGGATTGTAGCACAGCACTAGGGCCCTTGCTGGGCTCAGGCAGCATGAGTTTAAGATAGATCCATGTGGCAGTTAGATCTTTAACCATCCAAGACCTAAACGTAGCAAAGGAGAGCAGAGAAAATAGTACATCTTCTCAGTTCTTTTTAGCTAAATGGCTTTCTTCCATTTCTCAGTGTCTCCAGTATTTAGTCTGAATCGTACAGTTAATCCCTAACATCTACACTGCTATTCAATAATTAGCTACGGTTCAGTGAATACTTACTATGTGCCAGGCACTGTGCTAAGGGTCTTCTGATAAGGATGTCATAATTTTGCACCGCTCATGGCGATGATATTTGTGATGCTGTAGCCCTGTTGCTCCATTGCTGTAGAGTCACCTCTGACTCATAGCAACTCTACAGAACAGGGCAGAACTGCCCCATAGAGTTTCCAAGGAGTGCCTGGTGGGTTTGAACTGCTGACATTTTGGTTAGCAGTCTAGCGCTTAACCACTATGGTACCAAGGTTTCAGAAGCTATAGCGGTCATATTTATCATGTTTTCTCAATTAGTCTTGACAAATAGCCATGAAATGTTGTGCAGTTCCACAATGGGTAGAAATTATTGAAGTTCTGTCAAAATGGGTGTTCTGATTAACAAACATTCCATGCGTTACATGAAATTTATGGTGTGCATAATCATACCACTGAGAACAATTTGACATTTAATCAAAAATTTGAGACAACCAGGTCTGTTGCCAATCACACAATGCCTGTGCATTAACAAACCACATGTTTCAGTGAAAACATCTCCACTGTTCTTCAGAGGGTAGCAAGAATCCATCCCAATCAGTTCCTCACTGAGTACAAGAACTGGGCTTTTTGTAGACCACGATTTGGTGGATTTGGCATCTCACCCTTACAAAATTATTTTAACTTGAAAACTTAAGTCCAACAACCATAGATTGAACAGTACACTTGTTGACTGGGCTCTGGAGCAAATGGGACATTGACCCCACTTTTGGCCAAGAAATCATCTTCAGCGATAAGATGAATGGTTTTATTAACAAACAAAACTGTCGCATTTGGGGCCATGAGACTCCAGTAGAGATTCAAGAACACCCATTTCATCCCCCAGAAGTTACCATCTGGTGTGAATTTTGGTCTGGCGAAATCATAGGCTCTTATTTTTTCCAATATGAACTAGGAAAGGCTGTAAATGTCTATGGCGATAGATACTGGGCTATGATAACTCAGTATTTTGGGCCCCTTTTGGAAGAGTCTGTGGCAGCTGTTTCTTTTCCACACATAATGCCATCAAATGTACTTCACAATAATAACACAAAACTGTATAATTTACACGACTTGTTTTATTCAAGTTCAAAGATAGGGCACCCTCACTGGAAGACCCTTTATATTGTGGACATTACATTTTTGAACCTCAAAACTATATGAGATAGATAATAGCAGCCTCATTTACTCCAGAATAGTCAAGACTTATTGTGTGCCAGGCACTGAGTATGTGCCTGTGTGCACAGAATGTGCAGTAGTAAATAAAACATCTATGGATTCCCGTTTTCATAGAGCTTGCCTATTTAATGGGGGAAGACAAAAAGTTATTTATGAAAAAATGTGTGTTTATTTGCATTTGTGATAATTGTCATGAAGATAAAATAAAAAGTGCTGTCAGAATTTATAAGGGGACTTAACCTTTACAAAAAGCTTTCCTGACAAACTGGTATTTAAACAGAAACATAAAGCACGAACAGCACTGAATGGGAGAAACAGCATAAGAGAATAGCATTTGAGGCAGAGAGAAATGAAAGAACAGCAAGTTTAAAAGTCACGCGGTGAGACTGGCATAGGTAGGTGACTGCTCAGATACTTTTTTGTAGGCTTTATTTTGGCTTTGGGAAACCCTGGTGGCATAGTGGGTTAAATGCTATGTTTGCTGTCAGAAAGCTTGGCATTTCAAATCCAACGGGGCTCCTTGGAAACTCTATAGGATGGTTCTACTCTGACCTCTAGGGTCACTATGAGTCAGACCGGACTTGATAGCAGTTGAGTATTTTGCCTTTGAGACTTGAACCTAAAGGAAACTGAAAGCTAAGGAAAAAAGTAACATTATTGTATGTCTAATTAACCAACTGTCATGGGATCAACTCCAACTCAGAGCTACCCCATATGGGTGTCAGGGTAGAACCGGGCTCCATAGGTTTTTCCATGGCTAATGATTTTTGAGGAATAGATACCTCTAAGTGAACTCAACTTCTAATCTTTTGGGTAGCAGTTGAGCAAGTTAACTGTTTCTACCACCCAGATACTAAAATCCACTGCTGTTCAGTTGATTCTGACTTATAGTGATCCTATAAAACAGAATGGAGTTGCCCCACAGGGTTTCCAAGGAGTAGCTGGTGGGTTCAGAATGCCAGCTTTTGATCAGCAGCCAAGTTGTTAACTACTGCTTAATCAGGAAACTGTAACATGAGGATTGCCAATGAAGTTCACAAACCCATCCTAGAAAAAATACTGCGGTCACTGCGGTCACTTCTGTACTCCCCTTGGGAAGCTATGCACTGATACCAGCACCTAGTCTACTTTTCAAAGCAATTTTGAAACTCATTTTCTGGAATGGTAATCAGAGCTATCATTGTATTACCCTTGATATCCAAAATATCATCAAAATGTCTTTCAATACTTCTTTTATCTTCAGGTAAAGAAAAGTCATTGGGGGCCAGATCAAGTGAGTACAGTGGGTGTTCCAGTAGTGTTATTTGTTTACTGGCTAAAAATTCCCTTACAGATAACTGTACAGCCAAGATTGTGAACTTGCCACTGTGCCATTGTGTGCAATAGCCATTCCAGAAAGGTCTCCAAAATTGCTTTGAAGGGTAAACTAGGCAACCGGCATTAGTGCATAGCTTCCCAAGGGGAGTGCTTTGAATGTGACTGTAGTGACAGCAGTGAGGTAGGTATGCAGCACTTAGAACAATTAAGTTGGCAGACTTAATTGTCAGCCCTTGTTTATGTACACCTACTACTGTTGAGTAAATTCTGATTCATAGTGACCCCATAGGCTCTCCAAGGCTACGAGTCTCTATGGAAGCAAACTGCCATGTCTTTCTCCTGTGGAGCTGATGGTTTCTACTTGCCATCTATCTTGGTTTTCTGGTGCTATGATAACAGATATACGACAGTTGGATGGTTTTAACAAAGAGAAATTTATTCTGTATTACAGTCTAGTAGGCTGGAAGTCCAGGATGTCATGTTGAGGAGGCTTTCTCTCTTTTTGCTCTGGAAAAAGGTCCTTGTCGTTAATCTTCTCCTAGTCGAGAAGCTTCTCGGTCCAGGGAACAGAGGTCCGAAGGACTTCCTATGCTCCTGGTAGTCCTTTCTTGGTGAGATAAGGTCCCCTTGTCTCTCTGTTCACTTGCCTCTTTCATATGTCGGAAGAGATTGACTTAAGATGTAATCTAATTTTGGAGATCTCATTAACATAACTGTCACTAATTCCATCTCATTAACATCATAGTGATAAGATTTGCAAAACAGAAAAAGCACATCAGAAGACAAAATAGTGGACAGTTATAGAATCATGGCTGAATCAAAATGATACATATATTTTTTAGTAACACAAGTCAGTTGAGGACTCTGATCTTTCAGTTATTGGTCAATCACTTAACCATGGTACCACCGGAGCTTCTCGTATATATATAAAACCAACCAAACCCATGCCACTGAGTCAGTTCTGACTCATAGTGACCTTATACCCATTGCCATTGAGTCGGGTCCAACTCTTAATGACCATATAAATTAGAGTGGAACTGCCGCACTGAGTTACCAAGGAGCACCTGGTGGATTTGAACTGTTGACATTTTGGTTAACAGATGTAGCAGTTAACCACTACGCCACCAGGGTTTCCAGTAGTGACCCTAAAGTGAACAGTAATCCTGGGTAGAGAGGACAAAGTAGGCAGAGTCTAGAAATTGGATGCAGGTTCACCCAGTGGGTCTTGGCGATCAGCTGATTCAATGGTAAGGAAGAGAGAGAGATATCAAGAATGACTTCCAAGTCTGACATGATAAATGGATGTTTGAGAGGTTAAGTGCCAAGTCTAAGGTTATGCATGTAGGAAGTCAGAGAGAAAAGTCTGCAGCCCAGGCTGTCATGCACATTACCAGCAATTAGTAACTGTTTGTGGAATGCTTGCTAAGAACAGTATTTCACAGTGTTTATAGGGACTTTTTTCCTTCCAGATTATAATGACAGGCAGGGTCCTTTGAGGTGATCGGTTAAAGACTCCAAAGGTATAGCATGCTGTGGTGAATGGATGGTGTTCATTCGTTTTTCTCTGTTGAGTTGGCCACATCAAGTGAATTAGCGTGATTGAAACAACCATGCTGAAAGGGAGCCCTTTAGCCAGCCCAACCCCATCTTACTACAAACAGTAGCATATTGGGTAAGACAGCAGTAGTTAAGACAGTAGTTAAGACAACTATGTTATAAACATTGAGTCTGAGAGCTTGATTTCCCCATCCGTTAGAATTTACCTTGCACTGGTCATCAGTCACACGGCTATTCTTTCCTCTTAGAAACAGTGACTAACTGTTCTGTTTATACCCTTGCAGTTACTCTCTAAGACTACTGAGCTGAATCACCAGGTAGTTGGATGATTATCAAGCCCCAACTTGTTGGAGCCACAGAGAACCCCACAAAAAATATCATTGAAACATCGAAAGAATTACTTGGGTGGATCAGGAAAAATATTAACCAGCATTTCCCCAACCCCCAATCAAACTACATAACCCCCAGGCTTAGCCTATACAGGCAGACAAGCTTTGGAGGAGCTGATTCCCCCTTGCCTCTTGTGTGTCTGCATTCAATAAATGTCTTCATTTAATCACTTCACTTCCTGTCTCAGTACTGGCTTTGTGGACAGGCTGCACAGATCCGTGATTGTGGTTTCAACGCTGCCCATGTGGATGAGGCAGCCTCATGTAGTGATATCAGTTGGAGTTTAAGGACCCTAATTTGAATTCTGACTGTTCTCCTAATCAGTTTACATGCCAAGATAAGCAGAGTGTACAGAAAAACCACAGATTTGGCTACATAATCAAGTTCATCCAAAGCTCACTTGAGGTAGCCTGAGATTTCCAAGTTGGTCTGCTACACATACAGTGAACTGCTAAAATAAGCCAGGGAAGTTGACATTCAAGTGAATTTTTAATGCACTTACTGTAAGCACAAAACACTAGATACTGTAAAACTGAAAGTTACAAAAAAATCATAGAGACTGTATTATCTCATAATCCTGACATTCAACTACCCCTTAATTACTTCAGGCTTCACATTCTGCTACCTCTTGAGCAGCACACAACATTGAAATCATACAGCCTACTGCACTGATGTTGCAAATAGAACAGAAGTCTGCAGAGGGGAAGTGATTTGCCCAAGGACACACAGCAAGTTAATAAGAGAATGGGGACTAGAATCCTAGTCTTCTTGATTACTAGGGCAGTTCTCTTTCTGCTAGAATCATCTATCCTTTTTGGTACACAGTCTGCCTGATGCCCTTAAAGGAATTTATTCAATCAACAAATGTTTTTTGAACATCTAATTTGAGCCAGACATTGCTTTTTGAGTTCTGGGGAAAAAATAAACAAAAGAATACATATTTTTGTCTTTTTGAGCTTGTCTTCTGGTATCTTCTAGCAAAGAGTTACTGGGTCGTACAAATGGTTAAGCCCTAGATTACTAGACAAAGTTTCGTGGCTCGAATCCATCCATGGGTGCCTTAGAAGACAGACCTGTAGATCTGCTTCTGGAAGGTCATAATCAACTCAATAGCAGTGGTTTTGGTTAGGTGTTCTTTGTTGTAATCTTGATCCTTAAAATGCCTCACTGTCTAATTCACTGTATACTTATTTATCTTGTTTATCATCTCTTCTATTAGAACATTGTTGCTAGGTGCTGCCAAGTCAATTCTGACTCATGGTAATATGATAGGGTTTCCAAGACTGTAAATCACTACAAAAAGCAGACTGTCACATCTATCTCCTGAAAAGTCACTGGTATTTTAAATTGCCACTCTTTTGGGATATCAGTTGATTCCTTTAGCAACTGTGCTACCATGTAACATACTGGGGGATAGAATGCAATTTTAGACTGAGTGGCCAGAGAAGATCTCACCATAAGGACCTTTTTGGGTAAAGATCCAAAGAAAGTAAGGGAGCCAGCCATGCAGATATCCAGACAGCATGCCAGACAGATGGACAAGTAAAAGGACTCAGAGATGTGAACATGTTTGGAGTGTTTGGTGAACAGTAAGGAAGATAGTGTGGCTGACATGAAGAGGATTTAGGGGGAAAAAATAAACATATAAGGTCAAAGAAGAAACGGTACACAGTCCTTGTAGTGTTTTCAATCATTGTTATTCTGATAAAATGAGAAAACGTGGGGAGAGGAGGCTGAGAGAGATTGTTCTGACTGGTGTGCTGCAGAAAGACTGCAAGAGGGCAAGAAGAGAAGCCCGGAGATCTGTGAGAAAGCTGTTGCAATAGTTAAATCAAAAGGTGATGAGGGCTTGGATTAAGGTGGTATAAATAGGTTTGATAAAGAGTGACTCAGTTCTGTATGTATTTGGTAGGTAGAACAAATAAGATTTGCAGAACGACTAGAAGCGGGGAATGAGAAGAAGTTATCAAGGATTACACCGATGCAATCGTGGTATGAAATTGCCATTAATAAAGCATGCTTTGGAGGGTGATGGGGAGAACTTCATCAGCTCATTTTTAGACATATGTTTAATTTAAAATGCCTATTAAACATTCAGGTGGAGATGTCAAGTAGGCAATTAACTATGTGAATCTGGAGTTCAGGGGAGAAATCCATGCTGGAGCTATACATTTGCTACTTCTGAATAGTATTTAAAGCAAGGAGGCTGGATGAGATCACCTGGAGAATGAGCATGAAATAGAGGCAGTTCAAGGACTGAGCCCTGGAGCGTTGCAACATTCAGATGTCAGGCAGATGTTGAGGAACCAGCAAAAGAAACAAAGAGCATCCAGAAGTGTGGGAGAGAGCCAGGTGAGTGTGTAGCATCCTGGAAGCCAAGCCAGGAAAGTGCTGCAAGAAGGGAGTGAACTTTTTTGTCAAATACTGCTCAGGGCTAAAAGGAAGATGAGAACTGAGAGCTAGCCATTGAACTTAACAACGTGAAGGTCATTGCTAACCTGAATGAGAACAATTTTGGAAACAAAATTGAGAAAAACAAAAACAAAAACCCGATCCGTGTAGGTTTAAGAGAATGGAAGGGAAGGAACTGAGGAATTGAAGACAGGAGACAGAGTTTAGACAGAACTTGCAGGGAGCTTGTGATGAAGAGAAGTAGAGAAAGTGAGCCATTAATGAAGGGGAAATATGGGAGTATTAACAGCTTGTCTGTATGCTAATGGCAATGATCCAATAGAGATGGGTGGGAAGGAAGAGAAACAGGAAAAACTTGCTGAAACAAATCCTTAAGTAGCTGCCATGTATTAAATTGTGTCTTCCAAAAATATCTGCTAACTTAGCTAGGACATGATTCCCAGTATTGTGTGATTGTCCTCCCTTTTTTCTTTTTTTTGTCTGTTATAAATCCTACTTCTATGATGTTAACGAAAGGGGATAAGTGGCAGTTGTGTAGACTCAATCTATAAGGTTAGACTGTGTTTTAAGTCAATCTCTTTTGAGATATGAAGGAGAGAAGCAAACAGAGAGACGGGGGGACTTCGTACTACTAAGAAAGTAACACTGGGAGCAGAGTACACCCTTAGGACTTGAGGTTTCTGGGTGGAGAAGTTCTGACTTCAGGAGACGACTGTTGACAAGGACCTTTGTGGAGAGCCAGAAGAGACAACCTTCTCCTGGAGCAGATGTCCTGTATTTAGGCTTCCAGCCTACCTGGTTGTGAGAGAATAAACTTCTGTTTGTTGAAACCATCCATTTGAGGTATTACAGCAGCACTGGAAATCTAAGACAGTAGGTAAGACATAAGTTAAAATAATCTTCAAATGGAGGGTTTGGACTTAGCAAAGGCAAAGATAGTTCATTCTTAGTCATAGCAGAAATGTTTATGAGTGTGCACACAGGCAAGCCTGCAACACAGTGAAAAACCTGGTGGTGTAAGTGTTAAGTATTATGGCTACTAACCGAAAGGTCAGGAATTCAAATCGACCAGGTGCTCCTTTAAAGCCATATGGAGCAGTTCTACTCTGTCCTACAGGGTCACTATGAGTCAGAACCAACTGAAGGCAATGGGTAATAGATATCTGTAATATAATTGATACAGCTCATCATATTGACTCCCAGATATTTCATTTTTGTAAAGCAGGAAGCAACGCTGAAGTTGTGAGGATGGTGGAAAGCGTGTTGCAGATAGAGAAGAAAAGTGAAACTGTCAAATAATTATGTGGGAGAGTGGGAGAGAACAAACTAGGAAAATAAGGTTGCCAGGCAGCACTGAGATTCTCAAAGTAAGTTCTCCACTCAAGAACTTACTTATTGATCACAACTTTAAATAGAAACCAGTAATTATGGTTGGGGTTTAGGTTTTAGGCTTTTTTGTTGAATGAGTTCTACCACTGAGTAGGTAAAGAGTTGCATTTTGCCAGGATTATAGTTTTGGTAAGTGAATATGATGAAGGGATATATGTGTTTGGGAGCTGAGGACATTGGTAAGGGGATTAAGCAATGTCAAAGAAAATTATTGTTAATAATAATATGATTTTAGCTGGATAAATGAGACCACCAGGAACAGAAAAAGGAGAGTTTCCTATCAGAAGAAGTAGAGAAGGTGAGCCATCTGTGAACTTATTTATTAATCACACCTTCAACCGTTGATTGAAAACCTAGTTGGGCTCATAGGATTTCTGGGGGCAGGGAGTCTAGGAAATGAGCTAGCTGTACAGGAGGTACAAGAGACCATTAGGCTTGAAATAGTGATTTGGGGAGATTTTAATGACAGGGACTAACCAAGGTCTAGAGCATGATCTTGAGAACGAGCAGATGAGGATGGACAGAAGAGAAGAGGAAGTTAGGAAAAGATGGAGACCAAGAGGACCGTTTTCAGCAATTCCTTGGGATTATTTACAACTGGAGATGCTGGGACACTGGAATTAGAATGAAATTCCTTACCAGACATGGCTACATCCCCTTTAGAGCAGGGATACTCACTTCTACCCACGTTTTTATGCAAATATTTATTTATTCAGAACGGAGACAGACATTACTTCTGTTTCCTGATGGCTGTTCCAGAAAAATCAAAGAATTGTATTTTTTGTCTCCTTGAAGTCAGACAGAGTCATGTGAAATGCTTTGGCTAATGAAGTGTGAGTGGAAGTGACATGGGTCACCAGATGAGAGCATTTATTTTATGTGCCAAAAGCTTTCCTCGCCACGTCGCACCTGGGAGCCTGTATTGATATGGATGTAGTCGTCATGTGTATAGATGGCGTGAGCTATCTCACAGAGGCTGGCTGCCTTGGGAGCCAACCATACTTGTAAAGGACTTTGGGGAAGTAAGAAATAAACCATGCGTTTTATTGAACATTGGTTTTCAGTGTAGCATAACCTAGCCTAAGAGATTTGATATCTGTATCTGTTCCTGGCCCTGAGATAGTAGCTGAAGAGGGAAGGTAAATAAAGCACTTCCATGCCCCAAGGTGGAAAATTTGGTGGCGTAGTGGTTAAGTGCTATGACTGCTAACCAAAAACAATGGCAGTTCAAATCTGCCAGGCGCTCTTTGGAAACTCTGTAGAGCAGTTCTCCTCTGTCCTATAAGGTCACTATGAGCTGGAATAGATTTGATGGCAGTGGATTTTTTTTGTGTTTGGGATGCCCGGAGGTGGAGGTGGTGAGGGGATGACAGGCAAGATGATAAAGAAGAGATTGTGTACCATAGATTCCACCTATTAGTGAAAAAGAGAGCAGCTGCAAAAAAGAAATGGGAAGGCCTTGGAAATAGGCTGTGGGTCTTAAGTTTTCAATCTTTGAGTCCCTTGACAATTAGGCCTTATTCTCCCTTTTCTGACTCTCCATTTTCATTCCTGAGCTCCATTCAACAAACATGTATCCGATGTCAGAGACAGGGCCAAAAGTTAAATGCAGCAGTAAACAAAGCAGACAATCCTTGTCCTCATGGGACTACAGTTTAGTGGAAAAGGATGTTAAATAATTAATTTACAACTGGGGTGAGTGTTACGAAGGAGCAGTCTACAAAAGGAAACCTAACATAGATTCAGCCAGGAGACGAGCAACAGAGGTGGAGGAGAAATATTGCAGACAGGGTACAGCTTGTTCAAATGTTCACATGTGAGAGAGAAAGTGCCTGCTCAGGACACTGAAACTGATCTGCAGAGCAGAAGAGGGGACACAAGGAAGTGAGAAGCAGGAAGGAAGGCTCTGCAGTTACTCATGGGCAGTTCAGGGTAAGAGGGTTTTGTTTACAGTAATATTTTATTTTGTTTTCAATGAAAGTTTGCACAGCTAATTTGGTTTCTATTAAACAGTTGCTGTAAAATTTGTTCATTGATTTTTCACAGTGTGTTAACATGCTCATTATTTTCCTTCTGGTAGCTCCTTTTCCACTAGTCTAGTTTCCTTGCCCTCTCTTACCTTCTCATGCTTGCTTTAGGGTAAATGTTGACCATTTGGTCTCGTATATACATATATTATACATATTATATATATATATTAAAGAGCACAGTACTCTTGGGTAGCATTGTTTATTTTACATGTCAATCTGTTGTTTAGCTGAAAGGTTACCACTGGGAATAGTTTAAGTTTAAACGGCACCTCAGGAGGGTTCAAGAGTTTTGGATTTTAACTCTGTAGACAACAGGAAGTCATGGCAACTCATATTCTTCTTCTTTTTCTTTAATTATGCTTTAGGTGAAATTTTACAGCTCAAGCTACTTTCTCATATAAAAATTTATACATATATTGTTATATGACCCTAGCTGCCATATGATTGTACATTCCTCCTTTATGCTCTGGATTTCCTGTATCCATTCAACTAGCTCCTATCCCTTTCTGCCTTCTCGTCTTGCCTCCAGACAGTACTGCCCACTTGGGCTCATGTACCTACTTGCACCAAGAAGCACATTCCTCATGAGTGTTATTTTATGTCTTACAATCCAGTCTATTCTTTGTCTGAAGACTTGGCTTCCAGAATGATTTTACTTCCGCATTAACAGAGAGTCTGTGAACCATATCTTCTGGGGTTCTTCCAGTCTGGCAGACCATTAAATCTGGTCTTTTACTGGAATTTGAGTTCTACACCCCACTTTTCTCGTGCTCCAGAAGGTACCCACTGTTGTGTTCCCTGTCAAGGTAGTCATAGGTAGTAGCTGGGCACCATGTAAAGGGTCTTCGAATAAGTGTGTCCTGTCTTTGAACTTGAGTAAAACAAGGTGTATAAATGTTACAGCTTTGTTTTATTATTTTGAAGTACATTTGATGGTATCATGTGTGGAAAAAAACTTTAGGTAAATGGCTGCTGTGGCACTTCCAAGTTCCGCAAAAAATAATTAGTTATCCCAGCCCAATGTGTCTTGACATTGCCTGCAGTCACAGCCTCTCCTCATTCATCCTGGGAAAACGTAAGGGCCAATGATTCCGCCAGACAAAATTCCACACCAAACAGTAACTTTCTGGGGCTGAAGTGGATGTTCTTGAATCTCCATTGGATTCTCATTGCTCCAAATGTGACAGTTTTGTTTATTAACAAACCATTCATCCCCAAATGGGCCTCATTGCTGATGATGATTTTTTGGCCAAAAGCTGGATCGACTTCCAACTATTTCAGAGCCCAGTCAACAAATGTATGACACAATTTGTGGTCATTAGACTTCAGTTCTTGAGTTAAAACAACTTTGCAGGGGTAAACCTTCAAGTCCAGATGCAAAATCTACCAAACTGTGGTCAACAATAGGCCCAGTTCTTGTGCTCAGTGAAAAATTGACTGGGATAGATTCTTGTGTGTACTGTGATGAATGGTGGTGATGTTTTCACTGGAATGTGTGGTCCTTAGATGTACAGGCATTGTTGGACTGACAACAGACCTGATCGTCTCAAATTTTTTGATTAAATGTTGTATCGTTCTCTTGGTGGGATGATTATGTGCTTTGTAAATTTTGTGTATCGTGCAGAATGTTTGGCAAATGGAACACTTATTTTAATAGCAAACTTTAACAGTGTCTACACGTTGTGGAACTGTGTAACTTTTCACAGCTATTTGTCAAGACTAATAAAAAAACATGATAAATATGGCTGCTATAGCTTTATAAATATTGCTGCCATGAGCTGTCAAAAATAAGACATACTTTTTGGAAGACCTTTCAGCTCTTCTAGTCTCTAGCACATGGAGTCTCTGGTTTATTTGGTCCCTTGCATCTCTTAGGCTATTATTTTCCTTGTATCTTTGGTGTTCTTCATTCTTTTTGTTCTATGTAGGTTAGGACCAACTGATGCATCTTAGACGGTCACTTGCTGATTTTTGAGACCTAAGACAGGAATCACCAATGTATAATGTAGAATATTTTTCTTAATAAACTTTGTTATGCCAGGTGACCGAGAGACGTCCCCTGAAACCATGGTTCCCAGCTGTTCATATTCTTAAACTGTAATTTGAAAGATCACTGTAACAATAGAGTTTAAATGATTTGAAAGGGGTGCTTTGGTGGTGAAAATGATTTATACTAAACTGCTAGAGGACAGATTGATGGTTGAAACCCACTCAGTGGTAACATGGATGAAAATCCCTGGCCACCTGCTTTTAGTAAGCATACAATCAAGGAAACCCCATGGAGCAGTTCTGCTCTGTGACACGTACTGTTGCTGCAGGTCCGAACGATGGTAACGAACAACAACTACAAAGTATAAATACAGGTGGAGCTATAAGGCAACTTCTGCAATTGTGAGATAAGTGAAGGTGGTGGCTTAGGCTGGGTTTTCTAGGGAAGTAAAACCAGTAACACGTATATGTACAAGGAAAGATATAAAGGAAACAGCTCACATAACTGTAGAAACTGAATGTCCCAAGTCCTGGCACAAGCCTCACATGGCCATAGGAGCTGGTGATTCCAAGGTCAACAGGTCAGAAAACAGAGTTCTAGATCGCTGGCTGTGTAGGTTGGTAGATCCCAAGGTGGCTGCAAGACGGTGAGGTCTCTGTTGACTCACGTAGCTGCAGAGGCTGGTGAACTCAGGATTGGCAGGTCAGGGAAGAGGACTCTCACTCACTGGCTGTAAGGGTTGATGAATCCAACAGCTGCTAGTTCAGGTCTGGTGTGGATTTTTGTCTAGCAGTACCATTGGCTCTTAGTTTTTCCAAGATGGATGAGAGAGGCTGTGACTCGTCAGCGGCAACAGACACTGGGCTATGGTAACTGATTATTTTTTGCCGTACTTGGAAGTGCCACAGAAGCCATTTACCTAAAGTTTTTTTCCACACGTGATACCATCAAATGTACTTCAAAATAATAAAACAATTAAAACTGTGTCATTTATACAAGTTGTGTAAATAACGCAAAAGAGTGGAGGGGCTGCTGGCACTATAAGAAGACAGGAAGTAAGTGGTAGAAAGCAGAGACATGAGAGCTGAGGGGAGGGAAGCGACCACAGGCCCCACTCCTGACACCGGATACAGCAGCCAAACGTGGAGTTGCCAAGTTGACACAGTCCTGACCATCACAAGAGCTGAATAGAAGTAGGCAGTTTGAAAAGATATTTGAAAACAAGATTAAATCTAGCATGCGATTAAAACAGATACAACTACTGGAGAGATGGTAGGGCCACTACTAACAAAGAAAGCCCAACGTGGGTGGGCCTGGAAGAGGAAGCTCAATTTGAGGCATGAAAAATCTAAAATATTCAAGTGCATCCATCTCTCTTGGGAAACATCCCTCCCTTCTTTGAATTTTCACCATGCTTATTCTTTCCCGACAGCAGTGGGTTGTTCTTTCTTGCTTTGTTGCCAAAAGTCTAGAGCAGAAACCACATTTGATTCATCTTTCATATCAATCCTGTACCACCAAGCCTCCAGGAATGTACTTTGCAACATGTGTGAAAAAAATCAGGTTGACTTGATAAGCTAAATGGACACATCTGGTTCTTGGCACCCAAGCTGACGCAAGTGTCATATTACCTCCATGGCAGGATGTGTTGTTGGTGTCCTGGACCCCACATCACTGTGGCTTCTTGGATTTGATTCACCTGAGGTGAGCACGCAAGAAGTGGTTTCTCATTTCTCAGCCGTCTGAACTCTTCATGCTTCTCTGATTCAAGGAATTGGACTGAAACAAGCATTCAGAAGAACAAGGAAAAAAAGTCTCACTGAGAAGTTTCTAATAGATTCTGTTTCAACAACTGGAAGTATGTGGAGTCATACTATTTCTAGCAGAAGCTTTACCCAACACATCCTTTGCCTGTTTTAACTGAGGTAAAGAGAAGAAATAGTTTAAAACTAGTGCATTTATCATAATCTGTGTAATGTAGTTGTATTGGGTTTTACCATGAACTGACTGGATCTTTAAAAAATTGGGTACGTACCAAAAGATGACTGAAATATCACCACTGGTACATTATTCTTCAGCTCAAGTTGTTTCTGCCAAGAGATAAATCTAGCTCCCTCCCCTCTCTCTTCTCAAAAAAATGCTGGGATAATGCCTCAAGCTATTTGCATTCATTTACACTTGAGTTCAAATGAGATTTAGAATCTTGCTTGAAAGCAAGATTTTTAAGAACTACAGTTTTCCAGCAAAGACAATGGATCTGGGAATCTGGGGGCCTTGTTCTTTGCCTTGAGCTATGTGGCTTTGGAGAAATGATTTAATTATTCTGGGCTTAATTTCTTCACCTTTGAATGGAAGATTCTAATCCCACTCTGGTTATCTAGTTGATCTCAACAACCTCTAATCGAAAATTTTTAGTGTCTGTCTATCTGACTTAGGCTGGGTTCTGTAGAGAAGTAAATCAGTAAAGAGCGAGAATACCTACACGCACTAGCAATTTATATCAAGGAAATGGCTCATGCAGTTGTGTAGACTGGTTGTTGTTGTTAGGGGCCCTCAAGTTGGCTCTGACTCAGAGCGACCCAGCAACAGCATGAAACACTGCTTAGTCCTTTGCCATCCTCACAATGCCAGAATCCGTTGTTGTAGTCACTGTGTAAATCCATCTCCTTGAGGGTCTTTCTGTTTTTTACTGACCCTCCACTTTACTAAGCATGATATCTTTTCCAGGGATTGATCCCCACTGGTAACATGTCCAAAGTTTGTGAAATGTCATCTTGCCATCCTGGCTTGTAAGAGGCATTCCGGTTGTACTTCTTCCAACATAGACTTGTTCATTCTTTTGACGGACATATGGTATATTCAATACTCTTCACCAACATCATAATTCAAAGGCATCAGTTCCTCTCTGGTCTTCCTTATTCATTCTGCAGCATTCACAAGCACATGACGTATTAGAATATATCATGGCTTTAGTTAGGCTCACCTTAGTCCTCAAGGTTACATCTTTGCTTTTTAACACTCCAGAGAAGTCTTTTGCAGCAGATTCTCCCAATGTAGTGCATTTTTTGATTTTTTGAATGCTTCTTCCATATGTGTTGATTGTGGATCCAAGTAAAATGAAATTCTTGACAACTTCACCCTTCTCCATTTATCATGGTCTTGCTTATTGATCCAGTTGTTAGAATTTTTATTTCCTTTATGTTGACGTGTAATGCGAACTGAAGGCTGTGGTCTTTGATCTTCTTCAGCAAGTACTTCAAGTCATCTTTATTTTCAGCAAGCAGAGTTGTGTCAACTGTATAAAGCAGATAGTTAATGAGTGTTTCTCCAATCCTAATGCCCCATTCTTCTTCATATGGTCCAGGTTCTCAGGTTATTTGCTCAGTATATATATTGAATCGGTATGCTGAAAGGATACAACATTGACTCACAGCTTTCCTGACTTTAAAGCATGCAGTATCCCTTTGTTCTGTTTGAATGGCTGCCCCTTGATCTACAGACAGGTTCCACATGACCACAATTAAGTGTTCTGGAATTCCCACCATTTACAACATTATGTATAATTTGTTATGATCCACACAGCAAAATGCCTCTACATACTCAATAAAATGCATGTAAACATCTTTCTGGTACTCTCTGCTTTCAGCCAGTATCCATCTGACAATCACCAGTTACATCCTGGTTCCAAGTCTTTTTCTGAATCTGATTTGAATTTCAGGCAGTTCCTTGTTGATATACTGCTGCAAATGTTTTGCATGATCTTCAACAAAATTTTACTTTCATGTGATATTAATGATATTATTTAAGAATTTTTTAATTTGATTGTATCACCTTTATTGAGGGTAGGCATAAATACGAATCTCTCAGTTGGTCAGGTAGCTGTCTTCTAAATGTCTTGGCTTAGAGGAATGAGTACCTGCACAGCTGAGTCTGTTGAAATATCACAATTGGTATTCCATTAGTTTCTAGAGGCTTGTTTTTCACCAATGCCTTCAGTGTAGCTTGGGCTTCTTCCTTAAGTATTGTGGGTTCCTGATCATACACTACCTTCTAAAATATTCAGTGTTCACCAATATTTTCTGGTATAGTGACTCTGTGCATTCCTTCCATCTTCTTTTGATGCTTGCTGCATTGTTTAATCTCCCCCATAGAATTCTTCAGTATTGCAACTCAAGGCTTGAATTATTTCTCCAGTTGTTTCAGCTTGAGAAATGCAGAGCTTGTTCTTCTCTTTTGGTTTTCTATCTCCAGGTGTTTGCACATGTTATTTTAATGCTTTACTTTGTCTTCTCTAGCTGTGCTTTAAAATTTTCTGTTCAGCTGTTTTACTTAATCGTTTTTTTCCTTTTGCTTTAGCTACTTGATGTTGAAGAGGAAGTTTCAAGGTATCTTCTGACATTAGAACTTGCTCTTCAACATCAAGTCTTTCATTCTTTCTTGTCTTTTTAATGACCTTTCTCTTTCTTCATGTATGATGTCCTTGATGTGATTGCATTGGTCTTTCTTTGCTAGTGTTCAATGTTTCAAATCTATTCTTGAGATGGTCTCTGAATTCATGTGGGACGTATTCAAAATTGTGCACTAGCTCTCTTCTTGCTTCAGCTTGAACTTACATATGAGGAAGTGATGCTCTGTCCTGCATCTGGTCCCTGGTCTTGTTTTGACTAATGATATTGAGGTTCTCCATCAGCTCTTTCCATAGGTGTAGTTGACTTTACAGGTATTCCACCTGTAAAGTCAATGCATATAGTTGATGTTTATGTTAATGGAAAAAAGATATTTGCAATGAAGAAGTTACTGTTCTTGCAACATTCTATCATATGATCTCCAGCATTGTTTCTATCTCCAAGGCCATTTTTTCCAACTACCAATCATTTTGTTCCAAATTTTGCAATTCAATCACCAGTAATTGTAAATGCATACTGATTACATGTTGAGTCAATTTCAGACTACAGAAGTTGGTAAAAATCTTCAGTGTCTTCATCTTTGTCTTTAGTGGTTGGTGCATAAACTTGAATTATAGTTAAATTAAGTGGTTTTCCTTGTAGGTATGTGGATATTATCCTATCAGTAACAGTGTTGTATGTCAGAGTAGATTTTGAACTATCCTTTTTGGTAATTAACATAATGCTATTTCTCTTCAAGCTGTCATTCCTGCTATTGTAGAACATGTGAGGACTGACAACTAAGTCCATGAACTTAGCTGTTGTAAGTACTAAATACCTCATTGCTGAATATCCTTATGGTCACCTTCAAAGTACTGTCCTTGGGAAGCTATGCACCAACCACAACACCTAGTCCAATCTTCAGAGCAATTTTGGAACTCTTTTTGGAACAGGCACTGTGCACAGCGCCATGGTGACACGTTCATTAACTTAATTGTATAGTTGTCTGTGTGGGAGTTTTTAGCCAGTATTGGAACATCCTCCGTATTCACCCGATCTGGCCCCCAGTGGCTTTTTTCTTTACCCAAAGATAAAGAAAATAGTGAAAGGGAGAGACTTTGATGACATTCAGGACATCAAAAGTAATATGAGGTCAGCTCTGATGGCTATTCCATAAAAAGAGTTCCAAAATTGCTTTGAAGTGTGGACTAGGTGCTGGCATCATTGCACAGCTTCCCAAGCGGAGTACTTCAAAGATGACTGTAGTGATATTCAGCAATGAGGTACATATCACTTTTTCTAGGATGAGTTTGTGAACTTAATTGGCAGTCGTCATATGATTGCCTGGTACAAAATGGCCAGTCCCAGTCAATCTGAGCTCACTAATGCCTAAGATATTTATGTTAATGAACTCCACTTCATTTTTGATGATTTTTAATTTTCCTAGGTTCATACTTTGTACATTCCACATTCCAATTATTAATGGGTGTTTGAAGCTGTTTCTTCTCATTTTGAGTCATGCCACATCAGCAAATCAAGGTCTGAAAGGCTTAATTCCATCTATATCATGAAGGTCAACTTTACTTTGAGGAAACAACTCTTCCCTGGTCATCTTTCTAGTGTGTTCCAACCTCAGGGTTTCATCGTCTTGCACTGTACCAGACAATGTTCTTTGGCTGTTCATAATGTATGGAAACTTCTCTTGATTCAAGTAGCCACAGGGGCTGGCAGACTCAAGATCACTAGGTCGGATGACAAGACTCTTGCTCAGAGGCTGTGAAGATCGACAAATCCCAAGATCCATAGGTAAGACATCAGGCAAATGCTAATTCAGGTGACAAGAACCAGAGGCCAGATGAACAGGAGATTGATGTAGGTTCTAGTGCAAGCATAAGCTGTTGAGCCTTGCCAGGCAGTCTACCTATATTGGAGGTAGGTCATACTTCCAAGGAGACTCCCTTACAACTATCTACTCATAACATATTCCATCATGGAGGTGTTCACATTATATCTAATCTCATCATGGAAGTGATCAGATCATTATACAACTGTCAAATTACATCATAACTGCCAAACCACAGAGAATCATGGCCCAGCCAAGTTGATGCCTTAATAATCACACTTTCTAAATCAACAATCTCTCTCTCTCTGTGACATGTCTCTGGGAAAGAAGTGAGTTGCAAGCCACTATGTATCATCTAAGAGACTCTCCTCACCAGTCAGGTTAGTGGACAGGGATGGACAATCACATTCTCTCTTCAAAAACCTTAGAATTGCTACTTAAAGGTGACTAATTCATCTCCACTGGTGGCTGAAGCTGTACCATAACAAAATAGGAGACATGGGGTCATCCTTACTCTTTTTGGATCAACTGAGGGGTTCCTATATCTGGTTTCCAGAGAGAGGGGATGCAGCAGAGGTGACAAGAAGAGCAAGGATTGGCTCGTGAGCCCTGCCTGGGTCCTGTTGGTATTTTAGCTTTTTATTCTAGTGCTAGCCTAGGAATGGCAATCTTGGACAGTAATTTTTAGGCATTCCTGCATCCTCACAATATTTTACCTATTTTTGTTTAATATAATACAAGGAGAGGCAGAGTAAAGATGTCGGACTAAACACACATCTCCCTAAATCCCTCTGGAAACCAAGATGTGAAATGATAATTAAATGGAGCCTCCTGGACACCTAGTGAGCCCTAGGACATGGCATAGGGCTGTTAATTTGGCCTTCATATCCCTGAATGGAAAATTTCCTCTCTTTCACTGATCCCCACTCTTGGCAAGTACTGACTTTCAAAGACCGAAGGTAACTCACCATTTTAACTTTTTTTTCTCTGTCTTAGTCAGTGGATGGAGCTTGACTTGACTAGCAGCTAATCTCAGATGCACTGCTGGTGGGATCAGCAGGTGAAATTGCCATGTTTTGAGAACCCAGCTTTTGACTCTGTGCATCTCGGCACCTATGTCCTCTCTTCTACTTCCACCATAAAGTAGCCTTTACCAGGGCAGGCAGTGAGTTTGTGCAGGGTGCCATCTTGTTCCACTGGGAGGTGAATATACCCTTATGGAGGGCTCAGAGGGACCTAATTCCTAGGCTGAGAGGCAGCACATGCCCGTAGAAGAGCGCTTTTCTGCTAGAAAAGCAGTATTCTACATAGTGTCACCTATGGCTGAGGCACAATAGCAGCAGCAAGCGGGGCAGTAGCCTCTCTGTACTTTGAACTAGTTTATAACATCTGGAGTTCAATACAGAGGTGCTTACATTGCCAGCTTGGAAGAGGGACCTATACACCTGAAAACCTGACTGATTTTGGAGGTTCTCAGATACCTTTTACCTTTCATTTTAAGACAGCTTAGAGAAACAACTGCAGTCCATCCTCACAGCATCTCTCCCAGCCTCTAGTGACTCACATGATGTACAAATAGCAACAAACTCTGCATAAAGCATAACCAAGAAATCACTCATGGCTTCAGAAGGTCCCCAAAAGAAAGTATCACAGAACTTATCAGAGAAAGAAATCTTTCTGAAACTATTGGAAAGTGAATACAAAAGGATTATATAGAGAGCCATTCTAGATCTTACACAAAATGCAGCAGAGAAAAATAAAAAATTAAGCAAGCTGTTCAATCTGATGGAATACCAGCACTCTGAAATCAAGCAGATCAAGAACAAAATCACAGAGATAGAAACTTCAATTCAAAGCCTAGAAAACATAATGGAACAAATGGAAAATAGACTTTCTGACTTGGAAGACAGAACTACTGACTCCAGCATCTATAAGGAAAAATCAAGAAAAGCCAAGCCAAGTGCTGTCGAGTCAGATCCGAAAGAAGAAAAATGAAGAAACATTAAGAAGCATGTGGGACTCTATTAAGAGGAATAATCTATGATTAATTGGAGGTCCTGAACAGGGCAAGACACCTGAAAACACAGAGTACTGCTGCTGAGCTGCTGACAGAAAACTTCCCAGAAATTAGGAAAGAAGAGAATATAGATATCCAAGATGCATATCGAATGCCACTCAATAGATATCTCAAAAGAAAGACTCCAACACATATTATAATCAAGCTGAACAAAATGAAACATAAGCAGAAACTCTTAAAGGCAGCAAGCCTAAACACAAAGCTAACATTCAGAGGCAAACCCTGTAGGCTTTCATCAGATTTCTCAGCAGAAACAATGCCAGCACAGAGACAGTGGCATGACATGTTCAAAGCCTTGAAGGAGAAAAACTTCCAACCAAGAATTATATATCCTGAAAAACCTTCTTTCAAATATGAAAATGAAATTAAGACATTCAGAGGTAAACAGAAACACAGAGACTTTGTAAAAACCAAACCAAAAAAACCAAACCAAAGCTACAAGAAAATCTGAAAGAATCTCTTGGCTTAGAAAAACAAAACCACTAACTTTATATTTTAGAAGAAAATACAGGACACATCACCTAGAATCCTACTGAGTTAGGGAAGGCTCCAAACTCTATCACAGCTTTAATACTGAAAGAAATGATTCAGTGATCGTATCATGAAAACTATATGATGTCATCATATTAGAAAGAGGAATGCACTACAGTTGTTATAGTCCTTCCAGATGGAGAGAAGATGATAAGACTGGTAGTTAAAATTGGGTTTATACATAGTTTAGTGAGGGGGATCATAGGGGCAGCTGTAAAGCACAATAAAGATGCAACATATCAAACCAAGAAACATGATACAAGAGTCTCAACAACCACAAAACCAACCCTGAAAAGGGGGAAAAATCAACTCACAAAGAAGAATGTCCCAGAACAGATTAATAAGAACAACAGAGAAAACATCAACACAAATATAAACATATCACAATGACATCACTGAACATACATCTACCAATAATTACATTAAATGTGAATGGACTGAACCCTCCAGTAAAGAGACATCGAGTGACATCTTGGATCAAAAGACATGACCCATCCGTGTATTGCCTACAAGAAACTCAACTTAGACTTAAAGATATGAACAAACAGAAAATTAAAGGATTGAAGAATGTATATGAAACCAACAATATAGAAAGAACAGGTGTAGCAATCCTACTCTCAGATAAAACAGAGTTTAATGTAAAATCCACCACTGTGGACAAGTATGGACACTATTGCTGAAAGGTTCAATACACAAGCAGGACTTAACAATATTAAATATTTATGTACCAAATACTAGAGCATCTAAATCCATGGAAGAAACACTAACTACACTCAAAAATGAGATGGATCACTCCACAGAAGACCTTATTGCGACAATTAACCAACAAGACCTTGTCGACATATACAGAACTTTCTATCCATCAGTGGATAACTACATCTTCTTCTCCAGTGCACAGGGAACATTCTCAAGAATATACCGTGTTAGGACATGAGGCAATTCTCAACAAAATCCATATCACTGAATTAATGCAAAGCACCTTCTCAGATTATAAAGCTGTAAAAGTTGAAATCAATAGCAGAAAAAAACATAGATGGAAAGTGGAACTCATGGAAACAACATCTTGCTGAGAAAGTAGTAGGTTATAGGAGAAATCAAGGGTGAAATAAAAAAATTTATGGATTCCAATAAGAATGAAAATACTTCCTACCAGAACCTTTGGGATACAGCCAAAGAGGTGCTGAGAGTCAGTTTGTCTCCGTAAATGTACACATTAGGAAGGAAGAAACCAAACCAAAGAACTAACCCTACAGCTTGAACAAGTAGAGAAAGAGCAACAGAGGAACACATCAGGCACCAGAAGAAAACAGATCATAGAGATTAGAGCAGAACTAAATGAGAGAATAGAACAACAATTGAAAAAAATGAAAAGGCCAAAAGCTGGTTTTTTCAAAAGATCAACAGAATTGACAAACCATTGGCTAAACTTACTAAAGAAAAACAGGAAAGGAAACAAATAACCCAGATAAGAAATGAAAGGGGAGTTGTCATAACAGATCCAACAGAAATCAAACATATCATAATAGAATACTATGAAAGACTGTAACAAATTTGAAAACCTAGAAGAAATGGACAAATTCCTTAATTCATCTCATCTATCAAAATTATCTTAAGGTGAAGCAGAACAACTTACAAAACCTATCACAAAGGAAGAGATTGAAAAAGTCATCAAAAAGCTACCAACAAAAAAAAAGCCCAGGGCCGGATGGCTTCACCCCAGAATTCTACCAAGCTTTTAGAGAAGAGTAATCTTCAATACTACCGAGACTATTTCACACTACAGAAAGGGATGGAATACTCCCAAACTCATTCTATGAAGCCAGCATAACCCTGGTACCAAAACCAGGGAAAAATTCAATAAAAAAGAACTACAGACTGATATCACTCATGAATCTAGGTGCGAAAATCTTCAACAAAATTCTTGCCATAGAATACAACAACATATCCAAAAACTAATCCATCCTGACCAAGCTGGATTCATACCAGGGATGCAAGGCTGGTTCAACATCAGAAGACCAATTAACATGATTGACCACATGAATAACACAAAAGACAAGAATCAATTGATTTTCTCCATTCATGCAGAAAAGGCATTTGATAAAGTCCAAAACCCATTCATGCTAAAAACTTTCAGCAAAATAGGAATAGATGGCCAATTCCTCAATGCAACAAGGGCCATTTATACAAAGCCAACTGCCTACATCATCCTGAATGGACAGAGACTGAAACAGTTTCCCTTGAGAACAGGAACTAGACAACAAGGTACACTCTAATCTCTACTATTCAAAATTGTACTAGAAGTTCTAGCCAGAGCAATTAGACAAGACCAAGAAATGAGGGCATCTGCATCAGCAAAGAAGAAGTAAAAATCTCCCTATTTGCACGTGATATGATTGTATGTGCAGAGAAGCCTAAAGAATCCATAAGTAAACTAATCAAACTGATAGAAGAGTTCAGCAAAGTCTCAGGATACAAGACAATAGAATTCCTTTATACCAACAATGAGATTATCAAGGAAAAAATCACTATAGCCCCTAAGAAGACAAAGTAACTAGGAATAACTCTAACCAGAGAAATAACAGATTTTTACAAAGAGAACTAC
This sequence comes from Heterohyrax brucei, assembly GCA_028571685.1. Classification (NCBI taxonomy): domain Eukaryota; kingdom Metazoa; phylum Chordata; class Mammalia; order Hyracoidea; family Procaviidae; genus Heterohyrax; species Heterohyrax brucei. The sequence goes on along the minus strand of CM053141.1, from coordinate 170,447,822 downwards.
AACAACTTACTACAAGAAGCTAAGAGAGACTCACATAAATTGAGAAACCTACCCTGGTCATGGATGGGAAGGCTTAACATTGTAAAAATGTCTGTTTTACCCAAAGTAATCTACTTATATAATGCAATCCCAATACAAATTCCAGTGACATTTTCTTATGAGATAGAGAAACAAATCACCAACTTTGTTTGGAAAGGGAAGAAGCCCCAGATAAGTAAAGCACTACTTTAGAAAATGAACACACTGGGAGGTCTCTTACTACTCGACTTTAGAACTTATTACACTGCCACAGTAGTTAAAACAGCCTGGTACTTGTAGAAAAAAAGACAGATAGATCAATGGAACAGAACTGAGATGCCAGAGATGACACCATCTTCCTGTGAACAGTTGATTTTTGACAAAGGACCTACAACATTAAACTGGGGTAAAAGCAACCTCTCCAACAAATGGTGCAGCAAAATTGGATACCCATCTGTAAAAAATCGAAACAAGACCCATATATCACACCTTATACAAAAACCAACTCAAACTGGATAAAAGACCTAAATGCCAGCCAAGTGCCGTTGAGTCGGATCCGACTCATGGTGACCCTAAAAGACCTAAATATCAAATCTAAAATGATAAAGCTCATCCAAGAAAAAGTAGGAACAACAATGGAAGTTTTAATACACAATGTCAGACAGACTTCAGAAGCTGTCAAACAAACCACAAACAACAGAAGAGAAAATAGATAGATGTAATCTACTAAGAATCCAACACTTTTGCTCATCCAAAGACTTTATTAATAGAATTAAAAGGCCACCTACAGAATGGCAAAAAATACTTGACAACTGTATGTCAGACTGATGCCTGATCTTAATAATTTATAAGGTACTACAAAATATCAATCAGAAAAAGATAAATCATCCAATTAAGCAACGGGCAAAGGAGATGGATAGACATTTCTCTAAAGAGGAGATCCAGGCAGCCAAAAAACACATGTGGACACGCTCAAGATCATTAGCTATTAAAGAAATTCAAATCAAAACTACAATGAGATACCATTTCACCCCAACAAGTTTGCCCATGATCCAAAAAACACAAAACAACAAATGCAAAATGGTGCGACCTCTTTGGAAAGCAATCTGGTGCTTCCTTAAAAAGCTTCATATGGATACATCATTTGACCAAGCAATTCCACTGCTTGGAATATATCCTATGGAATCAAGGCCATTCACAGTCTGCTATTGTAGACTGTGCTGCACACGAATGTTTATTGCAGCACAGTCTATAATAGCAAAAAGATGGAACCAACCCAGATGCCCAACAACAGAGGAATGGATAGGTAAAGTAGGGTATATATACTCAATGGAACACTACACAATGATAAAGAACAACGATGATTTTAGGAAACATCTCGTAGCCTGGTTTCAATTGGAGGACATTATGCTGCGTGGAAGTAGTCAGCAACAAAAGGACAAATATTGCATGAGACCCCTACGATAAGAAGCTAAAAACAGACTCATAGATAGAAGAAAAGACTCTTTGATGGTTGCAAGTGTGGGGAGGAAGGGAGAAGGGGAGCGTATTTAGATTAGATAGTTGATAGAAATATGGTTGGGTGAAATATGGGAATGCACACATAGAAAGAAGATCAATATTAACTGGTCTTCAAAATAACATGATTACTACTCCCATCTTAACCCAATATTGCAAGGACAGAGTAGCCAGAGCGGATGGTTGGGGACCATGCTCTCAGAGGAAATTGAGGACAATTGTCACAACTAGCATTTTGCTAAGAGAGCCTTCTACACTCCTCATTGGTGAGTGGCATCTGGGGTCTTAAAAGCTACCAAGCTGCCATCTGACGGTACAGCAAATGGTCCCAACTCTGCAGGAGTGGATGATCACCAAGGACCAAAACTATATGAGGGAAAGGGAACACAAAAGACAGAGAGATCCATTTGAGTAGGTGACTACAGTGACTTGTGTCTGGAAGAACAGGATGGTGCCCGGCTACCACCAGTGATAGCCATGATGGAGCTCACAAAGTTGAGTTTCACTGACAACACAAGAATAAAAATGGGTGCACCCTCAGATCTCCACTGAAAGACCACAACTAATGGTCCAGGGGCCTCAGGGTTCCTCTGGGAGCATGGCCCCTGGCCTTGACTTTGCCCCTGTCCATAAATCATAAAGGAAGTCAACTCTTTGGGCAGGAGTGTTTTGGACTTGGCAACCCAGAGTGACCATATCATGTGTGCACTTCATGGTTCTTTATATCTATAGGATGTCATCTTGCTGACCTCTTACTGGAGGCAAGGTAGTGGGTGGAGAGGACAGGATAGGAGATTGTTGAGAAGATAAGACATGTATGGAGCAGAGAGGAAGAGTGTGCTGTCACTGGGCAGGGAGAGCAGTGGGAGCTGCATACAGGTTGGCATGCAAATTTATATGGGAATGTACATTTTGTTCAGTCATAATAAATAAATAAACAATTTACATATACGTGTGTGTGTGTGTGTATATATATATATATATATATATAATGCCAGGGGATTTCTATTCCTTGCAATCACAATGTCCTTATCCTATGAAGAGGCTGATTTAGGGAGCCAGTAAGGCTGGGACAAGGAATGATTCTTTGTCCTGTAGAAATGATTGAGCAGAAAAATAGCCAACTGGAAAACCAGTTCACAGTGTTAGGTTTCTACCCCAGTTAATTGATCTAGCTTCCTCGGGAATTCTCAAAACATCCAAATCTAAAGGGCTATGTTTGGTTTAACTGTATTCTCCTGTAAATGCCTGTTGTAGTTTGGCTGTGCCATGGTTCCTGGTATCATGTGATTTTTCTCCATGTTGTAAATCCTGCCTCTATGACATTAATAATGATGGATAGGGGGCAGCTGTGTTGGCCGGGGCAGAACTCAGTGTGTAAAGTTGTATTGTGCCTTGAGGCAATCTCTTGAGATACAAAAGAAAGAATCCAGCAGAAAGATTTGGGAATCTCATAACATCATGAAAGAAAGCAGCGCTGGGAGCTGACCATGTCCTTTGGAAAAGATCAGGGTTCCTGTGCCTCAAAACCTTCTAGTCCAGGGGAAAATTGATGACAAAGATCTTCCTCCAGAGCCAGCAGAGAAAGGGGTCTGAAGAAATTATCTTTTCTTGACTCTCATCCAACCTTTCCAAGATGTCTGTTTCTTCTTTTGTTCGTTTGCTAACCTTCGTCATGGTTAAGATAAAGAAAACTGCAACTAGAAAAGTAGTTGAAGAACCAAAGTCACACAGGCAGCTGGAAACAAGGTGTGGACACCACCCAGTTCCCCAAATTCTCATCCAATGCTGCCATATGTGCCAATGGCATCGTGTAACACCAACTCACCAGTGCTTTGGAGGCCCCAACACCATATTGGTCTCAGATATTGTAGTCAACATCAAGGAGAATGGTTGGGCCAAATGTCAAAGACAAAGTTGAAAGAAGTGTTTCATTGACACACGCACAGCTCCATGCCCTTAGTCCTTGATTACCTTCTGGCAGTAAAGTCTGTTTATGCCATCCTTTATATTTTTCTTCAATTTAGTGAAGTAATCGATGCTATAAAAAGCTATGGAAATATAAATGGAAGAAAGCATGTTGCATAACTAAAAACACATGCATATGCATGGCAGGGTGTTTCTTGCTGGTATCCATATGTATGTGTCATTGATTGAAACATAATCACTTTGTTCTACTTCGAGGGTAGTACAAGTCACAGCACCTATTTGTAAGCTCTCAGGCTGACTTGTGGGTGTATTACAAAGACCATGCAGGAGGACTAGTAGGGAGCAGGGAGAAAACTGCTGGACCCTCAGCTCTGCATTAACTCACTGTGTGATTGCAGAAATTTTCCTGCAGGCATCAGTTTTTCCATCTGTAAAATTGGAAGATTGAAGTTGCATTGGTACGGTACAAAAATAAAATCATACATCCCTTTATTCAAATAAAACCTAAATGGAAACTTAAATATAAAACATAAGTATTGATTTCTCTAGTTAGAGTTGAAGCAGAGGCTCCCTTTAGTTCCATGCTTTTATTCTGTGCCCTTGCACATGCCTCAGTTTGAAACTTAGTGTCTAGATAATTGGAGAAGATTATAGTAATTTTTTTCCTCTTCCAGGAATACCAGCTCCAGAGGGTCATACAAGGCCATGTAATACAGTGGGAAAAACAGGGTAGGATTTGAAAGATTCAAGTTTACATTTGAACTCTGTCCATCATCAGTAGTGGGACCTCATACCACTCCCCTGATCAATCTTACTGCCTTGCATTTAATTTGTCAAGAAAGAAGGTAGAGCCTCTCCCTCCTTATTATACAAAACCTACAAAAAAAACCTTCATGTTGATTCTGACTCGGAGTGACGCTGTAGAGACAAAATTGAATTACCCCGTAAGGTTTCCAAAGAAGTGTCTGATGGGTTCTAACTGCTGACTTTTTGCTTAGCAGACATAGCTCTTAATGACTACACCACTAGGCTTTTATTATACAGAGACATCAATACTGCCTTCCAAAGTATCCTGAGTGCTGAAGTATACAATGAGAAGAATCCCCCCCAAAATCCATTCTTTTCCTGAGGGTTAAGGATGTGGGTTCTAAATCCAATGGTTCTGTTTGTTACTAACCATTCTGTGTTGAGCAAGTTAGTTAACCTTTCTATGTGCTAATTTCCTCATCTGTAAAACTGGAGTAATGTTATTATCCATATACAATAAAATATGTGAGAGTGGTAACTCAACAAGAGAGTCTTGTTTTTCTGAGTTTCAAAAGTTTTCTGCCTTTGAAGAGCAGTATTATCACATTTTTAAAATAATCCCCTATTAGTGGAAAATATTTGAGTTTTCCTTCTATGACCATGAGTCAGATCCGACTCGATGGTACTTGGCTTTAGCTTCTATGACAGGTTTCCACCTTATACAGGTCCAAGAATTTGGAGGTTTCACTGTATAAACTGTTGAATTAACATATATACTACATTTAAAAACAATGTCTAGGTGCAGTAAGGTCCATTATTATTAGTGCTATAATTCTTATCATCATCATTAGCAGAAAGCAGTTAGACACTGAGGATGGGGTGGCCTGGGTGCTAACCCTAAACCTACCACCCCATATGTTTATCAAATGAAAAGGCTCACCTCAAAGAATTCTAATAATTGCAAAAGGGAAAAGATTACATGGATATTGGTATCAAAACGCTCCTTGGTTGAAAAGAGAAAAATGACATGAGGAATAAAGAGCCCAGAAGACAGAAAGACCCACATGAATGGGTGACTGTATCAACATGTCACGAGAAAAACCAGGTGGTCTCCTGCCACCATCAATAACAACAGTGATGGGGCTCACAATGCTGAGTCCCAGTGGCAACACGAGAAAAAAAGGGGTGCACCCTAAGAACTCCACTAAAAGACCACAATTAATGGTTGAAGGCCTGAGAGTTCCCCTGGAAGTGTGGCCTCTACACCTGATGCTGCCTCTGATCACAGGTCATTACTGAGGTCAACTCTTTGGATAGGAATGAAATGGACTTGGGGGCAGAGTGACTTATCATGAATGCACTTTATTGTTCTATGCATCTACAGGATGTTGTTCTCCTAGAGGGGAGTAGAGAGGAGGAGACAGGAGATTGTTAAGAGGATACGACCTATAGAATAGAAAGGAGGAGTGTGCTGTCATGGGCAAGGAGAGCAGAGAGAGCTGCAGATAAGCAGGCATGCAGTATTGTAAACTTTCACTCAATCAATAAAAAAAAAGCTCCTTGGTTGATGCAAATACTCAAGCTTGACTGCTAGACAAAAGAATGGCGGTTCTGGGTCACCCAGAGGCACCTCGGAAGAAAGGCCTTGGGGGTCTACTTCTGAAATATTAACCATTGAAAACTTCATGGAGCATAGTTCTACTCTGCCACACATGGGATTGCCATGAGTTCATATTGATTCAATGGCAACTATTTTGTTTTTTACAAATAACGACTTTAGATACACTTTCCAGAAACAAACCAATCATGAAGCAACAACATTGAAAAATGTTCTTGAGGGTTAAATAGGAAAGTTAACAGATATAGCAGGACATTCAAATTTCCTGTATCAGTTTTCATTAGGTATGAGTGATGGTGGATGTGAGGGCCTGATAAAGGTCACTTAGGTTATTAAGCTACATTCTAACTGGACAAACAGGTCCAGATTCCTCTGCATATTTCTTCATCCCCTCATCTCTGAAGATAGTTATTTAGGACCTCAGAGAGAGAGAAAAAAATTTTGGATGATTTACTCTGCTGATTATCCTGTGACAAACATTTGGGTCTGCCTTGACTGATTATCTTGTGACAAAATATTTGAGTCTGCCCATTTGCTCATCCTGTGACAAACTTTAAACTTTTTGTTAGATTTAAATAATAGTTTACTCTGTTTGATTTTCCTTGACAAACTTTAGACAACTCACACTGTTTGTGAGATGTAATGAAACCTTATGATGTAAAGAAGTCTTGTAACTCCTGGCTATTGTTCTGTGACAAATCGCTTCTCCTTTGAATTCTGGCTATAAAACCCCCTAGAAAATGTAACGCACATGGGACAGTTTGAATTGGCCACTGTTCCCCCAGGTTTGCTGCAGAAACCTGCAAATAAATTATTCCTTGAACCCTATGCTGTCTCTATATTTTCAATTACAGTGACAGGCAGATGAACCTAATTTGGATTCAATTTGGCAACATATTTTTGTGAGCTAGTCAGGAGCAGGGGACTCCTGTGGTAAGTGCTTTCCCAGGGAAGAGCCAACTTTTTCTCTCCTCTCCTTTATTGGCTAACATCTGCTAAAGCCCTCTGTGAATAGGTTGGAGAATGGCCGTGGAAATTGAGGAATTCAGGCCAGCACACTCTGTAGTAGGTTCTGAAGGCCTGGCTACTTTGACCTCAGTAACTCTGGCCCAGAAAGGTGAGGGTATCTCTCTGTACCATTCAAAGGCTGAGGACTGGGTCCATAACATAATTTGTAACATGGGCAGACATTTAAGAGCCAAAGGTCATCTGCCTCTTTAACACTCCTGTGACAGGATGAGGGGGTGGGTAGAGCAGACAAGGAAATTGTCTATGCCCTGAAAGACAAGCTCCACACAATGTGAGGCACACCATTCTAAACATAACACTTCTCATTACCCTGGACCTCTGCTGCTGCGTTAGTTTAAAAAGCAGATTCCTTGGCCTTCTCTCCTTTCCTCCTCCCCTTCAGCTCGACTCAGGACAAAGGGTGCTTGGGAAAATTCCCCTTCTCAGCCTGAACAGATGGATCCAGTGGTACAGTTTCCGCTTTAGAAAGTCATCCACCTGCACCTGGCATCAATGCACTAAATTAAAGTGAGTTCAAGTGTTTTATCCTGTTTGTGTGCAGAGAACTCAGGTTCTCATCCCAATTTAAAACCCTGAGTCAAGGAGATGGCTTTGTCTTAAAGAGACAGTAATGATTTCAAAAGAGTGGAAGGGAAACTGATGATCTTTTGCCCTCCAGAAAAAAAAGAGGACAGGGAGGAAACCGTCCTCAAGTCAGAACAACAGGGAAACTTTTGGAAAAAAACAAAACAAAACAGGTTAAAGTTACCACTGTACTTTAATTGTCATAAATTGGGACTTCTGAACTTATCTGGGAGGTTTAGAAAGAGGATTTCCATGCCACTTAATCCATAGCTTGTGTAATTTCTAAAAGCCAGCTGATAAAACTTTACAAATTAGTTGGGGAACTGGAATGTTTAAATAAGCTTTATTTCAGCCCTGGATTTTAAGGGCAATTGAACTTAACAAATATCTGCTATAAAGTAAAATTATATACTATTTGTTTTTCAGACAACAAGGAAAATAAGTCTTACTGAGCTTGTTGCTGTTTAAGGGATTATATTATATTGTTGATAAGAGACAACACTATAGGGGTCTGTTAAAGAAACATTATAAAGGTCTGTTAAAGAAAGAATTTGGTTGTTCACTGTTAAATAACCATTTTTTCTGATTTTTGAGTAAACAGTTAATTTATTCCTTGTATAATCTTTCTTAAAGGCAAAGATTTGATCTCTCACTGTAATAAGATTCTCTGGGTTGGCAAATCATGCCACAGGAATTAATAGAGGAAAAGCTAAGGCTTCTTACTTTCTAGATCTTTAAACAACTTTAATATTGTTTCTTGTTGACCTGTAACAAATACCTGATAGCTCTCAAACTTCATAGAAAACCATGAGTATCCTTTTCTGAAGGAAAAAGATAAAAGGAGTCTTATTTGATATATGACATGGGTTAAAATCAGGTGCCCAGTTCTCACTGGGTTGAAATTGATGTTGGTTATTTCCTCTTGTGTTTTTGCCTAATATTGTCTAACAAATACATAATATAAAGTCATAATTTTACTATTTTTAATTACTATCTAGAAAAATCCTGGTTAAATGCTGTGTCTACTATCCAAAAGTCATCAGTTGAGGTCTACCAGAGGCTCCTTAGGAAGTCTGTAAGACAGTCCTGTTCTGTTTGATAGGGTTGCTATAATTCAAGAATAACTCCACAAAACTTGGCTTAGTTTGGTTTTAATTGTTAACCTGGTTATAAATTTATCTAACATTGCAAAATCCAGTGCTTTGACTGGGGAATTCAGATTATTTACTTATAAATCTATTTTATACTACATAAATATTTAGAGAGTTAATAATCTTGGTATGTCCTGACTGTGTGGTAGTATGTCTCAAGATTATTACATATGTTACCTGAAGTTCTTAATAATATGGATAATAAATATATTTAAAATCATTATCTAAAGTTTTCTGATTGATTGAATTTTATTTTACCCTTATGTTTTACTTATTTTTATTATTGTGAATCTTATTAAGTTTTGTCATCTACAGTTTTTGCTGGTTTCTCTGAAAACATTTGACCAGAATATTTCAACAAAGATTTTAGACTTATGAGAAGGACTGTGAATTGAGATATCCAAGGCTCTTCAGAATAAGTAAAACAGAGAAAATTATACAGGCTGGGTAAATGAACATTCTACGGGCCTTATGTAAAAATATTGTTCATGTTTTAAAGTTCTACCATTTAAGGTATAAACAGGTTCTTTTATCCTAAGAGATTTAACCAATGGGTTTTGCAGAGTACAATTGTTGTAGAGTCATAGAAAACAGTTACTGATACTATTTACGAGGTATTTAAATTTGTTTCCGAGTTCAAAGACCTTGGGGTCATAGTTTCTGTGCTATTTGAGATAGTCGGCCTGATATTGTTAGTGTTTCTCTATTCCTAATTCATTATACGGTGCCTAAAATTCTAGAAACTTGATAGTATTCAATTTTGAATAGAGAGGCTGTTTTCTTGAGCTACTGAACTGTTTTGCTGTAAGGGGCAAAACAGGAAAAGAGCTCCAATTTACAGCTCTATGGTCCTTGCACCCCAACAAAGGGGAGGCCTGAAAGATTTACATTAGAAAAGATAAAGGACCAGTTTTCAGGTGGATTTTACTCAGAGGTTTCACCCTGGAAAACTCACCAAGCCGTTTAAAAAAAAAAATGCTGGCGATAGTTTTAAATGCAAGGAAAGGGCATTACGGCTGTATATTTTTACCCTGGTCCATGTCAGATATAAGACAAAGATCATAAATCTTGAGACAGAACTTCAGACCTCACTCTCCCAATTGGTAGAGGAGACACTTAAGATGTTTAATTAGACATTTGGTGGCAGAGAAAAATGAATAAATAAAGACTATTATTGGCTGCCACCTCAGGTAACCCAGTTAGTGTTCAAGACTTAGATCACCCAACATGCCAGTGAATATGGACCCTGGTCATAACAGGTACTGTCAAAAATGAGGCCACTTTAAAGTGGAGTCTCTTGAATATTCTACAGCAAGGTGTTCATAGACCTCTGTGAGCCCCAGATAAACAGGCCCTCCTGGACTTGCTCAGAAGAGGAGCCTAAGAAACTGACCACTAATGGGAGCTTCAAGGCCCGCCCACCTCCTGGCCACACACCAAAGAACTAAGGGTTGCCCTCAATGTGGAAGGCAGGAAAATTAAATGTGTCTTAGACACAATAGCCACCTTCTCTACCTTAATTTACCCAATGGGTTTACTCTCCGAGACAGACTGTAATTATTGACTTACACTAAAAATATGAAGTAAAAAGTTACTTTTGTGTCTGATGAGGTCACAGTTGTTGACACATTGCCATGTAGGAGAAGAAAGGGAGGCTAAGAAAGTAACGAGAAGATAAAGAAGTAGAAGAAGGAAAAAAGGAGGAAGACTAGGAAAGTGAAGGAAAGTAGAGAGAAAGAAAAAAAGACTAAGGAAGTGAAGTAAAAGTAAAGAAAAAGTGGGAAAAAGAGAAAGAGGGAAGGATATAAAACTAGATAACTCTAATCTGGATTTCTGGAACAATTTACATCTCTCAGACTACAACAGTTCCAAATAAAATAATGTCCATGGATCCTGACAGATACTCAGTAATTGTCATCCTGGCCATTATAAATGACTAACACTGTCAAAGGGAGATTTCTACTCAGACAGGCAGGCCTACACCCTTACTCAGCATGAGACAGACGCAGAAGAAGAGACCTTAATCCATTTTCCCATAAAGATTTTGAGTATGAAATCTCTCAGGAGGGTTGTAGTAAAAACATGCTAATGACCAGTAGAATTACTTCTATGAGAAATGAAAGTGCTAATAACTGTAAAATTTTGGTTGAAAATCCTTGCCTGTTCTCCCATACAGAAACTAACCTGGAGACTCAAATGTTTTTTTAGATCCTGCCCAGAAGACTGAATCAGATAACATCACCCACCTTGCCCAGGGACCTGTAAAAACTACAGAGTCCAGAGAACATCACAGTTCCTCTAACAGTGGGAAAGGTTCTTCAGGACAGAATTTAAGGAGATATTTTCAGGACTCCCAGCCTTGGCTGATCGTACATACTACTAATTGTTTGTAGACTATTTGTTTGCTGTTTTATACAATGTATGCCCTGCCTCATGACTTACTGTACCTCATGTTGTAGAGGGTCAATTCATAATCAAAGACTTAATCCTAGAACTAATACTATAAAATCTTTTTCATAGATATGAAAATTGTATGAAAGGAGTGGGGAATGATGGTGGATGTGAGGGCCTGACAAAGGTCGCTTAGGTTATTAAGCTAAATTCTAACTGGACAAATGGACCCAGGTTCCTCTCCCTATCTCTTCCTCCCATCATCTCTGAAGATGCAGAGTTAATTAAGAACTCAGAGAGAGATAAAAATTTTTTGGATGATTTACTCTGCTGGATTATCCTGTGACAAACCTTTGAGTCTGCCTTGATTGATTATCTTTAAGTCTGCCCTGTTTGCTCATCCTGTGACAAACTTTAGACAATTCATACTGTTTGCTAAATTTAAATAATAGTTTACTCTGTTTGATTTTCCTTGACAAACTTTAGACAACTCACACTGTTTGTGAGGTGTAATGAAACCTTATGGTGTAACAACTCCTGGCTATTGTTCTGTGACAAATCTCGTCCCTTTTGAGTTCTTGCTATAAAAACCCATGGAAAATGTAACTCAAATGGGATTTTTGAATTGGCCACTGTTCCCCCAGGTTTGCTGCAGAAGCCTGCAAATAAATTATTCCTTGAACCCTATGCTGTCTCTGCATTTTTGAGTTACAGTGACAGGCAGATGAACCTAACTTGGATTCAATTCAGCAACATAAGGAAAATAAATGCATAAAGGAGATGGAAGGTAAATTGTTTAGCATCCCAAGTCAGCCACCTATCTGAACCTGTAGGGTTGGAGAGGCAAGAACAGAGAGGCCTGAGAGAGGATGTTTGGAGAGAATGTTAGTGTGCTGTGAGCCATTCTGTTGAAAGGGAAGCATTCTGTTGAAGCTGAGGAAGAGGGATTCTTAGGATACTTACTGGGAAGGCTTCTCTGCCTTTCTTGAGGATGTCAACGGATAGGAGAATGGGGGTAGGAGATTTTGGTAGACTTGTTATTATTCTTGAGAAATCAAAGGGCTGGGAATAGGCTAGCTGGATCCTTTGAAGACAGAGCAGAAGAAAGATTTCAGAGTTGAGGATGAGGCAGTGCTCCCAAAGCTAGTTTCTCAGAGCAAATGATCCCTGAGCAATTCTGGTGACTCATCTGTGGGACATGTATGGTTGAGTGCTGCAATGGGGTTACTTTAAGCACTTCCTAGAGGGCCTCCTGAAGAGTTGAAACGATCAGTCAGAAGAGGCTGGAGATGTTTCACTCTACTCTCAAGGATTCAGCAATATTATGCATTAAGCATCTTCAAGAGAACTGTACCTAGCAGATATTCATTAATAAAAGCTATTTGAGAGACTCCCACAAGGCTGCAATGTTCATTCAGCATAGAACTTCCCCATTCCTCTCCACCCCACACCCTCATTCCTGAAGAGGTCAGATGTCTTGATTAGCAAGATGGGGGAAGGTTTGAGCACAAAGTAGGAAAGAGATTAGAAATCATCCATAATTCATGCTGTGTATGTTATTTGAAGATTTCCACCCATAAACTGGGTGTGGAGAATGTTTCTTTTGAAAATGTGACTATTGCAACTAAATATTTCACTCTCTGGATTTAGACTGCATGTTACCTCAAAAACACCGTGAGAGTTCTACGGGTGGGGAGGAGGCCCTGAATATATTTAAAGGAACATTGAGAGAGAGAAATATAGTTGGTTAATAAAAATCACCTCTCAGATCATGCTCTTCAAATCAATGGTACTAAATTATGTGTTATGAAATATCCTTTTTTTGTCCAAATGTATAAAAAATTTTGTTATTCTATTGTTTTGCTATTTAGTCCAAGAAAGAATGACAGAAAAATTATTTTCAGCCCTTCAGCTGTGTAAATAAGAAGCCTGCAGCCAAGAAGTCCAGGACTCAGAATTAAGTTGTGAATCCAGAGCTATTCTGGGACAGGGTCAGCCTTGTACACAGGATAATTACTTAATCACAAAAATTATGTAATTTTAGAGGGACTTCAGGGTTTCATCACACTCCCTGCTCCTAGTTTAAAGAAATAGACTTAGTGTTCCATTTTATGCTCACAATTATTCCTTTTTGTTTCAAACCTTTGATTCCTGATACAATTATAGGTGACTCACATTTTGTTCTTCTCAGACACTTACAAAACCAGTTGCCGTGGAGTTGACTCCGAGGTGACACCATGGGTGTCAGAGTAGAATTGTGTTCCATAGGCTGCTCAGTGGCTGAGTTTTCAAAGGCTGATCCCCAGGTCTTTCTTCTAAGGAGCATCTGGGTAGACTCGAATGTCCAACCTACCAGTTAGTTGCCAAGCTTATTAACCATTCACACCACTCAGTGACTCTATCCCCCAACCTAAGGGCAGGATTCATTTCTGAATGCAAGCTTTGGTGGAAGAGAGGCAGGTGAACCCTGTATGAAGACAAATGCCCCCAAGGGAAGATATACCACAAAGGCTGCAATGAGCAATGATAAGTTCTGCCAGCTACTAACTGCCTCAGATAAGCTCTGGTCTCCAGAAGCTTCCTATCACTTCCGCTACTGTGCTTTACCTTTCTCTACACTATGAGAAAGAAGAGAAGTTGAATTTAACAGTTGTGTCATAATGTCAAAATATTAGAAGCAAACCTCAAACTCATCAACAATTGGGAAAGTCTTTACATTTCAGTTTACAACTCCATCAGTGGTACAGTCTGGAGCACAGGTTGGAAGAGGGCCAGGAAGGCCCATCCTTACTGAGTATAGAATGATGAGACATATTGTCAAGGTGAAAATAGCAAATTTAAACATGTATGTTACCTCCTTCCTAGATCTCCATGACCTGCACCCACCTGTACCCACATAATTCCATCTCCTGTTACTTGCCTCTCCATGTAGCTGGGGCTATTTGACTTCCAGTTTCCTTCTTTGTGAAATGGTAGTGGTGCTACAGGAGTGGTGTGTAAATGAGCTGATGTATGTAGGGTGTTAACATGTATTTAGCTTATGATAAGAGTCCAATAAAGGGTAGTTATCAAGTATCTCAACAACTTTCCAAGAGTTTTATTCCTATCTTCAGATAATCCTTAAGATGCTAAGAAAGGGATCTCACTGAGAAATGCATGGCCACACAGCTGTGAGTCACCATGCTAAAGTGCAAATCTAGATCTCTTCTAGCTTCCAAGTTGTGGTATTTCTGCTGTACCTTTCTGCTTTCTAGTAACTGAAATCTTATCCCTTGGACTATAGCCCTAGAAGGGAGACCCCAAGACTTCTCTGTTGTCTCTTGCATGATTATGTGTTCACCCCTCAGAGACTCACCTGTCTCTGGAGTTCTTTTTCATTATCACTGTGTAGAACTGCCCAATAAGATTTCTGAGGCCATGATCTTTTCTTTCTTTTTTTTTTTTGGTTATACATGGCATGACAACTAAGTCCATGAACTGAATTGTTTTAAGTGTTACATACGTCATTGTTATGGCCACCTTCAAAGTACTTCTCTTGGGAAGCTATGCACTGACACAAGTGCCTAGTCTTTTAATCTATACCCTTCAAAGCAATTTTGGAACTCTTTCTGGAATGACCATTACACACAGTGGCACAGTGGCAAATTCAAGAACTTAGTTGTATAGTTGTCTGTGAGAGAGTTTTTAGCCAGTAAGCAAATAACTGTATCGGATCACCCTCCCTACTCACCTGATCTGGCCCCTAATGACATTTTTCTTTACCCAAAGATGAAAATATTGAAAGGAAGATATGTAGATAACATTCAGGATATCAAGAGTCATATGAGGGCAGCTCTTATGGCTATACCAGAAAAAGAGTTCCAAAATTGTTTCAAAGGGTGGACTAGGTGCTGGCATTAGTGCATAGCTTCCCATGGGGAGCACTTCGAAGGTGACCGTAGTGATATTCAACAGCAAGGTATGTAGTACTTTTTCTAGAATGAGTTCACAAACTTAACTGTCAGCCCATATGTATCAACATGTGTGTGTGTGTGTGTATGCGTTATATATATCTTCATATATACTCTACATGTATGTACATATGTACATATATACATACATATAGTGATTAAGTGAAAGTTTACAATCCAAGTAAATCTGCCCTATGAAACCCAGAGCATCTGCCTCTATGCAGCTCTATCTGCTTGCCATACCATGTGACAGCACACTCTTCCTTTCCACTCTTCCAGAATCCACTCAGCCAACACTTGTCCCTTCATCTCTGTCCTCTACTTTCCTCTTCAAAAAGAAACCAGTTGGACAGTCTCATGTGTATATTAAACCATAAAGTACACAAACCATCTGAATTATTCTGTGTTCATTAGTCCAGTCCAATCTTTGTTGAAGTGTTGGCTTTGGCACTGGTTTTAGCTCTGGGCTAGCAACAACTCCATGTTGTTGGACCATTAAGTACAGTCTTTCAATAGAGTTCTATAACTGCCCTCCCCTTTTTCTTGTGCTACATCAGAGACTCTAGATTGTGTTTTTTGTCAGGATTGTCTTTGGTGGTGGCCAGGTACCATGTAATTCTTCTGGTCTCTAGCTGATATTATCTCCCAATCATATGGACCCTTCTGTCTCCTGGGCTTATATTTTCCTTATGTCTTTGATGTTCTTGGTTTTAATCTACTCCAGGTGGGTTAGGATCAGTTGAGTTTCCTTAGATGGCAGCTTACTGGCTTTTAAGACCCCAGCTGCCACTCACCAATATGAGGTGTAGAACAGTCTCTTAGAAAAAGACTGTGGTTATGCAAGGGCTGTAATCACTATGGAAGTAGACTGCTACTTCCTTCTGTGAAGTGACTGGTAGGTTCAAACCTACGACTTTTTAGTTAACAGCCTAGTGCTTAACCACTGTTCCACCAGGGCTCCTTCCTAGCTGCTGTATTAATGAATAAATCCAGCTAATTCAGTATTTTTCTGAATATTTTATTGTGCTTGAAGTGAAAGTTTACAATCTAAGTCAATTTGTCATACAAAAACTTACACACACTTTGCTATGTAACTCGAGTTCCTCTCCACACTCTGTGACATCACACTCCTCCTTTCCACCTTGTGTTTCCTGTGTCCATTCAAATAGCTCCTGTCCCCTTCTGCCCTCTCATCTTGGTTCTGGACAGGAGCTTCCCAGCCAGTCTTATATAACTACTCAAGCCAAGAAGCACACTCTTTGCCAGTATCATTTTATGTCTTATAGTCCAGTCCAATCTCTGTCTGAAGAGTTGGCTTTAGGAATGGTTCAGTTTGGGGCTAACAGAGAGTCTGGGGACCCTCCAGTCTGCTGGACCATCAAGTCTGAGCTTTTTAATAGGGTTTGAGCTTTACATTCCATTTTCTTCCTGCTTCATCAGGGCCTCTTTATTGTGTTCCTGATCAGGGCAGTCTTTGATGGTGGCAGGTCATCATCTAGTTCTTCTGACCGCATGCTTATGTAGTCTCTGGATTATGTGGGCTTTTCTGTCTCTTGTGCTTATATTTTCCTTACGTCTTTGGTGTCCTTTATTCTCCATCTGAGTTGGGACCAATTGATACTTCTCAGATGGCTGCTTGCTAGCTTTTAAGTACAAGATGTCACTCACCAAAGTGGGATCCAGAACATTTTCTTAAAAAACTTTGTTATGCCAGTTGACCTAGATGTCTCTGAAATCATTGTCCTCAGACCCTCATCCCTGTGACTCTGTCCTTTGAAATATTTGATTATTGTCATAGATTGAAAATCTGTAATAATCTGGCTGTGTCACGATTCCTTGTATTATGTGATGTTCCACCATGTTGGAATTCCTGCCTCTATGGTGTTAATGAGGGTGGATTGTGGTGACTGTGTTGGTAGAGCAAGATTTAAATTGTGAATTTGTTTTGTGCCTTGAGGCAGTCTTGAGATATAAAGGAATGGAGCTAGCAGAAACATCTGGGGGACCTCATCCCACCAAAAACTAGTGCCAGGAGCTGAGTGCATCCTTTGGAAAGAACTGGGATCGCTTCGCCTCAGAAGCTTCCAGTCCAGGGGAAGATTGATGACACGGGCCTTCCTCCAGTGCCAGCAGACAGACCCCTGGAGCTGACACCCTAACTTACTGGGCTGTGACAACTAACATTGCTCTTTTTTAAGCCATCCACTTGCAGCATTTCTGTTAGAGCAGCACTAACTGACTAAAATAATTACATTTAGAAGACTTCTTAGTTTTTGGTTTAGTCCAGCTGTGCTGACTCTGTACTGTATGTTGTCCTTCTCTTCGTCTAACTCAATTCTTATCTAATATTTAATTAATGAATCCTCTTCCTCCCTTCCATCCTGTAACCATCAAAGGCTGTTTGCCTCTGTGTTTAAACCATTTCTTGAGTCCTTATAGTAGTGGTGTCACATACTATTTGTCCTTTTGCAACTGACTTATTTCACTCAGCATTATGCCTTCCAGATTCCTCCATGTTCTGAGAAGATTTGCAAATTCATTGTTGTTCTTTATCATTGCATAGTGTTCCATTGTGTGAATATGCCATTGTTTATTTATGCATTCATCCACTGATGGGGACCTTGGTTCCATCTTTTTGTTATTGAGGACAGTGCTGCAATTAACATTAGTGTGCATGTATCTGTTTGTATGACAGTTCTTATTTCTCTAGGATGTGTTCCAAGAAGTGGATTGGTAAATAGTGTGGTATTTCTATTTCTACTTTTTAAAGAAAGCACCAAATTGATTTCTAAAATGTTGATACCATTTTATATTCCCACTAGCCATGTATAGGTGTTCCAGTCCTTCAGCCCCTCCAGCACGTATTATTTTGTGTTTTCTGTATTAATGCCAGCCTTGTTGGAATGAGATGGTATTTTATTGTAGTTTTGATTTGGATTTCTGTAATGGTTAATGATTGTGAGCACTTACTCATGTATCTGTGAGCTGCCTCATTC
The DNA here is from genome assembly GCA_028571685.1 of Heterohyrax brucei. NCBI lineage: Eukaryota > Metazoa > Chordata > Mammalia > Hyracoidea > Procaviidae > Heterohyrax > Heterohyrax brucei. Next base: position 170,429,911 of record CM053141.1, on the reverse strand, counting down.
AGTATTTTTTTGAGCATGAACTACATGGCAGGCATTATACTATAAAAGCATCAGTGAGCCAGCTAGTTACAGTCCATGACCTAACAGAGCTTAAAATTTAATGGGAGAAGGGAGACATCATACAAAGTCACAAAAAATATGTAATCAAGAACTGTGGTCATTGATATGAAGAGAGAGTACAGGGTTTAGCAAGAGAATCTGACCTAGTTTAGGAAGTCAAGTGTTTAAATTGTTTCAAACTACATCTCTTTCTCAGTTTTTAAAAATATTTTATTGATACCTATAGGTTAAGAAAAGTTCGTACGTTATGCTGCATTTTAAGGATTAAATGACGTGACACTTATAAATCACAAGCAGCCACTGTTATTTTTATTTTTCTATTATTTTTATCTTCTAAGGAAGAAATATTTGTGTTGAAACATAAAGGAAGTGGAGGCATTCGCCAGGAGCTCTCAATTCTAACCTCTCTACTCCTGCTGTAGTTACTTAGGCTATGCGTGGCCAAATATAAGCAGGAACCAAAATTAAACCTATTGCCAGTGAGTTGATTCTGACTTACCATGACTATATGGGACAGAGTAGAACTGTCCTACAGAGTTTCCAAGGAAGAGCTGATGAATTCGAATTGTAGGCCCTTTGGTGAGCAGCCGTAGCTCTTAACCATTGTGTCACCAAGGCCCCTTAGAAAGTGTGATACATTGTTGTCTATTTTAAGAAGCTAACTGAGGTCACCTTTTCAAGGTCAGTGAAAATCTAGTGGCTGAGATAGGAACCTGTCTACTGATTCTTCACTTAAGGCTCGTTCTACTACCCATAGTACTCATAATCCTACACATAGTATTACGTTTCTTCATTTCAAGATGATATCACAATCAAAACACAATCCATAAAATGTAATATAATTCAACAATGTAAACTTAATGTGTGCAACTTGTCTTTAGGAATTTCCATTTTCATTATTTGTTTCCTCTTGCTGCATAAACAAAGACCCAAATAGCCCAAACTGTAATCAGAAATTCCTAATACCTATGGTTCTATCAGCTATGTGAACCCAGTAGTTTCTCTCCCCTAAATTCTGTTAGTAGGATTCCTATCTGAAAGGTCAACAACAGGTGGAGAAGATTGCAGTACGCAGGTCTGAAATATGATTTGATACTTGTTTTTAATTCCCAGAATCAAAACCAAGCAGAGCAGAAAACAAACATGAAATGAGAAAGATAAAAGGATGTAGATTAAAAAGCGGGGAGTAAGGACAGGAGGAGCTCAGAGTGGTAGCAATTGCAATGATTCAAAACGGCTAGCAGAGATACCATCTGTGAGTCAGTTGCACTTCCCCGATTCCCTTGAAAACCCACCAGATAAACATGTACATGGGCCTTGCCTGAAGTGACTGATCACGGACTTCCTAATAGTCAAAGAAATCAAAGCTTAGAATGAGACTTGTTTATACAAAGAGAAGAAATACCTATTTTTATTCCTTGCAGTGGCTTGAGATACGTATCTCCTTTATCATCTCTGTGCTTAACTAGGATGAACAGGACACCCAACTAGAACACAAATTGCAGCACTGCACAATGGCTATGATTGCCTCTGACTGCTGCTGGTGCCTACCTGGTGTTTTTAAAATTCCACAATCTACCTCGCCTCACATTTTGCACTTGCTCTATAGCATTGCAAACAGATACGTGCCCCGCAAACAAACCAAACTTGACTTTGTCAGTGGTTTCCTTTCTTTTTTAGGTTTTAAAATATTATTTAATTTACAAAGAACCTGTGCTGGTACAGTGGTTAAGTGTTCATCTGTTAACTGAAAGGTCAGTGGTTCAAACCCACTACTCACCCTGAGGAAGAAAAGTTTGACAATCTGCTTCCATAAGGATTACAGCCTTGTACACCCTGTCGGGTATTCTACTCTGTACTATAGGGTCACTGTGGGTTGGAATTGTCCAGAGAACACATAGTAACAATTTAACTTACACCTTTCTTGTGTATTTTTGACATAGTATTTTTTTTAAAGTTTACCCAGAAAATTAGGTTCCTATTGTTGAGTTCTACACAGATTACTCAGTGACATTAGTTCTATTTTTCACAACATGTCAACATTCCCTTCAATTGCATTTTGGTTATTCTGTTCTAGTAGTCTAGTTTTCTGGCCCCTAACCTTCTCATCTTTGCCTTAGGGTAACTGTTAACCTATTTGTAGATTCTTTAGTGTTTGTTCATTAGTTTGTTCATTTGCTCACCCATTCAGTTGTTTATATATCCACACAGATGTTGAGCATTTGCTATTTGGCAGGCATGATTCTAAGCACAGGGAAGCACAGAAGAACACAAGTGACAAGCATGTTGCCCTTATGGAGCTTACATTTTAGTGTGTTTGAACTATTTACCAGTCACTTTTTACCTGATAGAAACGTGACAGACACTGGGAAAACAAAGATGAAAGAGAATGTGGACTCTATTGTCTAGTGACATGTCTAGTGACATGTCTAGTGACATCAAGGACTCGAGCAAGATAATTGTATTACTAAGAGGCAGTGACAGTATCAGAAAACAGGCCAAATAGGATTGATTACTCAACTTATTTAGTTATCTAGTGCTATTGTAATAGAAATACTGTGAATAGATGGCTTTAACAAAGAAAAATTGACTCTTTCACAGTTTAGGAGACTAGAAGTATGAATTCAGGGTGCTGGCTCTTGGGGAAGGCTTTCTGCCTCTGTCAGCTCTGCAGGAAGTTTCTTGTCACCTTTCAACATCTGTGGGCCTGGTGTTCCATGGAAATCTCCAGGTGTCTTGGTACCATTCTTCCCCTCGGTCTAGGAGGTCCTCACTGTGGGTACTTCATAGTGAAGGGATGTGCTCTACTCCTGGCTCTTCTTTCTTGGTGATAGTGAGGTCCCTCCCCTCTGTGTTCACTTGTCTCGCATCTCTTTTAAGATAAAAAGTGTGGCTCAGGCAAGACTGTGACTTGAGTAACCGTGTATTACTTGAATTACACCCTCTTATAAAGCTATGATTCCAGATATACCCCACACTGATCTTGCTCCATTAACATATAAAACCAATAACTTACTGCTGTCAACTCCAACTCATAGCTACTCTATAGGTCCCAGTAGAACTGCCCCATAGAGTTTCCAAGGAGTGCCTGCCAGGTTTGGTCTGCCAACCTTTTGGTTAGTAGACGTAGCACTACACCACTAGGGTTTCCGATATAGAGGTTAGGAATTTATAATGTATCTCAAATGGAGGATAATTACATCAGATCACAAAATGGAGGACAACCACACAATACTGAGAATCATGGCCTAGCCAAGGTGACACATATTTGGGGGACAAACAGTTCATTCCATGACACTAACATAGCAATATATAGGAAAAGGAATATATAAAGTTTCTCAAAAGAACTTGACTAGGTTTAACTTTTTCATAGTTATTCATTTGTGTAATAAGTAGCTGAATATCTTAAAATGCTTAGAAGAGTATCTGATACACACAAGCCCTAGAGAAATGTTTGCTTTTGTTGTGATCTATCCTATTTTTAGCCAGCTATAGTATTAGGCACCCAGTAACATTAAAAAACAAAACAAGGAAACACGGCACCTAGAGGCAGCCAAACCTAGGAGGAAAATAAGACTAGAGGATTCCAAGCTGGAAGTAGAATGCAAATCTCCAAACACCTAATCTGGTTCCTATCCAGTAAGCTGCTGTTGCACACACTATGAACATAGCAATGGAATTCATTGCAAAGGTCTCTATTTTTAAAAATGAATAATGAGTTTTTAACACACTCTCTGTAGACAGACCCACAGAGGGAATGTGGCTGAATGCTTATTTTTTCAGCTGTATCATCCACAGAATATTCTCCTGGAGTAATGTTCAGGGAGAGAAAGCTTGGAGTGCTATCACCATCTGTTCTAAGTAAATATCACCACTGGTCTTTATTTAGCACTCTCTCTTCTCAAGATCTCCCTCCCCTGGTTTAGAGTTCTGGTTTAGGGGAGGATACCAGGACACAGGACAGGCAGCCAAGGTCAACTGGGCAACATCTAAAGAATGAATCCAAGACTGCCTACAGTCTCTGACAAAACCAGAGCACCTGCTGAATACACCATGGCTTGGATTTAGAAAATCCCTGAAGAACACAATTTCTCAAACCCAGCAGCAGAGGAACACAGTTTGAATATTCCAATCCAGATGTATCTTCCTTGTGGGCTATTTTTCCCAGGGCAAATATTGTTAAGAGAACCATCCGATCACTCTCTGTTGTGGGCGGCAGCATACCGAGGGTACTGGGAACAGAGCCAGTAGCGGGGAACACAGCACTGGGGAGATATGAGGCACCTGCTTAGTGATGAGGTCACAAGTCAGGCACTCCAGCTGCAAATGTTACAGGATGGAGCAACACAGGAAGGCCAGACCTTGTGCAAATACGAACCAACTGAAAATGAACTCTTCACATTAGGTGGATCAGTGCCAGTTAAAACATCTGGAAATTAAGGTGTCGAGATGAACCAAGTTGGGCAATTAGCTACACACCGACCCAAACCAAAAAAACAAAGCCACTGCCATTGAGTCAATTCCAACTCATAGCAATGCTATAGGACAAGATAGAACTACCCTATAAAGTTTCCAAGGAGCCTGGTGGATTTGAACTGCCAACCTTTCAGTTAGCAACCATTGCACTTAACCATTATGCCACCAGGGTTTCCTACACATAGACAACTGCAAGAAATGAAGCCTCTCAGGGAAAGTTCTAGCCTCCCCTGCTTTCCTTTTCCTTTTGTCCCAATGAGAGATAGATGTAAGCAAACCTGACCAAAAGCCCATAATATGTTACCTTGCAATTGTCACTTGATTATGTTTCTATGTGGGGCTGGGCTACAGGCAAATTGTAGGCTATGGCATAATTGTGATGCTCAGCCTCAATATAAAATCTTCAAGGAGTGAATGCTGACTAAACTCAAAGAGATTATTTGTTCATTCATTCAGATATTTATGCTCACATTCTATATGCCAAATATTGTGCTAAACACTGGAAGTAAAGTGTTAGTCAAAAGGAGTCATGTTCTTTGCCCTCATATAGCTTATAGACTTGTTTGGGAGAACAAGCATTAACCAAATAATTAAAAAGAAAGAGAGAGACCCCACTGTGGTACATGTTCCAAATAAAGGCAACCAGTGCTGCCAAAGGAATGTGAGTTAGCTGGGGTGGTCAAAGAAGACCTCCCTGGGAAATGACAACATGGAGTTTGTAGGAAGCAAACTATAAAGGGCAGGGATGGGAGAGGGAAAAGGAACATATTCCAGTTCTTCTGCTAATAGGCTTTAGCAGGAGGGAGATGACAAGAACAACGAGCTAGCTGATTTCAAAATTCAACTTTTATAATTCACTAATTAATTCTTACAGTAGTTAACTCCAGTCTTGGGACTCAACGTGTCCTAGGTACTGTGCAAAATATAAGTGTCAGAAGATAAAGGCCCTAACTTGAATGAGATGTATTGCAGGGAGTTCAAGAGTCTACTATTTATTGAACTCCTCCTATGTGACAGATACCTGACATTTGCTATCTAATTCACACCCTAAGAGACAGGCACCAGCCAAGTCAAGTGCCATCGAGTAGGATCTGACTCATGGCGACCCTAGGGGCCAGGGTAGAACTGACTCCCAGAGTATTCAAGGATAAGCACCATTATTCCTATTTTGACCCACTGCCATTGAGTAGACTGACTTATAGTGAAGTTCAGGAAGTCAGGAAGCTGTGTATGCTACTTGTGTCACTGTCTGACTACCAAACCTGTGTAGACTTCACTTTACACAATGCCTTTAATCAGAACTCTACATGGAAATCAAATGAAAGGATTTGGGGTACCATTTTCCCATCAGCAGAGTATTACTTAGATACAGGCTATAGATATGTGTTCAATCATAAATACACACTGTTTAAAATATTTACCTTCGGTAATATGCACATGAAGACTGGAAATGCACAATCACACTTTGGCTACTCCTCTTTAAAGAATCTGAATCTAAAAGGCACCCAGTACTAAACCATGTGGATCATAAATTTCTTTGTTGGCTTAGACTCACCTTAAGATTCTTAAGAATGTACAGGTCATCATTATGAACATCAGTTGGCACAGCATGGTAACTGACTTGATGTGCTACTTAATGGAGTGTTACAAGGTCATAAAATGCCAATACTTCAGAACCACCAGTGCCTTTAATTACAGTTTTAACCTGTGGTTTGTCAAACTGTGTTCCATGAGAAACTTGGTTCAGCAAGAGCTTCAGATAGCAACTGGAGGGGAACAGATATTAGGTCAAATAACTTTGAGAAACATTCCATTTTATTTCAAACCATCACTCATCTTCTCAGAGCCTGTAGGGTGGTAATGGAAATGTAACCCTGTTGTTGCTGTTGTTAGGTGCCATCAAGTTGGATCTGACTCATAGCGACCCTATGCACAACAGAATGAAACACTGCCCAGTCTTGTGTCATGTCCACAGTTGCTTTTATGCTTAAACTCATTGTTGCAACCACTGTGTCAATCCATCTCATCGAGGGTTTTCTTCTTCTCTGACCCTCCACTCTACCAAGCAAGATGTCTTGCTCCAGGTACTGATACTTCCTGACAATATGTCCAACATATGTAAGATATAGCCTTGCCATCTTTGCTCCCAAGGAGCACTCTGGTTGTACTTCTTCCAGAGCAGATTTGTTTGTTCTTTTGGCAGTCCATGGTACATTCAACATTCTTCTCCAACACCATGATTCAAAGACATCAATTCTTCTTCTGTCTTCTTTGTTCATCATCCAGCTTTTGCATGCATATGATCTGATTGAGAATACCATGTCTTGGGTCAGGCATGCTTTAGTCTTCAAGGTGACATCTTTACTTTTCAATACTTTAAAGAGAAGCTTTGCAGCAGATTTTCCAGGTGCAATGTAGGTTTTGATTTCTTGTCTGCTGCTTCCATGAGCTTTGATTGTGGACCCAAGTAAAATGAAATCCCTGACAACCTCAGTTCTTTCTCCATTTATGACAATGTTGCTTACTGGTCCATTAATGAGGATTTTTGTTTTCCTTATGTTGAGGTGCAACCCATACTGAAGGCTGTGGTCCTTGATCTTCATCAGCAAGTGTTTCAAATCTTCTTTGAAAGGTGGTGTCATCTTTGTAACACAGGCTGTTAAAGAGTCATCCTCTAATTCTGGTGCCTCATTCTTCGTAGAATCCAGCTTCTCAGATTATTTGCTCGGCATACAGATTGAAAAGGTATCGTGAAAGGATACAAACTTCATGTACCCCTTTCCTGACTTTAAACCATGCAGTATCCCCTTGTTCTGCTCCTACAGCTGCCTCTTGATCCACATACAGATTCCTTAAGAGCGCGACTAAGTGTTCGGGAATTCCCATTCTCCACAATGTTAACCATAATTTATTGTGATCCACACAGTCAAATGCCTTTGCATAATCAGTGAGGCATGGGTAAACATCTTTCCTGTATTCTCTGCTTTCAGCAGCAATGATATCCTTGGTTCCACAACCTTTCCTGGTTCCACATCCTTTTGTGAAACCAGCTTGAATTTCTGGCAGTTCCTTGTCAATTTACTGATGCAGTTGCTTTTGAATAATCTTGGGCAAAACTTTACCGGCATGTGATATTAATAATATTGTTCAGTAATTTCCGCATTCAGTCGGATCACCTTTCCTTGGAAGGGGCTTAAGTAAAGATCTCTTCCAGTCAGTTGGTCAGGTAGCTGTCCTCCAAATTTCTTGGCATAGATGAGTGAGCACTTCCAGCACTGCATCTGTTGTTGAAATATCCCAATTGATGTTCCATCAGTTCCTGGAGATTTGTGTTTTGCCAATGCCTTCAATGTAGCTTCAACTTCTTCCTTCAGTAGCATTGCTCCCTGATCATACGCTACCTCTTCAAATGGCTGAATCTCGACCATTTCTTTCTGGTATAATGACTGTGTGTCCCTTCCATCTTCTGATGGTCCCTGAGTTGTTTAATATTTTCCTTGCAGAATCCTTCACTATTTTAACTTGAGGCTTGAATTGTTTCTTCAGTTCATTCAGCTTGAGAAATGCAGAATGTGTTCTTCCCTTCTGGTTTTCCACTTCCTGCTGTTAACACTTAACATTATAATACTTTCTTTTGTCTTCTCAAGCTACTCTTTGAAATCTTCTGTTTAGGTCTCTTACTTTGCCATTCCTTCCTTTTGCTTTAGCTGCTCCATGTTGGAGAGAAAGTTTCAGAGTCTCTTCTGACATCCAATTTGGTCTTTTCTTTCTTTTCTGTGTTTTTAATGACCTCTTGCTCTCTTCACGGATGATATCTTTGATGTCATTCCACAATTCATCTGGTCTTCGGTCATTAGTGATCAGCACATCAAATCTGTTCTTGAGATGGTCTTTAAACTCAGGGAGGGATACACTCAAGGTTATACTTTAGCTCTTGCGGACTTGTTCTAATTTTCTTCCATTTCAGTTTGAATTTGCCTATGAGCACTTGACGATCTGTGTCACATTCAGCATCAGGTCTTGTTCTGACTGCTGATATGGAGCTTTTCCACTGTCTTTTTCCACAGATGTAGTCAATTTTGTTCCCATGTATTCCACCTGGTGTGGTCCATGTGTACAGTCACTATTTGTGTTAGTTAAAAAACATATTTGCAAAGAAAAAAATCATTAGTCTTGCAAAATTCTATGGCGCTATCTCTGGCATTGTTAGTATCACCAAAGCTATGTTTTTCAACTACCAGTCCTTTTTCGTTGTTTCCAACTTCTGCATGTTCGATCAATTTCAGACTACAGAAGCTGGTAAAAATCTTCAATTGCTTAATCTTCAGCTTTAGTGGTTGTTGTGTAAATTTGAATAATAGTTGTATTAACTGGCCTTCCCTGTAGGTGTATGGGTATTATCCTACCACTAACAGCATTGTACTTCAGGACAGATCTTGAAATATTCTTTTAAATGATGAATGCAACACTGTTCGTCTTCCAGTTTTCGTTCCCAGCATGGTACACAATATGATTGTCAGATTCAGAAAGGCCCAAATGGGTCCATTTCAGCTCACTAATGCCCAGGATACTGATGTTTATTTGTTCTATTTCACTTTTGATGATTTCCAGTTTTCCTAGATTCATGCTTCATACATTCCATGTCCCGAATATTAATGGATATTTGTAGCTATTTCTTCTCATTTTGAGTCTTGCCACATCAGTGAGTGAATGACTATCATGAAGGCCTTATCCAAAGCATGTCATTAAAGTCTGTTCTACTTTGAGGAGGCAGCTCTTCCCCAGTCATCTTCCAAGTGCGTTCCAACCTTGGGACTCACTGTCCAGCACCATATCTGACAATAACCCACTGCTATTCATAAGGTTTCCCCTGGCTAATTTTTTTCAGAAGTAAACTGCCAGGTCTTTCTTCCTAGTCTGTCTTAGTCCAGAAGCTCAGCTGAAACCTGTTTACCATGGGTCACCCTGCTGGTACCTAAATACCAGTGGTGTAGCTTCCAGCATCACAGCAACAAGCAAGCCTCTACTAACAGACAAGCAGAGGCTGCTCATTCTGTCTTTGCCCTCCTTGCCGGATAATGTTATCCTCCTTTCCTAATACTGTTATCCCCCTTGTCTGATGCTGTTATCCACCTTACATGGTGCTGTTATCCTCCTTACCTGTAATAGAAGTCTGACCCTACAACCCTGTAAAAAGCCCATTGATGTTGAGTCCATTCTGACTCATAGATGCTACAGTAGGGGAGTAAATACACAGGTCCTCCTACTATTATTTAGCTATAGAATATAATACAGTAACCTATCCTGGAAAACAGTTTTGGTAACAGAGCTTGTTTAAAACCACCTATTTTATGCACAGAAATATATAGAGATTAGTTCTTCTTTTACCTAAGGCTATTGCCAGGTTTTAGCAGAGTCAGGATCAGAACTTGAGAACTCAGGGTGGATTTAAGGCATTGCCCTATCGTCTTCACATGTCTTTGCCCAAAAATTTATCAAGGAAATGGTTCACATAGTTGTAAAAACTGGAAAGTAAGGCTGGAGTCTTCTCCTGTCTCTCATAGCTGTAGGGGCTGGTGAACCCAAATCAGTACATTGGACAGCAGGTCTCTGGTTCACAGGCTGCAGAGGCTAATGAATCCCAGAACTGTCAGCTAAACTCCTAGCTCGAATCCTAAGAACCGGAGGTCAGAATTGGCAGTCAGAGAAAGCAAAAGCCTTGAAGGTTTGCCAGAAAGTACACATATATTGATGTAGGCCACGCCTCTAAGGAACTGACCTTTCAGATGATTGGCTGCTCATAGTAGATCTCATCACTGTGGTGATTACATTATGCCAGATCTCATTGTGGAAGTGATTGCATTATTACAGAGCTCCCAAACTACATCATAACTGTCAAACCTCCGAGAATCGTGGCCCAGCCAAACTGACGTACAACCTTAACCATCACATGGAACAGAAAACATTCCTGTTTAAATCAGGTTTTCTTTCTTTTCTTTTCTTTTTTTTTTTTCTCACTTCTTTTTAATTTCTACTCTAGGGTAGAAATGAAAATGGTGAAGTTCTATAAGTAATTATTCTCCCAGGTTTAGGGAAAAAAAGGGAAGAAAAAGACACAATTTAAAGATTATACAAAGGCATAGATTTACTATTACTGGCTGAGTTTTCCAGGGCATAAAAGCTCCCTGGGGCTCTTGTCTCCTGGTCCTTTGGATTCTTATTACTAGAGAACAACTCAGAGTGGGCAGCACTCAGAAGCTGGCCAGCATCGTCAAAACTCCTTGACGATTTATGCAGAAACCCAGTGCTCCTCCAGCTTCCCTACTACAGCATTTTTTTTTAAGATGCTGTGATTATAAAATGTCACAGTGGAATCAGTTCAATATTCTCTTAGAAATATAAAACCAAATGGAATGAAAACCTTCCCAGAATCTCAAGCTCTCAAAGTCCAAGCTTTCTGTAGAAAGAAGCAGGTTGATTTTGTGTGTGATGATAAGTATGCTCTTCCCTTAAAAGTAATATTTCTTCTTTTGCTTGCTGATGTATCTGAAGTTTCACCACTCAGATGGTTTGAGGCCCCTAGTGAAAGGACAAACACGAGCAAAAAACTTCGTGGAGACCGACTATTGAGGGATAATGCCGGTTTACAGAAGCAGAGAGTTCTAGTTAAGAAATTTGCTCACAGTAACATCCACTTGTGCTAGGTAGTGTTTTCCATATACTGGAGGACTTTATCACAATTAAAACTAGACATCCAGAATGATAAGTTCACTTGAGTTGTAAATAGGGATTTTACTTAGTTAGGTGAACTCTACGTGAAAGCTTGAGAGACAAAGAACAACTAGGGAATTTAAATAGTTTCCTTTTCAAGGTTACTTTTTAAGTCATTTTCTGCATGGCCAGAAGCCAGTGTGAGCTGAAAGAAGTACATACGCTGCTCTCAGAGAGGGTCTCAGACCATGGTCCACCTAGGGTGGGAGTACCTCAATGCGTTGGAACTCTGCGTATAATATGCTTCTGTTCAGCATAGGGAAAAAGGCCAGTAGGAAAATGCTCGTTCTTGTTGACTAAATTAATAGATTTGGGGGGTAACTTTAACAGTTCAATATCTTCACCTAATACACTGATTAGCATTAGCCCCGTATAACATCAGATTCTGTTGAATCAGCCACCATTTGTATAGATGTATAAATTGATATCTTGAGTGAATACTCAACTTGGATAAAGTCATACAGCTGATCTTATAGGAACCAAAATTCATAATGCATCAGCTTCTGAAAGCCGGTCCCAATTTACTGTTAAATACTGATGGTGACACCAAGGATCATACACCATGGATGGAAGAGGCTTCTATTTGCATACCCAGTATCAGTTCCCCCTCTCTCCTAAGCAAGGGACTCCAATATGGTTAGGTGCTCCAATGTGTACAGTTAGAAGTATATGTTTCCCAGTATCCCTTACGGATATGAACTAGATGTGGAAGCTATTGGGTGAGACTTGTAAGGAAGTTGACTCATCTGGGAGCTATGCCTTCTTGCTTATCATTGTTCTCTCCTTCCAGATGTTTGGCACACTCATTTACTGGCTGGTGCTTCAGCAGCCATCAAAGACTGTAAGAGAATCTATGGCAGAACAGCCATTTATAAGTGTGGTTGAATAGAGAGAAGAGGGATCCCAGATCTCCAGAGATGTGATGCCTATCTCTGTATGTCTTTTATATAAGAAAAAGATGAACTCACGTTTTATTTCAGACATTGCCATTTTTGGTATATGTTGTCATCAGTCAGGGATACCTCCTAACTGATTTACTGTGGTTTCCACAGATATCTACATTACTAAGCAATCAAAGAAGAATAACTAATTTTGAAGATGAAAGAAACTCTAGTTTGGTCCAACCACCTTTTTCTATAGATTGAATAAAAAAAAAATCAGTTATTCATTCTTTTAAAAAATACTTAGCAATTGTTAAGGATATATCAAGCTCAGGGAACCAAGACAACAAGAGATAGTCCCTTCCTACAAAGTACTTACTATTTTTGTTGAGGAGTTAAGTAAAAGACCTTTAAAAATTCAGCCAGATAAGAGCTTTAACGGAAGGATATACAAGAGCACCTTAAGAACACAGAAGTGGATTATTGAATTTAACTTTGGAAGAGATTAGTGACATCAGCAAACTCTTATAAAAGAAATCAACCTAGCAACTGAGTCATAAAGGAGGTGTAGAAAGTCCCATAGAAGTGAAATGACTGGTTCAAGACCACGTGATAGAGTCAGGGCTTCAACTTCAAGTTCTTAAATCCTAATGCTTTGTTCTCCCTTGAAATCAATTACTGAAAATGTTTTGCAAGAAGCCGAGATGATTCCTCATTTGATAGTGACCAGCCACACTGGTCGGTAACTGAAGGACAACTTGGGGGAAATTTAATGATACAAATATTTAAAAAACATGAAATCTGTTAGATTTTTACTTTAAGCAATATACATGTTCATTATGAAAAGCGTATTTTAGGTTGGGTTTTCTAGAGAAGCAAAACTGGTAAAGTACATAAGTACCTATATATACTCATTGCTGTTGAGCTGATTCTAGTTTATAGGGACCCTACAAGATAGAGTAGAAGTGCCCCACCGTGTTTCTATAGAGCGCCTGGTAGATTCAAACTGCCAGCCCTTGGTTAGCCGCTACAGCACTTAACCACTATGCTCCCAGGATTTCCAAAATATCCGCAAAGTGTCATTTATATCAAGGAAATGTTTCACCAGGTTGTAGAGGCTGGAATGTACAAAGTCTGTGGATCAAGCTGGAAACTTCTTCTGATTCACTTAGCTACAGGGTCTTGTTACCCTAAAACACAGATGCATGATGATTGCCTCAGAGTGAACACAGAGACAGGAGTGAGATACCTAATCAAGAGGTTCACTTTGTGTATTAATATTCAAAGGACAGAGGGAATTGAGTCCCCAGAGCCCGTCACCTCTCTCGGGTTTTTATTGGCTAGCTAGGGTAAACATTAGGTGTGAGGGATAGTAGAATGTGGGGAACTGTGGAATTCACGGTGGGGCTAGAGGGGTGAGGAGACGGGTGTTTGAAGTCTCAGAGCAGTTCAATCTGGTGGGTACCCCTCCCCCACCAGGAGATGGGCATACGAAACCTGGAGGGAATTTTCTGGAAATGGCTGTCCGGGCAGAGGAGTTGATGACTGGTACCTCCAACCTGTTTTGCTGATCCAAAGAGAATTTAAAACCAACTGGCTGCAAAGATTTTATCTCTGTGACTGGTGCTTTATCTCCCCTCCTTACAGTCTCAGTGGGTCGAGGTTAACAGCGTAATTTCCCTGGGGCTAGGTAATGCTAGGAACCCAGGACTTTAAGAAAAACAGGTAAACTTGGAAAGAAATGGAGGGAGTCCTGTTTGGTTCTTTATACTACCTACGTCAGCCTGGCAAAGTCAGAAGCAGAGCTCTGGCTTATATACTTTGAAGATCTCCAGGCAGAACAACTGGTATGCTACTAGTCCCAGCAGTAAGCAAGCTGCAAGCCCCAAGAACCAGACTGAGGCAAACAGTAGCCAGCTACAAGATCCAGTGTGAGTAAAGCCCACAAGCTTTGCAGGCCACACATAAAATGAAACTCCTTTTCAACTGATAGGCTGTTCATGATAGTTCCCATCACAGAAGTGATCACTTTATACCAAAACCATCATGACAGTGATCATATCGTGATATGACTACCCACCTGCAGCATGACTCCCAAACTACAGAGAATCATGGCCCAACGAAACCGACACACAACATTAAAGATTGCAAAGGATTACAATTTGGAAAAGCATGACAAAGAAAAATATAGCTGAAATACTACCACCACAGGAGGTAATAAAATAATAATAATAAAAATAAATAAAATAATAATATCTCTCAAATTATTCCTACAGTGTGTACTTACTACAGAAAGAAAGAACAGCGGAAAGAAAAGAAGGGAAAAATTAAGGAGAGAAGGAAGAAAAGAAAGAAGGAAGAAGGAAGGAGGGAGAGAAACAAAGACAAGAAGGAAGAAAGGAAGGGAGGGAGGGAGGCAGGCAGGAAAACAGGTAGGCAGTCAGCAAGGAAGTAAGACAGGCAGGCAGGCAGGAAGGAAAGAAGACAGGCAGGCAGGTAGGCAGGAAGGAAAGAAGACAGGCAGGCAGGCAGGCAGGAAGGAAAGAAGACAGGCAGGCAGGCAGGCAGGAAGGAAAGAAGACAGGCAGGCAGGCAGGAAGGAAAGAAGACAGGCAGGCAGGCAGGAAGGAAGGAAGACAGGCAGGCAGGTAGGCAGAAAGGAAGACAGGCAGGCAGGCAGGAAGGAAGGAAGACAGGCAGGCAGGCAGGCAGGAAGGAAGGAAAGAAGACAGGCAGGCAGGCAGGAAGGAAGGAAGACAGGCAGGCAGGCAGGCAGGAAGGAAAGAAGACAGGCAGGCAGGCAGGCAGGAAGGAAAGAAGACAGGCAGGCAGGCAGGCAGGCAGGAAGGAAAGAAGACAGGCAGGCAGGAAGGAAGGAAGACAGGCAGGCAGGCAGGAAGGAAGACAGGCAGGCAGGCAGGCAGGAAGGAAAGAAGACAGGCAGGCAGGCAGGCAGGAAGGAAGACAGGCAGGCAGGTAGGCAGGAAAGAAGACAGGCAGGCAGGCAGGAAGGAAGGAAGACAGGCAGGCAGGCAGGAAGGAAGACAGGCAGGCAGGAAGGCAGGAAGGAAGACAAGCAGGCAGGCAGGAAGGAAGGAAAGGAAGGAAGTATATGCTCACAACTTCTATTGTCTGCTGTATTTACCAGGCAACACTGCTTCATGGAATACCCTCAAGCACTAGGAGAAAAGTGACTTCGCTCCTCACCTTTGCAACATGATATTCCTACTCCAAACAGAGCAATTCAGTTTTTATATATTTTATTTGCATACAGATGAAATCAAGGGCTATTCCTCAAAATTGAGCAGGCTGCAAGAAAACCTAGAGACATGTAGACAGCCCAATAAGTGATACCATCCAACATCTAAGTTACACAGAGAGACAGAGATCTGAAAGAGGGAAGGGAAAAAGCAGAGTTAAGAAGATATCTGAAAATCTCTCTGTTTCTCCTCCCTTCTTTTGTCCTGGGAAACTTTCCTTGAGCCGAACCAGCACTGGTTACTCAGCGATGCAAAAAGCTCTCTTCTTTAGGAAGATGTATCCGGTAAGATGCTTTTGCTTGCAGGTAACAGACACTTTGCCTCATAATTGGGTTAACGAGGACCTTTACTACTTTATGTGACAGGAAATCCAGAGGTAAGCAGGTTCTGAACTGGTTGATTTGATGTCATCAAGCACCCAGGCTCTCTCTGTTTCTCAGCTCTGGCATCCTTGTTCTCCTCAGCAGTCCTAGCCAAGCCAAATGCTGTTGATATTTGTCTCTAAATGGCTTCTAGTGGTAGCTGAGTTGAATTCAGCAAGAGCTGGGAGAGAAATCCATTTCATGTGAGGACGAAACAAGCCTTTCTTTTTGTTTGATCAGGTCACCCCTGACTCAATAACAGACTCCAAAGGAATGCTGAACTCTGATTAGCTTACACTAGGGCTCTGCAACCCTTTTCTGTGAAGGGTCAGAAAGCAAATATTTTAGATTTTGTGGTCCTACAAACAGTGTCAAAACTACTCAGCCACTGTAGTGTAAAAGTGGCCACAAGCAATACATAAATATACATGGCTGTGTTCCAATAACACTTTATTTATGGACAAAAATAAAAACATAGAATAAAATAAAATCATCCGATTAGATGGGTGCCCTAGTCAGCTCCCAGGGGTCAGGAATCAAAAGATACCTTTCCTGTCAGAGGTAGGCACAGAGGCAATGAATGAATAGGCAAATCAAGGGCTGGCTACAGGTCACTGTGAGTTGGAATCAACTTGACAGCTGTGTGTTTTTTGTTTTTTGTTTTGAGGGCTTGGGGAAATGAGGAGGCTGGGAATGACAGCTAAAGATGATAGAGTTTGTATTGAAGATAATAAAAATATAAAACTGGTTGTAATGATGATTGCACAATTCTGTAAATATGCTAATGTCCATTGAATTTTATACTGTATACAGGGGTGAATTGTGTGGAATGTGGACTGTATGTCAATAAAGTTGTTAAAAAAACTTTGTTTCTAGACACTGAAATTTAAATTTCAGGTAATTTTTACAGGTCATGAAATACTATTCTTCTTTCCAAATTGAAAAATCATTCTTAACTTGAAGGTAATAATTGTGTGTCAGAGCTGTTCAGTAGGTCATAGCTTGCTAATCCCTGGTTCATACTAATCAGGATGCCCTTTTAGAGCTAAGGAAGGGGTACACGTCCCCTGAGTCAAAGGAGGAAAGTTTAGGCACCTGAAAAAAACAGAACTTCTTTTGGGAGGAAAATAAAGGAACTGGCTGGCAGGAAAGCAAACAGCTGTGTTCCTTGGGGCAGTTCAGGGAACATCTCTTGCAGACCAAGAATAATCATTGCAACTTTAACCCCAAGCCCTATAATATCAAAATACTCTTTCCAATCCCTCCTGCTAACAATAGGAGGGATGCTGGTGGATAACTTTTCATGTATCTTGTGTTTCCAACAATATGTGATCATCCGAATAGATGGGTGCCCTAGTCAGCTCCCAAGGGTCAGGAGTCAAGGGATACCTTTCCTGTCAGAGGTAGGCACAGAGGCTTCACCATGTGAGTGAGTAAGCCATTTTCAATGCCTCTCTTGGTGGTCCCTGCTGAATTAAAACTTCTAGGGGCCAGATCACCACCTTTTTTGCTGTCTTTTTGACAAATAACAGTAACAAACTGATGCTGCTCCTGTCTATTCCGGATCCAGAATTTGCCTTCTGGGATTTGAGAGGAAGTTCGATGCGGTACAAAGACTGCAGGTAAGACAGCCAAGAGATGTGGCCTCTAATTGCTCAGGACCTGGGAGCAGTCGCTTAACTCACAAGATGGACTGTAACAACTATGCCAAGAACAGTGAAGATAAATTGCTTTTCTGAGCTTGAAGGATGAGAACGTGATTGCTTCTAGTTTGGAGGAGAGAATAGGCTTTCTTAAAGCAAGAATATGTGAAATGAGATTTCAGCGAGAGACGGTAATTGAGAGACTGGAGAAAGGGCCTGAAGTGGCATGGGAATAACATCGATTTAGGGTCCAGAGAGTGTGCTGGCACTTTGAAGACGAGGAGTATGCAGATAGAGCTAAGGAAGAGGTACAAACGAGGGGTCAGGAGGAGGCCTTAGAAAGGAGTACAGTATTCAGTCAAGGAGGCTATGCAGAGGAGACACTGTGGGTTAAGGGTGCTCACCTGGCCTTCTGCCTACTGCCCCAACGATCATTTCAAACCTTTGCTTCCTGAGCACAAACCAGGAAGAAGTTGCCTGCCACAAATTCAACCATTACTGACCACTGGTTTGCAATATCACTTCTGTTCCCTTTACCACTGAAAAGAACAGAGCTTTGTGCTTCAGTGTGTGACGGCAAGTCTATGTCACTTGAGAGTGAACACAACTGAGTACATGGACTTTATAAGGCACCTGGTGTAAATTTTGTGTGACTTTTGATTGCTGTCTCTAGAAAGTTCTTTCTTAACTGTCTTCTCTACCAAGCATTTGGGCCAATGAAGACTGCTCAGGGTTTCCAGAGGGAGTTGTCAATCTCCCTGCAGAAAAGAACATTTTCTGCAAGGTGATGAGGAGCTGAGGACTGTGGGGTAGAGAGTTCCCTCAGTGATAATCAGAGAGTCCATTTTTCAGGCTAACAGGGAGTTGGGTCCTGAGGAGAATGCTTTAACAACCTCAGGAAATTGCTTTTACTGTTGAGACTTTTGTGTTGAAATTTCCACTCTCTGTAATGGACCAAAGCCCTTTATCTGATTGGAAAGAAGCTGTGGGTGAAATAGGGTGATGAAGGCCTGGGAGAAGCAGGTGCAGTGAAAGCTGGTGTGCCTCAGGTAAGCCTGGGGGTGGTCTCAGCACGCCTCCATACAGATACCTCCAATGTGCTGGAAAGGACATTTTCTTCCCGGTCCTGGAAATTCTGCTTCTCCCGAGTGACAGTGCCTTGAAAGTTCACCTTTGAGTATTTGACTCCTTCGGGTTCAGCAGTGCCTAGGCTAACATCCAGTGCCCTTTAAGAAGCAGGATCTGCAGGGGCTCACTAGTGTAAATAGCTGGCTTCTCGAATAAGGACCAGAGCTTTTGAAGCACACAGTCCTGTATTTGAGTTTTGTTTGTTTATTTATTTCATCATGCTTTAGGTGAAGGTTTAAAGAATTAACTAGTTTCTCATGAAACAATAATTTCTTTTTCACGTTGGTTGACAACCCAGTGACTTGCCAAAGATAAAGGAAATATTGAACGGAAGACATTTTAATGACATTCAGGTCATCAAGGGCAATACGACAACAGCTCTGATGGCTATTCCAGAAAAAAGAGTTGCAAAATTGCCTTGAAGGGTGGCCTAGGCACCGGTTTTGGTGCATAGCTTCCCAAGGGGAGTACTTTGAAGGTGACCACAGTGATATTCAGCACTGAGGTATGTAGCAATTTTTCTAGGATCACTTCACAAATCTATCAGACCTCATATGTAGTGATTTTCACTCCCACCACTACATTTCCTAGTAACCATCAGATTGTTTTGTTTTATGCATAAACCTTTTCATGAGTTTCTATCATAGTGATCTCACATAATTTGTCATTTTATGATTGACTTATTTCACTTATTTTATAATTGACTTATTATTCACTTATTTCACTTTATTCAACATAATGCCCTCCAGATTCATCCTTGTTGTAAGAGGCTTCATTGCTCTTTATTGTTGCAGAGTATTTCATTGTGTGTATATACCCTAGTTTATCTAGTCATTGCCTGAAGGCCGCCTAGGTTGTGTCACTCTTTTTCTGCTGTGGTGAACAGTACTGCAGGGAACAATAGGTGTGCACAAATACCTATTTGGTTGAGGGCTGTTATTTCTTTAGGATATATTCCTAGGAGTAGAATTGCTAGACTAGACGGAGTTTCTATTGATAAGTTTTTAAGGAAGCCCATATAATTTTCCAAAATAGGTGTACCACTTTGCATTCCCATGAGCAGTGCAAAGAGTTTTGATCTTCCCGGAGCCTCTCCCACATTTGTGAATTTTTTTTTTTTCATTTTTTGATTCAAGCCAGTAATGTCATGATGAGAGGGTATCTCATTGTGGTTTTGATTTGCATTTCTTTAATGGCTAGTAATCACTAGCATTTCTTGAAGTATCTGTTAGTTGCTTTAATGTCTTCCTTGGTGAAGTATCTATCCATATCCTTTCCCCTTTTTTAATTTGGACTGCTTGTCTTTTCACTGTAGAGGTGTTGGATTTTCCCAATAGATTTTAGAGATTTGATCTGTGTTAGATTTGTCATAGGGAAAAGTTTTTTCCCAGTCCGTAGGTTGGTTTTTTAACTTTTTTGATAAAGTCATTTTTTACTTCATTTTTTTAACTGTACTTTAAGTGAAAATTCACAATTTGAGTCAGTTTCTCATACACACTTTGTTATGTGACCTGAGCTGCTCTTCCTAAACTGTGACAGAATACTCCTCTCTTCCCTGTGTTTCTTGCGTCCATTCAACCAGTTCCTGTCCCCTCTGCCTTCTCATCTCACCTCCAGACAGTAGCTGGCCTCCTAAGTCTCCTGTATCTATTTAAGCCAAGAAGCAGACTCTTTACCAGTATCATTTTATGTCTTCACTTTATTCACGTCTCTAGGAGATATTCCAAGAAGTGGGATTGCTGGAATGTATGGTATTTCTATTTCTAGCTTTTTAAGAAAGTGCCAAATCAATTTCCAAAGTGATTGTACCATTTTGCATTCCCGCCAGGAGTGTATAAGTGTTTAGTCTCTCCACAGCCTCTCCAACATTTATTGTGTTTTTCTGACTAATGCCAGCCTTGTGGGGTGAGATCATATGTCACTGTAGTTTTGACTTGCATTTTTCTAATGGCCAGTAATCATGAACATTTCCTCATATGTCTGTTAGCCACCAGAATGATTTTATTGGTGAACTGCCTGTTTATATCTTGTGGCTGTATTTAATTGGGTTATTTGTGTTTTTGTTGTTGAGGTTTTGTAGTATCCTGTAGATTTTAGAGATTAGATGTGCATCAAATTTGTCATAATTTTTTTCTTCAATCTATAGGTTGCCTTTTTACTCTTACTGGAGTCTTCAGATGAGCATAAGTGTTAGATTTTTAGGAGTTATCAGTTATCTATTAACTCAGCCAGTGTTTGTGCATTGTTAATAATGTTTTGTTTTCTGTTTATGCAGTGTACTAGGGTTCCCAGCATTGTCCATATTTTTTCCCTGGATCTTTGTTATTTTGCTTGTTGTTGTTAAGTGCCTTTGAGTGGGTTCCTACTCGCAGAGACCCTAAGCACAGCAGAACACAACACTGCCTGGTCTTGCGTCTTGTCCACAATCATTTTAATGCTTAAGCTCATTGTTGCAGCCACTAGGTCAATCCATCTCATCAAGGCTCTTCTTCTTTTTCACTGACCCTCCACTTTATCAAGCATGATGTCCTTCTCCAGGGACTGATCCTTCCTGACAACGTGTCCAAAGTACGTAAGATGCAGTCATGCCATCTTTGCGTCCAAGGAGCACTCTAGTTGGACTTCTTCCAGAACAACTCTGTTTGTTCTTTGGCAGTCCAAGGTACATTCAATATTCTTCTCCAACACCATGATTCAAAGACATCGATTCTTTTTTTGTCATTTTACATTTTATATTTAGATCTTGTTTCATTTTGAGTTAGTTTTTGTGCCTGGTGTGAGATATGGGTCTTGTTTGATTTTTTGCAGGTAAGTATCCAGTTATGCCCACACCATTTTTAAAGAAATTATCCTCCAGCTGATGGAATTTGGGACATTTTCAAATATAGCTGCTCAGGTGTGCATGAATTTCTGTCTGGATTCTCAATTCTGTTCCACTGCTCTATGTACCTGTTGTTCTGCCAGTACCAAGATGTTTTATCTACCATGACAGTGTAATAGCTTTTAAAGTCAGGTAGTGTGAGGTCTCCCAGTCTGTTCTTCTTCAGTAATGCTTTACTTATCTAGGATTTCTTCCCTTTCCACATGAAATCAGTGATTTGTTTCTCTACTTCATTAAAGAATGCTACTGGAATTTAGATGAGGATTAAATTGTATCTATAGATCACTTTGGGTAGAATGGGCATTTTCACAATGTTGAGTCTTCCTATCTATGAGCACGTTAGGTTTCTCCACTTACATAAGTCTCTTTTGGTTCATTGCAGTAGTGTCTTGTAGTTTTCTCTCTACTGGTCTTTTACATCCCAAGCTTTATTCCCAAGTATTTTATCATCTTGAGGGCTATTATAATTGGTATTGAATTGGTGGTTTCCTCTTTGATGTTCTCTTTTTTGGTGCAGAAAATTGATTTTTGTATGTTATTCTTGTATCTGGATGCTTTGCTGAACACTTAGTTCCAGTAGATTTGTTTGTTTGTTTTTGTGGGTTTTGGGGGGTTTTCTGTGTATAAGATCATATCATCTGCAAATAGAGATGCTTTTACTACTTTCTTACCAGTTTGAATGCCCTTTGTTTCTTTTTCTAGCCTAAATGCTCTGGCTAGAACCTCCAACACAACATTGAATAAAAGTAGTGACAACAGAATCCTTGTCTGGTATCATGATTCAAAAGTGTCATTTCTTCTTCTGTCTTTCTTATTCACTGTCCAGCTTTTGTATGCATATGATGGGACTGAAAGTTTCATAATTTAGGTTGGGCATACCTTAGGATTCAAGGTGACATCTTTATTTTGCAACACTTTAAAGAAGTCTTTTGCAGTAGATTTTCCCAATGCAGTGCATCTTTTGATTTCTTGACTGCTGCTTCCATGGATTTCAAATATGGAACCAAGAAGATGAAAGCTTTGATAACCTCAGTCTCTTCTCCATTTCTCAAGATATTGTTTATTGGTCCGGTTGTGAGAATTCTTGTTTTCTTGATGTTGAAGTGCCACCCATACTGAAGACTGTGATATTTGATCTTCATCATTAAGTGTTTCAAATCTTCACTTCCGTCAAGCAGGTTTGTATCATCTGCAGAATGATCTTGAGCAAAATTTTAGTTGTGTATGATTTCAATGATATTGTTTGGTAATTTCTACATTCAGTTGGATCAATTTTCTTTGAAATTGGCACAAATAGGGATCTCTTCCAGTCACTTGGCCAGGTAACTGTCTTCCAAATTTCTTGGCATAGAAAAGTGAGCACTTCCAGTGAGCTGTGTCTGTTTGCTGAAATATCTCAATTGATATTCCATCAATTCCTGGAGCCTTGTTTTATTTGCTAACAACTTCATTGCAGCTTCAGCTTCTTCCTTCAGTACCATTGGTTCCTAATCATATGCTACCTTTTCAAACGGCTGAACATCTACCAGTTCTTTCTGGTATAATGATTGTGTATTCCTTCCATCTTGTTTTGATGTTGCCTGAGATGTTTAATAGTTTCCCTTTAAGATTCTTCATTATTACAGCTCGAGGCTTGAATGGTTTTCTTCAGCTCTTTCAGCTTGAGAAATGCAAAATATGTTTTTCCCTTCTGGTTTTCCATTTCCAGCTCCTTGCATGTGTCATTATAATATGTTCTTTTGTCTTCTCGAGTTGCTCTTTGAAATCTTCTGTTTAGGTCTTTTACATCACCATTCCTTCCTTTTGCTCTAGCTGCTCAACATTCAAAAGCAAGTTTCAAAGTCTCCTCTGACATCCAATTTGGTCTTTTCTTTCATTGCTGTCATTTTAAAGGCCTCTTGCACTCTTCATGGATGATGTCTTTGATGTCACTCTACAATTTGTCTGGTCTTTGGTCATTAGAGATCAGCACATGAAATCTGTTCTTGAGAGGGTCTTTAAACTCAGGAGGGATATACTCAAGGTCATGCTTTGGTTCTTGTGGGGTTGTTCTAATTTTCTTCAGTTTCAGTTTGAATTCGCATATGAGCAATGGATGATCTGTGCCATAGTCAGCACCTGGTTTTGTTCTGACTGTTTCTATGCAGCTTTTTCATTGTATTTTTATACAGATGTAGTCAATTTGCTTCCTATCGGCACTTGGCTTGGCTATATTCCATCTGGTGAGGTCCATGTGAACAGTTGCCATTTGTGTTGGTTAAAAAAGATATTTGAAATGAAAAAGTCGTTATTCTTGCAAATTCTATCATGCGATTTCTGGCATTATTTCTACCACCAAGGCTGTCTTTTCCAACTACTGATCCTTCTTCTTTGTTTCTAACTTTTGCATTCAAGTAACCAATAATTATCAATGCAATCTGATTGCATGTTCAGTCAATTTCAGACTGTAGAGGCTGGTAAAAATCTTCAACCTCTTCATCTGTGGCCTTAGTGGTTGGTGCATAAGTTTAACTAATAGTCGTATGAACTAGCCTTCCTTTCAGGCATATGGGTTTTATCCTATCACTGGCAGCATTGTACTTCTAGACAGATCTTGAAATGTTCTTTTTGATGATGAACGTAACACCATTCCTCTTCAAGTTTTCATTCTCAGCATAGTAGACTATATGATTGTCAGATTGAAAGTGGCCCAAACCAGTTCACTTGAGCTCATTAATGCCTAGAATGTTGATGTTTATATGTTCCATTTCATTTTTGACAGTCTCCAATTTTTCGAGATTCATACTTCATACATTCCATGTCCTGATTATTAATGGATGTTTGCAGCTGTTTCTTCTCATTTTGAGTCATGCCACATCAGCAAATGAAGATCCTGGAGGCCTTACTCCATCCACGTTGTTAAGGTTGACTCCAGGTACTAGGACAAAAAGAGATAGATAGATCAATAGAACAGAACTGAAATCCCAGCGATGACACCATTTTCCTATGAAGAGCTGATATTCAACAAAGGCCCTAAAACATTAAACTGGGGTAAAAACAATCTCTTCAACAAATGGTGGTGGCAAAATTGGATATCCACCTGCAAAAAATTGAAACAAGACCCATATCTTACACCTTATACAAAAACCAACTCAAAATGGATAAAAGAGCTAAATATCAAATGCAAAACAATAAAGCTCATCCAAGAAAAAGTAGGAACAACAATGGAAGTTTTAATACACAGCTTAGACAGACTTCAAAATCTGTCAAACAAACCACAAACAACAGAAGAAACAGAAGAGAAAATAGACAAATGAGAACTATTAAGAATCAAACACTTTTGCTCATCCAAAGACTTTATTAATAGAATTAAAAGGCATTTTACAGAATGGGGAAAAAATATTTGTCAACTATATGTCAGATTGATGCCTGATCTCCATAATCTACAAGGTACTACAAAATATCAACAAGAAAAGGATAAATAACCCAATTAAGCAATGGGTGAAAGAGATGGACAGACACGTCTCTAAAGAGGAGATCCAGGCAGCCAAAAGACACATGCAAAATTGCTCACGATCATTACATATTAAAGAAATTCAAATCAAAACTACGATGAGATATCATCTCACCCCAACAAGTTTGGCCATGATCCTAAAAACACAAAACAACAAAAGCTGGAAAGACTGTGGAGAGATTGGAACTCTCCTACACTGCTGGTGGGATTGAAACCTGGTGCAACCTCTTTGGAAAGCAATCTGGTGCTTCTTTAAAAAGCTGGAAATAGATATATCATTTGACCCATTAATCCCACTGCTTGGAATACATCCTGCAGAGGCAAGGGCATTCACACAAACAGATACATGAACACAAATGTTTATTGCAGCACAGTCTTAGAATACCAAAAAGATGGAATCATCCCAGATGCCCAGCAACAGATGAATGGATAAACTATGGTACATATGCTCAGTGGAACATACACAGTGATAAACAACAATGATGATTTTAGGAAGCATCTCTCAACCTGATTTCAATTGGAGGACATTATTTTGAATGAAAGCATTCAGTGGCACAAGGACAAATATTGTCTGAAACCCCTACTATAAAGACTTAAATACAGACTCATGTATAGAACAAAAAACTTTCATGGCTCCAAGGGAAGGGAGGAAGGGAGGGAGAGTGCTGGTTATAGATTAGATAGTTGGTAAATATTTGATTGGGTGAAATCAGTGACAGCATACATTAGAAAGAAGATCAATTTAACTGGGCTTCAATATAACCTGAAAACTCTTCCAAGCTTAACCCAATATTGCAAGGACAGAGCAGCTAGGACAGGGGTCTGGGGACCATGCTCTCAGGGGACATCAAGGCCAATTGGCATAACTAGTATATTGCTAAGAGCATCTTATCTACCCCATATAGGTGAGTGGCATCCGGGCTCTTAAGAGCTGCCAAGCTGCCATCTGAGTTACACAAAATGGTCCCAACTCACCTTGAACAGATGATCACCAAGGACCAAAATGAGGCAGAAAGAGAACCCAGAAAACCCAAAGACCCACATGTATGGTTGACTACATCAACATGTGACCAGAAGAACCAGACAGTGCCCAGCTACTGCCAGTGACAGCCATGAGGGTGCTCACGAAGTTGAGTCTCAGAGGCAACATGAGAATAAAAAGCAGTGCACCCTGGGAATTCCGCTAAAAGACTGTAACTGACAGTCTGAAGGGCTTGGGGTTCCCCTGGCAACATGGCTCCTAGTCCTGATGCTACTCCTGTCCATAAATCATTACTGAGGTCAACTCCTTGGGCACCAATAGATTGAACTCAGCTGCACAGAGTGGCCGCATCATGTGTGCCCTTTACGGTTCTATGCATCTATAGGACATTGTCCTACTGGCCTCTTACTAGAGGGGAGTGAGAAGGGTGCAGAAGAGGGGACCAGAGATTGTTAAGAGGATACAACACGTATAGAACAGAAAGGAGGAGTGTGCTGTCACCAAGCAAGAAGAGCAGTAGGAGCTGCAGATAGGCGGGCATGCAAATTTAAACTGGATTGTACACTTTCGCTCAGTCACACACACACAAAAAAAGGTTGACTTTGAGGAAGCAGCCCTTTCCCAGTTGTCTTCTGAGTGCTTTCCAACCTGGTGGGCTCACTTTCCGGCACCGTATCTAACAACGTTCGGCTACTATTCATAAGGTTTTCTCTGGCTGATTCATTTCAGTGCACTGCTGGGTGCTTCTTCCCAGACTGTCTTAGCCTGGAGGCTCAGCTGAAATTTGTCTACCTTGGTTGACCCCGCTGGTAGCTAAATATCAGTGGCATAGCTCCTGTATCACAACAACAAGCTTCCACTAACAGATGAGTGGGGGCTATTGACTCTTACCTTTACCTTCCTCACCTGATGGTGTTACACTATTTATCAGACAGTGTTTCCCTGCTTGCCTGATGGTATTACCCTCCTTACCTAATGCTATTACCTAATGTTACCTAGTGCGACCCTCTTTACCTGACGCTGTTACCCTCCTTACCAAAGGCTGTTACCTGCCTTATCTGACGCTGTTACCCTCCTTACCTGATGCTATTACCTTACTTATCTGATGCTGTTACACACTGAACAATGATTATTGTTCAATAATTACACATTTGGTTAGATTGCCTTTCTTGGGAATAGGCATAAATATGGATCTCTTTCAGACAGTTAGCTGTTGTACATTGCTTGGCATATCCGTGAGTCAGCACTTCCAGGGAGCTGCATCTGTTTGTTGAAATACCTCAACTGCTATTCCGTCATTTCCTGGAGCCTGTTGTTTTGCCAGTGCCTTCAGCATAGTTCCGACTTCTTCCTCAGGACCATCAGTTTCTGATCACATGATACCTCTTGAAATGGTTGGATGTCAATCAGTTCTTTCTGGTATAATGACTCTGTGTATTCTTCCCATCTTCTTTTGGTGCTCCCTGAGTCATTTAACATTTCCCTGAAGAATCCTTCACTATTACAACTCACACTGTGAATTTTTTTTTCAGTTCTTTCAGTTTGAGAAATGCAGGTGATATTCCTTCTTTTTGGGTTTCTATCTCCTGCTCTTTGCACATGTCGTTGTAATACTATACTTTGTCCTCTCCAATTGCCCTTTGAAATCTTCTGTTCAGTTCGTTCACTTCATCGTTTTTTCCTTTTGCTTTAGCTACTTGACATTCAAGAGAACGTTTCAGAATGCCTTCCAACATCCAATTTGATCTATTCTTTCTTTCTTGTCTTTTTAATGACCTCTTGCTTTCTTCACAGATGACATCTTTGACGTCATTCTACAACTCGTCTGGTCTTCAGTTATTAGTGTTCAATACATCATATCTGTTCTTGAGATGGTCTCTAAACTCAGGTGGGAAGTACTCAAGGTCACACTTTGGCTCTCATGGATTTATTCTAATTTTCTTCAGTTTCAATTTAAATTTGCATATGAGCAGTTGATGGTCTGTGCTGTAGTCCGCACTTAGTCTTGTTCTGACTCATGATATTGAGCTTTTCCATTGCCCCTTTCCACAAATACAGTTGATTTGATTCCTGTGTTTTCTAGCTGGTAAGGTCCATGTGTATAGTTGCCATTTGTACTGATTAAAAATATATATATATTTGCAATGAAGAAGTCATCGGTCTTGGCAAAATTCTGTCATATGATCTCTGACATCATTTCTATCAGCAAGGGTGTATTTTCCAACTACCTTCTTTGTTCCATCTTGTGCATTCCAATCACCATTAGTTACCAATGCATCCTGAGTGCATGTTTGACCAATTTTGGACTGTAGAAGGTGGTAAAAATCTTAGATTCCTTAGTCTTTCACCTTAACAGTTGGTGTGTAAATTTTAATAATACTCATACTAACTGGTCTTATGCATATGGATGTCCTCTATCACTGACAGCATTATACTCCAGGACAGATCTTGAAATGTTCTTTCTAACAATGAATGCAACACCATTACTCCTCAAGTTTTCATGCCCAGCATAGTAGATCACATGACTGTCCAATTCAAAATGGCCACTACCAGTACATTTCAGCTCACTAATGTCTGAGATATTGATCTTTATGCATTGCATTTATTTTTGGATGATTTCCAGTTTTCCTAGAATTGTACTTTTTACATTCTGTGTTCTTATTGTTAATGGATACTTGCAGCTGTTCCTTCTCATTCTGAATCATGTCACACCACCAAATGAAGGTTCCCAAAGGTTGACTCCATCCACCTCATTAATGTTGACTCTACTTTGAGGAGGCAGCTCTTCCCAGTCAGTTCTTCATAGTAGACTGCCAGGTCCTTTTCCACAGTCTGTCTTAGTCTGGAAGTTTAGCTGAAACCTGTCTGATATGGGTGACATTGATGGTTTTTTAATACTGGTGGCATAGCTTCCAGCATCACAGCAACACACAAGTTTCCATAGTATGACAAACAGACAATTTATTAGAGTATAATTTTTCATATTATTCACCCTTTTCATTTCTTTTTCAGATTGTTTTTGTCCTCTCCTGTTTTTCTTTTTGTCAGTTTGGTCAATGGTTTATCAATGTTTTTGGTCATTTCAAAGAACAAGCTTTTCATCTTGTTAACTTTTTCAGTCATTTTTCTATTCTCTAATTCATTTAGTTCTGCTGTGATTTTTATTATTTGTCTTCTTTTGGTGCCTATGGACTACTTTTGTTGCTCTCTTTCTACTTGTTTAAGTTGTAGGGTTAATGCTTTGACTTGGCCCTTCCTTCTTTTTGGATGTGCACATTTATTGAGATAACTGATCTCTGAGCACTGCTTTTGCTGTCTCCTAAAAGTTCTGGTAGGAAGTATTTTCATTCTCATTTGATTCTGTGAATTTCTTTATTCTGTCCTTGATTTCTTCTACAATCTTATAGTTTTCAAGGAAGGTATTTTTCAATTTCCATGTTTCTGAATTTTTTCTTGCTTTTTCTGTTATTTATTTCTACTTTTATGGTGTTAGAATTTGAGTAGATTCTTTGCAGTATTTTGATATTTTGGCTCTTGTTAGGGCTTGCTTTAGGGCCTAATATGTAGTTTATTCTGCTAAACTTCCGTATGCATTGGAAAACATTCTATTTGGCTGCAGTTAGGTGGAATGTTCTATATATGTGTATGACGTCAGGCTAGTTGATTGTGGCATTTAGCTTTTTCATGTTTTGTTAAGCTTTTTTCCTGGTTGTTCTGTCCTTCACTGAAAGTTGTTTGTTGAAGTCTCCCACTTATTATTGTAGAGCTGTCTGTTTTTCTTTTCAGTGCTATTAGAGGTTATGTATCTAGGAGACCTTCCACTGTATATGTGAATATTCATCATGGTTATGCCCTTTTGGTGTATTGATCCTCTAATCATTGTATAGTGTCCTTCTGTGTTCATTCTGGTAGATTTTACATTAAAGTCTATTGTGTCAGAAATTAATATGTCTATTCTTGCTCTTTTATGAATGTTGTTTGGTTGATATATGTATATTTTCTATCCTTTGAGTTTTGAAAACCCTGATGGTATAGTGATTAAACGCTATGTCTGCTAAACGAAAGATTGGCAGTTTGAATCCTCTAGGTCCTCCTTGGAAACTCTATGAAGCAGATCTACTCTCTCCTATAGGGTGGCTATGAGTCAGAATTGACTCGATGGCTGTGGCTTTGGCTTTTGAGTTTTAGTCTTTTTGTCTAAGACGTGTCCTTTGTAGACAGTATGTAGATGGATAACACACCTGTAGCAACCATGTCAAAGTTGCCACTTTGCGAGAAAGTACAGGCTGAGTAGTCAGACTGCCTGTGTATGCATGAGAGGGTAGGAATCTCCTCATGAGTAACATTTCCTCTGCCACTAACTGCACAAGTACACTTCCTAAAATCATAACACCCTGGTTTGTTTGTTCTGTGCACAAATGAGGAAACTGAGGCTCAGACATCTGGGGCCTCAGCCAAAGTCATAATTAAACAGCACATTGGAGGCAGAGATAGGATAGACCCTCAGTCTTTAATTCCTACTCCATGCCGTATTCATCATCCCATACACTCGAAGAAATGATGGCTCAGGCTTCTTTTCATATTTTTCTGTAAAGTTGGAATGGTAGAGATACTAGCAGGGCTTCAAGGAGTGATGGGCTAAAAGAAGCAAACAGATAAAGCTGGAGCAAAATCATCTTCATAAGGCCTGAAGAATGAAATTATTGACTGTCTAGAGTAAGGATAACTCTTATTATTTTCTTTAGCCTCTCCTTCCCAAGTATCCTCTGTCATTTTGCACTAGTGACACACAGCCCCATGTGCATCATCATTTTCCATGAAGAATGACCAGAGAAAGGCCATTCATCCTTCTCCCTACTTAGCACCAGGACTAGGTGCAGACTGATAACTAACAAGGATTAAAAGGCAAGACAGCCCTGGCCCAGCTTGAAAGAGGAAAAATGCACTGTATTAAAGGGCAGGACTTCTATCTTAGAGAGTATCTTCCCCCTTCTACTTTTCCCCAGTTTACAGGTCATTTATACAATGAGCTTCCAAGGATCCTCATCTCTCAAGCAGAAATGAGAATTCCTAGCCTTCCCAAAGATAGTGAACTAGGCCAAAAACTGGATTTGTCTACCTTAGGCCAAGAGCTATGGACCACATGAAACACCTTGGAACAGAGACAATAGATTAGCAGGAGGAACATGGATGCTGGAGCCAGAACATTTGGCTTAACACTCATTTCTACAGACTCACCAGTGAGTAGCCTTGTGCAAGTCATTTAAGTGTTTGTGCTTCAGTTTCCTCATCTGAAAATGGAGATAACGTAATACCTACCTGTGATGAACGAGTTCCTTTATGTGGTCTTTTGCTTTGGTTCTGTGGAAAAGGAGCTTTAGAGATTTTCTTCTAAATCCTGAGAGGTTAACTTTGCCCTACTTTTCTATCTTAGGGGGATGGTTACTTTGATGGTTACTTGATTGACATTTCCCTGGTAAGTTGTAAACAACTTGATGGTTTGATACTTCTTGTCTGCAGCCTGGTTTGTAGCTGGTATTCATTCACCTTGCAGGGACTTATCAATAGCATACAAGTTCTGACAATTAAGTCTGCAAACTCCATTGTTTTAAGTGCTAAGTACCTCATTGCTAAATATTCTTACGGTTGCTTTTGCGGTACCCCCTTCAAGAAGTTATGCACTGATGCTGGCACCTGGTCTACCCTGCAAAGCAATTTTGGAAATCGTGCTCGAATTGAGTGGCCATTGCACATAGCGGCAAGGTGACAAGTCTTCAAACTTAATTGTGTAGTTGTCTGTGAGGGAGTTTTTAGCCAGTAAACACATAATTGTATTGAAACACCCTACATATTCCCCTGGTCTGGCACCCAGTGACTTTTTTCTTTGCCTGAAGATAAAGGAAATATTGAAAGGAAGATGTTTTGATGCCATTCAGGACATGAAGGCCGTCAGAAATGGCCAGCTCTGATGGCAGTTCCAGAAAAAGAGTTCCAAAATTGCTCTGAAGGGTGGACCAAGCTCTGCAGTAGGTCCATAGCTTCCTAAGGGGAGTACTTTGAAGCTGACCATAGTGATAGTCAGCAATGGAGTATATAGTACTTTTTCTAGGGTGATTTTGTGAACTTAATTGTCAAAACTTGTATGCAAATGAAGTGACTATAGACTATGCATAGGAAGTAAATGTGGTTCACAAAGGGAATTAGTCAGTTTGGGGCCCTATGGGAGCACCATGCCTTGAAACTGACAAGGACTTTTCATGCATATGGAAACCCTGTAGCATAGTGGTTAAGTGCTACATCCATTATTAAAAAGGTTGGTAGTGCAAATTCACCATGATCTCTTTAGCAACTCTATTGGGAAGTTCTACTCTGACCTATAGGGTTGCTAAGAGATGGAATTGACTCAGTGGCAGTGGGTTTGGTTTTGGCTTTTTCACATACACATGTATTTATATATATGTGGGTAGAAACCCTGGTGGCAGAGTGGTTAAGCACTATGTTTGCTAACCAAAATGTCACTAGTTCAAAACCACCAGGCACTCCTTGGATACTCTATGGGCAGTTCTACTCTGTCCTATAGGGCTGTTACAAGTCAGAACCAACTTGACAGTAGTTGGTGGTTTATATATATATATATATATATATATATATATATATATATACACACGCATATATAAACTCTAGTGACACAGTGGTTAAGTGCTATGGCTGCTAACAAAAAGGTTGTCAGTTCAAATCTAATAGGTGCTACTTGGAAACTCTATTGTGTACTTCTACTCTGCCCTCTAGGGTCACTATCAGTTGCAATCAACTTAGCAGCAATGGGTTTTATATATATAATGAAAATCTCTAATTTGCCTGCATGCTTCTTCATTTTGATGCTGAGTTGTACCCTGTTGTTTCCCTAATAAACTTCCTAACTCTAAGTAGGAAACACTGATAATGTACTAGTTAAGTTGCTATGTCTGCTAATCAAAAGGTCAGCAGTTTAAATCCACCAGACACTTCTTGGAAACTCCATGAAGCTGTTCCCACTCTGTCCTATAGGGTCGCTATGAGTTGGAACTGACTTGATGGTAGTAGGGTTTTTTTTTATTCTTTTATTTTCATTTTTTTAACTGTGGGTTCTATCTATGTGGCAACTGCAGTGAAGTATCCAACCCAGCAGAGAAGTAGAAGATGGCTGCTATCAGAATGGTAAAGCTGTCAGAGAATGAGGGTATGTCTGACCTCTACCTCATATGAATCAGTTTTGTGCTGATGGTCATTCTCATCTCTATCCCTGAGGTTAAATAAGATTTGACACCACCAAATTACACTGCCTCACAGGGTATAAGGACTCAGATGAGATCTATAAAAATGTGAACCATAATTACCACTCCCATTAATATTATTGTTATCATGATTATCATTATTATTTTTTCTTGATGCTTAACAGCTTTGGGGGATCATTCTTCATATATGATATGAGAAGCGGGAAAACTGCCCATTCTTCATTGCTAATGTGTCACCTCTTGTGAGTCTTTTTTTCACTATTCCTAGACCCACAAATGAAAAGCAGAATCATCCTGCCTTTGCTTACCACTCCATCAATCCCACACATGTAGCACATAGTGAGTTAAGTCATGTCATGGTTGGTTGTCACTCTCAGTGCTGTTTGAGAGTAGGGCAAGCTTTGTGTCCTCGTCCTAGTGCCTGTGAGATAGAGGAAGCTGAATCTGCAGATGCTGACGTCGGACAAACCAGGAGACCCTACTTTCTAGCTTCATGACCCCTGGAGAAATTACTGCCAAAGTGCAATCTTCAAAAAGCTGAAAAACATGACCTTCATACAAATATACAATGAACACACATCAGGGATTCATCACCTCATTGAGAAAGGAACTGATAGAATGATAAAGCTTGGTCAAAGAAGACTCTGACAGCTGTAGTAACAGTAACTAGAAAAAGCAAATAAGTAAAAATAACACTGAGATAACATTGCAAAATTAGACATAAATATAGTTAATGCCCTACAACGTAATAAAAACATAACTTTTGGGGCTATCTATTTTACTGGGCAGAAATCATTCAGCCTCTGCCAGACGAAAGTCACTTGTAACTTATTTATCTTTCACAAATTAACACCTAACTTGAAAAAGTGTGGAACTATGGAATGATAACTTGTAAGTCAAACAAAGGTAGATTTTTCTTAAGAATCAGATTGTCCTGTGGCGGACCTGTTTGACAGTGCTACAGTATGGCATGGAAAGGAGAAGTGTCATCATCCTTTTTCCTCATTTCCAACTCTGGGGTAATTTTAATCTTTACAAACCTCTCTAAGCCTCAAGTTATTTATCTGTAAAATGAGGATAACAGTACCTATGTTACAGAGCTAGGGTTGTCATGAAATCAGACAAGGTACATAGCATGCAGCACATAGTCTGCTGTGCTGAATATTGGTTCAGGGCTAACCAAAGATTAAGTGCCCAACTAAAGCTTCAAAAGGATGACATCTGAGTGTGTACTATGTGTTGGATACTAGGCTAGTGTTTTGTGTGTGCTTACATTTATTTCGTTTGCTCTTGGGCCACACTTTGAAGGTGGGTGTTATTTAACTATCGTTTATAGGCAAGGTAACTCAGGTTACCAAGAGTTAAGTGACTTGCTGAATGAGCTTAGAACTGGTGAGCAGCATGTCTGTGATTCCAAAGCTCTTTCCACAAATGGTGTTGCCTCTTTAAAAGAGAAAAGGGAAGGAAATAAAAATCACAAGACAAGAAGTCACCCAGCTTTCAACAGCGTTTGCACTGAACTTGAATTTGATTTAACAGCATTTATTCATTTTCCTGTTATTCATCCAGATTTTGCTCCTTCCTTCCCCCTCCCCACCTCACTCCATCCTACCACCAAAAGCCATTCTCCTTACCATTCACTTAGCACTTCAAAGCAGGGAAGATGTGCCTCTGAGTGAAATATTGTGGTGGCAAAATCCATTTTCTAGGAGTCCTGACAAAGCCTTTTGATTTGAATGTCAGTGCTGTGAGGGTGATTAAGTGTAAGATTCACTTTTACATTCCCCAGCTGCAAAATAAGTTGTACAGTTCAATTAGTTCACCACGTAGCTGTGGATAGAGCCCCTAGAAGTTGCTATGGTGATGTTACTAATGAGAATGGTGTTGGAAGTGGGGTTGGAGCCCAGTGAGTTTCCAGATTCTGAAACTGGAAAGATTACAGGTTAGGAGAATGATACAGTTTATTTTTCTTTAGTGTCCCTCTAAAGATGTTGTGTTACCACATGTGAAAATAAATAGGCCCTTCTCGGAGAAAGAATTAGCCATAGGCAAGTCCTTTGGTTGGTCTCTCTCTTCCTCTCTCTTTCTCTTTCTTTCGTATCATTTGCTGTCCTGTGACTTGAATTTGGAATCTGGAAAGAATAATCTAGAAAAATGTCAAGGCCTTATAATTTATTAATAATGGCCTTAGACTCTATTTTCATCTCCTTTGAGACATCTCTTGCCCCTACCAAACCAGCCAGCCAACCAACGAACCAACGAACCAATCAACCAACCAACCTTTAGTTCTTCTCAGTATTCTTTTATACAGCTTGGTCCCCTTGGCTCTGAGCAAATTAGAGTACTTACCTGAATGATGGCAGGAAGCCACACATTTGAACTTCCAGGGGAAGAATACCTGTTCCCTTCAAGGCAGTTTTCAGAATTTGTCATAATTTATTTTCTGATCTCATTTCCTTTCACTGGGCCCTAAGTCAAGTAAAAATGGTAGTGGAGACCGTATTTGAATAGTTAATTGTACTTCTTACATCTCTCTTTTTTTATTGTAATTAAGTGGAAGTATACAATCCAAATTAAATTTGCATGCCTTCCTATCTGCAGATCCTTTTGCTCTCCTTGCATGGTGAAAGCACACTCCTCCTTTCTGTTCTATGCGTGTCATATTCTTTAACAATCTCCTGTTCCCTCCTCTCTACCTTCTCTTCTCCCTTCTAGGAAGAGGCCAATAGGATAGGATTCTATAGATTCATAGAACCATAAAGTACACACATCATATGGTCACATTGTGTCCCCAAGTCCAGTCAATTCCTGTCTGAAGAGTTGACCTCAATAATGTTTTCTGGTCAAAGACAGGAGCAGTTCCAGGGGCCGTGCTTCCAGGGGAACCTCTAGGCCTTTGGATGATCAGTTTCCGTCTTTTAGTAGAGTTCTTGAGTGTACCCCACTTTTTTCATGTTGCCACTGGGACTCAACATTGTGTGCCCCATCACAGCTGTCATTGGTGGTGGCCAAGCACCATCTGGTTCTTCTGGTCACATGTTGATACAGTTGCCCATTCATACAGACCCTTCTGTCTTCTGGGCTCTTTTTCTCTCATGTCTCTGTTGTCCTTGGTGATCATTTGTTGGGACTATTTGGTGTACCTCAGATGGCAGTTTGCTAGCTTTTAAAACTCCTGCCACCGTTCACCAACATGGGGTGCAGAAGACTCTCTTAGTAATAGGCTAGTTATGCCAGTTGGCCTCGATATCTCGGGAGAGCATGGTCCCCAGATCCCTACCCCTGCTACTCTATCCTTGCAATATTGGGTTAAGATTAGCAGAGTTTTCAGTTTATGTTGAAGTCCAGTTAAGTTGATCTTCTTTCTACTGTGTGCTGTCACTGCTTTCACCCAACCAAATTTATATCAACTATCTAATCTATGACCTACCCTCTCACTCCTTCCCCTCCTTGCATCCTCAAAAGAGTCTTTTCTTCTGTATGTAAATCTGTTTTTAAGTCCTTATAACAGGGATCTCATACAATATTTGTTGTTGTACCACTGACTGATTTCACTCAGCATAATGTCTTCCAATTGAAACCAGGTTAGGAGATGCTTCCTAAAATCATCATTGTTATTTTTCATTGCATAGTGTTCCATTGAGTATACGTACCATAGTTTGTTTATCCGTTCATCTGTTGTTGCGGATCTGGGTTGATTTCATCTTCTTCCTGTTGTAGATGATGCTGCAATAAATATTCATGTGCATATATCTGTTTGTGTGACTGCCCTTCATTTTGTAGGGTGTATTCCTAACTGGGATTACTGGATCAAATGGTAAATCTATTTCCAGTTTTTTAAGGAAGCACCAGATTGCTTTCTAAAGGGATTGTGCCGTTTTACAAGCCCACCAGCAGTGTAGGAGGGTTCCCATCTCTATTTGTGTTAAGTCTCTCTTAGTTTCTTGCACTAAGGTCTTATACTTCTCTTTGTATAGGTCTCTTATTTCTCCAGTTGGATTTATTCCTAATTATTTTATTTTATTGGGGGCTATAGTAAATGGTATTGATTTGGTAATCCCTTCTTTAATAATCTATTTGTTGGTATAAAGGAATTCTACTGATTTAGTTATGTTTATCTTGCATCCCGATACTTTGCTCAACTCTTCTATTAGTTTGAGTAGTTTACTTATAGATTCTTCAGGATTCTTTGCATATACAATCACATTATCTGCAAATAGGGAGATTTTTACTCCTTCTTTGTTGATATGGATACTCTTTATTTCTTTGTCTTGTCTAACTGCTCTGGCCAGAACTTCTAGTACAATGTTGAATAGGAGAGATGATGGTCATCCTTGTCTAGTTCCTTTTCTCAAGGGAAACTCCTTCAGTCTCTCTCCATTCAGGATGATGTGGGTGGTTGGCTTTGTATAGCTGACCTTTATTGCATTGAAGGATCTACTTTCTATTCTTATTTGGCTGAGACTTTTTAGCATGAATCAGTGTGGGACTTTGTCAGATGCCTTTTCTGCATCAATTGACGAAATCAGGTGATTCTTATCTCTGGTATTACTTATGTGGTTGTTCACATTAATTGTTTTTCTGATGTTGAACCAGCCTTGCATCCCTGGTATGAATCCAACTTGGTCATGACGAATTGTTTTTTTTGATATGCTGTTGAATTCTATTGGCTAGGATTTTGTTGAAGATTTTTGCGTCTAGGTTCATAAGTAATACTGGTCTGTAGTTCACCTTTTTTGTTGGATCTTTCCCTGGCTTTGGTATCAGGGTTATGCTGGATTCCTAGAAGAAATTTGGGAGTATTCCATCCCTTTCTAGGGTGTGAAATAGTCTCAGTAGTACTGGAGTTAACTCTTCTCTAAAAGTTTTGTAGAATCCTCTGGTGAAGCCGTCTGGGCCAAGATATTTTTCTGTTGGTAGTTTTTTAATGACTTTTTCACTCTCTTCCTTTGTGATGATTTTATTAAGTTGTTCTACTCCTCCTTGTGTTAATTTTGGCAGGTGATGTGAATCTAGAAATTTGTCCATTTCCTCTAGATTTTCAAGTCTGTTAGAGTACAGTCTTTCATAGTATTCTGTTATGATACTTTTGATTTCAGTTAGGTGTGTTGTGATAACTCCCATTCGTTTCTTATTCAGGTTATTTGTTTCTTCTCCTATTTTTCTTTTGTCAGTGTAGCCATTGGTTTATCAATTTTGTTGATCTTTCCAAAGAACTAGTTTTTGGTTTTGTTAATTTTTTAAGTTGCTGTTCTATTCTCTAATTCATTTAGTTTTGCTCTAATCTTTATTATCTATTTTCTTCTTGTGCCTGTGGGGTTCCTCTTTTCCTTACTTTCTACTTATTCAGTCTGTAGGTTGATTCTTTCGTTTGGGTCCTTTCTTTCTTCCGGAAGTGTGCATTTCTAGAGATAAAGTGATCTCTGAGCACTGCTTTTGCAGTTAGTTAGGGTAGGATCTGTTTTCGTTCTCCTTTGATTCCATAAATTTCTTTATTTCATCTTTGATTTCTTCTATAACCTATAGATTTTTAAGCAAGGTGTTGCTCAGTTTCCATGAGTTTGAATTTTTACCTATGATTTTTCTGCTATTCATTTCAATTTTTATGGCTTTATGGTCTGAGAAGATGCTTTGCAATAATTCAAAGTCTGGATTGTGTTGAGACTTGCTTTATGTCCTACCACATGGTCTATTCTAGATGATGTTCCATGTGCATTGCATAAGTAGGTGTGCTTAACTGTTCATGGTTTAAAAGTTCTGTATATATTGAAAAGGTCTAATTGGTTGATTGTTGCAATAAAATCTTCTGTGTCTTTACTGAGCTTTTTTCTCAATAATCTGTACATTACTGAAAGTTGAGTGTTGAAGTCTCCAACTATTATTGTGGAGTGATCTATCTCATTTTTCAATGCAGTTAGTGTTTTTCTTCTGTGTATTTAGAAGCTCTGGTATTGGGTGTATAAATATTTAATATTGTTGTGTCTTGCTTACACATTGAATCTTTCAGCAATAATAGTGACCATCCTTGTCCGTCCTGGTGGATCTTACTTTAAGGTCTATTTTATTTGAGATTAGTATTGCCACTCCTGCTCTTCTTTGTATGTTGCTGGCTTGTTTTATATTTCCATCCTTTGATTTTCAGTTTATTCATTTCTTTGAGTCATAGGTGTGTTTCTTGTAATCGTCATATAGATAGGTTTTGTCTTTTCATCCACAATGTCACTCTTTGTCTCTTTATTGAAGTGTTCAGACCATTGACATTCAGTGTAATTATTGATTGGTATGTGTTTAGTGCTCTCTTTGACACATTTATTTTTGTGTTGTTGACATTTTCTATGTTTTTCTTAATAGTCTGTTCTGGGTCATTCTTCTTTATAGGTTTACTTATCATCTTTTTCTGTGTGGATTTTGTGTTTATTGAGACTTGTGTATTATGTTTCTTGTTTAGATATGTCACATTGTTATTTTCCTTTGTGGCTACCTCTAAGATCCCCCTTGGTATTCCAGGTTTAAACCAGACCTTAACTTCTGCATAACTTTTTACTTTCCTATCCATTACAGGCTTGGCGATCCATTACAGTAGGTTGTACTTAGCTACAATATATCACTCTTTTTAGTGGGATGATGTCATAGTTTTCATGTTATGATCATTGGTTCTCTTCATTTAATAACGTAGTTTTGATTGCTCTCACTGACTTCCCTAAGTGAATAAAATTCTGGATGCTGCATCCTGTGTTGCCACCGTAAGTGTACACTTAATGTTTTTGTTTTTCTAAGCAAAGATGCTCTTTTGGTATTTCTTGTAGTTTTGAATAGGCTTTTACAAAGTCTTTAAGCTGCTGTTTACCTGAGAATGTCTTAATTTCACCATCATATTTGAAAGACAGTTTTGCAAAGTATATAATTCTTGGCCAGAAGTTTTTCTCCTTCAGGGCTTTGAATGTGTCATCCCACTGCTTTCTTCCAAACATTGTTCCTGTGGAAAAGTCAGACAAAAGCCTACAGGGTTTCCCTCTGAATGTTAGCTTTGCTTTAAGCCTGACTGCCTTTAAGAACCTCTGTGTATGCTTCATTTTATTAAGCTTGATTATAATATGTCTTGGTGTCTTTCTTTTGGGGTCTAGTTTTTATGGTATTCAATACATGTCTTGGATATCTATGTTCTCTTTAATAATTTCAGGGAAGTTTTCTGTCAGCAACTCTACTGCTATGCTCTCTGTATTTTCTTCTTCCTTGTTCAGGAACTCCAGTGATTCATAGATTATTCCTCTACATAGAGTCCACATGTTTCTTAGCACACCTTCATTTTCCTTATTTCTTTTCCATGATTTAGCCTCATAAATGCTGGTGTCATTTTCTCTGTCCTCAAGGTCACTAATTTTGACTTCTATCTCCTCAGCTGTGCTCTTTTGGCTTTGGATTGAATTGTCTGATTCTATAATTTTGTTATTGTTCTGCTGAATTTCAGATCTTTGATGTTCCATCAGTTCAAATAGCTTGCTTAATTTTTCATTTTTCTCTGCTGCATTTTGTTTAATGCCTAGGAGGGTTCTATACATAATTCCTTTGTACTTGAGCTCCGATGCTTACAGAACTCCTTCATCTGGGAAGTTTTTTTGATTCTTTATTTTGGGAGTTTTCCTGAGCAATTGACTGTTCTCTGCATGCCATCTAAATTCAAACAAGTTTTTAATTTCTGTATATTGCCTTGACTTGCTCTCCACATGTAAGACCCGTGACTGCATTTTCTTTAGGGTCCCTCTTATTAATTACAATGTTTACATAATGTCATCTCTATTTCCCTACTTTCAGTGTTTTGCCTATGATTCATTTTTACGATTTCCCTATTTGTGTGGCTATCCAGTTGCTCTTTTGTGTTCTGGTCTTGAGCTGTCACCTGGTATTATTGGTTTTCTAACTAACTCCCTTTAGTATTTCTTGTAGTTTTAGATTTTACAAATTCCCTAAATTTCTGTTTATCAGGAAATGTTCTAATTTCACCATCATATTTGAGACACAATTATGCTGTATATGGAATTCTTGGCTGGCAATTATTTTCCTTCAAGGCTTTGTATATGTCATCTCATTGCCTTCTTGACTTCATGGTTTCTGCTGAATAGTCTGAGCTTAGTCTTCTAGATTTTTCTTTGTAGCTTATTTTTCATTTATCCCTAGATACTTTTGAAGGCATCTTCTTATCTTTAGTTTCGGTAAGTTTGATTATAGCATGCCTTGATGTCTTTTTTTATGATCTGCCTTGTGTAGAGTTAAATGAGAGTCCTGGGTAGATACCTATTCATCTTTGATGATATTAGAGAAGTTTTCTGTTAGCAAATCTTCAACCATTGCATCTGTGTTCTCCATTATATCCTATATTTGTACTTCAGTCACTCACAGATTATTCTTCTTAAGAGAGTCTAACATAATTCTTAGTGTTTCTTGATTTTTTGAAATTCTTTTTATCTTATTTTTCCTCAAATATGTTGATGTCATGTACTTTATCTTCAGTCTCACTAATTTGGGCTTCCATTACCTCAGTTCTGCTCCTTTGATGTTCTATTGAGTTGTCTAATTCTATGATTTTACTATTAATTTTGTGAGTTTCTAATTCTTGTTCTTCAGTGCTTTCTTGTAGTTTGTTCTATTTGTCATTACACTCTGCTGTATTTTGCCCCATCTCCTTCCTCATCTCTTTAAGAGTTCTGAATATTAATCTTTTCTTTCTAACCCTGATAATTCCAGAAAGTTCTCTTCCTCTAGAAAATTTTATTCTTTGTTTTGGGAGCTATCTAAGGAGATCACAGTCTGCCCCTTTAAGTGCTTTGATATGGACTGCTGTTTCTGAGCCATCAGTAAATTGTAGTTATTTATATTATCTTTGCCTACTGTGTTCTAGCTTCTTATTTTAAAATGTATAGTTAACTTTTCTCATATAAATTCAACTCAGGTTTCTCTGTGTTTGGTTTCAAAGTGTGTTGTACAGTCTCATGCCTACTGTCCTATATTGGCATGAGTGATTAGTACAGGTGTAGGTATCTGGCTGCAGCCACCGAGAAAGATAAGAGTTAACAGCCATCCCTGAGTGTCTGTGAGGTTTGTATATTCCCTTTTGTCTGAATCTAAGTGAAGGAACAATTTCTGCCCTGATTTTATGGCTTAGGGGCATTGGTATTTTTTTTTTTTTAATTTATGTCTTTTTAACCTCTTCCCTGGGTTTGTTAAACTGTTTCTCCCTCTGAGTCTCAGAGAATCGCTCAGGGTGGGCTTAAGGAGTCCTGCTTCTGGCTCAGCTAATGGCATGAGACTCCAGAGACAGGCCAGTGGAGAGAAATGGAAGGGAGAATGGCTTAGAGTGGGCTTGAAGAGTCCTATTTCTGGCTCATTTAGTGACATCAGACTTTAGTGCCTGACACATTTCAGAAAGAAGAGGGAGTGGCAGGAGAAGGGAGACAGGCCCATATCAAAGGAAAGATTTGAATCTTCATGGTAGGTTACATACACCTTAGCTTTCCATAATCTGATGTTGTCCTTCACTGGCTCTGGAGGTGCAGTGTATTCTCCAGTCATCTCTCTGCTAGTCTCATCATGTGGCAGATATGTCTGCTGGCTGGCAGGTCAGATCTGTGGAATCCTAGGTACTCTTAGCAATATTCTCCTTTCCCCTTGGCTCAGTACAAGTTTTGAACTTTCCCTTTGATGTGATTCACACAGTCAAATGCTTTTGCATAGTCTATAGTCCATAAAACACAGTAAATATCTTTCTGGCATTCTCTGCTTTCAACTAAGACACAGCTGATGTCAGCAACAATATCCCTCATTCTGTATCCAGCTTGACTAGCAGTTCCCTGTCAATGCATTGCTGCAAACATTTTTGAATTATTTTCAGAAAGATTTTACTTGTGTGTGATATTAATGATATTGTTCAATAATTTATACATTCTGTTGGATCACCTGTCTTTGGAATGGGTAAAAATATGGATCTCTTCTAGTTGGTTGGCCAAGTAGTTCAAATTTGTTGGCACAGATGAGTGAGCACTTCAAAGCTGCATGCATTTGTTGAACAACTTCACCTGGTATTCTGCCAGTTCCTGGAAATTTGTTTTTTGCGGGCACATTGTTTCTGGATCATATATCACTTTCTGATGGAATGCTGATTATTATTTTTTTTTTTTGGTATAGTGACTGTGTATTACTTTCATCTACTTTTAATGCTTCCTGTGGTTTTCATTATTTTGCTTCAATATTTCAACTCAAGACTTGAATTTTCTCTTCAGTTCTTTCAGCTTGCAAAATGTTGAGTGTGTACTTTTTGTTTTTTATCTCTAGGTCTCTGCACATTTCATTAAAATATGTTACTTTGTCTTCTCAAACTACTCTTTGAAATCTTCCTTTCATCTCCTTTATGTTATCATTTCTCTCATTCACTTCAGCTCCTCTAGTTCAAGGGTAAGTTTCAGAGTCTCTTCTGACATACATTTTGGTCTTTTTTCCCTTTGCTGTCTTTTAAACAACCTTTTACTTTCTTCATGTATGATGTTTTTGATGTCATAGCTCATCTGGTCTTTGGTGATTAGTGTTCAGTGCATCAAAATTGTTCTTGATGTGGTCTCCAAGTTCATGTGGGACATACTCAAGGTTGTACTTTGGGTCTCATGAACTTGTTTTGATTTTCTTCAGCTTCAATTTGAACTTACATATGAATAATTAATGACCTGTTCCATGGTTTGTTCCCAGCTTTGCTCCAAGTAATGATGTCAATCTTTTCCATCATCTTTTACCACAGATGTAGTTGATTTTATTTCTGTGTATTCCATCTGACTAGGTCCAAGTGTATAGTCTCTGATAATGTTGTTTAAAAAAAGATATTTGCAGAGAATAAGTGTGGTCTTCTAAAAATCTATCCTGTAATCTCAGATTGCAATTTCAGTCATTTATATCACCACAGCCATATTGTCTAACTATAAACCCTTCTTTTTTGTTTCCAACTTTTGTATTCCACTCACCAATAAGTTATCAATGCATCTTGATAGCATGTTTGATCAATTTCAGACTGCAGAAGTTGATAAAAATCAGTTCCTTTATCTTTGGCTTTAGTGGTGGGTGCATGAATTAGAATAAGTTATAGTAACTGATCTTCTTGGTAGGTATGTAAGTGTTATCTAGTCACTGATAGTGTAGATCCTGAAATATTCTTTTTGAGGATGAATGTGATGCTATTCTTCTTCAATGTCATTCCTAGTATAGTAGACTATGACTATCTGATTCAAAATGATCAGTCCATTTTAGTTCACTAATGTCTATGATATCGACCTTTATGTATTCCATTTTGTTTTTGACAACTTCAGTTTTCCTAGAATCATCTTTGTACATTCCATGATCTGCTTATTAATCAATGTCTTTAGCTATTTCTTCTCGTTTTACATCTTGCCATATTAATAATGAAGGTCCCAAAAGCTTTACTCCATCTGTTTTAGTTATCTAGTGTGCTCTATCTAACAGAAATACCACAGAGTAGATAGCTTTGACAAAGGAAAGTTTGTGCTTGCTCAATCCGG
The DNA here is from genome assembly GCA_028571685.1 of Heterohyrax brucei. Lineage (NCBI taxonomy): Eukaryota > Metazoa > Chordata > Mammalia > Hyracoidea > Procaviidae > Heterohyrax > Heterohyrax brucei. Next base: position 170,385,145 of record CM053141.1, on the reverse strand, counting down.
TGTGCTCCAAGTCTGAATTCAGGGTGTCATTCCAGGGGAAGGCTTTCCCTCTGTCAGCACTGAAGGAAAGACTTTGTGTCATACCAAGTCTTTGGTCAGGTAGCATCTTGGTGCAGGAACCTCAGGTCTGAAGGATGTGCTGTACTCCCAGTGCTACTTTCTTGGTTTTATGAAGTTCCCAACTCTCTGTTTACTTCTTTTTACTTTATCTCTTTTAGGATAAAACGTAGTGCAAGTCACACTCCAGGGAAGCTGCCTTTACAAAGAAGTGGGAAGGTGACCATGCAAATTCCACACTAACACTCTAGCATACAGCATAGGAAAAGCACATAATGGAGGACAGCCATAAAATATTGGCAATCATGGCCCAGCCAAATGACTGCACACATCTTTGGGGGCACACAGTTCAATATATGACACCATCCATGTAATTAAAGTTGACTTTCATGAGGCAGCATTTCCCCAGTTGTATTTTGAGTGTCTTCTAACCTGAGTGACTCATCTTTGGGCACTATATCAGACAACATTTCCACTGCTAGTTGTAAGGTTTTCACCGGCCTTTTTTTTGAGAAGCAGATTGCCAGGTTCTTAATTGTAGTCTGTCTTATTCTGAAAAATCCACTGAAACTTGTTCACCATGTGTGACCCTGCCAGTATTTAAAAAACCAATGGCATAGTAACTTATTTGTCTAGTACTGCTGTCACAGATTTACCACAAGTAGACAGCTTTAAAAAAGAGAATTATTCTCTTGCAGATTAGGAGGCAAGAAGTCTGAATTCAGGGTGCTAACTCTAGGGGAAGACTTTCTTACTTTGTGAGCTCTGGAAGAAGTTCCTTCTCATCAGTCTTTTCCAGGTGAGGAGGTTTTTAGTGCAGGTATCCCAGGATGTGCCATTCTCCTAGTTCTGGTTTTGTCATGGTATTAGGTCTCCATGAGTCTCTGTTTGCTATTATCTTTTAGATTGTAAATGAGGTTGATTTAAGACACAACTTAACATTGTAGATTGAGTCCTGCCTTATTTGCATAACTTCCACTAATCTTACCTCATTAACATCATAGCCAAGTGCCATCGAGTCGGAAGTAGTATTTATAACATGTAAGAAAATTATGGCAGATAACAAAATGGTGGACAGTCATACAATTTAGGAATCATGGACTAGCCAAGTTGATAAACATTTTGGGAACACAAAATTTATGTATTTGCCACATGAAAAACATATTCATCTCACCATATTATGGCAAAATTCTTAAAGCACCTCTAAGCCCCAAATCTAAAAATCCCACTTCATCTGTGAAATCTAAACTATAAGTTTTCCACTTTCAGAGTACAATGGTGGAAACAGGCACAAACTAGACATTTCCATTACAAATGGGAGAAATTGGAAGGAAAGAAGGGATAACAGGCACCAAGCAAGAAAGCAGAACACATTGCATTAGCCCTCAAGCTTCTTGAAAATAATCGTCTGTCTCCAAGATCATTTACAAAATGGTCCTGCCTTCAAGACTCTTGGTTTTGGTCATGCTGTACAGATTCTGAATGGAGACCTTCAGCCCTAGACTTCAGGCTCTCTTTTGAGACCTACTGAAATGGCCACTCTGCCCCCTCAGCTTCGGGGAGCCCAGTTTTGTAGCCCTCCTAAGTGATGATTCTACTCTTTGAGACCCCAGAAGTTGTGGTTCTACTCTTTGAGACTTAAGAATCTGCTTCCTGTATTCCTTGTCTCTTCAGCTTCTGCTTCCTGGTTCCTTTACTCTCAGCCCCTCACACATCTCTACCTGTGCATCTGTGCAGTCTCCAGCTTAGCAAGTTTCCTCACTGCCTTCTGAGTCCTCACCAGAGTTGTTTTTGAATCTTGTAATTCTACTCACAGTCTCTTCAAGGCAGTCTGGGCTTTTACTATTAGGAACTTTAAATTCTTCCAGCTCTATTCATTTAGTTTCAAAGCAGTTTCCACATTTTAGGTATCTGTTAGAACAGCACCCCACTGTCGTAACAAACTCTGTCTTATTTAGTGCTGCTATAACAGAAAGAGCCCAAGTAGAAGGATTTTAAAAAGGGAAATTTATTCTTTCATAGTTTAAGAGACTGTAAGTCTAAATTCAGGTTGCCAACTCCAGGGGAAGCCTTTCTCTGTCTGTCAGCTGTGGGGAAAGGTCCCTGTCCTCAACCTTCCCTAGTTGAGGACAGTCTCAGTACAGGCACCCCAGGTCCAAAAGACATGCTATTATCCTGGCTATTGTTTCTTGGTGGTATGTGGTAGCTATATTCTGTCTTTATATCTCAAAAAAGGTTGACTTGTGTTATAACTTGATCTTGCAGACTGAATCTTCCCTCATTAATCCAACTTTCGCTAATTAACCTCATTAACATCAGAGAGGTGGAATTTAAAATATGTAGGAAAATCACACCAGTTGACAAAATGATGGACAATCACTGGGACAATGATGGACAGTACTGGGAATAACGTACAAGTCAAGTTGACAAACACTTTTGGGGGCAAAGCAAGTTAATTTATAACAAATAACTTCCAGCATCAGAGAGAAACGCATGCCACTACAGTATAACACTACAGTATAACAAATTGACAGACAAGTGGAGAGTGAAAGTTTTTATTAAATTCCTGTTAATCTCATGAGTGGTGGAGGGAGAGATGGGGAGATGGAAAGAAGCCATGTTCCATTAAAGGTATATCTCACTTTATTGTGCTTTGCAGATATATATATATAGATATATATTATTTTTACAAATTTAACAGTTGTAGCAAGTTGTTGAGCAAATCTATTAGCACTTATTTTCTCATACTGTGTGCTCACTTTGTGTCTCTGTCTCATATTTTGGTAATATTCAGAATATTTCAAATTTTTAGTTATTATTGTTCTCATTATGGTGATGTATGAACATTGATCTTTGATATTCCCATTGTAGTTGTTTAGGGGCACCACAAACTGTTCTCATGTCAAATAGTGAGCTTATGAGCTTCATTGATAGCTGTTGTGTGTGTTCTGACTATTCCACTCGCTGGCTAGTCCCCTGTCTCTCTCCCTGTCCTCAGGCCTCCCTGTTGTCTACTAGGCCTAACAGTAAACCTCTTGTGCCAGACAGTTAGCCAAATTGTGAATGCAGCAAGAAAGTTCTTCAAGAAAACTGAAAGTGCTAACCTAGTGAACATGTGAAGTGATAAGAGAGTAAATGTTTTATTGCTACTATGGAGAAAGTTTTAGTGGTCTGTAGAAATCAGATTAGGCACTACACACTCTTAAGACAAAACCCAATCCAGAGCAAGGCCTTGTCTTCAATTCTATGAAGGCTGACAGAGACAATGAAGCTGCAGAATAAAAGTATGAAGCTAGCAGAGGTTGGTTAATGAGGTTTAGGAAAAGAAGCCATCTCCATAACATAAAAGTGCAAAGTGAAGCATCGAGTACTGATGTAGAAGCTGCATCAAGTTATCCAGAGAATCTCACTAAAATAATTGACGAAAGTGACTACATTGAACAACAGATTTTCAGTGTAGACAAAACAGCCTTGTATTTGAAGATGACACTATCTAAGACTTTTGTAGCTAGAGAGAAGTCAGTGCCCGGTTTCAAAGCTTCAAAGAACAAACTCACTCTACTTTCAGGGGCTAATGCAGCTGTTGGCTTTAAAGTTGAAGACAATGCATGTTTACCATTTCAAAAGTCTGAGAGACCTTAAGAATGATGCTAAATCTACTTTGCTTGTGCTTTGTAAATGGAACAAAAATGGATGACAGCACATCTGTTTTCGATATGGTTGACTAAATATTTTAAGCCCGCTGTTGAGACCTACTTCTCTTCAAAATATTCTTGCTCATTGATAATGTACCTGGTCACCCAAGAGCTCTGATAGAAATGTTCCAGGAAATTAATGTTGTTCTCACACCTCCTAACAAAGCATTCATTCTGCAACCCAGAATGGTTCAAAGAGTAAGTCTTATTATTTAAGAAATACATTTCATGGATATAGCTGCCATAGATAGTGATTTCTCTAATGGTTCTGGGCAAAGTAAATTGAAAACCTTCTGTAAAGAATTCACTGTTCTAGCAGTTATTAAGAATATTGGTGATTCATAAGTGGAGGCCAAAATATCAACATTAACAGGAGTTTGGTGTAAGTTGATTCCAATTATCATGGATGACTTAGAGGAGTTTCGAGGAAATAACTACACATGTAGTAGAAATAGCAAGAGAACTAGAATTAGAAGTAAACCTGAAGATATGACTGAATTGCTGCACTGCCATAAAACTCTAACAGGTGAACAGTTGCTTCTTAGGGATGAGCAAAGAAAGAGTTGTTGAGATAGAATCTAAATCCTGCTGTAGGTACTGACAACATTGTTGAAATGACAACAGATTATTTAGAATATCACATAAACTTAGATAATAAGCCAGCATCAGGGTTTGAGATGACTGGCTCCAATTTTGAAAGAAGTTCTACTGTGCTTAAAACGTTGTACAGCAGTACTGCTTGCTACAGAGAAATCTCTTGTGAAAGGAGGAGTCAATCAGTATGACAAACTTCACTGTCATCTTATTTTAAGAAAATGATGCAGTCATCTCAGACTTCAGCAACGACCATCCTGATCAGTCAGCAGTCATCAGCGCTGAGGCAAGCTCTTCTACTAGCTAAAAGATTACAACTTGCTGCAGGTTCAAATGATGGTTAGCGTTTTTAGCAATAAAGCATTTTTTAATGAAGATAAGAAAATGGTTTTTTGAGACATAGTGCTATCCCACACTTAATAGGCTACAGTATAGTGTAAACATAACTTTTATATGGAAAACCATAAAATTTGTGTGACTCATTTTATTGTGATACTTGCTTTACTCTCACAGTCTGGAAATGAGCCTGCAATGTCTATGAAATACAAGATCTGACAATTAAGTTCATGAACTCGTCACTGTGTGCTTATGTTGGGGGCACTGTACAAACAAACAATTCAGTAAGATTTCATAACCTGGGTGTATCAGTGTCTCACAGCTATGTTCTTGTTGAAGGGTGGTGAAGTCTTACTGAGTGGTGCTCGCTATTGTTGTTACACATTTTTGTTGTGCCACAAGGTGAGAACATTGGTGACTAGATTAGAGCAATGAACAAACATTAAATTTCTTGTTAAGCTTGGCAAGAGTGGGAGAAAAATCAGGGACATGTTAGTCCAAGTTTATGGGGATAGTGTCATGAAGAAAAGAGCAGTGTACAAATGCGTTAAATGTTTTTTCTGAGGGGAGAGACAGCATCATTGATGAAGAGAGGTCAGAGTGGCCACTAACAAGCAGAACTGATGCAAACATTGCAAAAATTCATCAACTTGTGTGTCAAAATAGTCAGCTGACTTTGAGAAGCAGAGAGGACAAAATAAACATCATAGAGAAAGAGTTAGGAAAATCTTAACTGAAAATCTTGGCATGAGAAAGATGTGTGCAAAAATGGTCCTAAAGGAGCTCACCGATGAACAAAAGCAAAGTCGAAGCGTGCCAAGACCTTTTGGTGAGGCAAGACAATGTTTTGGGTTGTGTTATCACATGATGAAATACGGGTGTACCAGTACAACCTTCAAACAAAGTGTCAAAGCACATAATGGAAGTCAGCTAATTCTCCATGACCAAAAAGTTCTGTCAGTCCAAATCAAGAGTTAAAATGATATTGCTAACCTTTTTTGACATTGGAGGGATTGTTCATTAAGAATTTGTACCAACTGGACAAACAGTAAACCGTGTTTACTATTTGGAAATGCTGAAAAAGCTGTGTGAAAAAGGTAGACAACAGTGACCTAAACTTTTTGCCAGAAACTCATGGGTCTTGCATCATGACAATGTACGAACTCACAGAGCATTGACTGTGAAGGAGTTTTTGAGTCAGTAAGCAAATAACTGTCTTGGGACACCCCACTTCTCACCTGGTCTGGCCTTTAGTGACTTTTGTCTTTATCTGAAGATAAAGGAAATATTGAAAGGAAGACATTTTGATGAAATTCAGAACATACAACAGCTCTGATGGCCATTCCAGAAAGAGAGTTCCAAAACTGCTTTGAAGGGTGGACTAGGCACTGTTGTCACTGAGTATCTTCCCAAGGGGAGTACTTCGAAGGAGACTGTAGCAATATTCAGCAATGAGGTATGTAACACTTTTTCTAGAATGAGTTCGTAAACTTAGTTTTCAGAACCCGTGTGCCTGTATTTTGCTATGGAAATTTTATTTTGCAGATAAAATTTCAGTAATCATTATGACAAATATTATCCATTACTGTTGAGTTGATTCTGACTCATAGCGACCCTGTAGGACAGAGTAGAACTGCTCCACACAGTTTCCAAGGAGCTCCTGGTAGATCCAATTAGCAGCTGCAGTGCGTATCCACTACACAACCAGATTTTTCTTCGGAATGTTGCACCCCAGAAAACAATATCTCAGTGGCCCTCCATTCTCAGGAGTACTTCAGTTCAACCACTTTAAGAAACTAATTTCAGTGTCTAACCATGTTGACACTGTACTTGATCGAGTAATGACTGAGAAGTGATTTCAATTCTTCTGGAATCCAGATTTCTGAGTTCCATGGAGTTGGAGTGACCCACGCAAGCCATTTGCCCTTAGATGTCCTTTATAATCTGAGCCTTTTGGTTAGGCAATAGTCTTAGTAAGATCATTTTATCTTAGACATTCTGCTTATTTGAGGAATTCAGTTGGTTTTGGGAGGCAAACTCCAGGGTCTGACTGGAAGCTATGTTTTAGGGTAAATTATTATTATATAAGCATTCTTCTGACCCTATACCCATGGCAATGCTGATAACATGTGGTGTAAGAATTTTGGAAATTCTAATTTTCAGAACATCTTTGCCTAGTTGAAAGCAGTGGTTAAGAACTCAGCAGCTAACCAAAAGGTCAGCAGTTCAAATCTACAAGCTGCACCTTGGGAACTGTGGGGTGCAGTTCTACCCTGTCTTACAGGATCACTAATGAGATGGAATCAACTCAGTGACAATGAGTAGTTGACATATTACTCCAATTTTCAAATTGCACATTAAATTAAATTCAATTAATTTCTTTCATTGGCTTAATATAATTTTTTTTTTTTTTAAGAAAACAAATAGGCAAGCAAAGACAGAAGAAATTCTTGAATGCACAAGCTAGAATTCTTCCTTTTTTGGCATCTCCCTTTCAATGTATTAAAGGTATTTTCACTCAGTCTGTTCAGAGTCAAGCTTGAAATCCTTTCCTTCTGCATATGCTGGTGCCAATCCACTCCTAGTACTTACTCCCTGAGTCTATCATCCAGCCAGACTTGCCAATCAAAATGGAGGAGTCATCTGGAGCACATTTTGGTCACTTGTGCCTGTATACAACTCCTCACTAAGTTCCCTTTGCCTCCTATAAACCACCACTGCTACAAACTGGACCAGTTGCTATTGAGTTGACTGACTTACGATGATAGCATGTGTTGCAGGAGAATTGCTATGGCTATAACCTTTACAAAGCAAATCACCAGGACTTTCTTCGAAAACACCTCTGGACAGGATTGAAATGCCAGCCTCCTGGTAGTAACTGACCACTTCACTATTTGTACCACCCAGTGAGTGCTTACGTCATACGTACTTCCTGAATAGCTAACACTTGCCTCCATATTAATACACAATGAGTGTTGGCTGGCCTGTCTGGTTTTCTGGCTCAGGGAATAAATCATCTCGTTTAATCCTGGCAGTAGATGTTTATCCTCAGTTAACAGATAAAAGAAATTGAAGTCCGAGGAGTTTAAGATATTTGCCTAACGTCACATAGCCAGTCTACTCATAGCTAAGCTGAGAGGCAAACCCAGCTCTAAGGCACTCTTTTGAGTACATCATTGCTGCTTCTTTCAGAGTAACTCAAGTCTAAATTTCCCCATTGTTCAAATGTGATGTAAACCATCTTGCCTTGCCTATATTACAGTATTGCTATAAGTATATAAAAATCAGGATAGAGATGGATAGCACTTTAGAAGCTAAAAATTGCTATACAAATGCAAAGTCTTACCATTCTACTGGGCTCCAGATTTCATACAAGCTAGGAGAGTGCATCTAAATTGGAATAATCTCTGCAATAACAACTTGGGAGAGTCTTTGCAAAGAAGTTACTGAGAGCTCTATCTTCTTGAATAAGTCTTTTTACAAGATTTCTGAAAGGCAGGAGACTTCAAGCCATTTGAACTGTATTTCTAATTGCTCTAATTGCCTAAGGGTACAGCTTTAATTTCATTTTATGGCATCTAGTTCATCCCCATCACGTTACAGATGTGGAACAAAAATGCCCATTTCTGTTGAAGTGATTCTGACTCGTGATGATCCCATGTGTTACAGAGTAGAACTGCTCTGTAGGGACTTCTTGGCTGTAATCTTTATGAAAGTAGATCACTGAGCCTTTCTTCTGCTGGCTGCTGGGTGGGTTTGAACAGCCACTTTCAGATTAGAAGGAGATCAAAAAGATTTATTTACAGATGCAGAAACCAAGGCCAAAACACCCAAGGTGAAAACTATGATCCAATTGTTCTCTTTTCTACTTCCCATAGCCACCAACTTAGACTGCTATCCAGGGATCTTCTTGACTCTTTTCTCTGTTGGCAGGTAAGAGGCTCCCGGTGATTAAAAAGAAGCAGGGCCTGTGGGTATACACCATGGAGAGAAGGAAAATTCTGGATGGAGCTGGCAGATGGAGCAGCATGCTCTGTAGGATCTTTGGGGTAAACCCTTTTATATGTGCCCCAAGGGGCCAGTGAGTCTGGTGGCTGGGCTGTAAAGCAATCAGGTCTCAGGGTGATAAGGAAGTAGCATGAATCAGAGCATTTATTAATAGTCTCCTCTCTACCTGAAGTCCCCAGTTCCACCCTCAAATACTCAAGCCATAACCATCCTTCCAGTTTCCAGCCAAACACTGTCAGAAAGCTTTATTTATTCTTCCCAGCAATTGTGCTGTTGTCATGTTAACTTATACAAGCAATACTGCCTTCCATGAGGTAAGCATCAAGTAGGTTTGTGGAATAAAGCCTACTGGCCAGCTTCCCAGTACCTTCATCCCACCTCACAACTCACCTTTCCTTTGCCGGAGGTGAAATTGTTCAGTGTACATAATCCCTAAGATTTCCAGTACATACCGGCAAAAGAGGGAGGGAGATATACAACCAAAATGCCTAAAAGGGCCAGGCAGGAGTATCAGTATGCTAAACATCCTGTGGAAACCCTGGTGGTGAAGTGGGTTAAGTGCTACATCTGCTAATCAAAAGATTGGCAATTCAAATCCACCAGCCTCTCCTTGTAAACTCTATGGAGCAGTTCTGCTCTGTCCTCTAGCATTGCTGTGAGTTGGATATGACTCTTGCATAGTGGGTTTGGTTTTAGTTTGGTAAAAATCCTGTGAAAACCCTGGTGGTGTAGGGTTAAATGCTATGGCTGCTAACCAAAAGGCTGGCAATTCCTAGCAGGCACTCCTTGGAAACTCTACAGGGCAGTTCAATTCTGTTAAATCGGGTCCCTTTAAATCGACATCTACTGCATGACAATAGGTTCTGGGTTTATGGTTAAGCAGTCTATGCAGGACTGTGGTGGTTCAGTGATGGAGTTCTCATGTTTCATGCTGGAGACTCTAGTTCAATTCCAAACCAAGGTTTCTGCACTGTAGCAACCAACCACTTGTTAGAGGAGGCTTATTTGTTGCTCTGTTACTGAACAGGTTTCAGGAGGTTCTGGAATAAGGCAGGTTATGAAGGAAGGTCTGGTGATTTACTTCTGAAAAATTAGAAAATGAAAAGCTATGGTTCACAAAGATCTGACCCACCACCCATCATGAGGATGGTACAGCAGCAATCTGTATTTGATTTAGTTGCACATAGTGGTAACCATCAGACATGGGCCAAATTAACACCAGTTAACAACAATAATAAGGCTGTATTGGAGAGTGTAAGCAACCCTGGTGGAGTGGTGGTTAAGCATTCAGCTGTTAACCAAAAAGTTGATGATTTGAACTCACTGACTACTCTGTAGGAGAAAGATAATGGCAGTTGGCTTCCATAGATTCCAGCCTAGAAAAACCTATGAGGCAGTTATACTCAGCTCTTTAGGATCACTATGAATCAGAATTGACTGGAAAGCAATGAGTTTATTGAAAAGTGCAGCCCTGCCTGTAGGGGTCAGCCATGACCCTGTTCTAATTGATGGCTGCTATATGGGAATGTGGCTCCCCAACACTGTCACAATGTTACACTGTCAAATGCGCTTTTTTTTTTTTAAGACTAACTCAAATCTGGATATTGTGTGTGTGTGTGTGTGTGTGTGTGTGTGTGTGTGTGTGTGTGTGTGTGTGTGTGAAAGAGAGAGACAGAGAGAGAGAAAAAAACTCCTGACTTTAAGATGTTGGAAATGAATTCTAAGTTTCTAGAAATGCTGCGTAGGTCAAATAAAACAGATGAAGGCACAAGTGTGCAGTCTGTCATACATAAATGTATTACATAAATGCAGATACACTTGATGCTTTATTCTGTAATTTGCTTTCTTTTCCCCACTCTATAGTGTTTGCTGTGATGCTTCCATGTCAGCTTTTGTAGATCATGTCAGAAATTTTAAGGATTATATTGTATTCTAAGATGTGATTGTATTATTTTTCACTTTCTAGTCTTGTTATTGAGTGGCATGTGGGTTGCTGATACCCTTTCAACATAGTAAGGGGTTTCAACAAATCTTTTCTTATAAATTCATCCTGCTGGGTCATATGTGAAGGTTCCTAGGATGAATCACTAAATTATTGTTTGCACATATACTTGCCATCCTGTCTCAATTTACCAAAACAGACGGTGATCAGGAGACACATGTTGTCCCTTTGTGTACTTCCACTAGTATTTAGCTGAGTATACCACCCCTGGATGATTTACTAAATTGATGGACTGAAAAAATAACTTACAAAAATCACAAAACTTGAATTTTACCTCTAAATTTCTGAGGTGACTTTCGGGCAATCTTCTGTATTTCCATCTGTAAAATGGGCCTTGTTCATTTATTCAATAAATAGAAAATGTTTACTGCTATGTATTGGATGTTACATTAGGTACAGAGGACGTCGCAGTAGCATAGAAGTTATCCTCTAGTAGATTTGCTCCAAGTTCCTTTCCAGCTCTAACCCTCATTGATGCTATGATATCCTGCCATGCGATCCAATCCCAAGTCCTAAGCAAATTTGAAAATGGAAATAGTGTCACACTTTCCCAGGAGCAAGTACTAAGAGCCTTCCACTGAACATGTATATATAAAAAAAAAAAAACAGTGCCATTGAGTTGGGTCCGACTCATAGAGGTATACCATGGGAATTATTAAATGCTATGTACTGACAATTGCTAAGGGCAAAATATTCATAAGCAGATTTCACTGTCGAAACATGTTATGCTTTGGATAATTTCCTCTGTCCTGTGAAAACTCATTACGACTCTCTTGAAAGAGGAAGGCTTGTGTCAGTTAAGGTACGGGTAATTGAAAGTTGTCTTCTCTATTTTCTGTCAGATCAGGAGGTAGGGTGTTTCAACTTCGCTAAACCTCATTCCCTCAGGACAGAAGCAAAAATAGGAAAACAGAACAAGTAGGACTTTATACAATAGGAACTTTGGCAGTAAACTCATTAACTGTCAAGGAGTGGCACAGGGGACTCAGCTACTTGTAGCAGAAATAAAATCAGGTTAAGAAGGGTGACAGTGCAACACAGAGATTTAAATTTCTGGTTTTGGAATCACACAGACATAGGTCTAATTCCTCCTCCAACAATTACTAGTTATGCACATTTTAACCACTCAATTGTCCCATTTTGTATGAGATGTGCTGCTAGTGCCCCCCACTTACATATGCATATATGTATACGTATGTACATGTATACGTATGTACCTGTACAAGTATATTATACATATATGTACCTATATATTAGACTAATGAATGGTAAATGGTGAAGAAATTGAAATTATCGAGGTTGCTACTCTTTTGGATTAACAATTGACATCTATGAAAGAAGCAGTTAAGAAGTCAAATGATGTATTGCATTGGGAAAATATGTTGCAAAAGAACTCATAGTGTCAAACAGCAAAGATGTTACTTTGATGACTAAAGTGTGCCTGATCAAAACGATGGTATTTTCAATCAACAACTCAGTCGCATTTCATAACCTTGGTATATCAGTGTCTCACAGCTGTGTCCATGTCAACACATGGTGATGTCTTGCTGAGTGGTGTTCATTATTGTTGTTGCATGTTTTTGTGTACTGTCATGAGAATGTCAGAGCTTGAATTAGGACAATGAACAAACATTAAATTTTTTGTTAAACTTAGCAAGAGTGAGAGCAAAATCAGGGTCATGTTAGTTCAAGTTTACAAGGATAATGTCATGAAAAAAATGGCAGTGTACAAATGGACTGAACATTTTACTGAGACAAAAGATAGCATCACTAAAAAAGAGAGGTCAGGGAAGCCAGTAGTGAGCAAAACTAATGAAAACATTGAAAAAATTTGTACCAACTGGACAAACAGTTAACCAAGATTACAGTTTGGATGTGCTGAAATGGCTGCATGAGAAACTTAGGAAAAAATGATCTGAACTTCTTGCCAAAAACTCAGGTTCTTGTTTCATGACAATGTACCAGCTCACATGGTGCTGTCTGTGAGGGAGTTTGTAGCCAGTAAACAAAACAACTGTATTGGAACACCCTCTCTATTCACCTAATCTGGCCCCCAGTGACTTTTTTCTTTACCTGAAAATAAAGGAAATAATGAAAGGAAGATGTATAGATGACATTCAGGACATCCAGGTTAATATAACAACAGCTTTAATGCCCACTGAAGAAAAAGAGTTCCAAAATTGCTCCAAGGGGTAGACTAGGTGCTGGCATTGGTGCATAGCTTCCCAAGATGAAAACTTCAAAGGTGACCGTAGTGATATTCAGTAATGAGACATGTAGCACTTTTTCTAGGATGAGTTCCTGAACTTAATTGGCAGACCTCATATAATCACAGAATTATACTTAGAAACTTACAATAGTTGAGTGTTCTGTCAAGCTGAGAAAAGGATAGAATACTCCCTGTCTCATTCTATGAAGTCAGTATAACTCAAAAAACCCAAACAACAGAATTCAACAAGACACTGAAAAAATAGTTTACCGTGACCAAGCGGAATTCATACCAGGGAATTAGGGATTGTTCAACATTAGAAAAACCATGTAATTAAACACGTAAGTGTAACAAAAAGCAAGAACCACTTGATTTTACCAGTTGATGCAGAAAAGACATTTGACAAAGTCCGACACCCATTCATGTTAAAAACTCTCAGCAAAATAGGAATAGAAGGGAAAATTCTCAGCATAATAAGTGGTCTTTATACAAAGCCAGCAGCAAACATCATCCTAAATAGACAGAATCTGAAAGCATTCCCCCTGAGAACAGGAATCAGACAAGGACGCCAATTTCACCATTTATTCAACACTGTGCTGGAAGTTCTAGCCAGAACAATCAGGCTAGAAAAAATAATAAAGGGCTTCCAAATTGTCTAGGAAGAAAGAAAAATATCTCCATTTGCAGATGATATAATATGATAGACAGAAAACCCTAGAGGAATCCAAAAAAAAAAAAAAAAAAAAGAAAGAAAGAAAAATAAAAAAAACTGGTTAGAACTGATAAGAGTTCAGCAAAGGGTCAGGATACAAGATTTCTCTAAATCAACAAAGAGAATGTTAAAGAGGAAGTCACTGAATCAACACCATTTACAGTAGCCCCCAAGAAGATAAAATACCTAGGAATAAATCTAACAAGAAATATAAAAGACCTATACAAAGAAAACTTCAAGACACTACTTCAAAAAACCAAGAGAGACCTATGTAAGTGGAGAAATATACCTTGGTCATTCATAGGAAGACTTGACACTGTGAAAATGTCTATTCTACCCAAGGCAGTCTAAAGGTACAATGCAATTCAAATTCCAATGGAACTTTTTAATGAGATGGAGAAAAAAATCCCATGCTCATATGGGAAAGGGAAAAGCTCCAGATAAGGAAAGCATTACCGCAGAAGTATAAAGTGAGAGGCCTCATACACCTGAATTTAGAAATTGTTACACTGCCACAGTAGTCAAAACAGCTTGGTACTGGTACAACAACAGACATATAGACCAGTGGGACAAACTGAAAATCCAGACATAAAATCATCCACTTATGAGCAGCTGACATTTGACAAAAGCCCCAAATTCATAAATCAGGGAAAAGTCAGTCTCTTTAACAAAGGATGTTGACATAACTGAATATCATCTGCAAAAAAGTGAAATAAGACGTATACCTCCCACCATGTACAAAACCTAACTCAGAATGGATCAAAGATCTAAACATAAATCTAAAATGATAAAAATCGTGGAAGAAAAAATAGGTACAACACTAGGAACCTTAGTACATGGCATAAACAGAATACAAAACACTACTACTAATGCAGAAACACCAGCAGGGTAAACAAGTAACTGGTCGTGTCTAAAAATCTTACACCTATGCTCATCCAAAAATTTTACCAAAAGAGTAAAAAGACAACCTATGGACTGGGATCATTTTTTTTGCTACAGCAATCAGACTAGCATCTCATCTCTAAAATCTCCTAGATACTGCAAAACCTCAACAACAAAGAGACAACCCAAGTAAAAAAGGGTAAAGGATATGGACAGACAGTTCACCAAAGGAGACATCTAGGAAGCTAACAGATATGTAAGAAAATGCTCGTGATCATTAGCGCAAATTAAATCTACAATGAGATACCATCTCACCACAACAAGGCTGTAATTAACCCCAAAACACAAAACAATAAATGTTGGAGAGGATGTAGAAAGACTGGAACACTTCTACACTGCTGGTGGGATTGTAAAATGGTGCAACTAATTTGGAAATCAACTCAGCACTTTCTTAAAAAGCTAGAAATAGAAATACCATGTGATCCAGCAATCTCACTTCTTTAAATAGATCCTGGAGAAATAAATGCTGCCACACCAATAGACACATGCGCACCAGTGTTCATCATAGCATTGTTCACAATAGCAAAAAATATTGAATCAACTTTGGTGCCCATTAGCGGAAGAGTGGATAAACAATCTATTCACAGAGTGGAATAATAATAAAGAACAATGATGATCTTAGGAAACATCTCATAACATGGAGGAATAGGGGCGACATTACACTCAGTGAAATCAGTTAAATGCAAAAAGACAAATATCGCATGGTACAACTATTATAAGAACTCATAAATTAGTTTAAAAATGGAAGAATATATTCTTTGATGGTTACGAGGCGGGTAGCAGGGAGAAGGCTGCTCACTAATTTGATAATTGACATCAATTATTTTGGGCGAAGGGAGAGAACGTTCAACAGAGGAGAAGTCAGCACAAATGAAATAAACTCAAAGTTTAGAAGTATTCTAAATAAAACCAAACACTTTCAGGGACAGAGTTGCAGGGTCAGGGATCTGGGAACCATGGTTTCAGGGGACATCTAGGCTGATTTGCCTAACAAAGTTTTTAAAAATGTTCTGTACCCCACTGCAGTGAGTGGCATCTGGGGTCTTAAAAGTGAGCAAGAGATCATCTAAGAAGTAGCAACTGTTCTCAAACCACCTAGAGCAAAGGAGAAAGACTAGTATCAAAGACACAAAGAAAGTGAGAGCCCAAGAAACAGAAAGGGCCACATAAACCAGAGACTATGTCAACATCAAACCAGAAGAACTAGATGGTGCTTGGCTACCACCAAAGACTGCCATTAGAGTAAACTCAACAAAGGACCCCTGATGGAATGGGAGACAGGTGGGGTGCAGAACTCAAACTCTAGTAAAAAGTCCAGACTTAATGGTCTGACAGACTGGTTGGGGGGGGGTCCCTGAAAGACATGACCAGGCTGTCTGTTAGTCCAGAAGTAAAACCGTTCCAGAAGCCACCTCTTCAGACAAAGATTTAACTGATATGTAAGACATAAAATGATACCGGTACAAAGTGTGCTTTTTGGCTTGGATAGGTTTAGGAGACTAACTGCACAGCTCCTGACAAGAGGTGAGACAAGAAGACAGAAGGGGGACAGGATCTGGTAAAACGGATGTGAGAAATGCCAAGTTAAGGGAAGGAGCTGCTGTCACAGTACGGGGAGAGCAGTTAGGATCACATGGCAAGCTGTGTGTAAGTTTTCGTGGGAAAAACTGACAGGAATTGTAAATTTTCACTTTAAACACAGTGAAAGAAATGGAAATATAAACATAATGCTCTGTCAAGAGAAGAAAAAAAAGAAAGAACAGAAGGGAGACCTAGTTTCAGTTGAAGATTTGGGATTATGGAGGACAATGAAATTCAAATCACATAATGACCATGTATATGTGGTTTTTAACCCCTCACCCCCTACAACCACTGTCTCCTTCCTGAAGAAAAATAAAAATACCAGACCTGTTGCTGTCGAGTCAATTGTAACACACAACAATGCTATAAGAGAGAGTAAAACAGCCCAACATGGTTTTCAAGCATAGGCTGGTGAATTTGAACTGCTGACCTTTTGGTTAGCAGCCAAGCTCTTAACCACTGCACCGCCAGGGCTCCATATAAAGAACAGAGCTCTAATTTTGCATTTAAATAACAGCAAGCTACCATTTATTGAGTCTTTGTTTTGTGCCAAGAAATGCACTAAGCAGTTTATAAGCATTAATACTTATTTCTCAAACAAATGTTACCAAATAGGTGCTATTATCGACATTTCACAAAGAAAAAGAGGTACAGAAGGCACAAGTTCAAGTCACAATTCACCCCTGAAGAAGAGTGAAACTTTGAGCAATGACTCCATCATTTCTCTGGTCTGAAAGATGGAGAGGTAAGCATCCCAAATAGCTTCTTCAGGGTTGGAACAAAAATTAACTCAGATAGTAAAAGTGCTTGCAGAGACTTGTGCATATAATGGCTTATGATTTGGAGTAATCAGAGCATAGCTTCGTAGGCTAAGTTTGAATGAAGCAGAAAGAGAAGATTAGTACCACTCTATTACCATCTGCAGGTATGTGATTCTGTTCACATTTTGTAGATTGTCAAGTTGATTTTTTTTAATACTATGCGTTGTATCATGAGATACCTGGAGCCCCTTCATCCTCTTTTCTTGGATAATTAAAGCTGCGTTGGCAGCTAGGAAGAGTAGACAGTATTATCTATTCTACATGTAGAGGGGACTTGATGGGGGATGCCTTATGTTACCATGTGTCATGGATTGAATTGTCTTCCCCCAAAAATATGTGTAATAATTTGTCTGGGCCAGGATTCCCTGTATTCTGTGATTGTCCTCCATTTTGTGATTTTCTTTCTTTTTCTTTTTTTTGTATTGTGATTGAGTCAAAGTCAACTCAAATCAGTTTTGCACACTCACCTACCTACAGCTCCTTATGCTCTCCTTGCCCGGTGACAACGCAATCTTCCTTTACATTTTATACATGTCAAGTCCTCTTAACAAGCTCCTGCCCCCTCCTCTCCACCCTCTTCTTTCCCATGTAGAGACAGCCCAGTAGGACAGCCTCCTATAATTGCACAGAACTGTAAAGTACACACACTATATGGTCACATTCTGTCCCTGAGTCTAGTCCATTTTTGTCCATAGAGTTAACCTCAGTAGTGTTTTCTAGACAGGGGCAATAGTAGGTCTAGGGACCATGTTCCCAGGGGATTCTCAGGGACATTGGACTATCAAATGTAGTCTTTTAGTAGAATTCTTGAGCTGTACCCCTCTTTTTTTCCTGTTGCCACAGGGACTTGACATTGTGTGCCCCATCTCAGCTGTCTTTGGTGATGGCCAGGCACCATCTGTTTCTTCTGGTTGCATGTTGATACAGTATTCCATTCACATGGGTCCTTCTGTCACCTGGGGTCTTTTCCTCTTGTGTCTTTGGTATTCTCAGTGATCACCTGTTACAGATGAGTAAGGACAATTTGGTATACCTCAGATGGCGGCTTACCAGCTTTTAAGATCCCAGATGCTACTCACCAGTGTGGGGTGCAGAAGACTGTCGTAGCAATAGGCTAAGTATGCCAGTTGATCTTGATGTCTCTCAAGAGCATGGACCATAGACCCTGCCCCTTCTACTCTATCCTTGCAATATTGGATTCAGATTAGAAGAGCTTTCAGTTTATGGCAAAGTCCAGCTAAACTGATCTACTTTCTACTGTGTGCTGTTACTGCTTTCACCCAACCAAATTTCTATCAACTATCTAATCTATGATCAATCATCACCCTCCCTCCCCATGCTTGTAGCCATCAAAGAGTCTTTTCTTTGGTACATAGTCTATTTTTAAGTTCTTACGGTAGGAATCTCATACAGTATTTGTTCTTTTGCCGCTGACTGATTTCACTCAGCACAGTATCTTCTAATTGAAGCCAAATTATGAGATGTTTCCTAAAATCATTGTTGCTTTTTATTATTGTGTGGTGTTCCTTTGAGTATATGGACCGTAGTTTGTTGATTCATTCATCTGTTGATGGGCATCTAGGTTGATTCCAGCTTTTTGCTATTGTAGCTTATGGTGCAATAAACATTTCTGTGCATGTATCTGTTCATGTGACAGCTGTTGTTTCTATAGGGTAAATTCTGAGCAGTGGGATTACTGGATCAAATGGTATATCTGTTTCCAGCTTTTTAAGGAAGCACTGGATTATTTTCCAAAGAGATTGTACCATTTTACCATTGCACCAGCAGTGTAAGAGAGTTCCCATCTCTCTACAGCCTCTTCAGCATTTGTTGTTTTGTAGTTCTTGGATCATGGCCAACATTGCTGGAGTGAGATGGTGTCTCATTGTAGTTTTGATTTGTAGTTCTCTGATACCTAGTAATCATGAGCGTTTCCTCGTGTGTCTTTTGACTGCCTGGATGTCCTCATTAGAGATGTGTCTTTCCATCTCCTTTGCCCAGTGCTTAATTGGGTTACTTAGCTTTTTCTTGCTGATATTTTGCAGGACCCTGTAGATTATGGTGATCAGACATTGGTCTGACACGTGGTTGCCAGATATTTTTTTCCCATTCTGCAGGTGGTCTTTCAATTCTTTTGATACAGGCTTTGGATGACCAAAAGTATTTGATTCTTAGTAGTTCTCATTTATCTATTTTCTCTTCTGTTGACCACACTTTGTCAGATTTTGAAGTTTGTCTAAGCTGTGTATCAGAACTTGCATTGTTGATCTTTTTTGTCTTGCATGAACTTTATCATTTTAGGTTTGATATTTAGGTCTTTGATACATTTTGAGTTAGTTTTCATGTAAGATGTGAGATATAGGTCTGGTTTCAGTTGTTTTGCAGAAGGATATTTAGTTTTGCCAGCACCATTTGTTACAGAGACCGTTTTTGCCCTGATTTACAATCTTAGGGCCTTTGTTGAATACCAGCTGTTCGTAAGAGGGTAGTGGCATCTCTGGGATCTCAACTCTGTTCCCTTGTTCTCTTTTTGTACTAGTACCAGGCTGTTTTG
This sequence comes from Heterohyrax brucei, assembly GCA_028571685.1. NCBI lineage: Eukaryota > Metazoa > Chordata > Mammalia > Hyracoidea > Procaviidae > Heterohyrax > Heterohyrax brucei. The sequence continues at coordinate 170,365,634 of CM053141.1, read as the reverse complement.
ACTACTGTGGCAGTGTAACAGGTTTTAAGGTCAGTCATGTAGTGTGAGGTCTCCCACTGTGTTCCCATTCTTCAGCAGCGCTTTACTTATTCAGGGTTTCTTCCCTTTCCAAACAAGTTGGTGATTTGTTTCTCCATCTCATTAAAAATTTGTATTGGGGTTATACTGTATGTGTAACTTGCTTTGGGTAAAATAAATGTTTTCAGAATGTTAAGTCTTCCTATCCCTGAACAGGGTAGTCTTCTCCATTTATATAAGTCTCTTTTGTTTTCTTGCAGTAAGGTCTTCTAGTTTTCTCTGTGTAGGTTTCTAATTTCTCTACTCAGATTTATTCCTAGGTATTTTATCTTCTTGGGGGCTATAGCAAATGGTATTGAGTTGGTGATTACTCTTTTGACGATCTCTTTGTTGGTATAAAGGAACCCTACTGATTTGCTTATGTTTATCTTACATCCTCATACTTTGTTAAACTCAACTATTACTTCCAGTAGCTTACTTATGGATTCTTTAGGATTCTCTGGATATGCAATCATCACCTACAAACGAGTATTTTTTAATTCTTCTTTGCCTATGCAGATGCCCTTTTATTCTTTGTCTTGTCTAATTGTTCAGACTAGAACCTCTAGTACAGTGTCAAATAGAAGTGGTGAGAATGGGCACCCTTGTTTAGTTCCCATTCTCAAGGGGAATTCTTTCAGTTTCTCTCCATTCTGCATGATGTGGGTGGTTGGCTTTTCATAGATGCCTCTTACTGCATTGAGGAATTTCCCTTCTATCTGTACTTTGCTGAGAGTTTTTAGTGAGAATGGGTGTTGGACTTTGTCAAATGCCTTTTCTGCATCAGTTGACAAAATCAGCTGATTCTTATCCTTTGTACTATTTATGTGGTTGATCATATTAATTGTTTTTCTGGTGATGAATTACCTGCATCCATGGTATGAATCCACCTTGGTCATGATGAATTATTTTTTGATACGTTTTGAATTCTGTTGGCTAGAATTTTGTTGAAGATTTTTGCATCTAGGTTCATGAGTGATATTGGTCTGTAATCTTTTTTTGTGGGATCTTTCCCTTGTATTGGCATCAGGATTATGCTGGCTTCACAGAATGAATTTGGGAATATTCTATCTTTGCTGTGTTCTGAAACAGCCTCAGTAGTATTGGAGTTGACGCTTCTGTAAATGTTATGTAGAATTTTCGAGTGAAGACATCTGGACCGTGACTTTTTTTGGTTGGTGATTTTTTGATGACTTTTCAATCTCTTTCTTTGTGATGGGTTTATTAAGTTGTTCTACTTAAGTTGTGATAATTTTGATAGGTGATATGAATCTATAAATTTGTCCATTTCCTTTAGGTTTTCAAATCTGTTAGAGTACAGTCTTTTGTAGTATTCTGTTGTGAAATTTTTTATTTTGGCTGGGTACATTGTGACATCTCCCATCTCGTTTCTTATTTGGGTTATTTGTTTCATCTCCTGTTTTTCTTTTGTAAGTTTAGCCAGTGGTTTATCAACTTTATTGATCTTTTTGAAGTACCAGCTTTTAGTTTTGTTAAGTCTTTTCAATTGTTTTTCTATTCTCTAATTCATTTAGTTCTCCTCTAATATTTTTGTTTTAATTATGGTTGAGTGAAAATATACAATCCTCTAGGGTCTCCATGAGTCGAATCCGACTCAACGGCACTTGGCATATAAATTTGCATATCTGCCAATGAGCAGCTCCCACTGCTCTCCCTGCCTGCTGACAGCACTCGCCTCCTCTCTGTTGTGTACATGTCATATCCTCCTAACAATCTCCTATCCCCTCCTCTCTACCATCTCCCCAACGTCCAGTAAGAGATCAGCTAGAAGGCATCCTATACGTGCATAGAACCATAAAGTGCACACATGAAATGGTTGCTCTGTGTCACCACGTGCAGCCCATTTCTGTCTCAAGAGTCGATCTCCTTTATGATTTATGGACAGGGGCAGCATTAGGGCCAGTGGCCATAATCCCAGGGCAATTCCCAGGCCCTTGGACCGTCAATTGTTGTCTTTTAGTGGAGATTTAAGGGTGCACCCCTTTTTATTTTCGTGTTGCCAGTGAAACTCATGCATAGAAGAAAAGACTCTATGATGGCTGCAAGGGTGGGGAGGAAGAGAGGAAGAGGGTGGGGTATTAATTAGATAGTTGATAGAAAGCTGATTGGGTGAAATCTGTGACAGCACACATTAGAAAGAAGATCCATATAAACTGGACTTCAACATAAGATGATTAGTCCTCCCATCTTAACCCAATGTTGCAATGATGGAGTTGCTGGGGTTGGGATGTGGGGACCAGTGAGACAACTTTGTGAGCCCCATCACAACTATTACTGGTGGTGGCTGGGCACCATCAGGTTCTTCTGGTCACATGCTGATGTAGTCACTCGGTCACATGGCCTCTGGGTCTTCTGGGTCCTCTTTGCCCCATATTGTTTTAGTCTTTGGAGATAATCCATTCCTGCTGTGTTGGGATGATCTGGTGTACCTCAGCTGGGAGTTTGGCAGCTTTTAAGACCCCAGATACCACTCACCAATTTGGGGTGCAGAAGGCTCTCTCAGCAAATGCTAGTTATGCCAACTGGTCTGGATGTCCCTTGAGAGCATGATCCCCAGACCCCTACCCCCGCAACTCTGCCTTTCCAATATTGGGTTAAGATGGGAGGAGTAATCATGTTATGTTGAAGTCCAGTTAATACTGATCCTCTTCCTAATGTGTGTTGTCACAGATTTCACCCAGCCAACTTTCTATCAACTATCTAATCAATACCCTGCCTCTTTCCTCTCCCTCCCTCCCCACCCTTGCCACCATCAAAGAGTCTTTTCTTCTATGCATGAGTCTGTTTTTAAGTTCTTATTGTAGGGATCTCATACAATATTTTTCCTTTTGCCTCTGACTACTTTCACTCAACGTTGAAACCAATTGAAACCAGTTGAAACCAGTTGTGAGATGCTTCCTAAAATCATCATTGTTCTTTATTGTTGCATAGTGTTCCACTAATTTTATATACCGTAGTATACCTATCCATTCCTCTGTTGTTGGGCATCTGGGTTGATTGCATCTTTTTGCTATAGTCGACTGTGCTGCAATAAATGTTCGTGTTCATGTATCAGTTAGTATGAATGGCCTGGATTCTGCAGGGTAGATTCTATGCAGTGGAATTACTGGGTCAAATGGTACATCTATTTCCAGCTTTTTAAGGAAGCACCAGATTGCTTTCCAAAGAGGTAGCATCATTTTGCAATCCTACCAGCAGTGTAGGAGAGTTCCAATTTCTCTACATCCTCTCCAGCATTTGTTGATTTGTGTTTTTTGGATCATGGCCAACCTTGCTGGAATGAGATGGTATCTCATTGTAGTTTTGATTTTAATTTCTTTAGTAGCTAATCATCGTGAGCATGTCTGCATGTATTTTTTGGCTTCCTGGATCTCCTCTTTAGAGAAGTGTCTGACCATCGCCTTTGTCCATCGCTTAATTGGATTATTTATCTTTTTCTTATTGATATTTTGTAGTACCTTATAGATTATGGAGATCAGACATTGATATAATATATAGTTGCCAAATATTTTTTCCCTTTCTGTAGGTGCTCCTTTAATTCTATTGATAAAGTCTTTGGATGAGCAAAAGTGTTTGATTTTTAGTAGTTTCCATTTGTCTTTTTTTTCCTTCTGTTTATTATGGTTTGTCAGATTTTGAAGTCTGTTTATGTTGTGTAATTAAAATTTCCATTGCTGATACTAATTTTTCTTGGATGAGCTTTATCATTTTACATTTGATATTTAAGTATTTTATCCAGTATGAGTTGGTTTTTGTATAAGGTGTGAGATATGGGTCTTTCAATTTACTGCAGATGGATATCCAATTTTGACAGCACTATTTGTTGAAGAGATTTCTTTTACCCAGTTTAACGTCTTAGGGCCTTTGTCGAATAGTCAACTGTTCATAGGAGATGATGTCATCTCTGGGGTCTCAGTTCTGTTCCATTGATCTATCTATCTCTTTTCATACCTGTACCAGGCTGTTTTGACAACTGTGGCAGTGTAAAAGGTTCCAAAGTCAGGTAATGAGTGACCTCCCAGTGTGTTCTTCTTCTTTAGTAGTGCTTTGCTTATCCAGCGCTTCTTCCCTTTCCAGAGTCAATGACTTCTTTTTCCATCTCATTTAAAATTCTCACAGGAATTTGTTTTGGGATTTCATTATGTAAGTAAATTGTTTTGGGTTAAATAGACATTTTCACAATGTTAAATGTTCCTATCTGTGAGCAGCATAAGTATCTCCAATTATGTCTTTCTTAGTTTCTTGTAGTGAGGTCTTGTAGTTCTCTTTGTAAAGGTCTGTTTTTTCTCTGGTTAGATTTATTCCTGAATATTTTATCTTCTTGGGGCTTTAGTAAATGGTATTGATTTGGTGATTTCTTCTTCAATAATTTCATTATTGGTATAAAGAAATCCTACTGATTTACTTATGTTTATCTTGTGTCCTGACACTTTGCTGAACTCTTCTATCAATTCGAGTAGCTTACTTATAGATTCTTTAGGATTCTCTGCATATACAATCATATCATCTGCAGATAGGGAAATTTTTATTTCCTCTTTGCTGATGCAGATGCCATTTATTTCTTAGTCTTGTCTAATTGCTCTGGCTACAACTTCTAGTACAATGCTGAATAGGAAAGGTGAGAGTGGGCATACTTGTCTAGTTCCCATTCTCAGGGGAATTCTTTCAATCTCTCTCCATTCAGGATAATGTAGACAGTTGACTTTGTATAAATGGCTCTTATTGCATTGAGAATTTTGCCGTCTATTCCTATTTGCTGAGAGTTTTTAGCATGAACGGGTGTTGGACGTTGTCCAATGCCTTTCCTGCATCAATTGTGTTATTTATGTGGTTGGTGACATTAATTGTTTTTCTGATGCTGAACCAGCCTTGCATCCCTGGTATGAATCCAATGTGCTCATGATGAATGATTTTTTTGATAGGTTTTTGAATACTATTGGATAGGATTTTGTTGAAGATTTTTGCATCTAGATTCATGAGTGATATTAGTTTGTAATTTTATTTTTCTATGGGACCTTTCCCTGGCTTTGGTATCAGGGTTATGTTGACTTCCTAGAATGAATTTGGGAATATTCCATCCCTTTCTAGGGTGTGAAATAGTCTCATCAGTATTGGAGTTAACTCTTTACTAAAAGCTTGGTAGAGTTCTCTGATGAAGCCATCTGGGCCAAGATTTTTTTTCTGTTGGTAGTTTTTTGATGGATTTTTCAGTCTCTTCCTTTATGATGGGTTTATTAGGTTGTCCTACTTAAGTTGTGGTAACTGTGGTAGGTGATATGAATCGAGAAATTTGTCTATTTCCTCTAGATTTTCAAGTCTGCTAAAGTACAGTATTTTTGTAATATTCTGTTGTGACACTCTTGATTTCATTTGGGCCTATTGTGACATCTCCCATCTCGTTTATTATTTGGGTTATTTGTTTCCTTTCCTGTTTTTCTTTAGTAAGTTTAGCTGATGGTTTGCCCATTTTGTTAAACTTTTCAAAAAGAAACAGCTTTTGGTCTTATCAGTTTCTTTCATTTGTTCTTTTGTTCTCTGATTCGTTTAGTTCTGCTGTCATCTTTATAATCTGTTTTCTTCTGGTGGCTGAAGCATTCCTCTGTTACTCTTTTTCTATTTGTTCAAGCTGTAGGGTTAATTCTTCAGTTTGGGTCCTTTCTTCCTTCTGGATATGTTCATTTATAAATTGATCTCTGAGCACTGCTTTGACTGTATCCCATAAGTTCTGGTGGGAAGTATTTTCATTCTCATTTGAATCCATAGATTTCTTTATTTCATTTTTGATTTCTTCTATAACCTGTGGCAAGGCGTTGTTCAGTTTCCATGAGTTTGTATTTCTACTATGTTTTTTCTGCTATTGATTTAGACTTTTATGGCTTTATAGTCTGAGAAGATGCTTTGCAATAATTCAGTGGTTTGAATTTTGTTGAGATTTGCTTTATGACCTAACAAATCTCTATTCTGGAAAATGTTCCATGTGTACTGGAGAAGAAGGTGTAGATATTCACTGATGGATAAAATATTCTGTATATGTTGATGATGTCTAATTGGTTAATTGTGGTAATAAGATCTTCTGTGTCTTTACTGAGCTTTTTTCTAGAAGATCTGTCCAATACTGAAAGTGGAGTGTTGAAGTCTCTCACTATTATTGTGGAGTGATCTATCTCATTTTTGAGTGTAGTCAGTGTTTCTTCTAGGTATTTAGTTACTCTAATATTGGGTACATAAAGATTTAATATTGTTAAGTCCTGCTTGTGTATTGAAACTTTCAGCAGTAAATAGTGACCATCCTTGTCCATGATGGTGGATTTTACATTAAAATCTACTTTATCTGAGATCTGTGTTGCCACACCTGCTCTTCTTTGTATGTTGTTAGCTTGGTATATATTATTTCATCATTTAATTTTCAGTTTTTTCATATCTCTAAGTCCAAGGTGTGTTTCTTGTAAGCAACATATAGATGGGTTGTGTCTTTTCATCCAAGATATCCCTCACTGTTTCTTTTCTGGAGCATTCAGTCTGTTTATGTAACTGCAATTGTGGATTCATGCCACTTGCCTGCAAAGCCAATGCTGAGACAGGTGACGTGATTAAACGCGGATATTTATTGAGCCTTGAAACACAAGAGGGAAGGGGGAATCAGTTCCTCCAAAGCTTGCCTGCCTGTATAGGCTAAGCCTGGAGGTTATATCTATTGATTAAGGGGGGAGAACACTGATTAATATTTTTCCTGGTCCACGTAAGTAGCTTTTTCAGTGTTTTAACAATATTTTTTGTGGGGTCTCCATGGCTCCAACAAGTTGAGGCTTGATAATCATCCAGCTACCTGGTGATTCAGTTCAGTAGTCTTAGAGAATAACTGAAAGTGTATAAACGAAACAATTAATCAATGTTTCTAAGAGGAAAGAATAGCCATGTGACTTACAATCAGCACAAGGTAAATTTTAACAGATCAAGCTCTTAGGACTCAATGTTTATAGCATGGTTGTCTTAACTGCTGTTTTAACTACTGTGCTACTGTTGTAGTAAGATGGAGTCAGGCTGGCTAAGGGCCTTCCTTTTATTTACATTCAGTGTGTTTATTGATAAGCATGTTTTTAATGCTGTCATTGTGATGTATTTATTTTTCCGTGTGTATTCTCTGTTGCTCTTAATTTTCTGTTTTGGTTAGTTCTTCTTTATGGGTTGATTTTTCATCCTTTTCAGTGTTTATTTTGTGTTTATTTGGAATCCTGTGTTGCATTTCTTGTTTTGATACACTACGTCTTTATTGTGCTTTGCAGCTACCCATATGGTCCCCCTTAATAATCTAAGTTTAAACCCAATTTTAACTCCTATATATCTTACTAACTTCCTCTCCGTCTGAAAGGACTATGATTACTGTAGTATATCCCTCTTTTTAATGTGATGGTATCTTAGTTTTCATATGATCACTGGATACCCTCAAGATTATGCCCTGGCTTGGCTAGATTCATCTTAGTAATATTTGTCATTCTGATGTATTAAAAAATGAACTCTGGCTATTGGTTTTATTTGTATTTTGTTCATTAACAAAAATACTTGAACATCTCCATGTGGAATCACTGGTAGCTTCTTTTCTGTCTTGTGTGAATGGGATCCATTTTCAGTGTCTGAGCTGTGAATAAAGGCTCTGTACCTCAAGGGTCAGTCTCCAACATCTTTCTGTAATGCTCATAATACAGCCAAGAGCAGCACACATACCTGCCGAGAAAATACCGGGTTTATTATAATCCCTACAGGAAGAAGATGACTACAGATTCCTTTAACACTCTTCTTCCACTGCTCTGCCATTGTGTGAACTTTGGCATACATCTTGTCCTCTTTTAGCTTCATTTTCTTTTTTTGTATAATGAGAAACCTGGGGAAAGTGACGTATGTGGCCTCTGGGCTCTCAAATGAGAGAGCATCAGTGGCCTCCAAGAACTGGCCTACAGCAAAGTTACTAAGTCAGTCCAATTGAGATTTTGTTTCTGACAAAGACCTGCTAACCAAAAGGTTGGCAGTTCGATCTACCAGGCTCTTTCTGGAAACTCTGTGGGGCAGTTCTTTGCCCTATAGTGTGACTGTGAGTTGGAATTGACTCGATGGTGCTGGGCTTGGTTTTTGGGCCGTGACAAAGACTGAAGACAGAGATGTTAAAAGATTACTTGAGGCAGAGCAGGCTTATGGAGGGAGACTCCATGGATTGCATGAGAAGCAGAACTGCAGCAAGGGATAGAGACATAGGGAAGAGGCTGGAAGTGGTGGTCAGGGTCAAGCCACTGATTATGTCACAGATTTTATTCTATTCCCAAGACAAAAAAAGGGATCAACTTGAAAGGAGGGGAGTGGGAATGAAACAAATAGAATGGCCTTACAAGTCTATCACTCTGGCTGCAGCAATGAGAATGAATTGATCGGTAACCCCAGTGTGTGCAGGAAGATCTGTTAGAAGACTACTGTTGTCAACCAGGCAAAGAAGGATGCTTCGTCAGCCAGGGAAATGAAGAGACCTATAAAGACGTGAGAGAGATTTCACCGATGTGAGCTTTTTAAACTGGTTGGAGAAGCACATACAAATGAAAAGAGAGTACAGACTGCCGTGTATTCTTAAGGAAACTGATGAAAACCATCTTCTTTCAACTCTGATCAGTTGGATCAGTTCTGTTGTATTCATAGTGACTGGCCCAGAGGAGGTGCACAGGAATACCTATTTAAGAAGGGACTGGTGTGGCAAAAAGAATGGTTCAGAATAGGGAGAGATCACTGTACACATTTCTGAAGTTTCATGCAAGAGATGAGGCTGAACCTGGTGGTCAAAGAATACTAACAGCACTATCATCACCTTGGAGATTTGGTGGCTCAGTGGCTAAGAGCTCAGCTGCTAACCAAAATGTTCAGCAGTTCAAATCCAGTAGCCCCCTCCTTGGAAACCCTGTGGGGCAATTCTACTGTGTCCTATAGTGTTGCTATGAGTTGAAACTGGCTTGATGACAGCAGGTTTGATTCCTGCTTTATCAGTCTCATCCTAGTCCACTCTATCCCCACAGGTATCCATTTTACATAATCAAGAATTAAGGCTCAGCAAATGTAACTTTCTAAGATATCTACTTAATAATTTATGGAGGAAGAATTGGGTCCCTCATCTGTGAGTATCTGAGATCTTCTCTTTCTGGACATATTTTGGACTTACACAAAAAATTATTATGGTGAGATTTCCACATGGATGCAATGACTTTCAGATAATCTCTGGGAAGACAACAGATTCTAAAGGAAAAGCAGCTGACTCTTTAGATTCCAATTCTTTTTACTTTCTGGTTCCTGTTTTAATTGCCATTAATTAAATAACAAGTACACACCATTCAGTGTAATCTTCTTTTACATATATCTCATTACACCGTGACTTAATTGTTGTTGTTGTTGTTAGGTGCTGTGGAATTGATTTTTAGCTCATGGAAACCCCATACAACAGAACAGAATGACCCCATAGGGTTTTCTAGGCTGTAAACTTTAAGAGAGTAAATCACTAGGTCTTTACCCATGGAGCCACTGGGTGGGTTTGAACTATCAACCTTTATTGGTTAAGCCGGTACTTAACCACTGCTTCAACAAGGCTCATTCACTGAGTTAGGTAGATAGTATAATTATCCCCATTTTAATTTAGCAGACTGAAACTCAGAGATTTTAAATGACTTAGAAAATTTCATATGTTTAGTGGAACCAAGATTTAAATCTAGGTTTAGTTGCAAAAGTCTTGCCTCAAATGATTTACAGGATCTGACTTACAGGCTAAAGTCTAGAGAATCTAGCATAATATATACATACATATACATACATACATACCTTGACTGAAGCTGGACTCACTAACAGTGAGCTACAACATTTGGTTAGTGAGCCGCTAACCAAGAAAGTCAGCAGTTTGGATCTACCAGTTGCTTCTTGGAAACCTACAGGGCAGTTCTACTTTGTCCTAGAGGATCACTGAGTTACAATCAACTTGACAGCAATGTGGTTTATAGCCAGTTTGGTGCTTTTTCTTTTTATATGACTGTGGTTATGACATACATTTTTACCTCCTCACAAGAAAAGTTTCCCAAATGTGTCCTTCTCTGTCAAAGTTTACTATCCAGAGACAACATAAACCAAACAAACTAAACCCATTTGCCACTGAGTCAATTCAAGACAGCATAGCATGGTGGCTGTTTTAGTTATCTGGTACTGCTTTAACAGAAATACCACAAATGGATGGCTTTAAAAAGAGAAATGTTATTTGTCACAGTCCAGTAAGCTAAAAGTCCAAATTCAGGTGTCAACTCCAGGGCAAGGCTTTCTCTGCCGGCACTGGAGGAAGGTACTTGGCACTCATTCCTGGGACTAGAAGCTTCTGAAGCACAGGAACCCTGGTTTGTTCCAAAGGATGCGCTCAGTTACTGGCACTGTTTTTTGGTGGCACTAGGTCCCCAAATGTCTCTGCCAGTTTCTCTTCTTTATAACTCAGGAGACTGCCTCAAGGCAAATCCTGTCCTACCAACACAACTGCCACCCATCCACTTTCGTTAATGTCACAGAGGCAGAAGTTACAACATGGAGAATCACACAACACCAGGAATTAAAGTCCAGCCACACTGCTAGAGATTTTGGGGGCAAGCTGCTAGAGATTTTTGGGGGAACACATTTCAATCCATGACAGTGGTTAAAATAGTGACTGGTTTCTAATTGTGATTTTTCTGTTCCTAGCTCTGTGAGTTCCTAATGTATTTTGGGCTTGAATTTAAACACCTAAAAAATGGCGCTGATAACAAAATATCCCTCACAATGGCAGAGTCAAGAGTTTAATGTCTGACACAGAGTAAGAATTCAATAAGTGCCATGGAATCGATTCCAACTCAGAAATTCTGATTCTAGATGACAGGATAGAACTGTCCCATAGAATTTTCAAGGAGTAGCTAGTAGATTCTAACTACTGACCTTTCAGTTGGCAGCCAGTTGCTTAACAATTGTGCTGCCAGGGCTCTGAGAATTCAGTACAGTACATGTTAGTTATTCTTATCTATCTGCAGGTTATATTAATGGTCTTTATGTAATCATTATTCAAAAATATTTATTGATAGACTTAGGTGGTAAAGAATATGCTTCTTGGCTTAAATATATGCATAAAGCTTCCTAAGCAGCTCCTCTCTAGAGGCAAGATGAGATGGTAGAAGGGGACAGGAGTTGGCTGAATGGATATGGGAAGCACAAGGTAGAAAGGGGGCACGTGCTGCCACGGAGGTCAAGGTAGAGAGCAATCAGAGTTTCATAGTGGTGTGTGTTTGGGATTTCAATGGCAAATTGATTTGAATTGTAAACTTGTACTAAAAGCACAATAAAACTTGTCTTTTAAACATTTATTGACTCATCTTTCCTGAGACTAGAAGAGCTTGATGTTACACATATACCATTACCAAGCATTCTAATCAGGGCTGCAGTAGATGTACTGTGATAGAATGGGAGAGAAATGTGGAACAGAACTTCAAATTTGCAAAAGGAAAAAAAAAGTCTTACTGAACCAGTTGAGACTGGAGGAGTCCCCAAGATTGTTGAACTAAGATACTTTTCAAACTTTGAGATACCCCTGAGGTCACCATGTGGCTAAATAATGGATTGGATAACAAAACAATGAATATCATCCTAAGTTCTATGCTCCTTAAAAAAATTACCTATATGAAACCAAATGGTCAATAATTACTTTAAAGAAAGGATGAGAATGTAAGGGGTCAAGAAAGTTAGGTTAATGGGAATGAAACAACCAGAATGGAAATAATGAGAATGTTCACCCATTGTGAAGAATATAATCAGTGTCACAAACAATTGGTGTAGAAATTGTTGAATGGGAACCTCAACTGCTGTGTAAATCTTCACTAGAAATATAATGATATATTACTTACAAAACGTGTGGCATATCCAGTATGTGTTAAACATTGTGTTACTTGTTGAGGATAAAATGATGTTCTGATTATCTATTACTGTGTTAAAAATTGGACCTAAATTTAATGGCCTAAAATACAACCATTTTATTCTATCTCATCATTTTGTTGGTTATGCGTTTAGGCAGAAGTTAGCTGGGTAAATTCTTCTGCTGTTCACTTGGCAGCTAGGTTATTATGGAGGTTCCTAGATGATTTCACTCACACACCTGGGGCTTTGGTGTAGGGTACTGGAGGGTTGAATTTAGCTAAGCTTTCTTGTCTCTCCATTTGATTTCAGGATTTACCACACTGAATCTGCAGTAAGAGACATCTAAATGGTGGTGGAGCCAGGACTCCAGGTACCACTGCTCTATAACTGCAATTTAGCTACACTGTTTGGAAACCTCGGTGGCATAGTGGTTAAGTGCTATGGCTGCTAACCAAAAGGTCAGCAGTTCAAATCCACCAGGTGCTCCTTGGAAACCCATGGGGAAATTCTACTCATTCCTATAGGGTTGCTATGAGTAGGAACTGACTTGATGGCACTAGGTTTGGATTTTGGTTTGGTATTGTAGGACTGGAGTCCCGGTAATAAAGTTGTTAAGAGCTCAGGATGTTAACAAAAAGTTAAGGTTTGAATCTACTAGCCACTCTGGAAACTCCACTGGGCAGTTCTACTCTGTCCTGTAGTGTTGCTAGAGTTAGAATTGACTCACTGGCAACAGGTTTGATTTTGATTTGGGGATTGTAGGATTAGGGCCTCTCTGACACTTTTTCTAGGCTTATGTATAATTTCCACATCTTCTTCAGGTGAGTGAGTTTGTCATTAGTGTTAGGAAGCCTGGATTCTAACCCTACCTTTGTCTCTTCTTGGTCACGTAGGAAGTCATTTCTCTTTACAGATTTCAGTGTCTCCATATGCCTGGAGCTTTGGAGGGGAAGCTGAGGGTTGAACTTAGCTAAGCTGCTCCTTCTCCCCACCTCAGGATTTACCACATTGAATCTGTAGTAAGAGATACCTAGATGGTGATAGAGCCAGGACTCCAGATACCACAACTTTATACCTGCAATTTGCCTGTACATGTGTATGTCAACATGTGTAAAATAAAGGTAGCTTCTCCCTTTACCAACTTTACAGGTTAACTGGAAGGACTATATTCATACCAAAGAAACTGCGAGGAGTCAGGAGAGCCCATTTCTAGTCTAAACTCCCTCACTTAGTCTTCATTATTTGACAATTATTTTGCCATTTTTGGAACACAGCTTCCCTGATTTGTTGTATAGTCTGTATCGGTTCTTTATCTCCCATTTTCAAGGAGGATATTAACAAAGAAACCATGTATAGATAGAGTCTAGGTAGCTGAAAGGAAGCACTGTCATGGTTAAAATTATGGGGAACAGAACGACTTTGGAATGTGCCTTTGAAAAGGGCAGACCTACTTTCCTCTGGAATAAGCGTCTTGAAACTGATGAGGATTAGGTGCAGTATCTATGAGCCTGGATCACAGCAAAACCAAACATCTCACAGGGGAATGTATTGATGACCTTGGCTTTGTACTACGGTATAATCAGGTAATGGACTAACCATTAATCTCTGCTCTGCCATGAGTCGGATCTGACTCTATGGCACTTGGCTTTGGCTTTTATATTAGACTTAATATCTGAAATACCACACTTTTAAAATCATTGGCTGAACCATTTGTGTAACACAATCTTAAATGAATAAGTAGAGTAGTCTAAGCCTTAAGGCTAGATAAAAATTGATGAAATAAATTTAAACCAATTATTAGAAATAAGGAACTTTTTCTGTTTTTCTACTACAATATTATCAGCACATAGAAGAGGGCCTAACAAACATTTGTGACTGAATAAAATGGATGATTAAAGTGAATACAATGAATTATTAAAATGAAGCAATCATTGACTGCTTCCTGTTATCCATCTAATGGCCCTCTTTATATCCATATTTAATAGCAGCAATAGTCAGTTACGAAAAAAAAAAAAAAAACTTCACTTCTAGTTATTTTATCTGATTAGTTGGTTATATTTAATTGATCCTAAATTGAAGAGGAGGATATCACACAAGAGAAAAATCATATAAGGACTGCCAATTAAGTTTGCAAACTCATCCTGGAAAAAGTGCTACATACCTTATTGCTGAATATCACTACGGTCACCTTTTTTTTGTTTCACTATGATTGAGTGAAAATGTATATTCTCATATAAATTTACATGCCCACCTATATGCAACTCCCACTGCTCTCCCTGCCTGGTGACAGCACACTCTTCCTGTCTGCTCCATACATGTCTTATCCTCCCAACAATCTCCTATCCCTGCCTCTCCACGCATTCCCCTCCCTCCAGTAAGAGGTCAGCAGAATGACAACCTCTAGATGCGTAGGACCGTAAAGTTCATACCTGATAGGGTCACTCTGTGTTGCCAAGTCCAATCCATTCCCGTCTGAACAGTTGACCTCCATTATGATTTATGGACAAGGGCAGCAACAGGGCCAGGGGCCATGCTCCCAGGGGAACCCTGAGGCCCCCGGACCATCAGTTGTGAATTTTTAGCGGAGATCTCAGGGTGTACCCCTTTCTATTCATGTGTTGCCAGTGAGACTCAACTTAGTGAGCTCCATCACGACTATCACTGGTGGTGGCCAGGCACCATCCGGTTCTTCTAGTCCTCAGTCTATGTAGGCACCCACTCATGTGGGTCTCTCTGTCTTCTGGGTTGTCTTTACCCCAGGTCATTTTGGTCCTTGGTGAACATCCGTTCCTGCTGAGTTGGGATGATTTGCTGTGCCCTTGGATGGCAGCTTGACAGCTTTTAAGACCCCAGACACCACTAACCAATGTGTGATGCAGAGAGCCCTCTTAGCAGAAGACTAGTTGTGCCTATTGGCCTCAGTTTTGCCTAAGAGCATGGTCCCTTGCCCCCTGCCCCAGCTACTAGATTTGATATTTAGTTCTTTTACCCAATTTGAGTTGGTTTTTGTATAAGGTATAAGATATGCATCTTGTTTCAATTTATTGCAGACGGGTATCCAGTTTTGCTAGCACCATTTGTTGAAGAGATTGCTTTTACTCCAGTTTAATGTCTTAGGGCTTTTGTTGAACATAAGCTCTTATAGGAAGATAGTGTCATCTCTGAGGTCTCGATTCTGTTCCATTGATCTATCTGTCTCTCTTTGTACCAGTACCAGGTGTTTTGACTACTGTGGCAGTGTAATAGGTTCTAAAATTGGATAGTGAGAGGCCTCCCAGTATGTTCTTCTTCTTCAGTAGTGCTTTACTTATCCAGGGCTTCTTCCCTTTCCAAACAAAGTTGGTGATTTGTTTCTACTACAGTGACCTTTGAAATGCCACCTTGGGAAGCTATGTACTGATGCCAGTGCCCAGTCCACCGTTTAAAGCAGTTTTGGAACACTTTTTCTGGAATGGCCATCAAAGCTGCCAGCATATTACCCTTGATGTCCTGAATGTCATCAAAATGTCTTCCTTTCAATATTACCTTTATCTTCAGTTAAAGAAAAAAGTCATTGGGACCCAGATTAGGTGAGTAGGGAAGGTGCTCCAACACAGTTAATTGTTTACTGGCTAAAAACTCCCTCTCAGATAACTATAAAATTAAGTTCATGAATTTGCCGCAATATGCAATAGCCATTCCAGAAAGAGTTCCAAAATTGCTATGAAACATGGACTAGATGTTGGCATCAGTACATAGCTTCCCAAGAGAAAGACTTCAAAGGTGACTGTAGTGATATTCAGCGATGAGGTATGTAGCACTTAGAACAATTAAGTTCACAGACTTGTCAGGCCTCGTATCCTAGGAAAACCAAGCCATAAATTAAGAGGGGTCCATCAGGTTCTTACTGAACACCAGAGGCAGCCCATGGCTATGACTCTGTGACTTTGAGTGTACTTTACCTTCTGAGACCTCAGTGACCACATGTAGAATTAGAATACATTTTAATTTCACTGTAGCTGGAAAAATCTATGGTCCTAAGAAAATTCTTAACTTGTGGACATACAACTCAGTGTGACAAAGATTAAGTGAGATTCCTTCCTCTTGAAATAAGACCTATTGTAGCACAGGTAGTCCTTGACTTACAATGTATTCATGTTACAATGAATCACATTTATGGCTATACATACATATATATATGTACATATATACATATAGGTACAGCTTATCATTAGTGTTTTAGTTGTCTAGTGCTGCTATAAACCAAATACCACAAATAGATGGCTTTAACAAATGGAATTTTATTCTGTCACAACCTAAGAGGCTAGAAGTCCAAATTCAGGGTGACAGCTCCGGGTGAAGACTTTCTTTCTCTTTTGGCTCTGGGAGCAAGTCTTTGTCATTCATCATTCCCTGATCTAGGAGCTTCTTATTACAGGGACTCTGAATCCAAAGGACATACTCAGTTCCTTGCTCTTCTTGCTTTCTGGTAATGAGATCCCTCTCCCCTCTACTTACCTCTCTTTTATATATCAGCAGAGATTGACTCCATATACAATTTGTCATGGATTGAATTGAGTCACTCCAAAATATGTGACAACTTTGTTAGGCCATGACTCCCAGTATTGTGTGGTTGTCTTCTATTTTGTAACTGTCATTGTATATTAAAGGGGGTTAATGTGGTATTGTCACACCCTTATTAAGGTCACATCTCTGATCAAATGTAAAAGGAGTTTCCCTGAAGTGTGGCCTCACAAAAGATAAAAGGAAAGGGAGATAAGCAGAGATAAGGCACCTCATACTACCAAGAAAGTATTCCCAGGAGCAGAGCTCTTTCTCTGGATTTGAGGTTCCAGTGCAGCTGCTAAGCCAGGGAAAGATTGATGACAAAGACCTTCCTCCAGAGCCCACAGACAAAAACTCACCCTAGAGTTAACACACTGAAATTGGACTTGTAGCCTACTGGACTGTGAGACAGCAAACTTCTGTTTATTAAAGCCAATTAACTGTGTTATTTCTGTTACAGTAGAACTAGTTGACTAAGATACAACCTAATCCTGTAGGTTGCATACTGCCTCTTGACATAACTGTCTCTAATCCTGCCTGAGTAACGTCACAGAGGTTAGAATTTACAACCGGAAAAAAACCAAAAACAACCAAACAAAAAAACTGATTGAATTGGAGTCCATTCCAACTCTCAGAGTTCTGTAGGTCAGAGTAGAACTGTCACATATGGCTTATAAGGAACACCTGGTGGATTTGAAATGCCAACCTTTTGGTTAGCAGCCATAACGCTTAACTACTATGCCACAAAATACACAAAAATTATATCAGATCACAAAAATGGAGAATAACCACACAGTACTGGCAATCATGGTCTAGACAAATTGACACATATTTCTAGAGGACATAATTTAAACCATAACAATAATATGTGTTACACTCAACGTTGTAGGTCATAATTTGTTATTATTCTCAGAAGAAACCCTGGTGTCATAGCAGTTAAGAGCTACAGGTGATAACCATCATTCTCAGATGTCCCCTTGCAGGTGATCAATATTATGACATATAAAGATATTTGTAATAAGAAACCTGCCTTCTACTCTTTCAAGAAGAGACCATTCAGTCTAAGAAGCACAGGAAACAAACCACCTCAGGGAGCATCCCCTAGTACCAGCTCTGAAAGGCTGGACCCAGACCCGATCTTTTTTTTTTTTTTTATTTAACATAACTGAGTGAAAATGTACATTCACATATAAATTTACATGCCCACCTATGTGCAGCTTCCACTACTCTCCCTGTCCGGTGACTGTACACTATTCCTCTCTGCTCCATACATGTCTCATCCTCCCAACAACCTCCTTTCCCCTCCTCTCCGTCCACTCCCCTTTCACCAGCCAGAGGTCAGCAAGATGATATCTTGTAGATGTATAGAACCATAAAGTGCTTCCAATATGTGGTCACTCTGCATTGCCAAGTCCAATCCATTCCTGTCCAAAGAGTGGACCTTTGTTAAAATTTATGGGAAAGGGCAGCATCAGGGCCGGGGGCCATGCTCTCAGAGGAACCCCAAAACCGCTGGACCATCAGTTGAGGTCTTTTAGTGGAGATCTCATGATGCACCCCTTTTTATTCTTGTGTTGCCAGTGAGACTCCTCTCTGTCAGCTCCATCGTAGCTATCACTGGTGGTGGCCGGGCACCACCTGGTTCTTCCGGCCCAAGTCGATGTAGGCATCCACTCTTGTGGGTCTCTCTGTCTTCTCGGTTGTCTTCACCGCATGTCATTTTGGTCCTCGGTGAGCATCCGTTCCTGCTGAGTTGGGACCATTTGCTGTGTCCTCGGATGGCAGCTTGGCAGCTTTTAAGACCCCAGACGCCACTCACCAATGTGGGGTGCAGAGAGCTCTCTTAGCAAAACGCTAGTTGTGCCAATTGGCCTGGAATTCGCCTAAGAGCATGGTCCCCCGCCCCCTGCCCCAGCTACTCTATCCTTGCAGTAGTGAGTCAAGATGGAAGGAGTACTCAAGTTATGCTGAAGTCCACTTAGTGTTGTTCTTGTTTCCAATGTGTGCTATTACCGCTTTCTCCTAACTAGATTTCTAGTAACTATCTAAACTAAACCCCCCCGCTCACCCTCCCTCCCTCCCCTCCCTTGCAGCTGTCAAAGAGTCTTTTCTTCTATGCACAAGTCTGTTTTTGAGGTCTTATCATAGAGGTCTCATACAGTATTTGTCCCTTTGTCGCTGACTACTTTCACTCAACATAATGTCTTCCAGTTGAAACCAGGTTAGGAGATGTTTCCTGGAATCATAGCTATTCTTTATCATTGCATAGTGTTCCATTGAGTATATGTACCATAGTTTACCTATCCATTCTTCTATTGTTGGGCATCTGGGTTGATTCCATCTTTTTGCTATCGTGGACTGTGCTGCGGTAAACATTATGGTGCATGTGTCCGTTGGTGTGAAAGGCCTTGAATCTGTAGGATATGTTCCAAGTAGTGGAATTACTGGGTCAAATGGTATATCGATATCCATTTTTTTAAGGAAGCACCAGATTGCCTTCCAAAGAGGCTGGACCATTTGGCAACCCCACCAACAGTGTAGGAGGGTTCCACTTTCTCCACAGCCTCTCCAGCATTTGTTGTTTTGTGTTTTCTGGATCATGGCCAATCTTGTTGGGGTGAGATGGTATCTCATTGTTGTCTTGATTTGAATTTCTTTAATAACTAAAGATCGTGAACATGTCCGCATGTGTTTTTTGGCTGCCTGGATCTCCTCTTTAGTGAAGTATCTGTCCATCTCCTTTGCCCATCACTTACTTGGATGGTTTATCTTCTTCTTATTGATATTTTGTAGTATCTTATAGATTATGGAGATCAGGTGTCGATCTGACATAGAGTTGCCAAATATTTTTTTCCACTCTGTGGGTGTTCTTTTAATTCTATTAATAAAGTCTTTGGATGAGCAAAAGTGTTTGATTCTTAATAGTTCCCATTTATCTATTTTCTCTTCTGTTGATTGAGGTTTCTTTGACAGATTTTGGAGTCTGTCCTCATTGTGTATTAAAACTTCCATTGTTGCTCCTACCTTTTCTTGGATGAGCTTTAGCGTTTTAGGTTTGATATTTAGGTCTTTTATCCAGTTGGAGTTGGTTTTTGTATAAGGTGTAAGATATGGATCTTGACTCAGTTTATTGCAGATGGCTAACCAATTTTGCCAGCACCATTTGTTGAAGATATTGTTTTTACCCCAGTTTAATGTCTTAGGGCCTTTGTCGAATATCAACTGATCATAGGCAGATGGTGTCATCTCTGGGGTCTCAATTCTGTTCCATTGATCGATCTGTCTGTTCTTGTACCAGGACCAGGCTGTTTTGACCACTGTGGCAATGTAGTATGTTCTAAGGTCAGGTAATGAGAAGCCTCCCAGTGTGTTCTTCTTCTTTAGTAGGACCTTACTTATCCGGGGCTTCTTCCCTTTCCAAACAAAATTGGTGATTTGTTTCTCCATCTCATTAAAAAATGATGCTGGAACTTGTATTGGAATTGCATTATATAAATAAATTGCTTTGAGTAAAATAGACATTTTCACAATGTTAAGTCTTCCTATCCATCAGCAGGGTAGGTTTTTCCATTTATCTAAGTCTCTCTTAGTTTCTTGTAGTAAGGGCTTGTAGTTCTCTTTGTAAAGGTCTGTTGTTTCTCTGGTTAGATTAATTCCTAGGTACTTTATCTTCTTAGGGGCTATCGTAAATGGTATTGATTTGATAATTTCTGTGGTGAGCCGGCCCCACACCCCCCCGAGCGGCCACAGCCAAAGATGGCGCCTTGGCTTGTAGCCACACCCAGACCCAGAGACCTTAGAGCAAAAAACATCTTGCCTGCGCATGCCTGGGACACGCCCTAGCCCGTACGTGGGCCAGTAGTGATTGACTGATTCATTCCGTATATAAGTGGAACTACTGGAAATAAACGCTCTCTCTGCTTGAAGACCAGAGGACGTGGTGTCGGTCTGTTGCTGTCACTCCGCCGCGGGTCGGTATCGGGGGGATAGCGACAAATTTCCTCCTTAACAGTCTCGTTGTTGGTATAAAGGAATCCTACTGATTTACTTATGTTTATCTTGTATCCTGAGACTTCGCTGAACTCTTCTATCAGTTTGAGTAGGTTACTTATAGATTCCTTGGGGTTCTCTGCATGTACAATAATATCATCTGCGAACAGGGAGATTTTAACTTCCTCTTTGCCGATGCAGATGCCCTTTATTTGTTCGTCTTGTCTAATTGCTCTGGCTAGAACTTCTAGCACAATGTGGAATAGGAGAGCTGACAGTGGGCATCCTTGTCTAGTTCCTGATCTCAAGGGAAAGTATTTCATTCTCTCTCCATTCAGGATGATGTGGGCAACTGGCTTTGTATAAATGGCCCTTCTTGTGTTGAGGAATTTGCCGTCTATGCCCATTTTGCTAAGAGTTTTTAGCATGAATGGGTGTTGGACTTTATCAAATGCCTTTTTAGCATCAATGGACAAAATCAGGTGATCCTTGTCTTTTGTGTTATTTATGTGGTTTATCACATTAATTGTTTTCCTGATGTTGAACCAGCCTTGCATCCCTGGTATGAATCCCACTTGGTCATGATGGATTATTCTCTTGATATGTTGTTGTATTCTGTTGGCAAGAATTTTGTTGAAGATTTTTGCATCTAGGTTCATGAGTGATATCGGTCTGTAGTTCTCTGTCCTTGTTGGATCTTTCCCTGGCTTAGGTATCAGGGTTATGCTGGCTTCATAGAATGAGTTTGGGAGTACTTCATCCCTTTCTATACTGTGAAATAGTCTCAGTAGTATTGGGGATAACTCTTCTCTAAATGCTTGGTAGAATTCTGCCGTGAAGCCATCTGGGCCCACACTTTTATTGGTTGGCAGTGTTTTGATGACCTTTTCAATCTCTTCCTTTGTGATGGGTTTACTAAGTTGTTCTGCCTCATGTTGTGATAATTTGGGTAGGTGGTATGAGTCAAGGAATTGGTCCATTCCCCCTAGGTTTTCAAATTTGTTAGAGTACAGTCTTTCATAGTATTCTGTTACGTTATTTTTTATTTCTGTCACATCTGTGGTGATAACTCCCCTCTCATTTCTAATTTGGGTTATTTGTTTCCTTTCCTGCTTTTCTTTAGTAAGTTTAGCCAGTGGTTTATCAATTTTGTTGATCTTTTCAAAAAACCAGCTTTTGGTCTTTTCAATTTTTTCAATTGTTTTTCTATTCTCTAGTTCATTTAGCTCTGCTCTAATCTTTATGATCTCCTTTCTTCTGGTGCCCGAGGGGTTCCTCTGTTGTTCTCTTTCTACTTGTTCAAGCTGTAGAGTTAGTTCCTTGATTTGGTTTCTTTCTTCCTTCCCAATGTGTGCATTTATGGAGATAAACAGACCTCTGAGCACTGCTTTGGCTGTATCCCATAGGTTCTGGTAGGAAGTGTTTTCGTTCTCATTGGAATCCATGAATTTCTTAAAGTCATCCTTGATTTCCTCTATAACCCATGTTTTTTTGAGCAAGATGTTGTTCATTTTCCAAGAGTTCCACTTTCTATCTCTGTTTTTTCTGCTATTGATTTCAACTTTAATGGCTTTATGATTGAGAAGATGCTTTGCAGTAATTCAATGGTATGGATTTTGTTGAGCATTGCATTATGGCTGTCACATGGTCAATTCTGGAGAATGTTCCATGTGCACTGGAGAAGAAGGTGTAGTTGTCTGCTGATGGGTGGAAAGTTCTGTATATATCAATGAGGTTTAGTTGGTTAATTGTGTCATTGAGGTCTTCTGTATCTTTACTGAGCTTTTTTCTAGATGATCTGTCTAGTAATGAGAGTGGAGTGTTAAAGTCTCCCACTATTATTGTGGAGTCATCTAACTCTCTTTTGAGCGTAGTCAGAGTTTCTTTGACATATTTAGGTGCTCTGGCATTAGGTGCACAAATATTTAATATAGTTAAGTCTTGCTTGTATACTGATCCTTTCAGCAATAAATAGTGACCATCTTTCTACACGGTGGTGGATTTGACATTAAAATTGATTTTGTCTGAGATTAGAATTGCCACCCCTGCTCTTCTTTGTTCATTGTTAGCTTGATATATATTCTTCCATCCTTTAATTTTCAGTTTGTTCCTGTCTTTAGGTCTCAAGTGAGTTTCTTGTAGACAACATATGGATGGGTCATGTCTTTTGATCCAAGATGACACTCGGTGTCTCTTTACTGGAGCATTCACTCCATTCACATTCAATGTAATTATTGATAGGTATGAGTTCACTGCTGCCATTGTGGTATGTTTATTTTTATGTTGATGTTTTCTCTGTTGATTTGATTAGTCTGTTCTGGGACACTCTTTTGTAAGTTGATTTTTCACCTTTTTCAGAGCTGGTTTTATATTTGTTGAGACTCGTGTGTTAGATTTCTTGAAATGGTATGATACATCTTTCTTGTGCTTTACAGCTGCCCCTATGAACCCCCTTAATAAGCTATTTATAAACCCAATTTTAATTACTACCAGTCTGGTCATCTTCCTCTCCATGTGGAAGGCCTATAACGACTGTAGTACATCCCTCTTTTATTATGATGACACCATAGTTTTCATGATGATCACTGGATTGCTTCTTTCCATATCAAAGCTGTGATTGACTTTGGAGCCTTCCCTAAAAGAGTAGAGTATTGAGTAGTGTGTTTTTCTAAAATAGAAAGTGGTTTCGTTCTTCTAAGCCAAAGCCAAGAACTTCTTTCAGTATTTCTTGTAGTTTGGGTTTGGTTTTTACAAAGTCTCTGAGTTTCTGTTTATCTGGAAATGTCTTGATTTCATTTTCGTATTTGAAAGACCGTTCTGCAGGATATATAATTCTTGGTTGGAAGTTCTTCTCCTTCAAGACTTTGAATGTTTCATGCCACTGTCTCCGTGCCAGCATGGTTTCTGCTGAGAAATCTGATAACAGCCTACAGGGTTTCCCTCTGAATGTTAAGTTTGCCTTGAGTCTTGCTGCCTCTAAGAGTTGCTGCTTATGTTTTATTTTGTTAAGCTTGATTATAATATATCTTGGAGTCTTTCTTTTGAGATCTATATTGGGTGGTTTACGATATGCATCTGAGATGTGTATATCCTCTTCCTTCATGGTTTCTGGGAAGTTTTCTTTCAGCAGCTCAGCAACAATACTGTCTGTGTTCTCAGATGTCTCACCCTGTTCAGGGACTCCAATTAATCGAAGGTTGTTCCTCTTAATAGAGTCCCACATGCTTCTTAATGTTTCTTCATTTTTCTTGTTTCTTTTTTCTGATTTCTGCTCATAGACGCTGGCATCAGTAGCTCTGCCTTCCAAGTCAGAAATTCTTTTTTCTGTTTGTTCCATTCTGTTTTCTTGGCTTTGCATGGAAGTTTCTATGTCTTTGATTTTCTTCTTGATCTGTTGGATTTCAGAGTACTGGTGTTCCATCAGATTGAACAACTTGCTTAATTTTTCATTTTGTTCTGCTGCATTTTGTATAAGGTCTAGAAGGGCTCTGTATATAATCAATTTGTATTCACTTCCTGATGCTTTCATAAAAGTTTCTTCATCTGGAAAACTCCTTGGTTGCTTTGTTTGGGAGCCTTCTGAAACCATGAGTGATTGCTTGTATGCCACAATTGTCTGTTGCTTTTTGGGTCCCATGTGAGTATATAGAGGCTGGAAGAGGTACTGTGAGGATGGATTGCAATGTTTCTCTAGGCTGTCTTCAAATGTAAAGCAAAAGGTATCTGACCAGTTCACAAGTCAGTTAGGTTTTCAGGTGTAGAGGTCCCTCTTCTCATCTGACAAAGTAAGCGCCACTATATCCAACCCCAGATGATAACAAACTAGTTGAGAATACAGCAAAGCTACTGCCCTGTTGGCCTCTGCTGACAGGGCCTAGCCTTAGCCAACACTGCGTCAAGTACTGGTTTTGTGATAGATAAGCGCTCTCCTGTGGACCGGCTCTGGCTCCCAAGCTAAGAATTATGTCCAGCTGCGGCCACCGTATCCAAGATGGCGTCCTCCACACAGGCAGCAGACAGAGGGGCTAAAGGTGCTGAGAGGTAGTGATTCCTCTGCTTCTGTTGCAGGGCCCCCAACGTAGGCAGCACTGTGCAAAATCACTACTTTTCTGTTGGAGAAGCACTGGCCTGTTTGCAGGCGCTGGCTCCCAGGCTAAGAACGAGGTCCCACTAAAATCTCGGTACCAACATGGCGTCCCGCACCCTGATCACGGAGTTCCACACAAACCCCACTGAGGCAGCTACAAAACGAAAGGCTCAAAGTGTCTAGATTAACAGAGTCCCGAGCCTGGCTCTCAGAATATGGGAATTTCACCTGCCTAACCCCCCAGCAGCGTGTCTGAGTCCAGCCGCCGGGCAAGGCCCAGCTCCGCCCGCCAACCGAGACCGAGGAAAAAAAAGTCAAAATGGTGCGTTTACCTTCCGTCCATGAGAGCCGGGGCTAGCCAGGAGCGGAGTCAGCGAAAGAGAGGAGGTTTTTCGCTGAGTGGTATAAAGTCCCAATTAGCAGCTCTGTGCTGTGTCCTGAGGCTGATTAGGTGATCAGGAGGCTCTGTTTGATTGTCAATTCAGGTCTTGGTTTCCCGAAGGATAGAAAGAGAGGTGGGCTTAGTCCGCCATCTTGACTCCGCCCCCCAGACCTGATCTAAGATTTCTCTTTCTAAAATTGTTAGAACTTTCTAAATTATCACGGTGGTCATGCTATGCCATACAGACTATAAATAGGTTTGGCTTTAGTAAATGTCTAACATTGGCAGTCAGAAAAAAAATAATAATAAGTTTGATGATAAAAGGCAATAATAATGAAAACTAAAGCAAAAAAAATTAGAGAATTTTTTAAACTTATACCCAAATGAATTTATGACAGGGTCATCTGAACTAAACCAGGCTGTAAATTGGGGACTACTTGACATGAAAAAACATTAAGTTTGAGTTACTAAACTGAAGTTTCAGATTTGGTTCCTACAGTCATCTGTAATCTCTTAGACCTTACCTTTGTGGGCAGGTTCTCCTCCCTCTCTCCTTCCCTTCCTCCCTCCTTCCTTCCTTTCCTCCCTCTTTCTTTCCCTTTCTCCCACCTTCCCTCCCTCCATTCTTCCACTACAGGTATAGGGTTTAGGGTTTGCAACGTATACATTTAGGGGACAGAATTCAATCCATAACACCCTCTATTTTACCAACTATGGCGTCCTTTTCCAGGGACTAGTGTTTCCTGATGATACGTTTGAAGTTCCTTACTTCTAAGGAACATTCCACTTGTATCTGTTTTAGGATTGAGTTGTTTGTTGTTTTGGCAGTCCATGGCATATTCAATATTCTTAGCTGACACTACAGTTCAAACATATCAATTTTCCTTCTATCTTACTTTATCATTATCCAATAGTCACACGTACACAGAGCAGTTGAAAAGACCATTACTTAGGTCAGATATACCTTAGTCATTAAGTGATATCTTTGTTTTTTAAGATTTTTAAAGTGGTTTTTAGTAGCAGGTTTGCATAATGCAACATGTCTTTTGATTTCTTGCCTGCAGCTTACATGGATATTGATTGTTGATCCAAGTAGAACAAAATTGTTAACAATGTCAGTTTCTTATCCTGTACATGGTGATGGTCTTTATTCGTTCAGATGTAAAAGCTTTCTTTATGTTTAGATATAATCCACACTGAAGGCTGTAGTCTTAGACTTTCATCAGTAAATACTTCACATCACCTTCATTTTCAGAAACAAAAATTGTGTTACCTGCCTATCATAGTTTGTAGGTGGGTCTTTCCCTAATCTTGATGTTGTATTCTTCTGCACATAGTCCAGTTTCTCTGATTCAGAATACAGATTGAATAAGCAGGATGAAAGAATGCAGCTCTGTTTTACATTTTTTTTCTAATTTTGAAAAATTTTTGAGAGATAAAATTAAATAACAAAACTGTCAATGTCAGACTTGGCTTAGTCCCTTAGAGTTAATTTTGCTAAGTCTTCACTGGTTCTTGCTGAAGAAACTAAGACACAGGGAGGGAAAGTGACTTATTCAATGCTAAGGACGAGTTCATGGAGATCTGGACAGATATCTTAGTTTTTCTTTCACTCATTGCATTTGTACAATAAGCATCTTAATAATAACACCTTGCAGGTGATGAAAACTTGCTTGCTGAAAGTAAAGAAGACTTGAGGCTCTTACTGATGATCAAAAACTAAAGATCAAAAACTAAAGCCTTCAGTATTGACTACATCTCAACATTAAAGAAAAAAAATCCTCACAACTGGACCAATAAACAGCATCATGATAAATGATAAAATATTGAAGTTGTTAAACATTTCACTTTACTTGGATCTGCAATCAACACCCATGTAAGCAGTGGTCAATGAATCAAAAGATGCATCCCATTGGGTAAATGTGCTGCAAAGGAGCTCTTTAAAGTGTTGACAATGAATATGTCACAATGAAGACTAAATTGTACCTGACCAAAGCCATGACATCTTTAATTGCCTCAGATGCATGCAAAAACTGGACTGTGACTAAGGGAGACTGAAGAATTGAGGCTTTTGAATTGTGCTGTTAGTGAAGAATACTGACTATATCATGAAATGGCAAAAGAATGAAATCTGTCTTGGAAGAAGTACAAGCAGAATGCTTCTCAGAAGCAAAGATGGTGAGACTATATCTCACATACTCTGGACCTATTTTCAGGAGGGATCAGTCCCTAGAGAAGGATGTCATGCTTGGTAAAGCAGAGGATCAGTGGAAAAAGAGGAAGACTCTCAACGGGAAGGAATGACACAGTGGCTCCAACAGTGGGTTCGAGTATAACAGTCATTGCAGGGATAATGTAAGACCTGGCAGCCTTTTGCTCAGTTATATATAGGATCTCTCTGAGTCAGAACTGACTCGGTGGACTTACTATATGAGAAACATTGTTCTAAAAATTTGACATGAATTATGCATAATTCTCAAAACAATCCAATGCGGTAGGTACTGTTGTTACTCTCATCTCACAGATAAAGAATATGAGATTTGAAGAGGCTAAATGGCTTTCTCAAAATTGCAGCACTAATAAGTGATAGTGCTATGAACTGAATCGAGGAAATTTACTCTTGTCACCAGTAGCTTCTACTGATTTCTACCACCATGCTAGGTGTTGAATGCACATTAAAATACAATTTGGCAGATTTTACGAATGTTTATCTTACGAAAAGTTTCAGTTACAGTCCAGCAAAAGGAGACCAACAATAAAGGGTGTCCAGGGTCGCCATGAGTCGGATTCAATTTGATGGCACTTGGCTTGGCAGGGTATTGTGGGATCATTGGGCAGAACCAAAGGAAGAAAGTGAATGTCTGTTCCATGGTGCTTTCCAAAAAGTCCTGTCTAGGTTATGCTTAAAAAAAGAAAGTGGCAGTGGGAATGGGAAAGAAGGATGTTTCAGGCAGAAGGAATACTCTGCGTGATCCAGAGAGGGCAAAGAACATGGCTCATATGAAGAACTGTGAGAGAGAGAAGGTGAGAAGACATGAGGAGTTGGAGAATTGAGAATGGCTTTGTAAGCCAGAGTTTAGAGGGCAATAAGATGCTGTGAGTGGTTTTAGGCAAGGCAATAACAAGCATAACTAGTGTTTTTGAATGATCATTGTAATCATAATGAGGACAATGGAAGAGAAGAAAGCAGGACTGGAGGCTGGGAGAGAGGTTAAGAACTATTGCAATGATGGTGTGACTTTTTAAAAAAATCCGCTAAACAAAAAAGGATTTTGACAACACAATTACCAGGCATGGCCTTATTATTCACTGACTGCTGCCTGAGAATTTGTTTTTCAGGCCCCATAAGGCACATTAATTTTAAGTTCATAACCAAATAGTTTCACCAGTGTTTTCAGAGACAGAACTGCCTCCCTCTCCCCAAGTGCTTGCTATGTGTCCACAGATATAAGAGCTGCTCAGTCCTCAAAGGTGACACGTTATGAAGCCACTGACAAGCTGGCAGTGTCTTTGACCCATGCTGAGTCCCTTGCATTGTAGACAAAATGAAGACTTTAGGATGAAATGCTTCAGAAGCTGATAGATAGGAGACCAAACCCTGTTTGAAGGCATTAACACTTATTTCACAGTTAATACAGCATCTGGGGCACATTTTGCTACTTTTATGCCAATTTTTATGTGTTTCTGCCACACAGTCGGAAGCCAGGATCATAAAAGAGAAGGAAAATGGTACAAAAAAATGAAAGTAAATAAGCACATTCTACTTTAACACTCTCAGGAGCACTAGGTCCTACAAGTCTATGAGTTAAAGAGACAGAAAAAAACTGAAACAAAACACAAAACAAGCTATGCTAAGGAAAGAAACAAGTTTGCAAATAATGATCCCTTTGTACTAGAGTGGAAACCTTTGTGGTATAGTGGTTAAGCACTGTGGCTGCTTGCCAAAAATTTGGCAGTTCAAATCTATCAGGTGCTCCTTGGAAACTCTGGGGCAGTTCTACTTGTCCTATAGGATTGCTGTGAGTCAGAACTGACTCAGCTGCCAATGGATTTTGATTTGGTTTTGTGCTAGAGTAGAAGAAGCAAAGGCAGGAGGTAAAGTTCTAAATTGAGAGTAAGCAAATCAGAGTGTTAGTCCAGACTCACTCACTAATTGTCCAAGTGACTAGGAGTCAACCACACCACTTTTCTCAGTCGGCTTTCTCACTTACAAAATACAGAAATTATACTAAATGCTCTCTGAAATCTACAATTCTACAATTACAGATACCATTTTTAAAATCTGTGTTAGTAAGAGTGGACCCCAGGATATATATATGACCTACTATCTGATCTCAGATGAGTGATGGGAAGACAGCATGGGCACCATACATGAAGAAAGCAAAAGGCTGTTAAAAAGACAGTAAAGTGAAAAATGACCAAAATGATGTCACAAGAGACTCTAAAACTTGCTGTTGAACAGAGAGTAGCCAAAGATAATGGGAGAAGTGATGAAGTAAAAGAACTGAAAATTTCAAAGGGTGACTTGAGAGGACCAAGTAAAGTGTCATGATGAAATGTGCACAGAACTTGAGTTAGAAAAACAAAAGAGAAGAATATTCAACATTGCTCAAGCTGAAAGAACTGAAGAAAAAAATTCAAGGTTTGAGCTACAATATTGAAGGATTCCATAGGCAAAATACTAAGCAATGTAGGAAGCATCAAAGGCAAATGGAAGGAATACACAGAGACACTGTACCAAAAAGAACTGGTTGATGCCGTGGTGGCATAGTGGCTAAGTGCTATGTTTGCTAACCAAAAGGTCAGCAGTTCAAATCCAGCAGGTGCTCCTTGGAAACTCTGTGGAGCAGTTCCGCTATACTTAACAGGGTGGCTATGAGTTGGAATTGCCTTGATGGCAGTGGGATTTGGGGGGCAGGTAGTAGGACATTCAGCCATTTCAGAAGGTAGTATGTAATTAAAAACTGATGGTGTTGAATGAAGAAGTCCAAGATGCACTGCAGGTACTGGTGAAAAACAAGGTTCAGGAACTGGCGGAATATCAACTGAGATGTTTCAACAAAAGGATACAGCTCTTGAGGTACTTGTCTATGCCAGGAAATTTGGAAGACAACTATCTGGCCCACCAATTGGAAGAGGCCCATATTTGTGTCTGTTCTGAAGAAAGGTGATCCACCAGAATATGGAAATTTTTGAACATTATCATTAATATCACACACAATTAAAATTTTGCTGAAGGTCATTCAAAAGTGGTTGCAGTTTTATCTCAACAGGGATGTGGAACCAGGGATATTATTGCTATTGCTGATGTCAGATAGACCTTGGCTGAAAACAGAGAGATATTGACTTATGTTTTATTGACTATGCAAAGGCATGTGACTGTGTAGATCATAACAAATTATGGACTACATTGTGAAGAACAGGAATTCTAGAACATTTGTCCATTCAGAACCTATATATAGACTAAGAGGCAGTCTTTTGAATAGAGGAAGGAGATATTGCATGGTTTAAGATCAAGAGATGTATGCATAAAGGCTATATCCTCCAATCACACTCACTCAATCTGTATGCTGAGCAAATAATCTGAGAAGCTGGACTACATGAAGAAGGACAGAGCTTCAGGACTGAAGGAAAACTCATCAAAAACCTATGATATCCAGGTGACACAGCTCTGCTGAAAGTGAAGGGTACTTGAAGCACTTACTTGTGAAGGTAAAAGACCACAGCCTTCTGTATGCAGTGCACCTCAACATCAAGAAAACAAAAATCCTCACAACTGGACTAATAAGGAACACCATTATAAATGGAGAAAAGACTGAAGTTGTTAAAGATTTAATTTAACTTGAATTCACAACCAATGTCTGTGGTGGAAGCAGTAGTCAAGATAGGAAACAACATATTACATTGGGCAAATCCCTGGCAAAAGACCTCTTGCAAGTTTTAATAAACAAAGATACCACTTTGAGATCAAGACCCACGACATGGTGTTTTAAATCACCTCATATGCATATGAAAGTTGAACAAAAAATAAGGAGAACTGAAGAATTGATGCCTTTGGATTATGATGTTGATGAAGAATACTGGCTATACTATGGGCTACCAGAAGGACAAACAAATCTGTTCTGGAAGAAGTATAGCCAGAAAACTCCTTAGAAGTGAGCATGTTGAAAGTTTGTCTCAGGTAATTTGGATGTATTATCGGAAGGACCAGCCCCTGGAGAAGGACATCATGCTTAGCATAATAAAGGGTCAACCACAAAGAAGAAGACCTTTGAAGATATGAATTGACATAGTGAGTGCAACAGTGGGTTGAAACACAGCAATGACTGTGAGGCTAGTGCAGGAGTGGGGCAGTGTTTCATTCTGTTGTACGTAGGGCTGCTGTGGGTCCCAGCTGACTTGAAGACATTTAAAAATAATGATCTGATCTCAGGGAATTAAATTATATTACGAAAGTAAGACTAATGCTATCTTTCCCCTTTAGAGCAAGGATTTCTCTAACTGCATTTCCGTGAAACAGACTAAAACTTTTCTTAAAAATTGAATAATGCAGTTTAAGTTCTAATTTGTAGAAAGAATGTAAGTTAATAGACAATGTGTTAAGTGTTCAAGGCTCTCACCATATATTGCTTCAATACCTATGGTTCAAACCCAAACCAAACCAAACCCACTGCCACTGAGTTGACTGCAACTCATAGTGACTCTTTGGACAGAGTAGAACTGCTCCATAGAATTTCCAAGGAGCACCTGGTAGATTTGAACTGCTGACTTTTTGGTTTGCAGCTGTAGCACTTAACTACTGTGCCACAAGAGTTTCCATACATATGGTTATACAATATAACTAATAAAAATGAGATTTGATTAGGAAAAAGTCATATATGACTACTTTAGTTCAATATAAGTCCCCCTTCACCCCAATAGCTTAAATTTTGAAGTAGGCAAATGCTCACAGGTTAAAACCATAAACTTCTATGTTAGATTTCAATATATGTTTAGGCTCTGCCATTCCCTAGCTGTCTTTATTTGAGAAAGACTATTCTTAAAATCCATTTCTCAAACAACAAAGTGGGGACAATAATAGTGTCTAGCGCATATACATATACTTACTGGGTGATGAAAACAGATAAGGATGTAAAGCACTTGGCACTTGAGAGCTATCTAAGTGTTAGGTAATTGGATACACTGCATGAAAAAAATAACTCGGTGAACCTGAACTGGGCCTTAAGAAAGAGGAAAATGTAAACAAAATAAAAATAAGAAAATAGAAATTCCATTTGGTGGTTATGGTAGATTGACTGCAAAAACAGCAACAATTTTTCAGTACATCTTGTCTGCCTGTCTTTGTAATGTTGCCATCAAAGAGTCCTCAGGGGGTACACGTGCTGGGTTGGTAAGGGAAGGGTTGGAGATTTGAGTCCATCCAAAGGCCCCTCAGATATAATAGCAAAAAAAAAAAAAAAAAAAAAAGCCAATGAAAATTCTAAGGACCACAGTTCTATACATGGATCACCATGAGTCAAAATTAACTTCAGAGAGCAACTGGTTTATTTAACTGTTTATTTGAAATATGACTGTCTTAGTTATCTGGTACTGCTGTAACAGAAATATCACAAGTACATGGCTTGAAAAGAGAAAATTACTTTCTCGCAGTCTAGTAGGCTAGAATTCCAAATTTGGGGTGTCAGCTCCAGGCACAGGCTTTCTCTCTCTTTCAGCTCAGCAGCAAGGTCTATGTAATCAATCTTCTCCTGGCCTAGAAGCTTCTCCATGCAGCATCCTCAGGTCCAAAGGACATGCTTTGTTCCTAGCACTGCTTTCTTGGTTATATAACGTCCCCTTGTGTTACTGCTCACCTCTCTCTCGTATGTCAAAGAGATAGGCTTAAGAAACTGTCTAATCTTACAGATCTCATCAATATAAACATAACTAATTCATTTCATTACATCATAATGATACGATTTACAACACACAGAGAAATCATATCAAATGGCAAAATGGTAGACAATCATACAATACTGGGAATCATGACTTAGTCATGTTGACAGATATTTTGGAGGACCCAGTGTAATCCATGACAATGACTCTACATATTATTTTATGAAGAGATGAAACTATTTGCTGTCTCTTGAATGCAGAAGGCTTCATGATTTGCTTTGGAGAATAGAATGTGGCAGAAGTAATGTGCCAGTTTTACACTTTGGCTTCACATACCTCTGCTCATTTCCTCAAAACTGGCCTCCACTGTGAAACTAAGTCCAGGCTAGCCAGCTGGAGTGTAAGGGTCACATGCAGCAGAGCTGGTCAATCAAGTTGTCCAAGCTAAGGTTTTAGATGTCTGAGAGAGTCCAGCTAGAATGCACTAGCTGACTCCAAGCACATGAGTGAGCCCTGTCAGTTCATCTTGGATGAGCGGAACTACCCGGGATACCCATAGACTTCTAAGCAATAGTAAATAATTGCTATTTTATGCTGCTAGGTATTATGTTAGTTTGTTATGCAGCAATTACCAACAGGTACAGTGTTGATGGTGGTGGTGGTACAGGAAGAGGAAGGTGAAAATTACTTAAACAAATAGAAGGAGATCCAGCTGAATAAAATAGATATTACACCTGTATAAGCTGGAAAAAAAAGTTAGGCTTTATAGCAGAAATAAAGACAAGTGATAAAGTATGTTAAAGTTCACTCTAAAAGAAATTGAATCAGTTTTATTGTAGAAAAAGCTCTTCTTACTAAAACACCATAAATTAGAGTATGAGAAAAAGGACAAACAAACAAACAAAAAAACCCAAAAACCAGTCACCATTGAGTTGATTCCAACTCATGGCAACCCCGTATGTGAGAGAGTAGAGCTGCACTCCACAGTATTTTCAATTGTTGATTTTTTTGGAAGTAGATTGCTAGGCCTTTCTTCCAAGATAGCACCGTGTGGACTTGAACCTCCAACTTTGGTTAGCAGACTACTGCATTATCTGCTCCACTCAAGGACTCCTCTTCCGCCCTAAAACAAAACCTTATAACCAACAGAAAGTATTTCCCGTACCTTAGGGCTGCCAGAAAAGTGTTGTTACCAGCCTTCCTCTTTATCTAGCAGCTTTTACTCGTCATTTAGATCTCACATTCAATGTGTCTTCTTCAGTGCAGTTTTTCCTGAATGTCCAAACTATGTGTGATAAGCTCCTAAAGCAACCTGCTCATCTCATTTCACTTACTGCTATTTGTTCATTGCTGTCTCCACCGGATTATAGATTCTACAAAGCATGAACTGAAACTGTTCTGTTCACTAATATAATCCTGGCATCTGGCAAAATGCCTGACATAGGCAAGGCATTCAGTTAAGTGTCTGGCAATAAGTGAGTCCCCGAATAATGGCCAAACTGGCTGTCCAGAAACCAATAAAAATGAAACAAAACCGTGATTAGTAAAAAGCCAGAACTCTTATATATAAAGTCCAGCCACACATATAATCAAGAAAGGCAAATGAATGCAAGTTGTTTCATATGGCCCAAAACATACAGACTGAAGTAGTAAGACTCCCTGAAAGTGAGGCTGTCATAAACATATAGCACTGAACTGTTGTAACAACTGATACAATCACAGCATGTATTACCAAAGCAATTTGAAATATAATATTACTTCAAATATTAATATGCTTTAATCCAGCAATTGCACATCTAAAAAAATCAGATATAAGCCAAGTTTTATGAATAAAGATGGCCCCCGGGGCCAATTTTAAAAGAAACATGTCTGATTAGTAATATTATTGTACTTAGTTGAGTCAGTGTACTTTAAGAATAGAAAACATGAGCTCTGGAATAAGAGAGAAATTCGAATCCTGGATTCATCCCTTATTAACTACATGACCATACACTGGTAATGTAACCACGCTGCCCCTCAATGATTTTATCTGTAGTGGTGATAGTACATTAATTAATAAGTAGCTGGGTTTTAGGAATTAGTCATTTTTTCTCATTTTCAACTTACATGCCCATTGCTCTTTGAGGAAGCAGTAGCTCCCACTGACATTTCTGGTTCTCCGTTTGCTTTACTCTGTTTGTCATGGCCCTCAGCAGCTGGGTAAGACTAATTCACTCTGTTATTAAATATGGCTTAGAACTACCACGTCCAACAATGAGTAAGGAAAGGGACTTCTCTACATCTCTGTGTACCTGTGTATTTTCTTTTGTTACCACAGTTTCCTTTGTTCTGAGCTATTTTGATCACACAAAAGAATGTCTACACTTGAACACAAAGCATCTCCCCTGAACAAAAACCGTAATAACAATAGGGTAATGGCTGGGACTGTATATGTAATGATAATAGATTTAATAGGCTGTGAGAGATGCCTAAATTCTTGACAAAAGACTAGGTTAAGCCATTAAGAACGGACAAAATATAATTATGTTCTTGGATATTAGGGTTATAAAACTAACATAGCATCTCCGTCTATAAAGAATGTTCTTGGAGCCAAGTTTTATGCAGAAATAAACTTGAGATTAGAAATAAAAGTATTTAGCTATTAGTGTTTATTTCCTTTTTTTTTTTTTTTTTAAATAACGCCATATACTTTACTCATAGCAGACCTTAGGAAGAATGAAGAAAGTATTATGTAATCTGTGGCCAAGAGTCCTAAATGGTTTAATTTTGTACCTACCCCACTTTTAAACACTTTGTTTTCATTTAGCAGAGAGTTTAAACCCAAAGTAACCCAATGTTTTATATGGTTAAATATTAAGCATCAATGCACATCAATTGCAAATTAACTGAAACATTTTATTTAGTCCTTTTATGAAGTAAATTTTTTATTTTGGAATAAGTTTAGGTTTACAGAAACATCACAAAGGCTGTACAGAGAGTGCCTGTCTGCCTCTCATCAACTTTATCTTATTATTAACATCTTATATTACCATGGTACATTTTGTTAAGACTAAGAAATTGACAGTAAGTATAAACAGTTCTCTATACTTTATATAGATTCCATCACTGTTCCATTAATGTTGTTTTTCTGTTCCAGGATCCAACTCAGAGCACCAGATTGCATTTATTCGTCATATCTTCCCAGCGTAGTCGCCTCTCATCTGTGCCAGTTTCTCCGTCCTTCCATGTTTTCCATGGTTTTGACAGTCATGAGAAATACTGCCCAGGTAGCCAGTAAAATGCTCCTCTCCCATCCGAGTTTAACTGAGATTTTTCTCATAAATCGACTGGGATTATATGTTTATGGAAATAATGCTCCAGAGGTGAATTGTCCTCACCATTTCCTATCTGGGGTACATGAAAGCCACATAACGGGACTGATGATGTAAAATTTTATAATTCGGTTAAGGTAGAGTTTGCCAGTTTTCTCAGTTGTAAAGTTACTCCTTGTAAAGTTACTACTCTGCTGTATTCTTTGAAGTAAGTCACTAGGTTCAGCTTCTGTTCTAGGAGTGGGGGTCCAGGTACTGTCATGGATTGAATTATATTCTCCCAAAAATGTGTGTAGAAATTGGACTGGGCTATGTGGTTCCTGGTATTGTATGTTGTTCCTCTGTGTATAATCTTGCCTCTATGATGCTAATGAAGGTGGATACTTGGCAGTTGTGTTGGTTGGGCAAGACTCAGTGTGTAAGATTGTTTTGTGCTATGAGCCAGTAAAGGAAAAAAACTAGCAGAGAGGCTTGGGACTTCATACATCCAAGAAGCTGTGCCAGAAACTGAGCACACCCTTTGGAAAGGGCTGGGATCCTAGTGCGTCAGCAGCTTCCAGTTTCAGGGGAAGACTGATGACAAGGACCTTCTTCCAGAACCAGCAGAGAAAGACTTCCCCTAGAGCTGACACCCTGAATTTGGACTTTCAGCCTATTGGACTGTGATAAAATAAAATTTCTCTTTTTAGAGCCATCAACTTGTTATATTTCTGTTAAAGCAGCTCTAGAAAACTAAGACAGGTACCCTCCCCACTTCTTGTAGGAGGGATACTTACGTTTATCATCTGACTACTTCCGTAGGAAAGATGGATCTCTTTTCCCTCATATATTTATTTATTCAATAAGTTTTGTATTAGTATCAATCCTGTGTATTTATATATATATATATATATATATATATATATTTTGATGCTCAAACTGTTTCTGGTTGGTTCCTCTGTTCCTTTGACATGTCCTAATCCTCTTTTTTAAAAAAACACCTCCTTACTTTATAGTACTATAAAAATGTTCCGGACTTGTATTTTTTTTTTTTTTTGTTTGTTTGTTTCTTAGCCCTAGAATCAGAATTTTTTGCTTTAAAGTGAGCATTCTTTGGGGTGCCTTGATTTCCACAATGCATTCACAACATTTAAGTCATTGTTCTAGTCAGCTAGTGCTGTTGTAACAGAAATACCACTGAGTGGATGGCTTTAACAAAAGAAGGTTTATTCTTACGTGGTCCAGTAGGCTACAAGTCCAAATTCAGGATGTCCATTCCAGATAAAGTCTTTACCCCTTGTTTTGCTCTGGAGGAAATTCTGGTATTACATCATTCTTTGTCCAGGGAGCATCTTGGTACAGGAACCTCAGGTGTGAAGGATGTGCTATTCTCCTGGTGCTGCTTTCTTGATGGTGTGAGATTCCCAATTCTCTGCCTGCTTCCCTTTCATCTCTTGCAGGATGAAAGGATTAAGGGTGGTGCAATCCATACTCCAGGGAAACTCCCTTTACAGTGGAGCAGGGCAGTGATCCTATGAAGGGATTTACAGTTCCACACTAATCCTTTAACATGTTGTTATTGTTAGATGCCATTGAGTCAGTTCCAACTCATAGTGACCCTATGAACAATGGAACAAAACACTGCCCAGTCTCACACCATGTCCACAATTGTTTTTATCCTTAAGCCCATTTTTTCAGCCACTGTGTCGATCCATCTCATTGAGGGTCTTCCTCTTTTTTTACTGACCCTTTACTCTACCAAGCATGGTGTCCTCCGGGACTGATCTTTCCTGACAACATGTCCAAAGTATGTAAGATGCAGTCTTGCCATCTTGCTTCCAAGGAGCACCCTGGTTGTACTTCCTCCAGATCAGATTTGTTGGTTCTTTTGGCAGCCTATATTACACTGAACTATCTTCTTCAACACCACAATTCAAAGGCATCAATTCTTCTTCTGTCTTCTTTGTTCATAGTCCAACTTTTGCATACATATAATGCAATTGAAAATAATCCTTTAAAATACAGCATAGGAAAATCACAAACTGGCAGACAACCATAGAATACAGGGAACCAGCCACATGGCTACACATATTTCTATGGGGACACAATTCAATCTGTCATCATTATCTATTACATCTTGGTGCTGGACACTGAGGTGCTGAGGATACAGAGATGGTATTTCCCAGTGTTATCTCAATGCCCGTCTCTGTTATGAGGAAATAATTAAACCCAAATTGTTGTACTTATGAACAAAACCAACAAGCAAAATAAAATTATGATAGGACTAAACCAAGAACTCATTACCAAACTCTATTTCTTAAAAAAATTAACTTGTACATTAGGTGAAAGTTTACAGAGAAAATTAGTTTCTCATTAAATGGTTTGTACATAAACTGTTTTATGACATTAATTGCCAACCCTGCAATGTGTCAACATTCTCCCCTTTTCTACCCCAGGTTCTCTGTTTCTGTTTATCTAGTTTTGCTATTCTCTCTTGCCCTCTTATCTTTGCTTTGGGGCTGATGTACCCAAGAGTATCCTATGCATCACTGGACTACAAAAAATGTTCTTTCTGTGTATTACTGTTGACCCAATAGGTGTGACGTCAGTGCTGTGTTAAATGGGCATCCGGTGGACACACTCTTGGGGGTTCTCCAGTCTTCGTCAGACTGGCAAACCTGTTTATTTATTTATTGTGAAGTTGAAATTTGCTGCACATTTTTCTCCCATTCTTTCCAGAACTGTCTGTTGTGATCTTTGCCAGAGTAGCAAGAAGTGGTAACGGGGCACCATTTAGTTGTTCTGGACTCAGACTGGTGGAGGTTGTGACAGTTGTGCTCTGTTAGTCTGTTGGATTTATCTTTCCCGGGTTTCTTTGGTTTCCTTCATTCTGCTTTGTTCCAGACAGAACGGGCTCTATTTCTAGTAACTCTAGCCTTTATATTTTGGTGACCAATTTTAAATATAAGCCAATAACTGTAAAAGAAATACAGTATTAGAGGGATTTCAATGCAATACATAAAAGGAAAAGGCATCAGTAGGAGATAGTGTGCCATTTGCTTGATCATGGGCCTTCTTTGGGATGACACAAAGTGATCTGGTGGAAACAGAGAGGAAGATGAAAGGACATACTATACCCTACTCTTTGTTTCCCTTCAGTCTCATTACTATCTCCCATCCCTTTGATACGCTAAAGATTCAAACTGTACAAAAACCCTTGGAAACTCTAATGATGCTGACTCATGCATGCTTTCCACCAGGATTCTGTTCTCCCTACTCACCTAGTATCATTTGAGAAAGCATTCAGAGCTCGATTTATTCATCAGCATTTTGTGACTCCAGCAAAGACAGGAGGTTCTTTAAGCATTTTCCAGGCCACCCACAGTATAATTCAGAAAATGTACACTTCAGATCTATCTCTACCCCCATTTCTGTACATTTAGGCAAATACAGAACAGGGCTTCAGCTATGCTCACTACAGTGAAAGGTTTCACTGTAATTTTAGTGTTCTATGGGAGAACTACTCTTTGTTTTTAATCAAAATGACATTGCCTTAATCCACGGTTTACCACTTTTCTGAAAATGCCTTGGCACAGGGCTCACGAGATCTTGGTGGCAGTCAAGAGTCAGCCTTAGATCACACACGTGGTGGTATCTATGAACATGGTTCTGTCACCTATAAAATGAAGATAACTGCATCTTTGTCAACAATCTTACAGTTTGTGTGGAGAAAAACTGAAGAGGAGAAAATGGTTTTTGTTGTTTTGTTTTTTGAGAAGAAAGTGATTGCAATGGGAAAAGAAAATATTATTAGACTTAAATATCCAATCCTAAAGATTCATTGGCTTAGACTGACAAGGTATTAATGTTGACGTTCAATGGCTTTTTAACCTCTGGGAACTTGGTGAAGAGGAGAAAGCATAGTCCACAGAGGGTTGTGCCGTCAACGTATTAGCAGTTGAAGTCAGATGACAACCAACATGAAGAGTAGCTGGGAATCATAATCTTTTAGGGCTTTTGTAGGAACATGTGTTACTTCTAGTCTTTGGTCCGCATTACCTCTAGAATGTCCCTAAGGAAATCTCTGATGTCACCAAACCTGTTGCCACTGAGTCAGTTGTGACTCAAAGTGACCTACAAGACAGCATACAACTGCTACATAGGGTTTCCAAGGAGCAACTGGCAGCTTTAAACTGTCAACCTTTTGGTTACTAGCCATAGTTCGTAACCACTGTACCACAGGAGCTCTTTCTTTGCAGCATATTATATTAAATCTTATAGCATAGTCGCAAACTTAGTATTGCATCAGTCAAGCTAGAGCTTGTTAAAGTTTGGATCCTTAGAATTCAGTAGAACTGGAAGGGAGCCAGAGTCTTCACTTTTAACAATCTCTCAAGGTGGGGCAGGTAGCCTAGAGCCACAGAGAACAAAGTTCAGACTCCTTAGTCTGACATTCAAGGCTTTTCTGAATCGACCATAACTCATCTTTTTATTTCATGTTATTTATCCCACACCCCACTTAGCTTGTCGGTTAACAGGAATAAGGAATGCAGAGCCCTCTTCTGTTGCCAGCATTCACATGTCTGAGGGCGTTTTTCTTTATCCCGGCTTCACTCCTGTCCATCCAGGATGCAGTGCCAGGCCCTGATAGACTGTAACAGTGTCTGCCTCTTCTGAACTGTCATAGCATGAAAAATTACTGAATCCGTTTTGGAGAAATCGAAGAAGATGACAATGAGGGAAGTTTCTCCAGAAGCACTATTATTTGACTTGGAACTACAAAGAGGAAAAAGCTTTCAACAGTGAAAGTTCAAGCATTAATGATAAGGGGCATTTCAGGTAGAAACTCAGCACATGCAAAGGTGGCTTCTGTGCATATTTAAAAGTAAGCCTGATGTGTCTAAATCAGGCTTAACGGATGAGAAAATTTGGTTACAGCCAAAGTCAGATCACGCAGAAGATCTCAAAGGCCTTCCAAAACTTCTTGGACTTTTTTTCTGGTAATGAGGATGGCTGAAGGCTTTGGAGCTATTAAGATGTTAGAAAGTACCCGTCCTATGTACCTTCGGGAAAAACAACAGCAGATCCTGCTCTGGAGATTGGCTGCTTAGGTTCAAATCACAACATATCTGTTTCATAAATGTGTGTTCTTGGGGGAAGCTATTTCATTTCTTTGAGTCTATTTGCTCATCTGAAGTTATAACAATAATAATAGATTCTGTTTTATCGAGTTATAGGTGTACGGCAAAGAATGTAACCGTCAGTTATTGCATAACAAATTACGCAATTTGATATTACTACTCATATAGCTGACAGGAAATCAATACCTTCCTCCCCTTCTAAGAAGGAAAATAGTCTCAGACGTGGTGATAACTCGTCTGTAGTGGCATAACTAGTAAGGAAAGAGTTGGGGAATATTTTACCCTATGTAAAAATTCAGCATTTAAGGTACCATTTATTTCAACTTTCCCATTTTATAGTAAAGAAAACTGGATAAGGGTAGTGAAGTGACTTGGTCAACATCACACATCAAGCACTGTGAGCACGTCACAGAACTAAGTAATATAGGAAACGTGAGGACAGTCTGCCTGTGAAGATCTTTTAGACCAGGTAGGCAGAAAGCAGGTAAGATAAAGGAAAGCAAGTCTGTACAGGAAAAAGTAATCTGGTCTGGTACTGCAAGGAGGAGGCAGCTGGCATCTCAGCCTTGAAATCTGGGTCCACTGACCAACAGAGAGGTAGGGAGGGCTAGAGGTCAAAGCCAAGTGTATAGTAGAAATTACTGACAGTACCTTTTAGCAACATCCAGTCCAAATTTTAAAAGAAAGTAGCACTGGAGCAACTACAGCCCCTCAAAACAACTGAATTTAATCATTTTTGCTTGATACACACACACAAACTGGAGCAGCAGTGAGCAGACCCTGTAATTACTCCCAATTCCTCCCTCCAGAATACCTTGGGGACTCATGTAGACAGCTTCACTCCCCTGATGTGGTCTTAAAGCAGAACCAGGGAAGCCAGCTCAACCCCCATGAAGGAGCCTCCCACGGTCTGGTGGCAGTTGTCTTTGAAGCACAGCCTGAAACCAAGAAGCACCACAGGCCTGGGCAGTTCCATTCCTTCCCTTGACAGGCAACTGCTGTGCTTTAGTTTGGACGCTTCTGGCTGACAAACTCCAAGACAGCTCTGAGGGCTGAAATTCCTCTGCAGAGCCTTCTGGGGCAAACCACATTATTAGTCACTCTCACGGACTCGCAGGAGGACTGGTCATTAAAAGAGACCTGGCTGAGAGCAGGCCACTGATGCTGAACACATCTACTTTGGGCCTGGGACCTAGAGATACAATCTTATATCTCAAAGGATTCTTAATTTGACAGAGACTGAACACAGGCTAAATGTGAAATCCAAGGAGGAAAGGGCAAATAACCCCAGGGAACTTAAAGTTTTCGTTGAAGAGAGGGACTTCTTCCCCTGAATCTGCAGTGGTCTAGGGAGAAAATAGTCGATTCTGACTTAACCCTATGAAGCACAGCTCTACAATGACACATGACACACACAGGGTGTCAGAGTAGAGCTGTGTTTCATGTGTATCAGAATAGGGCTGTGTTTCATGGGGTTTTAAATCAATGGCTAATTTTTCAGAAGCAGATTGCCAGGTCTTTCTTCAGGATCATCTTTGGGTAGACTTGTTTCCATTAATGTGCTTAGCTGGTAAACCAAAGTTCGGAGGTTAACCCTTATGGATCGCTGTGCATTGGAATAGACTCACCAGAAATGGGTTTTTTGAATCATCACTCGAGGCCAGAAGTTGGCACACTTTTTCCGTAAAGTGTCAGTCAGTAAATCTTTTAGTCACTGAGCCAGAAAGTCTCAGTTGCAACAACTTAACTTGTCCCTTGCAGTAGCCCTTGTAGACGATTGCTACGGCTGCTAAGTGAATAAGTGAGCAAGGCTGTGTTCCAATAAAGCTTTATTTGTAAAAAACAGGCATTGGGCTAGATTTAATTTTTAAACTGAAGTTTGGTGACCATGATGTAGATCGTTACGTCACTGTCCTTTGATAAGTGTTTGTTCATTATCAGAGTATGGAGTTTTATAGTAACAGGATGTAAAGCCTCTGTAAAATTAGTTAGCAAACTGCAAGGTTTCATGACGCCCATGAAAATGCTGTTGGTAAACTGCTTGAACCATACTTCAGTCATGGACAAATGAGAATCTGGCAGAATTAAAACAGAAAAAAAAGGGGAAAAAATCAGTAAGTATTGCCTTAGCATAGGAACTTCAAGTGAGAAAGACTTGAATTTCAAAAGATGCAGACTCTTGAGAATATCGATGATACCATCAACTGTTTTTGCAAAAATTACTCATTTAATGTTTGTGATTTAAGAATCCAGCATGAAACAAAGGGTAGTATGTCTTACTACTACAAAATGAAGAGAAATCTAGCCAGCATTTAGTAGATTTTGTACATCTGTACAGTAGAATATTACCCAGATATAAAAATGAGCGAGAAAGCTCTTGATATATGAATATGGGAAGATCTCCACGTATCAAAACAGTATGTTACCTTTTGTACAAAATGAAGAGAGCCAAAGAATAAGAATATTCATCTGTATTAAAAAAAAAAAAACCTCTGAAATGATACGTATGAAATTAGTATCATTTCCTGTGAGAGGTGGAAATAAATGAGAACTGGGAGGATGTAAGGCAGGGGTAGAACAGATACTTTTCAACATAGGTAGACACATACACATACATACATGCACACATAATGTATATATCCATATATATACACACATATGCATATATGCAGTAATGCAAGATCATAAAAATGACTGCAAACTGAAACCATCTTAGCAATTAATGCAAACAATTATAAATATTCTGTGACTTTTAAAAATTTTTGTCAAAACATCAGAAACTCTTACTGTTGGTTATATATGTATAAGGGATTTACAATAATAATAAAACTAATATTACTAATTAAAATATTAGAGACATTAGGAGTTAAAGTGGTGGTGTTAGAAAGTTATTGAGAGCAATTTGAACAGTGCTTTCTTTCTTCCTGTATAACTTATGATAGGGAGTGAACATCTTTTCTATGTTTTGGTGAACTGACATATTCCTTTCTAAGTTTGGATTTGCTTCTAATATTTGATTCTTTTATCTTTCAAAGTCATGAAATATCTCTAAGAGTTCCTTTGATGGGAATGTTTTGTGGTACCACTTCTGGGACAAGAACATTCTTTTTTTCACGGCCAGTTTCCTCAGTTACGTCATAGTCTGGCTGTCACTGATTAAATTGTGTCCCACCGCAAAATGCCCTGAGGGCTTGGTTAGGCCATGATCACAGTATTGTGTGATTGTCTACC
Organism: Heterohyrax brucei; assembly: GCA_028571685.1. Classification (NCBI taxonomy): domain Eukaryota; kingdom Metazoa; phylum Chordata; class Mammalia; order Hyracoidea; family Procaviidae; genus Heterohyrax; species Heterohyrax brucei. The sequence continues at coordinate 170,321,078 of CM053141.1, read as the reverse complement.
ACTTTATCATTTGATGGGATTTCTCTATGTGTTATAAATCCAATCATTACGATAAAACAAGATGGATTAGTTTCAGTTTATTAATGAGGTCTGCAAGACTGGCTATTTTAAGCCAATCTCTTTTGAGATATAAAAGAGAAAAGCAAGCAGAAGAGACACGGGGCCCTCCTATCACCAAGAGAGCAGTGTCGGGAGCAGAGCATATCCATTAGATCTTGGATTCTGGCACAGAGATGCTCCCAGACCAAGAGAAGACTGATGTATCACAAGGTCCTTCCTCCAGAGCCAATGCAGACAGGAAGCCTTCTCATTGTGCCAGCACCCTGAATTTGGACTTCTGGCCCACTGGATTGAGAGAGAATAAGTTTTTCTTTGTTAAAGCCATCCATTTGTGTTATTTCTGTTACAGAAGCACAAAATGATTATGACACAGTCCTTCACTAAGTTCCTCTGGCTATATGTCTATACTTTCTCCAACGGCAGCAGTGTCAACCTCCTCACAGTCAGTGGTTTCTTCAATTAATTTCATCACATCTGATGGGAACTTCACTTTCATTGTTACTAGTCTTTGGTTCTTTGCTGCGCCTTCATCTTTTGGAGTCAACTTTCTTTTTGACTCTCCATCTTTGTAAAGTGTCAGGTGAGTTTATCACTGGTAGAGAAGAAGACAAGACAACACAGCTAAGAGCTTTTCTGTCTGTGGATCAGTTGAATCACAAATGCACAGAGACCAATTATCAAAGGACTTTGAGAAAAATGACATGATTGGTCCCAGATTATAGTGTATACCCATTATATGTAGTGATAAGTGGACTGAGGAGCTAAAAGGAAAGTTCAAACTTGATGAAACTACTCATAGTTAACATAGTGTGGTGAATGAAATTTGAACTGTGTTGGTAGAGACTGATATTGTATAACCAAATAGTAGTAACTCAAATTCATGGATTACTGGAACCTTGCAAAGTGAAGACTTTCTGTATATAACATAAATTTTATTTTGAACATCGTAAGTATATTATCAATTCAAAAATTCAATTCAAATTTTAAAATTGGATTGTTTTCTACTGTTACACCCCAAACAACCCTGTGGCACCATGAGGTTTCTGTGCATTTTTCATCAAGTGAAATAAAATATGCTTTGGGACCAGTGATTCATCCTTTGCCTCACAATGGGGAACACAGCTGTCACTGTGTCTGAGCAGATGGCCCTGCCCCACCTTCTGGTGAGCCAGAACACAGGGAGTCTGCCTACACCCTACTCCTGGGCACACACCCCAGGGTCTGATCAAAAGGTGCTAGAGAGCAAGGTGGCAGCAGTGCTGGGGGTGGTGACGGGGCATGGTAGGACTCACACTGGACTTAGGAAAGAGGAGAAGTTGAGTGAAAGGTCAGACTGAATTGGTGGTAACTTATGATTTGATATATGACCAGGAAAGTACTTGAACTTCACAAAATAATCAAATATTACATTTTCCACCACTCAGCTAACATATTATATGATAAAAGTATCAAGTATTATTTCTGCCTCTAGAAATTCGTAGATGATGCCCATACAGCTCGTGAACCTGATGACTTTTCTCAATACAATACCATCGCTCTACAATTCACCATATGCAATTGATTTAATTTTTAATAACACCTCAGAAAATGGAAATTCTAGCCTGTTTTTGTAATATTTTCCTTTCAGATTAGAGATTAAAGTCTGGAGTGGATACAGCAAGCTGGAAGTCCCAACAAAGTCTGGCCCATAATGGACATACTCACAAATACTTCCCTGGGAGTGAGAACCACGGTGCCCATTGACCTACGGAAGTCATTCAGTGATGGAACTGCATGTCGAAGAGGGAGCTGTAAGGAGAGAGGCAAAATTTGGTAGTAAGTAGCAGACTCCAACAATGTTCTTCTGCTACCAATTTCCTGGAAGGGAATTTGATGACTTCCATAATTTTTGCCACATGATAATCTACAGTAATGATAGATGAAAATGAAGACATTGAACAATGAGCTATAAACCTCTATCCTAGAGGGCTAATATTTTAATCACTCATGGCTATATTCTAACACACAAGTGATTTCTTCTCTTGATAAAATTCTAAGAGCATAAGCTGCCCTAGGAACATAGCCAATCTGCCATTTCAAAAACCTGTAGCAATGGGTCTCAAAATTCTGACACCTTTTGTCCGTGCTGCAGGACAAAAAGCAGAGAAAGTTGGTGCTCTAGGGAACATCTGCAGGAGTGGAGATACTGGCTTAGTAATGGAGAATTTACACCCCAAAGGGAGCTGCCTTTCTACCTGCAGTAGATTTCTCCCTATGTCAGCACAGTGTGCATCCAGCACCTCAGTTTCCCTTTAGAAAAATCCTCTCACTGAGTGAGGCCTAATGACCTCTGGAACTCTGGAGATGGAAATGATTCTGCTTTAGATAAATCAACCCAATTTCCTGGTCATGGGGATTGTTCAGATAAGGTATATCATGCAAGGCAGAGAACAGTGCAATTCTAGGACTTATGTTGGTAATGGTAAAACGGGATATTCTCTCTCTATAAGGCATGGATCTGAGAAGATATAAGCCATTAGCTGCTGAATCCACCATGCAAAGAGAACCTGCTTGGGAAAAAAAACTGGAGCCAGAAGATAAAAAGTAGAACCAAGAGATAGACAGCAATATTGTTGGAGTCCATAGATCCATCCATGCCTAAAGTCATTTCTGAAACTTTTCAGTTATATGATCCAATTATATTCCTAATGTGAGAAAGGGGAAGAGAAGCCATTTAAGCTCAGTAAAGCTTAGGGCCTTACTCAAAGTCACATAGCTAGTGAGTGGCAAAATCAGAATAACAACCCAATCTTTGGTCTCCAAGTTGACGGCTCATTTTATTCTTATGATACGAGGACCAGGGCTTATGCAGCAAAGGAAAAATGTGAGATATAAATTTAGCAAGAGTCATGCATGATTCAAGGTTGGAGATAAATGCACTAACAAGAACATATGAAAGTACATGCCTCAAATATCCTAACCAGCATTCATCTAAAATGCAATCATAGTATAATTTTGGTCATTGAAACATGACCAAAGAATGTGTTTGATGACATACCTATTTCTGGCTTCAGGATGCTAGAGGAAAAGCTTCACAATTATTCAAAAATCACAAAGTGAGGTGGTAAAGATTTTCAGATGTAGACATTTAGATTTCTCCACTGTTCTACTCTAATGATAACCTAGGGGGAAAAAAATCTAATTAATTGCATTTTGAGTGTGTACCACTGTTATGGTGTTAAATATAGGCTTTGCCTGATGGATTGAGATATTGGTGAGAAGGACCAGATTGCTAACTCATGTAGCCCAGGACACCATCATTCAGACTCCCCAGTGACTTCTGATTGGTTTCCAAATTATTTATGTTTGCCCTTGTTCCCAAGCATTCAATAAATTCTAAAAGATGGTTTTATTTTTCCTTTGGTTATTACCTTATGAAGACAAATCCCAGCAAATGACATAGATGAAGTAAGGGATGTACTAAAGATGATTGCTTGTAATAAGCACATGAGTCTACTGGGAAGCCAGGGTTCTGCCTGCCTTTCCTTCTGTGGAATTGCCTATCCTCAGTCTTTTCCTCTGGAAACCCAGGAAGGAAGAGACCATGACACTTCCTGTATGTTCTCATCATTCTGAGGAGCACCTCTGTGTCTTGGCTGCCCATTTGTTCTCAAGACAATCCTTCATGATCCGATGAGGCTGAGTGGCAATGAAATAATTTTAATTTTCTTTAGGTCAAAACAAACCTAGGAAATGATGCCTATGTTTGATGACATAAAAGCCCAATTCTATCTCATGTTATTTTCTTTCATTTCCTGACAGTGAGACTAATCCTTAACAAATCAAATGGTAGAATGGAAACCCAGTGCATGAGAAGAAACGGTTAGAATTACTCTCAAAAATTTCAATTCTCCTGGCTTAAAATAAACATACTGAGAAAACTGACAAATAAGATTACTGATTCACTGACTAATTTTTTGAGGAATACTTTAAAAGGAAAAATGTCACAGGAGAAAAGCAAAGGAATTCAAGCAACTCCATACTATCAGCATAACGTCAAATGTAAAGGAAAACTTAGGGTAAAACATATGAAGATTTGGTTTGTGACTCCATTTAAGAAGTCATGATTAGTTAAAACTAACATGGTTTCACTCAGAGTTATTGATTTATTCTCGAAATATGAATGAGAAGTCAAGTATAATTCTGGATATTCATTTGAATATATTATTGAACAACTTAAATGCATGCTCTCAGGATGCTTATATTCTAGTAGGTTGAGACAGATGAATAAATAAACAACTAAGATTATCTTCTATTGATGATTTTGCCCTACTTGACACACTTGATAGTATTTTTCTTATCAAGTTTGTGTGCACTGCGTGGGGTGGGGGGGCGGTGAGTAGAGGCCAGGGGTGCTATTAAATATCCTATAATGCATAGTATACAGGACAGCCCCACCTCCTTGACAAAAAAATAGGTCCCAAAATGGCAGAAGTGCCAAGGTTGAGAAAGCTCAGAGGGTGGAGTTAGCTCCTTAAGGGGTAAAATTTGGTTTTAGGGAGTGAAAAAACCTTACTATTTTTATGTATAAAGCACAGATATACATACAGTGCACAAATATATACTATACCATCAGTAATAAAAAATTTGTGGGACAGTAGTGATTAGGAAAAGAACTCTCAAAAGGCTCCTTTGGGTGCAACTGAGAACAAAAAAGGTTTGAGAAACATTGGTTTAGAGGAAGGATTGACGTAGTCTTTCCTAAATAGGTCCGGCTAATAAATATTTTTGTCTTTGTGAGCCATACAGTCTGTTCAACTCTACCATAGCAGCACAAAAGCAGCCATATAAGTACATAAATAAATAAAAATTTCTTCACAAAAACAAGAGGGAGACTGTATTTGGCCCATGGATTGTAGTTTGTTAAATGCTGGTCTAGAAGTTAAAAAATGAAAGATAAATGCAGATACATTAACAATCATTATCAATGTTTTTGTGAACAATAAGGATTACCCTATTGTATGAATGGGAAATTAGGAAAATTTTCTCTGTAGGTGCAGTTAAAGAATTGTCCCCCCAAATCTGATGAATTGGTGAACATCCAACTGGGAGGAAATCCCAGATGATATGCCACAGGTAGTATCACTGGCCTCTCAGTTAAAAGTGTAAAATTACATTCCTTATGCCTGCTTATCCTATAGTAAGCAAACTGGTGCTTTAATAGGTTAAGTGCTATGTCTGCTAACCAAAATTTTGGCCGTTCAAATCTGCCAGGCACTCCTTGGAAACTCTATGGGACAGTGTTACTTTGAGCTCTAGGGTCACTGTGAGCCGGACCAAACTTGACGGCTCTAGGTTTGGTTTTTTTAGGGTTTTGTCACATAGTAAAAGGCTAGAAACAAAACAGGAGGAAAAATGCACTAAATGAAAGATTAAGGACCACAACAAAGAGGAATGGTGGTTTGAATTGTGATTGAAGAAATATAATTAGTCTTCAATATGAGCCCTTAGTCTGCTTCTAAAATGCAACGTGACACAGTATGAGTCATCAGCTCTAATTTACAATATTTACATATTTTTGCTTCACCCCCTAAACTGTAAATCTCTGCCAAATATTCTAGATATTTTTAATCCACTGGACTTTACCACTAGACTAGAATCAGGAAGCTGCTACTACTAGTAGATTGTAAATCTCACTACATCTAAGAGTCTTAACAGTGGTTAAAACAATGTAAATTTAATTTTCTATCACATAAATGTCTAAAGGTAGGCAGTTTAGGGCTGACGGGATACTTCTGGTCTGTAAGATCATCCAAAGATCCAGACTTCTTCTTTATTTGTTGTTGGCCATCCCTAAGACGATCCCCTCATCTGCACAGTCCAAGCTGGATGTCACTACGTCTATATTTCAGGTAGCAGGATAAGAAGTGGGAAAATGAATAGTTCTGTTAAGATCATGGCTGTTAAGTTGACCATAAGGCTGTGGTGGTTCCATGGTAGAATCCTCACCTTCCATGCCGACAGACCTCGGAGCAGCTGCTGCCTGCCTGTCAGTGGAGGCTTACATGTTGCTGTGATGCTGAACATGTTTCACTGGTGTCTCAAGAATAAGACAGACTAAGCAGAAAGCCCTGGAGAACTACTTCTGAAAAATCAGCCTGTGAAAATCCTGTGGAGCACAAAGGTTCAATGTGCACCTGATCACGGGGATGGTACAGGACCAGGCAGCATTTCCTCATGTTGTGCGTGATGCCACCATGAGTTAGAAGCTGACTTGACAATAGCTAAACAACAATAAACAAGATCATGGCTCTTAAGTTGTTCACTTTCATTCATATTTCATTTGCAAAGTACAAGGGAGGCTGAGAATCATAGACTTTAGCTAGAGAGCTCTTTGCCCACATTACGAAATGGCATGTGGATATTGAAGGCCCACTGGCAAAGAATTTACGTGAAAACAGACAAGGTATCAAATAGCTTAAGGAGGGTGATTGAAGTGTTATGGGAACCTGAAGCCATGTGTTATGGATAGAATTGTGTCCCCCACAAAATATGTGTAGCAAGTTGACTGGGCTATAATTCCCAGTATTGTGAGATGTTCCTGTGTGTTGTTCTTATGGATTGAATTGTGTCCCCCCAAAAATATGTGTAGCTGTGTGGCTGGGCCATGATTCCCTGTATCTTGTGACTGTCCTCCATTTTGTGGTTTTCCTATGCTGTATGTTAAAGGACTAGGGTGGGGCTGTAAATCCCATCATGGGATTACCTCCCTGCTCCACTGTAAAGGGAGTTTCCCTGGAGTATGGCTTGCCCCACCCTTAATCCTTTCATCCTACAAGAGATAAAAGGACAGAGAAGCAGGCAGAGAATTGGGAACCTTGCACCATCAAGAAAGCAGCACCAGGAGAAGAGCATGTCCTTCAGACCTGAGGTTCCTGTGCCAAGATGCTCCCTGGACGAAGACTGATGCAACACCAGACTTTCCTCCAGAGCAGACAAGGGGGAAAGCCTTCCCCTGGAGCAGACACCCAGAATATGGACTTGCAGCCTACCAGACTATGTAAGAATAAACTTTCCTTTATTAAAGCCATCCACTCTGTGGTATTCCTATTAGAGCAGCCCTAGCTGACTAGAACAGTTGTAAATCCTGACTCTTCGATGTTAATGAGGGAGGATGAGTGGTGGGTGCATTAGAGAGGCAGGACTCACTGTGTAAAGCCATGTTGTGCCTTGAGGCAATCTTTTGAGAGACAAATGGAAGGGAAGCAAGCAGAGAGTTGGGGACCTCAAACTACCAAGAAAGCAGTGCCAGGTGCAGAGCACGTCCTTTGGACCTGTTGTCTCTGAGCCTCAGAAACTCCTGTTCCAGAGGAAGATTGATGACAAGGATCTTCCACCAGAACCAACAGAGAAAGCTTTCCCCTAGAGATGGTGCCTTGAATTTGGGCTTGCAACCTACCCGACTGTGACAGAAGAATGTCTCTTTTAAAGTCATCCACTTGTGCTAGCTCTGTTATAGCAGCGCCAGATGACTAAGACAGCATGTCTTAGAAGGAATAAAAGAATATTTTGATTATTTTTTTAGAAAAAGACACTGAGAAATTGTGAGACCAGCCTTTCTGTGGTTGGGAAAAAGGTACAGGCTGTGGTTTATGTAACCCATGAGTCTAGACCTATGATTAGTGGCTAAAAGTTACAAGAAAGAAATCAAGAAGACTGAAGGAGAAGAAATCATTGAGTTCAAATAAAGTAGAACAGGCTATTTGTGAAAGACACCATGTCTTTCATCACTGATAGTTTTCGGATACATTATTCTGTAAATTAAACAAATATTCATTGAGTATACGATGCCAAGCACTATTTTGTATGCTAAGGATAAAGAGATAAAAAAGCAGTCGTGATTCCTACCCTAAACAACAATAAGTAGTAAATGGAGGAGTGTGTGTGTGTGTGTGTGTGTGTGTGTGTGTTTGTGTAAAAATTGGTACAGTGGCTTCAGATCTTGTCTAACTTCACAAGTGGGAGGAGAGAATTGGGATCATTAGCATCAGCTCATGGCTGATTTCTGTAAGGTAGAAATCAGACATACCTCCTCTCTCCATCATTATTAACAATTTTATAGCAGCTGACCATTCTACAGCAGTAATTTGTTGCAGCGGCCACTCTAAACTCACAAACTATACTCACAGCTATAGGGTTTATTAGAGAAGTACATGTTACAATTCAGGATCAGTAATGACTCGGATATAGTTATTTGATCAGGACTTCATCTTGATCATGCCCACAGGCAGGCCTCTCACTTGTTTCCCTGGCCCCTCAGCATTTAGGCCCGGCTCCACTCAGACTTATAATGCAGTATTCTTTAGCTCCGTCTCTAAGTGCCTGGAGAGCTTCTACTTTGCCTGCAAACCTGCTGCCCAGAGGTGCTCAGCTCTTGAACTCTGTCAGTCAGCATGCCTACTTTATTTGCCTCACTCCATGGGCCAAAAAGCCAACTGTACCATCTTAGAGCACCAGCCTCCTTTCTGTACCACAGTCATCATTTTACTGCCTCTTCTGTTCCAGTGTTAGAGTTTGCTAGCTCCTAAATCTAGGAGGTTCTTAGACAGGGACCCTGGGTCCACAAGATATGCTGTGCTCCTGGCTCTTCTTAATTGTGATGAAGTCCCTCTCTGCACTTCTGGGATTGACTCCCTTTAAGCCTAGCAAGATGGCAAAACTGACCAATCCTTTCATTGGGATTCCATACACCTTATTTGTAGGATTCTACCCCTGCAAGGGTTTCATGCACATAATTTGCAGTCATAACAGACTACCCAGTCCTGTTGATGGGTTCTGTAGCACCTTATTTGCATAATATCATTCAATAATTTTGTGAGAGTCACAAAGGTCATGGTTAGAAGGGCCATATTAACATAATTTACTACACCACAATATGTTCATATTTGAAAGTCTGTGTGTATGTGTGTGCATGTTCATGTGCACCTAATGAGAGAAATGGTTGAACCACAATCTGGCAGGCATATTTAGAGACTCAAACACAAGATAGGAAGTTTTTCTTGGCTCTCCAGATGTCTTTGTATCTCAAAAAGTGCTGATTCTATTAAATACAAAGTTTTCCATTCTCAAGTCCTACCAACCATTTGCCTTGGGATCAAAAACAAGAATAGTTTAAAGGGTGGTAGCCTTAGAAAAATCAAATATTTAAAATACAGCAAACTTTGTTTGTTTTAAGTACAGTAAATTAAATATGGTGTTAAGGGAGTCTAATTGGCGGTTGCATTTATTCAAAAGTCTTGGCCCTTTTTATCCCTGTGGAAAACTATAATCCTCATTCTGGAGTACTCTGTAATCTGTCACTAGGGGGTTCTGACACTCAGTGGGGAGCAGTTTAAATGCTTGGGTGCGCCAGTAGGAGCAGTCTCATGCCCACAAGCGCTGCTAAGGGCCTCATGTGAATAAATCCTTTTAGCTCCTGAGGAAACAAGAACTCATTTACAAAAATAAAAGCAAGAGATATTTTGCAAGGAGTGGGAGGAAATCCACCCAAGACAATACAATGAGCTCCAGCCAGGGGTAAGAGGATCCAGCACAAGCCTGGCAGGATCCTCTGCTTCTCCAAGTCTCTGTTTCATCATCAATAAACTGGGCTCATGATCCCAATCCATTCTGTCAATATACTTCATTTTTTTTTTAATTGTCTGGACAAGTCAATAGATAGAATATGACCTATCTAATACAACAGAGTCCCCACTACTCCCTCATGCCATGCCTAGCCTAACTTTTCTCCTGTACGTTATCTGCCTAGTGCTTCTAGGCATGTGACTTTAAAACCAAAAACCTACAGTAGCTGAGCACTAACTACGTGCCCAGCATTTCTAGGTATTTGTATAGATTGCCTCACTTGATATTCACAGGAATTCTCTGAGAAGGGTACATTTTATGACAAAACCCCTCAGCTCAAGGACTTTGAATAACTTGCTCAAATTTATAAAGCTAGAAGTTGAGACAAAATCCAAATCTAGGCAGTTAGCCTATACTGTTAACCATTGTATTCTGTTATCCATAAAACATCTAAGGATGTAAGAATAAGCATTAGAGATGGAAAGATGAAAGAATTTGGAAAGTTAAAAGAAGTCTGAATCCAAATTTAGTCTCCATTCTCAACCACTTGCATGCCTCATGAGGTTCTTACGATGTTTAATGAAGTAAAGCATGTAGACACTCAACACATGAACTTTCAAAAAATTGTCGCTGTTATGCCCAAAATATTCCTGAAATATGAAGCCAGAAATTACGGTTGAATGAATAACATATTAGAATAACATATTAGAATAACATATTACTGGCCGCAAGGAGTGGTCTGAAGCTGAAGTTTCCTTCGTAAGCTGATCGTTGGCTGTGTTGGTCATCTAGTTCTGTTCTAACAGAAATATCTCAAGTAGATGGCTTTTACAAAGGGAAGTTTTATTCTTTTATAGTCCCGTAGGCTGGACATCCAAATTCAGGGCACTGGCTCTAGAGGAAGGGCTCCTCTCTGTGTTAGCTCTGGAGGAAAGTCCTTGAGATGCATCTGTCTTCACTTGGTCTGGGAGCATCTCAGGGCAAGAACCTCAGATCCCAAGGACACACTCTTTTTCTGGTACTGCTTTCTCGGTGGTATCAGGTCCCCATGTCTCCCTGCTTGCTTCTCTATTTTGTGTCTGAAAAGAGGTTGTCTTAATAGATTATTCAATCTTATAGACCTCATCAACATAACTGCTGCTCATCTGTCTTATTAAATCATAGTGATAGAATTTACAACACATATGAAAACCTCATCAAATGATGGACAGTTATACAATACTGAGACTTATGATCTAGCTAAATTACAACATACATTTGGGGGGAACATAACTCATTCTTTGACACTGGCACATTCTATAATGTTCTTTGCTCTGTTTTCTCTTACATAAGAGGAAATATCCCTAACTCAGTTGTTCTTTTTATATTACTGTCACTATTGTGATCAAGTGAAAGTACACAATCCAAATCAATTTTGCATGACTGCCTGTCTACAGCAGCTCTGCTCTCCTTGCCCCACAACAGCACGCCCCTACTTTTCATTTTATACTTGTCATATTCTGCTAACAAACTCCTGCCCCCTCCTCTCCACCTACTTCTCTCTCATCTAGAAGGAGACTGGTAAGACTGCATCCTATACATGCATAGAACCATAAAGTACACCCACCATATGGTCACACTGTGTCCCTGAATCTAGTCCATTTCTGTCCAAAGAGTTGACCTCAGTAGTGTTTTCTAGGCAAGGGCAGCAGCCGGTCTCGGGGCCATGCTCCCAGGGGATTCCTAAATTTTAGTAGAGTTCTTGAGCTGCACCCCTCTTTTTCTCATGTTGCCACAGGGACTCAACATTGTGGGCCCCAACGCAGTTGTTCTTTATGGATGATAATTTCTCCCCTGTAGGAACTTGGCAGTGAGTGGAAACAGTTTTGATTTTTACAGCTAAAGCAGGAGTTGCAACTGGCTTCTAGTAGGCAGAGGCCAAGGATGCTGTTGACAGTCCCGCACTAAGAGAGCAGCCCACCACAGCGTAGTATTATCTGACCAAAGATGTCCACAGTGCTGGAGTTGAGAAATCTCGCTCCAGATTTCTGTGAAAGTCATCTAAAAAACTTGACTTCTATCTAGCTGAGTAGTTTTTGTTTTTATTAGGTGTTAGTTGCCTTCAAGTTAATTCTGACTCATGGCAATGCCAGGTGAACAGAGTAGAACTGCTCCATAGAATGTTCAAGGCTGGGATCTTTCAGAAGCAGAACACTAGGTCTGCTGTCTGAAATACCTCTGGGCAGGTTTTAACTGCCAACCTTCCAGCTAGTAGTCAAACACTTAACTGTTCACATCACCTGGGGTTCCTTGGTTGAGAAGGGCAGATGTTTAGATGGGGGGAAAAAAAAACACAACTCTTTCTGTGTGTAAGTTTCTGTGTTCTCCTTGTTGTACCCAGCCTGCATCGGGCTGGAGCCCACTAGGTCACTGCTTCCAAAGAGGGAAATGTTACCAACCATAAGACACATTCTGTGTGTTCTGAAGGAAGGCTAGATCCCTGGGTGAACCAGCCTTCTCCATCTCCCAGCCAGCAGAAATCTGAAGAAGGTAGGCTCTTCTTCTTTTGAAACAATCAACATAATGACCAAATCTTCTCTGAGCCTATGTCCACATTACCCGTTTTACAAAGGGCACTGAGCTAGGTACACAGGGAAATCACAAGGCATGGGAGTGATGGCTAATACAACATAACTTCCAAACATGATGCAGACATCGTTGACCTGATTCACTCATCTGGCTTCTATCTTGTATATCAAAACTTCATTATTCATATCCAGAAAGACCATTATTTTCTAGGTACTCTTTCTTCCACTTCAGAGATGGAAATTTCCAGGCTAGTTGTTGATTCTCTTCTTTACTGTGTTTTCCTGATTTAAGAGCCCTATAAAGTAACTAATATTACACTGGTCTTTTGAGATGAAGAGCCAGAGTGCTGAAAACCAGAGAAACAGGTAGTTTATTCTGTAACCCATATGAAGACCAATCTCCAGTCTCTTTCATCAGTTGACAGATTTGATTCACAAAATATTTCATTAAAATAAAACAAAACAAACTTAATTCCAGTAGCATCATAGAGCAGTTTAAAATGCAATAGCCATAAGTTGGTTAACCAGAAGAAAGATTTTATATTTTATTCTAGTACCATAAGCCTTAAAATGTCCCTGGTAAAAAAAAACATTAAAGTACTATTATGGACATAAAAGAGATTCTGTTAAAGTGGTATCCTGTTGTTTCATATTTACTCTTTCATTGTGTAGCATTTGAAATCAGTTTTACCTTCTAGAGTTTAAACAGTTTTCTCTCTAATTGGTAACAGGGTACAATCTGACTCTGAAAGCAGGAAGGTGATAGCTGAAAGACAGTGTGAGGTCACCTGATCCAACTCTGTGATTTTATAGATGAGGAAAACAGAGGCTTACATAAAAATGGTGTGCTGTTCTAAGAGGTCACACAGATTCTGAGGAATCTATCCTGAGTTTTAGGCAAGAATTCATTCTTCCCTACCAAGCTGCCTCCAACAGAAGAAATTCAAAGTGTTTCTAGTCACCTTCTTAGTGTAACTGACTTCTCATCACATTTTCATTGGCTTGTTCTTAGACTTTAAGATAGAACATTTACATAATATGTTAAGCCCCAGGATGCTGTTGATGGTAAGAAGAAATCAGGGTAGGCTCATTCATCCAGCTGTCCATTATTCACTGAGCTGTCTATTATAGTCTACCTATAATGTTCTAGTAATTGTGTAGAACAAAGGGATATAAAAACTCGTAAAACCAACAAAGTTCCTATTCTCACAGAGCTTATATTCTACTGGAAGACACAAATAAAATAATCATAACATGTATGTGTGGAGTTTAATAAAAGGTGTGAAGAAATAAAAGGAGGATGTGCTAGAGATTATAAAATGTGGGGACCTTGAGGGGTAGAGTGACAGAATTGTTTTTCAGTGAAGTCCCAAGAGATTGCCTCAAGGTACAATACAATCTTGCAGACTGAGTTTTGCCTCACTGACACAAACATCTCCCATCTTCTCTCATTAACATCCTAGAAGTGGGGTTTAAAACACAGAGGGAAATCACACAACATCAGGGATCATGACCCAGCCAAACTAATACACACTTGGAGATGACACAATTCAGTACATGATAGAATGGTACACAGTGAGTGAGAGAAAGCTGCTTGCCTTTTGAGAGAGAAACAGGGGCCTTACAAGGATTGGTAAGGACTTCTGATTCTAAGTTAATATGATCTATGTAAACTGCCACCACAACTCCATAGAATAAATATAAAGGTTATCCGTGACACCAGCAAAAATTGTGGAATAAGGACCTACCAAGATCTTCTCCTCCATAAAAACAACAAAGACACAGGCAAAAATTATTAAAATGAATTTTTGCAGAATTCTGGAAGTTAAGCATCTGAAACAATATAAGGAACACTTAAGCAAGAAAAACAGATGAATATTAATAAGAACAGTGAATTTTATGATATTTTAATTTGCCTTATTTCTCTTCCACTACTCTCTAAATCTGTAGTAGCCTTGAAAATCAACAGACTGCAATAATGGTGAAAACCAGCAACGTTGCAGCCCCTGCAAGGGAAGAATGAGGTCAAGCCCTTTAAAAACCTCATTGCTAGAGAAGTATGATCACTTGACCTCTGTGATGATTTCATGGAAGTCCCCACTCACTGTCTTTATTTAACTTGACTAAGAGCTCACCCAGTGAGACAAGTCTTTCCCTAAGATTGTTAAAAATGATCAGAGGTGGTAGTTTAACATCACTGCAGCCCAAGGTGGTGGACAAATTTGGGGCAAACAATAGACTTACTCAAAAAGCTTCAAAGGAAATGTTGGGAATGAGATGTCTATAGGGGACTTTCAAAATTTCTAACAAATTTCTCAGAAATTAGAAGGCTGTGTGTGTGTGTGTGTAGGCCTGAGGGAGGGACTAGGGCTGTGCACAGATTCAGGAAAGAATTGAGAGAGCTCTAATCTCTCATTTCTACTAGTCATGAAAAAGGCCTAAAATTCGTAGAAGAAAACATAGGTGTAAGTCTTCATGATCTTAGATCAGGCAACAGTTTCTTACATACGACTCCAAAAACAACAACAACAACAACAAAACTAGAAGCACTGACCATCACTAATATTGAAAAAAATAAAACAAGGGGAGAAAAAATTTCGGAGCTTTAAAGAATACTATCAAGTACAGGAAAAGACAATCCACAGACAATAATTTTACCATGTATCTGATAAACAACTAATGATGTGAATTCATAACAAACTGTTACATTCAACCATATAAAGACAAATAAGCCAATTTAAAAGCAAATTTTTAGCTATACATATATATATATATATATATATATATATATATATATCGGATCCGACTCGACGGCACTTGGCTTTTGGCTGGCCAGTAAGCATATGAAAAGATACTCAACATCATTAGTCATCAGAGAAATTCAAATCAAAACCACAATGAGACAATACTACACTCCCACTAGAATGGCTGTAATTAAGAAACAAAACAAAACAAAAAATCAGACAATAACAAGTGTTGACAAGAATGTGGAGAAATTTGAATGCTGATATGTTGCTAGTGGAAATAGAAATAGAATAGCCACTTTGAAAAATGGTTTGGCAGTTTCTATAAGATTTTATAAAGTGACCATATGACTGAGCAATTTCACTGCCAGGTATCTGTCAAGAGAGTTGGTGAGTGGTGTCTGGGGTCTTAAAAGCTACCAAGCTGCCATCCAAGGGCACAGCAAATGGTCCCAACTCAGCAGGAAAGGATGCTCACCGAGGACCAAAATGACATGGGGTAAAGACAACCCAGAAGACAGAGAGACCCACATGAGTGGGTGCCTACATTGGCTTGGGACCAGAAGAACTTGATGGTGCCTGGCCACGACCAGTGATAGCCGCGATGGAGCTCACTAAGTCAAGTCTCACTGGCAACACAAGAATAAAAAGGGGTGCACCCTGAGATCTCTACTAAAAGACCGAAATTAATGGCCCAGCAGTTAATGAGTTCCTCTGGGAGCATGGTCCCTGGCCCTGATGCTGCCCTTGCCCATAAATCATAATGAAGGTCCACTCTTCAGACACAAATGGATTGGACTTGGCGAAGCAGAGTGACCACATATTGGATGCACTTTATGGTTCTATGCATCTATAGGATATCATTCTGCTGACTTCTGACTGGAGGAAGGAGAGTGGGTGGAGAGGATGGGAAAGGAGACTGCTGGGAGGATGAGACATGTATGGAGCAGAGAGGAATAGTGTGCTGTCACTGGACAGGGAGAGCAGTGGAAGCTGCATATAGGTGGGCATGTAAATTTACACAGGAATGTACATTTTCATTCAGTCATAATAAAAAAATAATAAAAAAGAGAGTTGAAAACATATGTCTACATTAAAATCTATACATGAATATTCGTAGCAACATTTTTTATAATAGCCCCAAACAGAAACAACTCAAATGTCCATCAAATGTGAGTGGATAAACAACAAAATATGGTATACTCACACAACAGAATATTATTTATTTGTAAAAATACAATGAAATACTGATGCATACTAAAACATGTATGAATCTTGAAAACGTCATGCTAAATGAAAGATATAAGACACAAAGGACACATATTATATTATTTCATCTACATTAAATGTCCAGAACAGGTATATCCAGGGATGGATTACACAAAACCATGGTACATATTTGATGTGGTGAAACCCATAGGAAATTGTGTAATACAGATCAGTAAGTAAACAAAAGTAAGCCTGTTAGTGTATGTATACTTGATTGTTATTGGGTGTCATGGAGCCTATTCCAACTCACAGTGAACTCATTGAAAACAGAACCAAACACTGCCTGGTCTTGGCCCTTTCACACAATTATTGCTATGTCTGAGGCCACTGTTGTAGCCACTATGTCAATATGTCTCATTGAGTGAAGGTCTTCTTCTTTTTCACTGACTCTCTACTTCTCTAGGAATGATATTCTTCTCCAGGGATTGGTCCTTCCTGAGAACATGTCCAAAGTATATAGATGAAATCTTGCCGTCCTTGCTTCCGAGGGTAACTCTATCTGCTTGTCTTTCAAGTCACATTTGTTTGTTCTTTTGTCAGTTCATAATCATCAGTATTCTTTGCCAACTCCATAATTCAAGGAAATCAATTCTAGTCTTCCTTACTTATCATCTGGACTTTCACATGCATATGAGCTGATTGAAAATATCATGGCTTGGGTTATACACACCTTAGTCCTCAAAGTGTCATCTTGGCTTTTTATCACTTTGAAGAGGTCAGCTGCAGCAGATTTGCCCAGTGCAATGCATCTTTTGATTTCTTAACTTCTGCTTTCATGGATCTTGATTGTGTATCCAAGTAAAATGAAATCCTTGACAACTTCAATCTTTTTTCCATTTATCACGGTGTTGCTTGTTGGTCTAGCTGTGAGGATTTTTGTTTTCTTTAGGGTCGCCATGAGTCGGATCCGACTCGACAACACTTGGCATGTTGAGACACATAATGTAGGCTGACGGCTGTAGTCTTTGATCTTCACTGGCAAGTGCTTCAAGCTCTCTTTGCTTTCAGCAAGCAAGAGTATGTCACCTCCATATCACTGATTGTTCTTCCTGCCGCCTGTTGTTCTTCCTGTTGTGTTCTTCATAGACTCCAGCTTCTTGGGTTGTTTGCTCAGCATAGAGACTGAATAAGTATGGTGGGAGGAACCCTGATGCACATCATTCCTGATTTTAAACTGTGTAATATTCTTTTGTTTCATTTGAACAATCAATTCTTAGTCTATATATCAGTTCCTCAGGAGCAGAATGAAGTGTTCTGGAATTCCCTTTCTTCACAATGTTATCCATAATTTATTACAATCCACATGTTCAAATACGTTTCCATAGTCAATAAAACACAGGTTAATATCTTTCTGGCATTCTCTACTTTCAGCCAGGTTCCATCTGACATCATCAATGATATCCTTCATTTTGTGTCCTCTTCTGAATTTGGCTTGAATTTCTGGCAATTCCCTGTCAGTGTACTGCTGCAACCATTTTTAATTATCTTCAGAAAAATTTGACCTGCATGTGATATTTCGTGTACTTACCTTGCTTACTGGTTAATCTGCCCTTGGGTGAAGCTTTTGATTAGTGACTCCCTGGTATTGAGGGTGGAATGGCAAGCAGCTACTGATCGGTTTCCTTTGGGGGGTGATATAAGCTCTGAAATTAAATTGTGGTGTTATTTTGCTACTTCTTGAATATGCTAAAAACTACTACATTGCCGCCAAAGCCACACTTTCAAAAATTCAAGTGTATAGTATGTGAATTATGTCTTATTCAAAATAAAAAGCAATTTGTAATGTAGGAGTTTTTCTCTTATCAGATCTAGAAAACGATACTGGCTAACAAACTCACTGAAATGGACTGATTATTCATAGAACAAAATAGTGTGAAGATAGACAAATCTGGGTTAAACAGTTTGTAACTGAGGAAGAATTTGGCCATATAATCAAACTATTATGGGAACAAGAATATACTGGGTTCTATTTAGCTCAGCTGCCATTAAGCCATGTTAATAGATGTGAATTTTTTGTACTAATTCTAATTGATTTCAAGTGGCTACCTAGGCCATTGCGTGGAAAAGAATTCTCAGTCCAGGTTTAATAGGAAATCAGGGATGACAGTGCTGGGATAGTTGTGGCACATATACTGTAATGTTAGTGCTTCTGCAAGACATTTTGTGACCTGATCTTTGGTAAATAGATGATCACATAGATTGATGTGCCAAGTTTTCTTTAACATTATTGTCATTGTTAGGTGTCATCGAGTTGATTCCAACTCGTTGCAACCCTGTAGGACAGAGTAGAACTGCCCTGTAGGTTTTCCAAGGAGTAGCTGGTGGATTTGAACTGTCAGCCTTTTGGATAGCAGCCAAGCTCTTAACCACTATGCCATGTGGTCTCCAACGTGTTCTTTAATACAGCTTTTAAAATTTTGTAATGATATGATCTTATGATCCAATTGCCATATCTTTCAAAAATATGATTTATACATTTTTTTTAAAGGGATTTAAAAATAAGCAACGTCAGTAGCAAGCCTGCACAGTCTGATATATCTGAGCTGGAGAAATATATAAATAGCTGCGGTCGATGATCTTGCCTTGTTCTTTGCTAAATACAGTGCTTCTAAGTGCTAGCATTTAATTATGCACTGTACTTGGATAAAAATGGGCATCAGCGAAGATTAGCTTGTAAGATGGATATGTTGGGTCCTAAATATGGTTTAAATCTTTGCTACTGCAATTGGAGAACCAACAATCCACAGATGAATGCTCATTTCTTACGCATGTGCATTGGGATATATTTACTCTTGTATTATTTGAAGACACATGCACACACAATCAGTGTAGACCTTAACACATGACAAGGTAACTGTCACAGTCTTCTAAGAGGTCTCTGACTCCAATCAAATTATCCCACGAATCACTCCATTCATACTCTCTTACTAGAGACCTTGTGAAGCCTGCCAATTGCTTAGAACAATAACTTCTAAACTTTCTTTTTCTTTAATGTATAGGTCAGATGATATTCAAATGGGTCACACACTCCCATCAGAGTTTTGTAGCAAATGCACAAATTTTCACGGAGCTGTATTTAGATACAAGTCTCTTCCTACAATGAAAGAATGATGATGATACTAACAATGGCAATCGCTAACATCTGGGGTCGTTATGAGTCAGAATCAACTAGACAGCAGTGAGTTCAGTTTTGGGTTTGGTTTGTATAACACTGCTGTGGGCTGGAAGCTACTATTTCCTAGCCCCCCAGCCCCTTCCTCCCTTCCCCGTGTTTTGTACCTCTCTGTTTGGGCCTTGAAACTATTTACAGAATAATAAGAACTATTCCTTGAAGGTATTAGCCGAGACTATGCTGTCTGTAAGACAACAGGCCCAAAGCTAGAGCTATTTTCTTGAAACTGTTTTCAGGTTAATGGCTCAGGTTAAAACTATTTGCATGTCCCTGTCTGTTGTTTGAAGACAGAAACTTCCATTCACTCTGTAACCAATCAAAATACACAGATTGTGATCACTTTTGGCGATGTCCGGCTCTGTTGACTTCCTACCTGTAAAGCCTATACATAAAGCTTGTGTTAGTAGACCAGTGTCTGTGATTCTCTGTTAGAGACCACGGTCCCACCTGGCCCCAACTTTATCTTGTGTGATGTGTTTATTTGTTCTTGTGTGATTGACCTGTTTTCATGCATGGGTGAGATTTCTCATCCTTTCACCTGTCTACTGTGGCCTTGGACCCTATCCAGGGCTAACTGCTGGAATGTCAGATGTGACATACTAGTATGTATCAGACATATTGTAAAAACTTTGTTATACAGTAACTCATTTAATTCATAACATCCCTGTTAAATATTATTTCAAGTACTAAGGTTGAATTGAGGCACAGAGAAGTTAAGGACACAAAGATGTCCATGATCACACATCTAATAAGCAGCAGATTCAAGATTTAAATCTAAGCTGATTACTCAGGTAGCCATGTTAATAACCATCAGACTATACTGCCTCTTAGGATACATTCTAACAAGAGGCCTGTTACCATGGGAATGACTGTAAACCCAGCTTGGTGCATAAAAAAGGAAATCACTTATAAGCTATGATAATTTATCTATTGGCAGCAAGAATTACTCAAGATGGAATTCTCAAATTACCTTACAGAAGACAGTGACCCCACTGTGTCTCAAAACTGAGACTGAGAAGCCAGGGCCTCCAACTTCAACTCCTGCATCCCTGCCCTGAAAGTCCAAGTACTTACCTAACCAATCTTTCTTCTTTTGTAGGGTACTTACAACCCCCTACTGTCACTTGTGTCAACGAGCCCTCTGATTTCAATGAGTCGATTGTCTTCTTGCCACCCACCATGTTCTTGATTAGATCCATTTATTCTAGAGATCTTACCCACAATCAGCTTACTGAATTTACTATAGAATATGCACTGATCTGACTATTGTATAATAATCTTTGCCCATTCCACATACAAAAGGAACATCACATCCATCTAAGAAGGCAGAAATTATGTATTGTTTCCTCTGCCCTTAAAGTCAACTTCCCCTTTAGAGTTACCCGCTCCTCCCTCCTTGATCCCTCCTTTCATAAGCCTTTACCCAAAGGGCCACTAGCCTGAGGGGTGTTGCATGAGATCTATCTGGGCATGACAAAATGTTCCTAGTCACAGTGGCTTAGGGATATGACCATGATCTAAGTCAGACTAGTTGCTATTCTTTCCCGAGATTAATTTAACTGAAACAGTCTGGCAGGGTAGAAATTTCTTCGGTCAGTGATCACACATATCTGAATATAAACGGCCCATAGAAATAATCACAACTTTCAGGGGATAGCATATATGAGAGTGAGGATAAATTCAAGAATAAAAAAGAGGGGAAAAAAAACAGAAAGGACTCATGTGACATATAAGGCCCTGTCCCCTTGTTGTTTCTAAGGCTGGATTCTCCTCTTCCTTTCTGGAAATTTGATAATAAGAGACAACACATTCCCCCCTTTTATGTATAAGCTTTCTGAGTTTGGATTTTTGTCACTTTCAGCAAGGAGATTTAACTAACAAGGATTGACACTAAAAGGGCCACTGACATAAGGGAAAAGTCCTTTAATGGAGTAAAAAAAAAAGAAAACGGGGGCTTTCAAAGGAAAATTGAAAGGAAAAAAGAGTGTCTGATGAGAACAGACTATTGGCAGCAACTATCTTTAAATGCCAAACAAACTAGGTATTAGTTATCTATTGATATGTAACAGATTACTCCCCAAATCACTGCCTTCAAATAATCAATATGTGTTACCTGACATAGGTTCTGACTTTCAGAAACTTGTGAGTAGTAATCCTTGGATGTTTCTGGCTCAGAGTTGGGGCTGCAGTTATCTGAAGGCTTGGCTGGCAATGGAGGTTCTGCATTCACATGGCTATTGGCAGGAAGACACAGTCCTCTGTGCAGACATCTCCATGAAATTTCTTGAGTGGAAGCTGGCTTCCCGCAAAGGGAGTGATCCAAGAAAGCAAGATGGAAATGGCAAGACTGCTAAGACTTGGAGCCTCAGTGGTGCAGTGCTTAAGAAATTGGCTACTAACTTGAAAGTCAGCAGTTCAAATCTACCAGCTGTTCCTTGGAAACCCTATGAAGGAATTCTATTCTGTCCTACAGGCTTACTGTGAGTCAGAACTGACTCAACGGCAATGAGTTTATTATGACCTAGCCTTGCAAGGCACATTCTGTCATTTCCTTAATATTCTGTTGATTGTACAAATTAGGTTTATTTAGTGTGGCAGGTGACTATATGAGGACATAAAGAGCAGGAGGCAGTGACCTTTGGGACAATCTTGGAAGCTGACTACAACAAGCTATCACTTAGAATAAATCTTTAACATTTTTCATTTGGATCTAGAGGAGTAATAGAATCCAATGGAAAATTCCAGTAGGTTCTGACTCCATATGCGGGAAATCAGCAATGTACAAGACTGACGTAGCAAAAATGTTACATCTATATATATGTTCCCTAACCTTGGCTTAACATTGAAGAAAATAAATAGAGAACCGATCATTATTTTCAAGTGATATTAAGTAAAGGATTTTAATATTGTGTGAATTGTAGAAGTAGGGTGTATAGCTACAATGACTTGTATGCTCCCTTTTATGCCTAAAATTTAATTTTACAACAACATTTTAATTCACAGTTCTGTCCTTCTCCATGTATCTCTTAAAACAGCTTTCAGCAGATGTTGTGATACCCTGTGCATATCCTTTTGTTCTGCCCGGGTGTTACTGAAAATGATTCCATATATGATTTCTGAAGTTGCTTTCTGGTTAGGAAAAACCCTCAACCAATGAGGCATCATTTCTATCACCAAAACTATATTTTTAAACTACTGACTCTTTTTCTTTGTTTCCAATTTTTGTATTCCAATATCCAGTAATTACCAATGCATTCTGATTGTATTTTTCATAATTGCAGACAGCAAGATTGAGTAAAAGTGTTCATTTTCTTCATCTTTGGCCTCAGTGGTTTCATGAACCAACCAACTACTACATGGACTATTTGAAGAAGTATGGGCATCAGGATTGAAAGAAGACTAATTAATAACTTGCATTATAGAGATGACATAGCTTGCTGACAGTGAAGAGAGTTAAAGCACTTACTGATGGATATCAAGGACTACCGCATTCATCTCAACATAAAGAAAACAAAAATCCTCACAGCTGAACCAATAAGCAACATCATGATAAATGCAGATAAGATTGAAGTTGTCAAAACCAAAAGAAGCAAACTTGTTGCTGTGGAGTTGATTCCAACTCACAATGACCTTATAGGACAGAGTAGAACTGTCCCATAGGGTTTCCAAGGTGCACCCATTAGATTTGAACTGCTGACCTTTCATGTGGCAGCCACAGCTCTTAACCACTATGCCACTAATTGCCAAGGGTTTCGTTTTACTTGGATGCACAATCAATGCCCATGATAGCAGCAGTCAAGAAATCAGACGATGTATCACATCAGGCAAATCAGCTGAAAAAAAAAAAAAACTCTTTAAGGTGTTAAAAAGCAAAAATATCACCTTGAAGGTTAAGGTGCTCCTACCAAAGCTTGATGTTTTTAGTTGCCTCATATGCTTATGAAAGCTGGACGGTGTGAATAAGGAAAATCAAAGAAGATTTGCTACCTTTGAGTTATGGCATTGCTGAAGCACATTTAATATTGAATATATCCAATACTGTATACAGCATGGACTAATAAAAGAACTAACACTTGTGTGTTGGAAGAGGTATATTTAGAATGCTCTGCAGAGGCAAGGTTGACAAAACTTCCTCTTAAATGCTTTGGATGCGGTATCAGGAGGGAACAGTCCCTAGAGAAGGGTATCATTTTGGTAAAGAAGAAGATGAGTGAAAGAGAGGAAGACCCTAAATGAAATGGGTTGACACAGTGGCTGCAACAATAGATTCATGCATAAGCAACAATTACAGGGCTCGCCGAGGACTCTGTTTTGCGTTTCATCTTTCATTCTGTTGTACACAGGGTTGCTTAATAGAATCTAACAACAATAATGAAGGACAGGAGACAGAGGGCAATTACCCCAGCTGTCTTGCCTCACTGGAGGGATAACTCTGACCGTGATCCACACAAGACTTTCGAGAGGCTCCCAGGATCATACCTTATTTGCCCACAATGGGAACCCTAACATTAATACATCAATTACTGGCTTCTATCCCTTCCCAAACTTTCTCCCCAACTTCCTTACAGTGCTTCTCAGAATCACAAAATTAAACTCTGCTTCCAAATGTCTCTCTGAGTTCTCTTTTTAGGGAAACACAAACTAATAATGCACCTCTATTCCAAATCTTAAAACTGAGCCTTCTGTTGCACATTATTGTTAGCTGTCATGGAGCTGGCCCCTGACCTGTAACAACCCCATTCACAACAGGACAAAAAAACTGCCTAAGTCCTATACTGTCTCCAAAATCACTTGTGACTGGACCATCATGATTCACTGAGTTTTTATTGGCTGATGTTCGGGAGTAGATTGTTAGGGCTTTTTTTCTTAGTCTGCCTTCATTGTAAGCTCCACTGAAACCTGTTTAACATCAGAGCAACCCACAAACCTCAATAACAGGTGATAGCTGTGCATGAGGCTAGGTCAGATACAAATGCACCAGATGTGATAAACCTCTGTTCTTGACTACCATGTTATATTCTTTTTGTGTCCTCATACCCCAATTCAAAAGTAGACCAGAGAAGAAATGCCATCACTGGTAGCTTTGAAGGCGCATGCTAGCGCTAGGCTAGGATCAGAAGGCCTGGCAGCTGCCAGTTCTGCTGGTCTCTAGCCTTGTGATCTTAGGCAAGTCACTTAACCTCCATAGGCATGAGTTTTTATCTACATATAGATAAATATTGACTTAAATCAGTGATTCATAAACATTTCAAGTCCCTGAAAAACACAGAGGAACATTTTTTACTCTCTTCCTGGAGAAAAACTAATATAACCAAAGTTTACACATAATAAATGAATCTCTGCATAAAGTCTAGTTATTAATGAGGCCACTGAAGCCTGTCCATGGTTGAGCTGGATGAACCCCAAGTTATAGTCTCTTGGTCTAGTTATTCTTCAATTTCTCAATAAATTTCAATTTGTCACGACTCAGTGAGTAATTAGTAAAGAAATAATGGCTTCTTCTAGGCTGAGATTTCTGAATAAAGCAACTTTTCAGCTAAAATTCAGCAGCTTTATTAAATGTGACATTAGGTTCAACATCCAAACTACTGGAAATTCAGGCTTCATTGTCTCTGATAGTGTGGCTGCCTTAGAAAAAACATGAAGTCAGCAGCTGCAGAGAGACGTAAGCAAGAGTATCTCTCAGGCCAAATCCATACCAACAGTGTTTTTCTTAAGTTGATGGACTACTTCCAGAAAACATATGATTTCCTAAAATAAACTTCTTCACTCGGCCAACCTGCTTAAAGGGAAGAGCAGGGCAAAAAACTCAATCCTACTTCTCAGGAGTAGAACTATCTCTGGACCACTTTGGTAGAATCCTGCTGAAGTCTTTGCTCTACTGTTGTGAAGAAAAATGATCTTAAATCAAGGCCTAGAATAGTATAGGAGAGAAAGATGGTTCATGCCTGACAAGACACCCTATCTTGAGTCTCATGTGTCTTTCTTGGTAGCTTTGCTTGTCTAGGAAAAGTAGTTTTAAATGAGTGCATCAGAATTGCAGAATTTATTGTATGAGTCTCTGGAAGGAGTCATAAGCAAATGCTCTGGGCCACTCAAACTCTCAACTGAAAAAATAAAAGCCAGTTTCTTTTTCATTTTTAGGCTTTTTCATTTTAGGCTCCCTTCCCTTCTCATGGCCTACAGAAGAAAGACCAATCCAGAGCCTTAGGGAATGATTTGTGGAGGTTCAGTGGATGAAAACCAAGTTGCAGAAGTTTAGAAAGTTGTCTGGCAGTAGGAATTCAGCCACGGATCCTTGCTTTTCAAGAAGACTTGAATACCATGGACTCTTGCTTTTCAAGAAGGCTTTCTTTCATTTAGCTTAGGTAATGTCTAAATGTTCTGTCTGGTTTACATGAAAGCAAAACAAGCTTGCATTAAGGCCAAACAAAGATGTGGCAATAATTGTTACTAACCAGTTGTTTTCTAAGAACTGGCTGATCTCTGCTAAGAGACAGGCATTTCCATGAAGCACAGGGTTAAACTTTCAAAATAGCCAGCTGTCAATTTGTTTGGCAAAGTGCTTCAGCAGTGGACAGTATACATAACATTAGAATAACACAGAGGTTCTGAACATGAATTCAGAGCCCAGTAAAAAGGGAATCAAATGGTCAGTTTTATATATACCAACTATGTGATCTTGGCTGAGTTACCTAACATTCATAATCCTAAGTTTCCTCACCCAGGGACACATTTTGCCCTGCAAGGCTGGGGCAAGATTAAATGAAATAATACATATATAACACTCTTAGTGTAGTGGCCGGAGTAAAACTAGCTCTTAAATACGAAATGTTATTTTCAACTATTTTAACATGCAGTAAATTTTAATGGTAATATAGATACATATATATTACTATGAAACAAAACAAAACCCCTTGCCACTGAGTCAATTCTGACTTGCAGCAATCCCACAGAACAGAACAGGAGTGCTCTGCAGAGTTACCAAGGAGCATCTAGTGGATCTGAGCTGCCAATCTTTCTATTAACAGCTGTAGCTCTTAACCGTGACAGCACTGGAGCTTCCATATATTAATATAAGTAAATGACATTCCCAAGAAAGAGATGCAGCAAAGTGCTTTTTGTTGTTGTTACTGGCAATTTTTTATTCTGGTTAAGTGAAAGTTTGCAGTCCAAGTCACTTTGCCGTATAAAACTCCAAGTACCTACCTCCCTACAAGTCTATCTGTTCTCCTCATCCTGTGGCAGCACATTCTTCTTTTCCACTCTCGACCTCCAGTAGCCACTCAACCAACGCTTGTCCCATCCTCTCTCCCCTCTCCTCTCCTCTCTAAAAAGAAACCTGTAGGACAGCCTCATACATGTATATATTAAACCATAAAGTACACACACCACCTGCATTGTTCTGTGTCCCCAAGTCTCGTCCATTCTGTCCGAAGTACTGGCTTCAGTACTGGTTTCAGCACTGGTTAGCAGCAAGTCTAAGGTTCATGTTCTCAGAGGACCCTAGAGGTTGTCGGACCATCAAGTGTAGTCTTTTAACCGAGTTCTATATCTGTATAACCCTTCCCCTCCTGCTACGTGAGGGACTCTACATTGTGTTCCCTCTCAGGGCTGTCTTTGGTGGTAGCTGGGCACCATCTTGTTCTGTTTTTCTGATGTAGTATACCAATCATACAGGTCCTTCTGTCTCCTGGGCTCTTTTTCCCTCATGTCTTCGATGATCTCAGATTTCATCTCTTCTGGGTAGGTTGAGGTCAACTGATATTCCTTACATGGCAGCTTGCTGGCCCTAAAGATCTCAGGCACCACACACCAATATGGGGTGCAGAACACTATTAGAAAAAGACTGCTTATGCCAATTGACCTCAATGTCCCCTGAAAACATGGTCCCCAGACCCGTATCCTCACCATTCAGTCCTGTGAAATGTTGGGTTGAATTTAGAAAACCTTTTTAGTTTATGGTGTAATCCAGTTATTCAGACCTGCCTTCTATTGTATGCCATTACTTCTTTCACCTAACTAAATTTCTCTCCTCTGTCCCCACACTTCTAGCAATCAATGATTGCATGTAAGTCTTTTCTTAAATCCTTATAATAGTTGTCTCATACAATATTTATCCTTTTGCAGCTGACTGATTTCACTCAGCATAATGTCTTCCAACAGAATCCAGATTATGTTTTATAAAATCATTGTTTTTTATCATTGCGTAGTGTTCCGTAGTGTATATATATCATCGTTTGTTTATTCATTCATCTGTTGATGGGCACTTAGTTTGATTCTATCATTTTGCTATTGTGGACACTGCAGCAATAAACATTCATGTGCATGTATCTGTTCATGTGTTCTGTAGGATATATTCCAAGTAGCGAGATTGCTGGATTATATGGTATTTCTATTTCCAGCTTTTTTAAGAACGCACCAAATTGTTTTCTAAAGAGGTTGTACCATTTTACATTCCCACCAGCAGTGTGGAAGAGTTCCAGTCTCTCTGCAGCCTTGCCAGTATTTGTTGTTTTGTGTTTTTTGGATTAGTGCCAACCTTGTTGGAGTGAGGTAATATTTCATTGTGGTTTTGATTTGGATTTCTCTGATGGATAACGATCATGAGCATTTCCACGTGTGTCTTTTGGTGGCCTGGATGTCTTTTTTTGGAGAAGTGTATGTCCATATCCTTTGCCCATTGTTTAATTATTCATCTTTTTCTTCTTGATATTTTCCAGTACCCTGTAGATTATGGAGATTAGACATCGATCAGACACATGGTTGCCAAATATTTTTCCCCGGTCTGTAGACAGTCTTTTTATTCTCTTGACAAAGTCTTTGGGGGAGGTGCTTTTTACCACTAGACAGGCAATTTAGGGATGAATGGAGGACATTCAGCTGTTCTGGACAATGCCTTAGCATGTTGTTTGTAGAGCAAGGACAAGCAGAAGACAAGAGTAGGTGTTGGCAAGTATGCTATTATGGCAAAGAAATACTCAGTAACATAGCCTAGGGTGGTTTAAATGAACCTCTGAACAATAAAGAGAGAATGAGACTAATACTTGAGTCCCTGAGTGCTGCAAAACAGAATGATTGAAGGTTTCAAATCTATCCAGCAGTGCCTCAGAAAAATCTGCTTTACCTTGCCTAAACTGTGCTCCCAAATCCCTAAGGAGCACAGTTCTACTCTAATAGATGGAGGTGACCCTGAGTTGGAGATGACCTGCTGGCTCCTACTTACTTGTTTATTTATTACAACAATATCAGGTACAGGTAATGCAGAACTACAGAATCTGGACTTGACAAAGAACATTAGGCTTATGTATGGGCCAGTAGATGCCTTCTAGCTAGGGAAATCCTGGGTAAGAACCAGGAAAGGGAGAACATTAACATGTTGCTGTGCGAAAATCATGTGTTTATGAGTTTCAGGGTAAGGCTTCTTGGTTGCACCCAATACTACTTTGTCTGTGAAATCTACTGTTCTGCACCCCTCTATCTAGAGTCACTGCTATTGGAAAAACCCCGGAGTTCGTGCCACCTGCCACTAAAGCCAATCTCTGGAACAGGAGCACAAGTGAGCAATCAAAGGTTTTATTTGTGTGCCAGCTACAAACCGGTGGGACAAAGTCTGCCCATCCCTCGTTAGAGTTGAGGAGTTTATAAAGGGATAGTTTCATGCAGGTGCAGGGGTGAGATTATCATGAAGAATGTGTCAGTGGTGGTCAGCAAGACGGTCTGCGTTTCAAGCAAAGCAGTCTGTATTTCACGGTCTTCCTTGGGAGTTCTTATCAAGGCAGGAGTGTCAATACCTGGCATTGTCTGTTCCACCTCAGTGATCTGAAAACCTCAAAAAAAAAAAAAAAACCCAAGTAGTTATCAGACCTGCCTTGACTGTTCTGTTGTTCTTGTCCAAGGACAATTTTAAGCCACATGTTTAAAGCATAAACCTTTTGAAACAGAGAAGGATGCTGTTTACTTAAGATGGAGTTCTGGTGCTAATATTATGCGTCTCATGGGGGGGCTGGGGTGATGGCTCTGAAATAGACCCTCTCAGGCCTCTAGCCTTAGTTTCTCCCTGTTGCTAGAAACACTGCTTTTCAGGCCTCCAGCTTCATTAGTTTGTCTCCCCTCTCTGCTTATGGGCCTTTTATACATCAGCATTCATCACTCGTCTCATCCCACTGGATTTAAACGTTTATTTACTCGAATATCTGCTGTCTTAGATGATGAATACTCCAATGACAAGATCAGGGATCATGCTTATTTTTTTTCACCTCCTTTCACCCTGTGGTGAGACAGGGATTCTGCCCTAGGTTTATGGCTGTGACTAGACACATGACATCTGACATTGGATTGATAAGATCAATACAAGTCTATTAGTCACATATGCATACAGCCTGGAGGATGGGAGACCTCGTGAGCCATGCAGGGTCAAGTTGGGATTGCACTGGAGAAGACAGTGGAAAACCAGGAGCTACGGAGGCAGGCAGGCTTTTTAGTACCAAGCGGGTAAGGTGGACACTTGTTCTTGCAGGCGGATGATTGGCTTGTTGCAAAAATTCCAACAGGCTGGCAAGGAACTGAAATGCATTACTCAGGAATATGCAGGAAGAGTTCCCTCAATAAGGATGGTTGTTTGGCTTGGGGAGGGGGAGGAACTTGTAGTTAGATAATTCAAGGTCCTCTTGATTTTACCAGATGTCAAGGCACCACATAATCCTAGACCTCAATTTCAAGACTTATACCCACTTCTCTCCCTTCAGATTCCTAAAAACTGCCATTATAACTGGGACCCAATAAACACTTCAGTATACACATTATCTCCATGTTCACTGAACAAATAGCATAAATGACACTGATGATGGTGATGATTCTGACAGTAGCAACATCATTACACCAGTCATTACTGTCACCACCATTTACAGAGGACTCCCCAGACACCAGGCACTGTGCTCATCTTTTAATGCTCATCACTTCAATCCTTGCAACTGCTCTTGGGTGTCAATGTAGGCATTACTAGCTTCATTTTATAGGGAACAACTAGAGACTTAGAAAAGAAATGATTGGCCCATGTCATATGGCCAGTAAGTAGTAGACTTGAAATTTGGATTCAGGTCTTTATGACTCCAAAGCCCAATATTTCTCTAACTTTTACTTACCATTATTATTATTATTCCCATGTCATGAATGAATGATGTGAGAGAAAGAAATGTGAACAATACACAGACCTATGATTTGAATCCAGGATCTTGATAAGAGCCCAGTGGTCTGTTTTATGGCAATTAATTGTTCTGTCTTAGCAGTTGGTACAATAAAAGAATAAGAATGCCATGGTTTCCACTCACTTATCTGCACTTGGACATGGATAGCTAAAGACTGGGTATACATATGGACTAGATAAGAAGGTAGGGCCAGGAATGCCTGTGTTCAAATATATAAATGTAATTGATAACAGGGTATGGTGTGCGGCACACACATAGGTAAGCCAATCTAAGTAAGCCAGGAATTAGTGCAACATCAACCACACAAATGGTTGGGTACCAAAGAGGAGGCAAAGCCCTTGGCAAGACAGGAATCAAATTCAGGAGTAATAATAACATTAAGAAAAAGTTAGGGTACCTTTAATCTAGAGAATTTTTCCAGGCTATGACGTTTGGAAATAAATCCCAGTATAGCTCAGCTAAGCCATGCAGGTGGAATCGTGTAATGCATCATCTGGCTGAGAGGGTGAACAGGGGCAATCAATCTTTAGCTACAGGCGAGTGGCACTGTCAACATCCTTACGGTGATACTTCAAAAAACATGATCCCCAAATGTTTGCATTAGAGTCATCTGGGGATCCTGCTAGAAACACAGAACTCTGGTACCCTAGGCATTATGAAGGGATGGGAATCAAGTTATAGAGAATCAATATTTTACTAAATTCCCCAGGTAATACTTCGGCACACTGAATTTTGAGAGTGACTACCTTAGTCGCATCTTGGAGGCAGGAGATTGAGGTTAAGGGAACAGGTTGCTAGGGCTCCAGCTACTCCCCTACAAAAGCAAAATTAACTTAGATGTCCCAGTATTCTGCAGTCAATAACCACGGAGGCTTTGTGTTGTTTACTACAAGCTCCTACCTACTCCATGCTCCAGTCCACTTCTTTTATCTCTCCTTCTCTCTCTTCCTTTCTACTCATTCTCTCTTTGCTACAGTTCCTCACTCCTTTCTTTTTTTCATTTCTTTAGACATTTGTTATCCACTGTGAGCATACTAACATAATAGTCATTGATGCCTACACTCTAGAACTTACAGTCTACATGAGGAGATAATACTGGAACAGAAATAACTAGAATTGAAAGTGAAATATTCCCAGAAACCTGAGATAAATGCATACAAAGCTCTTTGAGTATGCAGGGGATAAAGGAATCCCATCCAACTACAATGGAGGAGGAATCAAAGAAGGTTTCCTGGAAGAGGGGTACGTGACTGAACCCTGTAGGACAGGCAAAATTTGGATATGTTGATAGGGTATTCAAAGAAGAAATAATATGAACTAAAGCAGAGAATCTAGAGAGTGAGGGCCATGGAGGACCAATTTCACTAAGCTCTAGTAGAACTCTGAAGGGAAGTAAGGGGGGAGGACTGAACACACTTCCAAGCACTCAGGTTCCAAGAGTATCTGTTTCATTCATTTCCCCAAGATGTCCTAGAGTTTTGTTCAATAATACTCCACTGAGAAGGAAAAAGAATTACAGAAAAGCTGTCCAATACTTATTAATCTCAGATAGAAAGATTGTGTTGTACTGAGTTTTAGCAAATTAAAAAAATGGTTTGAGGAAAGAGCAGCAATGGCATTTACATTAGTTGTAGCTAATGTACATTGATTGGATTAAAATATGACATTATGAATAAAAAAGGCCTCTGCTGGAGAATGAAATGCCATTGCTTTTCAGGGAGGGGCTGGGGAATAAAGAAAGCTGCCCAGAGTCTGTTTTGCCTGAATGCTCTGGGGTTACTGGGAGTAGGGTCATTGATTTCAGCCTTTTTCTCTGAAAATGCATTAATAAAATACAGCTTTCAAGTTAAATAGATCCCATCTGGGGCTTTTTTCCCTGCAAGGGTGTATTATTTGTACATGCATAATGCATACATCTGCAATGCCCACATCAATTAATTTTAGAAGTACAGTTGCCATGCAAAACAGTTTAGCCACTGAATTGCACCTTAAACAAACAACAACAACAAAAAAAAAAAACAGTGTCTGCTTGTTTGTACAAGGAGCAACCTTCTGTGCATCAATGCAGGTAATAAACTGCAATCACTTTCAATTTCAAAGCCACTTGGCTTGGTCCCAACCTATGCCAGGTATGCAGTTCGTTCCCCAACATGCATCTTAGGACTGATGGCTAAATAGCTAATGAACCCCAAGTTTTACAGTGAACTGAGAATTCCTTCTGTTAGTGGGCTCAGTGTGCTGTGGGACAGCTACAGAGTTCGTGACTTGTAGCTCCAAATGAGAAATAAAATAAAATAAAATAATCATGGTATAAACTCTTCTATCAGGTGAAAAATACACATGCTCTCTATATTAAGTAAACATTTTCCTCAGTTGAAGACTCAGATAAACATAAATGTTACAAAGAATATCTGCTCGAATGTTTCTTTTCTCTTTCTAATTATGTAAACATGTATTACTCACTACCTTTTTTCTCCGCAGCTGCCGGCAGTTTGTGCTCTTGAGAAAGTATGTTTTATTCAGCAGAACAAAACAGGCAGGGACCTGAGACTCTGGTGAATAATAAATTGATTCTGACTTGGCCTTTTAGCTCATTATGAATCTTTAAAAAGGTGAAATGTGCTTCTTTTCCCTCTCTGCTGAACTCCCCAGTCTTGTTTTTGAATGAACGGGTAGAAGCAGTGGTGTCCCTACAAGGATGTGCGGGTGTCAACTCCACGGGGTGGATACTGTCGGAGGGGGTGACACAAGATGACTGTCGATAAAAATGTCCCCATGGTTAGTTATCACAACAAAAATATTTTCTGTAAGTCCAGCTTACATATATGAATATACCTTCAAGGCTAGAATGCTATGCTAATTTACTTTTTGAAATTTCTAAGGCACTTGGACCAAAGTTGTCATTGTTACCCATTTACAGTGATGCTTCGAATCCTGTGGTTTCATCTGCATGCGTTACACAAGCATGGGCTATTATTCTGTTGCTGCTGGTGTTTTTAGAGTCATTGATTTTGTCAAATTTTCTGGCTTTTTAGCTACAATCTTGTGGTAATCAGTATTTGTGAACATACATCAATAAATTTTTTGTGAATGCTGTAGTAATTAAAGGAAAAAAGGTGTAATGTATGAGAACTGTGATTTATGAGTACTGTTTGTACAGACAACACATTACTGAGGATTCTGTACTGTCTGCTGCAGGAAGAGGTCCGTGGAGGAGTGATACTATGAGTTACCACACTGGATGATACCAACCCTAGAGACATCACTGGGTAGAAGCTAGGAGGTAGAACCAGAAGCACTCAGTTAGATGGCTTCAGCTTAGATTCTAATGATACAGATGCCATGCTTCTTGTCACCATTCATTTCATCCATGTATCCATTCTTCTACCCATCCATCCATCCACCCACCCACTGACCCATCCATCCACCCACCCAACACCCATCCGTCCATCCATTCATTTGCACTTCTGTCTTTCTTTTTAATGTTGAAGATCATGGGGTCTGGAACCAACCAGGCAGCCAGAGTTCAAATACTGGTTCTGTCACTTAAGATCAGTATAATCTTGATCAATGACCTATCCTCTTTGAGATTCCATGTTTTGTTTTGTTTGCTCTGTTAATCTATTTAATGAGTAAGATTAACACCTACCTTTCAACTTGTGAGAATTACATGAGATATAAATTTCTTAAGTCGTACACAGTGATGGGCACCTAGTAACCTTTTCGTAAAGCTTGCTATTGTTGTTAGGTGCCACTGAACAAGTTTCAACTCATAACAACCCTATGCACAACAAAACAAAACACTGCCAAGTCCTGCACCATGCCCACCGCCATTGCTATGCTTGAGCTCATTGTTGTAGCCACTGTGTCAATCCATTTTGTTGAGGGTTTTCCTCTTTTTCGTTGGCCCTCCACTTTGCCAAGCATGATGTCCTTCTCCAGGGATTGATTCCTTTTAACATGTCCAAAGTATGTAAGACATAGTCCCTCCATCCTTGCTTCTAAGGAGCACTCTGGTTGTGCTTCTTCTCAAATGGTAACTATCATTATTTCCTTAATAGATGTTTATCAGTACTCTACTCTGTGCCACATACTGAAACCTCATTTCCATTGAGTTGATTCTGACTCGTAGTGACCCCATAGGACAGAGTAGAATGGCCCCACGCCACATACTACATTGAGTATATGCCTCTGATACAAAGCTTTCACTCAAACACTATAACACTTAAGAGGGAGATCAGATATGTATGCATGTAAGGTTGGAATGGTGAGAGTGAAAAAATTATTAGATGTAGGGCTTTGTAGCTCTAAAGGGATAGACCTTGCTCCCAGTTGTGTGTGAAGGAGAAGACTCTTTGGAAAGTATATTTCTGGGTTTTGAGGACACATGGAATTGGAAGAGGATTTGGAAGGATGCTAACAGGCATTTTCTACCTATTACAGGTACTCTAGTTGAACCTCGCAAATCTTACCCCATTTAATCATCAGTACAGTTTTCATCAGAATTTGATATAGTAATACTGTGTTATTGTACCACCTTGCTAGGTCTTAGAGAGGTTGAATGGCACACTAAAAGTCGCACAAACGAGTTTAAACCTTGTTACCTCCTCAATTATGTGAGGATAGTAATAGTACCCACCTGGACAGACGGCTATAATAGTTAAATGAGGTGATGCATCAAAATATCTAGAAGAATGCAAAGATACAAAAAAGTGTAGTAGAACAGTTTTTAGGGGATTAAGCAGTTATTGAATGTGATAAGGCTGATCACGATGTGGTGAGGTCACATACTAATTCAGTGTATTTTTACTTTGAATCCTGTATTCAATCTACAGCATTGGAAAATTGAAAAAATGGTGCAGGGGTGGCTTGAAGGATTATTGATATAAATCAGTGTCAGGAATGTTCCTCATTACATAGATTGCCTACAGTCTTCAAGGACATGAAGTGACTTTTAGCCTTGTTTGGGAATCATGTCCATGAATGCTAGACCTGCAGAGGGACTTTTTCCTAAATTATACATCCTCAGGGTCCCTGAAAGACTGACCTAACCTTAGCCCCACCTTCCTGCTAACAGTTTATCTAGACGAGCACTGCCCAATAGAAATAAAGTACACTCAACAGATGGAAATCACCTACATAACTTAATTTTTTTCAGTGGTCATATTAAAAAAAACAGTCGAAGTTGGAAACTCTGGTGGTGTAGTGGTTAAATGCTATGGCTGCTAACCAAAAGGCTGGCAGTTGAAATCTACCAGGCACTCCTTGGAAACCCTATGGGACAGTTCTACCCTGTCCTAAAGGGTCTCTATGCATTAAAACCAACTTGACAGCCAAATCAACTTGAGAGCAATGGGTGATAATCGAAGTTAATTGTAATAATCTGTTTTATTTAATCCAATATATCCAACCTAACTCTCAATCAGGTTCACCACCATGAAGTTGATTCTGGCTCACAGCAAGCCATCAGGCATTCTGAGGCAGCAAGTCTCTATGGAAGCCGACTGCTAACATTTTTTTCTTGAGGTGGCACTGGTGGTTTCAAACAACTGGTCTCTCAGTTCGTTGTCAATCACTTTATCCACTGGTTCACTGTACATCCCACATACTATTGATATATCAATATAAAATTATTAATGGGATCTTCTGCATTTATTTTTCCATGCTACTTATTCAAAATCTGTTGTCTATTTTATACTTACCAAAAAACGTAATGCGAGTTGATCCTGACTTGCAGTGGCCATACCTCAGTTTAGACAAGCCACAGTTAAAGTACTCAAGAGCCACATGCATCTACTGTGTAGGACAACACAGGTCTAACTTATCCTTATATCTTCACTAACTCATCTGTCAGAGCATTCAATTTATGGAAACTTCTGGTCTTCTAGAGCAGTTTTCCATCTGTCTCCCTGTCGAATATT
The DNA here is from genome assembly GCA_028571685.1 of Heterohyrax brucei. Taxonomy (NCBI): domain Eukaryota; kingdom Metazoa; phylum Chordata; class Mammalia; order Hyracoidea; family Procaviidae; genus Heterohyrax; species Heterohyrax brucei. The sequence continues at coordinate 170,284,535 of CM053141.1, read as the reverse complement.
CACCTTTGGCTCAATGCCACCCACCCCTTACAGCCATGCCAAGCAGTGCTTATTTCTTTTCCATAGACTTTAGAGGGTGCTCACGTCCTGAGTGAATCCTTCCACATCAACACACTTAGTTCCTTCAGGCTTCTCTGGGTGGTGCACTGGTTAATGTGGTGGCCTGCTAAGCAAAAGAATGAGGTTCAAGACAACCCAGAGGCACCTCAGAAGAAAGATGTGGCAGTAACCTTCAGAGAACTCAGCAAATGAACATCCTAACACACATGGGATCTCCATGAGTCACAATCAACTCCACAACCACACTTCCTTCAGTTATTTCCCAATAACAGAGCTTTGGACCCCTTCTTTATACTATACTCTCCTCTAAATGTACTCTACTTTTTTGCTTCCCAGGCAAACATGAACTTTGCCACTCCAAGTGAGGCCTGGCCAACACAGATAAGTCTACTTTCTTCTTCAGTGTTTAAAATTTGCTCAGTATTTAAATATTCTAGTCCTTCTAATGTAAATAATAATACAAAAATAAGCTCTGCACTTGTCAGCCTCATTACACTTATTATATGGCATTTATTGCCTATTAAATTTCCTTAAATATATTCACATGAGCTATTACTAAGCTCTGTATCTCCTATCCTGTATTAGTCACTGGTGTTTGGACCCCAGGATAGGACTTTACATCTGTTTGTTTCTTTTCCATTAGCTGCAGTCAGCTCACAATCCTAAAACGGTAGGTTCTTGCTTCTATCCTTCTGTGAATTCCCTATTCATTCCTTCATGGCTGTCTTACGTATGATAAGCACACTTTGTGCAGTATCATCCAAAGAATGAATTAATATGCTGTGTGAGGTCTGAGTTACTTTCTGGCTTATATCTTAGTATTTCTTTTTCTTCTACCCTCTTCTATCTTTGGTTCTCTGTTTCCTCTCTAATGAGCAACAGAGTTAATGAGCAGGATAGTTGAGTCAGGATTATACATCAAAAGCCACATGCTCAGTGTCTGGGGTCTTAAAAGCTAGTAAGCTGCCATCTGAGATACATCAAATGATCCCAAGTCAGTTGGAACAGATGATAACCGAGGACAACAATGACAGATGGGAAAAAGAGCCCACAAGACAGAAAGACCCACGTGAATGGGTGACCATATCAACATGTGACCAGAAGAACCAGATGGTGCCCAGCCACCACCAATGACAGACGTGATGGGGCTCACAATGGTGAGTTCCAGTGGCAATACGAGAAAAAAAGGAATGCAATTGACAATCTGAAGACCTGAGATTTCTCCTGGGAGCATGACTCCTAGATCTGACGCTGCCCCTGATCATAAATCATTACTGAGGTCAACTCTTTGGATAGGAATGGATTGAACCCAAGGACACAGAGTGACCATACCGTGTGTGCACTTTGCGGTGCTGTGCAGCTATAGGATGTCCTACTGGCTTCTCACTAGAAGTGTGTGGAAAGAGTGGAGAGGAGAGGACAGGAGATTATTAAGAGGATATGACATGTACAGAACAGAAAGGAAGAGTGTGCTGTCACCGGGCAAGGAGAACAGAGGGATTTGCCGATAAGTGGGCATACAAATGTGAATTGGTTTGTAAACTTTCACTCAATCCCAATAAAAAAAAAAAAAGAAAGAAAAAAGCAGAAACATACACACATGCTTAATCCTATTGGTCAGCCCTTAACCACTGAAAATCCTGGCCTCACTGCTCCTTTATCTTCTGCCATCCACGAAGCTTACCTGCCCTCCAGATCAGCAGCACATTCCCGTACTATGTGCACTTCCTCCATCTCTTGATCTGTCAAGCTCCAAAGACCCACCCTCCAAGCAATACTTCCCATTCTTCTAGAACACTTGATTCCTCTTCAAATTCATCAGGATCCTTGAACTCAAGTCTTTCTCTTTAAAAGAATATTAGCAAAACTTGAAAACTTTTATAAAGTAAAAAAAAAAATCACATAATGACCTTTATGATCCTTGTGTGCCATCCCAACCCTTGTGTACTAACTGCATATACTCAGTCCTGTTTTGTCCTGCCTCCCCTACTTTCTTTCTTTCCATTATTTCAAAGCAAATCCCAGACATCACATTATTTCATGCTTAAATATGTCTGAATGTATTCATAAATAATAACCAAATCAAAATTAAACCTACACTGTTAAGTCACACTGACTCAGGGAGATCCCATGTGTCACAGTGTAGAACTGCTCTGTAGAGTTTTCTTAGATGTCCTCTTTACAGAAACAGATTATCCGGACTTTCTAACACAACACTATTAGCTGAGTTCCAATTATTAAGCTTTTAGTTGCCAGCCAAACATGAACTACATGTGCCATCCGGTGATCTTTATAAATAATAAGGACTTAAAGAAAAAAAAAACAACACAATACCTCACCAAACAAATTCACAGTGATTTCCCATATCAGCAAACATCCTACACCATGTTCCCTGTGTCAGCTAGGCTTCTGAGAGTAGAATAATCCACAATGGTATTTCTTTGACCACAGCCTTACCAGATGAAATAAGCTGATTTCTACTGCTTAAGTAGAACAATATAATTCAAAATGTCTAGAATTCTATATGTGTTTTAAAATTTATTGTCATGGCCATTTAGCTATGCAGCTTTAGAACAGAAAAAAAAAAAAGATAAGGAGAAGTAGCAAGGGAATGATGTTTAAAAGTTTCACTTGTCCCTTAGGAACATCCAGAATATTCTATTAGCAAAGTGTGTTATACTTCCATGAATATCCAAGCTCTCCTTGGACCAACTCCTGGAAAATGTACATGTGAACTGATAGTTTTTTTTGTGAAATCTTTCCCAAGCATCTTGTATTCTCCCAGCAGGAGTAGAAGCGTGCAGTTACTTGCCAAGAAGGGTAATTTGCCTCAGGAGGTCCCATGACCGAATTAGTGAATCCAGAAAGAAAAGAGTGAGGGGGCCAAAGTCCATTTGGAAATAACTTTCTTGGGCAATTATACCCCACATGACCATGGAGTTGAGTACAGTCACAGATGTTTCTTTCTTTCTTTCTTTTTTTTTATCATCATCATCTTCTTCTTCTTCTTCTTTTAGAACTGTTTCCGTGGCAGACAGCAATTTGAATTCAATTTAGCTCCTCCGTACAGCTTTATCACTGTGGCCATTAGGACCCAGTGTTGCTTAGGCAAAGTCACTTTTGCTAAGAGTTGTATCAGTCAAGTTGTCTACAGACTTGTAATGATTTCATAAGTCATTGAGTTCATAATTTACTGGTGCCATCTGAAAGGGAAGGAAGATTCCATTTAGTCCACGGAAAGACATGAGACATATTTTCCAACCTGCTCAAATCTCCCATCTCTGCCATGAAACCATGTCATCCAACCCCAGATGGAATTAATCTCTGCCACTCTCTTCTGCCATTATTTGTGGCCCCTTCATTATTATAGTTATAATGGTCTGCCTTGAATTATACTTTTACGAGTATCTCTTTTTTTCCACTTAGATTGCTATAAGCAGAGACCGTGTCTTACTCATTCACACTTCTGTGTCCTGCATGTAGCTCTAACAAATATTGATTGAAAGGAAATCCTACAATGCATACTTGATGATATGCAAGAGGTAAAATTAGCACATAAATCTCAAGTATATAGGCTTTGAAAATTTAATTCAATAAGCATTTGTTAATATCCACATAAGCAATAAAAGTAAGTTAAATTTATTGAGAGTTTACTATATGTGAAAAGCTGTGCTGAGAACTTGGTACATCATTTTATTTAACCCTCAAAATAACTCAATGAGGAACTACGGTTATCTCTATCATATTATGGATGAGGCAATTAAGGAGAGGCAAGGTAAGTAACCTGCCCAGCTGAGCTAGAAGGGATAGGATTTGAAAAACAGCCTGTCCAAACCTAGAAATAACGACAGAGCCCTGAACCACTGCCATATGCTCTCTATTCGATTCCGACGAGAGCTAATATTCCACATACAAATGTCTGTGCCAGTCTGTCGTTTATATACACAGTTTATATACACTTCTCTAGGTTTCCCCCCCCCCCCCATGATCTGCCTATGTAAGCTATCAATGGCAAAGTAAGGAAATTCTCTACTCTTAGAGCTAGAAGAGATCACAGGAAGAATCTAGTCTAAATTTCTTTTCAGCATGTACAAGCAAGGCCAACAGAGATATTTTACTCAAAGTGAAAACTAAAACCCCTTAATGGTAGACCCTAATCGTGTGTTCTTTCCATTCTATCATGTAAAGATTGAGGTGAGGGAGGTGGGCTGGCATAGCACCATTTGGGATCTGCACTTGCTGTTGTCTCAACTATCTCTGATACAACCAGATGCTACTTTCCCTCTTACTCTAATACATCATTGCAGGATAGTTTCTCTGGAAACAGGTGACAAGATGGAGCTGGAAATATAAACAGTTTATTAGGGCTGTGAAAAAAAAAGGGAAAGTGCCATATAGGGCAAAGTGTGATATCAGACTGTGATATCAACCTGATAGTTTCTGCTGGTCCAAAGCAGAACTCTGGAGCAAAGATTGCCTATCAAAGGAACTCTATTTTGAGTAGAAGTGGCTAGAACCTTATACTACTATTTGCTCAATCATTGGCTGGGGCCACTCCAAAATATTATGACTTTGGGTTAAAAACTGGCACAGAATGTATCACAGGAGCCCTATTTGGAGTAGAAATGGCTAGAACCTTATACTACTATTTGCTCACTCATTGGCTGGGAGCCACCACTGAGGTAGAACCTGAAGGCTCTTAACAAAACACATGTGTCTTACAGCTATGCAGTACCTTGAATTATAGACACTTTTATGGATATCCATCTCTTCCACTTATGTCCCTGTAATCAGGGACTCTGTCTTACTCATCCCACATCTGCGCCCTGCACATAAAAAGCATTCATAAACATTTGTTGTAATGAAATTCTAACATGCACAAATGATGATGCATGAGAGGTAAAATTAGCACATGAATCCCAAATATAAAGGCTTTGGAAATTCAACAAGCGTTTGTTATACTTACATTTAAAAAAAAAAAATTTGTTAAATTTACTGAAGCTGGGCTTCTGGCACTACACATATCCCTGCCTGCACCATGATACTATGACCCTCCTCAGTGAAGTGACCTCAGCTTTCCACCTCCAGGACCGTACCTGGTGCAGTGGGCACTGAACCAATGATTGCCTAGTGGGTGAAGGAACACAACAGACCAAGGGAGGAAGCCAGATAAATAAGCTTTCAATCATGGGATTTTCATTATTTCATACCAAGAGACATACTCTCCCATCACCACCAAGATCTTTTTGTCTAGGGAATATTTCATGCATGATATGTCTGTAATTGAGTCAGAGGCTCAACGGGGTCCACCTTGACTGCAGGGCATGAGAGCAATGTGACTTTCCTGTTTCTTCTCTGGACTGTCATCTATGGTCCCCAAGTCTCATTCAAAGTTCTTCCTTTCTTATTCCTTAGGCTGCTATGCTCTTTCCCTGGCAATAGTGTTTCTTGATTTAAAAAAAAGAAACTGCTTGGCCCTTACTATATATGTAGTAAGGGCCTGGTTTTCAGATCTATTTGCAGTATCTCTGAGGTCTTGGTGTCAGTGGAACTTCGTCATACCTCTTCCATAAGGATGAGTCATGGGTTTACCAAGATGTTTCTCTGATAGAGTTGATAAACATCTCAGAAACCATTCAGGTCATTGCTGTTTTGGGTGATAAAAAAGGAATTTCAAGGTCACTTTTAAGATGTGGGCCCTATGGATATCAAATGTTCTAAAGAGAAATATTGCCTGCCTCTTCCCAACTCGGAAAGGCACACATGGTTCCCCCACTGCATAGAGGTGAAATCCAGGCTTTCATAATAATCACCATTTTGGCTCTGATTTACTTTCTCATTGTAAAAAAAAAAAAAAGTATTTAACTTTTCCTCTCAACCTGCCGTTGTTCTAGCACCTTCTAATAAAATGGTGAACAAAACTGGTGTGATCCTAGTTTTAGGATGTATAATCTAACAAGAGAAATGGATTAAAGTAACATGAGTACAGTGACATGAAAACCAGATGGGGGACCCAGCCTGGTCCTGGGGCTCAGAGAAGACTTCCTTGTGGATACTTCTACTTCACACCACACAGCCCCTTCTGTCTTGAACAGTAATATTCTGCCTTATTTTTTTGCATTCAATCCTTCACCATACAAGGTAGGTACAGTTATGGTGAAGTGAAAATAAAGGGAATACTAGTAACTTTCTTAGGGTCACACAGGTGGTAAGTATCAGAATGAGGTTTCAGTCTAACAACCTGGCTTAGGAGCCCTTGTAGGAGATCATCCTAGACCTAATGATCACGTTAAACCTTTCTCTCTGATGCGCAGCATTCATGAAAAAGCAGGGTGGGAGGTAGATCCCAGGGAGAGAGAGCAACAAGTACAAAGGCCTTGTGGTCAGAGACAGCATGCTGCATCCTGTCAGGCGGAAGACATTCAGTGGAGCTGGAGCATGGATGGCAGGGACAGCATGTTATCCACTAAGGCTGGTAAGGCTGCTACCCCGTGGGCCATGGAATGATGATGTGTGCATCTTAAGATCAGTGGGAGATTGTTACTAAGTTTTCAATAGGAGAATAACCTGATCAGATATATCTTTTTCAATGATCACTCAAGCTGCAGTGTGGAGAATGGATGGTAATTCAAGAGAGGATTGTTGTTTTTGTTAGGTTCCCTCGTGTTGGTTCAGACTCATAGCGACCCTATGAACAACAGAATGAAACACTGCCCAGTCTTGCACCCTGTCCACAATTGTTTTTATGCTTAAGCCCTTTGTTACAGCCGCTGTGTCTATCCATCTCATCCAGAGTCTTCCTCTTTTTCACTGACCCTCCACTCTACCAAGCATGATGTCCTTCTCCAGGGACTGATCTTTCCTGACAACATGTCCAGAGTTAAGAGAGGATGCGGGGACAATGATTAGGGAGCTGCTACAATAGTACAGGTGAGAGATGAAAGGATTAGAGTGTTGGCAGTGGGGGAGAGAAATGAGAGGGTTCAAGCTGTATTTAGAAGGTAAAACTGACAATAACCCTCTCCTCTTGCCACATATATTTGTACAGCACATCATACCTAGTCCCACTTTCTTGTCTTTGTTCAAGTTGTTTCTGCAACCTAGAATACCCTCTCCCTCCCTCATTCTGCCTGTCCTGGACTCTGGACTGCTCAAGTATTTACTTTAGCTCTCCTAGGTGAGGCTGATCCTTGTGTTTTTAGTTACCATTGTATCTGAATCTGTCTTATCTTTCAGTTAGGTAAGTTTGTTGAGTGTCAGGCAAGAGACTGCACCATATGTTTCTCTGCAGCTCTCAGAGCTGCTCTCACTCCACTTTCTGTTCAACAAATGTCATGGAATCACAGGTAATGAATGCATTGCACCAAGCACTAAGCTAAGAGTCAGAAGTCCTGTGCTCACTACCTGCATAACCATGGACAAACCATTTCTTTTGCCATCTTTATCTTCTCATCTGTAAATGGATACCATAACTATCTTAATTTTTTCCAAGGGTTTCCATGAGGATCCAATCAGATGATAACCAGGAAAATAGTTTGTAAACTGAAGAGTGACCTTTGTGGAATTATGAATAATATAATTACATAAGTCATTACTCTTGAGTTGCAATGGAGAGAAAACCAACTGCAAATGACTTAAAGAAAAGTATGGACTCTGGATAGGATTCTGGGATAGCTCACTCAAGCAAAGCTCACCCAAAGGCACAGCATACCCTGATCTGCAGCCCATACCCTAACTTCATGGTTGGAATTTCCAAAAGAATGGAATTCATTTGCTAACATAAGGGGAGAGTAGTGCCAGACAAATAAAACAGCTTACATATGCTACAATTCATAATAAGAAACACTTGTACATTGATTTGAGTAGACAAAGCCAGTTGGGATGATAGAAATAAAACAAAAAGCTGTGTTAAGCATAAGCAATATATCACCAAAATTAAGTCACCTTATATAGATGATGTGCCCAGAATAAATGAGCAAAGATGACACACAAATTTTATCCAAAGACACCTGGATTAATAGGAACTTACAACAAAAGACGAACTTTTGCTGAAGGGAGTCAAGATAGATTGAACCATGCGAGGTGGTAAGGGGTAGCATGTTATAAACTGACAAAAAAAAAGTGCAGATAAATCAACATATGCAAGCTACAAGACTATTAATGTCCTTCCCCTGATGGAGATGAATTCTAATTACAAACAGAAGTCAGTTGATTGTGTGCAGATTTTATTTATGATCAGATCTGATTAGACAAATGATGACAAATGAGAAATGGTTGTAAATTGCCCAGTCATAAGCTCTGTGTTGCTAGGTAACAAACCAAGATGATTTCCAATAGAACCAAAGACAAGGGAAGAAATGGGGGAGGAAAATGTTTCCTGGACCTCTCTCTTTTTCCTTTTTTTAGAGGGGGTGGTGGTGTCTTCTACAATACACTAAGCTCTTAGGATTTCTATCAGGGTTCTGGTACAACTCTCAGCTTAGTTTCAGTTCTTAGGATAAAATGTTTTCAAAACTACTTAGATTGAGTGAACTAAAAAAAAAATGAATATAGAAAGCACATCAAAGCCAGCTTTGACTGCACTAACTCAATTCATCAAATGTTCATGTAGCATCTCCTATATAAAAGGAATATTTCTAGATAGAAGAGAATATATACAACAGCACTTATCCTTGTCTCCTTGCAAGGACATGGAAACAACCAACTACAAGGCAATATAAGAGATGTGGGCCATTTGAACTCTAACCAGGAAATGAAGGATACGTAAGAAATGGTGAAAGAGAATAATAATGGTCAGCTCTAAGAATATGAGATTTCTGAAGAAGACACCCAAAACTACTTTTGACTATAAAGACATGTCCTGTGGGAGATGGAATAGCTTTGTTCTGTGAGCACCATAATTAATGAGTGAAAGCTCCAAGGAGGCATATCTCAGTGCCAAGGAAGGAAGGACTGGGAACTAGAAGCTTTGGGAAATGCAGTAGACTTTTCTGTAAGGTAAGGACTGTATTTAGTACTGGCCAATTTCATATAGTACTAGCTACACAGGGTAATAAGGAAATGTAAGACTTATATTTCCCAAAGAGTATGGCATAGGTTGCTAGAATTGGACTCCTGGTGGCACAATGGTTAAGTGCTCAAAATTCAGTGGTTTAAATCTACCAGCTCCTCCTCAGAAACCCTATGGTGCAGTTTTACTCTGTCCTACAGCATTGCTATGAGTTGAAAAGGACTTCATGGCAATGAGCTTTGTTTGTCCTATGACAAAACGAAGGGAACCTAGTCATTCCCAAATAATACTATGAACACCTTGCAGACAGTCTTCTATAGAGACTATTTTGGGGAACCTGCTTTGTAGAGTAGTAACTGCGAGAGTTTCAAGATGAGTCTGCCTTTTCTCTTCTCTGACCACAGGGTTGATATTCTTTCTTCACTCTCATTTCTTTCTACCAAGGTTGTTGAAAATCTGTACTCACAAAGAGATATCAGAGATATACAGAGAGATGTAAAAGAAATGCCCTAAAATCTGATACATCATATTTTAAGAGAAAGCAAACCACAAGGGGCTCAAAATAAAGACCTAAATTGGTGGTCAGCCACCTACTTTGATACCCTATTTCCCTGGACTATAACATCCTCCTGGCATCGTGACCCTAAGTAGTGACTCCTAGATTTCTAACTATAGCCTGCCTTCACCTCTAGGTATTCAGCTGACTACTTGGCAACTCTACCTGGATGCCTATCAAGGATCTGGAACTGAATATGTCTTGATTTATACTGTCTCCTGGTCATTACTATTACTATAAAAGGCCCATCAATATCTCTCATCTGTATCAAAATACATGTCTCCCAGATGGACTCCCTATTTCTATCCTTATCCTCTGCACTTTATTCTCCAACCATCAGGCAAAATAACTTTTTAAAATGTAAATCAGGGGGGCAGAGTCAAGATGGCAGACTAAACACGCATCTCCCTACATCTCTTTGGAAACCAGGACCTGAATTGATAATTAAATAGAGCCTTCAAGACACCTAGTGAGCTCTAGGATGCGGCATAGAGCTGTTAATTTGGACTTCATACCACTGAATGGAAAACCTTCTCTCTTTTGCTGACCCCACTCTCGGCAAGCATGGGCTTGCACAAACCAAAGGTAACTCACCATTTTATTTTATTTTTCTCTGACTTAGCTGGTGAGCAGAGCTGGGACTTGACTAGCCACTAATCTCAGATGCACTACTGGTGGTATTGGAAAGTGAAATTGCTGTAATTTGAAAGCCTGGCTTTGGACTCTATGCATCTTGACACCTTTGGCTTCTCTTTGCTCCTCTGTCATACAGTAGCCTGTACACAGCCAGGCAGCGAGCTTGTGCCGGGCACTATCTTGATCCACTGGGAGGCTGATACACCTATAAGGAGGACATAACTGGACTTAGTTCCTAGGCTGGGAGGCAGTGCCTGCCAAATCGGCCAAGTGCTCACTTTTCTGGTAGAAAAGAAGTATTTTACACAGTGTCGCCTACGGCTGGGGCCTGCCAACAGATACTGTGGACTCTATGCATCTCAGCACCTTTGGCCTCTCTTTCTGCCTCCACCATAGGGTATCCTGAACTTAGCCAGGCAGTGAGCTTGTGCGGGACACCATCTTGTTCCACTGGGAGGCAGAGACACCCATACAGAAGCCTCAGCTGTACCTAATTCCTGGGCTAGGAGGCAGTATCTACCCAGTGGGGAGTGCTTGTCCAGCAGAAAAGCAATATTCTACACAGTGTCACCTGCAGCTGGAGTCCAATAGCAGAGGCCAGCAGGGCAGTAGCCTTCTGTATTTTGAGCTAGTTTATAACATCTGGAGTTTGATATAGCGGTGCCTACTTGGCCAGCTGGGAACAGGGACCTATACACCTGAAAATCTGACAGACTTTGGAAGTTGTCAGATACTTTTTACCACTCATTTTAAGACAGCCTAGAGAAACAACTGTGGTCCATCCTCACAGCATTTCTCTCATCCTCTATTGACTCACATGATGCCCCCAAACCAACAAACTCTGGAGAAAACTATAGCCTAGAAATCACCCATGGCTTCAGAAAGCCCCCAAAAGAAAGCACCACAGAACTTCCCAGATGAAGAAAACTTTCTGAAATTATCAGAAGGTGAATACAAAAGGATTACATAGAGAGCCCTCCTAGACCTTATACAAAATGCAACAGAGAAAAATGAAAAATTAAGCAAGCTGTTTGATCTGATGGAACACCAGGACTCTGCAATCCAACAGATCAAGAACAAAATCAAAGACATGGAAACTTTAGTTCAAAGCCAAGAAAACAGAAGAGACTTTCTGACTTGGAAGATAGAGCTACTGACTCCAACATCTATGAGGATAAATCAGAAAAAAGAAAGAAGAAAAATGAAGAAGCATTAAAAAGCATGTGGGACTCTAGTAAGAGGAACAATCTATGATTAATTGGAGTTCCTGAACAGGGCAAGACACCTGAAAACACGGAGTACTGCTGCTGAGCTTCTGACAGAAAACTTCCCAGAAATCATGAAAGAAAGAATATAGATATCCGAGATACATTCTGAGCACCACTCAATGTAGGTCCCAAAAGAAAGACTCCAAGACATAGTATAATCAAGCTGAACAAAATGAAACATAAGCAGAAACTCTTAAAGGCAGTGAGACTCAAAGCAAAGCTAATATTCAGCGGGAAACCCTGTAGGCTGTCATAGGATTTCTCAGCAGAAACAATGCTGGCATGGAGACAGTGACATGATACATTCAACGCCTTGAAGGAAAAGAACTTCTAACCAAGAATTATTATCCTGTAAAACTATCTTTAAAGTATGAAAATGAAATCAAGACATTCGCAGATAAACAGAAGCACAGAGACTTTCTAAAAACCAAACCAAAGCTACAAGAAAAACTGAAAGAATCTCTTGGCTTAGAAGAACAAAACCACTAACTTTATACTTTAGAAGCAAATACAGGACACATCACCCAGAATCCTAGTCAGTTAGGGAAGGCTCCAAACTCAATTGAAGCTATAATAGTGAAAGAAATAATCCAGTGATAATATCATGAAAACTATGATATCATCATATTAAAAAGAGGGATGCACTACAGTTGTTATAGTACTTCAAGATGGAGAGGAAGTTGATAAGAATGGTGGTAACTGAAATTGGGTTTATACATAGTTCACTAAGCGGGATCATAGTGGCAGCTGTAAAGCACAATAAAGGTGCAACATATCAAATCAAGACATGTAATACAGGAGTCTCAACAACCACAAAACCAAGTCTGAAAAAGGTGAAGAATCAACTTACAAAGAAGAAGGTCCCAGACAGAGAAAACATCAACACAAAAATAAACATATCACAATGGCAGCACTGAACAAATACCTATCAAAAATCACACTGAATGTGAACGGACCGAATGCTCTAGTAAAGAGATATCGAGTGACATCTTCAATCAAAAGACATGACCCAACCATATGTTGCCTATAAGAAACTCATCTTAGACTTAAAGTATGAACAAACTGAAAATTAAAGGATGGAAGAATTTATATCAAGCTATCAATGAACAAAGAAGAGCAGGTATGGCAATTTTAATCTCAGATACAATAGATTTTAATGTAAAATCTGTCGTCGTGGACAAAGAAGGACACTATTTATTGCCAAAAGTTTCAATACGCAAGCAGGACTTAACAATATTAAATATTCATGCACCTAATATTATAGCACCTAAATACATCAAAGAAACACTGACTACGCTAAAAAATGAGATAGATCACTCCACAATAATAATGGGAGACTTCAACACTCCACTGTCAATATTGGACAGATAATCTAGAAAAAAGCTCAACAAAGACACAGAAGACTTTGTTGACACAATTAACCAACTAGACCTTATCGACATATACAAAACTTTCTATCCATCAGCAGACAACTACAACTTCTTCTCCAGTGCACATGGAACATTGTCCAGAATAGACCATGTGTTAGTGCATAAAGCTGTTCTCAACAAAATCCATACCACTGAATTAATGCAAAGCATTTTCTCAGATCCTAAAGCAGTAAAAGTCAAAATCAATAGCGGAAAAAACATAGATAGAAAGTGGAACTGACAGAAACTGAACAAAATCTTGCTCAAAAAGTCATGGGTTATAGAAGACATTAAGGATTAAATATAGAAATTTACAGATTCCAATGAGAATGAAAACATTTCCTACCAGAACCTATGGGATACAGCCAAAGCAGTGCTCGGAGGTCACTTTATCTCTAAAAACGCATACATCTGGAAGGAAAAAAGAAACCAAATCAAAGAACTAACCCTACTGCTTCAACAAGTAGAGAGAGAACAACAGAGGAACCCCTCAGACATCAGAAGAAAACAGACCATAAAGATTAGAGCAGAACTAAATGAATTAGAGAATAGAAGAACAATTGAAAAAACTGAAAAGACCAAAAGCTGATTTTTATAAAAGATCAGCAGAATTGACAAACCATTGGCTAAACTTACTAAAGAAAAACAGGAAACAAATTACACAAACAAGAAATGAGAGGGGAGTTGTCATAACAGATCCAACAGAAATAAAAAATATCATAACAGAAAACTATGGAAGACTGTACTCTAACAAATTTGAAAACCTAGAGGAAATGGACAAATTCCTAGATTCATATCACCTACCAAAATTATCCCAAGGTGAAGTAGAACAACTTAATAAACCCATCACAAAAGAAGAGATTGAAAAAGTCATCCAAAAACGGCCAACCAAAAAAAAGCCTGGGCTGAGATGGCTAAGCTACAGAATTTTTCAGAGAAGAGTTATCTCCAGTATTACTGAGACTATTTCACAGTATAGAAAGGGATGGAATACTCCCAAATTCATTCTAGGAAGCCAGTATAACCCTGGTACCAAAGCCAGAGAAAGACCCAACCAAAAAGGAAAACTACAGACCGATATCACTCATGAATCTAGATGCAAAAATCTTCAACAAAATTCTTTCCAATAGAATATAACAACATATCCAAAAAATAATTCATCATGAACAATTTGGATTCATACCAGGTATGCAAGGTTGGTTTAACATCAGAAAAGCAATCAATGTGATCAACCATATAAATAACACAAAAGACTAGAATCACTTGATTTTGTTTCTTGATGCAGAAAAGGCATTTGATAAAGTCCAACATGCAATCATGCTAAAATAGGAATAGATGGCAAATTCCTCATGCAATAAGTGCCGTTTATACAAAGCCAACTGCCTACATCATCCTGAATGGAGAGACACTGAAACAGTTTCCCTTGAGAACAGGAAACAGACAGGGATGCCCGCTCTCACCTCTCCTATTCAATGTTGAACTAAAAGTTCTAGTCAGAGCAATTAGACAAGACCAAGAAATGAGGGCATCTGCATCAGCAAAGAAGAAGTAAAAATCTCCCTATTTGCAGATGATATGATTGTATGTGCACAGAATCCTAAAGAATCCATAAGTAAACTATTCAAACTAACAGAAGAGTTCAGCATAGTCTCAGGACAAAAGATAAACATAAGTACATCAGTAGGATTCCTTTATACCAACAATGAGATTATTAAGGAAGAAATCACCAAATCAATACCATTTACGATAGCCCTAAGAAGATAAGGTACCTAGGAATAAATCTAACCAGAGAAATAACAGACCTTTACAGAGAGAACTACAAGTCCTTACTACAAGAAACTAAGAGAGACTTACATAGAGAAACCTAGCCTACTCATGGATAGGAAGACTTAACATTGGGAAAATGTGTATTTTACCCAAAGCAATCTACTTATATAATGCAATCCCAATACAAATTCCAGTGACATTTTTTAATGAGATGGAGAAACAAATTACCAACTTTGTTTGGAAAGGAAGGAAGCCCTGGATAAGTGAAGCACTTCTGAAGAAGAACACACTGGGAGGCCTCTCACTACCCAATGTTAGAACCTATTGCACTGCCATAGTAGTCACAACAGCCTGGTACTTGTACAAAGAGAGACAGATAGATCAGTAAAACAGAACTGAAAACCCAGGGATGACACCATCCTCCTATGAACAGTTGATATTTGACAAAGGCCCTAAGACATTAAACTGGGAAAAAAGCAACCTCTTCAATAAATGGTGCTCGCAAAATTGGCTATCCATCTGCAATAAATTGAAACAAGACCCATATATCACATCTTATACAAAAACCAACTCAAACTGGATGCCGGCCAAGCCAAGTGCAGTCGAGTTGGATAAAAGACCTTAATATCAAATCTAAAACAATAAAGCTCATCCAAGAAAAAGTAGGAATGACAATGGAAGTTTTAATACACAGCTTAGACAGGCTTCAAAATCTGTCAAACAAACCACAAACAACAGAAGAGAAGATAGATAAATGGAATCTATTAAGAATCAAACATTTTTGCTCATCCAAAGACTTTATTAATAAAATTAAAAGGCTACCTACAGAATGAGAAAAAACATTTTTCTCATATATCAGACTGAAGTCTGATCTCCATAATCTATAAGGTACCATAAAATATCAATAAGAAAAAGATAAATAATCCATTTAAGTGATGGGCAAAGGAGATAGGCAGACTTCTCTGAAGATGTGATCCAGGGGGCCAAAAAACACTTGTGAACATGCTCATGATCCTTAGCTAGTAAAAAAATTCAAATTAAAACTACAAGGAGATACCATCTCACCCCAACAAGGTTGGCCATGATCCAAAAAACACAAAACAACAAATGCTGGAGAGGCTGTGGAGAAACTGGAACTTTCTTACACTGTTGGTGGGATAGCAAAATGGTGCAAGCTCTTCAGAAAGCAATCTGGCACTTCCTTAAAAAGCTAGATATAGATATACCATTTGACCCAGTAATTCCACTACTTGGAATATATCCTACAGAATCAAGGTCTTTCACACCAACTGATACATGCACACGAATATTTATCACAGCACAGTCCACAACAGCAAAAACAAGGAATCAACCCAGATATCCTACAATAGAAGAATGGATAGGTAAACTATGATATATGTACTCAATGGAACACTATGCAATGATAAAGGACAATGATGATATTAGGAAACATCTCATAACCTGGTTTCAATTGGAGGACATTATGCTGAATGAAAGTAGTCAGTGACAAAAGGACAAATACTGTATGAGACCCCTATGATAAGAACTTAAAAACAGACTCATGCATACAAGCAAAGACTCTGACAGTTGCAAGAGTAGGCTGGCAGGGAAGGTTTAGATTAGATAGTTGATAGAAACTTGGTTGGGTGAAATCCATGACAGCAAACATTAGAAAGAAGATCAATATTAACTGGACCTCAACATAACATGATTACTCCTCCCATCTTAACCCAATATTGTAAGGACAGAGTAACTGGGGCGAGGGGCAGGAGGCTGGGGACCATGATCTCAGGGGAAATCGAGGCCAACTGACACAACTAGCATTTTGCTAAGAGAGTCTTCTGAACCCCACACTGGTGAGTGGCATTGGGGTTTTAAAAGCTGCCAAGCTGCCACCTGAGAGTACAGCAAATGGTCCCAACTTAGCATGAACAGATGATCACCAAGGACCAAAATGACATGGGGGATAGAGAACTCAGGACACAGTGAGACCCATGTGAGTGGGTAACTACACTGACTTGTGACTGGAAAAACCAATCGTGCCCAGCCACCACCAGTGATAGCTGTGATGGAGCTCAGAAAGTTGAGTTTCACTGGCAACACACGAATAAAAAGGGGTGCACCCTGAGATCTCCATTAAAAGACTACAGCTGATGGTCCAGGGGCCCACAGATTTTCCCTGGGAACATGGCCCCTAGCCCTGATGCTGCCCCTGTCCATAAATCATAACGGAGGTCAACCCTCAGACAGGAACAGATTGGAGCTGGAGACAAAGAGTGGCCATTTCATGTGTACACTTTATGGTACTATGCAGCTATAGGATGCCATCCTGCTGACGTCTTACTGGAAGAAGGGGAGTGGGTAGAGAGGAGGGGATAGGAAATTTTTGGCAGAATAAGACATGTACGGAACAGAGAGGAAGAGTGTGGTGTCACCGAGTCGGGAGAGCAGTGGGAGCTGCACACAGGTGGGCATGCAAGTTTATATGGGAATGTACATTTTCATTCAATCATCGTCATCATAATAAAAAAGAGGTCTTGAAGCAGATTTGCACAGTACAGTGCATCATTTGACTTCTTGACTGCTGCTTCTGTAAGGCATTGATTGTAGATCCAAGTAAAATGAACTCTGGCAACTTTAGCATTTTCTCTCTTTATCATGATGTTGCTTATTGGTCCACCTGTGAGAATTTTTGTTTTATTTGTGTTGATATGAAATCACTGAAAACTGTAGTCTTTGATTTTCATTAGTAAATACTTCAAGTCTCTTTACTTTCTGCAAGCAGGGCTGTGCACCTGCGTGTTGCACACAGGTTGCTAATGAGTCTCCGATTCTGATACCCCATTCTTCTTCCTAGAATTCAGCTTCTCACATTATTTGCTTAGCATACAGATTGAATAAATATGGTGAAAGGATACAAAAAAAAAATGTAAATCAAATCTTGCTGGTCCTCTCCTTAGCAGCCTCCAGTGCCTTCCCATTGCTCTTTGTATTAATCAGGTATGGCCACAATGATGCCACGTAACAAACCACTCCAAATCTCAGTGACTTAAAGCAGCCACCATTTATTCTCATTTACCTGTCTGTGAGTTGAGCAGAATGGCTCTGTTGATGCTGGACTAAGGTGAACTTGGCTTCAGGCTCCAGGTTGGGCACAGATCTCCTCCCTGTACATCATTCTTCTGGAGCCAGCAGGCTACCCTAAACATGCACTTCTCATGGCAGTGCAGGAGCCCAGACACAAACCTAATTTCACAAACACATTTCAAGCCTCTGCTTGTATCATGTCTGCTAAAAGGTCATTGGCTAAAGCAAGTCAAATAGCCAAGTCCAAATTGAAAGAATGGGGAATTATATTCCACCTGCCATAAAGCTATTTTAAGGGTGTAGATTTGCAGTATTTGCACATGGAAGACATAATTACGAGCAATTTACCTCACACTTAGAACAACATTCAGAGTCCTCACCAGGGCCTTAAACCCCTAGTAATTTGGTTCTTGACTCTTCCAACATTATCTAATATCACTTTCTATCTTTCTTATTGCATTTTAGACTCACTAACCCTTCTTTCTAGGAAACCCTGGTGGCACAGTGGTGAAGTGCTATGGCTGTAAACCAAGAAGAGGTCAGCAGGTGAAATCCACCAGGCACTCCTAGGAAACTCTATGGGGCAATTCTACCCTGACCTACAGGGTTGCTGTGAGTCAGAACCAGCTCAGAGGCACCTAAAATCAATAACAATAGTGGTTCTTTACATTAAACATGGAAAGCTCATCCGTACTCTAGGGGCCTGAAACAGCTTTCTACTCAACATGTAATGCTGTTTCCAAGTCCAGATCTACATAAATCTGGTTCTTGCTTGATACTTCCATACAGAGTCTTGACCTTCAACTTAGATTTTCCCTGCCCCGCTTACTCCTTACAACTTCAACTTGTTTTATTTTCTTCACAGCACTTATCTATGCCTAATACTTTTTTACCTGTGCATTTATTTATTGGATTACTGTCTCCTTTCTACACTAGAAGGCAATTTCCAAGACATAATGTATCCAGTTTGTCTTGTACAGCCTCAGCATCCTAGAGCAGTGACTGGCACCTTCATTTTTGAATATGTAAATACAGAAACTTTGTCCAGGAAATAATCTCCCAAAGTAAATAAATCTCACTCTAACTATATTTCTGTCCCCCTCTTCCCACTTTTTTTTTTAATAGTAAACTTTAACAGTGTGAGGAAAAATAAAATGTAAGTTTGCAAATGGACATTAAATTCTAAGAAATCACCACTAAGAGTGGTGATCTGTTTTTCCATGAAGTGGTGATCTGTTTTTCAATGAAGATACATCAGATGCAATTATTTTTATACTCTACATATTGCATTTATTTTATGTTTATCACCTTTGCATATCAATAGCCACAGATCTGCATCATCTTTTATTGGTTGTGAATTATTTCTTTGCACGGATGGGTATGACTAGACTTATGTAAAGTCTGTGCACACACGCTTATTAGCTTGTTAGGGTAAATTCTAAAAGTAGAATTATGTCACAGGGTATTTGCATATTTTCAAGGCTTTTGAACCATATGGTCAGATGATCAAGCTGTACCAGTATACATTCTACCAACAGTGCATGAGAATGCTATGCTAGGTTATTTAACATCCATGTGATCATTTTCAGTTTTAAATTCAATGAAAAATAAACTTAGCATCTTCAGTGTGCCTGATATTTGATGGGTCTATGATTGTCTACAGTAGCCCTGGTTGCATAGTGTTAGCTGCAGCTAAGGTCAGTTAATGTCAGCAATTCAAATCCACCAGGTGCTCTTTGAAAACTCTATGAGGCAGTTCCACTCTGTCCTATAGGATCATTATTAGCTGGAATCAACTAGAAGGCAATAGTTTTGGTTTTGAATGTCTATAGAACTTTGCATACCATGTGTAAGAAAGCTTTGTTCCAGGTCAAAAGTTCTTTTCCATGGATTCCCCAAAGTGTTCTCTGGAGAATTCTAGAGGGCCCACAAAATTGGAGGGCAAAACTATAATAGCCTTTGTCATGGAATGAATTATGTCCTCCAAAATATGTATCAATTTGGCTAGGTGTTGATTCCTCAGTATGTAATTTTCTTGTATGTTGTAAATCTTGCCTTGGTGTTGTTAATGAGGCGGGATGGGTAGCAGTTGTATTAACGAGGGTAGACTTGATCTGCAGGGCTGGATTGTGTCTTGAGGCAATCTCTCTTGAGATACAAAAGAAAGAAGCAAGCAGAGAGACACAGGGACCTCATACCACAAAGAAAGCAGTGCAGGGAGCACTGCGTGTCATTTGGGTCTGGAGTCCCTTCTAGAAGAAGTTCCTATTTGGGAGGAAGACTGATAAGAAGGCCAACAGAGAGAGAAAGTGTTCCCCTGGTGATGACACCTTGATTTAGACTTTTAACTTACTTTACAGTGAAGAAATAAATTTCTCTTTGTTAAAGCCATCCGCTTGTGGTATTTCTGTTATAGCAGCACTAGATAACTAAGCCTTATTTTTCACTAATCTCTAGTTGCAATTTAGATTTCCTTCAGTTGTGGATATAAACAAGCCACAGCAGCATTTTGCAGTTCCTGCAAATTTGTTACCAGTAAAAATCATAGTTGTTGCAGACGTCTCAAATCTTTCTGACGCTCAGAGCCACTTTGAAATTGTGGCAGCTATAGACAACCTGCTAGGTCTTGCTGAGTCACTGGTGGTTCTCACCTGCCATGCTGGAGACCCAGGCTCAATTCCTGGCCAATACAGTCACAGCCCATCCATCAGAGGAGGCTTGGCTATTGCTGCGATGTCGTTGAACAGGGTTCAGCAGAGCTGTAGACTAAAATGGACTAGAAACAAAGGCCTGATGATCTACTTCCAGCTCAACAGCAGCTAACAGTAAGGATAATAAGAACATATATTCTTGACAGAGTCCCACATAATTCTCACTGTTTCTTGGTATTTTAAAATTCTTTTATCTGTTTTTCCTCAAATATGTTGGCATTACATGCCTTATCTCCAGTCTTGCTAATTCAGCTTGCCATTGCCTCAATTCTGCCCCTTTGGTTTTCTATTCAGTTGTCTAATTTTGTAATTTTATTATGAATTTTCTGAATTTCTAATTCTCACTGCTCTATGCTTTCTTGTAGCCTTTTCAACTCGTTGTTAAGCTTGGCTGCATTTTGCCTCATCTCCTTCCTGATCAGTACAAGAGTCCTACTACATGTTAATATTTTGTTTTTTATCTCTGATAATTCCAGAAAGTTCTCTTCTGCTGGAAAATTTCTTGATTCTTTGTTTTGGGAGTTTTCTGAAGCCATTGCATTTGCCTCTTTAAATAGTTTGAAATTGACTGTTGTATCCAAGCCATCAGCAAGTTGTATTTATTTTATATTTGCCTATTTGTACTCTAGCTTCTTGTTTTGTTTCATTTTGAAATGTCTGAAGAGGCTGGATGTACATGCTAGGTTGTTTATTTACACCTTTGAAAGTCTAATGTCCTATCACCAGGTGGTTAGAGCTGTTATTAGGAATGCGAGCCCAGAATTTGTTGACTTTTCTTGTATGGATTCAGCTCACGTGTCCAAGTAGTCAGTCATCAAGTGCGTGGTAAAGGCTTTTACCACCTGTCCTAGATGGGTAGGGGTGACTGGTGTAGGCACAGGTATCTATCTGGCTGCAGCTGCTGAGAAAGGCAATGAGTAACAGTTGTCCTTGAGTGTCTGTGAGGATGGTGTGTCCTCATAAGTCTGAATCTAGGTGAAGGAATTTTTTCTGCCCTAAATTTCTGGCTCAGGGGAGGCAGCAGATTTTTTTCCTTCTCTTCCCCTAGCTTTCTTAATATTTCCCTTTCTAAGTCTTAGAGAATGGCTGAAGATGGGTTTAAGGGGTCCTACTTCCAGCTCAGTTAATGGCATCAGACTCCAGAGCCAGGCACAGTGCAAAGAGAGGAGAGGGAAACACTAGGAGAAGGGAGAGAAGTTTATCCCAGCCAAGAGCTAGCCATGTGCCTTCGAGTCAGATCCGATTCATGGCGAGGAAAGATTTTGATCTGCACGCAGTAAGTTACATGTAAAGCAAGACTTAGTTTTTTACTGGTTCTGGAGGTATGAATGGATTCGCCAGTCATTTCTCCTACTGAAGAGGACATCTTCCAACTGCCACCACTCTGCTCATCATGCTGGCCACAGCTGTTTTCTGGAGGGTCATATCTGGTGAGTCCTAGTACTTCTGGACTTACTCTCCATTCCCCGTTGCTTAGTCTGATTTCTCCACTTTCATTTTAATGTTCAGGGCTCCTAGGATGTCACCCAAGCCAAGTGCCATTGCCATTCATTTGTTCTTCTGGGTCTTTGTTGTTAGAGATATCACAGGACATGTCTAACTACTCCACCATCTTGTCCCCATCCTCAAGAATATATCTTGCTCTTCAATGTACTAATAAAGGAGCACATAAAATACTATTTTACAAATTTATTATTTTTGAAATTTATATCACATTTCAACGTTTGATTTCCTTTCCAATTATACACATATATAAATTTAGATGTTAAAAACATACTAAGAATGGGTTTATAGGCTTCATTATTCCACTAAAGGGATTCACAATACAAAATAGTTTACGTCAGCCACAGAAAGATATTCTGTTTTCCTTCAGCCTAGTGACCTGGCCTGTGGTGAGTTCTCGAGTTTGTTGGAAAACTCAAACTAGAGAATTCCACAGAGATAGGTGAATTGAATTCCACAGCCATTGACCTTGAGGAGCACATAGGGAGCATGTGATAGGAAAACCCGTGACCAGAGTCAAAGAACACAGAGAAAGTGAACAGGAAGGTGTCTGTTATACTTTAAGGGAAGGACTGTAAACTGGTGCTTTGGAGCCAAATTTCTGTCAGTAAAGTCTCATTTGGTCTCTGTACTTTTTAAAAAATATAAATGTGAATACCATCAAATGGGAAACTGCTTTCCATGGTTGCTAATACTTCCTTTCATTTTATACTGAGCCTGCTTTATTCATTTGAGTTTGCAACCTCTCTAAGAAATTAGTAACGGAGTTTGTCAGAGAATGTGCTTAGCGTCACTATGGTTACGTGCCTGTGTATCTGTCTATGGCCATGACAAGCTCATAATCTCCATGAGGACAATGATTCTGTCTGTGATGTAAATTGTTGTGGTACCAGTGTCTTGTATACAGAAAAAAAAAAACAAAAAAAACCTGAATGCATTAATGTCGAGTTGATTCTAACACATAGAGATCATATAGGACAGACTAGAACTGCCTCATAGGGTTTCCAAGGACTAGGTAGTGGATTCAAACTATCCACCTTTTGGTAAGCAGTCTGAGCTATTAACCACTGTGCCATCAGAGCTTCTGAATGTGGAAAGCACTCCATAAATGCTTATCATAAATGTTGCAGGATCTGGGCCAACTCTTCTGTCCCCATAATTATAAGAATACCCAGGACCTGAAGTACCGGGGTTTCAGACACAGGAGGAATGACCAAGACTCACAGGCCAGAAAAGGAGTCGAAGCAGGGTCTTCCCTGCCAGACAATGCAGAAGCTGAGTAGAAATGTTGCAAGGATAAGGCAAATGAAGAAAGGACACAGATCCAAGCCAACCCAAACCCACCTTTTGCTGTTGTTGAGCTGACTCTGATCCACAGCAACTCCATGTGTTTTAGAGAAATGTGCACCATAGAATTGCTGATCACTTATTTTTGGGAGGTAGACAGCCAGGGCCTTTCTTCTGAAGTTCCTACGGGTGAACCATAACTTCCAACCTTTTGTTTACAGATGAGTGTGTTAACCATTTGCATCACCTAGGATCTAGACAGAACTGGCCAAATACCTTCCTAGATGCCTGTATTTTTCCTACTTGAAAATACTGTTCCTGAAAATGGGTTTAAGAAGTTAGTGCCTGACCAGGGGTTACAATCATATAGAGAAGCTCTGGCTAGTTAGTGTATCTGCCTCATTTATTTATTAGTTCACCATAACTATATGTTGAATGAGCGAATACATTGGGTTAAGCATTATCTTGCCACTATTTATGTGTACGATTTTCTGCTATATCAGAGATCATAAAACTCTAATGCCTACAGGGGCCAGTAAGGACACAGAAGGCAATCAACTGGCACCTGTAGATGTGGTATCGGTTGTGCCACAAAGTCCTTGCACCGCTGAAAGTGAATGGCAGCCCCTCAGTTCTGGTCACTTGGTATCATGAGATGTGTGGACGTACTAGGAAAACAGTCTTATTACTTTTCAAGATCAGATATAAGCAAGATCAGATATAAGTTTTTAAATATTTTAATCCTCCCTACTATAAAATGCATTTAGCTTATTCAATTTAAAAACACTACCACCACGACTATCACCACTTAAACATAAATGTTCCCTAGCAAAAAATAGAAAAAATTAAAAAAAGAGATTGTATATATCCCGTAAATCTCCAGTTTTTAACACTTGGTCCAATATAGGACAGAGAAGCAATCACCTTGAACCCAAAATTTAAGACAAGGTCAAAAACTCAGGCATTTAGATAAATGAATTTTAAATTAATATTTTTCAAAAATCACCCCTCATGGACAAAATATCAAGGTTTTAAATAAACACAAGATTAGTATTAATGATTTTTCTTTTATATTCTAATAACCTAACATTTGAAATGACCCAAGGGCCATCACAAAATTGCAGATTCCTGTACCTGACCTCTGGAGAGTTTGACTTACTAGGCCTGGATGGGTCCTGAGAAAAGATCTCTCTCTAAAGAGATCCCAGATGATTCTAATAGACTGATTCTGTTCAGATGCCATTGAACTAGATGATTTTTAGGCTCTTCTCAGCTTAATATCACAGGATATTACCCAGTGTTCTTTTTCTGTTTCTAATGTAAATACTCATGCGATCACAGACCATCAAGTCAGTAACTTCTTTATGCGAATTAATTTAATAGTCTGTCTCTTGACAGGAATGATCGTTGGAGTAGGAGGCCTCTGGAGACCTCCAGGAGGGGGTGGGTGGGAGGAGGGCAGAACTCACTAAAGGCTTCTTTCCTTCCAGAGGCTTCACTGAAGCTGGGGGACCAGGAATGCCCCCTTGGTTCAACTATGAACAACGGCAAATTGCTTTTAGTCAATCTGAAAATAAATGGAACCGAATGCCAGGGTATCTTCGCTTTGAAGAGATGTCAGGAACGCTTTCAATCTTTTATCTTCCCGAAAACAGCGGGAGGAACGCCACTGGAATCAGCCCTGTAATTTCTACTCAGTAATTATACCTGTCACCACTTCCGACACAGCAGATATAAATAGCCAGTTATCTTACTTTTTCTGCTTTTCTTCGTGTTGTTCTTCTACAACCGCAGACTTGGGTGACTGATGCTAATACCCAAGCGTGACGCAAAGCATTCACGGAAGGTTTCCCGCTAGACATTAGACTGCTCGCAGTGGATGGGGAGAATCTGCCCAAAGAGCTCTGGTCTCTGAGATTTATGACGGGCGACAGGGAGAGACAGGCATGAAGGAAAGGCTTTGCTTCCCATTTCTATTTTCATTTCCCTCCTGGTGGGGGTGCACACGTGCCCACATGCCTGCTGTGCCGTGTGTGTTATTACACCCACGTACCTGGTCTCCTCTGCACCCCAGTGACTCACAGAGAGGAAGTCAGGGCTCTGGGTAGGTGGATTAACCCTTTCAGACCTCTCAAGAGCCGTGCCAAAATGTCACTCTCTTCAGGACCAGGTCGAAGGGAACTTTATGCCCTGAAGTATTCTTAGTGAGGCAGGTAGTTACTGACACTGCCATACGGCACGTGCTTCAAAAAGACTTCACAGAAATGAACACTTTGTAACCTCCACGGGTGGCGGGCAGTGGATGGGGGGAGTCCTACAGCGAGAAAACCCTGCGTTTTTAAAGTCAGTGGTTCTTTGCTCCGCTGACCTTAGGTGAAACAACGTTTCTGAGTTTCACTCTTCAAATCTGTAAAATGGGGATAATAATAATGCCTACCTTGGAGAATATCTCCTGGAGGATTACACCTATGTAAGAGGAGAAGAAAGATGAGGCCAGGGGATGGGGAAGCGAGGGGACTCCTAACATAAGCTATCACAATTGTTCTGATACTATACTGGCACTGGAATTACCTAGAAGGCTTGCTAAAACACAAGTGGATGGACTCTCCTCCTTGAGTTTGATTCAGTAGGTTCGAGGTGGGACCAGAGAATTTGCATTTTCTAACTAGTTTCATTTATTGCAGCTGCTGTTGCTACTGAATCCAGGGACCATGCTTTGAAGACCGTTGATTGATAATTCCTCAATATGTGTTTTCCCTGTTTTATTTATTCAAAATTATTATTGTTATCAAGTGTTCAGGTAATGTGCTTGATACAAAGAAGAGCAAACAGATATAGTCTCTTTCCTTATATGACAAACTGTTCTTTCATACAGAGCTGCCTCTTCCCTCCAGCCTCCCTAAAAAGAAGAAGGTTGGCATGTTCAAGGCAGTGAGGCCTGAGTGGGATGAGTTAGGTTTGGATTGAAGGGAAGGAAAGGGATTCTGACACCCATCTTACTTAAGGTCAGTACTGCAAATTGCATGAATTACTTTCAGATGAAACTCAGATAGGAAACCGGGTTTTTGTGGGGTCTGAAGCTGATATGGAAACCCTGGTGGCATAGTGGTTAAGTGCTGTATCTGCTATCCAAAAAGGGTGGCAGTTCAAATCCATCAGGAACTCAGTATTAGGTTGTGTTTTAAGTCATTCTTGTGAGACATAAAAGAGAGAAGTGAGCCTGAAGACAGGGAAACCTCATACTACCAAGTAAGAAATGCTGGCAGAGCAGTGTGTCCTTTGAACTTAGGGGCCCTGAGCTGAGAAGCTTCTAGATCAGATACATATTGATGACAGGGACATACACACAGAACTAACAGAGAGAGAAAGCCTTCCCCTAGAGCTGGAACCTTGAATTTGGACTTCTAGCTTCCTAGAGTGTGAGAGAATAAATTTCTCTTCATTAAAACCATCTACTCGTGGTTTTAAACATTAAAAACATCTACTGCTGTTACAGCAGCACTAGGTATGTGAGCTATATCCTTTGAAATATATGCACTATTTGAATCTATGGCATAGTTGGTGAGACCAATCTGATACAACCTACCCAGGGCTGAGAGCATCTGCAAAGAATTAGAAAACTGAAGCAGAAGGCAAGAGAGGTAGTGGGGAAAGGGATCTGGATGAAGAAGATTGACTTACAGAAATATCCCTTGCCAAAATTTACTCCTCATTGCCTGAAGTGGACAAGACTCCTCTCCATGCAAGGCTGCCATGCCTGGGGTCTGTGAACTAGAGGCCACAGTGTAGATGGAAGAGACTCCGTATCTGGGCCTAGCTTGTCTATTATTTGCTGAGTGACTGTAAGTCAATCACTTCACCTCTTCAAGCCTTCACTTCTGCAGCTCTTTGTACAGATAAGGATATAAATTTCTCTTTTGAAAAGAACTGACCATAATATGATCTCTAACTGGCATGCTGAGCTCTACTCTCAAAGAGAAAGAGGAAACCCAACATGCAGGAGGAGCCTGTGTCCAACGTCCAAGAATCATAAGGTAGATCTCAGGGATGAGTTAGGAAATTTTTCTTGGAGACGGATGACAAAGGGGTTGACTATAATGTTGCCAGCCAAGCCAAGTGCCATCGAGTCGGATCCAACAGTGTTTTATTTGGCATGACTGGACAATCATCCATGAGGAGTTGAAGGATGGTATTCTAATTCATCATACCTCATTCCTCAAATTTTCTGCTGAAATTGTGGTCTTTTGGAAGCACTCAGCCACATCATATTATCTCATTTGGAACCATACTGGATGGGCCTTTCCTATTTCATTTATAGACACAGACAGCAAGTGTGGTTCTAAATGAATAGAGAGAGGTTTTGGATTGAGAATATACCGGGGTTCAGTTTTCTTCTCCCTTGTTATAGATGTACAGTGTGACTTCTAGAAGTCACAATCTCACCTACTTTGAGTCAAAAGCAAAACAAAAATAAACAAATTACCGTTACATACTTGGGTACATGTTTTGGGTTGGCAATAAATGTAGGTTTGAGCTGCTTAAATTAGACTTTTTTGTCTCCCCAACCAAAGCATCTGGATTTCTTCTATTCTAAGCCAGCAAAGCAAAAGATTGTACTGAAAGGGGTCTCGTAAAGTAGCTAAGATCCACACAAGCTCCCAAACACAATTTTCCTCTCCTGTTTTGTATGTGCCCCTAAATCTCTGTAGAGTACTGTCTCCCTTCAATTCCCTTCAGTCTTCTGATTGTACACAGTATCAGTAAAAATACATTTAAACGGAAATGATTTAAGGTGGATGGATACCAGTCTAACTGTGTGAACATGGGAAATTTGCTTTACCTCCTGGATCCCAGTATTCTCGCTAATAAAGTGGGATGAAATTATTTCATCTGTCTTGCTCATCACATTATAAAACCAAAA
This sequence comes from Heterohyrax brucei, assembly GCA_028571685.1. Classification (NCBI taxonomy): domain Eukaryota; kingdom Metazoa; phylum Chordata; class Mammalia; order Hyracoidea; family Procaviidae; genus Heterohyrax; species Heterohyrax brucei. The sequence goes on along the minus strand of CM053141.1, from coordinate 170,256,320 downwards.
AAAGCCACTGCCATTGAGTTGATTCCCACTCATAGTGACCCTATAGTCCAGAGTAGAACTGCTCCAATAGAGTTTCCAAGGAGCGCCTGGTGAACCCTAACTGCCCATCTTTTCATTAGCAGACAAAACGCTTAACCACTGTTCCACCACGGTTTCCATTTCTTCATATTATAGTGAGTGCTGAATAAAATAACATTCATGGTAGTTGTTTAGAAGCCTACAGATCTTTCTCTCAGTGCTCTCTGAAGAGGCTAGACCATGTAGGTTTTAAGATTATTGACTATAGTTCAGAAAGTTTTGGTTTAGAATGATCCCTGCTCTACTACCTTTAGAAACTGAAAAATGGAGCTGATATTGCTACTTAGTATATAGGATACTTACACTATTTAAGGAAAATATTGAGTGTGAGGGAGTTGGACCAGTTTCTCCTGACCTTTAGACCCCATTCCTGGTCCCTGTAAAGAAGATCTTCTCTGGCCAATTTTCTTCCTGGCTAAAGTTATAATTGAAAGCATGTTGGTAGCGATTTCCACAGTCCCAGGCCTTAGTTAACATTTTTAGCAGCAAGACTGTTTTTCCAGAGGATATCCTATACAATATCATGTACTGAGTGAGACAAGCAGTTCATCAGCCCACCTCTGTGCATGATGCAACTTTTATATACAGGCTGACTCTCTGCAGGCTGTGTCCCACAGGCAGGGGGCAATTAATCAGTAAGCAAGGTGTACCCAGGCTTAGTAGTATTTACCTCCTAATCAGTAGTGAACAATTTCACATTGGTTTGATGTAGTGAAAACCAGATGTGACTGTTAAAGTTGCACATCCACTTGGCTAGCGCATGTTTCTCATTGGCTTGGGAGTTGTGTGACTTTGTGATCACTTCTGTGATGAGATTTGATATAATCACCTGCATGCTGAGATCTGCTGTGAGTAGCCAGTCATTGAAAGGGAGTCTCCTTCTATGTGTGGCCTGCATTTAATATAAGTGGACACTGCAGCAAGTCTCCTGGGTTTCTGCTGGCGCTTGATCCTGCAGCTGACTTTGGATTCTGCATCTAGTTCTGGATCCTGCAGGTGGCTCCTGTTTGTCTGACCTTCAGTTCTCAGGACTTGGGCTAGTAGTTTAGGGGCCATCTCGCCTGCTGATCTTGGGATGCATAGGTCTTTGCACTTTCTAAGCAAGAGCCCTGTTTTCTGACTTGCTAATTTTGAGTTTGCCAGCCCCTGTGACTATGTGAGGAAACTCTGGTGGCATAGTGATTAAGTACTATATCTGTGTTTTAGTTGCCTGATACTGCTCCAACAGAAAATACCATGAATGGAAGGTTTCATGAAGAGAGACTTTTATTGTCATATTCTGGTAAGTCACAAACCTATTTACAAGTTACAAGTCCATTCAACAAGGGAAGTTATCACCGTCCAGTAGGCTGAGTCTAAATTCAAGGAGAGCGTCTCAGCACAGGAGCCTCAGGTCCAGAGGACGTCCTCTGCTCTCGGTGCTGATTTCTTGGTGGTGTGAAGCTCCCAACCTACTCTGCTTCTCTCCATTTTTCCCCCAAAGCTGGTAACTTGAGTCATGCCTGACCAGCGCAAATGCTTCCCATTCTCCCTCATCAACATCACAGAGGCAGGATTCACAGCACATGGGAGGAATAGCAAGCACCGTATTGGGACTCATAGCTGAGTCAAATCAATACAAACATTTTAGGGCGGGTGGTACACAATGCAATCCAGGACAGTCTGCTAACCCTAACACTGTCAGTTCAAATCTGCCAGCTACTCCTTGGAAACTGTGAAGCAGTTTTACTCTGTCCTATAAAGTTGCTTTCTGTTAGTCAGAACTGCCTCTACAGCAGTGGGTGGGCTGGGTGGCAGTGTAAGTCAGGAGAAACCTCTACCCTGACCCAGGGATTTGGTGTGTCTCAGGGTCTACGACTGCATGAGTCATTTCCTTTATATAAATCTCTCTTTATATTTATCTACTGCTTTTGCTTCTCTAGAGAACTCAACCTAAGACAAGGTGAACTTATGCACTACTTATTAGCAAATAACCACAGGTTAAGCCTGTGTGGGCCTTGTTTATTGGGTGATCTGTCCTTGCCCATAAGTAAGTGAGACTTGCCAGGAAGAGGGGTGATTTTGTCCCCCAGGAGACATTTGACAACACATTTTTGATTGCCGCAAGTGGGTAGGTGCTACTGATATCTTCTAATGTTAGAGGCTAGAGATGCCGGTCTGCATCACACAGGTACGGGACAGCTCCCACAATATAGGATTATCCATCCCAATGTGTCGGCAGTTCTGAGATTGAGAAACTTTGCTGGTGGGCTTTCCACTGAGTGCTGTCTCCTCAAGTTTACCCCAGGTCTAGGTAGGAGTGTGACTGCGGCTCTGTGACCTTGGCTGAAAGGCGCATCCCTGTTTTCCCCTGCTATAGAGCCCCTGGTTCTTTCTTGCGGTCTCTGGAACACTCTCCCACAGACAACCAAGAGTTTTGTAGTTAGATCTTTGCCCAAGAGTCACCTCTTCACGTGCCTTCCTTAAGCATTAGTCAGCTTCACCTCTTAGTTGTTCTCTGCTGTTTTCTTCTTGATCTTTACTATCTGGCATCATAATACAGCATTTGATTGCTTATTGTTGGCATTCCTTTTTGCAATGTGACTCTCACCCAGGTAAGGACTTTGTCTGGTTCGTTTCTCCCATAGACTTGCTGAGCGCCCGGCTGGTAGTGGGTGCTTAATAAACATTTGTTAAGTGCATGCAGAATAAAATGTTTTATGAAGGTGCTAGAATTGTTGAATAAGTGCTCAAGGAAACCTGCCTATTGTTATTATCATTATAATCAGGGTGACCGTGTCCTAGTTAGACTGTGCAACGTGATACTGACCACAGGATTTTCATTACCTCAGCCTTAGGGAGGAGGCGGCTAATTCTCCCTGAGCTCCCTAGCTTGGCACAAGGCTCCCATTTTTCAGTGTCTGATTTGAGAATGAAGCTGACAGGCTGCGAAGGGACTGCCATCCATCACTCAGTCCTTCCATCAACCATTCTGCAAATGACAACCTCTGACAGGAAAGTGGAGGAGAGGGATTGGTTTGGAATGAGTACCCCGCATCTGGAGGAAGCCGTATTAAGACAACAAATACTTAGGAAGCAAATCCAGGCTGTCAGATAAAGGGCAGAGAGGCAAACCCAGATGCCCAGCTCAGCTTGACTTTGCACCTGGACGACTGCTTTGGGTGAGGCCTTTCATTAAATGTGTCTTGGAGGGTTTTTTTTGTTTGTTTGTTTTTAATTCATGGAAGGGCAATAGAAAATTGCCTAGATGTTTCATTTAGACACAGTCCTGAGCAATGGATAAGATGAGCAAAAAGTGAAATTAATGGCATTCTTTCACTCACTGGCTAACCCAGAGATCAATGGTTCAAGCCCACCAGCCACTCCATGGGAAAAAGGTGTGGCAGTCTTGTCCCATAAAGATTACAGTCTTGAAAACCCTGTGGGGTTACTATGAATCAGAGTCAACTCAACAGCCATGAGTTTAGTTTTTTTTTTTTAATTGCACAAACATTAACCGAGGGTTTATAGTATACCTTACAATTCATCTGTCAGTTTGTTGTTACTAGGGTAGTAAGTGTGTTGCTGTCATGCCGGAGCTATGCCATTGGTATTTCAAATACCCGTATGGTCACCTATGCTGCTTAGGTTTCAGTACAGTTTCCAGAATGAGACAGACTAGGAAGAAAGGACTGGTTCTGAAAAGTATCTAATGAGAAGCTTATTTGTAACAGAATACTGCCCAGCACAGTGCTGGAAGAGGATCTCCCTATGTTGCTGAGCGCTCCAAATACACAGCGTTTGCATCAGTGGACTTGAGCATTCCAGCAGTTATGGAGATGGTGCAGGACTGGGCAGCATTTCTTTACATTGTTTACGTTCTTTACATTCAGGAAGTTCTCATGGGTTGGAGTCAGCAGCAAACAACAGTATCATATATCAGGCCCAGTGAAGAAAGTGTTTTATGATTTCCAGGAGTAAAGTAAATGTGGTGCAGATAAATACAGCAACTAGTCCAAGGAAAGCCAACTAACAAGTGATTATTCCTGAAATAGTCAAGCTTGTTCTCCTCTCCAGGCCTTTGTACATGCTGTTGTCTTTCTTAGGATCCTTTTTCCCTAGGCCTTTACATGACTGGCTACTATCATCATTCAGGATTCAACTTGTCTGCCACCTCTTCATAGAGGCCCTCCTTGATTAAGTTACTCAAAGTAGCTTCTCCCTTCACACTCCTTCACATAACTTTTTTTAATCATTCTCATTACTATTTGAAATTATATAACTTGGTCTCTTCTGTCTGTCTCATCTTTCTGTCCAAAATAGAATATAATCTCCACTAGAGCATGATCTTCTCAGTTTTGTCCATAGCTTCCAGCACCCCAAACCAAGGCGAGAATATAGGAGTTGCTCAGTTAGTACTCATTGATAGATAAATTGGTGGAGATAGGCCTCAAACTAGGCCTGCCTGAAACCGAATCCCACGTTCCTGAGTGCTTAGTATCCTGCCGCTTGAAGAGCTGTGTTAATGCCCAGATGTAACATTAGGAGCCCTGGCAATTTGTGTGAACCCTTTACCTCTTGGCACCTCAGTTTTCTCATCTGTGAGATGGGGGTTGTAACCTTAACTCTTCCAGACTCAGAAGGTTTTTCTCAACACCTGTAAACTAATCCTTCTGATTTTTTTTTTTTTTTTTTTTTAGTAAATGTCAAACACTATCTATTAAGAGTATCAAAACATCTGAGAAGGGTGTTTAGAGTCTTAAGTAGTTTTGAGTTCAAAAGCTGACTTTGCTACTTGTCTATGTGGTCTTTGGAAAGTTTTGAACCACTCTGACATTAGATTTCTCATCTGTGAGACAGAAATAATGATTCTTTGGAAGGTGGTTGTGGAGATTAAATGATGCATCACTTAAAAGACACAGAAGAATTTCTGGCACATAGGAGATATTTGACAAATGTGAGTTGCTTCTATTTTCTTTTTAATAGTATTAAGCAGCAAGACGTGGCCAATGTTAAAACCCTGAGGACTCACAATAGGACTGCCAATTAAGTTCATGAACTTATCCTAGAAAACGTGCTACATACTTCATTGCTGCAGGTCACTACAGACACCTTCCAAGTACTCCCCATGGGAAGCTATGCACCAACACTAGCTCCTAGTCTACCCTTCAAAGCAATTTTGGAACTCTGTCTGGAACAGCTATCAGAGCTGTCGTCCTTGATGTCCTGAATGTCATCAAAATGTCTTCCTTTCAATATTTCCTTTATCTTCAGGTAAAGAAAAAAAGTCATTGGGAGCCAGATCAAGTGAGTAGAAAGGGTGTTGCCAGCCAAGTGTGTTGCAATACAGTTATTTGTGTACTGGCTAAAAACTCCCTCACAGACAACTATACAATTAAGTTCAAAAACTTGCCATCTTGCCACCATGTGCAATGGCCAAAATTGCTTTAAAGGATAAACCAGGCACTGGTATCGATCCGTAGCTTCCCAAGGGGGGTACTTGCAAGGTGATTATAGTGATATTCAGCAATGAAGTATGTTGTACTTGGAACAATTAAATTCTCAGCCTTAATTGTCAGACTTGGAACATAGACAGGTATGTAAATCTGAAGACTATCCTTCTGCTAGGAGTGAGTCTGGGGAGAAAAGACAGGGAGAGGGAGGTAATTGAAGGAATGTATTAACAATCATTATTCAGTATCTACTGTCTGCCTAGACAAAAGCCCTGGTGGTATAGTGCTTAACAGCTGTGGCTGTTAACAGAAAGATTGGCCACTTGAATCCACCAGGGACTCCATGTGGGATAGTTCTAGTCTGTCATATAGGGTTGCTATGAGTCAGAATTGATTCAATGCCAATGAGGTTTTTGGGTGTGCCCAGTCTTATGACAAGTAAAATTTAATTGCTAAGTCTAATAGGGAAATAGAACATAGACAGTGTCTTTCTTCATGCTTTTGTTACTACTCTTCTTTCTCCTTTTTCTCTCCCTCATGCTCTTTCTTTCTACCCCTTCCCTCCTTGCCTCCACTGCTTCTTTCTCAGGCTGCTTAATTACAGGCAAGGTACGTATGGAGGCAGATAAAGTAACTAGAGCAAGATAAAAATGCAAAGAAGAAAGTGGCGTCAGGAATAAGATCTATTTGCTGACCAACAACATAAAGCTGGCCTTAAAATTCCTAATAGCCAAAGTGGAGATGGAAAGACAACCCGTTAAGACTTTGTATCTATAAAAACAAAACCACAGAGCAGCTTTCCTAGCCACTAAAAGCAGAACAACATTTCATCCTTAGGCCTACAGAATAGAGGCTGTTTCTCCTAAAACCAGCATTTTCAACAACATCCTTACTAAAATGCAAGGATACACGTTTTGTAAAATGCCTTTCAATGTTATGTACTTCCATAGCTCATTTAATAAAGTCAATTCTGTAAGAACAACAACAATCAATTGATCCTGATATGTAGTTCCCTGGTGGGCTTAGAATTGTACTGTGATGTTCAGGTCATTCTTGCTAAGTGTTATTGAGTGAGTTCCAACTTGCACTGATCCCATATGATACAGTAGAACTGTCCCATAGGGTTTTCTTGGCTTCAGTCTTTATGGAGGCAGATCACCAGTCTTTCTGCCACAGAGTCACTGAGGGGTCCAAACTAGCAGCCTTTCAGTTGGCAGCCAAACACTTAACAGATGCAGGATAGTGTTAGGATTTCCAGAGGAATGTGAGCCGTTTGTATCCTCAAGCAATCCTCTGTGTGTACTATTCTCTATAGTTCTCCTTTGATAAACTCTGTGCAGCATAGAACTCTTGGGGCACAAACAGGAAGGTAAACTGAACTAGTTAAGGAAAATTCCATAACACTGACATCAAAAAGCAGGGTACAGGTCTGATATCTTTTTAGGACACTGGAAAAAACTAATGAGAGTGGAGTTCACTCATGTTGAGCTGACATGGGCTTGTGGGGAGACCTACAATTTCCTCAGCAAAGAATCTTGGATCTGTGAGAACAGATGGATAAATGGGAAGCTGAAGCCCTCAATTTGATGCCATGGAGAAGAAATTTGGAAATCGTGTACTCGTGCTTGCCAGCGGTTCTATGGAGGTGAGTTAGGACTTCCTAAGTCTCTTTAAGCAAAACTTTTATTTGGTGTATTAGTTGTCTGATACTATGTTCAAAATTACCCTAATATCTGATGTCAGAAAACAGATCTCACAGAAAATTTATGATCTCTCACAGCTCCTGTGGGTCAGGGATCTGGAAACACCTTAAACAGGCAGTTTCAGTCTTGTGTTGCTCAAAATGTTACAACTGAGTTGTTGGTTGGGGCTATAATCATTTCAAGGCTTGACTGGTGGGGGATCTGCTTCCAGGAAACAGCTTGGTCCTGTGGCTATGGGTAGGTCTCAGAAAACCTACTCCCCGACTTACTCAAGTGTGGAAGGCTCCCACAGGGGAGTCTCACAGTATGGCAGCTGACTTTCCCTAGAGGCAAATGATTCAAGAAAGAGCAAGAGAGAGCACCCAAGACAGAAGTAACAGGCTTTTTGTAACCTAGTGTTGAAAAGTATGTCCCATTACTTCTGCAGTATTCTATGCATTAGAAACAAATCAGTAAGTTTCAATCACATTCAAGGAGAGAGAACTGCCCAGTGTTACAGACACCTGAAGGCAGGAATCCCTAGGGACCTTCATAATGACTCCCTATCACACCTGGTTTACAATTTTACCAATTTTAATACATAAGAGAACATCTTGCCACAATCAAACAAATAAAACCATTGAAAACAGCTTCCATAGACTGTTGGTATTAGGTGCCATCGCCTCGGTTCTGACTCATAGTGACCCTATGAACAACAGAAAGAAACACTGGCCAGTCTTGTGCCATGTCCACAATTGTTTTTATGCTTAAGCCTGTTGCGTCCGCTGTGTCAATCCATCTCGTCGAGGGTCTTCCTCTTTTTTGCTGACCCTCCACTCTACCAAGCATGATGTCCTTCTCCAGGGACTAATCCTTCCTGACAACATGTCCAAAGTATATACGATGCAGTCTTGCTGTCTTTGCTTCCAAGGAGCACTCTGGTTGTATTTCTTCCAGAATAGATCTATTCGTTCTTTTGGTAGTCCATGGTACCTACAACATTCTTTCTAACACCATAATTCAAGGCATCACTTTTTCTTCTGTCTTCTTTGTTCACAGTCCAGCTCTCACGTGCATATGATTTCTTGACTTCTGTTTCCATGGGCATTGATTGTGGACCCAAGTAAGATGAAATCCTTGACGACATCAATCTTTTCTCCATTTATGACAATGTTGCTTACTGGTCCAATTGTGAGGATTTTTGTTTTCCTTACGTTGAGGTGCAATCCATACTGAAGGCTGTGGTTTCTGATCTTCATCAGCTAGTGTCTCCAATCTTCATTTCAGGCAAGTAAAGTGGTGTTGTCTGCATAACACAGGTTGCTAATGAATCATCCTCAGATCCTGATACTTTGATGATTCTTCTTTGTATAATCCAGCTTCTCTGATTATTTGCTCAGCATACAGATTAAAAAGGTATGGTGAAAGGATACAACCCTGATGCACACTTTCCCTGACTCTAAACCATGTAGTGTCCCCTTGTTCTATTTGCATATACATTCTGTATACAGATTCCTTAAGAGCACATTAGGTGCTCTGGAATTCCCATTCTTTGCGACATTAGCTATAATTTAGTGTGATCCACACAGTTCAATGCTTTTGCTTGGTCAATGAAACACAGGTAAACATTTGTCTGGTATTCCTTGCTTTCAGTGAAAATCCAGTATGATATCCCAGGTTCCACTTCCTCTTCTGAATCGAGCTTGAATTTCTGGCACAGACTAGGGCCATAATAATTTTAGACTAGGGCTAATCCATCTTTGTTAAGTCAATTTGGAGTCACAGCACACCTGTTGGACAGAGTAGAACTGCCCCATAAAGTTTCCAAGGAGTGGCTAGTGGATTCACACTGCTGACCTTTTAGTTAGCAAACAAGCTTTTAACCACTGTGCCACCAGAGTTCTCATCCTAGAAGAGAGGTTGTCAACCTATCTGTGTATTGTAATTACTTCAGTTGCTTTTAAAAATATGAATTCCATGGTCTCACATACAGACAATCTTATTAACTGGTTGGTGAAGCAGCCTGGGAAATTAGATCTTTTGAAAGCTTCCTAGATAATTCTAATATGTGCCCAAGATGAGAACCTCTGGCCTACAATATGTTTCAACGAATTTTCCCATCACCCAGTGTAGCCATTTAAAAAGACCTTGATAGTTGTTTAAAGAATACCTAACTAAACCATGTGACACCCTGGTGTATCCAGCTAATTGTAAAATGTAATAAAATGTTCAAACATATTGATCGTCAAATAGAGTTGTTAGCATAGAGCCAGCTTAGTATGGTAGGGGGGTGAAGGGCATCTCCCAAAAATGATTTTGGTTTCAGAGAAGTTGTGATTTGGAGCCATTTATTTGTGATAATTCAGTATCAGGACCAGTAGTATATGGAGGACACCCCTGGCTCATAAAAAATAAACCCATATCAGGAACACTATAGGAAGGTACCTTTCTGTCTATTCATAGTAGAAAGAGGAACTGACACTAGTTTTTCCGGGAATGATATGAAGGCAAGAAGTTGATGATTAAGGAGAACATATCTCTGCTTTATCCCCACTCTGACCATTATTTGATCCCTAGGGTCGCCATGAGTAGGATCCAACTCGACGGCACTTGGCTTTGGCTAGAGATTTTCCTTCTCTCTGCCTTGTCTCTCACAGTGAGATTAAGGTGATTGTATCATATGTAAGTATTGCTGATAGGAGTCAGAAGAGAGGCACTGTGATGAGGCCAGATAACTCAGCTGAGTTTTTGAGAGTTGACTGAAAAGGAGGTAGTGAACCTACCTATGCAAAAGTGGATGGCCATGCAGGCAAAACAAGTTTCTCTAATATATAAAACAGAATGATAAAAAGGGGACTAAACAAAAACAGATGATAACAACTGCACATACCACCTGTACATTGACTTTATAAAGCAGAGAACTATGGTCAAGAATCAAGGTAGTAAAAGTAATATACAGATCTGGCTCGTGGGTGTTGCTTGCTGTCCGGAAAGGAATGGCACAAATAGGTGTGAGCAGAAGGTAAATGACCCTTTCCACATTGCAACTGCTAATTACTAGGCATAGATTGTGAAAGTATTATCACATTTATTGCTACCACCCTCACTGAACTGACTAGGGGTCTGCTCACTGTATTACGTACTCTAGAAGCGTGATCTTAGTACTTTCAAGTCTTGAAGAAACTGAGGCACAAGGAGATGAAATAACTTGTTCAAAGTCACCTAAGGAGAATGTAATAGTCAGAATTTTAACTCAGGTATGTTGATGTCCAAACATACACTTTTGGGGTAATATAAGACGTTATAATGAAGTAAGTAACCTGGGCTATGCAACTTCAGGGAAAATTTATTTCTGTGGGCAGGGTTTGAGTAAACATTTTGGATGCTTTTGTGATTCTGGGCCATTGGATCAGTAGAATCCTCAGATTCTGAAAGCCATGGTCTTTTGGCCTCACTGAATATCATAACCCTTTGACACCTGTGCAGAGAAAGTAAGAATGAGGGAAGACCAGTGAATGCTGTACTTAGGTTCCTGTTGGGTTTTAAAGATTTCTCTACAAAGTAATAACCGCTCAAGCATAGTAAATAGGGAAGTAGTCCTGGATCTAAAGCAGGAAGGAAATTACAAGGCCTTTTAAATGAGACTTGCTGTTAACTAACCTGATTACTAAGATAGAAGGCAGAATGAAAAATGGGCTATAATATAGGTTCAAGTCACATCCTGTGTTAGGGCAGAGTGGGGAATTCTAAGTGGTCCAGGGTTAGAATCATACGAGTTTCCTTGAAGATGTTCCTGACTCTGACCCATAAAGTAAGTGTAGAATTTCTAAAGGCAGACAGAAGCAGTAGTGACAATTTAGTGTTGGTTTGCAAGGTTTGAATATGCATGTCTCTTCCCAATTCTGTATTTAGTGGCATCTACTTGGTTGCTTGAAACTGACCATAAAAAACAAAAAACAAAAACGCTGCCATCAAGTTGGGTCCAACTTATAGTGACCCTAGAGGTCAGAGTAGAACTGCCCCGTAGAGTTTCCGAGGAGCACCTGGTGGATTTGAACTGTCGAACATTTGGTTAGCAAACGTAGCACTTAACCCACTATGTGACCAGGGTTTCCAGAAACTGACCACAGTAGATGTAAATATTTATACTACAGAATTTGAAAAATATTACAAGTCAGGTTTTTCTTTGTTTTTCTTTAGGGTTGTCTTAACAGTACACACTAAAAAAGAGGTTAAGGATACCTTTTAGTTGCGGATGTCTGAAAGCATGAGTACATTTTAGAAGAAATCTGGTGATACAGGGTATCTGGAAGAAAGTAGTGGTAGATGAAGCTGGCAAGGTAGAATTGACCTAGTTTATGGGAGGTCTTAGGTGTCAAGGAAAGTAGGCTTCATTTTATTTTATAGGTGCTGGACCAATCAAAAGAGTTTAGGACACAATCTTATTTGTGTTGTCGTGTATGTAATTCTTGTGCCAGAACCACAATTGGACTAAAGAAGTGAGGCCTTGCAAGTGGGGGACCAATTAGCAAACTGTAATTGTAAGTAGCACAATAGAAAGCTGACTGAGACCCGGACAGGGCAATGACAGTGGGTGGGAGAGAATGGGATAGACAGAAGTGACATGAAGGAGAAATTGAGGAAAACTGACCAGTGATGGAATGGGAGTTACTGGGGTAGAGTGGTGTTGTTCAGTATTACTGAAGTCACTTGTTTTGGGGACTGCGAGGTGGTGATGTTATTTGCAAAGGTGGAACAATAGGGCTGTGTGGAAGGTAATATCTTCTGTTGTGGATATGCTGAAATTGAAGATGCTTCTTTCATTGAGAAATTCTAAGCTAGATCTCCAGAGAAAGGCCACAGGTAGAGATTCGTGGTGATAATAGAGTAGAGGAGAGAGGAAGCAAAGGAGAATTCAGGAAAAAAGTATAGAGAAGGAAAACACCAGGCAGATAAGCGAGTGGTCTAGTAAAACTTCTCATCCATCCATTCATTTACTAAGTCACATATGTCCTTCTTTAGGAAAACACCAGTTAATGCTTGTTGACCCAACAGAATTGTAAATACCACCTCTCCCTAACCAAAAGTGTCCTAGTTTGTGTGACAGTCTGGTGGTTTTCTTAATTATATGCCACAAACAATGCTGACAACCAACAATTCAAAGATAGCTCACCTCAATGCTGCTCTCCGAGAGCTCTACCTGATGCCATTTTTGAGCTGTGGTTCATGAAAGTAAAGGAAAACGTGTGCCTTCTTTCCTCATAAAATTTACAATCTGGCAATTGGATTGTCAGTCTTCACCTACATGTTGATTCAGGTCACAGGGTGTAAGTGAATACCAATGGCGTAATAGCACTCAATCAACACTAAAAATAAATAAGAAGTAAAAACTGGAGAAATGGACTTGAAGCCTCCTCTTTTCCTCTCCAGATAAGCTTTTTGACTTTTCTACCCTCTTTTGTTGCCTAAGGAAAACCTGGTGGTGTAGTGGTTAAGCGTTACTGCTGCTAACCAAAAGGTTGGCAGTTCAAATCTGCCAGGCACAACTTGTAAACTCTATGGGGCAGTTCTACTCCATCTGTAGGGTCGCTATGAGTTGGAATAAGCTTGACAGCAGTGGGTTCAGTTTGGTTTAGGTTTGTACCCAAGGGGCAACACTGACGGTGTAGTGGTTAAGAGCTGCACCTACTGACTAAAAGATTGGTAGTTCAAATCTACCAGATACCTGTTGGAAACTCTATGGGTCAGTTCTACTTCGTACTATAGGGTCACTATTAGTTAGACTCAACTAAACGGCAATGGATTTTGGTTTAATGTTTTGGGTCTAAGGAGCCTGACATACTTGAACTTCATCCATGAGTTGTTTTACCTCCAATATTCCAGTTGGGTTTGGAAATGAAATAAGAGTGTAAGAGAGTGGGGTTGGGGTATTTATTCTTTTAGCTTCTTTCGTGTTCCAGGTCATTGTAGTTTGGCTACACTCCTCTACCAAAATGTAGATTCAGTAAGGAGCCCTAATGATAGAGATATGTTCTCACTGTTACAAGAAGTAGCCTCATTGGCCCTGAACAAGTAGAGATACCAAAACTCACTGGTAAATAACATTAAATTTTAACATACTTCATTTGCACAGATCCCTTCCAGCTCCTGTGTAGAACCCTATCAATATGCTTACATAATCATACGTTTTTGTACATCTTGCTAAAATAAGATTGTAGTAGTCAGTATTCTGAAAATGATCCTCCAGAGTCCATACCCTAATCCCAGGAACCAGTGAATATGATGAAATATCATTCTCTTGATTGTTATGTTATACAACACAGCTGACCTTCAGATAGCAAGATTATCTGGATGGATCAGAGCCAACTACATGAGCAAGTAAAAGCAGAGCAGAGTGTCCCGCTTGTAGCTGAAGAAGATACTGCAGAGATGTGAAGCACAAGCAGGATTTGATATACTATTATTAGCTTTAAGATTGCTGTTGATATTAAGTGCCACTAGGCAGATTTTTGATTCATAAAGACCCAATTTGGCAGAGCTGAAACACCTCATAAGGTTTTCTAGGTTATAATCTGTTTTTTAAAAAAATATTTTATTGTGGTTTAAGTGAAAGTTTACAGTCCAAGTCAATTTCCCATATAAAACCTGCAGGAACGCCGCCACGGAACTCTAGCTACTCTCCTGACCCTGTGACAGCACAACTCCTCATTTCCATCCTGCACATCTGGTGTCAACGAACTCCTTTTCTCCACTTCTCCACCTTCCCATCTCGCCTCTGTACAGGAGCTGCTCAGACAGCATTATGTGTATATTTAAGGCAAGAAGCACACACTTCAACAACATCACTATGTCTTACAGTCCATTCTAATCCTCATCTGGAGAGTTGGCTTCGGTACTAGTTTCAGCTCTGAGCTAGTAGATAGTCCAGGAGCCGTGTTGTCTGGGCCATGTCCTCCAGGATGGTAGACTGTTAAGAGTGGTCTTTTAATAGAGTTGTAGTTCTGCATACCCCTTTTTCTCCTGCTACATTAAAGACTTCATGTTATATTCTTTGTCAGGCAATCATTGGTGGTGGCCAGGCACCATCTAGTTCTTCTGCTCCCATGCTGATGTAGTCTCCTGGCCTCACATTTTCCTGATGTCTTTGATGTCCTTTGTTCTCCTCTGCTTCAGGTGGATTGAGACCAGTTAACACTATCTAGATAGCAGCTAGAATTTAAGACCCCAGATGCCACTCATCAAAATGGATGCATAATATTTTCTTTTAAAAAAAAATCAATAAACATAATTATGCTAATTGACCTAGATGTTCCCTGAAACCATGTTCCCCAGGCCCCTGCTTCTGCTGCTCTGACCTTTGAAATGTTAGGTTGTAGTTCAGAAACCTCTTAGATTCTGATGTATTCCATCAGTGTTAATCTCCATTCTGTTGTATGCTGTCTCCTCCTAACCAAATTCCTATCTATTATCTAATCTATGAATATCCGTCTCTCGCTCCTCTCCCTTGTAACCATCAAATATTATTTTCTTCTGTGCTTAAACCTTTTCTTGAGTCCTATGTGTCCTTAAGTGACCAATTTTGCACAGCATGTCTTCCAAATGACTCCACATTATCGGGTTTTTCCCAACATCATCTTTGTTCTTTTGCATTGCATAGTATTCCATTGTGTGATTATACCATAGGTTTTTTATCCATTCATCTGTTGATAGGGACCTAGGTTGATTCCATCTTTTTGCTATTGTTGACAGTGCTGCAATAAACATTCACGTGTATGTATCTATTCTTGTGACAGCCCCTTATTTCCCTAGGATATATTCCAAGCAGTGGGACATAGTATTTCTGTTTCTAGACTTTTTAAAAAGTGCCAAATCAGTTTCCAAAGTGCTTATACCATTTTACATTCCCATAAGCTGTGTAGATAAGCTCCAGTCTCTTCATAATCTCTCCAACATTTATTATTTTGTGTTTTTTGGATTAATGCCATCCATGTCGGGATGAGATAGTACCTCATTGTAGTTTTGATTTGCATTTTTCTAATGCTAATGATCGGCACTTGGCTTAATGATCATGAGCATTTCTTTATCTATTTGTGAGCTGCCTGGATGTCTTCTTTGGTGAAGCACCTATTCATATCCTTCCCCCATTTTTAATTGGGTTATTTTGTCTTTTTCCTGTTGAGGCTTTATAGTACAGATTATGTGAATTAGATACTGGTTAGATTCATGGTTGGTTGCCTCCCCACCCCAAACCCTCTCCCACTCACCTCCCCAGTCTGTAGGTAGTCTTTTTGCTTTTTTAGTGAAGTTTTCAGATAAGCATGTTTGATTTTTAGGAACTCGCATTTACCTATTCTCTCTTCTGGTTTTTGTGCATTGTAAGTATTATTTTGTACTCTGTTTATGCCATGTATTGGGGCTCCCAGCATTGTCCCTATTTTTGCTTTCATGATATTTTTGTTACAGATTTTATACTTAGGTCTTTGATCTATTCTGAGTCAGTTTTTGTGTATAGTGTGAGAGATGGGTCTTGTTTCATTTTTTTTGCAGATGGATATACAGCTTTGCCAGCACCATTTGTTGAAGAGACTGTTTTTTCCACAGGTCACTGACTTTGGGCCTTTGTAAAATATCAGCTACTCATAAGTGGATGGGTTATGTCTGGATTCTTTATTCTGTTCCACTGGTCTATGTGCTTGTTTTGTACCTCTACCAGAGTGTTTTGACTATTATGGTAGTGTAATAGGTACTAAGTCTGGTAATGTGAGGCCTCCCACTTTGTTGATTTTCTTCAGTGATGCTTAAATGATCTGGGGCTTCTTCCCTTTCAATATGAAGTTGGTGATTCATTGCTGTATCTCATGACAAATATTGTTGGAACTTGTAGTGGGATTGCATTGTATACATAGATCATTTTGGGTAGAATAGGGATTTTCCTATCCATTCCTCTGTTGTTGGGCATCTGGGTTGATTCCACTTCTTGCTGTTGTGGACTGTGCTGCAATAAACATTCGTGTGCATGTATCAGTTGGTGTGAATGGCCTGCATTCTGTAGGATATATTCCGAGCAGTGGAATTACTGGGTCAAATGGTATATCTATTTCCAGCTTTTAAGGAAGTGCCTGATTGCTTAGAGGTTGCACCATTGTGCAACCCCATCAAAAGTGTAGGAGAGTTACAATTTATCCACAGCCTCTCCACCATTCATTGTTTTGTGTTTTTTGGATCATGGCCAACCTTCTTGGAGTGTGATGGTATCTCATTATAGTTTTGATTTGAATGTCTTTAATAGCTAATGATCTTGAGCATGTCCACATGTGTTTTTTGGCTGCCTGGATCTCCTCTTATAGAAGTGTCTGTCCATCTCCTTTGCCCATCACTTAATTGGATGATTTATCTTTCTCTTATTGACATTTTATAGTACCTTGTAGATTATGTATATCAGGTGTCAGTCTAATGTATAGTTGCCAAATATTTTTTCCCATTCTGTAGATCATCTTTTAATTCTATTAATAAAGGCTTTGGGTGAGCAAAAGTGTTTGATTCTTCGTAGTTCCCATTTATCTATTTTCTGTTGTTTGTAGTTTGTTTGACGGATTTTGAAGTCTGTCTACACTGTGTATTAAAACTTTCATTGTTGGTCCTACTTTTTCTTGGATGAGCTTTATTGTTTTAGATTTGGTATTTAGGTCTTTTATCCAGTTTGAGTTGGTTTTGGTATAAGGTATAAGGTATGGGTCTTGTTTCAATCTATTGCAGAGCCAAGCCAGCCAAGTGCCATTGAGTCAGATCTGACTCATGGCAATATCCAATTTTGATAGCACCATTTGTTGAAGAGATTGTTTTTTCCCCAGTTTTTTTTTTTTTTTTTGGTCTTAGGGTCTTTGTCAAATATCAACTGTTCATAGGCAGATGGTGTCATCTCCGGGGTCTCAATTCTGTTCCATTGGTCTGTGCGTCTGTTTTTGTACCAGTACCAGGCTGTTTTGACTATAGTGGCAGTGTAATATGTTCCAAAGTAGGGCAGTGAGAGGCCTCCCAATGTGCTCTTCTTCTTCAATTGTGCTTTTACTTATCTGGGGCTTCTTCCCTTTCCAAACAAAGTTAGTAATTTGTTTCTCCATCTCATTAAAAAAATGTCACAGGAACTTGTATTGGGATTGCATTATATAATTATATTGCTTTGGGTAAAATAGACATTGTCACAAAGTTAAATCTTCCTATTCATGTGCAGGGTATGCTTCAACACTTATGTAAGTCTCTCTTAGTTTCTTATAGTAAAGACTTGTAGTTCTCTGTGTAAAGGTCTGTTATTTTTCTGGTTAGATTTATTCCTAGGTACTTTATCTTCTCAGGAGCTATAGTAAATAGTATTTATTAATCTCATTGTTGGTGTAAACGAATTCTACTGATTTACTTATGTTTATCTCGTATCCTGAGACTTTGCTGAACTCTTCTGTCAGTTTGAATAGTTTGCTTATGGATGCTTTAGGATTCTCTGAGCATACAATCATATCATCTGCAAATGGGGAGATTTTTACTTCTTTTTTGCCGATGCAGTTGCCCTATTTCTTGGTCTTGTCTAATTGCTCTGGCTAGAGGTGAGAGTGAGCATCCTTGTCTAGTTCCTGTTCTCAAGAGAAACTGTTTCAGTCTCTGTCCATTCAGGATGATGTAAGCAATTGGCTTTGTATAAATGACCCTTATTGCATTGAGGACTTTGCTGTCTGTCATGCATTGAATTGTGTCCTCCCCACAAATATGTGTAGCCATGTGGCTGGGCCATGATTCCCAGTATCTTGTGTCTGTCCTCCCTTTTGTGGTTTTTCTATGCTGTATGTTAAAGGATTAGAGTGGGACTATAAATCACTTTATAAGATCACCTCCGTGCTCCACTGTAAAGGGAGTTTCCCTGGAGTATGGCTTGCCCCACCCTTAATTCTTCCATCCTGCAATAGATAAAAGGAAGGGGAGAAAGGCTGAGAATGGGAACCTTGTGCCATCAAGAAAGCAGCACCAGGAGAAGAGTGTGTCCATCAGACCTGAGGTTCCTGCACCGAGATGCTCCCTGAACAAAGATAGATGCAGTCAGTCCAGAGCCAACAAGGGGGAAAGTCGTCTCCTGGAGTGGACACCCTGAATATGGACTCGTAGCCTACTGGACTGTGTAAGAATAAACCTTCCTCTCTTAAAGCCATCCACTCTTGTGGTATTTCTGTTAGAGCTGCCCTAGCTGACTAAAACACCGTCTATTCCTGTTTTGCTGAGAGTTTTAAACATGAATGGATGTTGGACTTTATCAAATACCTTTTCTTCAGGTGATTCTTATCTTCTGTGTTATATATGTGGTTGATCATGTTAATTGTTTTTGTGATGCTGAACCAGGCTTGCATCCCTGGTAGGAATCCAGCTTGGTCAGGATGGATTATTCTTTGGATATGTTGTTGTATTCTATTGGCAAAAATTTTGTTGAAGATTTTTGCATCTGGATTCATTAGTATTACCAGCTGTAGCAGTTCTCCTTTTTGGTTGGGTCTTCCCCTGGCTTTGGTACCAGGGTTATGCTGGCTTCCTAGAAAGAATTTGGGAGTATTCCATCCCTTTCTATGCTGTGAAGTAGTCTCAGTAGTACTGAAGATAACTCTCCTCTAAAAGCTTGGTAGAATTCTGCAGTGATGCCATCGGGGCCTGGACATATTTTTTGTCGGTAGTTTTTGAATGACTTTTTCAATCTCTTCCTTTGTAACAGGTGTATTAAGTTGCTGTGCTTCACCTTGGGATAATTTTGGCAGGTGATCTGAATCAAGGAATTTGTTTATTTCCTCTAGGTTTTCAAATTTGTTACAGTCTTTCATAGTATTCTGTTACAAAATATTTTATTTCTGTTGGATCTGTTATGACAACTCCCCTCTCAGTTCTTAACTGGGTTGTTTGTTTCCTTTTCTGTTTTTCTTTAGTAAGTTTAGCCAATGGTTTGTCAATTCTGTTGATCTGTTCAAAAAACCAGCTTTTGGTCTTTTCAGTTTTTTTAATTGTTCTTCTGTTCTCTAATTCATTTAGTTCTGCTCTAATCTTTATGATCTGTTTTCTTCTGATGCCTGAGGGGGTTTCTCTGTTGTTCTATCACTATTTGTTCAAGTGGTAGGGTTAGCTCTTTGATTTGGTTTCTTTTTTCCTTCTAGATTTGTGCATTTATGGAGATAAAGTGACCTCTGTGCACTGCTTTGGCTGTATCCCATAGGTTCTGGTAGGAAGTGTTTTCATTCTCATTGGATTCTGTAAATTTCTTTATTTCATCCTTAATGTCTTCTATAACCCATGGCTTTTTGAGCAAGATGTTCAGTTTCTGTGAGTTCCACTTTCTGTCTATGTTTTTTCTGCTATTGATTTTGACTCTTCTGGCTTTATGATCTGAAAAGATGCTTTACATTAATTCAATGGTATGGATTTTGTTGACAGTGGCTTTATGTTCTAACACATGGTCTATTCTGGAGAATGTTCCATGTGCACTGGTGAAGAAGATGTGGTTGTCTGCTGATGGATAGAAAGTTATGTATGTGTCAATGAGGTCTAGCTGGTTAGTTGTGGCATAATGAAGTCTGTGTCTTTATTGAGTTTTTTTTAGACCTGTCTGGGACCAAAAGAGAGGCCAAATGTGCCGAGATGCACAGAGTCCAAAGCTGGGCTCTCAAAATATGGCAATTTCGCTTGCCGATTCCCCCAGCAGTGCATCTGAGATTAGCAGCTACTCAAGTCCCAGCCCCTCCCTCTGGCTAAAACAGAGAAAAATAAATTAAAATGGTGAATTGCCTCAGTCCTTGCAAACCTGTGCTCACCAAGAGCCAAGGCCAAGCCAAGTGCCGTCGAGTCGGAAAGAGAGAAGGCTTTGTTTCCAGTGGTATGAAGGCCAAATTACAGCCCTATGACATGTCCTAGGGCTCACTAGCTGTCGAGAGCACTCCATTTAATTATCAGTGCAGGTCTTGGTTTCCAGAGTGACTCAAGGAGACGTGTATGCAGTCTGCCAACTTGACTCAGCCTCCTCTACTGGTAGTTTTTAACATGAATTTGTGTTGAACTTTGTCAAATGCCTTTTCTGCATCAACTGATAGAATCAAGTGATTCTTATCTTTCATTTATGTGGTTGACCACATAAATTGTTTTTCTAGTGTTGAATCATCCCTGAATCTCTGCTGTGAATCTTATTTCAATCATGGTGGATTATTATTATTTTTATTTATTGTTGAATTATATTGGTTATAATTTTGTTGAGGACTTTTGAATCTGAGTTCATGAGAAATATTGGTCTTTGGTTTTCCTGTTTTCACCTGCTTTTGGTTTCAGAGTTATGCTGGCTTTATTGAATGAATTTGGATTTGAAATACCTTTAGTAATAGTTGTGTTAACTGTTCTCAGTGAAGCCATCTGGACCAGGACTTCTCTTAGTTGGGAGTGGTGTTTTCAATCACATCATATGCGTGTGAAATCTGGACAATTAATGAGTCAGACAGAAGAAGAATTGATGTCTTTGAATTATGTTGGAGAAGAATGTTGGAAGTAACATGGACTGCCAAAAGAATAAACGGATCTGTTCTGGAAGTACAACCAGAATACTCCTTGGAAGCAAAGCTGTCAGGACTGTCTTATATAGTTTTGACACATTGTCAGGAAGGATCAGTCCCTGGAGAAGGACATCACGCTTGGCAGAGCAGAGGGTCAGCGAAAAAGAGGAAGACTCTTAACGAGACAGATTGACATAGTGGCTACAACAATGGCCTTAAGCATAAAAACAATTGCAGCAATGGCTCAAGACCAGGTAGTGTTTCATTCTATTGTGCATAGGGTTGCTATGAGTCAGAACTGACTTGATGGCACCTCCCAACAACAACAGCTTGTTTAGTTCTGTTCTAATTTGTATTATACGTTTTCTTCTGGTGCTTCAGGGATTTTTGTTGCTCTTGCTCTCTTTATACATGTTTGAGTTTTAAGATTAATTATTTGGTTTGGGCCCTTTGTCATGGATTGAATTCTGTCCCCCCCCCCCCCCCCAAAATAGGTGTAGCCATGTGGCTAGGTCATGTTTCCCAGTATCTTGTAACTGTCCTCCATTTTGTGATTTTCCTATTCTGTAGGTTAAAAGAATAGGGTTGGACTATAAATCCCTTCATAGGATTACCTACCTGCTCCACTGTAAAGGGAGTATCTCTGGAGTACAGCTTGTCCCACCCTTAATCCTTCCATCCTGCAAGAGATAAAAGGAAAGGGAAGCAGACTGAGAATTAGGAATCTCATACCACTAAGCAAATAGCACTGGGAGAAGAGCACGTCCTTCAGACCTGAGGTTCCTTCACCAAGATGCTCCCTGGACAACGACTGATGCAGTATCAGACTTTCCTCCAGAGCTGACAAGGGGAAAGCCTTCCCCTGGAGTGGATACCCTGAATATGGACTTGTAGCCTACCAGACTATTCAAGAATAAGTTTTCCTTTGTTAAAGCCATCCACTCTGTGGTATTTCTGTTAGAGCAGACCTAGCTGACTAAAACACTCTGTTTTTTTGGATGTGTGCTTTTATCAAGATAAATTGACCGAGCATTGCTTTTGCTGTGTCCAATAGGTTGTGGTAGGGTATGTTTTCATTCTCATTGATTCTATGAATTTATGTCATCCTTAATTTCTTCTATAACCTAGAAGTTTTTGATCAAGGTGTTGTTCAGTATACATGTATCTGATTTTTTTTACCCTTGTTTTTTTTTTTTCTGATGTTGGTTATGGCTCTGGCGTGAAAAGATGCTCTGTAATGTTTCATTGCCTTGGATTTCTTTTTAAAAGACTTTATAGTGTAATATGTGGTCTATTCTGGAGAATGTTCCATGTGTATTAGAATAGAAGGTATACTTATCTGTTATAGTGTGTAGTCTTCTGTATATATCTAAAAGGTCATGTAGGTTGATTGTGGCATTTAGATGTTCCATATCTTTATTGAGCTTTTTTCTGGATCATCTCTCCATCTTTGCAAATGGTTTGTTGAAGTCTCCTACTATTATCATGGAGCTGTCTGTCTCACTTTTCAATGCTGTTAAAGTTCATTGAATATATGTATTCAAAAGCTCTGTCATTGGGTATGTAAATATTTAATAAGATTTTGTCCTCCTGATGTCTTGACCTGATCATTTTTAAATTCCACCTCCATAAGCTACCACTTGCTAAACTTGACCAACTATTGATTTTGTCAACTATTGCTTTTGCCTGTAGTCACTGGGTCTTATATCTTTTCCCCATCCCGTGTTGCTCTTAGAGACAGTAACCATGAATAGCTCTGAAAGCTTGTTCTGCTGAATTGCTGAAAGATTAAGGCATATTAGGAAGTTCAAGGTATCATATGTGTATATGTGTTGCTAGGTGGAAGCATCACAGGAGCTGTTTCACAGAACCTTAATTAGGCTTCTCTAGAAAGTGCTGTTTCCCCTACATAATGGCTGACACTTTCTGAAATATTGCAAAAGACAAAAGAGGGTGGCCAAATATGGATGTCCAGTTGTTGTTAAGGTAGAAATGTTCTGATGATAAACTTACCACCCTATTATCACTTTGATGCAATATGATTTTTAATGACTGCATTATTTTAACATATGGGTATATCATGATTTAGTAAAGGAATCTCATTCACTAGATATTAGGCTATTTTAAATTTTTTACTACTATAAACAAACCAGAAATGAACAGTTCTAGCTAATTCACTTTTGTACATATCTCTTACCTTAAGATGAAGTCCACTGTTACTGCTTGGCATTGTGTCTTTGGTTTAATATTGTAGGAGTCTAAAGTGATAAATGGCTCTTAATTAGCCAAGTGTTCAGGGCTTTGCACCTTCCTCAAAGAACGGTTTCCCTGGGGCAGCTGTATTATCTTTTGATGTGCTGGGAGAGCATTGGAACTTAAATCCATGACTTTCAAGGAGCATAATAAAGTATGTCTTTAAGTCTAATTATATCTAATCTATTACCAAATGTTTTCTTTAGCTTATTTAAAATGTGCATTTAGAGAAAAATTTTAATTTTGTATAAAAACTTACCCTTTTTATCTGCTTGATTCCCATCAATCTTCAGCATTTAGTTCAAGGGTTCATAATATTTTGGGGGCTATAAGTTCCCTGGTGGAATCATGGTTAAATGCTCAGCAGCTTCCTCAGAGATCAGTGGTTTGAACCCACTGGTGACTCTGTGGGACAAAAGACCTGGTGATCTGCTCCCATGAAAATTACAACCTAGGAAACCCCATAGAGGCAGTTCAACACTGCCCTACAGTTTTGCTATAAGTGAGAATTGATGGGGCAGCACCTAACAAAAAATAGTACTTAGAGGAGAAACTATGTGTACTTGCTCTGTCAGCCAAGCCAAGCGCCGTTGACTTGCTGTAAACAAACAAAATATGTTCACATTCTTTAAACCCAGAGGTCTCCATGGAGTCATCTTCTTATTTAGTAGTTACTATCATTGAGTGATCTTGATCCTTGATGAGTGCAGGTAGTCCAGTCCTCTCCCTATACATTCCTGGGGATCCTTTAGGGTTACTTATACTTGTCCTCGTTCCTGCGTGTCAAGTTCTTTCCTGGACCTCTTCAATCAAACCAAAAAAAAAAAAAACATTTCTTTCAATTCTGAGTCATAGCAACCGTATAAGTGACCCATAGGGATTCTGAGAAACAGTTAGTGTATTCGGACTACTGATGCTTTTAGTTAACAACTGAAGATCTTAACCACTGAGCCACCAGCACTCTTCAACAGCCCTCTCTTATTGTTTAAAAAATATCTCTTCATACTGCTGTCACAGTCTGTGATCTATTCTGATCCACATAAGAATGTAGGTGCCTCTCTTAGTTGATAAAACTACTGTAAGACTGTAGCATTAATAGAATTTGGTGGGAATCAGAGAAATGATAGTACAGTGATGGAGAGAATGAAAATGAGCATATTAGAAGTAACTGCTATAAAATCTGATTTCTCCGACTCACATAGAACTTCCTCCAATAAACATCTCTGTCCTACGAGCCTCAGTCTGCAGGGATCATTTTGCCCCCATGTATTAGAAACCACAAACCATTATTCTCTACTCTATTTCTAGACTCAAATTGAAGAGGCAGTGAAGAATATAACAGTCAGTTAATAATGTAATGAACTTCACAGAGAGACAATTGTGGTCCCCATGAATAACAATTTCTTTATATTTAGAAACAGAACACTTGACCTGAAGCCTTTGGAATATGTCACTGTACCTTACTCACTTAGTGTTGCCATCACAGGAATGCCACAAGTGGATGGCTTTAAACAATAGGAATTTGTTTTGTCACTGTCCAGTAGGCTGCAAGTCCAAATCCAGGTTATCAGCTCCAGGGCAAGACTTTCTCTGCTGCCTCAGAAGGAAGGTCCTTGTTGTCAGTCTTCCCCTGGACTGGGAGATCTTGAGGTGCAGAGACCCAGGGTCCTGCTTTTTGTGTGAGGTCTCCCACTCTCTGCTTGCTTCTCTTTCCGTTATATCCCAAGAGATTGCCTCAAGGCACAATACAATCTTCTACCTTGAGTCCTAACATTATTTCCTGCCCCACCAACACAACTGCCACCCATCCTCCCTCATCAACATCACAGGGGCAGGGTTCACAGCATATAGGAACAGCAGGAACAAAACCAGGAATCATGGCCTAGCCAAATTGTTACACACATTTTTGGGGGGGACAGAATTCATTCCATGACTCACTGTTTCAGGGATTTTTAAAGAGAAATGGGGAGAAACTTGTCTGAATACATGTAACTAAATGATTCATCTTAATATTGTTAGTTGTGGTCAAATCTGTTCCAATTCCCAGCAACCTAGTACACACAGAAGGACACAGTGTCAGGTCCTGCACTTTCTGCACAATCGCTATACCCAAGCCCATTGTTGCAGCCATTGTGTCAGTTTATTTGGTTAAGAGTCTTCCTTTTTATGACTGACCATCCATTTCACCAAATACGATGTCCATCTGTAGGGACTGGTCCCTTTTAATAACAGGCCCCAAAGTATGTAAGACAAAGTCTTCCTGTCTTTGCTTCTAATGAGCATTCTGGATGTAATGCTTTGAAGACAGATTTTTTTTTTTTTTCCTGGCAGTCTAGGATGTATTCTTTTTTTAGCACCACAATTCAAACACATCAATTCTTCTTCAATTTTCTTTCTTCATTGTCCAGCTTTGATATGTACATGAGGTGATTGAAAACAATGTCAGTTAAGTTACGTGCACCTTAGTCCCTAAGTGACATCTTTGCTTTTTAATACCTTAAAGGGGTCCTTTGCATCAGATTTGTGTGATGTAATGCATCCTTTGACTTCTTGACTGCTGCATCCATGGATGTGGATTGCAGATTCAAATAAAATGAAATTCTTGACGACTTCAAACTTTCTTCTGTTTATCATCATATTGCTTATTGGTACAGTTACAAGGATTTTTGTTATCTTGTTTTATGATTGAGTGAAAATACACAATCCCATATAAATTTGAGTACCTGCCAATGAGTGGTTCCCACTGCTCTCCTGCCTGGTAACAACACACTCCTCTTCTCCGTTCTGTACATGTCATATGCTCCTAACAATCTCCACCCTCCTCGTTTTCACCCTCTACCCCGTGTCCAGTAAGAGGTCAGCTGGATGACATCCTATAGATGCATAGAACCATAAAATACACACACGATATGGTTGCTCTGTGAAATCGGTGACAGCACACATTAGAAAGAAGATCAATTTTAACTGGACTTCAACATAACATGATTACTCCTCCCATCTTAACCTGATATTGCAAGGACACGGGAGCTGGCGCAGAGGGCTGGAGACCATGCTCTCAGGGGAAATCAAGGCCAACTGGCACAATTAGGATTTTGCTAAGAGAGTCTTGTCTTCTGTAGCCCAAATTGGTGAGTGGCATCTGAGGTCTTAAAAGCTGCCAAGCTGCCACCTGAGGTACACCAAATGGTCCCAACTCAGCAGGAGTGGATGATCTCTGAGAACCAAAACAACGTGATTAGATAGTTGATAGAAATTTGGTTGGGTGAAATCAATGATATAGTTACTCATGTGGCTCTCTCTGTCTTCTGAGTTCTCTCTGCCCCATCTAATCAATTCTCCACCCTCTTTTTCCCTCCCTACCCACCCTTGCAGCCATCAAAGAGTCTTTTGTTCTATGCATCAGTCTGTTTTTAAGTTCTTATCATACGGGTTTCATACAATATTTGTCCTTTTTTCACTGACTACTTTCACTCAGCATAATGTCCTCCAGTTGAAACCAGGTTATGAGATGTTTCTTAAAAGCATCATTATTCTTTATCACTGCAGTGTTCCATTGAGTATATATACCCTAGTTTATGTATCCATTCCTCTGTTGTTAGGCATCTGGATTGGTTCCATCTTTTTGCTGTTGTAGACTGTGCTGTAATAAACATTCGTGTGCATGTATCAGTTGGTGTGAATGGCCTGGATTCTTCAGGATATATTCCAAGAAGTGGAATCACTGGGTCAAATTCTATATCTATTTGCAGCTTTTTAAGAAAGTGCCAGATTGCTTTCCAAAGAGGTTGCACCACTTTGCAATTCCACCAACACTGTAGGAGAGTTCCAATCTCTCCACAGCCTCTCCAGCATTTGTTGTTTTGTGTTTTTTGGATCGTGGCCAACCTTGTTGGAATGAGATGGTATCTCATTATAGTTTGGATTTGAGTATCTTTAACAGCTAATGATCATGAGCATGTCCACATGTGTTTTTGGGCTGCCTGAATCTTCTCTTTAGAGAAGTATCTGCCCATTTCTTTTTCCCATCACTTAATCGGATTATTTATCTTTTTATTGTTGATATTTTGTAGTACCTTATAGATTATGGAAATCAGGTGTCGGTCTGACATACAGTTGACAAATACTTTTTCCCATTCTGTAGGTGGCCTTTTAATTGTAGTGATAAAGCCTTTGGATGAGCAGAAGTGTTTGATTCTTAGTAGTTCCCACTTATCTATTTTCTTGTCTGTTGACTGCGGTTTGTCAGATTTTGAAGTCTGTTTACATTGTGTATTAAAACTTCCATTGTTGATGCTAATTTTTCTTGAATGAGCTTTATCATTTTAGATTTGATATTTGGGTCTTTTATCCAGTTTGAGTTGGTTTTTGTATAAGGTTTAAGATATGGGTCTTGTTTCAGTTTATTGCAGATGGATATTCCATTTTGCCAGCACCATTTGTTGAAGTGTTTGCTTTTACCCCATTTTAATGTCTTAGGGCCTTTGTTGAATATCAACTGTTCATAGGCAGATGGTGTCATCTCTGGGGTCTCAATTCTCTTCCACTGATCTATCTGTCTCTTTTTGTACCAGTATCAGACTGTTTTGACCACTGTCGCAGTGTAATATGTTCTAGAATCAGGTAGTGAGAGGCCTCCCAGTGTGTTCTTATTCAGACATGTTTTGCTTATCCCAGGCTTCTTCCCTTTCCAAACAAAGTTGGTGATTTGTTTCTCCATCTCATCGATAAAGGTCACTGGAATTTGTATTGGGGTTGCATTATGTAAGTAGATTGCTTAGGGCAAAACAGACATTTTCACAATAAGTCTTCCTACCCATGAGCAGGGTAGGTTTCTCCATTTATGTAAGTCTCTCTTAGTTTCTCTTGTTTCTTTTTTTAATTTTTTCCTTTTTAAAGTCCTTTTAAGAAAGAAAGCAGGGTTGGAAGTTTTGGTTCTTTTTTACCTCCCCTGTGGCAAATTCAGGTTTGCTTGGATGATGGAGAGCAGGTGTTATCTGCTGGTGGCGCTGTCCAAGGTGGGCAGGCAGACTCTCTATTCAAAGGTGACCACGTTTAGATTCTGAGCTGGGAAATGGAGGGTGAATAGGTCATGGTGGCTGTCATGGAATGAATTGTATCCCCCTAAAAATATGTATAGCCATGTGGCTAGGCCATGATTCCCAGTATATTGTGACTGTCCTCCATTTTGTGCTTTTCCTATGCTATATGTTAAAGAATTAGGGTGGGACTGTAAATCCCTTTATAAGATCAACTCCCTGCTTCACTGTGAAGGGAGTTTCCCTGGAGCATGGCTTGCCCCACCCTTAATCCTTTCATCCTGCAAGAGATAAAATGAAAGGGAAGCCAACTGAGAATTTGGAACCTTGTACCATCAAGAAAGCTGCACCAGGAAAAGATCGCATCCTTCAGACCTGAGGTTCCTGCACCAAGATGCTCCCTGGACAAAGACTGATGCAATACTGGACTTGCCTCCAGAGTCGACAGGGGCAAGCCTTCCTCTGGAGTGGACACCCTGAATATGGACTTGTAGCCTACCAAACTCTGTAAGAATAAACTTTCCTTTGTTAAAGCCATCCACTCTTGTGGTATTTCTGTTAGAGCAGCATTAGCTGACTAAAACAGTGGCTTTTTTTTTTTCTTTTTTTACTTTTCTCTTGTTTGCTATCTAGTCATCCTTATCGGTCTGCTTCTTGGTGTCAACATTGTCGTCCTCAGCATCTTCAGCTGCCCATTTGCCCGTAGCTGCCTCTTTTTCCTCATCTTCATCTCCATCTTCTTCCTCACCATTACCTTCTTCTTCCTCCTCGTTCTCTCCACCTTCTTCGTCTTCTTCGTCTACCTTGTTGTCAGCCTTTCATTCCCCCTTTCTTCATTATTGTTCCTATTAGCGGGGGCATCTCTGCCATTCTCAGCATCCTCCACAACCTCCTTCTTCTTTAAATCCTTGGGGGTGATCTCAGAGTTGGTAACCACTGCCATGTCTGACATAGTGGGGCATGCTGGTGATCCAATGCAGTGGAATGCAAAACAAGCATGAATTCAGAGACTGATGAGAAAGCGGCTGGAGTCCTGGCTGCTGAGAGGGTGTCCCACGGAGGTGGCTACAGTGGCTGCTGTGAGAGGAGAGCCAGACCTGGGAATAATGCAAAGATGGCTTTTCAGAGCAGCCAGTGGGGGCTCTCCTAGTTTCTTGTAGTAAGGTCTTGTAATTCTCTTTGTAAAGTTCTGTAAATTGTATTGATTTGGTGATGTTTTCTTTAATAATCTCATTGTTGATATAAAGGAATCCTACTGATTCGCTTATGTTTATCTTGTATCCTGAGACTTTGTTGAACTCTTCTATCAATTTGAGTAGTTCACTTATGGATTCTTTAGGATTCTCTGCATATGCAATCATATAATCTGCAAATAGAGAGATTTTTACTTCCTCTTTGCCGAGGCCAAGCCAAGCCAAGTGCAGATGCCCTTTGTTTCTTCATCTTGTCTAACTGCTCTGGCTAGAACTTCTAGTACAATGTTGACTAGGAAAGGTGAGAGTGGGCATCCTTGTCTAGTTCTCGTTCTCAAGGGGAATTGTTTCAGTCTCTGTCCATTCAGGATGATGTAGGCAGTTGGCTTTGTATAAATGACCCTTATAGCATTGAGGAATTTGCCATCTGTCCATATTTTGCTGAGAGTTTTTAGCATGAATGGGTGTTGGACTTATCAAATGTCTTTTCTGTGTCAATAGACAAAATCAGATCCTTGTCTTTTGCATTGTTTTTTGGTTGATCACATTAGTTGTTCTTCTGATGTTGAACCAGCCTTGCATCCCTGGTACGAATTCAACTTGGTCGGAATGAATTATTTTTTTTGATACATTGTTGCATTCTATTGATAAGAATTTTGTTGAATATTTTTGCATCTAGATTAATGAGTGATAGGCCAAGTAAAGATTGGTCTGCAATTCTCCTTTTTGTTGGATCTTTCCCTGGCTTTGGTATTAGGTTTATGCTGGCTTCCTAGAATGAATTTGGGAGTGTTCCATCTCTTTCTATGCTGTGAAATGGTCTCAGTAGTATTGCAGATAACTCTTCTCTAAAAGCTTGATAGAATTCTTCTGTGAAGCCATCTGGGCCAGGGCTTTTTTTGGTTGGTAGTTTTTTGATCACTTTTTCAATCTCTTTCTTTGTGATGGGCTTATTAAATTGTTTGGTTTCACCTTGTGATGATTTTGGTAGGTGGATTTTTGTTATCTTTATGTTGAAGTATAGTCCATATTGAAGACATACTCTTTGATCTTCATAAGTAAGTGCTACAAGTTATCTTCACTTTAAGTAAGCAAAATTGTGACATTTGCAAATTGCGTGTGGTTAGTGAGTCTTCCTTCAATACTGATGCAATGTTCTTCTTCCTATCTAGTCCAGCTTCTTGAATTATTTTTTCAGCAAATAGGTTAAGTAAATGTGGTGAAAAGGTAAGAACTCTGGTGAACATATTTCTTGACTTAAAAACCATGTAAAATTTCTGTTTTCTCCAAATGACTGCCTCTTGGTCAGTGTACAAGCTCCTTATAAGCACAATTAAGTGTTTTAAAATTCCTTGCAACATTATCCATAATTTGTTATGATCCACACAGTCTAATATCTTTACATTGTCAATAAAATATAGGTAAACATCTTCCTGTTATTCTGTGCTTTCAGCCAGGATTCATCTGGTCTCAGCAATGATATCCCTGGTTCCCCATCCTCTTCTGAATCTAGTTGGAATTTCTGGCAATTTCCTATGTAACTACTGCTGCAACTAGTTTTGGATTACCTTTATTAAAATTTTCCACTTATATTAATGATATTATTTGATAATTTCTCCATTTCTTTGGAATTGCTACAAATACATATCTCTTCCAGTTGGTTGGCCAGGTAGCTGTCTTCTAAATCTCCTCGCGTACATGAGTGAGCACCTCTAGGACTGCAGCCATTTGTTGAAACATTTCAGTTGGTGGACCATCAATTCCCGGAGCCTTGTTTTCACCAGTGCCTTCAGTGCACTTTGAATCTTTTCCTTCAGTGCCATTGGTTCTTGATCATGTACTAACTCCTGAAATGTTTGAATATTGACCAGTTCTTTTTGGTATAGTGACTCTGTGTATTCCCTCCATCGTACTTACATTCTTGCTGTGTCATTAAATGTATTTCCCATAGAATGCTTCAATATTACAACTCAAGGCTTGAATTTTTTCTTCAGTTCTTTCAGCTTGAAAAATGCTGAGCATATTCTTTTCTTTTGGTTTTGTATCTCCAGGTCTTTACAGATTTCATTATACTTTATTTTGCTATCTCAATCTACCCTTTTAAATTTGCTGTACAACTCATTGATTTCATCATTTCTTCCTTTTGCATTAGCTACTCTACATTGAAAAGCAATTTTCAGAGTCTCTTCTGACATTTGTTTTGGTCTACTCTTTCTTTCCTATCTTTTTTTTTTATTTTTATTTTTTTATTTGATATGATTGAATGAAAATGTACATTTCCATGTAAATTTACATGCCCACCTATATGCAGCTCTTTCCTATCTTTTTAATGACCTCTTGCTTTCTTCATGTATGATGGCCTTGATGTAATTGCACAACTCTTCTGGTCTTTGGTCATTAGCAATCAATACTTAAGGTAGTACTTTGGCTTACATGGACTTACTCTGATTTTCTTCAACTTCAGCTTGAACTTGCATATGAGCAATTGATGGTCTATTCCGTAGTTGGCCCCCAGCCTTGTTCATCTCTTTCCATAGGTGTAGTTGATTCTTGTTTATTCCATCTCGTGAGGTCTACATGTACAGCCACCATTTATATCATTCATGTTGCTGAAAAAAAGTGTTTTCAATGAAACAGTCGTTGGTCTTGCAAAATTCTGTCATGTGATCTCTGGCAGTGTTTCTATCACCAAGGCCGTATTTTCCAACTACCAATCCTTTATCTTTGCTTCCAGTATTTGCATTTGAATTACCAGTAATTATCTGTGTGTACTGATTTCTTGTTTGTGCAATTTCAGACTGCAGAAGTTGGTAAAAATATTCAGTTCCTTTGTCTTTTGCTTTAGTCATTGGTGTATAAAATTGAATAATAGTTGTATCCATTGTTCTTCCTTATATCTGTATGGATATTATCCTATTACTGACAGCATTATACTTCAGGATGGATCTCAAAATGTTCTTTTTGTTAACAAACAGGATGTCATTCCTCTTCAATTTATCATTCCTGGCATGTTAGAGCAGTTGACTGATTCCAAGTAGCCAGTACTGGTCCTTTTCAGCTCACTGATACCTAGAGCACTGATGTTTATACATTTCATTTTTGGTAACTTCCAGTTTTCCTAGATTCCCATTTTGTACCTTCCATGTTCCAATTATTAAAGGATGTTTGAAACTGTTTCTTCTCGTTTTGAATCACATTATATTAGCAAATGAAGATCCTGAAAGTCTGTCTCCATGTTCTTGATTAAGGTTGATTCTAGGTGATGGTTTTAGTCAGCTAGGGCTGCTCTAACAGAAATATCACAAAAGAAGGTTTATTCTTACATAGTCTGGCAGGCTACAAGTTCATATTCAGAGTGTCCACTCTAGAGGAAGGCTTTCCCCCTTGTCGGCTCTGCAGGCAAGTCCAGTATTGCATCAGTCTTTGTCCAGGGAGCATCTTGGTGCAGGAGCCTCAGGTCTGAAGGATGCGCACTTCTCCCGGTGCAGCTTTCTTGATGGTGCAAGGTTTCCAATTCTCTGCCACCTTCTCTGTCCTTTTATCTCTCGTAGAATAAAAGGATTAAGGGTGGGGCAAGCCACACTCCTGGGAAACTCCTTTACAGTGGAGCAGGAAGGTAATCCTGTGAAGGGCTTTACAGCTCCACCCTAATCCTTTAACATACAGTTTAGGAAAACCACAAAATGGAGGACAGTCATAAGACACTGGGAATCATGGCCCAGCCACATCGCTCACTACGCATATTTTTGGGGGGACACAATTCTATCCATGACAGTGGTCATTACTCATAATATGTCAGCATTCTTATTCTTTTCACCTTATGATTGCCATTTCCTTTCCTCTGATTTTCCACCTCTTCTTGCTGTCTCATCTTTGCTTTCAGGCAAATATTGCGTGTTCAATATTGTGCAATTGAATGTTACAAGAAAAGCATTCCTCTTGGATGTTATTATTTATTTTATCGACTTGTCTCTAGGTAAAAGTGGTCTCTGTGAACATCTTCACTTTCAGTGTAGAAGAGTGTTTTAGGGCCATAAACCTGGCCCTGCAGAAGAGATCTTTCACATCCCTCCACATTTATCATTTTCATAAGTTCAATAATAATTTTAATAACTCACTTCCAATAGCTAACATGTATTACTGGCAGATTTAACTGACAGTTTTTCTCTATTAAACACCACATCGTTATGACAAATTCTTAGAAACTTTTAGTTACCCCCACCTCACTCCAAAGGCATCTGTAGATTCCACTGATGATACCTTGTTCCATCTCAAATCTTTTCCACTTTTTTTTTTGTCTGATCTGTTTACCTCTTCTTCTGAAAAATGCAGACCTTACAAATAATAACTGGCGCTGGTGGTTGTTGGGTATCAACTGATTTTGTAAACATTAGCCTAATTTTTGGTTTGATTAAAAACTTGAAGGCAAAAACATGGCTTGTACTTTAATTTTTGACAATGCCAAGCACAGTGTACAATAAATACTGTACTACATCTTCTTGCTTCAACGATACTATTGATTATGAGACTATATAATTGATTTAATAACAGGTCTTCGGAAAACAAAGAAAAGAACCACTGCATTAAGTGTGTGCCTTGATTGTTCAGCACCTCCCAATCTTAGAAGTGTTAACTGGGGGGTAGGGTGGCAGCAGATAAAGAAGCACATCACAGATGGAGGAAGTATGATATGGTGACTGTGTGAACTCTCTCAGCTTCAGGGACAACAAAGGTCAACTGTCCCAACGCCAAGTGAATGCAGGAATCTTTTCAGGGTAAGTGCTTAATCTAGGGTCAAGGACTACATAGATTCCTGAAACTGTAGGCAAAACTGTCTGCATTTATATGTGTACATTTTTCCTAGGAAAAAATCAATTATACTCCATTAGGCTCTTAAAAGTCTTACTTGTCTCAGAGTTCTTAAGAACAACTAATTTAGAACACCCTTTGTGGGCGATATCCTGTCTGAGTTTTAATATCTTCAGGGGAGGTTATTCAATTACTCAACCTTTTTAACTGTTAAAAGCCTTTGTTAATTTGCCCTAAAATTTGCTGCCATACATCTCTTGATCATGCACCAGAATATCGGTTTTTGTTGGAATTTTTAAATAAATAAAAATGATGATGGCTGTTGATAAGTAAATTGATACATGTTGACTTATTGATATAAGAAAGACTAATGTGAAAACCATGAAATTTGCTTCCTAATTTCAATTATTTTTCTTTCGCAATGAATGTAGGTTTTTATTGTTCTTTTGGGAGTGTCTAATCTAAGATCTGAACACTTTGAGAAGTAGTAAGGCAATTTGACAAGTGAATGGCGTACAGTTCAAACCAAAACCAAACTCACTGCTGTGGAGTCAATTCCGACTCATAGTAACCCTATAGGACATAGCAGAACTGCCCCATGTGGTTTCCAAGAAGTTCCTGGTGGATTTGAACTGCTGACCTTTTGGTAAGCAGCTGAAGCACTTAACCATTATGCTAACCATGTTTCCAGCATATAGTTGGAGCTCAATAAATATTAACTGAATGAGTTAATTAATATAAAAATAATGAAGAGAGTGGATAGTTAAAACATATGGAATATTAATTTGTAAATTAACTAACACATAAGTAAATGAAATGAAGGGTAAGTAAAAAATATGGATCTAATATTACTGAGTTTTTTATATGTAAATTATTGAGTGCTTTGCTGAACTATTCAGTATTAGGATGTCTGAGAATTAAGTCCATGAGCTTAACTGTTCTAAGTGCTACATACCTCATTGCTGAATATCGCTACAGTCACCTTTAAAATACTCCCCTTGGGAAGCTGTGCACTGATGCCCATGTCTAGTCTACCACTCAAAGCATTTTGGAATGCTCTACAGAATGACCATGGTGCGCAGTGGCACAGTGGCAAGTTTGTGAACTTATCTGTATAGTTGTCTGTAGGGGAGATTTTAGCCAGTAAAAAATGACTGTATTGGAACACCCTCCCTACTCACCTGATCTGGCCCCAGATGACTTTTTTCTTTATCTGAATATTGAAAGGAAGACATTTTGATGACATTCAGGACATCAAGGGTAATACGATGACTACTCTGATGGCCATTCCAGAAAAAGAATTCCAAAATTGCTTTGAAGAGTGGACTAGGCACTGGTGTTGGTGCATAGCTTACCAAGAGGAGTACTTTGAAGGTGACCATAGTGATATTCTGCAATGAGGTATGTAGCACTTTTTCTAGGATGAGTTTGTAATTTAATAGTCAGTCCTCGTATTTATAATGAAAAACAATTTCAATGTCTGAAGGCCAGTTCTTTTGAAGGTAAAAAAACAAACAAACAAAGCCCACTGCTGCTGAGTCAATGCAACCCTAGAGGACAGAGTA
Organism: Heterohyrax brucei; assembly: GCA_028571685.1. Classification (NCBI taxonomy): domain Eukaryota; kingdom Metazoa; phylum Chordata; class Mammalia; order Hyracoidea; family Procaviidae; genus Heterohyrax; species Heterohyrax brucei. Next base: position 170,220,713 of record CM053141.1, on the reverse strand, counting down.
GAACTGCCTCATAGAGTTTCCAAGGACTACCTGCTGGATTTGAACTGCTGACCCTCTGGATAGCAGATGTAGCACTTAACCACTACACCACCAGGCTTTCTTCTTTTGAAGGTAGATTCATCTAATCTTCCATCCACCCATCTGTCCTTTCATGCACTCAACCAACATTTACTGATTATCCTGTACATATTGGATTGTGGAAGTAAGATATGGCGAAGTCTTTCATGGACAAGAAACAGGCTATGCAACTAACTGATAATGATGACCAAATATACTGACAAATATACTTCCTGTATAGCTATGTTTGCCTTATTGATAAGAGCTATGGAGACAGCTCATAGAGAAGCATCAGGAACAATTAGAAGATACAGCAGATGTATATCTTGAACAAATGGAAATCTGTTTTGGGTAACTCATCTTTAAACTGAGAAGAATAAGTGCAGCGATCTCCTCCTCTGGATTTCTCAAATGCCAGATGTTTTCTGACGGGACAACCTGTGAGCATCACAGCTTTCCGGAAAGGTTCTTTTTTAGCACTGCTCTAAGACTGGGTGTGGCAGGTGTATTATTTGTCATAATGTTATCCATAATGCGTTATGATCCACAGAGTCAAATGTCTTTGCATGGTTAATAAAACGTATCTTTATTGGGGGAAACCTCATCCTTGGAACTCTTAACCCAACTGTAATTGTGACTACATTCAGACCTCACATAGAGCTCTAGTAGTACAGTGCTTAAGAGTTTTGCTGCTAACCAAAAGCTTGGCAGTTTGAATCCACCAGTTGCTCCTTGGAAACCCTATGAAGCTGTTCTACTCTGTCCTGTAGGTATGCTTTGAATTGGAGTCAGTTTGCAATGGGTCTGACTTTTTGGTCTGGGTTCAGACTTCATTAGAAGGTCATGGCATATGAAGCAGGGCATTGAACTTTACATTTTTTTTCCAAATACCTGCTAGAAATTCTTTTTCTTTCTTCCTTTTGTTCTTCCTGTCTTTTTCTTTTCTTTCAGGGTTTAGAAGCTACTCACTGCATTAGTAATCTTGGGAGAAAGGAGAGGGAAATCTCAAGAATCAATGCTGGATTTTTGTTGTTATTAGCACCATGGAGACCCCTTAAGACGTTGGTTGGTACCACTGTAACTGCTTTTGGCTGTAGTCACTAATTGATGCTATTCTGTTAAAAAGCAAGTGTTGACAGCAGAGAAATTTGAAGCAAACAAGTTGCAGACAGTAATGAACATTTAAAAATATTCCTAGTGGGCATGTGCAAAATGAAGATGGGTGATGAGTATACAACAGGAAAGGTTTCAAGTATCTGAAAGTCCCCAAATTATATTTGGTCCTGCTCTGCCACTCCAAAGACACTGGGAATGCACCTTGAATCACTCAAAGAGAAAAGAAGGAATAAACCCCTGACATCTATAGAGCGTGTTAAATTTGTCAAACATCTTGCCAGCCAATTCAAGTGCTATTGAGTCAGGTCTGACTTAGGATAACTAAATTCTTCATGAACACCAGTAGCTAAGGTCAAATTCATTAATTTGTTCAACATGTATGTATTCAAAACTTGCTAAGTGCCGGATAGCGTGCTGAAGTGCTCGACATTCAGCAGTAACTGAAACAGCCCTGTCTCTCCTGGGATTTAGCAACAGAACTCATGATTTTCTTTTTTATTATTTGTTAAGCCATTCTCAGAGATACACAAGACAGGATTATAGCCGAATAAGACCTGAAACAGACTTTGTTGCAAATGGGTTTGTTTTGGAATTTATCCCAGGAAGTACGGTGAGGGAGAGGACAAAAAAAGAGAAGGAAGGAAAGAAAGCTAATAGGGGATTTATAAATGAGTAGGTTCCCCCATATGAGCAACTGGGCCTCATTCCTGCTGGGGATGCTCTGAGAGACTGTAAAATAAATCTCAGAATAGTCCCATCAAGAATGGAAGACAACTGAAGTGTTCATCCACCAGCGCATGTCCATTACTGGTCATGCTCTGTAGCACTTTCCTCTGCCCTGATCTCGGCTTAGTTTACCACCTGCCTGAGATCTCCCTTCAGCAGAGAGACAGAGGAAGTCAGAAGTGAGCAGAAACTGCCTGCAGGAAACCTCTGGAGAGAACTGAGAGCATATTGCAGGGCACTGACCAGCTCTGCTACAGTGATTACTCTTATTTTCTCACAAAGAAACAGATGCTGGAGAGGTTACTCATGTCCTACGTGATAGAATTCACACTACAATCCAGTATTCCTTTGTTGCACTACAATTCTTAAACAGCATGCAGAGCTCTGAACCCTACTCCCTCTCTATGAGTCCCAGATGGAAAGGCCTGGTAAAGACTGTGATGCACTGTGCCTGGAAGGAGCTGAGCGCCCTTTGTACACCTCGGCTAGAAGGCAAGTTGATGTCAGATAGGAACCTCAGAGACTTTCAGAGCAAGGCTTTTCTTCTCAGTGATTTCTAAATGAGTAGACCTGAGCTCAGAGTCTGAGCTGTTGGCTGGAATTGAATAAGGCTGAAAGAAAAGAGTGAGTGAACTTCTCATGTCACTCTGAAGGCCTATAAAGCCTTATTGTAAGTGCATGTTGTTTAAAGCAGTGTAGTGTCACAGCAATTCATTAAGAGTCAAAGTGACCTGGTATAGTTTTGACTGTCTTATGCAAGGCACTTTAACTCCAGGAGCAAAGCTCTGTTGCCGTATTTATAAAAGTAAACTATCACTATCTCACAGGGTAGCCATTTAGATTGTCGTGATAATTAAATAAAGTACTATGTATGTCTTAAAAGCAGCCTTGGTGGTACAGTGATTAAGTACACAGCTGTTTACCAAGAGTTTGGCGCTTTGAACTCACCTGTTGCTCTGTGAGAGAAAAATGTGACAGTTTGCTTCCATGAAAATTTCAGCCTTGGAAACACTTGGGCAGTTATATTCCATTCTGTGGTCATATAGGCTTGCTATGAGTTAGAATATACTCAGTGGCAGTGTGTTTTGTTTTGTTTGAATGTGTATCTCAGCTTGGATTTCTTGGAGAGTACAGACTGAGGCAAAGCTTTCATGTTTCACTTTATTGGGTAGGAAAGCAAGTACAAGTCAGGAAAGGCAGGGAATAAATTAAGCAAATAGACACAAGACAATGCTTTACTAAGCTGGCCACCACATTACGAGGAACATACAACAGACTGAGAAATGGAGCCACATATTAAGCCCCTTTCCCGTCTTCATTGGTGAAAACTTGTCCTAAGTCTGACCGTGGGAATAGTGGTGGGTCAGTGGTTAAATTCCTGCCTTGCATATGAGAGAATCAAGTTCAATTCCCAGCTAAAATACCTTATGTGTTGCTACAATGCAGAACCTATCCCATCAGCATAAAACAAATAGCTTGGCAATTTACTAAACTATGAGCTAATGAAACCCTATGGATCACAATGGTACAGTCCCCTTGTTCATGGGGTCACCATCATTCAGGACTGTCTTCACAGCAGCTAACAACAGTAGGAGTGAAGTTAATTACGCCACATTTCTGGGTCATATCCCCTGGCCTCTGCTGTAGCTGCTGGGGAAACAGAGCCCTCGTTCATTAGGAGAGGTAGAACACGTGCCCCTGTGATCCTCAGCCCTGGGGGAGGCTGTGACGCCGATGGCACTGGGAGACTAGGCAATGGTATACAGGACCAGGACTTAATGATCACAAGACGGGCGTGCGCTGCTGTAGCTACGACTGCTCCAGTTTGGAAACAGAACAAAGGACCGAGGCATAGAGGACAGGCAGGCCCGAAAAGGTTGGTGCGGGCACTTCAGCTGGGACAGGAACAGCATGTCAAACTACATATGAGCAAAGAATAAGGATGGCCCTTAGCATACATGACTACAAACCTGTTGTTCTCAAGTCACTTCAGACTCATAGTGACCCAGTAGGACAAGGTAGAACTGCCTCACAGGGCTTCCAAGGCTGAAATCTTCATGGAAGCGGATTGATGCATCTTTCTTCCATGGAGCTGCTGGGGGGTTTGAACCATCAATCTCTTGGTTAGCAGCTGAGTGTTTGAGTACAGCACTACCAGGGCTCCTAGATGACTCCAGTTCTCCAGATTTCAGTTAGTTTTCCTGAGTTTTACATTTTTCTTTCTTACTTGTGTTGTCCCTTGTCCCACACATGCATGCTCATTGTAGTTGCAATGATTTAAAAATAAATTAATGGCTATTGACTAATATTACAAGCCCCTGTCTATGTGAGGTTGATATCATGGACTGCAGAAAAATTAACAAGTCTGGATCAGAAGAAGTACAGCCATAGTGTTCCTTGGAAGTGAGACTTCATCTCATGTCCTATGGACATGTTATCATGAGGGACAATTTCCTGGAGAAGGACATCATAGTTAGTGAGACAGGGTAGTTGAAAAAAAAGGAAGACTCTCAACATAATGGATTGAGACAGTGACTGCAACAATGTGCTCAGAATTAGCAATGATGGTGAGGATGGCACCGGGCTGAGCAGTGCTTCCTTCTGTGGCACACGCAGTCACTGTGAGTCAGAACCCACAGGACAGCACCTGACAGCAACTGTGTTTACCTGGAAGTCCAAAATTGACTCCTTCCCTCCCAGTCAAAAAACGTATCATTTATGGAGCATTTGTTGCATATCTCACAATTGAGACATCACTGAATTCTCATATAGATCCATTATTATCCCTGTTCCACACAAGGAAACTGAGGCTTAGAGAGGTCAAGGACCTTGCTGAAGCTCATATAGCTAGCAAGGTGTAGCACACGTTCTAGAGTTTTACTAGAGTTTTGTGAGTTATATTTTTCTGTTCAACTACATTGTTTTCGTTCATATTTGGGGGATCCTGCTTTGGTTTGTATGATTGGGGAAGCAAGTGTCACTCAACTTTACCACTATGTTTCAGTGATCCTGTAATTGGAGACCTCCCTAAACGTGCCATCCCCAAGACCTAATTGCTGGTCTTCCTATTAGAATTTTATCCTCAGATCAGTGTTACAGAATCTTAAATTCACAGGAAATGAGATGAGGTCTTACCATCCTTACTTCCTCTGGCTATCCGTCTTCTGAGACAGACTTGTTAATTTTTCTGCAGTCCATGGTATTGACCTCACATAGATAGATGCTTATAATATTAACCAATAGCCATTAATTTATTTTTCATTAAGTATTTTTAAATTGTTATGACTACAATGAGCATACACATGTGGGATAAGTGACAACAAAAGTAAGAAAGAAAAATATAAAGCTCAGGAATACTAACTGAAATCTAGAGAACTGAAGTTATTTAGGAGCCCTAGTAGTGCGGTAGTCAAGCACTCAGCTGCTTCGCCTTTGTATTTTCTGAGCCTAACAGAGCTCTGGGGTGTGCTAAGCTCCTAAGACAGCTGTATGTGGGATGGGGGTAAGAATTTGAACATTAGAATGCCACTTAAGTCTGTTCTTGCTGTTGGTGGCATTAAGTTGATTCCAACTCATGACATCTCATGATGACTGAGGTGTGCAGAGTAGAACTTCTATATGGACTTTCAAAGCTGTGATGTTTTAGAACCGTATCAACAGGCCTATGTCCTGAGGCATCTCTGAGAAGTCAAGAATCGCTAAACTTTTGGCTAGTAGCCACATGCTCAAGAGTTTGTGCTACACAGGGACTCTACCCTTTAAGCCAAGGGTTGGTTAACCAACGCCCCAAAGGGCAAATCTAGCCCACTGCCTGATCACGTTAATAAAGTTATGTTAGAACATTCTCTTATGTATTGTCTGTCAATGACTGCTCTTATATAAGTGCTGTAAGATCAGCACTGAGAAGTTGCAATAGACCATATGGTCTGTAAAGCTAAAAATATTTGCCATCAGGCCCTTTATAAGCAAATATTTCCCATCGTATTGTCTGAGGTATGCTTGGAATGGAACAGTTTAGATAAACAATTCAGGTTATAAAAGTTTCCCTCTTCCCAACCTTCACTTCTCTCTTATGAAAATAAAATATAGTTACTGCAATGTTACATGAATAGTTTAAAAATGGAACCGAGTGAAATACCTAACAATTGAGATGTGATTAAATGCACTGAAGAATACTGAACACCACTAACAATGCTGTCACAGAGGTGGAATTTATAAGCAATAGAACAAAGTTCTTCATAGTATAAGTGTAAGAAAACCAAAATGATAAGCTCAACTTAATTTCATTTTTAATGCCAAAATTTATAAAGTAAAAATGTAGCAGGAGATATCAGAATGTTACTAACATACGAGTAACAGAATTATGGCTCACTGATTTTTCTGCGTTAAGCTTATCTACATTTTCTCTGCTCTATAAGCCATGTGGCTTGGCATAAGTCTTGTGCATTTTGTTTAATTAAAAGCTTAATTTTGAAAACACTTAAAATATATAGAATTTTTCACAATGCTAGAAAAGAGAGTTCAGAAAACTATAAAGAATGACTAGTATAGTGGCTCAGATTTTTTCCCCTAAAATCCTGGGGCTGCTTCTTTGTTAGACTGTTGCAGCCTCTGCTACACCTGGCCCAGGGGGACCCTATTTTGCCTTTAGAACTACAACTTCCTGGATTGAAACAACTTTTCTTGTTTCCCTTTGTACAGCTGAGACAAGCTGACATTTTAAAAAAGAACTTTAATGCTCAGAGAACAAAAAGGCAATAATTACAGGAAATACAAAAGGCCTAACAGTTGTGTTAAAAATACAAGCTTCCAATTCTCTAGAGAGCTAGTTCCTCATGGAATCAGAAACACACTGAGCCTCCTCCCCTTCTGGCTCCATGCCTGTGTTCCCTGATGTGCTCACCCCTGCATCCCTGCCACCTGCAATCAGTGGAGCAACTGCAAACAAAAAACAAAAAACGTTGCCATTGATTGTGACTCATAGTGCCACTATGTGATAGAGTAGAGCTACCGCAGTGCAGTTTCCAAGGAGTCCCTAGTAGCTTGGAATTACTCGTCTTTTGATTAGCAGTGGCAGCACTTAACCACTGTGTCACTAGGGGTTCCTGAGAGCAACTAGCATTCTTAGAACTCAAGGGTAAAATACAACTTGCTAAACCTCTTCCCATTCTAGACTTTCCCATTTGGTTCTCCTCTAAGCTGGTGGTTTATCCAGAGCTGACTGTCAACAGGAGAGCCCTCATCCTTTGTCAATCTAGCAGCATCTCACACGATACATATATATATATATGTATGTATCGCGTGAGATGCTGCTAGATTGTATACACATATAGATGTGTATATGTATGTATGTATGTATCTATATGTATATGTACACATGTGTGTACATATATGTTTTTGTTGTTAGGTGCCATGAAGTCAATTTTGACTCATAGCAACCCCATATGACAGAAGAGAACTGCTCAGTGTTTTCTTGACTGTAATCTTTATGGGAGCAGATCACCTGGTCTTTGCTCCTGCAGATTTTCCAGGTGGGTTTGAACTGCCAACCTTTTGTCTGAAGTTAGATTCATAACTGTTGTGCCACCAAGGCTCCTTGTTGTTAGACCTCTTTTAGTAAGTTCCTTACTGCCCCTTCCCCATCCCTTTTATCCTTCCCCCCACCCCCCTCACCCTCTCTTTGTTTCTTCCTGTTTTCCTTCCTAATTATCTCTGTCAGCTCAACCTCTGTGGGGTTAGTTACATATATATATATATATATATATATATATATACACACACACACACATATACATACATATGTATGTATAGAAAATTTCAAGGCATGGTCCCCTCCCAGGGTGGGGTTGGGACACAAATTGACCAATCCCGTCTCAGTAGGCCACAGACACTTCATTTGGAAAGCAGGCAGGCTGGGCTACAACTAGCTTCCTTTGCATAGTCCATTAACAAATCCCTGGACGGTGGATACCAATCACAGGGCAGGGTACAGCCAAGGCCACGCAGAAAGCATCATATCAAGTTGTTTATAACTTACCCAGGAAATGTCAATCAACCTAGACAAAAATAACAAACCTGTGGTAGAAAACTAGGGATAGAAAACTTCTTAAGGCTTCGGGGAAAAATTCCTCAAGCAGTTTTTTGATACAACCAAGGTAAAAGACCCCATAAAAGCCATTTTGCTATGCTACCTGGGAAGCACACACTGTACAGCCGTGTATGCAAAACAGCCTGGTACTTGCACACTGACAGATACATTGACTAATGGAACAGAATCGAGAACCCAGATGTAAATCCATCCACCTGTGGTGACCTCTTCTTCAACAAGAGCCCAAAGTCCATCGAGTAGAGAAAAGATAGCCTTTTTAACAAATGTTGCTATCAGAATTGGATGTCCATCCGCAAAAAAAATGAAATGACCTCTGTTTGCATGATTCACACGGGACACCAGCTGTTGGTGTGATTAACATGGGACTCCACTTACAGGTGTGAGACGGGACACCAAGGACTGGCATGAAATGGGACACCACTTAGGGGTGTGATGTGTGTGAGAGGCTGAGGTTGAAAAACGACACTGATGACAAACTTTTAGTTTGCTGTGGGCAGAAAAGGGACAGTCTCCTGTGAGTAGAGACTGACCACAGTTTGTTTAACCCACCAGCTTTTATTGAGCAAAGTAAACAAGCTTCTGCTGAGAAAGTGAGAAAAGGCATCTTATCAGTGTTCCTCACTTCAAAGAAGAACTGGCCTTCCCAGGGAGGGGAGAAGGGAAAGTCCTTGAACTAGTCTCAGTAAATGTTGTTTTTAGCACATCCTGGTTTTCCAGTCCACTGAGACAAAACTTGTCTCAAGGGCTTTTGCCATCCTCAAGACAAGTCCCTATCTGGACACAGACAGGTCAGGGTGAGCAGGATTACACATTGTTTCCAAACAGGCATATCCCCACAGACCTCTATCTCACACCACACAAATGCTAATTCAAAATGGGTCAAAGACCTAGATAAAAAGCCCCAAACTATAAAGTTTGTAGAATAAAAATTAGGATTGACACTAGAAGCTCTGATACAAGACATTGGCATGATACAAACCATAATTAACAATACACTAAATCCAGTAGATAAGCTAGATAACTGGGATCTTTTAAAAATTAAACATTTATGTTCATCAAAAGACTTCACCAAAAGAGTGAAAAGAAATCCTAGAGACTGGGAAAAACTTTTTGGCTATTACAAACCAGAGAAAGCTCTAACCTCTAAAATCTGTAAGAAAATCCACACCTCTACAACAAAAAGAGAATCCAGTTTAAGAATGAGCAATGAGAAGTGCATACGCACTTCACCAAAGAAGACATTTGAGCAAACAACAGAAACAAGAGAAAATACTCATTATGCAAGTCACAACCACAGAGAGACACTATCTCACCCTGGCGTTACTAGCGTGAATCACAAAAACAAGAAATAACAAATTTGCAAGAGGCTCCTGGGAGATCAGAACTCTTATGCATTGCTGGTAAGAATACAAAATGATACAACCATTTTGGAAAACAATATGGCACTTCCTTAGAAATCTAGAAATAGAAATAACATATGACTCAGCAATCCCACTCCTAGGAATACATCCTGGAGAAATAAGAGTACTAACATGAGCAGACATATGCATACCTATGTTCATTACAGTTTTGTTCACAGTTATAAAATGCTGGGAACAAGCTAGATGCCCATCAACAGAGGAGTGGATAAACAAATTGTGCTGCATACACACAGAGGAGTGTCATACAACAAAGAACAGCAATGAATCTGAAGCATCTCATAACATGGAGGAACTCGGATAATGTTACACTGAGTGAAATAAATCAATCACAAAAGGAAAAATATTATATGAGACCACTATTATAAAGACTCATGAAAAAGTTTACAGATAAAAAGAAACAACCTTGAATAGTTACTAGGGAAGGGAACAGCAGACAATAGATCAGTGGTTACTTTGGTTAGGTGAGACTGTACACAATACTGGGGAAGGTGTCATAACTTACATGGGGCAAGGTTATAGACACTCCATAGACACATCCAGACTCCTTGAGGGATGAAATTGCTAGGCTTAGGGCTAAGAGGACAATGGAGACACCTAGCTCAATTGGTATTAACAGTTTATAAAGAAAATGTTCTATGTTCTACCTCGGTAAGTTATTATCTGGATCTTAAAGCCTGTGGGTGGCCACTGAGGATATTCCAGTGGTCTCACCCCTCTGGGTGCAAGGTAGGATAAAGAAAACTAAAGAAACAAGGGAAAGACTAGCCCAAAGAACTAATGGACCCATCCACAGCCTCCAGCAGACTAAATCCAGTACAACTAGATGGTGCCTGGTTACAACCATTGATAGCGCTGATGGGAATCACAATAGTGGATCCTAGACAGAGTTGGAGAAAAGTTAAAACAAAATTCTAACTCAAAAAAAAAAAAAAAAAAACCACCAGACTTCCTGGCCTGGCAGAAACTGAAGAAACTCTGAGAGTATGGCCCCTGGACACATTTTCAGCTCAGTAATGAAGCCACACCTAAGGTTTACCCTTCAGCTAAAGATAGGAGAGTTCTATAAAACAAAATGAGATTAAAGAGACATGCTAGCTGAGTGGCAAGGACTAGAAGGCAGGAGAGGACAGGAAAACTGGTAATAGGAACTAAATTTTGACAAAAGAGGGTGTTGATGTGTTATGGGTTTGTTACATAGTGTCATAAAACAATACGTGTACCAATTATTTAATGAGAAACTAGTTTGTTTTATAAACCTTCACCTGAAGTACAATGGGAAATCCTGGTGGCATAGTAGTTAAGTGCTATGGTTGTTAAGCAAAAGGTCAACAGTTTGAGTCTACCAGATGCTTGTTGTAAATCCTATGGGGCAGTTCTACTGTGTCCTATAGAGTGTCTGTGAGTTAGAATCTACTCTATGACAGTGGGTTTGTTTTGGGTAAAGAACAATAAAAATAGTTCTAACATTGATCAAGTGTTGTAACACTGAAGACAATAAGAGGTCTGGAAAGGCCCCAGAGGGACTCAGCATCAGGGCCAGTAGTGAGGGAGACCAGGGCCAGCAGAAGTCTTTGCTGAGGGTGCTGATGTCCTCAGGGCAGCAAGAGGAACTCAGAGAGCTGTCCTGAACTGAAGAAGGGAGATGTTGTTGGCACACTTCCTAATTCTGAGTTGTAGCCTGTTGATCTGATCTTGAGTTGCACCCTGTTTCTTAACAAACCACTTAACTGTAAGCATGGTCTATGAATTCTGTATGGGCGCTGCAAGGGATTATTGAATCCAGAAAAGAAGTAGAGAGTGCTGTGGGAGGGACAGCTAGTGTCAGGATGTTGGAGAGTGGAGGTATATCTGAACTCCACATCGTGGGAATCAGTTTTGGGCTGATCCTGGTTATTATTCCCCATGAAATTAGGCGAGTTCAGATGATACTACTATTACTACTGGTAGTAGTACCATTTTACAGTAGTGTAGCTTTTTAATTCACTCAGCTCCTAACCAAAAGTTTGAAGGTTTGAGGCAACCTGGAAGAAAGTCTTGGTGATGTGCTTCTGAAAAGTTAGCCACTGGAGACCTCTTAAAGCATAGCTCTACTCAGATATTCATGGGGTTGCCATGAGATGATATTGACCTGTGGCAATTGGGAATGTATATGTTGTGTGTGTGTGTGTGTGTGTATACATATGAACACATGCATACATGCACTCTACCTCTTTGGGGAATATACTCATTTTTCATGTGAACATCTCTTACCCCCATATTCATGGAAGTGGTAAAATCCATCTATTACAAATTTGTGATGTAAAAGTTCATGACATTCCCGTATTTCAAAAATTTTATATGCACAGTGACAGAATATTTCCGTGGTTTTCCACTTCATGTCCAAGATAGAAATTCAAGAAGCTTTGAGGGCAGGGATTTTTGTTTTTGGAGTTTCTTTTCATTGTTCTATCTCCCACACAGCTATTGAAAGAGCATCTTACATGTAACGTAGTCTCAATAAATAGTTGTCAAATAGTTTAATAGACGTATTTTAGTAATTACAGAGAAGGGCCAAATGAGTCAATCTACGATCAGTGGGAAGAAGTTACCAGGACATCAAACTGTTCTCAGTTTAAAGAAAAAAAAAAAAAAACTTTCCAAGAGTCCATAGTTCAGAATGTTGCGATAGACCGTTCTGAAAAACATTCCTGGGAGTATTCCAGCCAAGAAGTCTGCTTTGGGGGACTATCACAATGGAGATTCATACAAGAGCTGAAGAATTAAGTTAGATGTCCTTTGAAATTCCATCCAGCCGTTCCTAGTTCCTCTAAATCCAAATAATTGAGGCAAGAGATCTCACTGAGACATCTTTTTCTCAGGCTGCCAAGGAGCCAGGCTGTCTCTGCATCATGTACATCCGTCAGTGGTTGCTTTGCTTTCTCCTACTCCGTCCTCACTTTTCACCTGTGATTGTCAAGCTATGTTAAGTGACATCACAAGAGCTGGAAAGCATTCATAAATTGCCCCTGAGGATTAGCTGGTACCACTTGGGGATCCATGAAATGTATTTTTGATTTGGAGGTAATTTGGCTTTGAGTTAATACATTTTCTAAATTTCTTTCCCCATTCTTCTCTTAAAGGCTAGTTTCCTGAAACTTGGCCTTTGTTTTCTGAGAATTGCCTTGTTCCAGTGTCTAGCTCGTGTATGGTACTAAAATCCTATTTGTCACACCCCAAAATTACTTTTTCTGAACTCAATTTATACAATAACAGATGGAGGATTCCAAAAGAGAAATTTCCTATTCATATTCAGCAAATAATGTTTATGGGAAGAAAGTTAGATACAAACTTGATTACTTACACAGAAATTCAACTTCTGGGAAACTTCGTCTTCCATTTTTTAATTATTTCTACATAAAGTAGCTGGGCCTAGCATAAGTTCATTCCTCACTATTTTCAGAGATTCAAATTAACCGTTAATGAGTGAAGATGAATTTTCCTTACTAAGCAATATTACAAAAGTTGTTTTTAATTTTCTTCTAAGCTCCTTCTTTGAATACTTTTACCATCCCTGTCCCGAGCATTATTTGGTAAGAACATAATTCGTTTCAAAAGACTAAATACCTGGTTCCTGATCTTTTTGTTGTTGCTGTTACTTTTTCTCTTTTTGAATAATCCAGATTTATAGGGTATCTTTAGTTCAAACAAATAACATAAATGAAGTTTTTAATGTGAGTGAGCAATTATTAGGTAATTTCCTTATTTATTTAACATTGTCTTTTTTTTTTTTTTTTACTCAGTAATGAACTTTCAACTCAGATTGTTGTTTTGGCTGCTTTTAGGAATGAATATGAGGAAAATTACAAGATTAAGTACTTTCTGAGCAAAACATAACATAGCATATTAAGATTCTATAGGCATATCATCTCAGGGTACAATGTTGTTGGGGAGTGGAAAGTAAGGTCCAGAGAAGGTTAGTGATTAGCATAAAATTACATTGGAAATTGGTGGCAATAATAATGATTGCTAACTTTACTGTGCACTGTATTAGTTATCTAGAGCTGCTACAACAAAAATACTACAAGTGGATGCCTTTAATAAAGAGAAATTTATTCTTTCACAGTCTAGGAAGCTAGAAGTCTGAATTGAGGGTACCAGCTCCAGGTGACAGGTTTCTCTGTCTGTTGGCTCTGGCGTGAGGTCCTTGTCATCACTCTTCCCTGGTCAAGAACCTTCTTAGCATAGAGATCCCAGATCCAAAGGATATGCTATTCTGGCTCTTGTTTCTTGTTGGTATGAATTCCTCCAAGGTGTTTGGATGTGTCTAAGAAACTTCTTTGGCTTTGCCTTAGTCAAGTTTTGCTGACTTTCTGTCTTAGGCTGAGTTATCTAGAGAAGCAAAACCAGTAAAACATATAAATATTTTTATATAGAGATTTATATCAAGGAAATGAAATGTGCCAAATCTGTGGTTGTGCTGGAGGAGTCTCCTGATTTACATAGCCACACGAGCTAGTGAATCCAAGGTAGGCAAATCAGACAGCAGGGCTCTTGCTCACAGGATTCAAAGAACAATGAATCCCGAGATCTGCTGGCAAAACGGCAGGTAAGCTGCTAGTTCCAGTCCCAAGAACCAAGGGCAAATGAATAGGAGCCAACCGCAGGATCCCCAGTGAGCAAAAGTCCACGAGCCCTGCCAGATGGTCACTTTTATTCAGTGTAGCCCACACTCCCAAGGAAACTTCTCTTCAACTGATTCACTGCTCACAGCAGATCCCATAATGGTGATTATATTATATCAAATCTTATCATGGATGTGATCACATCACCATACCACTGCCAAACTATATCATAACTGCCAGACAACTGAGAATCATAATGTAGTCAACTTGACACGATTTCTGGGGCAGCACAATTCAGTCCATAATCTGCACTAGTGATGTTCCAATCCCTATTGTTCTAAATCCTTTTTCAGTTGTCTACTCATTTAATTCACTTAACCAGACAGTGAAGTTGTTACGCTTATTACTGAAACATGAGAAAAATGAGACTGTAGAAGGTTAGGTGTCTTACCTAAGGTTATAAAGGCACCCCTGGGTCGCCATGAGTCGGATCTGACCTGACGGCTTTTGGCTTTGGCCAGGTGACACTAACAGTTAAGTGCTCAACTACTAACTCAGGGATTAGTGATTTCAACTATATGCAGAGGCTCAAAAGAAAGACCTGGCAATCTGCTTCTGAAGGTTACTGGTGTTTTGTTTTGTATTTCCTTAACGTTACCAAGTTAGTAAATATTGGGGCCAGAATTTGAACTCAGGCAGAATGCTCCCCAGGCTTTGCTCTTACACATTATACTATTCTGCCTTTTTGTCAGAGTTATGTGGACTGATTTGTGCATTATCTATAAATGTCTGAATATCTATATATAGGAGAGAAATACATGCACACACACATTCTACATATATATTGTTCTCTTTCGTCTGCAGAGCCTTGCCTCTAAGCAGGGAAAGGATGACTAACAGTTCCTTCTGGTTAGTTGATGATCATAATACAAATTCCTACCAAAAATCATTACCCTAGCTAATCTTAACATCCCCACATCAGTAGCTATTTCAAGAAAAAGCAATTCCCATCTGTCCTAGAAACATATTTAGTAGTAGCACACATGTCCATATCCTCATACCATCCCATTGCAGTGCAATGGTGGAAAGAACATACTTTTCTTGGATAACTCTGGAAAGCTCTCTCTAAGTCAAAACATACCAGGAAATTCAATGTCTTCTTTGTTGTAATATATACAAATGCTGACAAGCTTTGTTGTTTATTTTGAATGTACCTAAATGATCAGGTGTGTGTAATAGTCAAAGCTTTTTTGTTTAATGCACTTTTCCCAAAATACAATGAACATTGTTACTGTGTCCTCTGTTCAGCATGTTTTTCATTTGGAGTACTGGCCTGCCACCATATGGTACAACTGTCACTCTCAGGGGATAAGCTAATGACCCAGACTGGTTAGTCAGTGGGCCCACCTGCCTGGATGCTGAAACTGCTTCAGGGATGGGCACATGACCAAAATGGGAACAGTCAAGGTTTTTCATGTGCCCCTGAGGAATAGGAACTTTCTTCTCCTGAAAATGTCTAGGTATGAGGACAACTTAGGTCTGGGGTAATGGAGAGCTTTTGCTGGCATGGAGAATGATCTTGCCAGAAGATATAAACCTAAGAAAGGAGAAAACAAAAGGAATAGAAAAAGATACAAAGCCTTAAAATCCTGTCTTGAGCTACATTTGCAGATAGAACCTAATATGAAGTTTTCAGTGTTAAACAAAAGCAAGATTTCTGTCACCTGCAACCAAAAGTCCTAATATCTGGATTTGTAGAAACTGATAGTTAGAAGAGACCCTAATGGTCTGATCTCCCACCTGCTAAGTAAGACCATGTTATAGCCCATCTGCCATAGGTTATCTAAGCTTTTTCTTTGCTTGAATTCCTCCAGTAACAATTTATTATTACACTTGGTAGCCCGTTATGCCATCAACCAACTTCAGTTTCCAGATAGTTTATTTTTTCTAGTATGAAATGAGTTGACTTCTTAAACCTTCCCTTCCCTGATCTTACTGATGCTCTCTAGAGCATCCCAGAAAAGTCAACTTGTTTCTTAAACTAACTGAAGGCAGTTATCTTGTCTTGTTTCTTTCAAACATTTGTTCAATTTTATTTGAATGACTTTCCACTCTTCATTCTACCTATATCGTGGTTTGTAAATAGACTATTTACTAGTTCCAAAAAACCAAAACCAAATCCATTGCTGATGAGATGATTCCAACTGATGGTGGCCTTATGTGTCATAGGGTAGAACTGCTTCATAGAGTTTTCTTGGATGTGATCTTTACAGAAACAGATTGCTAGGCTTTTCTTCTGTGGTACATCTGCTGGATGCAAGCTGGAAACTTTCAGGTTAGTAGTCAAGTGCAAACTGTTTGTCTACTTGGCTAGGTCATTCCTGGTATTGTGTGACTGCCCACCATTCTGTCATCTAATGTAATCTTTCTATGTGTTTTAAAGCATCTATCTATCTAGGATGTTAATGAGTTGAGATTTTGGCAGTTATGTAGACTCAATCTACAATATTAAGTAGATCCATTCAGCCCTCTCAAAAGCTACCTGGAGGAGGCCAAAAAGGCTGTTACACAGCCCTGCAAAGACTTGTACTGTTTTCTTTGTATTTGTGCATATTGTTTCATTTTAAATAAAGGATAGGATAGGGACTGTGCTTGTTTGTTTTCATCCTTCTTAAGCTATGTCTGAATGCCAGAATTAACTGAAACAGAAAAACTTCTTTGCAAGAGGATTAATTTGCTCCAAGTTCATGCAGATTATCTTTGATTATGATCCACAGGCTGTGCTTTTATGGAGGAAGTCTTGATCACCTTCTAGTTCCGAGAAGATTGGAATCCACTGAAATTTCCAAATATTTTATTATGTAAGTCTGAACTAAGTCTGAACATTTATGTCATTTCGATTAAAATATTTATAACCAAACCAAAGTCATTGCCACAGTATCAATTCTAGCTCATAGAAACTCTGTAGGGCAAAATAGAAATGCCCTATAGAGTTTCCAAGGAGCAGCTGGTGGATTCAAACTGCTAATCTTTTGGTCAGCAGCCTAGCTCTTTACCACTGTAACATCAGGGCTCCCAAAGTCTTACAGTAGTGATAAAAATGGAGAAATAGATTAGTTTTTATATTTAAGACATTTGAGTACATTTCCTTGCTGACATCAACATGCATTTTTATAAATTAAAATTGTAACTTTTTTTCAAAGTCACAAATGTAATCCCTATAATGGGAATTCAATCAATTCAGCAATGCTGAAGGAAAAAAATCTTAAAAACTGCCCCCAATTCTAATCTCTTGGGGGAAACAATGTCAACAGTGTGATTTATATTCTTCCACACCAATCCATATACTCATACCTCATTTATTAAATTTACTTTTGTCAGTGTCTTCTAAAAATACTTTTATTAATGAATTTAAAAAATGCTAACAGTGTTTGCCATGTGCTATATCAGTGTTCTAGGTGATGAGACAGAGAGTGAAAAAAACCAATAAAACTGTGCTTGGCTTGGCTTTGTGAAACTCATATTTTTTTCCAAATGAATTTTTTTTTTTTTATTGTGATTGAATGAAAATGTACATTCCCATATAAATTTGCATGCCCTCCTATATGGAGCTACCACTGCTCTCCCTGCCCGGTGACAGCACAGTCCTCCTCTCTACTCCATACATGTCTCATCCTCCCAACAGTCTCCTATCCCCTCTTCTCTACCCACTCTCCTCCCTCTGGTAAGAGGTCAGCAAGATGGCATCCTACAGATACATAGAACCATACAGTGCACATATGATATGGTCACTCTGTGTCACTGAGTCCAAACCATTCCTGACCTCCATTATGATTTCTGGACAGGGGCAGCATCAGGGCCAGGGGCCATGCTCCCAGGGGAACCCTGAGGCTCCTGAACCATCAACTGTGGTCTTTTAGTGGAGATCTCAGGGTGCACCCTGTGTGAGCTCCATCACAGCTATCACTGGTGGTGGCTGGGCACCATCCGATTCTTCTAGTTACAAGTTCATGCAGTCACCCACTCACGTGGGCCTCTCTGTCTTCTGGGTTCTCTTTCCCCCTTATTATTTTGGTCTTTGGTGATCCTTCATTCCTGCTGAGTTGGGACTATTTGCTGTACCCTCAAATGGAAGCTTGGCAGCTTTTAAGACCCCAGACACAACTCACCAATGTGGGGTGCAGTGAGCTCCCTTAGCAAAATGCTAGTTGTGACAATTGGCCTCAGTTTCCTCTGAGAGCATGGTCCCCGGTCCCTGGTCCCCCGCCCCAGCTACTCTGTCCTTGCTATATTGGGTTAAGATGGAAGGAGTAATCATGCTATGGTGAAGTCCAGTTAATATTTTTCTTCTTTCTAATGTGTGCTGTCATGCATTTCACCCAACTAAATTTCTATCAACTATCTAATCTAAACTCTCCCCCCTGCCCTACCACCCTGCCCACCCTTGTAGTCATCGAACAGTCTTTTCTTTTATGCATGAGTCTGTTTTTAAATTCTTATCATAGGTTTCTCATACAATATTTGTTCTCTTGTCACTGACTACTTTTCACTCAACATAATGTCCTCCATTTGAAACCTAGGTATGAATGTTTCCTAAAATCATCATTGTTCTTCACCATTACATAGTATTCCATTGAGTACAAGTACCATAATTTACCTATTCATTCTTCAGCTGTTGGGCATCTGGGTTGATTCCATCTTTCTGCTATTGTGGACTGTGCTGCAATAAACATTCATGTACATGTATCAGTTACTGTGAATGGCCTGGATTCTGTAGGGTATATTCTGAGTGGTGGAAATACTGAGTCAAATAGTATATCTAGATCCTGCTTTTTAAGGAAGCACCAGATTGCTTTCCAAAGAGGTTGTACCATTTTGCAATCCCACCAACAGTGTAGAAGAGTTGCACTTTCTCCACAGCCTCTCCAGCATTTGCTTTTGTGTGTTTTCTGGATCATGGGCAACCTTATTGGGGTGAGATGGTATCTCATTGTTGTTTTGATTTGAATTTCTTTAATAGCTAATGATCGTGAGCATGTCCGCATGTGTTTTTTGGCTGCCTGGATCTCCTCTTTAGAGAAGTGTCTGTCCATCTCCTTTGCCCATTGCTTGATAGGATTATTTGTATTTTTCTCAGTGATGTTTTGCAGTACCATATAGATTATGGACATCAGGCATCAGACTGACACGTAGTTGCCAAATGTTTTTGTCCATTCTGTAAGTGGTCTTTCAATTCTTTTGATAAAGTCTTTGGATGAGCAAAAGTGTTTGATTCTTAGTAGTTTCTATTTATCTATTTTCTCTTCTATTGACCATGCTTTGTTTGACAGATTTTGAAGTCTGTCTACATTGTGTATTAAAACTTTTGTTGTTGTTCCTACTTTTTCTTGGATGAGCTTTACTGTTTTAGATTTTATATTTAGGTCTTTTATCCAGTTTGAGTTGGTTTTTGTATAAGGTGTAAAATATGGGTCTTGTTTTAATTTAGTGCTGATGGACATCCAATTTTGCCAGCACAATTTGTTGCAGAGATTGTTTTTACCCCAGTTTAATGTCTTAGGGACTTTGTCAAATATTAACTGTTTATAGGAGGATGGTATCATCTCTGGGGTCTCAGTTCTGTTCCATTGATCTATCTGTCTCTTTTTGTACCAGTACCAGGCTGTTTTGACTACTGTGGCAGTGTAATATGTTCTAAGGTCAGGTAGTGAGAGGCCTCCCAATGTGTTCTTCTTCTTTAGTAGTGCTTTACTAATCTGGGGCTTCTTCCTTTTCCAAACAAAGCTGGTGATTTGTTTCTCTATCTCCTTAAGAACTGTCACTGGAACTTGTACTGGGATTGCATTACATAAGTAGATTGCTTTGGGCAAAGTAGACGCTTTCACAGTGTTAAGTCTTCCTATCTAGAAGCATGGTAGATTTCTCCATTTATGTCCCTCTTAGTTTCCTGCAGTAAGGACTTGTAATACTCTTTGTAAAGGTCTGTTATTTCTCTGGTTAGATTTGTTCCTAGGTACTTTATCTTCTTAGGCGCTATGGTAAATGGTATTGATTTAGTGATTTCTTCACGAATAATCTTGCTGTTTGTATGAAGGAATCCTACTGATTTCCTTATGTTTATCTTGTATCCAGAGGCTTTACTGAACTCGTCTATCAGTTTGAGTAGTTTACTTATGATTTCTTTAGGATTCCCTGCGTATACAAACATATCATCTGCAAATAGGGAGACTTTTACTTCCTCTTTTCTGATGCAGATGCCTTTATTCCTTGGTCTTGTCTAATTGCTCTGGCTAGATCTTCTAGTACAATGTTGAGTAGGAGAGGTGAGAGTGGACATCCTTGTCTAGTTCCTATTCTCAAGGGAAACTGTTTCAGTCTCTCTCCATTCACGGTGATGTAGGCAGTTGGCTTTGTATAAATGGCTCTTATTGCGTTGAGGAATTTGCCGTCTATTACTATTTTGCTGAGAGTTTTTAGCATGAATGGCTGTTGGACTTTATCAAATGCGTTTTCTGATCAATAGACAAAATCAGGTGATTCTTGTCTTTTGTGTTGTTTATGTGGTCAATCACATTAATTGTTTTTCTGATGCTGAACCAGCCTTGAATCCCTGGTATGAATCCAATTAGGTCTTGATGGATTATTTTTTGGATATGTTATTGCATTCTATTGGCAAGAATTTTGTTGAAGATTTTTGCATCTAGATTCACGAGTGATATTGGTCTGAGTTCTCCTTTTTTGTTTAATGTTTTCCTGGCTTTTTGGTATCAGGGTTATGTGGCTTCATAGAATGAATTTGGGAGCATTCACCTGTTTCTATGCTGTGTGATAGTCTCAGTAGTATTGGAGATAACCCTTCTCTAAAAGCTTGGGAGAATTCTGTGGTAAAGCCATCTAGGCCCAGGCTTTTTTTGGTTGGTAGTTTTGGGATAACTTTTTCAATCTCTTCATTTGTGATGAGTTTATTAAATTGTTCTGTTTCTCCTTGTGATAATTTTGGTAGGTGATATGAATCAAAGAATTTGTCCATTTCCTCTAGGCTTCCAAATTTGTCAGAGTAAAGTGTTTCACATGATTCTGCTATATTTTTGATTTGTGTTGGATCTGTTGTGACAACTCCTTTCTCATTTTTTTTTATTATGATTGAATGAAAATACACATTCCCATATAAATTTGCATGCTGACCTACATACAGCTTCCACTGCTCTCTGTGCATGGTAACAGCACACTCTTACTCTCTGGTCCATACATGACTTATATTCCCAGCAGTCTCCTATCTTCTCCTCTCCACCCATTCCCCTTCCTCCAGTATAACGTAAACAGGATGGCCTCCTATAGATGCCTAGAACCATCAAGTGCCCACACAATGTGGTCACTCTGCATTACCAAGTCCAATCCATTGCTGTGTGTAAAGTTGACCTTCATTACGATTTATGGACATGGGCCACATCAGGACCAGGGGCCCTGCTCCCAGGAGAACCTCGAGGCCCCTGAACCATCAATTGCGGTCTTTTAGTGGAGATCTCAGGGTGCACCCCTTTTTATAATTGTGTTGCCAGTGAGACTGAACTTTGTGAGCTCTGTCGTGGCTATCACTGGTGGTAGCCGGGCACCATCAGGTTCTTCTGGTCACAAGTTGATGTAGACATCCACTCATGTGGGTCTCTCTGTCTTCTGGATTCTCTTTCCCCCATGTTGTTATGGACCTTGGTGATCATCCATTCCTGTTGAGTGTAGACCATTTGCTGTACCCTCAGATGGCAGCTTGGCAGCTTTTAAGACCCCAGACGCCAATCACCAAAGTGGGGTGCAGAGAGACCTCATTAATAAAATGCTAATTGTGCCAATTGGCCTTGATTTCTGCTAAGAACAAAGTCCTGGGCCCCTGCCCCAGCTACTCTGTCCTTGCTATATTGGGTTAAGATGGGAGGAGTACACAAGTTGTGTTGAAGTCCAGTTAACATTGATCTTCTTA
Organism: Heterohyrax brucei; assembly: GCA_028571685.1. NCBI lineage: Eukaryota > Metazoa > Chordata > Mammalia > Hyracoidea > Procaviidae > Heterohyrax > Heterohyrax brucei. The sequence continues at coordinate 170,198,708 of CM053141.1, read as the reverse complement.
CCAATGTGTGCTGTCACCAATTTCACCCAACCAAATTTCTAACTATCTAATCTAAACCCTTCGCCCTTGCCCTCTGGCACTCCCCATCCTTACACCATCAAAGAGTCTTTTCTGTTATGCACGAGTCTGCTTTTAAGTTCTTATCATAGGGGTCTCATACAATATTTGTCCTTCTGTCGCTGACTACTTTCACTCAACACAATATCCTCAAGTTGAAACCAGGTTGAGATGTTTCCTCCTATCATCCTTGTTCTTTATCACTGTGTGGTGTTCCATTGAGTATATATACCATAGTTTACCTATCTGTTCTTCTGTTGTAGGGCATCTGCGTTGATTCCATCTTTTTGCTTTTGTGGACTGTGCTGCGATAAACATTCATGTGCATGTATTAGTTGGTGTGAATGGCCTTGATTCTGTAGGATATATTCCAAGCAGTGGGATTACTGGCTCAAATGGTATATCTATATCCATTTTTTTAAAGGTAGTGCCAGATTGCTCTCGAAAGAGATTGTACCATTTTGCCATCCCACCAACAGTGTAGGAGATTTCCAGTCTCTCCACATCCTCTCCAGCATTTGCTTTTGTGTGTTTTTTGGATCATGGCCAACCTTGTTGGGGTGAGATGATATCTCATTGTCATTTTGATTTTAATTTCCTTAGTAGCTAATGAGCATGAGCGTGTCCACATGTGTTTTTTGGGTGCCTGGATCTCCTCTTATAGAAGTGTCTGTCCATCTCCTTTGCCCATTGCTTAATTGGATGATTTGTCTTTTTCTTATTGATATTTTGTAGTACCTTATAGATTATGGAGATCAGGTGTCGGTCTGACATACAGTTGCCAAATATTTTTTCCCATTCTGTAGGTGGCCTTTTAATTCTATTAATAAAGTCTTTGGATGAACAAAAGTGATTGATTCTTAGTACTTCCCATTTATCTATTTTCTCTTGTGTTGTTTGTGGTTTGTTAGATTTTGAAGTCTGTCTATGTTGTGTATTAAAATCTCTACTTTTGTTCCTACTTTTGTTAGATGAGCTTTATGGTTTTAGATTTTATATTTAGGTCTTTTATCCAGTTTGAGTTGGTTTTTGTATAGGGTGTAAGATATGGGTCTTGTTTTAATTTAGTGCAGATGGACATCCAATTTTGCCAGCACAATTTGTTGCAGAGATTGTTTCTACCCCAGTTTAATGTCTTAAGGCCTTTGTCAAATATCAACTGTTCATAGGCAGATGATGTCATCTCTGAGGTCTCGATTCTGTTCCACTAATCTATCTGTCTCTTTTTGTACCAGTACCAGGCTGTTTTGACTACTGTGGCAGTGTAATAGGTTCTAAGGTCAAGTAATGAGAGCCTCCCAGTGTGTTCTTCTTCTTTTGTAATGCCTTACTTATCCATGGCTTCTTTCCTTTCCAGGCAAAATTGGTGATTTGTTCCTCCATCTCATTAAACAATGTCACTGGAATTTGTATTGGGATTCCATTATATAAGTAGATTGCTTTAGGTAAAATAGACATTTTCACAACGTTAAGCCTTCCTATCTGTGAGCAGGGTAGGTTTCTCCATATATGTAACTCTGTCTTAGTTTCTTGTAGTAAGGGTTTGTAGTTCTCTTTGTAAAGGTCTGTTATTTCTCTGGTTAGATTTATTCCTAGGTACTTTATCTTCTTAGGGGCTATGGTAAATGGTATTGACTTGGTGATTTCTTCCTTAATAATCTCGTTGTTGGTATAAAGGAATCCTGCTGGTTTACATGTTTATCTTGTATCCTGAGACTTTGCCAAACTCCTCTATCAGCTTGAGCAATTTCCTTATGGATTCTATGGGATGCTCTGCATATACAATCATATCATCTGCAAATAGAGAGAATTTTACTTCCTCTTTGCTGATGCAGATGCCCTTTATTCCTTGGTCTTGTCTAACTGTGCTGGCTAGAACTTCTAGTACAATGTTGAATAGGAGAGGTGAGAGTGGACATCCTTGTCTAGTTCCTATTCTCGAGGGAAACTGTTTCAGTCTCTCTCCATTCAGGATGACGTAGGCAGTTGGCTTTGTATAAATGGCCCTTATTGCATTGAGGAGTTTGCTGTCTATTTCTATTTTGCTGACAGGTTTTAGCATGAATGGGTGTTTGACTTTATCGAATGCCTTTTCTGCATCAATAGACAAAATCAGGTGATTCTTTTCTTTTGTGGTATTTATGTGCTTGATCACATTAATTGTTTTTCTGATGCCAGTCTTGCATCCCTGATATGAATCCAACTTGATCATGATGGATTATTTTTTTGATATGTTGTTGTAGTCTATTGGCAAGAATTTTGTTGACGATTTTTCCATCTAGATTCATGAGTGATATCGGTCTGTAGTTCTCCTTTTTGGTTGAGTCTTTCCCTGGTTTTGGTAATCAGGGTTATGCTGGCTTCATAGAATGAATTTGAGAATATTTCATCCCTTTCTGTGGTGTGAAATAGTCTCAGTAGTATTGGAGATAACTTTTATAAAAGCTTGGTAGAATTCTGCAGTGAAGCCATCTGGTCCTGGGCTGTTTTTGGTTGGCAGTTTTTTGATGACTTTTCAATCTCTTCCTTTGTGATCAGTTTATTAATTTGTTCTGCGTCACCTTGTGATAATTTTGGTAGGTGATATGAATCAAGGAATTTGTCCATTTCCTCTAGGTTTTCAAATTTGTTAGAATACAGTCTTTCATTGTATTCAGCTATGACATTTTTGATTTCTGCTGGATCTGTAGTGACAGCTCCCCTCTCTTTTCTTATTTGGGTTATTTGTTTCCTTTCCTATTTTTCTTTAGTAAGCTTAGCCAGTGGTTTTTCAATTTGGTTGATCTTTTCAAAAAACCAGCTTTTGGTCTTTTCAATTTTTCTTGTATTCTCTAATTCATTTAGTTCTGCTCTGATCTTTATGATCTGTTTTCTTCTGGTGCCTGAGGGGTTCCTCTGTTATTCTCTCGCTATTTGTTCAAGCTGTAAGGTCAGTTCTTAGATTTGGTTTCTTTTTTCATTCCAAATATGTGCATTTATGGAGATACACAGACCTCTGAGCACTGCTTTGGCTGTATCCCATAGGTTCGGGTAGGAAGTGTTTTCATTTTCATTGCAATACGTGAATTTCTTTATTTCATCCTTGATTTCTTCTATAACCCATGGTTTTTTGAGGAAGGTGTTGTTCAGTCTCCATGAGTTCCACTTTCTGTCTATGTTTTTTCTGCTATTGATTTTGATTTTTTGGCTTTATGATCTGAAAAGACACTTTGCATTGATTCAACAGTATGGATTTTATTGAGAATTGCTTTATGTCCTGACACATGGTCTATTCTGGAGAATGTTACATGTTCCATGTTCTTCTGGAGAAGAAGTTGTCATTGTCTTCTGATGGATAGAAAGTTCTGTATATGTCGATGAAGTCTAGATGGTTAATTGTGGCAATAAGGTCTTCTGTATCTTTATTGAGCTTTTTTCTAGACAATCTGTCCCATACTGAGAGTGGAGTGTCAAATTCTCCTACTATTACTGTGGAGTGATTTATCTTCTTTTTGAGTGTAGTCAGTGTTTCTTTGATGTATTTAGGTGCTCTAATATTAGGTGCATAAATATTCAATATTGTTAAGTCCTGCTTGTGTATTGAAACTTTCAGTAATAAATAGTGTACATCCTTGTCCATGAAGTGGATTTTACATTAAAATTGATTTTATCTGAGATTAGAATTGCCACACCTGTTCTTCTTTGTGTGTTGTTAGCTTGATATATATTCTTCCATCCTTTGATTTTCAGTTTGTTCATATCTTTAGGTTGTTCATATCTTTAAGTTGCCCCTAGGGTTGCCATGAGTCGGATCCAACTCAACGGCACTTGGGCTAGCTTGGCTTAGGTCTAAGGTGAGTTTCTTGTAGGCAACATATAGATTGGTCATGTTTTTTGATCCAAGATGTCACTCGATGTTTCTTTACTGGAGCATTCAGTCCATTCACATTCAGTGTAATTATTGATAGGTATGTGTTCATTGCTGCCATTGTGATATGTTTATTTTTGTGTTGATGTTTTCTCTGTTGCTCTTGTTAAACTGTTTTGTGACCCTCTTCTTTGTGAGTTGATTTTGGTGGCTTTGTGGTTGTTGAGACTCCTGTATTACATTTCTTGATATGGTATGTTGCTTCTTTATTATGCTTTACGGCTGCCCCTATGATCCTGCTTAAAAAACTATATATAACCCTAATTTTGATTGCTACCAGTCCTGTCAACTTACTCTCCATCTGGAAGGAGTATAACAACTGTAGTACACCCCGCTTTTTAATATGATGATATCATAGTTTACATGATACAATCACTAGATCGTTTCTTTCACTGTTATAGCTTTGATTGTGTTTGGAGGCTTCCCTAACTGAGTATAATTCTGGATAATATGTCCTAAAATACAAAGTTAGCAGTTTTGTTCTTCCAAGCCAAGAGATTCTTTCAGTATTTCTTGTAGCTTTGGTTTGGTTTTTACAAAACCTTTGAGATTCTGTTTATCTGCAAATGTCTTAATTTCATTTTCATATTTAAAAGATAGTTTTACAGGATATATAATTCTTGGTTGGAACGTCTTCTCCTTCAAGGCTTTGAATGTGTCATGCACTGTCTCATGCCAGCATTGTTTCTGCAGAAAAATCTGACGAAAGCCTACAGGGTTTTCCTCTGAATGTTAGTTTTGCTTTGAGTCTTGCTGCCTTTAAGAGTTTCTGCTTATGTTTCATTTTGTTAAGCTTGATTATAATATATCTTGGAGTCTTTCTATTGAGATCTATATTGAGTGGTGTTCGATACGTATCTTGGATATCTGTATTCTCTTTTTTCATCATTTCTGGGAAGTTTTCTGTCAGCAGCTCAGCCTCAATACTCTCTGTGTTCTCAGGTGTCTCTCCCTGTTCAGGAACTCCAATTAATCTTCTTAGTAGAGTCCCTCATGCTTCTTAATGCTGTTTCATTTTTCTTGTTTCTTTTTTCTGATTTCTCCCCATAGATGCTGGAGTCAGTGGCCCTGTCTTCCAAATCAGAAAGTCTCTTTTTTCCAAATCAGAAAGTCTGTTTTCCATTTGTTCTATTCTGATTTCTTGGCTTTGAATTGAAGATTCTATGTCTTTGATTTTGTTCTTGATCTGTTCGATTTCAGAGTACTCATGTTCCATCAGATCAAACAGCTTGCTTAATTTTTCATTTTGGTCTGCTGCATTTTGATTAAGGTCTAGGAGGGCTCTATATATAGCCCTTTTGAATACCCCTTCCAATAGTTTTGGAGAGTTTTCTTCATCTGGGAAGTTCTGTGGTGCTTTCTTTTGGGGGTCTTCTGAAGCCAAGGGTGATTTCTTGGTTACACTTTTCTCCAGAATTTGTTGATTTGGGGGCATCATGTGAGTCAACAGAGGGTGGGAGAGATGCTACAAGAAAGGACTGAAGTTGTTTCTCTAAGCCATCTTAAAATGAAAGGTAAAAGGTATCTGACAACTTCCAAAGTCAGTCTGGTTTTCAGATGTGCATGCCCCTCTTCCCAGCTGGCAAAGTACCTCTACACTGAACCCCAGATGTTAGAAACTAGTTCAAAATGCAGAAAGGCTACTGCCCTGCTGGCCTCTGCTGTCAGGCCCCTGCCATAGGTTACACTGCATAGAATACTGCTTTTCTATTGGAAAAGTGCTCTCTTCTGGGCAGGCGTTGCCTCCCAGTCTAGGAATTAGGTCTAGCTGAGACCTCAATATATGTATATTCACCTCCCAGTAGAACAAGATGGCATCCTGCACAAGCTCCCCACCTGCCTCGGTACAGGCTACTCTGTGGTGGAGGTAGAAAGAGATGCCAAAGGTGCTGAGATGTACAGAGTCCAAAGCCAGGCTTTCAAAATATGACAATTTCACTTGCTGATCCCACTAGCATTGCTTCTGGGATTAGCTGCTAGTCCAGTTCCGGCTATGCCTGCTGTCTAAGACAGACAAAAAAAAAAAAAAATTCAAAATGGTGAGTTACCTTTGGAAAGCTAGCACTTGCCAAAGCAGGAATCAGTGAAAAGGAGTTTTTCCATTCAGTGGTATGAAGTCCAAATTAACAACCCTGTGCCGTGTCCTAGGGCTCCCTACATGTACAGAAGTCTCCATTTAATTATAAATTCAGATCTTGGTTTCCAGAGTGATTTAAGGAGATGTGTGTTTCATCTGCCATCTTGACTCCACCCCCCTGAAACTCATATTTTAATTCAGGAGAGAGACGTAATAGACAACAGAAATACTAAGTAAAGTATGTGGCATTACTAGACATTGATGTATATTAAAGAGGAAAGCAAAGTAGGAAAGAGAAAACAGATGTACTAGCTCCCCCCATCCCCCCAAAAATCCCATTGCCATCCATTCAATTGCAACTCATAGCAACCCATGGGACACAGCAGAACTGTTCCACAGAGTTTTCAAGGAGCTCGTGGTGGTTTTAAACTGCCAACCTTTTAGTTAGCATCTGTTTTAGTCAGCTAGGGCTGTTCTAACAGAAATACCACAGAATGGTATTTAATAAAGGAAGATTTGTTCTTACATAGCCCAGTATTCAGGGTGTCCACTCCAGGGGAAGGCTTTCCCCTTGTCAGCTCAGGAGGAAAGTCCAATATTGCATCATTCTTTGTCTAGGGAGCATCTTGGCACAGGAACCTCAGGTCTGAAGGATGCACTCTTCTCCCAGTGCTGCTTTCTTGATGGTATGAGGTTCCCGATTCTCTGCCTGCTTCTCTGTCCTTTTATCTCTGGTAGGATGAAAGGATTAAGGGTGGGGCAAGCCATACTCCAGGGAAACTCCCTTTACAGTAGAGCAGGGAGGTAATCCTATGAAGGGATTTACAGCCCCACCCTAATCCTTTAACACACAGCACAGGAAAACCGCAAAATGGAGGACAGTCACAAGATACTGGGAGTCATGGCCTAGCCACATGGCTGCACATATTTTTGGGGGAACACAATTCGATCCACGACAGCATCCAAAGTGCTTAACCACTACACCACCAGTGTTTCCATTTGTACTAGGGGATTGCAATTTCAGTTAACATAGTCAGCAAAGGCTTTAGTGTGAATGTATTATTTGAGGGATGGAAGGTTCTAGTTATTTTGAGGGAAAGAGAACAGTAAGTAGCAAAGCCTTGAGAAGAACTATGCCTTGCATGTTAAAAGAATAGGAAGGTGCCCAGCTAGGCTGATGTTAAGTGAAATGAAGGGGAGTAGAAGAGGAGGAAGCTAGAGCCATGAGACTGGGGTCAATCCCAGTAAAGCCTTAAAGGTCTTTGCATGAACTTTTTATCTCATAATACACTGGAGAGTTTTGATCCAAGGAGTAACATAATCTGACTTACATTTTAACAAGACCACTCTAGCTGTTGTGCCCAGAACAGACTGAAGGTTGACAAAGGCCTAAGAGGAAGGCTGTTAGAAGGACATTGTGTGAATCCAGGTGACAGACAATGGTTTGGAGCAGAGAGATGAAAATGGGAATTGTGTGAAGTGGTACAATTTTTAATAAATTTCCAAGGTTGCTAAGGGTCCAGATATGGGTGTAATGAAAAATATAGAGCCAAGGATGATGAGGCCAAGGTTTTTATCCAGAAACTGGAATGATAGGAGTGACATAAACTCAGATGTGGCAGACTGAAAAATGGACAAGCATTTTTAAGAAATAGACCAGGAGTTAATTTTTTTTGCATGTTTTAGTTTAAGACATAAATTGGACTTTATTTTCATCCTATGTAATATTCTGTAATGTGAACACAACATAATTTGTTTATCCATTTATTTGTCACTCACCATTCAGGTTGTTTTTAGACTTTTGCAAGTATGAACATCACTGCATTTCTTCCAACGTTAGCCAATGCTCAACTTACAGGTTACCTTTTAAAGGACTCTTCCACTCATGATCACCCAGTCTAAAGTAATCACATTCTTCCATTTAGAATATCTGCAAAGCATTTATCTCTACCTGGTATTTTTTCCTTGTACGTTTATTATCAACCTCTCTCCTTTAGAATGTAAGCTTTATTTGTTGCTGCTTTTCATGGTTGGCCCATAGTGGAAAAAAAAGCTGACATCAACAGATTCAGACTCGTGGTAAACTCACATATGTCAGAGTAGAACCGTGCTATACAGAATTTACAAAAATGTTATATGTTTATTTTACTCAAAAATGATCACCAGGCCTTTCTTCCACTGTGCATCTGGGTTTACTCAAAACTTCAAATTTTGGTTAGTAGCTGAGTATGTTAACTGTTTCTAACAATGAATGATTCCTGTCACAGAGTCCAAAAAAACCAAAAGCCAGTGCCATTGAGTCAATTCTAACTCATAGCAACCCTATAGGACAGGGTAGAACTGTCCCATAGCGTTTCCAAGGAGCACCTGGTGGATTCAAACTGCTGACTTTTGGTTAGCAGCTGTAGCATTTAACTACTACACTACTAGAGTAGACATGCTTTAAATATGTGCTGGCAGAATAAATATTATGTACACAGGTTCTCAAGCACTTGTGCTTTTGTTTATAGAGGATAGATTTTCCAAGGGTGGTATTACTGTCATTGTGCATTTGTAGCTGTACTAGAAAACTCTGGTGGTGTATGGTTAAGTGCTACATCTGCTAACCGAAAGGCAGTGCAAACCTTCCGGGCACTTGGGAAACTTTACAGAGCAGTTGCACTCTCCTACAAGACTTATGAGTCAGAATCGACTTGATAACAGTATGTTTTTTGGTTGACTATTGCCAGATTAGTTTTCTAAAAGGTTACAACAATCCATTCTTCCACCAATAACGTATAAAAGTGATAATTTCTCTTCATGCATTTTATACTTGGAGATTATGGATACAATGCTGACTTCTTATGTTTTCCTCTCTCTGTTTCAGACGGCTCCGAAGTAGAAATAACATGTCTCTACATAAATTCATGTACATTTAGTGAACTCCTAAGACAGACAGCAGACAAGTTGCTTAGGCCTCTTCAAGATTGTCTTAAATACCATATTTGCTTCCCACTTTAAGCACTGTTTGATGCTGTGAGTACAAGTAATTTATCAAGGATACAATTAACTCATCAGCCCATTTGTTTTTAGTGCTTGAAAATGTAAAAACACTGAGAGTATAAGGCTTCTGCATTAAAACACCTGATGGGTTTTGTAGAGAGGTTTATTAGATGAAGTTCTGTAAATTCATATTTTAAAATGTGTGCTTGGATCATCTAGGAGAAAGATGTGAATAACAGTATGATTAATGTAATAAATGTTGGGTCCATGTTGAAAGTAATTTATTTCTGCATAAAATCTATGAGATGTGCAGTCTTCCAGGTGAAACAAATTCTCTACATCTCTCTTCAGGAAGGGTAGACATTGATTCCCACCCTCCTCATCCCACTGAAGTGGGCTTTGCAGAATCTTCACACTATTTGTATGAAAGCAAGCTTTCCTTTAGTTCTTAGACTTATTTCCCCTCATTGTTTGGTTTGAAACTCCTGTTTTCCCTCAGCTGTGACATTCTGATTCTTACTAGTAGTTAAAGAGTATGTGCTTAAAGCAAGAGTACAAGAAATCTGAGATTCTGAGTTCAGACACCTCTTATGATCTGAACCTGTGGTTTATGATGTTGACCAAGCTCCATGATCTCGTTATTCCATTTTTTTCTGCATAAAAATATTGGCTGCAGAAATTCTTGTCAGGTAGATGGGTGGGCTCATAGTGTTAAAGACACAGTACTCAAAACTCCCACCATCCAGACGGGAAGAATGTGTTATATAAAAACCTCCTTACCAACAGCATTTGTTTAGCTTTGTAAACCAGACACTGTGTAAGGTCTGCCCCCAAATCTCATCTGCAATTCCAAACCCCAAAACCTCTGAAAACAAACCTGATCTGCACTTATCTGGTAAAATTTGGCCTGAACTGACTTGATACTACTTCTCGCCTTTGTTTATTCTACTTAAAATTAATAGCCTTACATTTCAATGCAGTCACATAAATGTACATGTCACTGGAGGTGACAAGTTATTGTTATAGACTGAGTTGTATGCCCCCAGATATGTGCTGTAAATTTCAACCTGCAAACCGGTGGTTATAATCTCACGTAGGAATGGGTTACATTAATGAGAAGGATTAATTAATCTGTTTTGAGATATGAAAGAGATTAGACAAGAATACAGATGGATGACAAGCCACATGGAGATCTCCAAAGAACGAGGAAGCAGAAGCTTAAGAGGCGAGGAATTTCCTGCAGAGCCAACAAAGTGACTGCCTTCTCCTAGAGCTGATACCCTGAATGTGGACTTCTAGCCTTTTAAACAGTAAGAAAATAAATTTCTATTTGTTAAAGTCACTTGTGTGTGGTATCGCTGGTACAGCAGCACTAGGTAACAAAGACAATAATTTAAGACTATGTTTCACACTATCTTTCAAAATCCAAAATAATCAGACTTTTGAAATCCAAGGGCTTGGGGAAAGAGCTTGTAAGCCTGTGAGTAAATCTCTGTGAATACTGATTGCATAAACAATATCTCCTGGGTATAAAAATACAGGGAAAATTAAAGTATACTACAGCAGAGTAGATAGTACATTAACAGATTAGTATATTTTCTTTTAAGATGTACCAAATTCTTTTTAATAACTGGGAGAATATGTATAAATGATAACTCATTAATAAAAATGAATGTAAAATTTTCAAACTAACAGAGGTAAAAATAAAATATGCTATAAAAAATCCTTAACAAACTCAGAAGGCAAAAAATGAGTAAAATAAAAATAAAAGAGTAAAATATATAACAGACAAAGAAAATATAAAACACATAAAATGTAATTACATTAAATGTAACAGAACTAAATGATCTAAGTAAAAGTAAAAAAAAAGTCAAAATGAATAAGAACAAAATACAATAACTTAACCACTATATGCTGTTCATAAGAGACATTCTACCCCTAAAAATATAGAAAGGTTGAAAATGGATAAGAAAAGATATATCAAGGAAACACTCACCAAAGGAATTCTGATATGGCTAGATTAAAAACAGAAAAAATAGACTTTAAGGCAAAAAATTTTTACTAGCAATAAAGAAGGTCATATATAATGCTAAAATATTTAATTCATTAGGAAGACAGCAATTTAAAATTTCCATGTATTTAATAACTAATCCTCAAAATATATAAGGCAAAAATGGGCAGAACTACAAGATAGAACTAAAATAGACAAATTTATAAAACTGATGGGACAATTTTAACATGCCTCCAAGTAGCTGACAGAATAATCAAATAGAACATCAATAAGGGGTAGAAAATATGAACTATATTATATCACATAACCTAGTAGACAGAAATAGAAACCCTGGTGGCGTAGTGAGTAAAGTGCTAAGTCTGCTATCCAAAAATGTCAGCAGTTCAAGTCTACCAGGTGCTCCTTGGAAACTCTATGGGGCGGTTCTACTCTGTCCTATAGTGTTGCTGTGAGTCAGACCTGACTCAACGGCAGTGGGTTTTAGCAGACATAAGCAGTAAATCCAAGAACTGCACAACATATAATCTTTTCAAGCATGAAGAAAATATTTATAAAAATTGGCCAGAAATGAGTCATAGCACAAATTGGAAACCATTCTAAAGATTTAAAATTAAAAGATTATTTTCTGTTGCCACATGCAATTATTCTAACAATAACTCGTGAATTTGGATATTAAGAAGCGTGAAACTAAATAACCCATTCATTAACAAAAAGCTCATAATCAATAGTGCATTATATTTTAATCTAATGACGCGGATGCTACATGTTAAAAATGGTGAGATGCTGCTAAAAGAATACAAAAACCCACTGCTACTCAGTCAACTACAACTCATGGTGACCCTATAGGACAGAGTACAACTGCTCCACAGGGTTTCTGAGGCTCAAAATCTTTACGGAAGCTGACTGCTACATGGAGTAAGCTGTATATTTGAACCACTAAACTTTGGGTCAGTAGCCAAGTGCTTACCTACTGCACCACCAGGGTCTCGTGCTAAAAAAGAGAAGAAAATGTACAGTTTTAAGTGTATATGGTAGAAAAGAAAAATCCTAAATGTTACTAAGTCCCAAGCCATTGTATTTTCAATAGCCTCATATCCACGTAAAAGCTAGACCAAAAAAAGAAGACAGAAGAAGAACTGATGCATTTAATTTGTGGTGTTAGTGAAGAATAATGTATGTGCCATAAAGTGACAAAAGAACAAAAAACTTAAGACGAAATACAACCAAAATGCTCCTTAGAAGGAAGGATGGAAAAATGTATCTTGTTTGTTTTGGACACCTCTTCAGGAAAGATCAATCTCTAAACAAGGACAGCAGGTTTGGTAAAGGACAGAGTCAGCAAAAACGAGGGAAACCCTCAAGGAGATGCATTGACGGGATAGTCACAGTGGATTGAAAAACAAGTTCTGAAAAACTCATCCTAGAAAAAGTGCTGCATATGTTATTGCTGAATATCACTATGGTCACCATCGAAATACTCCCCTTAGGAAGCTGTGCACCAACTCCAGCGCCCAGTCTACCTTTCAAAGCAGTTTCAGAACTCTTTTTCTGGAATGGCCATCATAGCTGTTGTCGTATCACCCTTGATTTCCTGAATGTCACACAAAAAAAATCTTCCTTTCACTTTTTCCTGTATCTTCAGGTAAAGAAAAAACTCACTGAGTGCCAGATCACCTGAGTTGGGAGGGTGCTCCAATACAGTTATCTGTTTACTAGCTAAAAACTCCCTTACAGACAACTATACAGTTAAGTTTGCAAACTTGCCACCTTGCCACCGTACACAATGGCCATTCCAGAAAGAGTTCCAAAATTGCTTTCGAGGCTGGACTAGGCCCTCGCATTGGTGCATAGCTTCCTGGGGGCAGTATTTAGAAGGTCCCTGTAGTGAAGCTCAGCAGTTAGATATGCAGCACTTAGAATAATTGAGTTTGCAACTTGTCAGCCCACCTACATCGAAAGTCATGCAGATGATATAAGACCCGGAAATACTTAAAGTCACCATGAGTCAGAGCCAGCAAGACAGCAACTATCAAGAATAACAACCAACAAAACCTGTTGCTGTTGAATCAATTCCAGCTCATGGTGACCCCTCGTGTTACAGACTATTAATACTCTGTAGGATTTCATTGGCTGTAATAGTTGCAGAAGCAAATCTCCAGGCCTTTCTGCCACATTTCCACTGGGTGAGTTTGAATTACCACTCTTTAGTTTAGAAATTGAGGAGAAACCACTTGTGTGACCCAGCCACCTTACAACAGCAAGCATCCATTAAAAAAAGAAAAAGAACAGGAAAACAAACTCAGAGAAAACAGAGTATAACAGCATATTTTAGTAGTGAAGATTACAGATACACAATAGAAAGAATAAACAGATAAATGTTGGTTCTTTGAAATACTACCCAGATTAATCAATAGTTGGTAAGACTGATGAAGAAAAAGATCTTAGAAACAAACAACTAATAAGAACCACAAGGAAAAAATTACATCACTACATATCCTGGAGATATAAAGTGTATATTCTAAAAAATTTTATACCAATAAATTCAAGATTTTTAAAGTAACAAAAAGGGAAAAAACCAAGCCATTCTACATTTATTAATTGATTTTGTAATTAAAATCCTTCCTACAAAGTGAACTTCAAGTCTAATGGCTTTACTGTAGAGTTCTCTCAAACATTTCAGAATAAATAAATACATAATTTTAATCTTACATAAACTCTTTCAAAGAATAGAAAAATATATATACTCCTCGACACATCTTATTAAGCAAGCAAGTGTAAGAAGAGAAATAAAAGTGGCAGATTAATCTCACTTGAGAATATAAAATGAGAAAACTCTACATTAAATGCTGTTAGAAAAATTGATTCCAGTAAGATGTATATAAAATAGTACAATCAGAATCAAGTTGGGTTCATTCAGTAATGCAAGTTTATTTGTCCTTAGAAAACCAATCATTGTAATTCACCGTATTACTATATTAAAAGACAAAAACCATGTGATATTATTAATAGATCAGGAAAGAAGTATTTGATAAGGTTTAACATTCAATCATGATCAAAACACTTTGTAAACAAGGAATAAAAGTCAATATTAATCTGATGAAAGGTATCTACTAAAAAGCACAGTAAATGTCATTCTCATGTCATTCTCAGTGGTGAAATGTTGAGTTGTTTTTTTTTTTTTTTTTTCCTTTGAGATTGGGAAGAATCCAAGTGTTTATAATGTTATCACTTTTTAAAAAATATTTTCTTATGCTTTAAGTCAACTTGCCAATAGAATCCTGTACCCACGCTGACATGCAATTCTAGCCGCTCTCCTTAGCCTGAGACAGCACACTCCTCTTTTCTACCCTGTAGTTCCTGTAATCAATCAACCAACTCCTGTCTCCCTCCACCTACTCATCTCCTCTGGACAGGAGCTCTCCAGACAGCCTCAGGTGTACAATTAATCCAAGAAGACCAATCTTCCCTAGGATCACTCTGTTTTATAATCCAGTCCAATCTTAGAAGAACTGGCTTCAGTACTGTTTTAAGCTCTGGGTCAGCAGAGAGTCTGGGAGACCATGTCCTCAGGAGACTCTTCAGTCTGACAAACCATCAGGTGTGGTCTTGTAATACAGTTCTAGTTGTGCACACACATTTTGCTCCTTATACATCAGAGACTTTTCACTGTGCTCCCTATTGGGGCAGTGTTTTGTAGTGGCTGGGCACCATCTGGTTCTTCTAGTCTGCATGTTGACATAATCTCAGACTATAGGGCACCTTCTGTTTTCTAGGCTCATATTTTCCTCATGTATTTGATGTCATTTATTGTCCTCTACTCCAGGTAGATTGGGACCTACTGATTGTACTGAGATGGCCTTTTAACTTTTAAGATCTCAGACACCACTCACCAAATTGGTATGCAGAATACGTTCTTAGAAAAATCCAGTTATGCCGATAAGCTTATTTGTCCCCTGAAAGCACCATCCCCAAAACTCTGTCCCTGCTATTCTGCCCTTCAAAATGTTGGGTTGTATTTAGGAAACCTTTTAGCTTTTTAGTATAGTTCAGCTATGCTAACGTCCCTTCTGCTGTGTGCTACCACACCCTTTATCTAACCCAATTCTTCTTTACTTTCTAATCAATGAATACCCCGCCTCCTCTTCCATCCTCCTTGTAAACATCAAAGATCCTGTACTTAAAACTTTTAAATCTTTATGATAGTGATCTAATACAACGTTTGCCCTATTGTGACTAATTTCACTCAGCATAATGTCTTCCAGATGACTCCATGTTATCAGGTATTTCCCAAGATCATAGTTGTTCTTTATAATTGCATGTTATTTCACTGTGTGAATATACTGTAGTTTATCTGTTCATCGGTTGATGGGCACTGAGGTTGGTTTCATGTTTTTGCTATTGTGGACAGTACTGCAATAAATATTGGTGTGTGTGTGTCTATTCTTGTGACAGCCGTCATTTCTCTAAATTATATTCCAAGCAGTGGGATTGCTGGATCATATGGCATTTGTATTTCTAGCTTTTTAAGAAAGTATCATATAGATTTCCAAAGATGTGGTACCATTTTACATTCCAGGCAGTAGTCTGATTCCTGTTCTTGAGAGGGAATGCTTTCAATTTCTCTCCATTTAGGATGATGTTGGCTGTTGGTTTTGCATAGATGCCCCTTATTGTGTTGAGAAATTTCCCCTCTATTCCTATTCCGCTGAAAGGTTTTAACATGAATGGCTCTTGGACTTTGTCAAAAGCCTTTTCTGCATCAGTTGATAAAAATCATGTGGTTCTTGTCTTTTATTTTTTAAAAAATACTTTATTGTGATTGAATGAAAGTATAAAATCCAGTTTAAATTTGCATGCCCATCTATGTGCAGCTCCTACTGCTCTCCTTGCCTGATGAAGGCACACTCCTTTCTGTTCTATACATGTCATATCCTCTTAACAACTTCCTTTTCTCTCTTCTCCACTCCCCTCTAGTAAGAGGCCAGTAGGATGACATCTTATAGATGCATAGAACCATAAAGTACACACATGATGTGGTCACTCTGTGTTGCCGAGTTCAGTCTAGTCTTTTATTTTATCTACCTTGTAGAAGAGTTTCAGTCTCTCCACAACTTCCTCATCATTTATAGTTTTTGTTTTTTGGATTAATGGCACCCTTGTTAGGGTGAGATGGGAAACCCTGGTGGTGTAGTGGGTTAAGTGCTACCACTGCTAACCATAAAGTCGGTAGTTCAAATCCACCAGGAGCTCCTTTAATACTCTAGAGGGCAGTTCTACTCTGGCTTCTAGGGTCGTCGTGAGTCGGATCTGACTTGATAGCATTTGGATTTGGCTTGGCTGTTGGGGTGAGATGGTATCTCATTGTAGTTTTGATTTAGATTTCCCTAGTGGCTAATGATTATGAGCATTTTCTCAAGTATCATTTAACTGGTTGGATATCTTCTTTGGTGAAGTGCCTGTTCATATCCTTTGCCCATTTTTATATTGGGTTATTTGCTTTTTTTTTTTTTTTTTTGAGGTTTGCAGTATCTTTTGATTATGGCTACAGATCAGACTCATTGTTGACAATTCCCCCCCTCCCACCCCAGTCTATACGTAGCCTTTTCACTCCTTTGGTGAAATCTTTAGATGAGCATAAGTGTTTGATGTTTTAGGAGTTCTCATTCATTTATTTTCTCTTCTAGTGTTTGTGAATTGTTAGTAATATTTTGTAGTCTGAGTACACCATGTATTGTCCCTATTTTTAATTCCATGATCTTTATCATTTTGGATTTTATACTTAGGTGCTTGATAGAAAACCTGGTATGTAGTGGTTAGGTACTACAACTGATAACCAAGAGGTCAGCAGTTCAGATCTATCAGGTGCTCCTTGGAAGCTCTACGGGACATTTCTACTCTGTCCTGTAGTACGGTCACTATGAGTCAGAATGACTCAGTGACAATGAGTATGTTTTTTATTTATTGTTTTTGATTCATTTTGAGTTAGTTTTTGTGAGTGGTGTGAGACATGGATCCTGTTTCATTTTTTTGCAAATAGATATCCAGTTTTGCCAACACCATTTGTTAGAGAGACTGTTTTTTCCCTAGTTTACAGATTTTGGGGGTTTCTTAAATATCAGGTGCTCATAGGTGGGTGATGTTATATCTGAATTCTCTATGGTGTGACGTTGGCTTATATATCTGGTTTGGTGTCATTACCAGGCAGTTTTGACTACTGTGGCAGTGGAATAGTTTCTAAACTCAGGTAGTGTGAGGCCTCCCACTTTTTTCTTCTTCTTCACTAGTGCTTTACTTATCCAGGCTTTCTTCCCTTTCCAAAGTTGGTGATTTGTTTCTCTGTCTCATTAAAAAATGACATTGGAATTTGTATTGGTATTACACACATTGGTAGAACACACATTTTACAATGTTAAGTTTTCCTATCCATTAGCAAGGTAGGTTTCTCCACTTATGTAAGTCTCTTTTGGTTTCTTACAGTAGCATCTTATAATTTTCTTTGTATTAGCCTTTTCCGTCTCTGGTCAGATTTATTCCTAAGTGTTCCGTCTTCTTGGTGATTACTGTAAATGGTACTATTTGGTGATTTCCTCTTTGATATTTTCTTTATTGGTGTAAAGGAATCCAATGATTTATTGGTATTTGTCTTAAATGCTGTTTCTTTGCTGAACTCTTCTATTAGTTCCAGTAGGATTTTTTTGTTGTTTGTTTGTTTGTTGTTTTTTTGTGGATTGTTGAGGGTATTCTGTGTATAAGACCATACCATTTGCAAACAGGAAAACTTTTATTTCTTTCTTACCAACTCAGATGTCCTTTATTTCTTTATCTTATCTGATTGCTCTGGCTAGAATTTCTAGCACAGTGTTCCATCAATGTGATAACAGTGGGCATCTTGGTATGGTTCCTCTTCTAAGGAGAATTCTTTCAATCTCTTTCCATTTGGAAAATGTTGGCTATTGGTTTTGCATAGATGCCCCATATTGTGTTAAGGAATTTCCTGTCTATTGCCATTTGGTAAAAGTTTGTAACAGGAACGGGTATTAGAATTTGTTAAATGCCTCTTTGCATCAATTGATAAAATCAAGTGGTTGTCTTTTTGTCTTATTTATGTGGTTGATTACATTAATTGTTTTATTGTAATGTCAAAACATCCCTGCATCCCTGGTATAAATCCTACCTGGTCATCTGCCTGGTCATAGTGAATTACTTTTTTATAACTTGTTAAGTTCAATTGGCTAGAATTTTGTTGAGAACCTTCTATCTATGTTCATGGGAGATGCTGGTTTGTAATTTATCTTTTTTGTGCTATCTTTACCTAGTTTTGGTATCAGGGTGATACTGGCTTTATAAAATGAGTTTCTGAGTATTCCACTTTTGTATGCTCTGGAATACATTTAGTAATAGTGGTATTAAAGAGTTGTCCAGTAAAGCCATCAGGGCTAAGATTTCTTTTAGTTAGGAGTTTTTCAATTACCTTTTCAGTCTCTTATTTTGTGATGGGATTATTTAGTTGTTCTAATTCTGTTTGTTATAGTTCTGGAGAGCAGCGTGTTTCTAGAAATTTGTCTATTGCCTCCAGGTTTTAAAATTTATTACAGTGCAATTTTTCATAGTATTCTATTATGATTCTTTTAATTTCATTTGGGTCTGTTGTAATATAGCTCATCCCATTTCTTATTCAAGTTTCTGATGTCATCACTTGGCTTAACATTATACCTAATATCTTTGCCCATGTATTAAGGTAAGAAATAAAAGTAAAAGACATATGTATTAGGAATAAGCAAATTATCTGATTACATGAATACACCATTCAAAATAATTTTCATAAACATTATTAGAAATGATAAATTCATAATTTAGTGGCTTTTCAGAGTTAAAAAAAAAAACACGGTAAACAAAATCTAATTATCTGTCTGTTTACCAGCATTAAATACTAATAAAATAAAGTTTTAAAAGGATGCTACTTAGTATCATTTTAGTATTATCTATTAAAGTTGAAAATATACATGCTATAGCCCCAAACTTGTACTTATAATGTGGGAAAATATCTTAACTAAATAATAGACTATAAGTACACTATCAGGTCTGCTATCCCAGAACTCATGGGAAACAAAGATTAACAGATCAAGTTGTTGTTATTAGGTTCTGTCAAGTTAGTTCTGACTCATAGTCACTCTATGAATAAAAAAAATGCTATTTGATTCTGCACATCCTCACAATACATGCTGTGCTTGAACTCGTTCTTTTAGCCACTGTGTTAATCTGGCTCATTGAGTATCTTTCTCTCTTTTGCTGACTTTCTACTTTACCAAGGATGATGTCCTTCTACAGAGACTGATGCCTCTTGATAACATATCCAAAGTATGTAAGATTTGCTATCTTTGTGTAGGAGGAGAAGGCTGTATTTTTTCTAAGACAGATGCTTAACACAATGCATGATTTGATTTCCTGACTGCAGCTTCCATAAGTGTTGATTGTGGATTCAGGTGGTATGAAATCTTTGACAAGCACAATATTTTCTCTCTATATCATGAACTTGTTTACTGGCCCAGCGGTGAGGATTTCTGTTTTCTTTATGTTGAGGTATAATCCGTAGTGAAAGCAATGACCTTTGAGCTTCATCAATAAGTGCTTCAAGTCCTCTTCACTTTCAGCAAGCATGGTTGTGTCATCAGCTTATCACAGTTGTTAATCAGTCTTCCTCCAATTCTGACTACCATACAACCCAACAAATCTCCTCCTAAGTATACTACATACTCAAAGGAAATAAAAATGTACATCCAGATGAAAACTTGTATGTGAACATTCATAACAGTGCTATTCCTAAGTCAATCGTGGAAGCAACACAAATATTCATCAATACAATGGAGAGGCAAAGTGTGTTATATCTTTTCAATGACATTTTATTTTTCTGATAAAATTAAATGAAATAATGATGCATGCCCTTTGGAGCTATGCTAAATAAGAGAATCCCGTTCCAAAAGACCACAGTGTTATATCACTTACATGGCCTATTTAGAATATGTAATAGAATCAATTTGACAGCAATGGATTTTGTTTCTGGTGTTGATAGAGATCCAAAGTAAATTCATTCTTTTATAGGGCTGGAGTGGTCTGAGGGAAATGGAATGTACTATTACTGACGAAAATGTTCTAAAATAGAGTGTGGTGATGGTTGCACAAGTCTGTAAATGATACTAAAAACCACAGAACTGCACACTTGGGAAATTACACAAAATGGACAAATTGCATGATATTGAATTATATCTCCACAATACTGTTATATTAATAATAATAATAGTAAAACTATGGTACTCAAGAATGAATGCTTGGGTGATAAAGTTATGTAAAAACGAAACAAAACAAAAATCAAGCAAGTAAATACTATAAATTTCAGAGTAGAAATTTCCTCAGGGAAAGATGGAATTAAGTTAGAGAAGTAAGGACGGTTCTACTAGGGTCTCCATGAGTCAAATCCAACTCAACGGTGCTTGGCTTGGCTTGGTTGGCTCTAGAGTCATGGTGATTTCTATTTCTTAATCCAAGTAATGGTTTCATACAAGTTCATGTTACAATAACCTATTAAGCAATCAATGCGTATTTTAAACGTTTCTGTATTTGTGTTATATTTTCCGGTAAGACTAAGATAAAAAATAAAGTATAAACCAAACTAATATAAAATAGTAATTCATGCAGAGAAGTAAACTGGAAAATGATAAGGCTAAAAAATAAATTAAATCTATCCGGGAATCAGAAGTTCAAACACACCTGTGCTGTGCAGCAACAGAGGCTGTAGGCGTGCTGGCCAAAGTCAGTCCTGCAGGTTCTCTGGAAGCTCCCTCTGGCTCTGGTTGGGTCAGAACCAAATCTGCTCACCTCTGAATGAAAACAGAAGGCCCTTACCTGAGACAACACATTTATTATATCAGTTTTTTAAAACTTCCTTATGCTTCAGTGAGACGTAAGTATGATCTAATTATGGTGATAGTGATGACAGTAACTGGATGATCATGGTGATAATGACTAACACTCATTCTCACACACTCTGAGGTACACATTGTACTTGAATCCATCTCGTTTAATCACAAAAGCAATCACATGAAATGATTAATAATGTTCTTCTAAGTCTTTTAGCTTAAGAAACAGAAGATCGAAAATTTCAAATGACTTACATAAGGTCAACCAGTTAGAAAATGACAAAGCAATGATTGAAATTTAAAGTGTTTCCAGAGTCTGTCTTTTAGCTTCTATTTTACACTCGAGTAGTAATTTAAAGTTATTATAACTTTATTGTATCAATTCATATTGGGTTTTGTTCTTGTCCATTACTTGAGGAAGGTACAGTAGACATTATTAACTCAGTACAAGAGAAAGAAAAGGAGGCTTGGAAACATCAAGTGACATACAGAGATATTACTGTGATGTGATAGGTTTTATTTAAATCCAAATCTCCAGTTGCAGGTTCACGTTTCTTTGACATGTCAGAAGCTCCCCTTGGTAATTAGGTGCCTGGAACACATTTCAATTAGTTTTAAAATTTATTTTTCAATGTTTTTAACCATGGAATTATGAAACACATTCTGAAATACACATATGCATTTCCTCTTGAGTCACTCGAGGATGCTTTAATTGGCTTGAACTGTTCAGCCACAGCTTCTTCTAACCTGAGTTTCCTGCACTGCAAACCAAATTTCTAACTCATTTCTTGGAAATATTTGTTCCTGTCTAGCATCCTAAGCCTCTGTGGGATACAGCAGTTGGTAGACTATATCCTCCAGAGATATTTCTCCAAGTCTCACCTGCTCTTCCTCCCAAATTCAGGGACCTCATTAACACCGCCAGCAGGTTGTCATTCATTTCTTCTCTTATAACCACAGGGAAATTCACAGGTTTCTGGGTCTCCTCACCAGCCAAATATTAGAATACTTTGACAGCCCTTTTTTTGGCAGCTAGATATAATTAGAGATATTTGCATCTCGTGATTGTTTACACCCTCCAAGAACAATGTGAGTTGATAGCAATGGGCCCTGGTTTGCCCGCTTTCCTTCTCAGAACGTCGGAACTGAAAGGGACATATTTTAAAGAACTGTTTCTTCTCACAAATGAGGAAATAAAGGTTCAGGAGGGAAATGATCTGCTGAAAAAATGATTAGAAACCAAATCTTCTGATTCTTAGGTCTATACTCTTTTTCTGTCGAAAGAGTATGTTACATGAGATTATATTACAGGATCAACTACATTTTAATGCTTGTGAGATCTAGACAACAGAGTTTGTAGTTCCTCTGTTAGAAGGAGAACAATTGAGTTGTTTTGGAAAACAATTTCAAAAATTTAAACAATTCCATTAATAGACATATATCCAAGAGACCTGAAAGCAGTGATGCCAACAGATACATGGACACCAGTGCTCATTGCAGCATTATTTATAATAACCAAAAGGCAGACACAACCCCAATGATCATTAACAGATGAATAAACAGATAAACAAAATGTGATACATATATATGTATCTGATGGCATATATGTAAATATATGTGTGTGTACATATACATATATATGTGTATGTATATATATGATGGAGTATTACTCAGCCATCAAGGGAAAGGAAGTCCTAATACACAGATGAAACTCAAAACATTACATTGAGTGAAGATAGTCAATCTCGAAAGGACAATTATTGAATCATTTCATTAATATGAAATAACTAGAAGAGATTACAGTTTAATAGCTGTTGTCACTTAAAGTGTGATGTATTATTTTTGTGTGTACTTTCTCACTTGCCATGGTCTTATACCGTCCTCCCAAGTGATGGGATAGAACTACACAAATACAGTAATTTTGGCTGCCAAGGTAATATTGGTTTTGCTATCTTGGCTAGGTTTCAAAGAGAACCAATTCTAGAGCAGAGAGAACATCTCACCAACACGAAGAAAGGAGTGTCAAGAACAGACTGCGTCCTTTGGACCTGGGATCACTGCGCTGAGAACCTCCCGGGAACCAAGGGACTTAGAGTGAGAGTGAGTGAGTGAGTAAATAAGAGAGACAGACAGACAGAGACAGAGAGAGACAGAGAGCTGTAACACGGAAGACTGCAAGCAGTAGTGGCAGACAAATGTTTGCGGAAGACCTGGCAGCAGATTATGCAAGAAAGTTGGGTACTTAGGAGCTAAAGCTTACAGCAGAATTGGATACCTCCAGGCACTTACTGGGAAGGGCTAAAAGAGCACTGTAACATTTGCCTGAGAATGTATAGGCTGAGGATCCAGATAGAGAGATGCTGTGGCGTGGCTGGGTTAAAATTGTCTTAATGGAAGAACTGTATCCTGAGTGTTCCTGATCCAGAATTTTAACCTTTTAATTCTCTAATAAAGCCCATTAATGGTAAGTATTGTTTGAGAGTTTTGTGTGGCCATTGCAATGAATTATAGAATTTAGTAGAAAAGTACAGAAAGTCATGAGAGGGTTAGTTAGTGTCAGAATTAGTAAAAATGGCAGACATGGAAAGTGCGTCTGACCTCTGCCTCATGAGAATCAGCCTTGGGCTGTTGATCTTGATTCCTGGTCACTCTTACGAAGTTGGAGGAGGTCAGACACTGCCTCCACATCATTTTTACACCAGGGGTGGCAGGCAAGGTGAAAGAGGTGAATCATCATTAAGGTTACCCTGAGTTTTTGTTCATTGGGATAGAAAATCTGGCGATAAATGTTGGCGATAAACACGTATCTTTACTGATGTGATTGGTTTTATTGCATTTTACACGTGAAAAGTGTATTACCCAATGTAGTCTCTGTAGTTTTACAACAATAAAAAATTAAATGTAGTACTACCTCATAACCCAGGAAATCCATGTTTAGGTATGTACCAAGAATAATTAAATTCAAGGACTCAAACAGGTGTTGTGCAGCAATGTTCAGTGCAGCATTATTCAAACAATGGAGATAACCCAAGTGTCCATTAACAGACAAGTGGGTAAACAGAACATAATACACACATACAATGGAGTATTATTCTACCATAAAGATAAATGAAGTTCTAACAAATACTACATCACAGATTAATGTTGAAAATACTGTGCTGAATGAAATAAGTCAGAAATGAAAGGACAAATATTATGTGATTCTACTTACATGAAATATCTAGAATATGCAAATGTGTAGATACCAAACTTCTTTAGTGGTTATAATGGGTGGGTGGGAGGGAGAAAAGAGAGGGGTTATTAAGGGACACTGAATTCCTGTTAAACTGATTAAAAATTTAGAAATAGATACTGTGATTTTGGGAGAACATGATGAATAAACTATTTTCTCACTCATTTATGGTTAGATTCCAAAGATTGGGTCTTTATACAAAACTGGTGTTAAGCAAAAATGGATGATGAGTACCTCAGATCACAGATGGAGGATGACTGCATCATTACATGATTGCCAATTTACGTCATTACATAACTGCCAGTTACATAATTACAAGACTGCCAAATCACTGAGACTCATGGCTCAGCCACATTAACACACAACCTTAACCATGACAGCCAGTGTTACTCTCACTTCATACTTCAGCATTCATTACTGCCGTATGTACACAGTTAATATGCAAAACAGCCAGGTATTAGACTTTTTACTATTGTCATATACCCCAAATGCCAGATAACAACATGATAGTTCATAAGTAAGGAGCCAGCCAAGCCAAGTGCCGTCGAGTCGGATCCGGATAAGTAAGGAGAGATGTATAATTAATGTCACTGAACTATATACACAAAAATGGTTGAAATGTTCTGTTACATATAGGTCACAACAATAAATTTTAAAAATAGTAATTTTTTTTTTAACTGGAGCACGGTTGGAGAGTTGTCTAGACAATGAGTTACTCAATTTGAATTATTTTAGATTGCTAAAATTCAAAGAAGCAGCTAAGGTTAATGATAAAAATACGTAGTAGTCCCCTTTTCTTCACAGAGAATATGTTAAAAGACTCCCAGTAGATGTCTAAAACCATGCATAGTACTGAACTGTATATATACTACTTTTTTTTGTTTTTGGTAAACATATCTATGATAAAGTTTAATTTAAAAATTAGGCATGGTAGGACATTAACAAGAATAACTAGCAACAGAACAATTATAACAACTTCTGTAATAAAGGTTATATGAGGTGAATAATAGCACAAGCTACTATTTTTCAACTGCAGTTGACCATAGACAACTGAAACTATGCCAGGCAAAATCATGGATAAGGGATGAGCTGCTGTAATCGTAAGAACGCAAAGATTATGAGATAAAAAAATGAATAAAACATCAACACACCTTTTAAACCTAAATGTATTGTTGCTACCTTTCACTGAGTTAACGCCCAACTCAGGGTAATCCCAGACACTAAAGTAGAATGGCTCCATAGGTTTTTCTTAGCTGTAATGCTTACGGAAGGAGATTACCAGGCCTTTCATCCATAGAGCCACTAGATGGGTTAAAACTGTCAACCTTTAGGTTAAAGGCCAATCACAAACTGCTAATGTCACCCAGGCTTCTCTTCTAAATGCATTCAACTTGAATTTTGGAATATTATTAATCACTGTGAAAAACAGTATAGAAAATCTTTGGGCACAATTTACTTCTCACAGCATACCTACCCTAGAAGTAGGGAAATCTGGTTGTATGGGATTACCTGAGTATATCTAATTTGTTTGTAGGAAAGCATCTGGATTTGATGCCAGCAGACATGGGTTTTGGAAAACAAAGATTTAATTCTCATGGAATCCAGGTTTCTGGAAGTTGAAGTGACCTACCCAAGCTATCACCCTGAGACAATCTTGGAGTTGCCTTTAAATGCAATTATTAGTCTAATCTTGGGCACTGTATTCTTTTAAAAGACTTGTCTATGTGCATGTAGTAGAAGGGAGGTCAGCAAAACTGGAATGCACAATAAGCTAAAAGGTTTTCTAAATACAACCCAACATTTCAAAGGATAGTGTAGCAGGGACAAGGTTCCAGGGACCATGGTTTCAGGGGACATTCAGGTCAGTTGGCATAACTAGTCTTTTTCTAAGAGATTGTTCTACATCCCATATTGGTGAGTGGCTCTTGCGGTCTTAAAAGCCAGCAAGCAGCCATCTAAGAAATGTCAATTGGTCCCAATTCTGCTGGAGCAAATGAAAACCAAGAGCATCAAATACATGAGGAAAATAGGAACCCAAGAGACAGAAGGATCCATATGGTTGGGAGACCATAATCAGCATGAGAGCAGAAGAGAAAGATGGTGTCCAGCCACCACCAAAGACAGTCCTGTCAGGGAATACAATGTAGAGTACCTGATGTAGCATGAGAACAAGGGGAGTGCAGATCTAGAACTCTATTAAATGATAGGTCTGACATCCTGGAGCATCCCCTGAGAACACGGCCCTTGAACTTGCTGCTGGCCCAGAGCTGAAACCAGTATTGAAGCCAACTCTTCAGACAAAGATCAGATTGGACTATGGGACATAGAGTGATGCAGATGGTGCATGTACTTCTTAGCTTAACACATATATGAGGCCGTCCAACTGGTTCCTCTTCAGAGAAGAGAGGGGAGGATGGAAAGGAGGGGACATGAGTTGGTTGAGTGGATACTGGAAGCTGGGTGGAAAGGAGGAGTGTGCTATCACAGGTGGGGAAAGTAAAGTTGTGTGGTGCAGAGTTTTACTTGGCAAATTGACTTGGAATATAAACTGACACTTAAAGAGCAATCAAATATTAAATAATAATAATAAAAAAAGACAATACTGTATGGGATCTTTCATGACTTTAAATTGCCTTTTTTTAGAAAAAAAAAATCTGTTCTATCCTGGCTCTTTTGCCATGGCATTGTCAGTAAGAGGAGTACAAGAATCTTTGAAAGTCCCTTCCTCTTAGCAGCACTTTTTCACTCCCTTGTAGAAATAATACTCTGATTGGCAGATCATACATTAAATAAATTTCAGTCAATTTCTATTATTGGCTTACATCTCTTTGTTTTAACAGTTCTAGTTCTGACCCCAAACACAATTAACGGTGATACTTCATCTTTCTGAGCCCCAGTTTCCCAGTGGTAAAATGAGGAAAACAGGATCTGTAGATTGTTGATTATCAATGTACATAAGAATCACCTAGGGAACTTAATAAAATGTAGATTCCAGGGACACATCCCTTCCTAGAGGTTCTGATTCACTGATTGGAAATAAGACCCTTGAGTCTGAACTGTACCAACTTCTCTAAAAACAAACCAAAACAAATCCATTGCCATCAGGTGAATTTCAAACCCTGCTAGTCCTGTAGGACACAGAATAACTGCCCCATAGGGTTTTCAGGGAGCACCTGGTGGATTCAAACTGCCAATATTTGGTAAGAAGCAATAGCTCTTAACCACTACACCATCAGGATTTTTATCAACTTCTGTAGGAGATTCTGAAACTTCCATAAAAACCAAAAACCAAACCTACTGCTGGTGAGTTGATTTCACCTCACAGCGACCCTATAGGACAGATTAGAACTGCCCCATAGAATTTCCAAAAAGTGCCTAGTGAATTCAAACTGCCAACATTTTGTTTAACAGCCATAGGCCTTAACCATTACATCACCAGAGTTTTCACAGGGATTCTAAAAGAGGTGCTTAGAAGACCATGCCTAGAAAATCAAACAAAATTGTGGGAAAACAGATCCAATGAGGACTAATATTTTGTAATATTTGCTTCATGCCTGCTTGAACCTAACAGGTGTTAGGTTCTGCCATTTAATAGCAGTTTCAGAACATGACTTGTTGGCTACTTTGGGTCCTAATGCCACATATTCAATTTATCATCAAACCTGGGGCATTTGTGGAGGCAGATGCAGCCCACCAGGAAAGAGCAGGAGTCTGCAGTCCGAGGCAAAGTGTTAGCCTTTGGGGGCAGGACTTCATTTCCCTTGACTTCCCAGGTAGATGTTAAGGGTTTCTAGGTGCTTTCAAAATAGGTGAACAAGGAGAGGCTCTTCCAACTTTTTTTAATTAAGCCAGCTTTGACCTTCAAGACTGTAATTTGTCTTGACATGTAACTTATTGCTTAATTAAAACCTAGTGAGATATGAGACTTCACTTCTGGAAAAAATAGAGAGTCATGATAATTTCTATCTTATTAAAGCTCCTCTTATCTGGAAGGTAAGATTTAAGTTGATCATAGAATAAGACCTTACCTCAGAGAGGAGGGTTAAAGCAGACATCAAACCTAAAGTGAGTCATAACAGTTCTGAAGCAACTACAGCTTATGAAATTATCAGGCAAGGAGGAAGAGAAAGAGAAGGAAGTAACATTTTGCTGAGTTACGTAAAAAGAAAAAGAAAACAATGAAAAATTAACAACGATGGCAATTCAGTGAGCAACTGAATGAAAATAATTACGGTCCACAATTTTGAAAACAGATACCAAATGATGCCAATTTTTCTTTTTCTTTTTCTCTTTTTCATGGCTTTTAAGCCTCCTTGCATTTGAAAGAAAAGAAAGAGGTCTTTTTTCTTTTAAATGCTCATTTACAGTTTTAAATGATAATATATTTAAAACAAAACAAAATGGAAAACTTTTTCCTTTATTTTCAGAAGACTTTTAAAAGAAGAAGAAAGAGAAGTATCTCTTTAGATCTCTTTAGAAGATCCTAGTAACTTAGAAAATGTTTAGAAGTAGTAATTACTGCCTCAATGAATCTATTTGAGTGTTACAGTGACTACACTATGTAACTGAACAGAGCTCAGATTCACTGAAGAATTGTCAGCTTTCTAGCTTGGAATGCCTCAGTGTAAAATGTGTAATGAGGAGATCACAGAATCTTAACTTGTTATAGTGGCAAGGACCTTAAAACCAAACTAAAACAAACAAATCCACTGCTGTTGACTCTATTCTGACACATAGAGACCCATAGGGCTAAGTTGAACTGCCCCACGAGTTTCCATGGAGAACCTGGTGGATTCAAGCTACTGATCTTTTGATTAGCAGCCATCGGACTTAACCACTATGCAATCAGGGCAAGGACCTTAAACAAAAACACTTGCTGCCGTCAAGTTGATTCCATCTCAGTCATAGTGACCCTATAGGTCAGAGTACAACTGCCCCACAGAGTTTCTAAGGAGCACCTGAAAGATTTGAACTGCCAACATTTGGATAGCAGATGTAGCACTTAACCTCTATACCACCAGGGTTCCCAGGCAAGGACCTTAGAGATGATTTATTCCAATTCTTTCTTTTTACAGATATGGAGGCTGAGGCTGAGGAAAGGGCACAGTTAAATGTTGTAGATAGGAAGCAGAATGAAGAGATAAACTCAGCTTTTCGTGCCTCCCCATTCCTAAGCTAGTGCCATTCATTTCAAGAATGAGATATAGTCAAAATCCCTAGAAAATAAACACATACATTTGAGATATTTTTTCCGATAAAGCACGTGTGTGTGTGCAAGCACACATTTGAGTTATGCCTTCTTCCACTTAACATTGTTCCCTAACAATTTTCCAATCCCACTAAATATTTTTGAAAGAGCTATGATTTGGCATTATTATTTTCTATTTTATCAATTGCTTTTTGGATATTTAAGTTTTAATAGATACTTAACATTTCTGTTCTGGGATATTCTTCATTATGAGTTGAGTTTTCACCTTTTTCAATGTTGGTTTTGTGGTTGTTGAGACTACTGTATTATGTTTCTTGATTTGATATGTTGCATCTTTATTGTGCTTTGCGGCTGCCCCTATGATCCCTCTTAATAATCTATGTTTAAACCCAATGTTAACTACTGCAAGCCTTACTAACTTCCTTCCCATCTGGAAGGACTATAACTGTAGTACATCCCTCTTTTTAATATGATGATATCATAGTTTTCATGATGTGATCACTGGATCACTTCTTTGATTCAGTTTGGAGCCTTCCTTAACTGAGCAGGTTTCTGGATGATGTGTCCTGTATTGCCTCCTAAAACACAAAGTTAATGGTTTTGTTCTTCTAAGCCAAGAGCTTCTTTCAGTATTTCTTGTAGCTTTAGTTTGGTTTTTACAAAGTCTCTGAGTTTCTGTTTATCTGTGAAAATCTTAATTTCATTTTTATATTTGAAAGAGTTTTGCAGGATAAATAATTTTTGGTTGGGAGTTCTTCTCCTTCAAGGCTTTGAATGAGTCATCCCATTGTCTCTGTGCCGGCATGATTTCTGCTAAGAAATCAGAAAAAAACCTACAGGGCTTCTCTCTGAATGTTAGCTTTGGTTTGAGTCTTGCTGCCTTTAAGAGTTTCTGCTTATGTTTCCCTTTGTTAAGCGTGATTATAATATGTCTTGGAGTCTTTCTTTTGAGATCTATATTGAGTGGCATTCAACACGCATCTTGGATATCTATATTCTCTTCTTTCCTAATTTCTGGGAAGTTTTCTGTCAGCAGCTCTGCCACAATACTCTCTGTGTTCTCAGTATCCCACCTTGTTCAGGAACTCCAATTAGTCGTAGACTGTTCCTCTTAATAGAGTCCCACATGTTTCTTAATGCTTTGTCATTTTTCTTGATTCCTTTTTCTGATTTCTCCTCACAGATGCTGGAGTCGGTAGCTCTATCTTCCAAATCAAAAAGTCTATTTTCCATTTGTTCTATTCTGTTTTCTTGGCTTTGAATTGCAGTTTTTATCTCTTTGATTTTGTTATTGATCGCTTGGATTTCAGAGTACTGATGTTCCACAAGATGGAACAGCTTGCTTAGTTTTTCATTTTGCTTTGCTGTATTTTGTATAAAGTCTAGGAGGGCTCTGTATATAATCCTTTTGCACTTGCCCTCTGATAGTTTCAGAAAGATTTCTTCATCTGGGAAGTCCTTTGGTTCTTTCTTTTGTGGGCCTTCTGAAGCCATATGTGAATTCTTCTTAATGTTTTTGTCCAAAGTTTTCTGTTTTTTGGGTATCTTGAGGCTGTTTTGCTTCTCCAGTGTAACCTTTATGGGATCTAAAGGTCAGTCTGAAAAGGAAGTTGATCACCAGACACATCTTTGTACTCCAGTGACTGGGCTCTGTGGTATCTCTGGGGTTACAGCCTTCACCTCCTAACTGACAAAGACACAGCTCTACTTATAGAGTCACTGCAGAGCAGTCAGCTGACCCTATAATGTGAGTCAGTAAAGGCTGCAAAAGATGCAGTCAGGATGCACTGTAGTTATTTCTCTAGACAGTTTTAAATTGAAAGGTAAAAGGTATCTAACATGTTCTGAAATCAGTCAGGCTTTCAGGTGTGCAAGTCCGTCTTCCCAGCTGGTGAAGTAAGCACCTCTTTATCCAACCCTAGATGCTGTAAACTAGTTCAAAATACAGAAAGGCTACTTCCCTGCTGCCAACTGGTGGCCACACTGTGCAAAGACTGCTCTTCTGTCAGAAAAGCACTCTCTGGTCAGGCACCACTTCCCAACCTGGGAATTAGATCCAGCTGAGGCCTCTATATGAGTAACTCCACCTCCCAGACAATCAAGATGGTATCCCACCCTGCCTGCCTTGGAATAGGCTAGTCAATGGTGGAGATTTGGGGAGAGAAGCCAAATGCACTGAGGTGTACAGATTCCAAGGCTGGGCTCTCAAAATGTGGTGACTCCACTTGCCAATCCTGATGTATCCTAGTCCTACCACTAGTCAAGTCCCAGCCCTGCCCACCAGCCAAGACAGAGAAAAAAAAAATGGTGAGTTACCTTCAGTCCACAAGAACAGGCACTCATCAAGGGTGGGGGTCGGTGAAAGAGAAGAAGTTTTTTGCTCAGTGGTATATAGTCCCAATAGACAGCCTATGCCATGTCCTAGGGTTCATTAGGTGTCCAGAAGTCTCCTTTTAATCATCAGTTCAGGCCTTGGTTTCCAGAGGGATTTAGAGAGATGTGTGTTTAGTCTGCCATCTTGACTCTGCCCCCCATAGCTACTTAACATTTCTAATAGCAATGGATACCTATTTATACAAAACTTAGTCTGCATTACTGTTTATTTTCTTAATATTAATTCATAGATTCAGAATAGCTGAGTCAAAGAGTAAGTCATTTTTAGGCTTTTGATGTATCTTGTCTTTGGGAGGTCTTTAAAGGAGACAAATAAATAGGATCCCTCTTCTGTATGTGGAAGAGGCCTAAACATTAAGACCAAGAATAAGGCATATGGGGTAAAGATGTCACATGATCGCCAAGACTAAACTAGACAATGAATCTTAGCTTTAAAGTCCAATGGGTTTCCTAATTGGAACTCAAAAGACAAAAAAAGGGGTGTTGATGGACGCATCCATGGCTTCTTTTCCCATATGTTCCAGTCAGGTAAATTGCTCCACTTTCTCACAGAGCAGTGAGAAAATGGAGGACAGCTAGGACAGCCACGTGTACAGAAGGCGTCTCCTCACGGAAGGATCTGTGAAGAGCTGCCTGAGGCTTCTGTCTCAGGAAATACTCAGAATTCTGCTAGATCAGTTTTCCTGAATTTGAGAGTGCATCAGAATTCCCTGAAGGGCTTGTGAAAGCACTGACCACTGGACATCACTCCCAAGGTCCATGATGGAGGTCAGGAGTGGGACCTGAGAATCTGCATTTCTAACAGATTTCCAAGTGATGCTGATGTACTGGCATGGCAACCACATTTAGAGAGCTACTATACTAAATATTTTATTGCTTTTCAATCCTGTGTGTATGTGGCAGGAGTGGGGCTAGAGATAGGGAGGAGGAAGGAGAGTAGGAAAAGTCTTATCTTGTAAACTCTCTCTCCTTGTATATCATAAGCACTGTGTCTGAAATGTAACGGATATGTAGTAAACATTTGTTAGATTGAATTACTTCGACTTGGGGAAAATTTTATTGAATACTCAATATAACAAGACTCTTTCCAGTGGAAAAACATCAAAACTGACTCTTATTTCTGCTACAAAGGATTTCTTCCTTAGCAGAAGCAGAAGCTGCCTTTGTCTGCCTTCCCTAGCCTGTGGCATTTAACATCACTTCTGCTCCAGTCATGTCACTGAAGCCAAGGAGCACAAAGGAGCAGGAACAAGGTGACAGATTCAGGGTAACTTCTAGTTTGTAGATGCTTTTATTTATTTATTTTCATTTTTGATGCAATGTAACAACAAGCAAAAGGGAAAATGTGTTGCCTGGTAGTTTTCACATCTGATGATAACTCTGAGAGCTCACTTGTTTCAACCAGGCTACTGGTTTTGTTATTGTCTGTAGTCAGATGATAAGTAAAGTTGTCTGGAGAGATTTTGCCTTTGCTGTAGCTGCTACATGGTGGGGATGTTACCTGAAAAGTCCTGTCTGCAGCCCCAGGAGTGACAATAAAGGGTTGTATACACAGAGTTGTCCTAAGAGCTTTATACCCACTATTTTATTTAACTCTCACAAAAGCTATATGACGTTGGTTTTTATTGTTACTGCCAGTTCACCAGTGGAGAGAATAAGGCAGAGAGATTAGATAACATGGCTGAGCTACACAGCTGGCAGGTGGTGGAGCCACGATTTGCAGCAGTATCTTTACTCTCAACCACCAACTGTATGTAGATTTATCCCAGGCAACAGTATTATTTAACCTACCCAGCCCATACAGCAGATAACTGAAGCAGAGAGAAGCCTTGTGAGTTTTCCAATATTATGCAGTGAGTCAGCAATAGAACCCAGTCCAGAACAAAGGTCTTCATGTTCCCTGAGTCAACGTCAATGGCTTTCCTAGTTACCACATTCCTCCATTAAAGCATCACTCTTTCTGCCTTTTCTTCCCTTTCTCATACAGCAAAACGTAACTATATTCTTTCTCCATGACAACTATCTTTTAGCCATCCCTTCCATGACTCAATGCTGAGATGCCTTATGTCCCATCTATACTTATTTTTCCTACAAGTCTACTTACATTCCTTCCTCTCCCTGTCAGCCCAGTGGACTTGACTATTTTTCCAGTTATTCGCATTTAAATATTTCCTCTTGTTATTTATCCTGGGTGTTAAGTCTGATTCACCAGAAACTTTAGGACAAAGAAGGATTTGCCTACCTCCCGTGGGATTCACATTGTGAAAACCTGGATGATTTACTCTTTTTCATTTTACATCATTGTTAAGGACCCCAAAATTAACTTGTCAGGGCCTGTATCACATGGCCAAATGAATTAAAACATGAGCCAGACAATGATTGCAATCAGTGCTCTCACTAATCTTCTCCTTCAAACCTGAAGAAAATCTGGACACAAGCTCCAGTGGCTTCATAATCACATCTCCCAGGATAAAGCAACCACACAAATTAAAACAAATTGCTGCACTATTATAGTCTGAAAACATTATGTCATTCCTTTCCATGAATATCTTGTGGAAAATGAGAATGCCATAGCCCATATTGGGTGACTGGGGAAGGTAAGATAGCAATTATAATGTTTATAACCAATAATACCTTAAATGAGTCACTGTTTTGGCAGGTCAGCAGGTGAGGACTTTGTATCCACTGCATTCCCCACCAAATTCAAATCAAAATAACACATCTTTCAATTCATTCTTGTTTACTTCACTAACATTAATATTTCCCTCTTCACGCCTACTGTCTACTATACAGACTATGAATTTTATTAAATATAGAATCCTCTGGAGCATTTGTTTCCAAAATCTGGTCCAAGATGGGTATCGGTACGTGCTGTTTTCACTAGTTCATGGAGAATGAATAAATATATCTGAACAAAGCATAGGTTACAAAAGTTGTTACTACCTAGTGTCCTTCTTAGTGATGTCTGCTAAGACTGGGCAGTGTCCTCACCAAAACCTTCCTATCACCAAATACAGGACGGCATGCAGCAAGCATTCATTGCGTATTTCTTGAACAAACGCACGAAAGTAGTGGCCTATTTCAAGAAAGGCTAGTTTGTATTCTGTGGTTATGTCTTTTACTGGTGTTAAACTATCTTTTCCTTCAGCAAATAGTGGTGATACATAGAAGTTATTTCCAAAGATCTTCTTTGGGAAAATAAAAGACCAATGATCTTATCTTTGTCACTTAAACTTGCTTTAAAAAAAAAAAGCTCACAGGGTTAAGAAAAGGAAAACTTGGAGTCACTCACGTAATCCTATCCCCTTATCTCAAAATGACTCTGTCCATGGAGAGAAAATAATTTGCCTTTAATACCAGTAATCGATATACATACACATATATAAAATCAGTAATGAGTACACACACACACACACGATAAGGAATATATATAAAACCAAAGCTATTGCTGTTGAGTAGAATCAGACTCATAGCGACCCTATAGGACAGAGTAGAACTGCCCCACAGAGTTCCCATGCACGGTGTAGTGGATTTGAACTGCAGACCTTTGGTTAGAAGTCATAGCACTTAAGAAATATGCCATCAGGATTTATATAGGGTCTTTATGAGTTGGAATCGACTCAACAAAAGTGGGTTTTTGATTTTATATATATAAATAGATCATTATGGTCTCTGAAACAATGCTGAAATGTCTTGGCAATATGGATCGCGCTATATTCTTCTTTTGTAAACATAACAATATCCATTGTTATGGAGCTTGACACTACCTTGAAAACTAAGCTAAGTGGATATCTTAGTTTCTTACTGGTGCAGTAACAGAAGTACCACAAGTAGCTGGCTTTAACAAGCAGAAATCTATTTTCTTAAGTTTAGAAGGCTAGAAGTCCAATTTCAGGACACCAGCTCCAAGGGAAACTTTCTTTCTCTTATGTCTGTAGGGGGAGATTCTTTTGTCTTTTCAACTTTTGTACCTCAGTTCCTTGTGGAGTTGCAGCTATCTTCTGTACCTAATCTCTGTTTATATATCTAAAGTGTTTTGCTCAAGAGAGATCCTACACAATTACATACTCACTAACAAAGTCTTATTCCCAAAATGAGATTACAACCAGAAGTATGTTATCGTTCACTGCTGTTGAATGGATTCTGACTCCTGATGACTCCATGTTTGCAAAATAGAAGTACCCCATAGAGCTGGCAAGGCTGTGACCTTGGAGAAACAAATTACCTGGTCTGTCCTTCAAGCTGCCCTGGATAAGTCTGAACCACCAGCTTTTTAGCTAGTGATTAATGCTTAACTATTTGTGCCACCCAGGGACTGTTTTCAGAGGTATTGGAGTCAGGAATTTCAACACATGCTTTGGAGAGACATTGTTGGATTCATAACAGTGAATACAGATAAAAGCAAAGAGACTCGATCAACCTTTCTACTTGTTTCAGAGTATAAATGGAGTCAGAGAGAGCATATCAGAGCCTGATAGGTAAACTGAGGTATATGATGAGCCCCAAGCACAGAAAGAATGAAGTTATTTTATAACAGATCAGTCTGTTCATAAAAGTGGAAGAAAATACAGGCATTCACCCTGAACACAGATTCTGAGACCAAGTTTGGGAAGGAAGGATTGATAAGTCTTGCCCATCTGACCCTCAAAATAAAAAGGGTAGGAAGGGTCGTACTTTCTGCATTTCAGTGAAGACTGTGGTATTACAAGGAAGGATCACATTTCTAATATTTAAACAACAATAAAACATGTATATCTATCATGGGCTGAATTACATCCCCGGCAAAAATGTGTGTATCACTTTGGCTGGGCCATAATTACCAGTAGATATTGTGTGCTTTTCCTATCGATTGTAATTCCTGCTTCTATGATGTTAATGAGGAGAAAATGGAAGGCAGTTGTGTCGATGAGGCAGGACTCAATCTAGAAATTTGGGTTGTGTCTCGAGGCAGTGTCTTTTGAGATATAAAAGAGAGAAGCAAGCAGAGAGACAAGGGGACCTCAAACCACCAAGAAATCAGTGCCAGAAGCAGAGCATGTCCTTTGGACCCTGAGTCTCTGACAGCAGGAGCTCCTACTCCAGGGGTAGATTGATGAGAAAGCCAACATAGAAAGCCTTCTCTTGGAACTGTCACCTGGAATTTGGACTTGCAGTACACTTTACCACGAAGAAATAAACTTTTCTTCATTAAAGACATCCATTTGTGGTATTTCTGTTTCAGTTGTTCTAGATGACTGAGACAATGTTTAAACACATGAAGTGAAATTAACATTATTAATGATTCGTTGAAGATTGGATAGACCTGACAAGAAATACAGAGCCCTGGTGGCGCAGTGGTGAAGTGCTCGGCTGCTAACCCAAAGGGCAGCAGTTGGAATTCACCAGCTGCTCCTTGGAAACCCTATAAGGAGGGTTGCTGTGAGTTGGAATCAACTAGATAGCAACAAGCTTTGGTGAATAAGAAATATAATCATTTACTTTTGTCTACTTGTTTGCTATAAATGCCTAGCAAAAAATAGCAGACTTCTCTTTAGCTGTGCTCTACTGTTTGCTCCTTTCACATTTACCTATTGTTAGCTATACATGAAAACCTAATTAGCAATTTGGTCCAAAGCTCCTTTTACACTAACTGGTCAGAGTGCAGACTGACTAAGATTGCTCTGCTCCACTAACGATTCCTCTGTCTGATCCTAATTCCAAACATGCTTTATTTTACTTCAGATTTCCATTATCGGTTCTTGTACAGGTTTGTGCCTGCTTCTCGAGTAAAAAAGAAAGAACCTTCTTAAATCTTAGAGTACTTAAACAGAAATAACATCCCCTTTTTACTGTCTGTATTTTTATATTATATGAATTTATATATAACATAGTGTCATGTATGATTGTGTAACTTAAAACACACACACACACCCCCCCCAAATAAAATTAAGTCCTAATATAGTAACCCTATGGAGCAGTTCTAGTCTGTCTATAGGATAGCTATGAGTCAGAATCGACTCGATGGCACTGGGTTTTAATATAGTAAAGGGCCACCTATTTTCTGCCTGGTTTTACATATGCTCATATCAATAAAACCAATTAAAATAAAACCTGGTGAAATTTGGGAACATTTCACTTCAATTTTTCATTATCAATGCACTTGCGGCATTTAAACACAACTCTAATGTTGCCATACGATAGATCATGAAAGATGAGCCAAGCTGGGAACTTGATTTTCCCTGCAAAATGCGCTTACGCCAAAAGGAAGGGCGGGTAGGTGATTTGGGCATGGCAGCTCTGAGGAGACACATTCAGTATCGATGTTCCAATCAAACACTTGGCTGTGTGCCTTTGGATGTCACTTGTCTTCCTCCCACTGCAGAATGTCAGCTGAGGAGAGCCTGCTCTTAATTTGATGGAAAAAGAGATAATGGAAAAGGAAGCACTCCTCCTGAAATTGCCTTGATGTCATCTCTTACTCTCAGTGCAGCCATTGCTGGGGGCGTGGAGGGGAGCCTTCCTAACCAGCTGCTGCCGTCTCGGGGGTTAAGGGGTCAGAGCTCCCCATCCCAAGTCTGCTCACCAGGGGCTCAGTAATTGCTAGGAGGAAGACAAAGTTTCTATGTGTGCTCCAGAGCAGTGAGTCAAATGGGCTGCTCCAGAGGGCTGTTATGCTTCATTCATTCATTCTCTGAGAGCTGATCTGATTTTATAGGCAGCTTCAATATGTGAGTGTGTGTGAGAGAGAGGGAGACAGAGAG
Organism: Heterohyrax brucei; assembly: GCA_028571685.1. NCBI lineage: Eukaryota > Metazoa > Chordata > Mammalia > Hyracoidea > Procaviidae > Heterohyrax > Heterohyrax brucei. Next base: position 170,160,185 of record CM053141.1, on the reverse strand, counting down.
AAGGAGCAAGAACAAGTGCAAGAGCAAGAGCATTTGGGGAGTGAAAGGGGTAGACTATTAGAAGGCTGCACTGTAAGGATAATAATCTAGGAAGGGTTGAGTTTTATGTTCTACTGGCATTTCATTTAGAAACTAGTGATGCAGTGGTTACATGCTACATGCTGACCAAAAGGCCAGCAGTTCAGCTCCACCAGCTGCCCTCTGGCAACGCCATATGGCAGTTCCACTCTGTCCTATAGGGTTGCTATGAGTCAGAATCAACACAACGGCAATGGGTTTTTGGTTTGTCATTATATCTGCATAGCACGTTTTCACTTACAAGGTATTTTCACATTGCAGTCTCTAATTTGATCCTAACATCACTGAGACAGGCATACTCATCTCTGTTTTTTTTCTAATGATACAACTCAGGGTGAGTGGGGTTTTATTTCTTATCTGAGGTCATGTAGTTGCTAAGTGGTGTAACTCAGTCTCTAACATACACCTCTTATCTATAAAGACAGTACTCTGTCCCTAGCCCTGGATTTTCTGCCCAGTAGCCATAGAATAGGAGTACCTGCTTAGTATAAATGGTTAACATACTCAGCTGATAATTGAAAGGTTAAAGGTTCAAATCCACCCAGAGTTGCTTTGGAAGAAAGGCCTAGCAATCTACTTCCAAAAAATCAGGCACTGACATACATCAAGTCTTCAGGAATACCAACTGACTAGATGGTGTCAGATTTATCTATAGCATAATGGGCATCTTTGCCTTTATGCTAACTGCACATTGTGAATGCACCAAGTAGATAAGAAGCCTGATTTATCCTTTAAATGATAAGGGCATGTTTTTTTTTTTTTTTAATTCTGAAGTAAAAAGAAAATGTCCTCATAAATTTGCAGTAATAAGACTGCTGACATTCAAATTGTCTTCACACAGATTCTATCATTTGAATTGCAGAAGAACTCTTTGAGATGAATAAGCAAGATAGAGTTCCTGTGACAGCTGGTTTTGTGGCCATACCAGTTCATTTCTTACTCATAGAAGACTTCATTTGCTCATGAATTCCCTCTCTAAATCTATTGCTGTGAAGTCTATTTTAGTTCATACTGAACCTACAGGACAGAGTAGAACTGCTCCACAGGGTTTCCAAAGAGTAGCTGTTGAATTTGAACTGCCAACCTTTTGGCTAGCAGCCAAGCTCTGAACTGCTCTGCCAGTTTCTTGGATTCTGGCCTCACCCTGAATATCTTTCTAGTCTTTTCCCTGTACCCTGCACCTGTACATCCTATCTTCTCATCCAGTCCCAGCAATCAATACTCTACATCTGATAGAGCAACATGTCCCAACTTTAGTGGGGAAAGAGACAATGAAACTCATTTCATAGGGTATAGAGAACAAGACCCAGAAAGTTCAATGTTTTGTTTAGTGTCCAGTTAGAATTATTGATCAAGATAGACTGTTAAAACTTTGCCTTCATGAGTCCTCACATGCGTGTGCTAAACTCTGTGGGTAACATATTTATCATACATATTCGCTAACATATTTATTACAAATCAAATGAAGAGGCATTCTGCTTGGTATGGTGACCTCAGAACTCATCACATTTCCCCAAATTCCTTTGATGGGTGACTTAAAGCTGGAATTCCACCAGGAGATAAATACTCCATGTATTTCTGCTATTGTCCCCAGCTGGTTGTCAGTGTCACTAGGACAGATGACATATTAGCCTTCTTTTTGTCACTATTACTCTAACATAAACTAGTTTCAGTTCCTTTCTAGGAATAAGAATGAAGGAAAATAAGAATGAAGAGAACGTGAGGAGAGGCTGTGGGAAGAAGGAGCCCAATATTAGCTATAATAAGAATAAGAGCACTCGTTATGTCCTAGGAATTATTACACAACTTTATACATATTTCACAATTTATTCTTCAAAATAAAGTAGCCCCATGATGCATAACAAAATCAAAAGAGGAAATTGGTTTACACAGATGGAATAACTTTTCTAGTTCTACTATGGTTGTAAAGATTTTTGTTTGTTTCTTGTTTTATATGTCCGAGATCATGCCTTTTTATTTTTTAAAATAGCTTTTTTTTAAAGGTAAAAGCAATCATAAGCAATTCCTGTTATACCAAGGGGAAAGATGCATTCATCCTATTTCTCTTTGTAGGTCCATTGGTGCTCCATGCAGTGTCTGCAGACCCAGACTTTTACTTACATATGTTTCTTTTAACTGCACTGTGTTGCTTTCAGGCCTGCAGAGTTTCAGAGCCTATGCAGCAATTTTCAGCAAGTAAGAACTATTTCTCTGCCTAGCAGAATTACTGTCACTAAGTGAGGCTCAAAGTAGGCAGTCCTAGAAGCAATTCAGCCTCAGAGACAGGCCTAGGTCAATATGAAAAGTCAGCAATGAGTCTTTGATCTCCCCAGGATCTCTAGTTGTTCTATTATCCATCTGGGACACAGCCTCTTGATTTTCTTTGGAGGCCCCAGATGTGACTTCTTATACTCTGTTGTGCATTTCTTTTTCTTTCCCCCCTGTGCCTACAAAGGAAGAGGAGGCCTTTTGATACTGCAGTATCAGATATTGTTGAGAAGGCTGGAAAAGAATTTGGGGACTTGATTTTGGGTATGGGGCATTTATAACACGTTTGAAAACTCACCCCAAAGTAGACATAGTAAAGGTAGAAATAGCCAAGACCTAGGAAACAGGAATGCTTAGATTTTGAACTGAGCTCTGACTGCTCTGAGGACTTAGAGAGTCACTCACCTTCAGCGACTTCTCTTTTCTGGCAAGTGAACTTGAGGTGGGTGTGGATGGTGGGGGACAAGTAGACCAGATGATGTGTAACATTCCTTCCAGTCATTCAATTCCCCTGTCATTTCAGTACCAGTGCTCAATTCTGCCCTGTAGAAGGCAAAGGCACTCCAGTGATGGAGCTCCCACCAGAGCCTGACTCTTTAAAATAAACGGGCAAGTATGGCACATGTAGGTATTACCTCTAGAACTACCACTAGGGATTAATTTTCATGGGTTGTGAAATAGAAACTGACTGCTAATGAGTATGAGATTTCTTTTCTGGTTAATGTAAATGTGCTAAAATTGTGATGATGGTTGCACAATACTGTGGATACAGTCACAACTCCACAATTCACTCACTTAAACCACTGAAGTTTTTAGTGAGTGAATTGTGGGAGTGAATGGTATGTGAATTTTATCTTAACAAAAAGTTCTTAGGGGTCATAACCTCGCTGTTTTTGATTTCTCAGCCCATCTTATCTTATAAGTTTTTATCTTGAGACAATCCTGTCCATTGCCTCAAGGGTTTTCTCATGATAAAGGCAATACAACTTGCTAGTAAAATACTCAGAACAAAAGTATACAGTCAACTTACTGTTTCTGCAGATTAGAGACTTTTAGTTTTCTATTTGATGTGACGTTAGTCCTTTTTCTTTTGGAAGCAAATTAGAAACTATTTGAGGAAAAGTAAAAAGGACCACTAACCCCCTAGATAACTGCCTTTGTGTGAGAAATACAGCAATTTATTCTTTTAGGATAATTCTTGTGTCTCTGATTCAATTTGTAAATACAAATCCTAAGTTGAATGACTATTTTGAAGTTTCACCTTAAGATGCATTGATTGGTCCAATCCTTTCTCTATATGACAGCAAACACAGACCATTACAGTAGTTCTAAGATTAGTGAATGTGAACAGCGTGTTGAAAAGTGAGGAGGAAGTAGAGAAGACAAGAAAGAAGAAATGAAGATACCCAAACCATTCTTCATTAAATTTATAGCCAATGAATTAAAGCTGCATCCACTGCTGAAGAGAAGAGAGGTAAAAAGCCAGAGATCACTCTGGCTTTGATTCATTCAGATAAAAACTAGGTAACTGCCAAAACTGAGAGAGGAAAAAAGTTACTATTCTGAAGAAAATAAAACAAATGAAAATTCTACTGCTGTCAAGTTAATTCTGACTCGTGGTGACCCCACACATTGCAGAGTAGAATTGTATTCCGTAGGATTTTCATTGGTTTTAATCTGATAGAAATAGACTGCCAGAACTTTCTTCGTAGGCACTGGTGGCAGGATTTGAAAACCATTAATCTTTCAGTTAGCAGTAGAGTAAAAACCATTTGTGCCAACTAGAGGCCTTAAACATAGGCCATTTAATTAGAATTCTTTAAAAATTAAGTCAACAGAAGAATTGGCTTAGAAAAATAGACTTAATAATGGGCAGAAAAGGAAATGTTTTAAAAAAAGAGATGATGGTAACTAAGTTGAGACCATATCCTTCAGTTTAAAAGCTAAAAATGGTCTTTTCATCCAGGATTCCACTAACCTCTATGTAAGTACTTCCCCCTCCTCAGTAACTTGGCTGAGTACAGTGCAGGCTGAGGGCAGAGAATGGCCACATGGGGGATCTTTGAGGAAGGTGCATTAATTTCTCCATTTTAAAGCTAGAGAAACAAACTTGAAAAGTCAAAGTCACTTGCCTTATCTGTCTAGCCCTTCCCCTACTCCACTGTTCCCAACATGAAAAATTGGGGGGTGGGTGGCATGGTCTTTTCACCAGTTCCACTCACAGGGTTTCTGTAGAAGCAGCTGTGCATCACATTAACCCTCCTACCCAACCCAAACTGTCATCTAAGAGTGAGCCTGTGCCCAATCTAAAGAAATGTCTTCCTTAGAATTTCTGGCATCTCGAAGTCTATGACTCAATGAGCAACTGAGCAAAGTTCTATAGAGGCCTAAGTACTATTTTAACATTTAAGGGCACGGAGGGAATTCTGAGAAGAATGTTTTCAGTGGTATTTCTAATAAAGGCCAGTGTTATTTGGTCCTAGATAGTTACTGTACACTCTATGAAATTGTTGAAGAGAAAAGAAAAAGCAAAATGAAACAACAACAACAAAAAATTCTAAGGCTATTGAGAAGTCAGTTTTACTTGAATTGATCTATGATAGCCTAAACACAAACAATAAACCACTAATTGAATCAAACACATTATAAACATCCATCTTGCCTTTACCTCCTGGCTGAGCAGATGACGCTGCCTTAAATTTTTAAATTTTGTGGTAAAATGTTTTAACTAGGGTAACATAATAATAATATATTAGCATAAGAGATAAGATCGCCTCTGTTGTTTTGCTACATTATAGAGGGAGAATGTGTTGCTGTTACTAATGATTTTTCAAGGTCAAAATCATAGCTATTTCAGGCAATTTTTTTCTTTTTTTCACAGAAGAAGTTCTATGAAGAAGGCAAATTCCAGGGGCCTTGTTCTATCTCTATTACTGTCCTTGTGAACCAGACCAAACTTTTCCTCTCTGAGCTTTGGTTTCCCCATTTATAAATTGATGATATCCAACTACATAAATTGTAAGTCTTTGATATAAAATATGGCATTTTAAACCAGGACACTGAGTGGACCAGACTCCAACTATCAATATTGCTCTATGTGAGGTTTTATGAAAACAACTGACAATCTGAGTTCAGAGAAACTAGGATTTGAATGTTGGCTCTGCCACTTGCTAGTCCTATAATCTGTTTGCCAAATCCCTTAAATGATCTAAAGCTCAATCTCTCTGAAATTTAAAGTAAGTGTATCTTTTGCTGTTGAGTCAACTCTCACTCACAGTGAACCCAATTGGACATATACGAAAAACTAAAGCCATTGCCGTCAAGTCAATTATGACTCATCATGATCCTAGGTGACAGATAGAACTGCCCTACAGAGTTTCTAAGTAACACCTGGTGAATTCAAACTGCTGACATTTAGGTTATCAGCCATAACACATAGGTTGATATAATAATACCTGCTCTATCTTACACAATTCCTGTAGAATGCAAATAAGTTATTGCATGTGAAAATACTTAAAGTTTCATGTTTTTCATGGTAGACTATAGTGATAAGCAGTAATATTGTAGTAACTGTGATACCCGCTAATATTTACTGAGCACTAACTATGTGCTGTACTCTGCCTTGGGCATTACATGTACATTGTTGTATTTTATTCTTACAACAATCTTTTAAGAAAGTTACTCTCATTTGTCCATTTCACAACTAAGGGAAACAGGCTTGGAAAGTTAAATGTACTTGCTCAGTGACATAGTTAATAAATAGTGTCACTTAAATTCAATCCTGGGGCAATCTGACTTCAGAACCTGAGTTTCACCCACTGTGTTCTACTGATTTATTCCTCCCATATAAAATAGATTCAGATTTATATGCAGAAATTTCTACTTCCAGCAATATTCTTGTTTGAAATAAAACCTTCCACTGAGAAAAGCTAAAAAGTACCCCTCCACCAAAAAAAAAAAAAAAAACTTTTTAAAGACATTGAGGAAGTATTGAAGCAGTGAACAATTAGAGCTAATGTCCCAGAGAGAAGACGAGCTCAAAGAGGTGAAGTCAACACCCAGCACCACTGTCTTCTAGAGGCAATGGCCAATTTAAAACTATACCTAAAAGGCTGAAAAGCTCAACAGAATTTTGATAGTTTCCTGGGGCTAAGGAACAAAAATTGTAGCTTGAAGTTTACAGGAGAAGGGCTTCTGATAAATACTGCAGTGTTTCAGTTGCGACTTCACTCTAATAGTAACATTAAACTGTAAATAGGACAGCCCTCCAAAAAGACTATACAGTCCCTCACTGACTCATCTCAACCCCTGATTGTATTGAGGTGATCTCTTCCCACTCAAACTGCCTGCTAGAAACAAAAGCAAACTCTGGAGGAAAATAGCATCACTCAGCGTGTCAAAGATTCTCTGTGATTTTGCACACATGATGAAAATTTAAAAATCAAATAAAAAAATCACTTAACATCAAAAGACAATAATTGGCCAATGACTATGCGATATAACAGACCCATGAGAGATTCAGATGTCATAGATAGGGATTTAAATAACTGTAACATGTCCAAGATATTAAATGACAAAATGGAGAATTTTGTCATAGAAATCTGACTTCTGAAAAAGGAATAAAACTGAAATTGCAGAACAACAAAACTATGACTACTTATTATTTACCTTAGAGAGATCTTTGAGGTCATGGAAATTAGAAGATGTGCTGAATAATACTGTATTTTGGGAACAGGAAGGAACTTTTGAATATGTGAAATTTGAGTGAATGTGAACCGAAAAACAAGGACTCACAAAAGATTAAAGTGCAGAGAAGTTTTATTATCACTAGCCCTATATGAATCTCATTTAGGTTGATATTTGGGAAAAGAAGCAACAAAGCAGGTATTTTGAATGTACAGACTTCTTGAAAAAGTAATAACCCAACGAGAAGGAAAAGAAGCGAGTAATAAATAGAAAAATCTCTCAGTCTTCAAGAATAAGAACCAGTATTCACAGGGTTGTTTTTGGCAGCCCTTCATCTGTCCACTTCCCTAAACTAAAAACAAAAACAAATCCATTGCTGATGAGATGACTCAGACTCATAGCAGCCCTATAGAATAGAGTAGAACTGCCTCTACGAGGTTTCCAAGGCTGTAAATCTTCACAGAAACAGAATGCCGTATCTTCCTCCCACAGAGCAGCTAGTAAACTACTGACCTTTTGGTTAGCAGCTGAGCTCTTAACCACTATACAATCATAATTCCTTATTTTTGGCAGAATAGTTTTATTCTACAAGGGGACTATGGTTTTCTTTTCTATTTTATCCCAAGCACTCTTCCTATTTGATGTTTAAAGGTGATTCGAAGTTCCTTGTAGAATGAACTCAAAATTCTAATGTATTTAAATATTTGTCCTTGTAATATTCATATGTCCACTACCATCAATATTTTCAAAACACTACATTCAATAACCTGTACCAAGCAGTTTTTATCCAAGTAGAACTAAAGTGGAAGGGTGTGTGTGACTAATGTCTATCCTAGGATGAATAAAGGGCTTCTAATTGTCCACATCACACTTCCCAAGTTCCAAAAGCCTCTAGTATATATTGTCCTTTTGCCATACTTAGTCAACAGTAATGTTTTTGTGAGATAATACATGTAAAGGATTAAAACACAGAAAGTTTTTATTAACTGTTATTCATTATAATGGTGAGACTGATGATACTTATGTCTCCCAGTGTTTTCCAGAAGTTACAGAAAAATGTAAGCAAAATAATAGCAAATGAGCAAACAAAATAAACTTCTTTCCCATTAGAAGTACATAAGATGTGACAGATAATGTGATTCTACAGATTGAAACTATGAAGTTTTGGGAAGAGGCAACTCACAACTGACTACTAGATTTACCACAGGTAATTTAGACGAGGGGGACCACACTGTCTCGTGCTTATGACAACAGCTTACCCAGAATGCCTTCATAGTGGAAAGCCGAGAGTCTTTGGACAAAAACTCATTCTCTCTATCAAAGACGTAAGGAAAATATGAACTCAAGAGACAGAAAGGGCCATGTAACCCAGAGACTACAGGTGTATGAGACCAAAGAACTAAATGGTGGCTGGCCACCATCGGTGACTGCCCTGACAGAAAATACAACACAAAGTCCCTGACTTAGCAGGAGAAAACTGAATGTGCAGAACTCAAACTCTGCTAAAAAGACCACACTTGATGTTCTGACAGATGGAAAGGTCCCTGGAAAACTTAGCCCCCAGATTCTGTTAGCCCGGATCATTCCTAAAGCCAACTCTTCAGAAAAGATTGGACTAGACTGGAAGACATAAAATGATCCTGACAAGAGTGTGCTTCTTGGCTTAAGTATGTACCTGAGATTAACTGAGCAACTCCTGTCCAGAACTGAGATGAGAGGGTATAGGAAGACAGAGCTGGTTGGATGGACATGGGAAACACGATGCAGAAAGGAGTGTGCTGTCACAGGGTGGGGAGAACAGCTAGAATTAGATAACAGCGTGTGTGCAACTTTTTGTGTGTGACAAATTGACTCGGATTGTAAACTTCATTTAAAGCACAATAAAATGTTTTTTAAAAATAAGTAATAAATGAATACATTCTCCTGCAAACTGCCTACAAATTACAAATAAGAGAGATTACTTGTCCCATGTGGATGATTGAGAGAGATTTATTTTCGGTATCCTTAAGAGAGAGGTTTTCATTTTAGCTCTGGAAACTTTTTGGACACTGTGAAGCTTAAAGGGAAAAGCTAATATGATACACTTTAGTCTGTACTGCCTTAAAGTTTCACACTTATTTGGCTTCAGGACACAAGTTCCTGTAGACAGTTCCATAGTATTTAGGAAGTGACGGGCAATGAGTAAGAAAGAAAATAAAAAGGTAAGAATTGACTTTGATGATTCTAGCTAAGACTGATGAGGCAAGGAAAATATGCCACCTAGTTCCTCCTTCAAAAAAGTACTTGTGGCTCAGCCTACAGGAAATGCTGTCAGTAGACAGTCATGAGCTGTAAGCATCTTCAGAGACTGTATCAGCTGAAATGTTACCTCACTCAAGGTCATGGATTTTGCACATACTCTGACTGATGAAAGCTGGAAAATAAAAGATTGACCATTTCAGCCCAATGTGGAACATATCTGTTGCCAATTTTGACACCTAATGACCTTGCAGGACAGACAGAAACATCCTATTACAGTTTCCAGGGTATAATCTCTGCAGAAACAGGTTGTCAGTTGTTTTCTCTGTGCTTTTCACACAGCTCTGATGGATCTGAACCACAGAGACAGGACTACCAATTAAGTTCATGAACTCACCCTGGAAAAAATGCTACATACCTCATTGCTGAATATTACTACTGTCACCTTCAAAGTACTCCTCTTGGGAAACTGTGCACAATTGCCAGGACCTAGTCCACCTTTCACAACAATTTTGGAACTCTTTTTCTGGATTGGCCAACAGAGCTGTAGTCATGTTGCCTTTGGTGTCCTGAATGGCCTCAGAATGTCTTCCTTTCAAGTAAAGAAAAAAGTCATCAGGGGTCAGATCAGGTGAGTATGGAAGGTGTTCCAATACAGCTATTTGTTTGCTTGCTAAAAACTCCCTCACAGACATCTATGCAGTTAAGTTCTTGAACTTGTTACCATGCCACCATGAGCAGTGGCCAGTCCAGAAAGAGTTCCAAAACTGCTTAGGGTGACCTAGGCACTGGCATCAGTGCATTGCTTCCCAAGGAGACTCCTTCGTGGAGACTGTAGTGATGTTCAGCAATGAGGTTTTTCACACTTACAGTGCATAAGTTTGCAGATTTGCCAGGCCTCGTATTTTGGTTTGAAGCCAAACGCCTAACCACTGAAACATCACAGCTACCCTGAACTGCTTTAATGGGCCATTTTAGCTCCTACATTTCCCATGGTATTGACTGGAGATATTACTGGGACTGGATCACAATTCAACTTTCCTCTCTAGCCAATCTTTTTTCTCTTCTCTTTCACAGGTGTTAATTTTAAGAGCTGTTGTTGTTAGGAGCTGTAGAGTAGGTTACACCTGACAGCCACCTTGTGTACAGCAGAATGAATTGCTGCCCAGTCCTGCATCAGCTTCACAATCTTTGTTATGCTTCAACTCATTGTTGCAGTCACAGAGTCAGTCCATTTCACTGGCCGTCTTCCTTTTTCATTCGATGGTGTTCTGCTTTACCAAGCACAATGTCCTTCCTCAGGGACTGATGTCTAAAGTATGCAAAACATAGTCTCACCATCCTTGCTTGTAAGGAGCATTCTAATTGTGCTTTCTACAAAACAGATTTGTTTGTTCTATTGTCAGTCCATGGTATATTCAACAGTCTTAACCAGCATCACAATTCAAAGACGTCAATTCTTCTGTCTTCCTTATTAGCGACCAACATTAGCATGTATATGAGGCAACTGAAAACACCATGGTTTGGTTCTGGCACACCTTAGTGCTCAGAGTGACAACTTCACTCTTTAACACTTCAAAGAGGTCTTTTGCACAGATCTGTCCCCTGCAATGCATGTTGTAATGTCTTGACTGTTGCTTCCATGGGTGTTGATGGTGGATCCAACTAAAATAAAACCAGTAACAACTTCAGTCTTTCCCTCATTTATCATGATGTTCCTTGTTGGTTCAGTTGTGAAGGTTTTGTCTTCTTTATGTCAAGATATAATCCATACTGAAGGCTGTGGTCTCTGATCTTTGCCAGTAAGTGTTTCATATCCTCTTCAATTTTGGCAAGCAAGAGTTGTTTCATCTGCATAATGCAGACTGTTAGTAAGTTTTATTCCATTCCTAGTGCTCCATTCTGTCCTGAGGGCTATGTCTTCTGGAGTCACTCCAGTCCCAGACCATTTAGTGTGGTCTGTTTACTAGAATTTGAGTTCTGCACCCCACTTTTCTCCCGCTATGTTAGGGACTCTGTTTTGTTCCTTCAGTGCAGTCATCGGTAGTAGCTGGGCAGCAGGGAGCATCTAATTCTTCTGATCTCAGGCTGATGGAGTCTCTGGTTTATGTGACGTTTTGTTTCTTGTCATAATATTTTCCTTGTGTCTGTGGTAGTCTTCATTCTACTTTGCTCACCATGGGTGCAGATGAATTGATGCGTCTCAGATGGTCACACGCAAGTTTTTAAGACCCAGACACCACTCACCGAAGTGAGTTACACAACATTTTCTTAAACTTTGTTAGGCCCATTGACCTAGACATCCCCTGAAATCATGGTCCCCAGACCACCGTTACTGCTACTCTGTCCCTCAAAGTGTTTGGTTGTATTCAGAAACTTTCTTAGCTTTTGCTTTAGTCTAGTTGTGCTCTCTTTCCCTGTATTGGGTGTTGTACTTTCCTTTACTAAAGATAATTCTTACCCACTACTTAGTTAGTGAATACATCTCTTCCTCTGTTAATTCTTACCTACTAACTTAGTGAATACATATCTTCCTCCGTTATATATTTGTCCTTTTGTGACTGACCAATTTCATTTAGCATAATGCCTTCCAGATTCATCCATGTTATGAGATGTTTCACATTCATTGTCATTCTTCATTGTTGCCTAGTATTCCCTTGTGTGAATGTACCACAATTAATTCATTTGTCAGCTGATGTGCACCTAGTTCCCATCTTTTTGCTTTGGTAAACAGTGTAGTAATGAATATGGATGTGCATGTATCTATTCTTAAGATAGCCCTTGTTTCTCTATGATATATTCCAAGGAAAAGGATTGTTGAAACAATATGATGCTCCTATTTCTAGCCTTTTAAGGAAGTGCCAAATTGATTTCAAAAGTGATTGTACCAGTTTACATCCCCACCAACAGTGCATAAGTGTTTTGTTTTTCCACAAACATTCCAACATTTATTATTTTGTGTTTTGGGTATTAGCCTTGTTATGGTGAGGTGGTATCTCAATGTGGTTTTAATTTGCATTTCTCTAACATCTTGAGAATTTTCTCATGTATCTGTTAGCTGCCTGCATGTTTTCTTTTATAAAGTGCCTGTTCATGTCTTTTGCCCATTTTTAATTGGATTGTTGGTCTTTTTGTTGTTGAGGTTTTGCGGTATCTTGTAGATTTTTGTATCAAAGAATTTTTTCCTAGCCTGTTGGTTTCCTTTATACACTTTTGTTGAAGTCTTTAGATGAACATAAGTGATTTTTAGGAGATCCCAGTTATCGAGTTTCTCTTTGGTATTTGTGCATTGTTGGTAATATTTTGTGTACTTTTTATGCCATATATTGAGATTTCTAGCATTGTCCTATTTTTTTCTATGATCTTTATCATTTTATATTTTATATTTAGGTCTCTGATTCATCTTGAGTTAGTTTTTTGTGCACAGTGTGAAGTATGGGTGATGTTTCTTTCTTTCTTTTTTTGCAGATAGATACCCAGTTATGTTAGCAGCATTCGCTGAAGCGAATGTGTTTGCCTGGCCTTTGTCAGATATAAGCTGCTCATAGGTAGAAGATTTTATGTTTGTATTCTCAAGTCAGTCAATTCTGTTACATTGGTTTATATATCTGTCATTGTAGCAGTACCAGGCAGTTCTGACTACTGTGACAGAATGATAGGTTTGAAAATATGAAGAGTGAGACTTCTCACTTTGTTCTTATTCAATAATGCTTTTCTTATCAGGGGCCTCTTTCTTTTCCATATGAAGTTCATGATTTATTATTCGACCTCATTAAAAAAGCCACTGGGAAGCATTACTAAGATTGTAGAGTAGTCAGACATTTCCTGTGATCCTGATAATAACAAGACCCCCTAAGCCAAATTAATTGATTATATATGACATTCAAGGAGCCCTGAACATCAGAATGAAAAGTTAAGAAATCAGAGTGAGTGTTAACAAAGGGAGAGTAGGTTCAGAAGTACCTAGGACTGGCTGGACCTGAACCAGCAGGAATTGGCACCTTGTAGGTTGATTAGCAGCCAATGAACACAGTGAAGAGAGTGGTGGCATTTATAAATGTGTTCTGTGGTGAGAAAGATCAAGCAACAGAGAGACTACTCATGCCTCCAGAACCACTGAGAAACGGCATTTGATGGTCCAAAGCTATGTAACTTCTGTCTAACCTATCACACAAGGATTTAAAACTTTACTTTGGGATAAACCTCTTCCTTTTATCAGTATTTCCTCTCCCTCCTCTGCACTGTACTTGGCTCAAGCATTCCCTGGGTACCAAATAGGACCCCTCACACATGTTCTGAACCATTCTCCCAGACTTGAAGAGGGAACAATTTAAGAAATAGGAGGGGAGAAAAAAGGAAAAAAAAAAAAAAAAAAAAAAAAAAAACCTTTCTTCTAGCTCCCCTAAGATAGGAATTCAGGAAAGAAACAATTCCTTTGCACAGGCATAAGAGGTCCATGGAGGCAGAATGTCCTTCACCTCTAAATAAAGCATTGCACACCCATAGTCCTACAGCAAAACATATCTCACTGCCTCCTTTAAGGAACATGGACTCATTTCCTCATAGATATTCACAGACAGCTCTCAGCCTACCTTTCTCCATGTTTACAGCCAGATACCTTGCCTACACCAATCACCCCTGCCCATCTAAGACTGTATGGGAGAGCCTGCCATGCCTGCTTGGTGACTGACTACTAGGGCTCCTGAGAGGAATGCATACAAGAAAAGTAAATGGAATCCTGGACTCAGATGGCTAGTAATAGTTTTAATCACCTGGTGACAGGACATTAGAATCTCAAAGGTATGGCTAATCAAACTAGCTCACTCAACCAGCTTATTTGGGAATATCAAACAAAATTAAAAAAGCTATGAAACAACAAGCAAACAAAAAGATAAATAAATACAACTTATTGATGGCTCGGAGACAACAGTCAATAACAAATCATATAAAAAGGCAGTCCATGATGGCTTCAGAAAGCTTGCAAAACAAAGAATCAAAAATTTTGTAATTGAAAAGAAGTTCCTAGAATGATCAGAGATATTACAAAAGATTAATATTTAGAACTCTTCAAGAGATCAGACAAAATGCATTACAGCATAATAATGAATAGAACAGGTTGCAAGGAATCATAGAAAGACAGCATGCAGAAATTCTGAAGATTAATAACAAATTTACATAATTAGACAACTCAAAGGAAAGTGAAAGGAGCAGAACTGAGGCAATAAAAATCACAATTAGTGAGAAAGAAGATAAAATTCTTAACATAAGCATATTTGAGGAAAATCTGGTAACAGAATTTTATAAAATGAAGAAACACTGAGAATTATGTGAGACTACTAAGAGAAATGATCTACAAGTAGAGTACAGGAAAGGAGAGATAAGAGAAAATATAGACAGACTTGTTAAAGATCTTTTTGTTAGAGTACTTCCTTCGTATCATGAAAGGCAAGAAGATATCCATCCAAGGTGATTATTGAACACCGCACAAGGCAGATCTCAAGAATGATCTTGAGAAAAATTTTACTTGCGTGTGACATCAATGATATTGTTCGGTAATTTCCATATTCAATTGGATCACCTTTCTTTGGAATGGACATAAATATGGAAATCTTCCAGTCACTTGGCCAGGTAGCTGTCCTCCAAATTTCTTGGCATAGACAAGTGAGCACTTCCAGCGCTGCATCTGTTTGTTGAACTATCTCAGTTGACATTCCATCAGTTTTTTCCAAGACCTTCAATGTAGCTTCAACTTCTTCCTTCAGTACCATTGGTTCCTGATCATGTGCCACCTCTTCAAATGTCTGAACATCGACCAGTTCTTTCTGGTGTAATGACTCTGTATTCCTTCCATCTTCTTTCGATGCTCCCTGAGTTGTTTAGTAATTTTTCTGTAGAATCTTTCACTATTGCAATCAAGGCTTGAATTTTTTTCTTCAGTTCTTTCAGTTTTGCAAATGCAGAATGTGTTCTTCCTTCTGGTTTTCCATGTCCGGCTCTTGGCACATGTCATTATAATACTTTCTTTTGTCTTCTCGGGCTGCTCTTTGAAATCTTCTGTTTAGGTCTCTTACTTTGCAATTCCTTCCTTTTGCTTTAGCTGCTCAACACTCAAAAGCAAGTTTCAGAGTGTCTTTAGACATGCAATTTGGTCTTTTCTTTCTTTCCTGTATTTTTAATGACCTCTTGCTCTCTTCATGAATGATGTCTTTGACATCATTGCACAATTTGTCTGGTCTTCGGTCATTAGTGATCAGCACATTAAATGTGTTCTTGAGATCGTCTTTAAACTCAGGAGAGCTAAACTCAAGGTCATGCTTTGGCTCTCGTGGACTTGTTCTAATTTTCTTCAGTTTCAGTTTGAATTTGTATATGAGCAATTGATGATCTATGCCACAGTCAGCACCTGGTCTTGTTCTGACTGCTGATATGGAGTTTTGCCATCATCTTTTTCCATAGATGTAGTTGATTTGGTTCCTGTATATTCCATCTAGTGAGGTCCATGTATACAGTCACTGCTTGTGTTGGTTAAAAAAGGTATTTGCAATGAAAAAGTGGTTAGTCTGGCAAAGTTGTATCGTGTGATCTCCAGCATTATTTTTATCACCAAGGCAGTATTTTCCAACTACAGATCCTTCTTCTTTGTTTCCAACTTTTACATTCCAGTCAGCAGTAATTATCAATAGATCCTGATGGCATGTTAATAAATTTCAGACTGCAGAAGCTGGTAAAAAATCTTCAACGTCTTCATCTTTGGCCTTAGTGGTTGGTGCATAAATTTGAATAACAGTCATATGAACTGGCCTTCCTTGTAGGTGTAGGGATATTGTCCTATCACTGACAGCATTATACTTCAGGACAGATCTTGAAATGTTCTTTTTGATGATGAATGCAACACCATTCCTCTTCAGATTTTCCTTTCCAGCATAGTAGACTATATGTCAGATTCAAAATGGCCTAAACTGATCCATTTCAGCTCACTAGTGCCTAGGATGTCAATGTTTATGCATTCTATTTCGTTTTTGACAATTTCCAATTTTCCTAGATTCATACTTTGTACATTCCATGTCCCGATTATTAGTGGATGTTTGCAGCTGTTTCTTCTCATCTTGAGTCATACCACATCAGTGAATGAAGATCCTGGAGCGTCTACTCCATCCACATCTTTATAGTCGACTCTATTTTGAGGAGGCAGCTCTTCCCCAGTCATTTTCTGAATGCCTTCCAACCTGGGGGACTCATTTTCTGGCACCATATCTGTCAATGTTCGGCTACTGTTCATAAGGTTTTTCCTGACCAATTCCTTTCAGAAGTAGACTGCTGGGTCCTTCTTCCAAGTCTAGCTTAGTCTGGAAGCTCAGCTGAAACTTGACTATATTTTTAGTACCTCTTTTTTCTTTTAATGTTGTCGTCTTTTACATATTGCCAACTCTGCTTCCATATTTTCAATGTGTTAGGTTTGATTTATTTTTGTGCCTTGCCTATCTGCATTGGTATCTGGTTGCTCTGTTCTATGTTCTAGTCTTGGATTGTTATCTAATGTTATTGATTTTCTAACTGAGGTATTCCCTGTAGTATTTCTTTCATTTATTTATTTTTGTGTATATTTCTTAAACCTCTGGTTACCTGGAAAAGCCATCATATTTGAGAGGGGATTTTGCTGGATATATATAATTCTTGGTTGATACTTTTTTTACTTCAAGGTTTTGGACATGTCATCACATTACCTTCTTGCCTGAACGATGTCTGCTGATAGTCTAAGCTTACTCTTATTGACTGTCTTTTGTAAATGACTTTTGTTTATCCCAGCCTTTCTTAAGATTCTTTATTTCTGGTTTTGACAAGTATGATTATAATATATCTTGGTGTGGGGTTTGATGAGCATCTTTCATGACATCAGGGAAGTTTTCTATCAATAAATGTTCAACAATTTTCTGTTTTTTTCTGTTATGCCTCTGTTCTAGTACTCTGATTACTGTAGGTTATTCTTCTTCATAGACTCTCACATAATTCTTAGGCTTTCTCCACTTTTTAAAGTGACTTTATTTGATTTTCCATAAAATAAGTTTGTCAAGTGTTTTATTTTCTGCCTCACTAATTCCATTGACTTCCATTGCTTCAATTCTGTTTCATTTTTATTGTCAATCTTCTGAATTTTTGTTTGCTGTCTTTATGAATTCTTGCAGCCTATTAAATTTGTCATTATGGTGTTTTATACTCTTCTTACATTCTTCCCTTGCTTTCTCTGCATGTTCCTTGGCTTGTTCTGTGTTTTATCTGGTCTCTTTCCTGACCTTTTGAAGGGTTTTGTATAGTACTCTTTTGTATCAGCCTCCAAATAATTTCACGAAGTTCTCATATGGAAGATTTTTTTTTTTTTTTTTTTATTCTGGCAGCTTATTGAAGCCATTGTTGTCTGCCTCTCTTTATGATTTGATATTGATTATTCTCTCCTAGCCATCAATAAGTTGCTATATTTATTTATTTTGTGTTTGCCTTCTGTGTCCTAGCTTCTTGTTTTATTTTGTTCTGAAATGCTAATGGGCTGCTAGTGTGAATTAGTTTGATTATTAGGGCCTTTGATACTCTAACATCCTGTCAGTAGGTGATTAATCTCTTACTAGGTATGTGAGTCCTTCTGCTTTTCTTATATGGATTAAGCTCAGGTATGCAGGTAGTTAGTCACCAAGTATATAGTTCATGCTCTCACCTACAGTCTTAGATAGGCAGGGGTGATTTGTGTAGGTACAACTATCTGACTACAGTGGGGGCTCATGTGCTGAGCAAGGCAAGAAGCTAATGGTTGCTTGTAAGTTTTTAGGAGAAAAATATATCTCTGTTTCTAGAGTGCATAGGTGAGTGAGTTTTCCAGTGGGGCTATAGATACCCAGTACTATTGGCTATAAGGACTGGGAGACACCACTTATTCCTGGGCCCCTGTTGTGGGTGGCTTGGTGGTATGGATCGAACCACCAGTCCTTGGGCCCCTGATGTGAGCAAGTGCTTAATGTTCAGAGCAGTGTCATGTGTCAGAAACCTGCCACTCTACCATATAGTGTAAGTGTAGTGTAAGTGATACAGTGTAAGTTGCCAAGCCAAGCCAAGTGCCGTCGAGTCAAGTTAGGCTTCAGATATATACCCTGTTGTGCAGTGCTAATGAAGACTTACTCTGTTGAAATGGGCCCACACAGGTCTATGCAGGAGTAAAAAGCATTCAAAGTCTGTTGACTCATTGTGCCTATCCTGAGTTCCTGGCTTAGGAAAGCGAGCAGATAATTTTTCCTCTTGGTTTATTTGTTCCCTCTTCAAGGCCAGGAGAATGGTTTAGAGTGTGTTTAGGTCCTACATCTGACCCAGGGGACATTGCATCAATGATGCTGGCACAAGATCTTGTTCAGAGCAGGGATGAGGCAGGTAAATGGGAGAGAGGTTTTTCCCAAAGCAAGTATTTTATGATCCTTGCAGTAGCTTAAATGCAAATACTGATCTTTTGCAAATTCAGCACTGCTTTTCATTGGTTCTGGGGGCTTGTGCAGCCTCTCTGCCACTTGGTTCCTCCTAATGTGGAAAATGTGTCCTGAGTACTGCAGCTTGCCTCATTACACACACCAGCCAATGAAGCCTGCAGGATGCTGATTCTAGCTGTGTCATATCTAGCAACTTCTTGCTCTTTCTGAAATGTCTTTCCCTCCCCTGCCACTCAGTGTGATTCCTCAACTTTATCTTTGATGTTCAAGACTTCTAGATTGTCATATATAATTAATTCACTTGTTTTAGGGGGATCTTTATTGTAAGAATGACCACAGAGAGCATCTGACTACTGTCATCTTGATCATACCTCTCAAGGCTTGAATTTTTCCTTGAGTTCTTTCACCTTAAAAAATCTTGAGTGTGTTCTTCCCTTTCAGTTTTCTATCTCCAGCTCTTTGCACATGTCGTCATAACAATTTGCTTTGTCTTCTCAAACTACTTTTTGAAATCTCTGTTCAGCTCTTTTATTTCATCATTTTTTCTTTTTGCTTTAGTTACTCTGTTCAAGAGCAAGTCTCAGAGAGTGTCTTTTAACATTCATTTAGGTTTCTTTTTTCTTCTGTATTTAATAACCTCTTGCTTTCTTCATATATGATATCCTTGATGTCATTCCACAGTTGTCTGGTCTTAGGTCATTAATGTCCACTGCTCCAAATCTGTTCTTGAGATGGCTTCTAAATTTGGATGAGATATACTCAAGGTCATACTTTGGCTTTTCTAGACTGGCTCTAATTTTCTTCAGTTTCAGCTTGAATTTGCATATGAACAATTGCTGTTCTGTTCCACAGTTGGCCCCTTGCCTTGTTCTGACTGCTGATATTGAGTTTTTCATCATCTCTTTCCACAGATACAATCAATATGATTTTTGTGTATTCCATCTTGTGAGGTCCACATGTATTGTTGTCATTTATGTTGGTGGAGCTACTGGTGGGGAAGAAGTTGTTAGTCTTGCAAAATTCAGTTAAGCAATCTGTGGCATTATTCCTATCACCAAGGCCAACTACTGATCCTTCTTTGTTTCCAGCTTTCCCATTCCAATCAACCAAAATTATCAGGGCATGCCGATTGGATGTTCAGCCTACTTCGGACTTCCAAAGTTGGTAAAAATCTTTCATTTCTTCATCTTTGACCTTAGTGGTTGACATGTAAATTTGAATAATAGCTGTAGTAACTTATTTTTCTTGTAAGTATACAGCTATTATCCTATCACTGACAGCACTGTACTTCGGAATAGATCTTGGAATGTTCTTTCTGACAAGAATCCCACATCATTCCTCTTCAGGTGGTCATTCTTGGCGTAGTAGACCATATGACTATCTGATTCAATATGACAAAAAACAGTCTTTTAGCTCAGTAACGTCTAGGACATTGACCTTTATGTGTTCCATTTCATTTCTTAATGATTTCCAATTTTCTTAGATTCTTACTTCATACATTCCAGATTGTTTTTATTAATGGATGTTTTCAGCTGTTTTGTCTCATTTTGAGTCTTGCCACATTGTCAAATGAAGCTCTGCAAAGCTTGAATTCTATCCATGTCCTTAAGGTTTTCTATACTTTAAGGAAGTAGCTCTTCTGCAATATATATCTGGCACACTAAAATGTGTTAGCGCATGCTTCCCAGAAAACCCATTTGCACCAGATTTCTACAGCATGCAGTTCTTAGGTGCCATGAGTAAATTTTGATTCATAGTGACCCCAAGTTTTCTTGGCTTTAATTTTCACAGGGTAGATTCCAGGTCTTTGTCTTGCAGATCTGTGGGTGGGTTTAAACCACTGATCTTTTTATTTGTAGCAAAGGCCTTAACCTTTGTGCCACTAGGTTTGCTTATTACATAGAGTAGGAGATAAAAACTGAATCCGAAGACTGAATAATTCTGAGTTCTAGCCTGGTCACTGGCAGTTATGTATGGGACTTGGAGATAGTCATCTTACATCTTTCAGTGATAGACCTTTGTCTATGTGTGTCAGTGTTTGTGTGTAGGTATGAAATAGAGATAAAAAATAGTGTCTCACTGTCATTTCAGAAATTAAAGAGAGAATGGTGGTGAAACCATTAATGCTAAAGCATAATGATAATGGTTGTGATTAAAACGTCGTTGCTTATTGTGTATTTCTTTAATCTCTGAGCAAGATCTTTGCAGATTACTGTTCCTGTATTAATTACATAAACACAAATGTTAACTCATTATTCTCTGAATACTCAGGAGAAATATTTGTGAGGAGCAGTTAAATAATTTGTCACTGAGTTTGGAAAATACAGGAACATATACTTCTCTGTGAATGAACAGGCATAAATATAACTGCCAAAAAAGATAGATGGCTAGCAGTTTATTACAATTATCCATGTTTGTATTCAGTAAGTACAATTTTATACTCTTTCACCTTAAAATTGAGATATTGATGAAAAGGGAGAGGTATACAGAGAACTGCAGTATGATATTTAGTTAGAATTGTATGACATTTCCATTTACTTTTAGAGAGAAATTTCAGTGTTTCATATTTCTGAAAATGCTTCAGTGGATAAAACCAGACATAATATAAAAAATTGGAAGAGCATAAACCTTACAGTATTATGGGAAATTGAGGAGTCATGAAATTCAATTCAAGTGCAAAAAACTAGACATTTACACCTGGTTCCGCGGAGCCTATGGTTGTGCCCATATGTGGTCAGCAGAAAGGAAATGTCGACCTGTTAATGAGACTTCCAAGCCTCAAACATTCCTTTGTATTTTTTCATTCATTAATTCATTTAATTACAATAATTTAAGGTATAAGGACATGGTTTCTTGACTGTATATGTACACAGGCTTCTGTTTTGTTCACTAACTATATTCACAAAGTTGGCACAGTGTTTGGCACTGGGCCAGTACGCAAACATATCTGTTGACTTAGTGCATGAATAAATGAACAAAAGTGTTGTGCTGGATTTTCTAGCTGACTAAAATGAATTACAACTAGATGATGGCTCCTCATCTCCCAGTCTCTCCACCCAATGTCCCCTTTTCTGTGCAAGTAGCAAATATTGCCAATTATCAATGTTCTTACTAAACAAGTTCATCAAACTCATATTGTATAAATTAATTGGAAATATACATTTGGAAAAGTGCATAGGTCATTACTGGACAGCATCATGGATTTCTACAAGGTGAACACACCTATTAGTCACTACTCAGATCAGAATATTACCAGCATCCCAAAACTCAACATCCCTCACTCAAACTCATTCTCACTCATTCTCTCTTTTTCACAATATTTTCAGTGGATTTAGTTTTGCTTGGCTTTGAACTTTATACAAAAGGAAATACACGCATATACTCCTTTACGTCTAGCTTCTTTTCCTCAATATTGTGTTTGTGAGATTCACCTGTGTTATTGGATATCATAATAGTTACCTGACTTTCATTTCTGGGTAATGACTATGGTGTGAATATGTCACATTTTATTTATTTATCCTACTGTTAATGGACTTTTGGCATTTAGGTTGTTTCCAGTTTTGCTTGTTAGTAAAAGTGCTGTTTTGAATCATCTTCCCTACTGTTTGGTGCACACAGTCATATATTTTGTTGAGCATATGTTTAGGTGAGTAACAGAGTATATACTTTTCTTTTTAAATATACACTGCCAGAGTTTTCCAAAATGATTGTATTGTTAACAGTATATGAGGGTCCCAGCTGCTCCACATCCTTGCCAATGCGTGCTATTTTAGGCCTTTTCTGGTGGACACTAAGGGTGTCCCATTGTGGTTTTAACCTGCGTTCCCTTAATAAATAGTGAAGTAAAACTCTTTTTCATATGCTTATTTAGTATTGGGATAGTCTTTCTTTCTTCTTACATTGCTCTCCACCTGTGTTTCCGTGACCTTATTCTGGTTTTCCACATTTAACACTGGCCAGAGAGTGAGGAGAAGGTGAAAATGATATAGAAAATTGGGTTCACTTTTGTAATTTTCTCATTTTGCCAGGACTCTACCCCTTCAGGGTCTGGCTGTCTTTAAGCCTTTACTGTGCTTTGAAAAATGTTTTTGTTTGATTTTAAATATTGTTCACTTTTTATTATTGTTCTCGTTGGGAAAACAGCCAGATGAAGAAGTCCACAGCCAAGAACTACCAATAAGCAAACCAAAAACATAAAAAATAAAACACTGGCACTGAGTCTATTCCGACTCATAGTGACACTATAGGACTGAGTAGCATTGGTCCGCAGTTTCCAAAGAGATCCTGGTGGATTTGAAGTGTCAACCTTTTGGTTAGCAGATGAGCACTTAACCACCACACTACCAGGGTTTCCAGTACACTGATGACTATTAAATAGGTTTCACCAGTCTAAACCCTTTTCTGATAACCTATTAAGTCCAAATAAACAGTTGGACTTTTCCATATGATTGAACAATTAGCTATTCTATCCATCTGTTTCCTAGATTCCACTCACAAGGACACCCTCACAACTTTTGTTCTATATAATATGCCCTCTTTTTCCTTGTCTTTAGTCTTCCTCTCATGGGTCATCCCTTCACTCCCAAATTAAATATACCTGTTCAAGTCTCTTCTTTAGAACAAGACCATCGACCCCATCTACCAATGCCAATCTCATTTCTATCACAGCTAAACTTCTTAAAAGAGTCTATGTTTACTAATCCACTTCCTCATCATCCAGGTGTATCTCTACAATTGTCAGTCTTTGCCAACTGCACACTCAAATCACCAATGGCCTCCATGTTGCTAAGTCCAGTAAACATGCCTCAGCTTTTTCCTTACTGTTTTGACTACATCATAATCTTTCCTGCCCAGTGACCATGTCCTTTTTTTTGTATTGTTTTCTGCCTTTGTTTACATGACTCAAAGCTCTTCTGTGTTTCCTAACTCCATACTGGCACTAATTTCACTGCCCTTTGTGGGTTCATTTCCCTCTGTCTTACCCTTACCCATTGCCAGCAAGTGGATCCTGACTTATGGTGACCTGGTAGGACAGAGTAGAACTTTCCCACAGAGTTTCCAAGGTTGTAATCTTTATGAAAGTAGATTGTCACATTTTTCTCCTATGGAGCCACTGGTTGTTTTGAAAGTACAGACCTTTCAGGAAGCAGCTGAGCACCACTGCACAGCTAGGGCTCCTGCCTTACCCTTATGTCTTTCTTCAAGACTTTTTATGTGTCATAGCATTACTTTCTTGCCTGCATGGTTTCTGCTGAGTGGTACAAGCTTAGTAGATTAATTTTTACTTATCCCTTTGTAGATTATTTTTTATTTATCCCTCGCCACTTTTAAAATTGTCTCCATATTTTTAGTTTCAGTAAGTTAGATTATAATATACCTCAGTGTCACTCTTTTGGTATCTACCATGTATGGAGTTCAGTGAGCATCTCAGATAGATAACGTCTCGTTTTTTATTATATCAGAGAAGTTTACTATCAACAAATCTTCAACAATTCTCTCTGTATTTTTCTGTTATTTCCCCTGGTTATGGTACTCCGGGAAACCCTGGTGACATAGTGGTTAAGTGCTACATTTACTAACCAAAAGGTCAGCAGTTCAAATCACCAGGCAATCTGTGGAAACTCTAGGGAGCAGTTCTACTCTGTCCCGTAGGGTCACTATGAGTTGGAATGGACAGCAGTGGGTAGGGTAGGTTGGAGTGGTAGTCCCATCATTCATATATTATTCCTTTTAATAGAGGCCCACATAATTCTTAGTGTTTCTTCATTTTTTAAAATTCTTTTATCTGATTTTTCCTCAAATATGTTAGTGTCATGTGTTTTATCTTCAGTCTCATTAATTCAGCCTTTCATTGCTGCAGTTCTGCTCTTTGACTTTCTATTGAGTTGTCTGGTTCTGTGATTTTATTATTAATCTTCTGAATTTCTACTTCCTGTTTGTGTGTGCTTTCTTGAAACCTGTTCAATTTGTCATTCTACTCTGCTGCGTTTTTCCTCATCTCATTCCTGATCTCTTGAAGAGTTCTAAATGTTAATCTTTAGTCTCCCACCTCTGATAATTCCAGGAAATTCTCTTCATCTGAAAAAAAAAGTATGATTCTTTGTTTTGGAGCTTTATGAAGTCATCACAGTCTGCCTTTTTATGTGATTTGATGTTGTCTGTTGTCTCTGAGGCAGCATCAGTATGTTGGGTCTACATGTTTTGTGCTTGCTTACTGTGTTCTAGCTTCTTGTTTTGTTTTGTTTTGAAACATCTGGTTGTGCATGCTAGTTTGATTATTGGCACCTTTGAAGCTCTATTGTCCTATCACTGGGTAGTTAGAGTTGTTACTAGACATGCAAACCCAGGAACCCATTTACATTTTTTTTTATAGATTCAGCTCAGGTGTCCAGGTAGTAAGTCACCCAAGCGTGTGGTGCAGGCTCACAGCTCTAAATAGGCAGTGGTGATTGGTATAGGCAAAGGTATCTGGCTGTACTTTGTAAGAAAGGCAGAGGCTTATAGTTGTCCCTGAGTGTCTGTGAGGAAGGCATGTCTCCTTATTGCTGAGCCTAGGTGAAGGAGCTGTTTCTGTCACGTAAATATGGCTCAGGAGAGTTGGCAGAATTTGTTTTTCTCCCGCTTTCCCTTTCCCCTTGTTTGTTAAATTGTTCCCTCTCTAAGTTTAGTAGAATGGTTCAAGGCAAGCATAAGGGATCCTACCAGCTCAGAAATGGATCAGTCTGTAGAGGCTACTTGCAGCTGATTTCCTCAGGATCATGTTGGCCAGTGCTAGGTACTTCTGGAGTCACTCTCCCTTCCCTGTTGCTCAGTCTGATTTTTAACTTTACTGTTGATATTCAGGGCTCCTACAAGGTTATAAGTAATTGATTTATTTGCTCTTTTGGATCTTTGCTGTTAAAGAGACCACAAGAGACATCTAACTACTCCACCATTTTGGCCCTGCTACCCTTAAGTCTTAATATTTGTCTCCTTGGTCTTCACTCTGTAGTGCTAATGTGCAAGTCTGACAGAGGACTGACAAACCCCTATGGAGCAGCAGAGAAGAAATTCATAGTAGACAAGGGTAGGTCATAGAATTTACATGTTAATTAAAAGGAGTAATGTGTTAAAGATTAATAACACTGCTTTTCACCTTTTGCTAGTGACTGGGTAGAACCATCCCTTTTTAATCTGAATACTGATACAAATCTCTAGAACTTCCTCAGACTTCAAATCTGAGCCTCAGGATTGGACAAGAAAATATAAAATGAATAGCCAGCCAAGCCAAGTGCTGTCGAGTCAGATCCGACTCATGGCGACCCTAGGGGCCAGGGTAGAACTGACCCCCAGAGTATTCAAGGAGCGCCTGGTGGATAGTTACATTTAAATGCCTCACAAACACCAGACACAACATGTTTCAAACTTATCTGCAAACCCCATCCTATCCTACTGAAATCCATATCTCTGTGAATATTACAACCATTGACCCAACTGCTCAAGCCAGGTACGTGGGAGTCCTCAATATTTTCTTTTTCTCAATACTCAGGTCCATGTTACATCTCCAAACCTCTTCTCCCAGGGTTTTTTAGCTGTACTATATATGTAGCCTTTTGGAAACTCTGGTGGTGTAGCCATTAAATACTACTGCTACTAAACTAAAGGTTGGCAGTTTGAATCCACCAGGTACTCCTTGGGAACTCTATAGAGCAGTTCTACTCTGCCCCATAGGGTCGTCATGAGTCACAACTCAGCAGCAACAGGTTTTTGTTTTTATGTGTGTGTATGGAATATTGTAGATACTACGTTAGTTGCTATTGATTAGACCATAACTCAAGAAAATGATATGATGTCTAGTCACGTATTGTCTTCACAATAATCGTTGGAATGCTTTAAGTCCGTTGTTGTGGCCACTGTTCATTTTAAGTAACTTCCAGCCTAGGGGGCTAATCTTCTACCCCCGTAATAGGTAAACTTCTGTTGTGATTCATAGGTTTCTCATTGGCTAATTTTCAGAAGTCGTTGCTGGGCCTTTCTTCCAAAACTATTTAGTCTGAAACTAGTTCACTCTGAAGGATCCTACTGGTACTTGAAATAGTGGGGGCCTAGCTTCCACAACCACAGCGATGTGTAACCCAATGCAGTACAGCAAACTGACAGACAGGTGGTAGTGTGTATATCATATTATTCCTTTTTTGGCATGTCTAGCTCCTTTGCCTGACTGTGAGCTACACAATCGCAGACATTGTGTCTTATTCAGCTCTGAACACTCAGGGCCTGGTTAACTTATTGTAAATATTTCTTAACATTGATTTGCTTACATCAGGGTTAGGTGTGGTAAGTGTCATAGAAGTAGAATTGCTGTGGTATTCACCAGAAGAAAAGGCTATGGGGGACCAGAGACATCAAGAAAGACTTGATGGCATCTAATAGTATTCAGTAACTGAACATGGCAGAGAAAAGACTTCTAGACTGCTGCTTCCTTGTGATACTTCTTTGGAAAAGTTGTGTAACATATGAAAGCCTCAGTTTTCTCACCCATAAAGTAGGAGTGATAGTTTTTATAAAGTGCATTAGTGAGAATTAAAAGAAATGGCACATATAAAGCACTTAAGAAACACCTGGCCCACAGTAGGCATTCAGAAAATGTTAGTTCTTATTAATATTAGTGAAAGAATATTACAAGCTCTGGCATAGTCAAGAGGATAGACCATGCAGGAAAAGGATAGACAGAACATCCGTGTGATTTGAAAGACAAAGGAGGACTGAGAGTACTGAAAATTTACACCAGAAAGTTGACAGATTTAAATCACAGAAGATACTGAACCTTCTAAATAATCTGAATTCTGAAATATATAATCATACAAGTAGCAGGATTTCACTAACAGAAGTAGGGTAGAGGTGTCATACAGCCAGCATGCAGGCTTTCTGTTCCTGTGTCAAACAGCACTAATTAATCACACACTCAGATGTGGCTTCCACACTCTCAGAGTGGTGGTCCAAGTGTCTCCAAGTGGTACATGTGGTTAACATGCTCCCCTGCTAACTGTGAAGTTGGAGATTAAAGTTTTCCCAGAAGCACCTCAGAGGAAAGGCCTGGTGGTCTTGCTTTTGAAAAATCAGCCATTGAAATCCTATGGAGCACAGTTCTACTCTTACACATATGGAGTCTCCATGAGTTAATATTGACTCTACTGGCAAGTCTTTTTGTTGTTGTTGTTTGTTTATTTTGTTTTTAGTGGTCTCGGCTGGCATTGCCAATCAACCAGGAAGCTACTTGCTATCTCTAGGTAGTGACTGCCTTTATGACTCCATTTAATTTTATTTGTGCAAATACAGCCAAAGGGGAGAAACCAGATAATCATTAACCACATGCTTTGAGAATAACTGTAAAGAGAATTGTCAGATAAAAAAACATATATTCCATCTATACCCTAAAATTTCCAGGCTATTCTTTCCTCCCTGTCATTAGCATGGCACATCAGAGCTTTCAAAGAAGGTCCATGTAAATGATCTCACTTCATCCTTAGGATAATTCATGCGAGTGGGGAACCAAGCTCATAGTACTCACTTTACAGATGAATAAAGTGACTATTGCCTACGAAATTCACGGGGCCAAAACCCTGGCCTTAGACATCTAATTCGGAGGCGAGGGGGTTGGAGCTTGATTTTACTGAGTCGCCTTCACCCTACATCTCAGTTTTGTAGTGTGGATCTAGCTTTCAATTAACTAACAGCTGTGAGCTTTATCAGAAACACATTTTCTTTTATTTTATTGCATTTCCCTTTTAGCGCATTGAGCTCAGCTACTGAGCTTCAGAGCGATCTTTGAAAAGAATAGATGCTTAATTAATTGCAGATTTCCTCCTATCTCTTGTCTACAGTGCTTGTGAAATATTGAGTTAATGGATCCCAGAAGCCCAGTAATAGAAGGATAATGACTTTTTGTCCACCTCTGCCACAAACTGACAACATCACTTTAGGAACTGGCAATTTATGCCTTTTACTCTCTTGGATTTCCTTGTCTTGTTTTCTGGACTCTCTTCAGCAAGCAGGTGTGGAATTATCCTGTATGCTTAGTTAATTAAGATCTGTGCCACATGGCATCACTAGAAATTCAGGACCCAGTTGGAACAAACCATGTTCCACGGGAAGAAATAGAAATGGAAAGCTTTCCCACCACTGTAATTATTTCCATAACCCTTACATACATTTTCTGCAGGTTTCAAACTATACACAGTTTATAAAAAATATTGCTGATGAGTCATTTCCGACTCAGAGCAATTCCATGTAGTGTCAGAGTAGAATTATACTCAATAGGTTTTCAGTGGCTGATTTTTTGGAAGACGATAACCAGAACTTTCTTTTAAATCACCCCTGGATAGGCTGAAAACTTCTGACTTTTCAGGTAGCAGCTGAGTACATTAATTGTTTGCACCACTCAGGAATACCATACACTGTTCTTCAAACAAAACAAAACATGTTGTCATCAAGCCAATGCTGACTCATGTTGTTGTTGTTACAGGCCCCAGGGTCAGTTCTACTTCTTAGCAACTGTACATACCACAGAACACAACACTATCTGCTCCTGTGCTGTGCTCACAATCATTGTTGTGCTTGAGCCCATCTTTGCATCCATTGTATCAATCCATTTCATTGAGGGTCTTCCTCTTTTTCAATGACCTTCCACTCTACCAAGCATGATGTCCTTCTCTAGGAACAGATCCCTCCTGACAACATGCCCAATGTATGTGAAGTGCTATATTACCATCCTTGCTTCTAGGAGCATTCTGGTTGTACTTCCTCCAAGACAGATTTGTTCATTCTTTTGACAGTTAGTAATGTATTCAATATTCTTCACCAACACCACAATTCAAAAGAGTTCATTCTTCTTTGACCTTCATTATTCATTGTCCAAATTTCACATGCATATGATTCTATTGAAAAATACCACGGCTTGGGTTAGGCACACCTTTAGTCTTCAAGGTGACATCTTTGCTTTCCAATACTTTAAAGAGGTTTTTGGCTGCAGACTTGATCTACGCAGTGTGTCTTTTGATTTCTTGACAGCTGCTTCTATGGAGGCTGACTGTGGATCCAAGTAAAACGGAATCCTTGACAGCTTCAAACTTTTCCCCATTTATCATGATGTTGCTTATTGGTCCAGCTGTGGGGATTTTTGACTTCTTCATTCTGTGGTGTAATCCATACTGAAGGCTGTTGTTTTGATCTTCATCAGCTGGTGCTTCCTCTTCACTTTCAACAACCAAGATTGTACCACCTACGTAAGACAGGTTGATAACTAGTTTTCCTCCAATCCTGATTACCCTTTCTTTTTCATCTAATCCAGCTTCTCAGATAATGTGCTCAGCATACAAAAGGAATAAGTATGGTGAAAGAATATAACTCTGATGTATACATTTCCTGACTTAATTAATTATCTAGTATCCCCTTGCTGTGTCCTAACAACTACCTTTGATCCATGTACAGTTTCCTCATGAGCACAATTAAGTGTTCTGGAATTCTCATTCTTCAAAATGTTCTCCCCAGTTTGTTATGATACCCACAGTTGAGTGCCATTGTATAGTCAATTAAACACAGATAATTATCTTCTTGTTATTCTCTGCTTTCAGCCAGGATCCATCTGATATCAGCAATAATAACCCTGGTTCCATGTCCTCTTTTGAGTCCTGAAGTCTGAAATTCTGCCAGTTCCTTGTTAATATATGACTGCAGCCACTTTTGAACGATCTTCAGCGAAATCTGACTTGAGTGTGATGTTCCATTCTCCATTTATAATGATGTTGTTTACTGGTCCAATTGTGAGGATTTTTGTTTCCTTGATGTTGTGGTGCAACCCATACCAAGGGCTGTGGTGTTTGATCTTCATCAGTAAGCATTTTGAATCCTCTTCAGTTCCAGCAAGCAGTTTTGTCATCTGCACAATGCAGGTTGTCAATGAGTCTTCCTCCAATCCTGAGGCCTCATTTTTCTTCACACAGTCTAGCTTCTTGGATTACGTGCTTGGCATATAGACTGAAAAGTTATGGTGAAAGGATACTACACTGATGCCTGCCTTTTCTGACTTTAAACCATGCAGTGTCCCCTTGTTTTATTGATCTCATGATCAACACCCACTGAAGCAGTAGTCAAGAAATCAAAAGATGCATTGTATTGTAAAAATCTGCTGCAAAGGACCTCTTTAAAGGATTGGAAAGTATACATATCACTTTGAACAGACTGAGGTGCAACTGATCCAAGCCATGACATTTGCAATTGCATCATATGCATATGAAAGCTGGACAATGAATAAAAAAGACAGAAGAAAAATTGGCACCTTTGAATTGGAGGAGAATAGACTGTTAAAAGGACAAACAAATCTGTTCTGGAAGAAGTATAACCAGAGCGCTTCTTGGAAGTAAAGATGGCAAGACTGCATCTTACAGACTTTGGACATGTTGTCAGGAGGGAGGGATCAGTCCCTGGAGAAGGACATCATGCTTGGTAAACTAGAGGGTCATCAAAAAAAGAGGAAGATCATCAAGGAGATAGACTGACACACTGGCTGCAACAGTGAGCTTAAGCATAAAAACAATTATGGGCATGGCACAAGACGGGGCAGTGTTTCTTTCTGATGTGCGTAGAATCACTTGAGTAAGAACGCACTTACCAGCACCTAACAACAGTAACATCATATTAATGACATTGTTCAATAATTTCTGCATTCAGTTAGATCACCTTTCTTGAAGTGTAAGTATAGATCTTTTCCAGTCAGCTGGTCAGATGGCTGTCTTCCAGTTTCTTTGGCATAGGTGAGTGAGCACTTCTAGCCCTGCATTCACTTGTTGAAGCCTCTCAATTGATATTCCATCAATTCCTGGAAACTTGTTTTCACAAATGCCTTCAATGCAGCTTGGATTTCTTCTGTCAGTACCAGTAGTTTCTGATAATACGCTATCTCTTGAAATGGGTGAATGTGAAAAAATTCTTTTTTATGTAATGACTGTATATTCCTTCCACCTTCTTTTGATGCTTCCTGTGGCATTTAGTATTTTCCCCATAGAATTCTTCACTATTGTAACTTCAGGCTTAATTTTTTTCTTCAGTTCTTTCACCATGAGAAATGTCATGCACTGTCTTTCCTTTTGGTTTTCTGTCTCTAGCTCTTTGCACGTGGCATTATGGTATTTTACCTTGTCTTCCTGAGCCGCCCATTGAAATCGGTTTAGTTCTCTTCATCATTTCTTCCTCTTGCTCTAGCTCCTCAAGATTCAAGAGTGAGTTTAAGAGTCTATTCTGACATCCGTTTTCGTCTTTTCTTTCTTTTCTGTCTTTTTGACAACTTCTTCCTTTCTTCATGTATTATGTCCTCGATGTCATTCCACAACTTGTGTGGCCCTTGATCATTAGTGTTCACTGAGTCAATACTCTTGAAATGGTGCCGAAATTCAAGGATAATATACTCAAGATCACACTTCGGTTCTCATGGATTTGTTCCAACTTTCTTCAGCATTTACTAGAACTTGAATATGAGTAATTCACATTCTGATCTGAAGTTGGCCCCTAGCCTTGTTCTGACTGCTGATATTGAGCTTTTCCATTATCTTTTCCCACAGGGGTAGTCAATTCGATCCTTTTATGTTTACCTGCCAAGGTCCATGTGTATAGTTGCCACTTGTGTTTTTGAAAAAAAGGTACTTGCAATGAAAAATTGTGGTCTTGCAAAATTCTATCATGTAGTGTCTGTATTGCTTGTGTTACCAAGGCCAGATTTTCCAACTTTGATCTTTCCTTTTTGTTTCCAACTTTTGAGTGCCAATCGCCAGTAATTATCGATGCATCCTAATTATAAGTTCGGTCAGTTTCAGGTGGCAGAAGCTGATGAAATATTCAATCTCTTCATTTCTGACCTTAGTGGTTGGTTGGTAAATTTGCACACTCACAGTAGGACAAACTGGCAGACATGGGGATTTTGACTCATAACGACCCTATAAGACTGTATGGAGCCTCCTCATAGGGTTTCTAAGCATCATCTGGTAGATTTGAACTCCAACCCTGTGGTTAGCAGCCAAGTTCTTAACCAGTGTACCACCAGGGCTTCTATTTATAGTCAGGGTCAAATCCCATCTATGTCCTGCCAGCTGCTCTCTTCTTAACCACCCCTTGTACCTCTTGTTTTTTACCTTCATGTTGACTCTTCATTACATTCTACTACTATTTTCTATTCTCTGGTGAATCTTCTCCCTCTCTCTCTAACACGTTGCAAAACTTCTCTCTAAAATTAGACTCTAAGTGTCCTGATACTGAAGATGTAATAGATTTATTTTATACATCTCATAATACGTGGTGTGGTCCTTGATTTATGTTATGAGTTCTGTTTTATATTTCAGTTGTAAAAATTGAGGTACTGTCTTGTCATAATGTCCTTGTCCATAAATGAGTATAATGATGGTATCTATCTCATATTTTTTTTTAAAAAATAAGGATTAAGGAATAGTGACTAACATGACACAAATCATAAATATTACATATATTATTACATACAGATTAAAGATTAAGAAAAGAGAACATATTGCGACCACTCAGCAAATAACTATTGGAACTTAAGTATTTAGCCAAGTTGTTTAAAGTCCTACAACTGTCTTTTTGACCACCCATTTTTAGGAATAGAAATAAGAAGTCCTTTTTTTCTTGACAACCTCCAAATATTTCCAACCAACCACTCAAAGACAGAACAGCTTGACTGTGGAAGACATTCTATTCCAAGGTGTTGGGTTATAATGGGATTCAATACTGGGCTCACTGTGTTCTAATCTGAAAAGCTCTGTTCTTGCTTTTTATGACCTCTCTCCAGAAAGAAAATGTTCTAATTTAGTTTGGGGGTGGAACAGAGAGAACCCAATTAATTTGAGTGCACCTTAACTTCAATATATTTTTTGTTTTAGAATGACAATTTATTTATTTGTGTATTTGCCATTTAAACATTTTTTGTATGTACTGTACAGTGACTTAATTATGTTCAATGTGTTGAGTTTACTGTTTGCACAGATGTGGAAAATTTAAATGGAAGTTTGAGAGAAAGCAATGGGAAAATAGCAAATGGATGTGACTTTGTTTTCTCATCTGAAAATGGGTACAATAACATCTACCCTAGAGGATTATGGTGAGGGTAAAATGATGCAAAATATGGAAACACATCCAGTAAACATTCACTACTGTCATTAGAAATAAAGGACCAGTGCTAAATAGTTACTTAACTATCCAGAAAATGTGACAATCTCAGTATAGTTCTAGCCCATTGTTCAGATGGAAAATAAAGCAATATATTCAATCTACAAAAACATAACCTAAGAGAACAAATGAATACGGTTCTAAACCTTAAAAAAAAAAAAAAAAAAACTTTCTTACAAATTTCCCTAGAAAATAGTTAAAGCTTTGTCATGGATTGAATTGTATCCCCTGCAAAATATGTGTAGCAATTTGGTTCGGCCAGGATTCCCTGTATTCTGTGATTGGTCTCCCATTTGGTGACTTTCTGGTGCTGTAAATCCTAATCTCTGCCTATGGTTAACAGAATGGATTGTGTTTGATTGGATTAGGGTTGGGACAGTACATCCCTTCATAAAATCACCTCCCTGCTCCACTGTAAAGAGAGTTTCCCTGGAATATGGCTTGCATGACCCTTTATCCTTTCATCCTACAAGAGATAAAAGGGAAGAGAAACAAGCAGAGAATTGGGAACCTAATACTATCAAGAAAGTAGCACCGGGAGCAGAGTGCATCCTTCAGACCTGAAGTTCCTGTGCCAAGATGCTCCTCGAACAAAGACTGATGTAACACATGGACTTTCCTCAAGAGCTGACAAAGAGAAAGCTTTCCCCTGGAGGGGATTTCCTGAATTTGGACTTGTAGCCTACTGTACTATGTAATAAACTTGCCTTTGTTAAAGCCAACCTACTTTGTGGTATATCTGTTAGAGCAGCACTGGCTGACTAAAACAAGCTTTGCTAGCATACTCTTTTTCCTGTTGTATAGCAAGGAAAGGTGTTGAAGAAACTTAAAACTTAATTGTTGCTTATTGAAGGTCAATCACAGACAATGATTAAAATACCAGTAGAGTTCTATTCAAGCTGTAAGAAACTAGATTTGATTGACCAAAGTTAATCCAAGTGCCTTATCTGAATGGAGACTGTGTGGAGAGTGGTTGGGAACACAGGCTTGGATTTCAGACCAGGGTTCAGGTCCCAAGTCTAGTAGCTGTAAGCTGCAAAACTTAGAGAATATGTAATATTTTTTAGCCTCAGTGACCTAATTGGTAAAATGGGAATGTGAGTTTACATGGGTTGTGATGAGAACAGAATGAGATACTTCTATCTTAAATTAACATCCAGTTCTTAGCAAGGGCCCAATAAAGCTTAGCTATTGGAAACCCTGGTGGTGAAGCAGTTAAGTGCTGTGGCTGCTAATCAAAAGGTTGCCAGTTCAAATCTGCCAGGTGCTCCTCTGAAACTCTATAGAGAAGTTCCACTCTGTTCTGTAGGCTCCCTATAGGTCAGCATTGACTGGACAGCAACGGGTTTGAGTTTTTGGTTTGATATTCATTTTTTTTAAGATCACCTAGGGAGATGGACTGTATAGATTTCTTTCTATATCTATTACCTGCTTGAATGAGCAAGATTTATGGAATGTGAGAACTGACCCAGGCATTAGAAATCATCTCACTCAAACCATTTTTTTCTCAGGCGTTCTCCTGACATTCTTATTACCTGTGTTCTCTCTAGAGTCTGCATCTCTGCATCCTCCTTCTCTCCCCTCCCGTCTTCTTCCTTTCCCCTTAGAGACACCTAACAGCACAATGGAAGCAAAATGGATGTGGAAAAGTGAAGAATCCAAAGGAAGATGAGGGAGAATTTCACCTGTTTAGAAGAGAAATTAAAATGTTTGAACTTAAATCCGTGGAGCAACATAGGCACTAAGGTCTTTTCAGATGAGATCATGGCCTAAGGCAAGCACTTAGAGCAAAAGGAAACTTTGAGTTACATGAATGACAGGGCAGAACACACTAACGGTGACAGATCCATTTAATGAATGTCAGCTAAGGTGTAGATTTAAGCACAATAAAATTTGCATTTGACAGATTTTTTACTACTCTGCATTTCAAGTTTTTACAAAAAGCTAATAATTCTTCTTGATAGGCTATTCCACCCAAATGCATTTAATCAGTGATAAGAAAAACCAAAAGACCTCATTGTATGCCTCAGCCTTTACCCTTAGTGTACTTTGTCTATGTTTAAAGTAAAATTGTGCTTTGGTGACAGAGTTTAACAGACCTGAGCAATACCTTCAATATGGGTCAGCATTTCTCAATGTGAGAACTGGAATCATCACAATGAGTGATGTAGAGGTCATTTTTTAATGTGAGAAATCAGGATATCAAAGTAATTTATGCTTTAAAACTAGATTTGCCTCTAGACAAGTTTTGCAAGCTGGCTAATCAAATGTTTGGGAAAAGTAAAGCAGTTGTTCATTTCCTTCCTGTGGTTGCGAAGCTTCATTTTTCCCACTCCCAAGTATACATCTCTGGATACTTGAATCCCCAGTATTATTTGTATCAGGCCTTATTTTTATTATACAAAGTAATGGCCACATGCTACTATCAACACGAAGTGCAGATACAATATAAGGTCTACTGAGATAAAACTTAGAAGTAGTGGAGTACATACAATTGCCTGAACTCTCATTTTCCAGGGCATGGGCCAGGCATCACTGTTCTTCAGCCATCAGGGCTAACATTCTAAAAAAACAGTGGCAGTAGCATAACACTGTCTGTATTTATAGAGTCAGAAAGACAGGAAATACCTATGTGAGTATTTTAGTAGTGTGCAGCTGCAGGCCAATCGTGGAAGCCAGCCATGCTCACATCTTCCCAACTGTGCCTTCAATAAATTTCCATTGAAAGCTGGCTATTGGTCAGGTGAAAATAACTGTACCACTGAAAATAACACAAAACAGGAATTTTAAATGTTTGTGTGTGTGTTTCTCTACTGTGGATAGTATGTTTATTTTTAATTAGAAAATAATTTTTTTATAGCTGACAAATAACATATCACAAAATCAAAAAAGTGATGTCACATTTGTATTAATAAGAATAGACAACCTACAGACTAGAAGAGAATCTTTGAGAACAATATATTTGAGAAAGAGTTTCATATCCTGAATGTGTAAGAATTGTTACAACATAACAACAAAAAGACAAACAGCCAAGTGCCATTGTGTTGGATCTGAAAACAATGCAGTCAAAAATAAGCAGAAGACAGGAATAGATATTTCACTGAGTAAGAAATAAAAATGGCCAATAAATACATGAAAGGATATTCGGCATTGTTACTGATTCAAACAAAACAAAACAAAAAAATCATTGCCATTGAGTTGATCTCACTCACGGTCGGCCTATGAGGCACAATGGAACTGCCCTCGTAAGTGAGGAAATCCTGGTGGCATAATGATTAAGTGCCATGTCTGCTAATCAAAAGAGTGGAAGTTCAAATCCACCAGGGGCTACTTGGAAACTCCATGAGGCACTATGAGGTGGAATCAACTCGATGGCAATGGCTTTGTCTTGGCTTTGGACAGCCCCTGAGGACAGCTACTGGAACAAAACAACAGAAAGAGATCTTTATTTACGCATATTTCAAACATAGGTTATCCAACCGAATGTGGAAATTTATCAAACAATTTCACTGATATAGCACATAAATAAAATTTGCTGAAAGTTGTTCAAAAGCAGCTATAGTGGTACCTAGATGGGGAGCTGACAGAAATACAAGCTAGATTCAGAAGAGGATATGAAACCTGGGATATCATTGCTGATGTTAGAAGAAACCTAGTTGAAAGCAGAAAATACCAGAAAGATATTCACCTGAATTTTATTAACTATGCAAAGGCATTTGACTATGTGGATCATGACAAATTGCAGATAACATTTCGAAAAAGGGGAGTTGCGGAACACTTAATTGTGCTCTAGATAGATTGAGAGGCAGTTGTTGGGACTGAACTTGATGGTCTACCATACTAGAGGGTCCCCCCAAAACATGGCCCCAGACTGTCTGTTGGTCTAGAATTGAAACCATTCCTGAAGCCAACTTTTCAGACAAAGGTTGAACCAGACTATAAGACTTAGAATGATCTTGGTGAAGAGTATGCTTCTTGGGCTAAGTAGATACATGAAACTAACTGAGTAGCTCCTGTCTGGAAGTGAGAAGAGAAGGCAGTGGGGACAGTGGCTGGTTGAATGGCATGGAAAATACAGCGTGGAGAGGAGGAGTGTGCTGTCACAGTGTGGGGAGAGCAAATGGAGTTACAATAACAATGGGCATTTAAGATTTTATGTGACAAACTGACTTGAATTATGAATTTTCACTTCAAGCATGTAGAGACAGAGACAGAGACAGTTGTTAGAACACAGCAAGGTGAACTACATGATTTAAAGTCAGAAAAAGTCTGTGTCAAGGTTGTAGTCTGTCACCATGCCTATTCAATCTGTTTGCTGAGCAAACAATAGGAGAAGCTGGACTCTGCAAAGAAGAATGGGGCATCAGGAGTAGAAGAAAACTTATTAACAACATTCAATATGCAGATGACACAACCTTGTTTCCTGAAAGTGAATAGAACTGGAAGCACTTTCTAGTGAAGATTTAAAAACTACAGCCTTCAGTATATGTTACATCTCAGCATAAAGAAAAAAAAAATCCTCACAAGTGGACCAATAAATAACATTATGTTAAATGGAAAAACAAAGGAAATTGTCAAGGATTTCATTTTACTTGGATACACAATCAACACCCACAGAAGCAGAAATTAAGAAATCAGGTGACAAATGATGCTTTGCATTGGGCAAATCTGCTGCCAAAGACCTCTTTAAAGTGTCTAAAAGCAAAGATGTCACCTTAAAGTCTAAAATGCAACTGACTCAAGCTATAGTGTTTTCAATAGCCTATTACATATGCAAAAACTAGACAATGATTAAGGAAGACTGAAAAAGAATTGATACCTTTGAATTGTGTTGGTGAAGAATATTGAATACACCTTGGACTTCCAAAAGGGCAAACAAACCTGTTTTGGGAAAAGTACAACCAGAACGCTCCTTCGAAGCAAGAATGGCAAGGCTCCAACTCACATACTTTGACTGTGTTATGAGGAGAGAGCAGTCCCTGGAGAGGGACATCATGCTTGGTAAAGCAGGGAGTCAGTGAAAAAGAGGAAGACTCTCAACCAAATGGATTGACACATTGGATATGACAATGGGCTTATGCATAACAATGATTGTGAAGACGGCGCAGAACCAGACTGTCTTTTGTTCTGTTGTACACAGGGTAGGTCTGAGTTGGAACTGACTCATTGTCATCGAATACCAATTGCCCCATAAATGAGGAGGTCTCCAGTCTGGACTGCTGCTTTGAGCTGGCCATCCCCACACCTACATGAGTGGCTTCCAGCCTGACATCTGACCAACAGCTTCCACAACGGAGTGAGCCATTTCCTTGAATACATTTCTCTCTGTCTCTCTCTCTCTAGGGAAACCAGCCTATGCTATGGAACAAAATTGTAAAGATAAGTTTTCTGAATTGGTTCTAAGTTCTGGCTAGTCTTAAGGTGCTGATGCCTCTGATTCCAGTAGAAAAGAGGGCATTGCTAATCCACGGAGTGAGGTGGCATAGAAGTATGCAAAATACCACCACCCATCGATAAAATACTTGTGAAAGACACAGCTCTGGATGATTGCATATTTGATACTTTTTCTATAGTTTTATCATAATGAGAAGTGGAGGGAGACTGGTTGTTCGTCCTGCTTTTCTTAGATAAAAGAAAGAGGTGTGCTCAGGGCTTCAGAGTCACAACTCAAGCACCATGTAAAATATCTGAATGTTACTACTTCTAACCTAAAAGAAAGCCTTATTTCATGCAGTAAAAGAGCTAATATAGCTGAAAACCAAACCTAGAGTGGCAGAACTACAATACCAATTGAATTCCTAATTTTGGATGGTGTCCACAGACTAAGTTAGGATATTGTTTGGGAAGAAATGGTATTCTGAAACTTGGGATGGAGACAAATGGGCAGATAACCAGGAAGATGGGGACACTGAGCCCCTAAACTCTGTTGAATCCTTCCTGCCAACAAATCCAGTCCCCTTACTTCCAGCTAAAGATATCACACCATCTTTGTCTGCTAATCCATCATTCCTCACTCATATCATTACACCTCCTACCCCCATCTGATGAAGTCTGAAGGACACATTCTTCTCCTGGTACTGCTTTCATGATGGTCTGAAGTTCCCAATTTTCTGCTTGCTTCCCTTTCCTCTTATTTCTTGTAGGATGAAAGGATTAAGACTGGAACAAGCCATACTCCAGGGAAACTCCCTTTACAGTGGAGCAGGGACATGATCCTATGAAGGGATTTATAGCCCCACCCTAATCCTTTTAACAAATAGCATAGGAAAATTGCAAAATGGTGGACAATCACAAAATACTGGGAATCATGGCCCACCCACATGGCTACACATATTTTTGTGGGGAGACACAATTCAATCCATGACACCTTCTACCTCCACAAAATTTTAGGAATCTGGCAGCAAGGGACAAAGTGATAATTTTTTCTTTATAAAGTTAATGATAAGTTGTTACATCTGCTCCTCCAAACACACAACTAAAGAGGAAACACAACACCTGCTGGGCATCTTTGGATTTTGGAGGTAACATATCCCTCATTTGTGTGTGCTACCCCAGACTATTTGTCAAGAAACTCAAAAAACTGCTAGTTTTCAGGAGAACCCAGAAGAAGAAATGGCTCTGCAATGGTTTCAGGCAACCACTGCTACTTGTATGACGTGATCCAGCCGACACAAAGGTTCTTTAAATAGCAGTGACAGATAGACACAGTGTTTGGAGTCTTTGATAGGCTCCTACTGATGAATAACAGTTTAGATCCTTAGGATTTTGGCACAAAGCTCTGTCATCCTCTGCAGATAACTACTTACCTTTTGAGAAAAAGATTCTGGGCAGTGGTGGAGATTGAATATACAATCATAGGCCACCAAGTCACCATGAGGCCTGAGCTGCCCAGCAGGAACTTGGTGTTGTCTGACCCACAAAGTCCCAAAGTTGGACATGCACAGCAGTGCTCCATCATTAAATGTAATTGGTGTATATGAGACTGGACTAGAGTAATATCTGAAGATACAAGTAAATATTTAATTTAGAGAAAATAGTCTAAATGCCAAGCTTTCCACTTCTGCCTCATTATCTTCCTTCTCCAGTCTGTAGCCATGGTCTACACAATCAGTTGACTGAAAAGGAGAAAACTTGTACCTGGTTTATAGATTGTTCTGTGAGACGGGCAGGCACCACTTGAAAGTAAGAAATGGCAACATTGTAACCCATTTCTAGAATTTCCCTAGAGAACAGTGGCAAAGGGAACTCTTCCCAGTGGGCTCAACTTTGTGCAGTGAAACTGCCTGATCTTTCTGTTTGGAAGCAGAGATGGCCAGATGTATGATTACATACTGATTCGTGAGCTGTGGCCAGTGTTTTGACTGAATGATCATGAACTTGGAAGGGACATGATTGGAAAACTGATGACAAAGTACACAGAAGCATGAGGACTAAACTTTTTGAACAGGCCAAAGAAGTGAACAGATTTGTGTTCATGTAAATGCTTACGAAAAGGTGACCTCAGCAGAGAGAGTTTTAACAATCAAGTAGATAGGATAACATATTCGGTAGATACAAGTCAGCTTCTTTCCCTGGCTACTCCTGTCTTTGCCCGGTGTGCTTGTGAATAAAGTGGCCATGATAGCAAGAATGGATGTTATACGTGGGCTCAGTAACATGGACTTTCAATCACCAAGGCTGACTTGCCAATAGCCACTGCTGAGTGCCCAATCTACCAGAAACAGAGACCAATACTGAATTAACAATATGGAATTATTCCTAGGGACAACCAAACAGCAACCTGGTGGCAGGCTGATTATATCGGACCACTTTCCTCATGGAAAGGGCAGTGTTTTGTCCTTACTGGAATAGAAAATTCATCTGGATACAGATTTGCCATCCCTGCACACAATGCTTCTGTCAAAACTACTCTCTGTTGACTTACACCTTATCTATTGTCTTAGTATCTGTTTTACTCAGCTAGAGCTGCTCTAACAGAAATACCACAGAGCGGATGGCCTTAACCAAGGAAGGTTTATTCTTACACAGTCCGGTAGGCTACAAGTCCGTATTCAGGGTGTCTGCTCCAGGGGAAGGCCTTCCCCTTGTCAGCTCTGGAACAAAGTCCAGTATTGCATCAGTCTTTGTCCAGCGAGCATCTGGGTGCAGGAGCCTCAGGTCTGAAGGATGCGCTCTTCTCCAGGTGCAGATATCTTGATGGTAACAAGGTTCCCAATTCTCTGCTCGGTTCTCTTTCCTTTTATCTCTTGCAGGCTGAAAGGATTAAGGGTGGGGCAAGCCACACTCCAGGGAAACTCCCTTTACAGTGGAGCAGGGAGGTGATCTTATAAAGGGATTTACAACCCCACCCTAATCCTTTAGCATACAGTATAAGAAAACCACAAAATGGAGGACAGTCACAAGATACTGGGAATCATGGCCCAGCCACGTGGCTACACATATTTTTGGGGGGACACAATTCGATCCATGACAGTATCCCACACAGCATTTCCTTGGATCAAGGAACTCACTTCATAGCAGATTAGATGTGGCAATGGACTCAAGCCTATAGAATTCATTGGTCTTACCATGTTTCCCTTTTACCCTGTGACATCTGGTTTGATAGAACAATGGAATGTCCTTCCAAAGACACTGTTAAGGTGCTAGCTAGATGTTCTCTCCAGGAGTCTGTATCAGCTATTTCTGCCATGGCAAGGAATTCAAGAGTCTATAAATCAAGAGGTAGAAATGGGAGTGGCACCACTCATTATAACCACTAGTGACCCACTTGCAAAAGTTTTCCTTCCTGTTTCTGCAACACTATGCTCTGCAGGTGTAGAGGTATTAGTTCTTAAGAGAGAAAAGTTCCCATCAAGGCACAACACTGCCACTTGTCCTACTCCTGTCTCCATGATCCCCGTCATGGAACTACTTCCATAGCTTCCTAACTGGTCCACCCAGCCTCCCTTCTCTCTTGGCTGCAGTCTGTACTGCATGAAGTATCATGTTTTTCTAATGCTTGTTGTGGTGGCGGCTTCATGGTTTCAAGTGGATTCTGATTTATAGCAACCCTATAGTACAGAGTAGAACTGATCCATAGGGCTTCCAAGGGGTTTCTGGTGGATTTGAATGGCCAGCCTTTTGTCTATCAGCTTGAGATCTTAGCTATTTTGCCATCATGGCTTTAATAGTTAGCTTTGGTAAAATTATTTTCTTTCAGCAATTATATATTGCTGAATCATGGTGTTTGGTGAACAATAATGAATATAACCTGGGCTGCCAAAAGAATGATCAAGTCTGTCTTGGAAGAAGTACAGCCGGAGTACTTCTTGGGAGTGAAGAGGGTGTGAGTTTGTCTCATGTACTTTGGGCATATTACCAAGAGGGATCAGTAGCTCGGAAGGACCCTTACGACTTGTAAGTTAGATCGGCAAAACAGAGGAAGTCCTTCCCCGAGGTGGACTGATTGACACAGTGGCTGCACCAATGAGCTCAACCATAGCAACGATTGTGAGGATGGCACAGGACTGGGAAGTGTTTTGTTCTGTTATACATGTTGCCTATACATGTTGACAGCACCTAACAACATTCGTGTTACTTGAGTGTTTAGTATTTAGTTGTTGTGCCTTCTTGTTTTTCTCCATTACCCTCCTCAACATCTGTTCCATACTAGTTGCTACTGAGTCAGTTCTAATTTATGGTGACTCCATGTGTTACAGAGTAAAACTAATATCCATGTAGTTTTTAAGACTGACATTTGGGAAGCAAATCATCAGGACTTGCTTCCAAGGTGCCTATGAGCGGGTTCAAACTGCCACCCTTTCAGTTAGTAGTTGAGCATTTAACCATTTGTACCAAGCACAGATGCCCTATCCCTGCCTCTTTCACAGACACACACACACAATAAATAAGTAAAACAAAAAGGCCTTGACCAAGCAATTCCTTAATCATTTTGAAGGTTTTGACACAGAAAAAAATCCTATATGATCAAAAGTTTAGCTGATGATAACCTTTTCCAAATATTCTCCTAGCAAACTGCAAGAATCTCCTGTCACTTAAAATCAATATCATCCTATAATTCACATCCAATTTCCATTTCATTTATGTTATTTGTAAACATAAATGATGATTGAAAAATACTGTAGATTAAGCACCAAATACCTGATCTTGTCATTACACTGTATGTTAGGGTTGTTATTCCTTGGCTAATACATTTTTTAAAATCGATTGTATTTTTAACCTCTGAAACCAACTTATGAAATTTGAATGAGAAATCTGTCTGACAATGTTAATTTGAAGTGATTAACTCCCTTTACCCCCAGAAATATGTGGTATTTCCTTGTATGTGTACAAATTAGAACCAGCAAGGGAAAGTGTTCCACATTTATCTTTAGAGTTTGCTTCTTGTAAGGAAAGCTTGGACTCTGGTTTTAAGAAACATAATAAATATGTTTCTCCTCATGGTATGGAAAATATCAAAGCAGATCAAATATGATTTGGTGACTTTTTGACCACTTGGCTTGGCCAGAGTAGAAACTCCTGAAATGACATACTGATAAATATCCAAGGAGATCGTAGATGAGCTCAGGGAGCCCACCTCTCTGATCAATCTTGTCCTCATGGCTGCAACGTTGTGCTGATTGTGGAAATGTTCCCGGCACTAAGATCCCTCCTGCACAGCCTCATGCTTGGGAAACCACATGCTAGGCCTCCGCAGCTTTGTTAGTGAAATGAGGATAATTGGGAGATCGCCTTAGATTTCAAAGTGAACATCTGGTTTGCAATATTCGTAATTTTTAAAATTTTTTCCTTGGCTTCCATGGAGAGCCTTACAGTCAATACCAAGATGGGGGGATAATTGAGACCTCCCCTACTGACAAGGTAACTGCCTTTCATTGCTACAGCGCAAATAATTACTTATAAAACAGCAGATGGGCTGTTTATAAAAAAATCCAACTACA
The DNA here is from genome assembly GCA_028571685.1 of Heterohyrax brucei. NCBI lineage: Eukaryota > Metazoa > Chordata > Mammalia > Hyracoidea > Procaviidae > Heterohyrax > Heterohyrax brucei. The sequence goes on along the minus strand of CM053141.1, from coordinate 170,115,301 downwards.
CATTCTAGGTATTTTTAAACATCTTTTGCTATAGGCATTTCTCATTCTATCCCAGAGAAAGTAGCCACTCTTAACAAGGTGATTTAGCATGATGAATACTCCAACAGCTGTTTTCTCTGGGTGCCTTCACCTTCATTTCTCCTCTTTTTTTCCTCTTGTTGAAGATCGATCTTGTCCCTAAAGCTATGTAAAACTGAAGTGTATGGAGTTCTGTGCTTTGTATTTATATAGTTTTTTTCTAAAGCAAGTACCCCAAAGTGAACTTGGCAACTCATTCCATTTGTTGCTTTCATGAGGCAGGAGATGATAGAGAAACTGAGAGGTTTTGGTTGTTGAGACTGGAGATTAGAATTCAGCATATAAAATCAGATAAGTGTGATGGCAAACTCCAATACATCTCAAAGTTCTGATTTTTCTATCAACTAACTGTACCTGGATCTATCTTTAATTTAATGTCCATATATATATATGATATATATAAGCATTCTTTTTTATTGTAATATTTTATTATGATTAAGCAAAAATTTGCAAATGTATTAAACCCCATACAGAGACCTCACTGTGACTCCATCCACTATCCTAGCCATGTAACAGCATACTTGTCCTTTATATTCTGTACTTCTCATATTTGTTTAGCCAAATCCTGTCCCCTCTTCCCTACTCCCCCTTCTCATTACTATTGGGGAGCTGCTCTGACAGACTCATATCTTACAGTCCAGTCCAATTTTTGTCTAAACAGTTGTCTTCAGTGCTAGTTTCATCTCTAGGGTAGGAGTGAGACCAGGGGTTGTGCTCTTGGGTGACCCTCCAGGATGTTGGACTATCAAGTCTGGTCTCTTAACAGAACTCTAGGTCTGCACCTGTATTTTTCTCCTCTGCATCAGGAAATGTGACATTCTATTGCCTCTTAAGGCAGATACTGAAGGTGGCTGGGTACCATCTAGATCTTCTGGTCTTGTGCTGATGTAGACCCTGGATCATTTGGCCCCTTGTGTCCCCTGGGCTCATATTTTCCTCCTGTCTTTAATGTCCTTTGTTTGTCTCTGTTCCAGTTGAGTTTGTACTAATTGATGCTCCTTAGATGGCAGCTTGCAAGATTTTAAGACCCCTGACACCACTCACCGAGTTGGGATGCAGACGATTTTCTTAAAAAGAAAAAGCTTAGTTGTGCCAATTGACCTTGATGTCTCCTGAGAGCATGGTCTGCAAACCTCTGCTCCTGCTACTCTAACCTACAAACTGTTAGGATATATACAGGAAATCTTTTAGCTGTTGGTATATTCCAGCAGTGTTGGTCTCCCTTCTAGTGTGTGCTATTACATCTTTCACTTTACCCTGTTCCTACTTAATGTCTAATCTCTGAATGTTCATCTCCCTTCCCTCACTTCCCCTGTGCCCCATAACCAATAAAGATTATTTTCTTCTTCGCTTAGTTCATTTCCTGAAGTCTCATAAAAATGGTCTCATACAGTATTTGTCCTTTTGTGACTGACTGGTTCCATTCAGCATAATATCTTCCAGATGACCCCAAATTGTCAGATGTCTCCAAAGATCACCACTGTTCTTTATCATTGTGTAGTATTCAGTTGTGTGAATATAGCTCACTTATCCATTCCCTGTTGAAGGGCAATTAGGTTCATTCCATCTTTTTGCTATTGTAGACAGTGCTGCAATAAACATTGGAGTGTACTTATTTGTTAGTGTGACAGCCCTTATTTCTCTAAGATATATTCTAAGTGGTGGGATTGCTAGATCACATGGTATTTCTATCTCTAGCTTTTAAAGAAATTGCCACACCATTTTCCAGAGTGGCTGTACCATTTTGCATTCCCACCATCAGTGTAAAAGAGTTCCATTCTTTCTACAGCCTCTCCAACATTTGTAATTTTATGTTCTGGGGATTAATGCCACCCTCACTGGGTTGAGACGGTATCTCATTGTAGCTTTGAGTTGAATCTCTCTGATGACTAATGATCCTGAGCATTTTCTCATGTGTCTATTAGCTGCCCAGATACCTCTGGTGAAGCCCCTGTCCTTATATTTTTAAGAAGTCCAATAACTGTTGATGGTAAAGGAAGCTACTGTTAAAAAGGCAGAAGTATGAATTAATAAAAACTAATCTTGCTAATTTTAGGATAAAGAAATGTATTGAAAGGATATCCACAGTGAATAGAACCAATGGGAAGGCTAGAGGACCAGTCACCGATATGTGCAGGAACAAAGGCACCTTCTGTTCTTTCTTCAATATTCCAAGACCTAGCAGAGGGGAGCCAACTGCCTGAATTTAAGGCATAAGCCTACCATCAAGCTTTACCAGAGTGGTAAGAGCTTTAATTCAGCAGGAGAAACCTTAAAGAAGTCCTTAAAGTGATAGCCTTTCTCAGTCAGTGTTCTTTATCTGAATCATAGAAAATAGTAAATTATTTGAGTGACAAATTTGTCAGTTCTCCCAAGGATAGTGCATAACTAGTACAATTCAAAGTGCATGGGAGAGGAAGTTCAATCTTTACATGCAATGAGTAGATGCCTTAGGCTTCAAGGTTTAATTTGTTCCTGGTACATGGTTGACTCTGTTTGCTAAAACAGGCCAGCTCAATCCACTAAGTCTGCTAAAACTGCACTCAAGAGGGGAGATACAAGTTCTCAAGAGGAAATCAGGATGCCATTAGGAAGAAGTTGAAAAGGCAAATATAAACAAATAAATGTCCACCTCACTAATCTGTTGCTATCAAGTCAGTTCTGACTCATAGTGACACTAAAGGACAGAGTAAAACTCTCCCATAGAATTTCCAAGGCTATAAATCTTTATAGGAGCAGACTACCACATCTTTCTTCCACGGTGAGTTCAAACCTTGAGCATTTTGGTTAGTAGCCAAGTGCTTCACCACTGAGCAAGAAGGGCTCTTGTCTACACCACTACTGATGTAATATTTACTTGACATTCTCAAGGTTGCATTTTCCAAGGTGCTTCACATAAGCTACTAATGCCCCTTGAGCTATTGATAATGTGCTCCCTGGTTGTGGGGAGGGATTACCAGGTTGAAAAAAGATGGGGGAATACTGTATTCTACAAGTTTTCTCTAAAAAGTTAATAAAGCATAATAGCAGAAAAAGCAATGGTAGTTTAGTGATAGAATTCTGACTGTTCATTTGGGAGACCCAGGTACAATTCCTAGCAAGTATATTTAATGCACAGCTGTTACCCTTCTGTCAGTGGAGCCTTGTGTGTTGCTGTGAGGCTGAGCAGGTTTTAGCAGAACTTCCAAACTAAAGTAGACTAGGACTAAGACTAAGTTGTAAGACTAAGTTCTTACAATTTACTTACAAAAATCAGCCAAAGAAAACCCTGTTGGACAATCTGTATCATTGCACATGGACTCACAACGAGTCGGGGTAGACAGCAGCTAACAACAAGGGCTACAGTAAGTGGTGAAAAGAGCTATTTAACCTTGTTTAACTATACTTCCAAACTGATGATGAAACCTTTTGAGAATCTATCAAAATTACATAACTTTTAAATCTTAATTATGATTTTATAGTGTTTTAATAATTTTTAATTTTATCTCTAAAATGTCATTTTAAAAATGCTTTATAATGTGGGAGCCAAGATGGCAGAGTAGCCAGATGCCTCCTATGATCACTGTAACAATAAATACCCCAAATAACAAATAAATCCATTACATATGACACCCTAGGAGCCTTGAACATCAAAGGGAAAGTTGAGAAATCAGACTGAACAACAGGATAGGAAGAGTATTTACAGGAGTATGTAGGATTCTCCAGACCTGACCCACAAGGATACAACTGCTGCCAACTTGATGAACAGAGCAGTGACGGATAAAAGGTATCCTCCTCAATAGGAGAAACTGACTAGAGAATGTACTTATACTTCCAGAACCAGTGAAAAATAGTACTAGATTGTCAGCAGCTAAGTCCTCCCATGTAGCCTACCATGTTATGATCTAAATTCTTCCTTTGGAATAAACCTCTCTTACTTTTCTCAGGATATCCCCCTCCTGTCTCTGCACTATGCTCAGTCATAGATTCTAACTCTAACTGTGCTGGAAGTAAGATTACTTAAGTCTCCCCTTAGCCTTTCTCTAAGACTCAGAGAGGGGAACAGTTTAATAAACTGTGCATAGAAAAGGGGAAAAAAACCTGCCTACTCCCCTGAGCCAGAAATTCAGGGCAGAAATTACTCCTTCACCTAGATTCAGATGTCAGGGGACATGCCATCCTCACAGACACTCAAAGATAACTGTCTTTCTAACAGCTTCAGCCAAATACCTGTGCCTACACTAATTACCCTATCCCATCTAAGACAGTAGGTGAGATCTTGTATCACACACTTGATGACTAACTACCTGCCCATCTGAGCTGAATCCATACAAAAAAAGTAAACAGACTCTCGGGCTCACATGTCTAGTAACAGCTCTACTTACCTGGTGCCAGGACATTAGAATTTCAAAGACACTAATAACCTAACTAGCACATACAGCCTGCCTATTTTGACATTTCAAAACAAAATAAAACAAGAAGCTAGAACATAGTAGACAAGTATAAATAAATACAACTTACTGATGGCTGAAAGAAAACAATTTCAAATCTGTTAAAGAGGCAGTGAAGGAACATCCAGAAGAAAAAAAAACTCAAAAGGACATGGAAGACCTAAATACTACAATCGATGAACTTGAACTCATAGACATATACAGAGCCCTCTACCCAACAACAGTAAAGTATATTTTCTTTTCAAGTGCACATAGGACATTCTCTAGGATTGACCACCTATTAGGACACAAAACAATCCTTTAAAAAGTCCCAAGTATTGAAATATTACAAATCATCTTTTCAGACCACAGAGTCATAATGTGGAAATCAAAAACAAAATAAGGAAGGAAAAAGAGTCAAATACAAGGAAACTGAGAAGATCTTGCTTAGAAACTACCAGCTTGTAGAAGAAATCAAGGATAGAATAGAAAAATCCACAAAATCAAATGAGAATGAAAACACACCCTACCAGAGCCTTTGGGACACAGAAAAGCAGTGCTCAGAAGTTAATTTGCCTCAATAAATGAACACATCCCAAAAGAAGAAAGGGTCCAAATAAAGAATTAACCCTAAAACTTGAACAAGCAGGAAGAGAGCAACAAAATTACCTCTCGGTCACCATAAGAAAGCAAATAATAAAAATTACAGAAGAACTAAATAAATGTGAGAATAGAAAAATGATCAAAAGAGTTAACAAGGACAAAATACTTTTTTTTTTTAAAGCAACAAAATTGATAAGTCATTGGCTAACCAGATAAAAGAAAAACAGAGGAGGAGGCAAATAACTTAAGTAAGAAATGAGATAGGTGATATGACAACAAACTCAACTAAAAAAAGAAATCAAAACAGAATACTATGAAAAATTATACTCTGAAAAAACTGAAAACCTAGAGGAAATGGAGAAATTTCTAGAAACACGCATTGCCTATCTAAATGAACACAAATAGAACAACTAAATAAGCCCATCACAAAAGACGAGATTGAAAAAGTAATTTAAAAACTCCCAACAAAAAAGAAGCTCTGGCCCTGGTGGCTTCACTGGAGAATTCTACCAAAAAATTAGAGAAGAGTTGATACCTCTATTAGTAAAGGTATTCAGAACATACAAACAGATGAGATACACTCAAACTCATCCTATGAAGCAAGTATACCCCTGATACCAAAGACAGGTAAAGACAGCACTAAAAAGGAAGATGAAAGGCCAATGAACTTAGATGAACTTAGATACAAGAATTCTCAACAAAGTTATAGCCAAAAAAATTAAAAAGCATATAAAATAATAATAATAATAATTCACCATGACCAAGTGGGATTTACAGTGGGGATGCAGGGATGGTTCAACATTAGACAAACATTCAGTGTGATCAACCACATAAATAAAAACAAGAACCACTAAAAAACAAGAACCACCTGGTTTTAACTGATGCAAAAAAAGCATTTGACAAAGTCCAACACCCATTTGTGTTAAAAGTACTAGCAAAGTAGGAATAGGAAGGAAATTTCTCAGCACAATAAATGGCATTTATACAAAGCCAACAGCCTAACTCACAAGAGTCTAAAAGCATTCCCCTTGAGATGGGGAAACAGACAAAGATGCCCTTTGTCACAACTTTTATTAAACATTGTGCTGAAAATTCTAGCTAGAAAAATTAGACGAGGTAAAGAAATATAAGGCATCTGGATTGGTCAGGAAGAAGTAAAAGTATCTCTATTTACAGATGATATGACCTTATACACAAAAAACCATAAAGAATACACAAAACAGCTACTGAAACTAATAGAAGAGTTTAGCAAAACATCAGAATATAAGATAAAATACAAAAATTGGTTGATGTCCTTTACATCAACAAAAAGAACAACAGGAAAGGTATCACCAAGTCAATACCATTTACAACAGCTTCCAAGAAAGTAAAATACTTAGGAATAAATATAACAAGAAACATAAAATACCTGCATAAAGAAAATTACAAGATTCTACTGCAAGAAACCAAGAGAGACCTTTCATAAATGGAGACATCTAACCTGCTCGTGGATAGGAAGACTCAACATCATGAAAATACAAAAATTTCTATTTTACCCAAAGCAGCCTTTATATACAGTGCAATCCCTATACAGATTCCAATGATATTTTTTAATGAGATGGAAAACAAAGTAAACAACTTCATATGGAAAGGAAAGAAGCCCTGGATAAGTTAAACAGTACCAAACAAAGTAGGATGCTTCACATGACTTGATTTTAGAAACTATTATACTGTCACTGTAGTCAAAACAACCTGGTAATGGTACAAAAACAGATATATAGACCAATGGAACAGAATTTAGAATTTAGATATAACATTATCCACCTATGAGCAGCTGATTTTTTACAAAAGCCAAAGTCTGCAAACTGGGTGGGGAAGTGGTGGGGGACTCTCTCCAATAAATGGTGTTGACATAACTGGATATCCATCTGCAAAAAAAATGAAGGTATATCATATCTCACACCATGCACAAAAACTAACTCAGAATGGGTCAAAGACTTAAATATAAAATCTAAAACAATAAAGATCATAGGAGGAAACAATAGGGCAATACTGGGAGCCCTCATACACAGCATAAACACAGTACAGAACATTATCAACAACGCAAATTACCAGAAAAGAACACAGATAACTGGGAACTCTTAAAATCGAACACTTACGCTCATCCAAAGATTTCACCAAAAGAGTGAAAAGACAAATTATAGACTGGGGAAAAAAATTGGGCTTCCTCAAATCCAATCAGCATCTAACTCCCATAATCTATGAGATACTGTAAAATTTGAATAAGAGAAAGACAAATAACCCAATTAAAAAGTGAACAAAGGATATTGATAAGCATTTTACCAAAGAAGACTTCTAGGTGGCTAACAGACACATGAGGAAACGCTCACAACATTAGCTATTAGAGAAATCCAAATCAAAACTACAAGATACCATCTCACCTCAACAAAGTTGACATTAATTCAAAAAGCACAGAATAATAAATGTTGGAAAGGTTATAGAGAGACTGGAACTCTCCTACACTGTTGGTGGGAATGTAAAATAGTGCAACCACTTAAGAAATTGATTTGGTTCTTTCTTAAAAAGCTAGAAATAAAGATACCATATGAGCTAGCAATTCTACTTCTTGGAATACATCCTAGAGAAATAAAAGCTGTAACACAAATAAATACATGCACACCATTGATTATTATGTCACTGTTCACAACAGCAGAAAGGTGGAATCAACCTAGGTACCTGTAAACTGATGAATGAATAAAGAAACTAGGGTGTGTTCACAGTAAAACACCATGTAATGATAAAGATTTTGGGAAACATAACATGGAGTAATCTGAAAGGCGTTAAACTAAGTGAAATTAGTCAATCACAAAACGATAAATATTGTATGAGACTACTATTATAAGGACTCAAGAAACAGTTTAAGTACAGAAAAAAACAATCCTTGATTGTTACAAGGGTGGAGAAGGAGAGGGTGGGGTATTTATAGATTAGATAGCAGATATGAAGTGGATTACATGAAGGAAGTAACAACACCCAGCAAAAGCAAGCTGAGCACAGCTGGACTATACCAAAGCTAAATGGTTTCCTAAATATAATCCACAGACTTCCTGTCAGTTCAAAGCTGAAGCCACATCTTCAGACCAAGATTGGACTAGACTATAAGACATAAAACGATACCAATGCAAAGTGTGCTTCTTGACTTAAGTATATACATGTTGCTAACTAAGCAGCAACTCTCCAGAGGTGAAATGAGAGAATGGAGGGGGAAAGGAGCTAGTTGAATAGACACAGGAAATACAGGGTAGGAAGGAAGAGTGTGCTGTCACAGGGTTGGGACAGAACTAATGCATAGTGGCGTGTTTGCAGGATTTTGTATTACAAATTGACTTGGATTTCAAACTTTCACTTAAAAACAAAATATGTGAAAAAAGTACTTTATGAAATATATTAAAATAGTTGGGTTCATATATATAATTTATTTAGTATAAATTTATGCATAAATAGATATGCACATACTTAAGTGTGCAAATTTCAATTGGTACGATGTTTGATAAAAAATGTTTGAAAGCCATTTCTCTCAGATAGGCCAAAGTGCCATGAAGTGCTTTTTCAGAATAAGTCTGTTTTCAGTGCAAATACTAGTACATCTAAAATGTTTTAGGAAACATGCCAGCCCTAAATTTCATTCCGTGTTGCTGTGAAGTCAATTCCAGCTAATGACAACCCCACATGTTAGACTAGATTTTCTCCACAGGATTTTCTAGGCTGTAATATTTACAGAAATAGATTGCCATGCTTTTCTTCTGCAGAGTCAATATGTTTGAATTAGCAACCTTTAGGTTAGTAGCTGATCTCAAACCACTTGTAGCACCATCACTGAAACCAAAGCAAATGCGCTGAGTCCAACTCACAGGGATCCAGTAGGAAGTACAGAACTGCAGTATAGGGTTCTCAAGAATGCCTGGTAGATTTAAACCGCCAATCTTTTGGTTAGGAGCCATAGCTCTTAACCACTATACCACCAGAGCTCTGTACTTTCTTTGCCAGACCTTCATTAGTTAATGCTAACCCTGTTCTGTGTGTTGACAATAGGTTAAGTAGCAACAGAATACTCACTAAATCCTGAAATACTGATTTTTTATTTTGGTATTTTGGTAAGGAGAGAATTTCTTTGAACCAGAGCTAGTAGCTGACTTTGAATTCACAAAAGCAATGATCTTGTTATTACCATGTATTAAGTTCAAGGGTGCCTCAGTGGCTAAAGATGGGCAGTCCGCTTAAGTGACACTCATGACTTATGGTTCCTGTTCAAGGGCTTAGCCTAAGGTTTCTAGCCATCATGTCTCGTTATGCTAATATAAACATATTTGGCAGAAAAATGCGGAAGGGAAACATGGTGGGATCATTGATGCCACGGGGTAAAGGAAACTCCAGAGTTATTTGTATCTATATGCGATTTACGAAATTCTAGTATATTAGAACAGGAAATCTGTGAGATGGTGACAATAAATATGTATATAGTTCTTACTATAGGTCAGACAAAGAGCTCTGGTAACAAAATGTCTAAGCACTTAGCTGTTAACAGAAAAGTCAGTGGTTTGAACCTACCTGCCTGCTTTGAGGAGAAAATAACTAGCCATCTGTTCCTGTAAAGTTTGCTGTTATTGTGTGCCATCTAACCAATTTTGACTCATAGTGACCCCATAAGACACAGTAGCACTGCCATAGGGTTTCCAGGGAGTAGCTAGTGGATTCAAGCTGCTGAACGTTTGGCCATCATCCTGAGCTTTTAACTACTTCACCACTAGAGCTTATAAAAATTACAGCCTAGGAAATCCTATGAGCCAGTTCTACTCTGTCCTATAGGAGCACTATGAGCTGGAAGAGACTCAAATGAAGACAACAACTACAATGGGTGGGCCAGGCAGCGTAGTAAATATACACTAGTTTCTATCAACTTAGAAACCCTGGGGGCTCAGTGGTTGCTGCTGAACTAAAGTAAACAAGTTCATTCTGCCTGTCACTCACAGCTAAAATTCAGAGACAGGGAAAAAGATTCAATGCTTTATTGGCAGAAGAGCATGCAGGCCTGGGAGACAGTGAGAATAACTTCTCCAAAAGCTGTCCCACTTGGTTTACAATTTTAGTGGATGTTATAGCCAGATTACGAAGACATCTGCATCTGGAAAATGTCAAAACTTGTCACAGGATAGAATAGGGAGTCACATGATTCCTTTACATCTTATTGAACAATGTAAATGAATTAACTCCTTGAAGGTTGATTTACTACCCCAGAGACAGGTAAATGAATATAAGTCTGTAGACCCAGTTGGAACAGGGAATGGAAATTATTTTAGCAGTCCAGATGACCTTGGTCAAGTCCCAGCTACTAACATGGTTAAATGCTACTCTGCTAATCGAAAGGTTTACAGTTCCTGTCCAAACCAGGCATTCCTTGGAAACTTTATGGGGCAGTTCTACTGTGTCCTACAGGGTTGTGAGGAGTCACAGTTGACTTGATGACAATGGGTTTAGATTTTTTCTGTCAACTTGGTGACAGTGAGTTTGGTTGTCTTGTTTATTTTCTCTAATATTTAAAAAATGAAGGAAAAAAGGAAAAAAATCCTAAAATGAAGTTACTATTATTATTCTTAGGGCTCTTGTGGCACAGTATTTAAGAGTTCAGCAGCTACCCAAAAAAGGTGAGCAGTTCAAATCTACCAGCTGCTTCTTGGAAACCCCCCAAGACAGTTTGACTTTGTACTCCAGAACCACTTTGAGTCTGAATTGATTAAATGGCAACATTTGATTTCCTTTTAGTATTGTGAAACCTCATTTTATAAATGAGGAAACTGAGGCATAGAGAGTATAATTGAATTGTACAGGTAGTATATAACAGAACTAAGATTCAAAATGAAGTAATCCAACTCCGAAGTTATGTCTAGTGATCCTTCACAAAAAAACTGAATGTCAGAATCAGGGAAAGGTGTCTTAAAAATTGTAAATACTCAGGCTTTACTGTAAATTTCACTGGGGATTTTTTAAAATAATTTATTGTAATTGAATGAATGTGTACAATCCAATATAAATTTGCATGCCCCACTGCTCTCCCTGCCTGGTGACAGCACACTCCTCCTATCAATTCTTTACATGTCATATCCTCCTAGCAATCTCCTGTGACCTCCTCTTCACCCTCTCCCCTGCTTCTGGTAAGAGGCCAGCAGGATGACATCCTATAGACACATAGACCCATAAAGTGAACACATGATATGGTCACTCTGTGTCATCGAGTCTGATCCATTCCTATCTGAAGAGCTGACCTCAGTAATGATTTATGGACATGGGCAGCATTAGGACCAGGGGCCATACTCCCAGGGGAACCCTAAGGCCCCTAGACCATCAACTGAGGTCTTTTAGCGTAGTTTTCAGGGTGCACCCCTTTTTATTCTCATGTTGCCAGTGAGACTCAACTTTGTAAGCCCCATCATGGCTATCACTGGTGATGGCTGGGCACCATCTGGTTCCTCTGGTCACATGTCAACGTGGTCAACCACTCATGTGGGTCTCTCTGTCTTCGGGGTTCTCTTTCCTTCGTGTTGTTTTGGTCCTTGGTGATTGTCAGCTACTGCTGAGTTGGGGCGATTTGTTGTACCAAAGATGGCAGCTTGCTAGATTTTAAGACCCCAGACACCACTCACCAATATGGGGTGCAGAAGACTCTCCTAGCAATACACTAGTTATGACAACTGGGCCTCGATGTCCCCTGAGACCATGGTCCCCAGACCCCCTCTCCTGCTACTCTGTCCTAGCAATATTGGGTTAAGATTGGAGGAATAATCATGTTATGTTAAATTCCAGTTAAGTTGATCTTTCTAATGTGTGCTGATTTCACTCAACCAAATTCCTATCAACTGTCTAATCTATAACCAACCCTCTCCCTCCTTCCCTCCCGACCCTTGCAGCCATCAAAGAGTCCTTTCTTCTGTGCATGAGTCTGTTTTTAAGACCTTATAGTAGGGGTCTCGTACAATATTTGTCCATTTGCAGCTGACAACTTTCACTCAACATAATGCCTTCAAATTGAAACCAAGTTATGAGATGCTTCCTAAAATCGTCATTGTTCTTTATCATTGCACAGCATTCCATTGAGTATACATACCATAGTTTGTTTATCTATTCATTTGTTGTTGGCATCTGGGTTGATTTTGATTGTATCTTTCTGCCATTGTGGACTGTGCTGCAGTAAACATTCGTGTGCATGTATCTGTTGGTGTGAATGCCCTTGATTCTGTAGGATATATTCCAAGCAGGAGAAACACTGGGTCAAATGATATATCTATTTCCATCTTTTTAAGGAAGTACCAGATTGCATTTCAAAGAGGTTGTACCATTTTACAATCCTATTAACATTGTAGGACAGTTTCAGTTTCTCCACACCCTCTCCAGCATTTATTGTTTTGCGTTTTTTTGGATCATGGACAACTTCGTTGGGGTGAGATATCTCATCGTAGTTTTGATTTGAATTTATTTAGTAGCTAATGATGGTGAGTATTTCTGCATGTGTCTTTTGGCTGCCTGGATATCCTCTTTAGAGAAGTGTCTGTCTATCTCCTTCACACATTGCTTAAGTTGATTGTTAAATGATTATGTCAATGTAATTTTTGATAGGCATATGTTTAGTGCTGCCATTATGGTGTGTTTATTTTTGTGTTGATGTTTTGTCTTTTGCTCTTACTATTCTGTTCTAGGACATTCTTCATTATGGGTTGATTTTTCACCCTTTTCAGTGTTGGTTTTGTGTTTGTTGAGACTCCTGTATTACATTTCTTGATTTGATAAATTGCATTTATATCAAACTTTGTGGCTACCCCTGTGATCCCCCATAATAATCTATGTTTAAGCCCAATTTTAACTTCTACATATCTTATTAACTTCCTCTCTGTTGAAAGGACTGTAACTATTGTGGTACATCCCTCTTTTTAATATGATGATATCACAGTTTTCATGATATGATCACTAGTTCCCTTCTTCTAATATTATAACTTTGATGAGCTTTGTGCCTTCCCTAACTGAGTAGGTTTCTGGATGATGTGTCCTGTATTGCCTCCTAAAATATAGAGTTAATGGTTTTGTTCTTCTAAGCCAAGAGCTTCTTTCAGTATTTCTTGTAGTTTGGGTTTGGTTTTTACAAAGTCTCTCAGTTCCATGGGTTGCCATGAGTCGGATCTGACTTGATGGCACTTGGTTTGGCTGGCTGACTTCCTATTTATCTGCAAATGTCTTAGTTTCATTTTCATATTTGAAAGATAATTTTGAGGATATATAATCCTTGGTTGGAAGTTCTTCTCCTTCAAGGCTTTGAATGTGTCATCCCACTGTCTCTGTGCCAGCATTGTTTCTGCTGAGAAATTCGATGAAAGCTTACAGGGGTCCCCTCTGAATGTTAGCTTTGTTTTGAGTCTTGTTGCCTTTAAGCATTTCTGCTTATGTTTCATTTTGTTAAGCTTGATTATAATATGTTGTAGAGTCTTTCTTTTGGGATCTATATTAAATGGTGTTTGGTATACATCTTGGATATCTACATTCTCTTCTTTCATAATTTCTGGGACATTTTCTGTCAGCACCTAAACAACAATACTCGCTGTGTTTTCAGGTGTCCCTCCCTATTCAAGAACTTCAATTAATCATAGACTTGTCCTCCTGATAGAATACCAGCCAAGTCCGGCCCACATGCTTCTTAATGCTTCTCCATTTTTTTTTAACTTTCTTTTCTCTGGTTTCTCCTCATTGATGCTGGAGTCAATAGTTCTGTCTTCCAAGTCAGAAAGCCTATTTCCCATTTGTTCAATTCTGTTTTCTTGGATTTGAATTAAATTTTCTATTTCTTTGATTTTATTGATCTGTTGGATTTCAGAATATTGGTGTTCCATCAGTTCAAACAACTTGATTAATTTTTCATTTTGCTCTGCTGTGTTTTGTATAATGTCTATGAGGGCTCTCTATATAATCCTTTGTACTCAACCTCTGATACTTTCAGAAAGGCTTCTTTGTCTGAGAAGTTCTTTAGTTCTTTTGAGGTCTTTCTGGAGCCATAGGTGAATTTTTCTTTAAATTTATGTCCCAAGTGTTGCATTCTGGGCATCTGGAGGTTGTTTAATTTCTCTGGTGTTACCTCAACAGGATGTGAAGCACAGTCTGATAAGGAAGGTGATGACCAGTCACCTCCATGTACTCCAGTAACTGGATCCAGTAGACTCTCTGGGGTAGCAGCTCCACCTCCTGACTGACAAAGACACAGCCCTACTTATGTAGTCACTGGGAAGCCATTAGCTGACCCTATGATGGGGGTCAGTAAAGGCTGGAGGAGATACCATCAGGATGGTCTGCAGTTATTTCTCCAGGTAGTCTTATATTGGAAGGTAAAAGCTATTTACAGCTTCTAAAATCAGTCATTCTGTCAAGTATTCAAGCCCTTCTTCCCACCTTGTGAAGTAAGCACCTATACATTCAACCCCAAATGCTGTAAATCAGTTCAAAGTATGAAAAGGCTACCACCCTGCTATTATCTGCTGCTGGGCCCCACCTGTAAGGTCAGTCTGTGCTAAACAGAGCTTTCCTGTTCAAAAAGTGTTTCCTGGGCTGGCACTGCCTTCCAGCCTGGAAATTAGTCCCTGTTGAGGCCTCCATTTGGGTAACTCCACCTTCCAGTTGATCAAGATGGTGTCCTGCAGAAGGTCTCCTGCTCGCTGTGGAATAGCTGATTCAGTGACGGAGGTTCAGAAAGAGAGGGTGGAAGAGCTGAGGTGCAGAGAATCCAGAGGTGGGCTTTCAAAATGTGGCTATACTGCCTGCTGGTCCTGTCAGCAGTGCAGCTGTGCTGTGCTGCAGTTAAGCCCAGGCCCTGCTTACCGACTAAGACAGAGAAAAAAAAATGTCTGGCATTGTCTCCCTGTCTGGGAATTAGCCCCCGCTGAGGCCTCATTTTGAGTAACTCCACCTACCAATTGAACAAGATGGCATCCCACATAAGCTGTCCCACTAACAGTGGAATCGCCAGCTGTTTATATGCCGGAGGTGCAGAAAGGGAGGGCGGAGAAGCTGAGATACATGAAGTCCAGAGCCTAGCTCTCAAAATGTGGCCTCCTGGTTCTGTCAGCAGTGCAGCTGAGTTTTGCTGCCAGTCAAGCCCAAGCTCTGCCTGTTGGCTAAGACAGAGAAAAAAAATGTTAAAAAGTTACCTTCCCTCTGGAAGAGTCAGCATTCAACAAGGGTGTGGGTCAGTGAAAGAGACCAAGTTTCCAATTCAGTGGCATGTAATACAAATTGACAGCCCTATGCTGGGTTCTAGGGCTCACTAGGTGTCCAGAAGGCTCCATTTAATTATCAATTCAGGACTTAGTTTTCAGAGGGATCTCTGATTCTAGTCTGTGTGTCTAGTATGCCATCTTGACTCCACCCTCCACTAGGGATTCTGATGTACAAATCCCACATTACCACTCTGCATATCTACAAATCAACTAATTTCCTTGTCTTATGAACAAATAAATAGAATTCCTTCTGTGTGATAAAAGATTTACCCAGTAAACCCATGCTTCTCACAACTTACACATTGTAAGAGGCCCTCCACTAGCTCCTGGGGCATAATCTCTAAGCCCTTGTCTTGCCTGATACCTATACCAAATAGGATTTAGGGTGACAGCTCATTTTTGTTCTACTGGAATTCAAGACATACCATCAGTTTGACCTCTGTGGAGGCTGCAGAATGAATAGCTAAGGTCAACTGCACTAGTATATGCCTACCTATGTGACTGACCCCTGATAAAAAACCCTTGACACCAAGGCTCAGGTAAGCATTCCTGGCTGGCAATATTTCACACATGTTGTCAAACATTGCTTCTGTGAGAATTAAGCTTTGTTCATGCAGCTCCACTGAGAGAGGACAACTGGAAACTCTAGTTTCTCCTACATTCTGCTCTTTACCTTTGTTGATTTTAATTTGTATCCTTTCACTATAACAATATAATCATGAATATAGCAGCTTTTCTGATTAGATCTGTGAGTCCATCTAGCAATGGCTGAACCAGCCCTACCCATCACCCCAAATGCCCATAATATAATCTTCATGAGGTCTTGGATTATACTGATCTTTTTTACTTATTTTTGGTTTAGGTCTAGAATGGGGAGCCCTGGTGGTGCAGTGGTTAAGAGTTGCCTGGTAACCAGGCCAATTGGCACAACTAGCGTTTTGCTAAGAGAGCTCTCTGCACCCCACATTGGTGAGTGGCGTCTGAGGTCTTAAAAGCTGCGAAGCTACCATCCGAGGACACAGCAAATTGTCCCAACTCAGCAGGAACGGATGCTCACCGAGGACCAAAATGACATGCAGTAAAGACAACTGAGAAGACAGAGAGACCCACAAGAGTGGGTGCCTACATCGACTTGGGACCAGAAGAACCGGATGGTGCCCGGCCACCACCAGTGATAGCCACGACGGAGCTCACAGACAGGAGCCTCACTGGCAACACAAGAATAAAAAGAGGTGCATCATGAGATCTCCACTAAAAGTCCTCAATTGATGGTCCAGCGGTTTTGAGGTTCCTCTGAGAGCATGGCCCCCTTCCCTGATGCTGCCCTTTCCCATAATTTATAACAAAGGTCCACTCTTTGGACAGGAATGGATTGGACTTGGCAAAGCAGAGTAACCATATATCGGAAGCACTTTATGGTTCTATACATCTATAGGATATCATCTTGCTGACCTCTGGCTGGAGGAAGGGGAGTGGACGGAGAGGAGGGGAAAGGAGACTGTTGGGAGGATGAGACATGTATGGAGCAGAGAGGAATGGTGTGCAGTCACTGGACAGGGGGAGCAGTGGAAGCTGCATATAGGGGGGCATGTAAATTTGTACGTGAATGTACATTTTCACTCAGTTATGTTAAATAAAAATAAAAATTAAAAAAAAAAAAGAGTTGCCTGGTAACCAAAAGGTTAGCAGTTGGAATTAACCAACCACTTCTTGGAAACCCCATGGGGAAGTTCTACTCTGTCTCTTAGGCTGCTATGAGTCAATCGACTCAACAGCATTGGGTTTATAAATCTAGACTGAGGTGCATATTTCATGACTAAACAAATTGTGTTCAGTATTAGGAAAGATGATCTTTACCTGGTGAACCATCAAACTGTTTATCATCATCATGGGCCTATCTTAGTCCCGCTCCTTCCTTTTCATGCCTTATACTTTTCCCCTCCCTCAGTAATGGACTTTAGACCTTTGTCAAAACCAGTTCACCTCTCCTCCCTCTCTCCCAGGTTGGGATTAATGTAGAGTTTCTGGGACCTCTAAATAATAGAATTTTCCCCAAAATGGTATGTCATAAAATAAGTGTGGAATACTTATCAGGGAAAATCTGAGGAGAGAGCGATCACTGAGAGCACCCTAAAGACATGGAAAAGAGACAGAACTTTCACTGGACCCTAAAAGATAAATTAGAATTAGGAGGTATTTGAAGAGACAAGGACCTTCCTGGAATACGTAAGAAAATATGAATATCTATCAGATTAGGATAATGTTGATGGTAAATTGAGAATGTCAAGTAGTTTAGTTGAAGTCTAGATAGTGTTAAGTGAAAAACCCAACCAAATCCAAACCACTGCTGTTGAGTTGATTCTGACCTATAGTGACCCTGTAGAACAGAGTAGAGCTGCCCCATAGAGTTTCCAAGGAGCGCCTGGCAGATCTGAACTGCTAACCTTTTGGTTAACACATGTACCATTTAGGCACTACACCACCAGGGTTTCCAGCGTTAAGTGAGTAGTAGTTAAAAAGGGGGAAAGGGAAGATGTTATGGTTAGGTCATAAATGACCTTATACGAGGTCTGCCAATTAAGTTTGTGAACTCATCCTAGAAAAAGTGCTGATATCACTACAGTCACCTTCCAAGTACTCCCCTTGGGAAGCTATGCACTGACACTAGCACCTAGTCTACCCTTCAAAGAAATTTTGAAATTCTTTTTTCTGGAATGACCGTCAGAGCTGTCATCATATTACCCAATGTGTCCTGAATGGCATCAAAATGTCTCCCTTTCAATATTTTCTTTATCTTTAGGTAAAGAAAAAAAGTCCTTGAGGGCCAGATCAGGTTAGCAGGGAAGGTGTTCCAATACAATTACTTGCTTATTGGCTAAAAACTCCCTCATAGGCAATGATACAATTAATTTTGTGAACTTGGCACCATGCACAATGGCCATTCCAGAAAAAGTTCCAAAATTGCTTTTAAGGATGGACCAGGAGCTTAATTGTTGGACCTTACATGACAAAGGAAACATTAGAATTTTATGTTTTAATCCCTGGAAGCCACTGAAAGTTTCAGAAGAAGCAAATCAGGAGGTAAAATTATACCTTAAGAAGTCTGAGGTGGATGAGCTGCAGTGAGAAAGACTTTACAGAAGGAGATACCAGTTAGGAAGCTGTTGAAATAAAAGCTGGGGAGGGGGATAAGGCAGAAAAATCTGCTTTTCAGTCTTTAGCACCAGTTTGCAACAGAACTGTGAGTTCCTGAATTAGCAAAAGCAGCAGCATGTTCATACTCTGTGGAGCCTTGAAACTGGCTTCCTCTTCAAAGGCAACATTTTGAACCCCTTGTAAAATCAGACTTCAGCTGGGAACCACAGAATTCCCCTGGCAATTGTGCAAGGTCACTAGAGGCAAGAAGAGGTACTTAGGTAGAAATCAGCATGCAATCCCCTTAGCCTTGATCCTTGACGGAAACAAATGTGATTCCCTCCCGTGTCTTCCAATGTAGTACTATTTCAAGTAGATGTGTTGGTTGCTTTGCAGATTTATGTTGAGTCAGTATGTGCGGAAGAGACATAAGATGCAACTGAGGCAGTCATTGGGATAAAACAAAGTCACAGAAATATTAAAAACACAATGAGTTGATTTTTCTGAAGTTGGATCTCCTAAGTTTAATTTATGATCAATGATTACAAATTCTCAATTATTTTTATTTCAAGCATCTCTGTTCCTGGCCAAGCTCTCCTCTCTAACTCATCGTCTTGGGTACAGTCAGCCTTTGATCCTAATAGGTCCAGTCATCCTTTGATCCTAACAGGCCCACCAATCCATGAATCTTACCAAATTTTCCATATACTTCATCCATTCACTGTATTCCTTAACTGATATCAATTTTTACAGTTAATTCCTTGACTTGTTTGTCACTTTTTATGACTTTGTCAACACCAAAAAAAAAAAAAAAATTCCCAACGCAGTTGCTGTTAGGTCAACTGTAACTCCTGAAGCCTCCACGTGTGTGGAGTAGACTTGTACTCCACAGTTTTCAACAACTAACTTTTCAGAAGCAGTGAAGAATATTAACCATTTGTACCACCCAGGAGTTTCCTGGTAAACGTAACTTGGTTAAATCAACTTTCCATCCACTCCAGGACGCAAAACTCCTGTGGTTTTTCTTCCCCTTCACTGAGTATTCCTTAATATCCTTTGCTGTTTCCTTGTCTTCTTCGTGTCCTCTTAGTTACGTGGTTCTCATTCTTCATACATTCTGCTCTATCTTCCCTCTTGGCTTTACATACCACCTACATTCTTATAATTCCAAATACATACTTTCATCCAAGTCCTCTCTCCTCATTTGCATATCCACTGTCCTTTTCAGTACCTCCATTTGGATGTCATTGTTCTAGTTATTTATCCAACAACTTTCAGCTACAAATACACTCTTGGAAACTCCACTCTGTGACGCCAGTCCTGGGACTCTGAAATTGTATTTCCCAGATTCCCTTACCGCTGACTTTCAGTTAGATTTTGCCAAATGGAGTTGTGAGAAGGAACGGAAGGTGGGGATAGCAGATTTTTTGGGTATTTTTCCTCACATATCCTTGGCCTAGTTCTGATTTCAGAGGCAGGGTGCCTTGCGTGCTAACTGTATCCCAGCTCAAGTGCTAACCATTGTATTTCAGCTACCTACTTACCCGATACTTAAGCACAGAGAAGAAATGCAGTGAGTGTGTACCCCTACAGAAAACACCTTGATGGTGCAGGGGTTTACTGTTCTCCTGATAACTGAAATACTAGTGATTCAAACCCACAAATTGCTTCTTAGAAGAAAGAAGTGTCAGTTTGCTTCCATAAAGTTTTACAGCCTTGGTAACTCAGTGGGGCAGTTTTACTCTGTCCTACAGGCCACTTGAGTCAGAATCTACTTGACAGCATAGTTTTATTTTTTGAGGGGGGGTGAGGTGGTGTTTAATGGAGAGGCTAAACATCCTAGCCTCATAGCCTTCAGGAGAATACTTCTGGGAGAAATTCTGGATACATTTCTTAGGAAGAATCAAGCCCCTGTTGCCTGAGATCAACAACCTCTATAATACAGCCAGTTTTGACTTTTTTTCCTTTCCCATTTCATATTTTCCAGTTCTTCACTTCTGCTTACTAGTGCTGTCTTTCATATGACTGGCACCTTGTCTCATACTTACTTTTAGGGGACTCCAGATAAAGACAACAGCCGGAAGAGAAAGAACTTCTTTTCCTGTTTATTAGTTGTTTTTGTTTGTTTGTTTTCTTTTTCTTTTCTTTTAATTTTATTGTGGTACTTTAGAAGAAGGTTTGCAGGACACACTGGCTTTTCATTCAGTATTCGGTACGCTGTTGTCTGGTGACATTGGTTGCCAACATGTAACATGTCAATACTCTCCCCTTTTCGACCTTGGGTTCCCCATTACCAGCTTTCCTGTCTCCTCTTGCCTTCTGGTTCTTGCCCCTGGACAGGCATGTCCTTTTAGTCCCCTCTTGTTTTATGGATATATCTAACCTTTGACTAAACAGTGAACCTCTTAAAGGAGTGTCCATGGGTTATACTCTTGGGGTTTCTCCAGTCTCTGTCCAGACAGTAAGTCTGGTCTTTTCTTGTGAGCTAAAATTTTGGTCTACATTTTTTTGCAACTCTGTCTGAGACTCTGTATTGTGATTCTTCTCAGAACTATCAGTGATGGTAGCTGGTGGAGGCTGTGGTAGTTGTGGCCCATTATTCCTTTGTACTAATCTTTTCTTTGTGTCTTTTATTTTCTTCATTCTCAGGAAGAGATTTCCTTCCCATTTTTCCCCCTCCCCTATTTTCATCATGCTATGAATTAGAAACCACTCAATAGCAATGGAGTTTAGTGGGGAGGTTAATTTCCTTAAGGGCCAATCACAGCTATAGCAATAGACCTAAGCTGCTTCTAGCACCCTAGAATCCTTTTAACCTGCTCTTTCTTCTTCTTCTTCTTGTTTTTGATAGAATTTACCATAATGAAGGTCCAGTCTTTGGACAGGAATGGCTTGGACTTGGTGATGCAGAGTAACCATATATTGGATGCACTTTATGGTTGTATGCATCTATAGGATATCATCCTTCTGACCTCTGGCTGGAGGAAGGAGAGTGGGTGGAGAGGAGGGGAAAGAAGACTGTTGGGCGTATGAAACATATATGGAGCAGAGAGGAACAGTTTGCTGTCACTGGACAGGGAGAGCAGTGGAAGCTGCATATAGCTGGGCATGTAAATTTATGTGGGAATGTACATTTTCACTCAATCATAATTAAAAAGAAAAAGAAACAAAGGACAATAAAAAAAAAAAAGAATTTGGTGACAGTGGTTAAGAGTTCAACTGTTAACCAAAAGGTCAGCAGTTTGAATCCTGCAGTCGTAACTTGAAAACTTTATGGGACAGCTAACTTTGTCCTATAGGATCACTATGAGTCAGAATCAACTTGGCAACAATAGGGTCATCATCTTCCAATTTATCATTAATTTTGCATGTTGTTTGATTTAGTTATTCACATTTATTTTGTATGGTTTGTTTAAACTCATACTAATGTAAACTCTGATAATTGGGAATCTTGTTCACTACAATTTCAGAGTGCCAGGAATGGTGCCTGAGCATATAGGAGGTACTTAATAAATACCTGTCAAATGAAAGAATGAGTGAAAAAGAGAAAAATGGAAGAATTGACCACTTAATTATTTAAACAGAAAAACTGAGTGAACCTCTCAAAGCTTTAGTTTCCTTTTCTCTAAAGTATGAAAAATAATAATTTCTTCTTCATAGGACACATAGTGAGCCCTTACCAAACCTTAGCTATTATTAGTATGCTTGAGTGTGTAGACATTGCCTCCATGACACTGCTGACACCAAGTAATGAGACACTCTATTTATATCTTATCAGGCAAAATGTAGAATCGAGGAAGGTAAGTTGCTTAGTCATAGACAATAGCATGGTTTTTGGAGTCCCTGCTCTGTAACCTCTTGTTTCTTCAACTTGGCTGCCTATTAGTTAGGGATATATACTGCCTTCACTGGAGTTCACCCCAAAACTTAAAAGTAGGAATACTCAGATTTTTCATGATTAAAATTGAACCTTCGATTCACTATAACTTCAGGAGGAAATGATTTATAAATAAAGGCTCCATGCCAAGCAGTCAGATAAGAAGTTGATTAATTGAATGTTCAGTGTATACTGTGCACAACAATTCAATGGGTTACAGAAATTTTTTTTCCCCTTTTGATCCTGAGTTCCCCCTGTCTTTCCTCTAGAGGGCTGTAGACTGTTCCTTTTCTATGCTGGAGTCATGAAGCCACGGAATGCTTCAGATTGACCTTAGAGATATTTCCTCAGGTTCTGTAATGTTACGTATTCACAACAATGATGAATCAGATACAAATCCAGCTTCCCCAACAGGCACAGACAAATAGGATGCAAAATAAGAAAACAGAGCTTATAAGAGAAGTGACTCTCTAAACATTACTGAGCCAGGTTATCCCTGGTTGATGACAACTCTCTCGTTCCTCATCTTGATAGAAATGCCTTTACTCCCTGAAAATCAAAACCAGACATAGAAAAATCTGCCTTATCCTTTTTCAACAGGTCATCTCCAGTCTCGCCTTTATTATATGAGGAATAGACCCTTTCCCCCTCTTTTGGGCTGGGTCTCTCTTTTATTTCTTATATAAAGAAATGAAAAGAAAAAAGCAAATTCCCAAATGGATCATGTATTGACAAACTCATAGTGTTTTTAGTTGGAGCTGAGGCATTATGTTTCAACATTTCCTAGATGAAAAACTAGCCTTCCACAAAGATGCTTTCAATATGGGACTATGTGTCTTCTTAGGAAGCAGGTAATGTGATAGGGCCACATCTCTGGCCAACTAAGAAGTAGCTAAAACTCAACAGCCTCGTTGTTAGGAAATGATGCCTTTCCCATCCTGGACTCTCAGAAACCAGACTTCAGCTGAAAGGAATTAGAGCCCCACACCTCCATCCTTTGGGGAACAGAAAGATAGTTTTCCTAGAGACATCAGCAGATGGAATTAAGCTGGAACTGGTGTCCTATCAGCTATTCCCATTTGACTGTAAAACTCTCCAAGTACTCACTACAAAAAGCATACACATTAAGCCCTACAAGCTCTCCATTTTGTACCCAAATTGAATATCAAACTATGTTTCATAGCTGTCTCCTGTTAGACCTTGCCATGGCGGTTATTTGTTCAGGTCCTCCTGTAAGCCATGCTCTCTCCCTTCCATGACTATATAAATATCATTCCTTCTGCCTGGAACATGCACCACCTTGCCTGCACACTGTTTCCTCCCAGACACATTAAGTGCCCAGATTTTTAAATCCACCTCATTTAGCTGAAACCCCAGACCTAACACTTTTTAGTTGTGTAACATAACGGGAAAATTCCTGAAATTGCCTATTCTGACTACCTCCTATTCACCTCATTGGTGCAGGAGGAACTTCCTTGCCTTATACAGTATGAGGTGACCAAATCCATGACATTCAACAAGACAGATGAGATAGACAGCACTTTATTAGTCACATTTATTCACACCAAGGAAAAGATGGCTCTGCATGCCTCCCAGAGCTTCACAGGGGTTGCCCCTAAGAGCAGAGTCAAACAGTAGAGGCTCTGAGAAGCAGGCTTTCTAGGTCCTGGTTTCTGCAGAAGGATGTAACTAGTTTCTTTGAATAGTTTCACAGACTGGCAGGGAGGTAAAACTCTTGTTGAGGGTGAGGTCTGGTATAGCTGGGGCAACTGATTGAGTGTGGGAGTCTTTCTTTGCAGGGGGCATGTCTCACAAATAAGCAGGGGAACTCACAGTTAGACAATTTTTGTGGGTCTTGTGAGGCTCAAAGGTGTTAAGGGGTGACTTCAAGTTTAAGGTTTTACAATACATCCTTTGATTATCAGTTCTCTCATACAGATAATAAGAATAATAACAGCACAGGAATTACCAAGGTTAAGAATATCTGAAACATGTACAACCTGTATTTATAAACCAACCCCTGTAAGGGCTATCATGTTAAAAATTTGAGGTATATGTACTATAATTCATAACAACAGACAGGTACTATGTTATGACATACATCAAAAATTAGTATTATTACTATATATGTTAAAGATGGAAGCTTTTTATGCATAGAAAGGTACACTGTATATCTCATAGTAAGACAGACATTTGACTAACTGATGTTAAATATGAACTGCCTAGATGTTCCAACTTAATTACAGATTTGACTTAAGAACAGATTTAGAAACAGAACTCATTAGTAATCTAGGGACTGCCTGTATCTGATAAGACTGTAGCAAGGAATAAATGATGAACTAACTCCTATAGAGCACACAGAACAATGGCACAGAGTGTTCAATAAATATTAATCTTTTGGTTATCATTATTGTACAAGTGCTTTTTCTTTGGAATTGGGCAAATTTGAATTGAATGAAATTTGATTCCTGGCTTTGTTACTTACTAACTCTACAGTCTAGAGCAAGTTACTTAAAATTCCTCATCTGTGAAGGGTGCGTAATAATAATGCCTCTCCATAGAATATTATGAAAATTGAACATGTTATTGTATGTAAAGAGATTAGCAGCATGCCTGGAACATAACACATACTTGTTATACTCCATACTTATTAATAATTATTCTTATTCTTTTAAGTTACTTGTAAAGATACAGTGAAACTATAAATAGGGGAGGGCAGTGTGGGTAGCATATAGAAATAGGCTGGCTGATTGCCTTGTAGTTACTAATTGTAAGTAAAAGAATATTACCTCATATTAGATGCCAGCACAGAGTGAGGAGAAGGGGAAGAAAACATCTTTAGCTAATTCAACATTACTCATTGTTGAGAACCAATAATACAATCAAAAAAAAAAAAAAAAAAGAAGAAGAAGAAGAAGAAGAAGAAAAGAAAGTCTAAGGATATTATATAATGGTATAACTATTGTTGGTGTTAGGTACCACAGAATGAAACACTGCCTGGTCATGCACCCTTCTCACAAATGCTATTCTTGAGCCCCTGTGTCAGTCCATCTAGTTGAAGATCTTCCTTCTTTTTGGTGATGCTCTACTTTACCAAGCATGATGTCGTTCTTCAGGGGCTGATCCTCCTGATAGCATGTACAAAGTATGTGAGACATAGTCTAGGCATCTTTGTTTCCAAGGAGGGTTCTGGTTGTACTTCACCCCAAATAGATTTTCTTATTCTTCTGGCAGTACATATTATATTCACTATTTCTATTCTAAGGCAACCTGTAGCTCAAAGCCATCAATGCTTCTTTGGTCTCTCTTATTCACTGTCCAACTTTCCCATGCATATGAGATGAATGAAAATACCATGGCTTGGATCAGGTGAATTTTAGTCTTTAAGATGACATCTTTGCTTTTAAAACTTTTAAGAAGACTGTGGCAGCAGATTTGCCCAATGCAATGCATTGTTTGATTTCTTGATTACTGCTGCCATGGGCATTAATTGTGAATCCAACTAAAATGAAATCCTTGACAACTTCAATCTTTTCTCCATTCATCATGAGGTTGCTTATTGGTCCACTGGCAAGGAGTTTTGTTTCTTGATGCTGAGGTGTAATCCATATTGAAATTGCGGCCTTTGATCTTCATCAGTAAGTGCTGCAAGTCCTCTTCACTTTCAGCAAGGAAAGTTGTGCCACATGCATATCACAGGTTGTTAATGACTCTTCCTCCAGTCCTGATGCCCTGTTCTTCATGTAGTCCAGTGTCTCAGACTATTTGCTCAGCATACACATGAAATAACTACAGTGAAAGGATACAACCCTGACACACACCTTTCCTGACTTTAAACCATACACTATCCCCTTGTTCTCTTCCAGTGACTGCCTCTTGATCTGTGCACAGATTCCCCATGAATATGATTAAGTGTCTTGGAATTTCCATTCTTTGCAATGTTATCCATAATTTGTTATAATATACACAGTTAAATGCCTGTTATTCTCTGCTTTCAGTCAGGATCTATCTGGCATCAGCAATGATTATCTCTTGTTCTACCTTCTCTTCTGAACTCAGCTTGGTATACTGCCTGCAACCACTTTTAAATGATCTTCACCAAATTTCATTTGCATATGATATTAATGTTATTGTTTGATAATTTTCACATTCTGTTGGATCACATTTCATTGACATAGCACGATATAGATCTCTTCCAGGTGGTTGGCCAGGTAACTATCTTCCAAATGTGTTAGCGTGGACAAGTGATCACTTCTAGCACTGTATCAGATTATTGAAATACCTCATTTGGTATTCTACCAATTACTGGAACATTGTTTGTCACCGGTTTGGTTGGCTGAACGTGAAACAGTTGTTTTTGTGCCGTTACTCTATGTTCCTTTCATCTTCTTTTGATGTTTCCTGCATTGTTTAATATTTTCCCCCACAGAATTTTTCAGTATTTCAACTCAAGGCTTGGATTTGTTCTTCAGTTCTTTCAGTTTTAGAAAGAAAAAGTGCAAGTGCTTTCTTCTGTTTTGGTTTTCTAACTTCTAGTCTTTCCACACGTCATCATACTACTTTTCTTTGTCTTCTGGAGCTGCCTTTTGAAATTCTCTGTTGAGCTCTTTCATGTCATCATTTCTTCCTTTTGCAGTGGCTATTTCCTGTTTAAGAGCAAGTATCAGAGTCTCTTGACATTCACTTTGAACTTTTCTTTCCTTATTGTCTTTGAAACAGCCTTTTGCTTTCTTCCTGTGTGATACCCTAATGTGATTCCACAACATGTGAGGTGTTCTTCATTAGTGTTAACACATCAGTTTGTTCTTGGGGCAGTCTGCAAAGTCAGATGGAATCTACTCACGGTCAGACTTTGGCTCCCATAGACTTGTTCTAATTTTCTTCAGTTTCAATTTGAACTTCCATAGGAATAATTGATGGTCTGCTCCACTGTTAGCCCTTGGCCTAGTTTTGAATGATGATGCTGAGCTTTTCCATTATCTCTTCTCATGGATGCAGTCAATTTTATTCCTGTGTATTTTGTCTGGTGAGATTGAAGTGTATAGTTTCTGGTCCTGTTTTTGAGGTCTAGCAGTAAAGGCATAAAGGAGAAAAATCAGGCAAGAATGCATATTTTCGTAAATGCCCCCCAGTAAATACTAAGGAAGGTAAATAGAGTAAATTAAATAGGCGACAGTGGGAAAGTCTCCCTTTCTCTCTCTAAGCTACAAACTACAGCACAGAACAGAAGCAAAAAAACATTAATTATATATTAAAAAGGTAATTATACTTAACTTATTTTTTAAAAATCAACAAAAAATAATTTTCTGATTGGTTAACAAAGTAAAATGCAACATTATGCTTTGTACAGCAAACACACTGAAAGCAAAGAGACTCAGAAAATTAGAAAGAACTTTGAATCAGGCAAACACAAATGAAAACAATAGGTCATGATACAGTTATTTGGCAAGACAAAAATCTAAAAAAAAAGCATTAAAGAGACAAAGAGGAAACTTTATGATGCAAGAGGCTACATTTCACAAGGAAGATACATCAATCATTAGTATTTGTACACTTAGAAATGCAGCAATAATTTTGATAAAACAAACCACAAAAGATGCAAGGAGAAACTGGTAAACAGATACTAATAATGAGAGATTTCTATACACTTTTTCAATGTAAGACAAATCACCTGAACTAAAAGTGAGAAGGAACTGAGATTTAAGTGATCAATAAAATAGGTCTTACAGATATATCAAGCTGTGAACCTAGATAACAAAAAAGCCTTCTTTTCAAGTGCACATGTCATATTCACAAAAATTGATCGCATCATAGATCATAAAGAAAACTTTAAAGAATTTTAATATATATATATATATATATAATACAAGGAACGTACTTTGCCTATAATGCACTACAAGCAGCAAATAATACCAAAAGCAGGAAGGCCATTTATCTGGACCCTGGGGGTGAGGAACTACTACTAATCAACTCATGGGTCACAAAATTTCTTGAAAATGAACTGCAATGAAAGCAAAACAAATCTGAATCTATGGCATAGAGTTAAAGCAGTTACCAAACAAAATTTTAGAGCATTAAATCCTTAAGTTGTAGAAAACTAAACCTTGAAAATAAACACTGAATTCAAAAGCCAGAAAAGAAAAACAAGGTAAACCAAAGGAAATTAGAAGTAATTCATAAAAGACTTCAACTAGAAAATAGAGAAAGTGTGTTTAATATGTAAATTCAAAAGTTGATTAATAAATAACTAGAACAAAATCTAGTAGCTAAACTAAACAAGGAAATCCTGGTGGCATACTGATTAAAAAAATAGAGAACATACACATATACTAAATTGGAAATGACTAGGGGGAAATCATCTTTAAAACAAAGGGAATTTAAAGTTACCCAGGACTATTTTGTACAGATTTATAGATTTGAATATCTAGATGAAAGAAGTAATTTTTAAGAACATAGCTCATCACAATTGACATCGGTAAAGACAAAATCAAAAAGCCACACCCCTTGCCTTTTAGTCAATTCCAACTCATAGGGACCCTATGGGACAGAGCAGAACTGCCCTGTAGAGTTTCAAGGAGCACCTGGTGGATTCAGACTGTCAACCTCTTGGTTAGCAGCCATAGAACTTAACACTACACCACCCGGGTTTCCTCGGTAAAGATAAGGCGTCTAAAAATATTAGTACTGTAACAACTGCTAATATTAAAACAGTTTAATTAAGTTCAGTGATGTATGCCTCCTAAACACTATAAACTATCTTGTATCTCAGCCTTAAAACCAATATTTAGCAAATAGGGAAATCCAGAGATTTTCCAGTAAAGTCAGGTACAAGCTACAGATGCCCACTATTTTTACTATCATTTAACCTTATGTTTAAAATATTAGCTAGTGAACCAGGTAAGACGATGCCTTCCTATCTAGGGAGAGGAAGTTCTCAAGATACATATTCTGTTTTTAAACAAATAACGTGCACTTCTGTTTGTCCATCATCTAACCCTCTCCTTTCAAAGTTTCTCCTAAATGTAGTATGC
Organism: Heterohyrax brucei; assembly: GCA_028571685.1. NCBI lineage: Eukaryota > Metazoa > Chordata > Mammalia > Hyracoidea > Procaviidae > Heterohyrax > Heterohyrax brucei. The sequence continues at coordinate 170,085,882 of CM053141.1, read as the reverse complement.
TATTTTTTTTTTTAATAGCAACATGTGAAAAAAAAGTGGCATAATGAGTCATGAAAATACTTTTTGGGGAGACGGTGCAGTTGGCAAACAAATGTAGAAGACAAACATAATTTGTGTAAAAATACGGCAATGCAAGCAAAGGCCCCATTTGCAACAGTAAGAAAATAAACAAAACCAAACCCAAGTCATTGCCACTGAATTGATTCTGACTTAAAGTAGTGCTGTAGAACAGACTAGAACTGCTCCATATGGTTTTGAAGAAGTGCCTGGTGGCTTCAAACTGCCAACCTTTTGGTTACCAGCCAGTCTTAACCACTGCACCACCAGGGCTAAAAATCTATACAAAACATGCAAAAAAATATCGAGACTATGAGATAACTTTAAAACACTTCTGAAAGATAAATATATAAGTTTGATTAAATGAAAAACTTCATATTCTCAGATGGGAAGAGTCAACATTATCAAGATATAAACCCTTCCTGGGTGTTGGGAGGTACATACCACAGTTACATGTTTCACCCCTGAACTTTATTTGAACCACTTCTGTATATTCTGTCATCATAGCAGATACTGGTGAAACTGCCTTTAAAACAAGGATGTTAGTCTGTAGCACATTTGAGTGTTGGGAGCCAGTTACATGAGGAGATGCTTCCCAGAGAACTGATGGTGTAAAACTTTTGTGTCTTTTGGCTTATGTAGGGCAAAGTAAGGCTTGCAGGTATATTTACTATTTTCTTTATGTTGTTGGGAACATAGAGCTACCAGTATTTGAAAATATTCAAGTAAATGAGTTATTTTGGGTGTAAAAATTCTCTGTGATGCACTTCCTGGGCCATGCCACCCTTATATGCTACGTGTTTGACATACTTCATGGACTGTGGGGCCAATATAGTTGGCTTGCATTAATCATCTGCCTACTGAATTATTTTATAAAGTGCTCACTTTCTTGGTGATACCTTTTATAGAAATCCTGGGCCATGGTACCAACATGTACAGTGTGTGCAATATGCTTCATGGAACATGTGACAAATACGGCATGCTTGTATTAGTCACCTCCCTGATGACACCTTTTATGAAGTACTCATTGCAAAGTTGAGTAGGATATTCTATGGCTCAAGTATAACCACCTAGGTCATGATCATGACACGTGCCCTGTTTATGATGTTCTTCATGGAACATAGTACCAATATGGGCTGCTTGCAATTGGAACCCCTTGTTTTCAGATAATGAAAGCTACTGACGATGACTCAGCAGGAATTTCATTAGTGAATAAACATGGCATTACTAAATTTTTTTAAATCATCTTTAAAAAACACTTTAAAAATGTCAAGTTAATCTATGAATTTCATATAATCCCAATAAAAATACTATCACTTCCACCTCCCCAAGCTAGACAAGTTAATTATAAAGTTTATTTGTAATTGTTCACCAGTCCACTTAATTATGAAGTTTATTTGTAACTGACCAGCAAGAACAGCCAGGAAATCCCTGACAGATTACTAGGTTGTAAAATCTGCTATGTTATTGCTATTGTGGGGTGCTATAGAGTCAATTATGACTCATAGGGACCCTATAGGATGGAGTGAAACTGCTGCATATCATTTCATAGGCTGAAATCTTTTATGGGAACAGACTTTCAGGTCTTTTCTTCCACACAACTACTAGTGTCCCCTTGTTATGTTCACACGACTGATTCTTGATCCGTATACCGGAGTCCTTACGAGCACAATTAGTTGTTCTGGAATCCCCATTCTCCACAATGTTAGTCATAATTTATTGTGATCGACACAGTCAAATGCATTTGCATGGTCAATGAAACACAAATAAACACTTTTCTGGTATTCTCTGCTTTTAGCCAAGATCCATCTGACATCAGCAATGGTGTCATTGGTTCCACATCCGCTTCTGAATCCGGCTTGAATTTCTGGCAGTTCCTTTTTGATATACTATTGCAGTCACTTTGGAATGATCTTGAGCAAAATTATACTTGCATGAGATATTAACGGTAGTTTGGTAATTTCCACATTCATCTGGATCACCTTTCTTTGGAAAGAGCATAAATATGGATCTCTTCTAGTTAGTTGGAGGTAGGTAGCTGTCTTCCAAATTTCTCGGCATAGATAACTGAGCAATTCCAACGCTGCATCTGTTTGTTGAAATATCTCAAATAACATTCCATCTATTCTGGGAGCCTTGTTTTTTGCCAATTCCTTCAATGCAGTTTCAACTTCTTCCTTCAGTACCATCGGTTCCTGCTGATATGCTACCTCTTCAAATGGCTGAATATCGACCAGTTCTTTCTGGTATAATGACTGTGTATTCTTTGCATCTTGTTTTGATGTTCCCTAAGTCATTTAGTAATTTCCCTGTAGAATCCTTCAGTATTGCAACTGGAGGCTTGAATTTTTTCTTCAGTTCTTTCAGCTTAAGAAATGCAGAACATGTTCTTACCTTCCGGTTTTCCATTTCCAGCTCTATGTACATGTCATTATAACACTTTCTTTTGTCTTCTCGAGCTGCTTTTTGAAATCTTCTGTTTAGATCTTTTACATCTCCATTTCTTCCTTTTGCTTTAGATGCTCAACATTTGAGAGCAAGTTTCAGAATCTCTTCTGACATCCAATTTGGTCTTTTCTTTCTTTCCTGTTTTTAACGACCTCCTGCTTTCTTCATGGATGATGTCTCTGATGTTATTCCACAATTTGTCTGGCCTTTGCTCACGAGTAATCAACACATCAGATCTGTTCTTGAGATGGTCTTTAAACTCAGGACGGATATATATACTCAAAGTCATACTTAGGTTCTTGTGGACTTGTTCTAATTTTCTCCAGTTTCAACTTGAATTCACATATGAGTAATTGAAGATCTGTGCCACAGTCAGCACTTGGTCTTGTTCCGACTGCTGATATAGAGCTTTTCCATCATCTTTTTCCACAGATGTAGTTGATTTGGTTCCTGTGTATTCCATCTGGTGAGATCCATATGTACAGTCACTGTTTGTGTTGGTTAAGAAAAGTATTTGCAATGAAGAAGTTGTTAGTCTTGCAAAATTCTATCATGCAATCACCAGCACTATTTCCATCACCAAAGCGTATTTTCAAACTACAGATCCTTCTTCCTTGTTTCCAACTTTTATATCCCAGTCACCAGTAATTATGAATACATCCTGACTGCATGTTTGATGAATTTCAGACTGCATTTGGTATAAATTCATAATGAACATCCCCTCTGATGTCAAAAACGTTTAGCAACATCATTTTGATTCTTGATTTGTACTGGTAGAAACTTTTTGGTCATGGAGAAATGTCTGACTGCCATTGTACAATTGGATGCTTTGTTTCAGGGTTGTATTGGTGCATTCATATTTCATCACCAGTGATAATATGGTCCAAAACTTCATTTTACCTCTCCAAAAGACCTTGGAAAACTTTGACTCTCCTTTGCTTTTGTTCATTGATGAGCTCCTTAGGGACCATCTCTGCACACAGTTTTCTCATGCTAAGATTTTCCTGTTTCTCTATAAATGTTTGCTTGGTCTGCTATGCTTTTCACAGTCAGCTGATGATTTTCACACACAATCAGATGACGTTTTGCAATGTTTTTGTCTGTTCTGCTTCATTACTGGTCACTTAGACCTCTCTTCATCAGCGACACTTCTTCTTCCCTCAGAAAAACATATAATTCATTTGTACACTGCAGTTTTCTTCATGACATTATCCTCGTAAACTTGGAATAACACTTCCCTGATTTAACTTCCATTCTTGCCAAGATTAACAAGAAATTGAGTATTCGTTCATTGCTCTAACTGAAGCTCCAACGTCCTTGCAATGGCAAACAAAACCATGTAACAATAATGATCACCACTCAGCAAGACTCTGCCACATGTCAACATGAACACAGCTGTGAGACACTGATATACCAACATTATGAGAGCTTACTGAGTCACTTGTCCATTGCTGCCCATGTAAACACATGGTGCAAGTTTGCAAACTTAATTGTCAGACCTCTTAACTTCCCAAGGGGAGTACTTTGAAGGCAACACTAGTGATTTCAGCAATGAGATATGTAGCACTTTTTCTAGGATGAATTTGAAAACTTAGTTGGTAATCTTTGTACAGGTCACAAAAATATACTACTACTAATAATAATGCAGTGGATCTGAAGAACGTGGAAAAATAATCAAAATAGAAAAAAATGCATGTTAAAAATTAATTCAGGTGCTATTTTCACCCATCATCAAATATCTAAACTTTGATAAAACACACACATACATGTGCACAAATCCACTTCTGTTAGTGTGGCATTGGAGGACCAATCACTTTATGCATTGCTAAAGGAAACACAAAATGGAATGATGAATTTGTAAATATCAATATCTAGATAAATTGTGTATTTACTCTTTAACTTGGTAGTTACTTATCTTGGAATCTATTCCAAAAGCTATAAAATAGACATATTCACAGAGTTATTTATTGTAATTCTAATTACAACAGACCAAAGACTGGAAATAACCCAAATGTACTTCAGTAGAGACTAGTTGGTGTCTACACAATACAGTACCGTGCAGTTATGCAACAGAATAATGAATGTCTCTGTATACCATCATGGAGTGATAATCAGGATGATTAAGAGGAAAAAAAAATAAGGTGGCAAAAAATTATGTAGTATGTTAGCCTTTCCTAACTTAGTGTAATTAAATTGAAAACCTAAATTTAGTTTTCTAGGTTATGGTGGATTATGGACACCTATGTGTGTGTATTTACTGGTGATGCAGTGAACTGCTTTTGTATGGTCCTTCTAGCCATGTTCATATAACTCCCATAAGATGATTGGGTGGAGCTATGCAAATAAGATGTATAAAATCCCTGCCAGATTTGGCTGGAATATGCAAATGACTTGCTTGTGACCCACCCAGGTGATTGGTCAATTTTGTCATTTTGTTTGGTTTAAAAACAGCCAATCCCAGAGAGTAAATAGTGACCTCACTAACATAAAGGAGAAGAGCTGGAGTGGAGCATGTCCTCTGCACACACTTGCAACAAGAAATTCCCAGATCCAGGAGACAAAGCTGTAACACTGGGGAGTTGCAACACTAGGGATCTTATGAAACATCAAGAAGTGGTGGTATGTATGGCAAAGTCCCGTGGCAGGGAAAGAATGGCAGCAGATGCAGGAGACTGATGTGAGATGCATAGGGAGAGAGCTAAGTGTCTTCAGACAGGAAGCTTGCGGGAGGAGTGGGGTGCCTCCGGGTACTTATCAATGAGCTGTAAAATTTACCAAGCTGGGCAGATGCCAGGCAGAGCAGGGCTCTGTGGTAGAGGCTGGTTTGTGGACACAGCCAAGAAGAAGCTCTCCTGATTGAAAACCTGTATCCTGAGCTTTTCTTTTATTTCCAAGTTGATTCTGATCCTTAACTATAATATAAATCCAATAATGGTGAGTGTCATGGATTGATTTGTGTCCCCCAAAAATAGGCGTAGCCATGTCGCTTGGACTTGATTCCCAACCTTTTGCGATTGTCCTCCATTTTGTGATTTTTCTGTGCTGTATGTTAAAGGATTAGGGTGAGACTATAAATCCCTTCATAGAATCACCTCCCTGCTCTACTATAAAGGAAGTTTCCCTGGGGTATGCCTGGCTTGCCCCACCCTTATTCTTTTCATCTCCCAAGAGATAAAAGGAAAGGGAAGCAAGCAGAGAACTGAGAACCTCACACCATCAAGAAAGCAGCACTGGGAGAAGAGCATGTCCTTCAGACTTAAGTTTCCTGTGCCAAGATGCTCCCTGAACAAAGACTGATGCAGTACTGGACTTTCCTCCAGAGCTGACAAGTGGGAAAACCTTCTCCTGAAGCAGACATTCTGAATTTGGACTTGTAGCCTATCGGACTGTGTAAGAAGAAACTTTTCATCATTAAAGCCATCCGCTCTGTGGTATTTCTATTAGAGCAGCACTAGCTGACTAAACAGTGAGTATGGTTTGTGAGTTCTGTGTGGTCACTGTCACAAAGTATCAAACCCCGAACAGAAGTAAAGTGTGCTGTGGGGAGGAGACAGCTGGTGTCAGAGTTGGTAAAAACAGCTGGAGAGTGAAGGTGTGTCCGGCTGCCACCGTACAGGAATCAGCTTTGGGCTGAGGCTGATTTTCATCTCTCTTCCAAATTAAGAGAGCCCTAAGGCCACCGTGTTACACTGCTTATTGAAAAAAAAAAGAAAAAGAAAAAGAAAGGAAGGATAAACCATAAAACTTTTAAAAAGTGGTTACCCATAGATAAAGAAAGTTAATAAAATAGAGGGGATAGACTAGAAATCAGAGTTCTTTGAATATACCTCATTATGTAGATTTCTCTTTAGAATCAAACAGATATTGTTTTATACTTATATAATTATTATTTTAAAAATGATTCTATAAAATATAAAATAAAATGAACACATGGGCACGCATGTTTATGTATTCAGTAGCATAGCCATGGAGAGAATAAACATTCCAAGCTAACTTAAAATGCAGTATCTTGAATGTAAATCTTTACATCATATACACCGAGCACAAAAAGAGCTGCAAAAAGGCAAAATCAAAGAAAATAAAAAGCCAGTTTATGATGTTTTCAGTAATCATATTATCTGTGGTAGTATTGATATTATTCTTCTTCCACTGGAGTGTGTGCATATTGTAAACTAAAGCAAAAATGTCATTAGTTGATATTCTAATTTTTTTATGGTCATTATTGGGTGCAAACTGAAATGGTCAATGTGTGATAAAACCAGAGAGATATAAAACCAAAAAGTTAAGTGAGAATATCATAGTTCTGAACCTGAATTGGAGGAATTGGTATAAACCCATAATGTACTTGCACAAAGAAAAACAAACAAACAACAACAAACAAAACCCCAAATACTGCTAACTGAAAATGCCTAGAAATAGTTACTGACCCAGTGGCAATGAATATCCTTAACACTAAAATTTTGGTATCAAAATGTACTTTCCCACTGAGTGGAACAAAGTCTTCTGGGAGAAATGACTAATTCCAGGCTCAAACAAGAAATATACATGATAAATCTGTAACATTATCAAATGTGGGAAAGTTTGATTACCAACAGATATAATAATTGCAAAAGACTGAAAAAGATCAAAAAATAAAAACATATAATGATACCAAGACAAGTAAATTATAATTGCTCATTATTGGAGGATGAAAACTAGTAAATAACAGGAAGTTCTCCAGCTCTGCTCTTCTGTACATTGACCAAAAGACAGTCATTTGAACAGAAAAAGGCAATACTGCACGGTTTGAAAGCAGGAAAGGTGTGTTTCAGGGTTGTATCCTTTCACCATACTTAGTCTGTTTGCTGAGCAAATAATCCAAGAAGCTGTCCTATATGAGGAAAAATGAGGCTTCAGGATTAGAGGAGGTCTCATAAACAACCTGTAATATGAAGATGACACACAGCCTTGTTTGCTGAAAGCAAAGAGAACTTGAAGTATTTACAGATGAAGATCGAAGACCACAGACTTCAGTATGGATTACACTTCAAGATAAGGAAAACAAAACTCTCATAACTGGACCAATAAGCAACTTTGTGATTAATAAAGAAAATATTGAAATCATCAAGGATTTCATTTGACCTTTATCCACAGTCAATGCCCATGGAAACAGCAGTCAAGGGGTCAAACTACATATTGCATTTTGGCAAATATGCTGCAAAACAAACAACCCTCTAAAGTGCTCAAAAGCAAACCTGTCCCTTTAAGGACTTAGGTGTACCTGACCGAAGCCTTGGCGTTTTCAATTGCCTCCGATGCATGTGAAAGCTGCACAATAAATAAGGAAGACAGAATGAGAATTTATGTCCTTGGATTATAACACTGGTCAAGAATATTGAATATACCACAGACTGCCAGAAGAATGAAAAATGTGCCTTAGAAGAAGGGCAGCCAGAGTGCTCCTTGTAAGTGAAGATGGCAAGACTTTGTCTCACATACTTTGTACAAGTTACCAGGAGGGACCAGTACCTGAAGAAGGACCTCCTGCTTAGTAAAGTAAGTGGTCTTTGAAAAACAGGAAGGCCCTCAATGAGCTGGACTGCCACAGTGGCTGCAGCAGTGGGCTCAAGCATAACAACGAGTGTGAGAATGGTACAGAATCCGGTTTCCTTTTGTGTACACAGGGTGGCTATGAGTTGGGCCCAACTCCAGGTGGCACCTAACAACAACAGCAATAATACTCCAACTAATGAATGAATATTATCATTTCAAAACCTGCAACGAATTAGTGTTGTTGTCAGGCGTCGCTGGGAGTCAGTGCCAACTTGCAGCCGTCCCATGGACAGCAGAAGGAAACACTGCCTGGTCCCGCACCATGCTTACTGTCATTGCTGTGCTTGAGCCTGCTGCTGCAGTTACAGTGTTAGTTCATCTCACTGAGGGTCTTCCTCTTTTTCTTTAGCATGCATAAGTCCTTCTCCAGGGACTGGTCCCTCCTGATAACAGACCCAAAGTGTTTGAATTAAGTAGATATATGTTTATACAGCAAAACTTCCAACAGCTGGAATCTGCATAAGGCAGAAACCTGTTAGAGAAGAAAAACTCAAATATTCTTCACTTAAACGAGTGACAGGTAAGTGGTAAATCTTTACAACGTCAGAGATTGAAAACTTGGTGGAAAAATAAGATGATCTCATTGAGTTCTAGGTCTCACAGATTTCATTGTACAATAAATGGTAGCTAAAATTACAGAAAGGCAATTAGATCTTTATGCTTTCTGAATTTCAGAACCTATAAATTAGTCTTGCCAAAATAACATAAAACTTAGCCTGATCAGACCCTCAGATACAATCAAGAAGCAAGAAACTCAAGGATACAAATTGCAAAATCTGGCTGATGGAGCCTCTGTGGGACAAATGGAAACCCTGGTGGTATAGCGGTTAAGAGCTACGGCTGCTAACCAAAAGGTCATCAGTTCAAATCCATCAGGTGCTCCTTAGAAACTATATGGGGCACTTCTACTCAGTCCAATAGAGAAACTAGGAGTCAGAATCGACTCACCAGCAACAAGTATAGGACAAATGATCTGGTTTCTTCAGTAACTAAAATGGAAAGAAAGAAGAGAAAGAAATTTGCAGATTGGAAAAGGCTTAAGGAACACACCAGTCAATCCATGTATGGTCCTCATTTGGAGACTTTCTGTCACAGTTAACAGGGAAAAAAAAAGAAATAGTTGAGAAGTTGAACATTAACTGGCTGTTTGCTAATATTTAAGAATGATTGTTAAATTTTGATTTAGTGTGATAATACTGTATTTTTTTTTTGTAAAGACCTTTTACTCTTTTGAGATAATACTAAGCACTCCTTGGATACTCTATGGGGCGGTTCTACTCTGGCCTCTAGGGTTGCCATGAGTCGGACCCTACTCGTCAGCACTGGGTACAGATGAAATGGTGTGATAGCTGTGACTTGTTTCATGTATGGTTGAGATGAAATAGGAGAAGAAAGAGATGAAACAAGATTGGCTTTGAGTTGCTCATTGTTAAAGCTAGTTGGCAGGTATGTAGGAGTTCATTACATCAGTCTATCTACTTTCGTATATATTTAAAAATGTCCATATTATAAAAAATTAATAAAATCATATTACTAAAATTAGGGCACAATCCTCATGGATATCACATGATTACTGTTGGCTAAACTGGACAAAAGGGCTCCGTTATCTTTGCTTTAACATGTTTGAGATCATTCCCACACCCAGTAACTAAAGAAGTATACTAATAGGAGCAATTAATTCTCTGTCTTTGCTCCTCTGATTCCTTCTGCATTTCCAGACATTCATTCAGCATGGAGTTATACAGCTGCTGATATTGTAGAAAGTGTTGCTTAGCAACATGTTAATGGGGGAAAACACTCCTTAAAACATTGGAGTTTTTGTCTTTTGAAGTGTACTAGTTCAGCATATGATACCTCCCACAGCTCAATTTAGCAGGAGGAAAAATATCAACACTGTGAATATAGTTGTTTAATTTTTTTTTTTTTTTTTTTTTGGTCTTCTCGTCTGTGTCTGATTCTAATAAGAATGTCTAAGAAATGAAGTCTGACCATGACCCTGAACTACATGCAGTTCAGTCAGTTTTGTTGAAGAGATGGGCTTGAAGTTGAAAGATTGTAGCCTCTGCCCATACCTAATGTTTGGGCTGGGGTGGGGGTTGTAGGGTCAAAAGTATATGCAGGGAAAATGCTCTCAGTTTTATTATTCACTCAGTGTTGTTGTTCAAAGAAATTTTCAAGGGAGATTCAAGGAAAGTTGGCCCAGCAGATTACCCCTATAGACCTCAGTTTCTTCTCGAAATCAGACTACTTGACCAAATGTCCTTGGAGAAGAATGGTAAATTTCTAATTTTAACGACTCTGTTTCTCATCAAAGATACCCTAGGCCAAGTCTTCTCAAACCGAAATGTGACTGTTGCCTTTCTGTGGCATCTTAGTGGAAAGATGATTCTGCCTCACTAAAGCTGGGTTTGGGAACTTGAGATTCCTCATTCCTAACAAGCTTTCAGGTGATGCTGATACTGCTGGTCAGGTAGACCCCACTTTCATAAAAGGCCCTGACCACTCCCCCCCTCCCCAGAATGATCAGCAATTACAAAATGTTGATTTTAGCATCATTGTGGCTTGTGGTTAAGAGCCTAGCTTGAATGTCAAAGAGATCTGGATTCAAATCTTGGTTCTGTCTGAATGCCATTAGACTTGGTAGTTTGCTTTAAGCTTCAGATTCCCCATCTGCAAAATGGAAGGATAGACAGTTTTTGTTAAGGTTGAATGTAATAATGGCATCACTTGTAAGGTTCTTAGCCCAGAACCTAGTACATAATTAATAAGTGCTATAAATGCTAACTATTCTTGGCATCTGTGATTGAGCATACTGTAGCATAGGGTCGCTATGAGTTGGAACCGACTCAGTGGCACGGGGTTTGGTTTTTTTGTTTAGTATGTCTTCACCTATTTCCAAGGGTGACTCCTACGGTAAGTGCCTTCTAGAGACAACATGAAAAATTAGAAAGAGCATTGGGCTCTTGTTCAGAGTGCAAATTCTTCTCCCTGCCACAAATTTGGCAAACTTATACACTTTTGTAGGCCTCCATTATACTTCTGTCTAACGGAAAGGTTAGATCCACTCCTTCCGGGTCCAAACATTTTGGGAACTGGTTTCAGCTCGTCTGAATGACTCAGTTCTCCGAGCTGGAGCAAAAAATTCCAAAAATCAGCTGCCCACTTAACCAACAGCGAGGGGATTGAGGACAGAAAGCTTATCAGCACTGGATAAAAAGACAGACCCACAACGTTCAGCTAAGCGGGGGATCCATTTCAAAGTCCAGTCCCTTTTAAACAGAAAGCCAGGACGGTGATTTAATTACCAACGATTGCTAGAGAGGCAAATTAGAGTGAGCAGGCCCAAATCAGGGCAGGGAGCCGATTAACCCTTGGTGCTATGCAGAAGAATCATTCAAACATTTCACAGCAGCTGCCTTTCCTGGGTCTCTGATGTGCAGAAAGCTGGACTTTTAAATAAATATGCTTAGGGCTCTATGATTTTGTCCATTTTCTAAAGGACTTTCTAAGCACCATCAGATTCTGTCTGAATCATACATAAATGTGTACACGAATCACTTCCTTTCTGCTTCACACCAGGTTCCCCACCGTCTCTCTTTCACAGATTACCACCCCCACCCTGCTACGAGAAAAGATTATTCAAAAGAACTGGGAATTTTGTGGTTTTCATAGTACTAAAAGTGTTCCTGTTTTCAAAGTAGAAGCTCCCAGAATCAGTAGGGAACACGTTCCTGGGAGAGGGCTTCTAGGAGAGATTCCTCTGGGGTGGTCTAGCCTGAGAAAGCAGTTCATCCAGAAGAGTGTTCCACCACCAACAAGGCTGTGCCGACCCAGGCAACATCCTGAGCATGTTGGAGACTCAGCATGATGGTTAAAAGAATTCTGGATTCTTAGGGACAGAAATACTCCAGAAATTAACTCATGAAACCTCAGTAATTTGATAAGCGCAGGCTGTGGAATGGATTGAACTGGACTCAGATTCCCACTTTATTACTTAATAGGTGAGCTTGGACAAATTACTTAACCTCTAATTCTCCTTTCCTTCTACTGTAAAAGGGTATCTGGAAGGTCTTCTTAGAGTTCTGATAGAGATAACATGAGAGTTTGCATTTAAAATATTTGATATGGTACCTGGAAAGCTTCATCGGCTACCCTCTCCTCCTCTTCCTCCTTTGAATTAGTCTGCCCTTTTACAGTAGTGATTCACTACTGTGAATCAAACATTCACTAATGTTTTTATTATTTGCCAATATTTTAAAACTGGGAGATTTTTGTTATGCTGTGTAAAAAAAAAAAATCTTAGTTTAGAACTTTAGAAAATTCAAAAAGTTCAGAAAGACAAGCCCACATTCCTGCATGGATGGAGTCAGTATTTAAGTTTGTCGCCCCTTGATATTGTGTCTAGACTCTAACAACACGCCTGTACATGTCTTGATCAACAAGGGCAATCATCCTTAGACACAAACGCACTAATTCATGATTTGAGAGAATACCGTGGAGCAGGCTTCATTATCAGACTCACCCATTTGGGGGTATTTGCCTAGGTCGTGCTCTGTCATTTGCTTCTCCCAACCACAATCCTGCTAAAAAGAAAAGAGGTGGCCTGGCAGCAGCAGGTACCCCATGAGACTGTCATTACCTTGGTAACCACTGGGTGGTCCAATCTGATTTTCTTTCCCAGCAGTTGTGGACTGAGATAACTGGGTACGAACCTGGATCTGTGAGTGATGATGACAGCACTGGAGTTAAAGGTTTGGACAAAGTTGAAGAGGAGACAAAGATTTTGTAGAGCCAAGTTGTGGAGGAGCATATGACAGCAGGAGTCCCTGAAGGAAGTCAGTCTGCAGAGACAAAAGGGAAAACAAAGAGACTTGCAGAGATGAATTAAGGAGGGGGGGGAGGGAGGGGATGGCAGGGGTGGGCCGGGAACTATGTGATCTACAGAGACAAAGGGCAGAGCGCCCAGTCCTGATCATCTGGTTCCCAGAGTTAGACAGATGGGTTAGATACGCTTCCCCATCTTCAACCTCTGACTCCCTGACTGGCTTTCTTTTTAATTTCTATGGCATCATCCTCTCCTAGTATTTCACTAACCCTTGAGACACTCCTGTTAGTTTCCTTTGTTGGCTTCTTCTGCCCAAACCCACTGCTGTCGGGTCGATTCCGACTCACAGCAACCATATGAGGTCAGAGTAGAACTGCCCCACAGAGTTTCCAAGGAGCAGCTGGAAGATTTGACCTACCTACCTGCTGGTTAGCAGACATAATACTTAACTACTGCAAACCAGGGTTTCTGTGTCTTCTGCAGCTGACCTCAAATACAGCAAGGAGAATTCTGCCTAACCTTCTCCCATGTGGTGGCTTCCATGATTATTTTCCATGCAAGCAAAAAAAGAAAGGACAGAGGAATGAAGAAAATGTATCTATTGGACATTACTGTGTGTGTGAGCCATTGTACTAGAATCTCTCATACCCACTTCTTAACTGATTTTTCAGAAAGCTCCTGGAGCAGCTACTTTTATATCCAGTTTATAGATGAAAGGTGCCCTTGAATTTCTCCCTTCTGCGACAGGAATTGAGAGACTTGTTAAAATACCCAACTGTCATGGCTAGGAATATACCAAGAAGACATATTAAGAAATGTAAACAAAAGCTAAAGAGGAATGGAGATAGTGGTGGGGGTGTGGAGATGGTATTATTATATCAGCTTCAAAGAATCCAAGTATCTATCTTGCCAGGCAAGGACTTGATGATTGGATTAGTTAGTCAAACAAGTGCTTTATGTGATTAAAATACATATTTGACAATCAAATTCAATCTTTAAAAAATAATAATAAATAAAATATTAATCTTTCAAATTTAACATTTAAAAAATTTCCCCAATTTGTCCGGTTGCATACGTGTAGTTATTTTACCCTCCATTCAACCTTCCAAATCTAAAGTTTGATTAAAAAGCAAATCATCTTTATAAAGAACTCAATCCTCTTGTCTCTCTACCTTAAAGGGAATAGTTTTTCAAATCATTTTTCACTTAGTTCATACTTTGAAAGATCAAAGAACTATGCTATACGCCCATTCCAGAAGTCCTTCTGGGTTTAGTCCATCATGAATATAAATCATTATGTTTCCACACTATCATCTAACTTAGCGTTGTTCAAAGGGACAAGGGGTCAATTCAGCTCTTACTTTCACAAGGCTGCTTACTTCTCTCTCATAGCCACAGGAGCACTCCAGACAATTAGCTACTTACCACTGTGCCTGTAGCCATAGGTCTCCCCCACCGGGATGAGAAGAGGCATCCTCAGAAGGAAGCTCCATTCAGGTGTCAAGTGTGATTCTTCACCTCTTTCTACCTTCCAGCGCAAGGTCCAGCTTTTCTGTAGCAAGACAAAAGCAAACAATGGCCACCCTTTCTTTCTTGGAGGTGACAAGCAAAAGGAAAGTATAAAGCTAGCTTTTGAAAACTCATTCATTGAACTCCCTGCCACCCTAAGAATCTTATCTGAAACCACTTTCTGAAACCCCCAGGAAGCAAATGTCCTCTTTAAGAAATCCTCAGCTTGGAAGAAGACCAACAAGTGAAAAAGGGATTGCCTTCCAATAGGATCTTAAAGAATATCAAAACTGGAAGGTTCTTTAGTTATAATTACTGAGCCCAACCTCCTTAATTCATAAATGAACCCCAAAGGAAAAGAAAGATTTGCTCTAAGCCATACAACCCAATGATGTCTCCTCCAAATATCACCAGAACAACTTTTGTTAAGACAAAGCTGAGTTCATTGCTTCCCTGGGTAAGAGAGAACATTCTCCAGGCAGCCTGATTGCCTCTCAGAGGGGCAAGGGAGAAATTAAGCTATTTACTAAAATTCTGAATTCTGGTTTGAAGAGAGTGCTTCAATGGGTAAAGGGAATGTGAGTAGGACTGGATAAAGATGATGTAATAGTTTAGAATTTGTTCACACAGAAGACAAGATTTTGAGGTAAGAGATTTAGAGTATTGATGTGTAAACTATTGATTGATTTTTTTTTTAATGAAGTGTTGATAGATCTCTCTGGAAGTTCTTGGACTGAAAAATACAGTTATTTATAACTTCTATTTTCTGAGACTAGTGAGGTGGTTTTAATATACACAGTAGTCAGTGTAGGTCTAGATAGCTTGAGTTCTCAGAGTTCAACCTTTGACTTAAAAATAAAACTCTTTCCCAAGACACATCACTTCTGAACTGAAAAATTGAACAGGAATCCAGTCTTAAAATCCCTCAGCTGTTGCCCATTTTATGACCCAAGACTACATTACCTGAGCCAGAAGATTAAAACGAGTTCTCAGAATTAATTTTTTTTTAAACATAGGGAGGGGACGGTAAAAGATAAGGATGAGAAAAAGTACACAAGAGTGGGAGGGGACTTGATACCTCAGAAAAGTGTCCTGGAAGTTCTCTTTGAGGAATAACATTTGAAATGTGACATGCTTATGCAAAGAATCAGGCAAGGAGATCTCCAAGCTGAAGGAAAGCAGTTATAAAAGAGGAGATCGGAGTGTGAGGAAAGTATGCGGCTGGGACAAAAGAATCCAGAGAAGACAGGTGCTAGACCTTCCCCAAATCATGCAGCTAGCCATTAAGGGTAAATGTGAGATTCAAAGCTGAAAGTCCACCACTCTTAGTCATTGGGCTAAGGCTGTCTGGCTACCTCCCAGACACTTAAGGAGATCATCCAGAAGAGGAGTTAGTCCTGCTCGTCCACATGCAAAAAGATGCTAGTTTATCCGATGGTGGTGTAGTGGTTAAGTGTTAATGGCTGCTAACCAAAGGTCGGCAGTTCAAATCCTCCAGGTGTTCCTTGCAAATTTTATGGGTCAGTTTTATTCTGTCTATGGGGTCTCTATGAGTCCAAATCAACTCAACAGCAGCAGGTTGGGTTTTCATCCCCTGGAGACTCAGCTGGAGCTAAACTTCCATGGGTGGTGAAAAAGAATATAGGTCTACATTCTCTGAGAGGCTGAGAAATATTTAGATATTCATGTTTTTCATTTTTCTCTGAGCAAACTGAGAAACACGTCAACTAAACCAGCTGTGGAGTGCTTTACAGAGCAGTAAATTATCTTTTTTTCCCCCTCTTTCTTTTGGTTTGTAAGAAATGTCTGTGAGTCTAGGATAATTCCTGTGATTTCAGGATAATTCCTCTTTTCATAGCCATCATTGTGCTCCAACATTCATTTTCCATTTCTAACATTGAGCTGGATGGTTTTTGTGGCATTGCAGCCACAGGGAAAAAAAAGTGAATATGAATGCACAAAATGAAAGAGAAGATTTATTTATTTTTCTAATATAAAGAATATTCCTTGTGGTTCTTCCTAAAGCCAGAAGAACATTTATTAAGATTTAGTTAGGCACACCATTTCTCTTTTTCAACAGACACATGAGCTCTCGTTGGACAGCTTAGTTCATATGCAGCCATGATGCATGTGAACTATACATATCATATGGATGGTGCTTAGCTGGTTTTAAGAGCTTTGTTTGATGTTTACATGAAACCATCAGCAATCTATATGCAAGCTTACGGAACCTCTACGGCAACCCTGAAAAGTCAAGAATTTGATGACTAACAGAAAACGGAAGAGCACTCAATTCATCAACTAGGATGTTCATTCTGAGTATATAAATTTAAACACAGAAAGGTATTCGTGGACTCGTGCATGGAGACATAATTAACAAGCAAAATGGCACAGTTCACGCTGAAAATGCAGTCATTATTTTCCTCTGATGTTCCAACCCTTCCTTAATATTATTCTCTGCTAACCAGGACACTCAGCTGCAGGGAGCAGAAGATCCACTAAACATGGCTTAAACGTTAGGGATGTTCATTATTTCACATAAGAACTCCAGAGTCACAGAAGTTCCAGAGTAGCTCTAGTAATCCTATCACAGCAACAGTGTCGTTAGCCCCAGCTGGCTCTTCCTTCCTGTTCCTCTGCCTTCTTCAAGTAGTTGCTCTCCTCCTTAGGCTAGCCATTCCAGAACTGTGCAGAGACTGTGCAGCACCAGGCTTTATATTTTTATTGCAAGGTCCTGCAAGGGATTGAATTGTGTGCCCCTCAAATATGTATTGTAAATCTTAAACCCCTATGTCTGTGAATAGAATTCTCTGTTATGTTAATGAGACCATTCCAGTATACAGTGTGTTTTAAGTCAATCACTTTG
The DNA here is from genome assembly GCA_028571685.1 of Heterohyrax brucei. Taxonomy (NCBI): domain Eukaryota; kingdom Metazoa; phylum Chordata; class Mammalia; order Hyracoidea; family Procaviidae; genus Heterohyrax; species Heterohyrax brucei. The sequence goes on along the minus strand of CM053141.1, from coordinate 170,068,585 downwards.
AAATATAAAAATAGTAGATTAGGCACAGAGAAGGAACCACAAACAGAGAGGAAGATAAATATTACGTGAAGTTGATCAAGGAAACAAGAAACAGAAGGTGCAAAGAGCCAAAGACCTTACCACAGAGCGCAGAGTGAGAGAAAGTCTTTCCCTAGAGACGGAATACTGAATTCAGGCTTCTAGTCTCCTAAACTGTGAGAAAATAAATTTGTTTGTGGTATTTACGTTACAGCAGCACCGAGAAACTAAGGCCCAAATGCAGAAATGGGCTGTTTCTCAATTACCTTTTCTTCTTTCTAATCGGGAGAGGGAAGAACATTTCTCAGAGCTGGCATTGACTTATGCTTAGCTACAAAGGAGGCCATGAAATTGAGGACCTGGTATTTTCGACTTCTTGTATGTGTATCTGTGTGTCTGTGTGTCTGCAGGGGATCTCTACCAACAAGAAAACAATGGGAGTGACTCTTTGATAAGTAGCCTACAACTTCTCTCCAGTGACCTCTTCCATTACTAAAATGCACACGCTCACAACATAGATTAATTTAGCTCACCTAAATTTTATGTATAGCTGATTATTAGTTCCTTAATAAAATACCAATTAAAGAGGTCATTGAGCTTCCCTCCCCCCCACGTATCTTGATGTTGTGCAGAAAAAATACAATTCTATTAATATTGTAATTTTATTCAATGAAGCAGAGCACAATACACTAAATCGAGGTCTGTGTTATGACACATTTAAAACCAAATCAAACGAAAGCCGTGGCCATTCAATCAATTCTAACTTCTAACACCCCTATAGGACAGGGTAGAACTGCCTTATAGGATTTCCAAGCCTGTAAATCTTTACATAAGCAGACTGCCACATATTTCTACCCTACCTTCCCACCCCCACCTGAGCAGCTTGTGAATTTGAACCGCTGATCTTTTGGTTAGCAACTAAGCACTTTAACCACTGTGCCTCCAGTTCTCCTCATAACATACTAAGGTGTGTGTATAACACAGTGTACATTTCCTGCTCTGTGGCAGACCTTGGGAAATACCATCAGTTACTGTGATTACCTTGTCTAGACTATTCTCTTCAGGGAGTTCATGGATAGATTGTTTGTACATTGGAGCAATGAGCTATGGGGGGTACAGCAAGAGCAGCTGGGAGCAGATAATTCTGAGATGGTAAGAACTAATGCACACAATTCTGAAACAACTACAAGCAAAAACAAAGTTGTTTAACAGAAGAGTCAAGTGCCTGATAGGCACTGCTCAGGGACTGGCTGAAATCCCCTGGGATGTGAGAAGTAAAATTCTGGTAGAAAAATAACTTCTTGAAGTTTGTGGGATGGTAACTTAGTTTCAAATATTGGAAAACCCAGCCTGAATTGTTTCTTCAGGCAGGTTACTTTCTATATGTGAATAATGAGACAAGGGAACTGAGTATTCTGTATGCACTCAAATCTTGACATCTAAAAAATATATATAAATAGCTATCTCTTATTTAAATTATAGTTCATCCATTTGCCTGCACGTTGGTGCTCTGAATACACCATTATTATCAAGTTGGTTCTGACTCATAGTCACTCTGTAAGACAGAATAGCATTGCCTCCCAGAGTTTCTAAGGAGCAACTGGTGAATTTGAACTGCTTGCCTTTTGTTTAGCAGCAGTGGCTCTTAGCCAATGTACCACCAAGTCTTCAGATGATGCAAAAAGAGTCTTTCTTGGTCCAGTACATAAGATTAGCCAACAATAAGAGTATAGCTGTCTGTTGGCTTTGTTCTGGCTAAAGACTCAAACACTTTCATCAGGACCACGTAGGTATTCTTCTGTCCTTCCTGCATTGACAAAGTTTGCAGATCTGTGTGGTAACATGGTAGCAACAGTAGCTCTGGCTTCACCTCCTTTTGTGTTCAAGTAGGCTGCTTCAAAGAGCTTGAGATTTGCTCTGTTTGGTCAGTTCAGGTTGGCCCAGAAAAGAGGATGCTCTAATTAGCTCAGATCTGAGTCACCTTCAAGTTAAGGATGGTGTCCCACCCAGACTGTATAGTAGGGTTCAGAGGGACTTGCCAGAAGAAATGCATAGAAGTAGGAAGAATAAACAATGGGCTTCAGAAAAATGAATGTCCACTATGTGTTTAAAAGGAAAGAGTGACCTCTAAAGTGCAGAAAAATCAAAATCACCTGAGTCATACTTCTATGGGAGAGAATTTCACCAGTAAAAGAAAAATTTCCATTTGCGGGTTTGAATACATGTCTGAAAGCACTTGTTCTATTGAGATTCACACGAGCCAAATAACTTTGTCCCCCTGAGCATTGTAGCGTGGCAAATAAAATACTGCAGTACAGTTTCATATTGCAGCCCATGTGACTTGAGAAAGTGAATCTAAGCTCTCCTAAACCCATCTCTCTGCCAGAACAAGTGGTAAATAAAACATAAACCACTTTTGTACCTGCTTCACATTTTGGTGTAGATGGAAAGCAATTTACTCTGGGCTGAAAACAAAATTCCTAGCAAAAAGCAATGACTATTAACAAATGGAACAGTCCCTTGGTGACAAGATGGTAGTGTGCAACTGAGTATATTTGTCATTTTTAACTCCAGGGGCAGACTTGAGGTGTTTTAATCATATAGGTAGGAACAGAATCATATTTGATATAGGAGAGAATTCCAGAATTGTTTCTTCAGACAGGTTACTTTCTGTACATGAACAATGAGACAAGGGAACTGAGTATTCTGTATGCACTCAAATCTTGACATCTAAAAAAATGTATAAACAGCTATCTCTTATTTAAGTCATAGTTCATCCATTTGCCTGAATGTTGGTGCTCTGAATATACCATTCCAACTAAGCTGTCCCTCTGCTGAAACACCCCCAAAGGTCCTCATTTTCTCAGAAAAGCTCTGACTCAAAAGTCTTTCCACTAAAGAGCTCTGACATACTTTCCCAGATGTAATTCCTACCATTTTCATCTACTCGGGCCCTAGGGTTGCCATGAGTCGGATCCGACTTGACGGCACTTGGCTTGGCTTGGCTAGGAGAGGTTAGATTATGCTATATAAATTATTATTATTATTATTGACGCTTAACAAATTACTTCAGTATTAGTACTTTAAAATAGCATATACTTATTGTCTCAGTTTTTCTGGGTTGCCAGTCCAGATGTAGTTCAATGGAGGTCCTCTACTTAGGGTCTTACAAAGTTTCAATCGAGACATTGACTAGCTGTGTTCTTCTCTGGAGCTCCTCTTGCAACATCAAGTACCCCTTGATGAAATTTAGATATTTGTAGTTACAGGGCTGAGGTTCTCTGTTTCTGTGACTGTCTGCAAGGGGTCAATCTCAGCTCCTAGAGGTCTCCATTGTTCTTTGCCATGTGACCCTGTGACATGTTATCTTCATTACACGGCTGCTTAGATCTTCATAGCCAGCTGGAGAATCATTCACCTCAGCCTGCTAAGAAGGAATCGTATGTAACACATAAGGTAAGCACAGGAACAATTATCATATTATCTTTCTGGTCAAAATGAGTTGCATGCATACTCCTAACTTTGAAGGATAAACTTATCTAATTCTCTGAGACAAACAAACAAAAAACCCTATTGCCATGGTGTCAATACTACTCATAGCCACACCATAGGACGTAATAGAACTGCCTCATAGGGCTTCTAAGAAGCAGCTGGTGGATTTGAACTGCCAACTTTTTAGTTAGTAGCTGTCATATAATGAAGCGTATCCTCTCCCAAAAGGTGTGTATCAGTTTGGCTGAGCGATGATTCCCTGTTCTGTATGATTTTCTCTTACGCTGTAAATCCTGTCTCTGTGATATTAACGAGGGAGGATAGGCAGCAATTGCGTAAGTGAGACAGGACTTAGTCTACAAGATTGGATTGTGTTCTGAGGAAATCTCTTGGGAGATAAAAGTAAAGGCAGGAAAACAGGAAGTTGGGACTTCATACTTCTGGGAAAGAAGCACCAGGAGCAGAACAGGTCGTTTAGTCTCAGGGTCCCTGAGCTTGACACACTCCTAGTCCAGGGAAAATTTACGACAAAGATCTTCATCCAGAGCTGACACAGAGAAAAGCCTTCGTCTGGAGCTGATACCCTGAATTTGGACTGTGAGGAAATAAACTTCTCTTTGTTAAAGCCATCCGCTTGTGGTATTTTCTGCTACAGCAGTGCTAGGTACCTGGCTAAGACAGTAGCAATAGTTCTTAACCACTGTGCAACCTGGGCTCCAAAACCAACCTCATTGCCACTCAGTCTATTCTGACTCATAATTCCCTGAAGGGGAACAGTGCAAATAAAGGACATAATTTTTCCTTGATGAAATGTCTTGTTGCTGTGTTCTGGATTAAAAATAAAAAAAAAAAAGAAGAAGAAGAAGCATTTTCATCAATTTCAGCTCACAGCGATTGTCATGGATCAAACTGTGTTCCCCCCAAAAAACTGTGTAGCAATTTAGCTAGACTGATTTCCTGGTATTGTGTGATGTTCTTCCATATTGTAAATCCTGCCTCTCTATGGATTGGTGGGGCAGGATTTGGGGTAAAAGATTGTTTTGAGCCTTGAGGTAGTCTCTTGAGATACAAAGAAAAGAAGCTAGCACTGAGAACTGGGAACCTCATACCATTAGAAAGAAAGCAATGCCAGGAGCTAAGCCTGTCATTTGGAAAGGATGGGTGTCCCTGCACCTCAGAAGCCTCCAATCCAGGCGAAGATTGATGACAAGGACTTTCCTGCAGAGCCAGAAGAGAAAGTCTTCCCCTTGGAGCTGCCACCCCAAATCTGGACTTTCAGCTTCTTGGATGGTGACAAAATAAAATTTCTCCTTTTAAAGCTACCCATTTGTGGGATTTCTGTTAAGGAAGAACTAGCTGGCTGAAACAGCGATCCTGTAGGAACAGAGTAGAACTACCCCATAGAGTTTTCAAGGAGAACCTGGTAAATTCAAACTGCTAACCTTTTGGATAGCAGCTGCGATCTTAACCACTGTGTCGTCAGGACTCCTGTGTCCCGAATACAGATGACTGTTTCTCTCCTCGGATCACAGGTTTTCTGTTTTTTTTTTTTTTTTTGCATCTTTTTTTCATCCATCCTTGTTTCCAACTTCTTCTGATGCTGTGAGGCCCAGCATAAAAGGCAACTCCTCAGTGAAATATTTTCTGATCATTCCCATCTGTCTTAGTCATCTAGTGCTGCTATAATAGAGAATACCGCAAGTGGATGGCTTTAACAAAGAGGAACTTATTTCTTTACAGTAAGGTAATCTTAAAGTCCAAATTCAAAGTGTCACCTCCAGGAGAAAGCTTTGTCAGTTAGCCTTCTTTCCCCAGACTAGGAGTTTCTTCTTGCAGAGACCCCCTGTCTGGAGGACACACTCTGCTCTCTGCACTTCTTCCTCCACTCTCAATTTTCTTTGTTTTCCTTTTGTCTCCTAAGAAATTGTCTCAACACCATCCAAGCTTATAGCTTGAATGCTGCCTTGGTAGCAAAACCAGTGCCCATTCTCCCTCATTAACATCATAGAGGCAGGATTTATAACACATGGGGAAAAAGAAAATCACACAATTCCTGAAAATCATGGCCCAGCCAAATTGATACACATTTTAGGGGGACACAGTTCAATCTACGGCATCATCAAAATTAACCTTCCCTTCTCATATCTCACATGACACTCCTCTGTACTTTCTCTATGTATCTTGTATGGCATTTATAATGTTCTAATTTTTTCCAGGTAATTATTTTCATGCTTCATCACTTACCTTGGGTTGTGAGCACCCAGGACTACATCCGAGTCCCAATTATTTTCTCTATAATATACAATATAGGGCTATATTTAATGAGATCTTAATGTTTGTGGATTGAGTGAAATTCATCTTGCTTTCCTAGAATGTCTATTTACCAAGGTAGTTGTTTGACCAACCCTTGAACTACTTAGGAAAAAGATTGCTGAGTCCTCTTAGTCTATTATAAGCCCTTGTTCTTTCCTGCTAAAGTCTTTTCTGAGTATATTCTAAATTGCTCCTGATCTATTTTTGTGCCTATTCTCTTTTATTTATCCATAGTAAAGAACCATAAATCATTTAGCAGAGTTGGAAGAACCTTAAAGATTGTCTAGGTCAGTGATTTGAAACTTTAGCTGCTTGTTTTAAGGAGCTGACTCTTTTATTCAAATAGAAACTTAAGAGGGACACAAGACTATAAAACAACCACACCAAAAAGCTGCTGCTGACACATCTCCACTGTCCAATCTGGATCTCATGACATCTGCAACAAATGATAGATGCTTAGTTTGAAACTCACTGATAGTGATTCAATTTTTCTCATTACAAGTAGGCAAGCTGAAGCTAAAGAGATTGTCATGTCCAAAATCATGCAGAAGTGTAGTTAGATAATATATTTCAATAAACATTTATGGAGTACCTGCCATATGTATTAGGAAACCCTGGTAGTATACTGGTTAAGAGTTTGGCTGCTAACAAAAAGGTCATCAGTTTGAATTCACCAGTTGCTCCTTGGAAACCCTATGGGACAGTTTTAATTAGTCCTATAGGGCCACCAGGATTTGGAACCAATTCTTTGACAATAGGCCTTTTTTTTTTTAATCTGCCAATTTAGATAACAGCAAAAGATAATAATCTTCTTAAAAGGTAGGCATAGAAATCACATTTGCACTCTTGACCTCATTAGTTTTAAGGTTACAGTGTTCAAATCTTCCATTTCATACAAGTCCACTTCTGCCGTTTAGCAATTCGAAGTTGAAGAAAAACATGGTTGATCTTAAAGTCTCAGTTCTTACAGTGAATCCGAGAGTTGAGTTCACACTGAGTTCAAAGCCAAATACGATTCTAGCTCACAGCCAGTGCCTCCTGTGAAGGCATATGACAGCCCCATTTATGTGCCTTGAATTCCTGGAACTCTTACCCTCATCTAACACAGGAGAAAATGTCAGTCTCTTAGACAAGCTCACTCTTGCTGGGAATTCATTTATATTTTAGAGAGGTTGGCAAGCACATGCATAAAAAAGATTGGAAAGGATAAGTTTTTCTTCTCCTTCCAGCTGCCCCTGCACTGGATGGTCCTTTGGCTACTCAGTTATAACAAGCAAGTGACTTTCCCCACAGATGTGGGTAACTTTGATCACTGGCATCCACTCAACCTCTATTGTCCACACAATATGATTTTATCCCACATCAATGTGGGATTTATATGCTGTTAGAATTTAGAAAACTTGCACAGACAAAATAAGCAGAAAATATGTTAGTATGTAATGAAGACCTAGTTTATATGGAATGAGATTTAAGTGCTGCTGGCATTGAAAAATGGTACTGATAATAATGTAAAATAGAATTGTTGGTATTCTATGGAAACAAAAGTTGATGATAGTCTTGAAAACTAAGTCAAATTTGAATCAAATGGGTGGATGGTGGCCAAAGGAGGTGAACATTATTTCCAATCTTGGATATGTTATAGACAAAATCATGAATGATGAAATAAACATCTCTTTGTAGCATTAGCATAGCAGCTGACATGAGCTGAATACCTAAAATGCACTCGTTTGTATTTACCACTTGATAGTAATAATTCCCAGAATAATTTCATCAGAAAGAATTATTGTTATCCTTGTTTTACGTACAAAGAACGACAGTGGTTAAATGACTTAAGACCATGTTGTTTTTGTTTTGTTAGCTGTCATCTAGATGATTCCAACTTACGTTGACCATATGCATAATAGAATAAAATGTTGTGTGGTCCTGTACAATCTTCATGATCCTTATTAAGTTCAAGTTTACTGTTGTGTCTACTGTGTCCGCCCATCTCACTGAGGGTATCTCTTACTGTTGCTGTCCACTTTACCAACTGCGATACCTTCCTCTAGTGACTGGTCTTTTCTGATGATGTGTCCAAAGTAAGCAAACTGAAAGATTGCCATTCTCTCTCCTAGGGAACATTCGGACTACATTTCTTCCAAGACTTGTCTGTTCATTCTTCTGGTAGCACACAGTATATTCAATATTATTCACCAGCACCACAATTTGAATCTCTCACTTCTTCTGTTTTTCTTTTCCATTGTCCATGCAGTAAATGAATTGTGGAGCAGAATTAAAGTCCAGTTTCTGTGATCCCAAAGCATGTATTATTATCATCATTATTTTGGTTTTAACAATCAGAAATTTATTTTCTTACAGAAGTCTGAATTCAGGGTTCTGGCTCTAGAGGAAGGCTTTCTCCCTCTCTCTCAGCTCTAGAGGAAGGTTCTTGTCTCTTTAGCTTCTGCTTCTTTTGGAGACCTCCATGTATCTTGGCATCTGTTTTATTTCAGAGGGGATTGACTCAGTATGTCCCCCAGGCTAATTCTGCCTCAGTAACACAACAAAGACAATCCATTATAAGTGGGATTATAACCACAGACATAGAGGTTAGGATTTGCAGCATATTTTGGAGAGTGTAATTCAATCCACAGAGCCCTAGTGGCATAGCAGTTGAGAGACTGGAGGTTGTCATGGATTGAACTGTGTTCCCCAGAAATGTGTATATCACAGCCACCACAAATGACAGCTGTGATGGGGCTCACAATGTTGAGTCCCAGTGGCAACACAAGCAAAAAAGGATACACCCTAAGAACCCCACTAAAAGACTGCAAGAAGACCTGGGAGTTCCCCTGGGAGCATAGTCCCTAGACTTGATGCTGCCCCCGATCATAGATCATTACTGAGGTCAACTCTTCAGATAGCAATGGGTTGGACTTGGGGAAAGGGAGTGACCATATCTGTGTGTGCACTTTATGGTTCTATGCATCCACAGGATATTGTCCTACTGGGCTCTTACTAGAGGGGAGTGGAGAGGGTGAAGAGGAGAGGACAGAAGATTGTTAAGAGCATATGACATGTATGGAATGGAAAGGAGAAGTGTGCTATTACAGACAAGGACAGCCGAGGGAGATGCATGTAGACAGGCATGCAAATTTGAATTGAATTGTATTGTAAACTTTCAATCACAATAAAACAATAATAATAAATGTATCAATTTGACAGGGCCATGATTCCCTGTATAATGTGGTTGTCCACCATTTTGTCATCTGACACAATTTTTGTATGTGTTGTAAATCCTGCCTTTAATGCTGGAGGATGGGCGACAGTTGTGTTGGTGAGGTAGGACCTGATCTGTAAGATTGGATTGTGTTTTGAGCTGATTTCTCAGGGGCTATAAAAGAGAGAAGTGAGCTGAGAGACACAAGGACTCCTTACCACCAAGAGAGCAGTGCCAAGAGTGGAGCACATTTTCTGGACCCAGTGTTCCCACATGGAGAAGTTCTTAGTCCAGGGAAGACTGCTGAGAAGGACCTTCCTCCAGAGATAACAGACAGGAGGCTTCATCTGGAACAGAAGCCCTGAATTTAGACTTCTAGCCTACTTCACTGTGAGGAAACAAATTTCTCTTTGTTAAAGCCATTCACTTATGGTATTTCTGTTACAGCAGCACTAAATAACCAAGACAGCTGCTAACTAAAAGGTCATCAGTTCAAATTACCAGCTACACCTTAGAAACCCTCTGAGGCAGTCTGTTCTGTCCTATAGGGTCACCATGAGTCAAAATTGACTTGATGACAACAGGTTTGTTTTATGTTCTTATAATAACTTATACAACGTCACCCTTAACAGAAACTCAGTATCCCTTAGTTAGCTAATATTACTATTTTGTTAAAATCTAAAAGCTACATTATTCATCAAAGGATACTATTGTCTTCTAATACATGTAAAAAATAGTGAGAAGGATCTAATGGCTCAGTGAGCCATTCTGATTAAAAAAATTTTGCATAAGCAAGATGGAGGTAGCATAGAGTAGTGGTTCTCAACTGATGATAGTTTTGTACCTCAAGGGACATTTGGCAATAGTGGTGAGACATTTTTGGTTGTCACAGTATAGAAGATGGGTGCTACTAGCAGCTAGTGGGTAGATAGGTGCCAAGGGTATAATGAAGTATCTGCGATTCACAGGACGCACCCCCACAGCAACCATGACCTACCTGTCTGCCAGTTTCTTGTACTAAGGTGGCTTGCCTGTTGCTATAATACTGGTAACTGCACCACTAGTATTTAATTTACTAGCAAGATTACCTGTGTTGGACAAATTTCAGTAGAATTTCCAGACTAAGATAGTCCAGGAAGGAAAGCTTAGTGATTTGTTTCTGAAAATCAGCTAATAAAAACCTTGTAGATCACAATAGAATATTGTCCAATATCCTGTTAAAGTATGAACCATCTAGGCTGGAGGGCACTCAGATTCAAAGTGGCTGCAACAGTGGACTCAAGTATGCCAACAATTGTGAAAACAGCATAAGATCAAGACCAGGCAACATTCTGTTCTGTGGCACATGAAGTTGAAATGAGTCAGAGCCAACTTGGCAGGAACAAACAACAATAACACCACAACCCAAAATTATCTGTTTTCAAATATTAATAGTGCAGAAAAACCCCAACATAGATTTATAAATCTGGACTTGTGTTTTAAACAGTGAGTTCTTGACTAGAGGCTGTATATTCTTCGATGTTTGATAGTTCCCATAAATGTTCACCTGGATCTCTAAAGCAAACTCATCAGTCTTTCTTTCAACTACCATGCTTCCAAAGTTTCCTCAACTATCTCTGTCATCCTTCCGATGATCTCCAGATTCACCTCTCTTGTGCCATTCATTAACCTCCATCCTCTCCCAGCTGGAGTGTAGCAATAACCTCTGATTAGGCCTGTCTCATTCTAACTTGAAGACTAGTTGGGAAGTTCTCCACAGAGCAGCTCAAGTAATTCTCTCAAAAAGTAAATCTCATCTGTTACACTAAGGCATACAGCTGTCTGAAGGCTCTCCATTGTCTAAATTAGAGGACCTAGCATGATCTTTCCACACTTTAAATTTTTCTCTGCTGTCCTCCTCTCTGATAGTCAGTTCCTGGAAAGCATCCTTTCTTTCCTTTAAACCTTATGACTTTGCCTGGAATTGTAGCCCTTACTCCCACCCCACATTCTCCCAGTCTAGGTAACACGTCTTCATCCTTCAGATTTCAGCTTAAACATCGCTTCCTCATAGAGGAAGGACTGCCTTGAGGACTGGGTTCCCAAGTTACAATATACCACCAGTTGCTGTTGAGTCGATTCTAGTTGACAGTGAGCACATGTATCAGTAGAATTGTGTTTCACAAAGATTTTCAATCCTGAATTTTTCAAAATTAAATTATCAGGTTTTTCAATCAAAGCAGTTCTGGATGGACCCAACTTCAACTGTTCAATTCTCAGCTGAGCTTGCTAACCATTTTCACCTGCAGTGATTCTGAGCCATAACATATCACCCTATGTTTTCTCTTGCATCATGCCTCTAACAGTTTCAATTATTAGATTGGAATCTGTCTCTCATGATGGGTTATAAACTTCATGCAGGTATGGACTGTTTCTGTCTAAGTCAGTGGAATATCCTCAGCACTTAGTAGGAGCTCAGTAAGTATCTGCTGAATTAAACAATAAGTCAGTGAAGTCTCGGTACAACCAGCAGGACAAGATCAATTACTCACTCACTGCATTGTCCCGCATTTCAAAATCTGTGTGGCATGGTCAGGAACAGGAGAAACAGAAAATATTCCTCAAAGAAAAGGACTACTGTGCAAGAAAAGAATTTAGGTGGACTCAGGATTTTGAATAATTAACAGAAAATTCTTTATAATCCATTAACCTATTGCCATTGAGTCAGTTCTGACTCATAGCCACCTATCATGTTCCAAAGGAGCACTCGGGGGATTTGAACTGCTGTAGCACTCAACTACTATACCACAAAGGTTACCAAATCCTTTTTAGAGCCCCAGCAAATGCTGTAACATCCTGAACTATCAAAGCCTTTATTTTTCCCTCAGCGTGGCTACCATGGCTTGTTAAAATAAAAAGTAGGGATGACTGGGAATATCTGTAGAGCACTGCCAACTCCACACAATTATTTACACCTGAAGTTAAAATCGCTGCTTTCTTCTGAGCCTAAGAAAATGCAGACAAAGTATGGGACATTCCCCTTCCGAGCAATAAGCCAGTAAAATGCTGTTTTTAATGGGAGTGCAAGCAATTTCCGCATTTCATTTGTGAACATGTTCTCTCTCTCACTTTGACTCAAAAGCTACTAATCCCCTAGGTTTCCTTGTGACAGGCTCTTGTTTAAAAACTAAGTTTGCCACCACATCACCAAGACAAGCTGGTAAACCCTGACCTGAAATTTACTGACATCTGGCACATCAAATCCTCTATGTGATATGTAGAAAATATATTTATTTACAGATTTATTTGTTCACTTACTTATAGGAATGTAAAGAGGTTGGCCACTACAGTCTCATTTTCTTCCTTGGGTAATTTTTTATAATGATTTTTAATTTCATTCTTGTAGTGTAAATTCAAGTCTCATTACTAATAGCTTGATTAATTGGACTTTCACTCTGTATGACAAATTATACATGGAAAATACCTTGTGTGAGGGCAACCTATGTTACGTTCCGTAAAAGATAATAAATAGCTCGATTCTATTTTCTCTTGTTTGAAGAGTGGTTGTAACTCTGAGATTGTAAAATTAACATCATAGAATTATTATTTTTGTGGAATTAGGCTTGGGGCCAGTTCTAAAATCATTTTACACAAGCGATTTCTTTCTTCCTCCCTTCCTTCCCCTTCCTATCTACAAATTTGATTTGAATTCAATTAATGTATTCATCTAACACAGACATACACATATTTAATGGGAGTCACCTGAGGACAAAGCTGACAGGACACTGGAAACTGTGCCCTTGACCAACATCAGTGCCATAGTTTGTGCTACGACCACAGTGATGCCACTGGTTACAAGCCACCTAAATACCCCGTTATTTAGTCGTTCTTCATGACCAACATCTTAAGTATTACAGTTGATTTAAAAACTACAACCAAATGCATTTTCATTGAGTCAATTCTGACTCATAGCAACTCTACAGTGTTGAAGAAAACCTTCTCAGTGTCCAAAGCTGTAATCTTTTGGGTGGGGAGGGCACCCTCATGGCATAGTGGGTAAGTGGCCCCTGTCAGCCCTTAATATGACACTGAAGCTAGCCAGGAGACGTTGGAAGTAAAGCAGCAAGGAGAAGATTGGTGGTGGACAAGCATGTATAGCTGGTTACTGAGTGCTTTGTCTCCCCCCTAGGAGTTCCGTGAAGCTGCTTTCCTGAGCTGTCTGTCTGTCAGTCTTGGAAATGAACCCAAGCTGACTAATCCATGCTGCCTTAGTTAATAGGGGGCTTCCGTGTGTATCTCTCTCTTCTCTGTCAGTTACTTACTCCATTTGTTTCTTGGCTGAGTTCTTTACCTTCTAATTTGACCCTCCAGGTTCCGCGATTGCTGCTTGTCTCTGTTATACTTAGTTTTTCGGTGTTTTGCTGTGGAAGGACGGCATGGTGCTTCCGTCTGCGCTGCCGTGTTGGTCAGAAGGTCCAAGGCTGTAATTTTTACGGGAGTAAAAGGTGATGTCTTTCTCTTTTGGAGCCACTGGTGAATTTGAAATGCTAACACTCTGGTTATCAACTGAGGACTTAACCACTGAACCACCAAGGCACCCCACGGTTGATTTACAGGATGGACTTGATGGTGCTGGGTTTGGTTTTTGAGTTTATGTTTGGTCATGTGGACTTTTAAGCTCCTCTTCACCTTATACCACTTAGACATCAGTCTTCAGTCTATAATATAATATGAAAACCTCTTATTTCTCCCACAGCATCCAGTTTAAGACCAAGCCGAGGCAAAGGGAGTGAAGAATTTGGGAAGTGAAAAAGTTAAAGGATACTTTTTTTTTTTGGCCATGTTGCAAGAATTCATATATCTCTGTTTACAGTTGCTTCCAGAGAGCACAAACTATTTTAATTTAGATTTTTCTACTGTAACTTCTATTTTTATGTACAGTGTTTCGTATTTCATTTCTGTCTTACAAGCATCTTTTTGCATAAGTGTTTTTTATTGCAATCAACTACTATACATAAGTATGAGGACTGCGAATTAAGTTCATGAACTCATCCTAGAAAATGTGCTACATACGGCATTGCTGAATATCACTATGGTCACCTTCAAAGGACTCCTCTTGGGAAACTAGGCACTGATACCAGTGCCTAGTTCACCCATTTAAAGCAAATCTGGCACCCTTTTTCTGGAATGGCCATCATAGCTATCATTATATTACCCTCAATATCCTGACTGTCATCAAAATGTCTTCCTTTCAGTATTTCCTATATCTTCAGGTAAAGAAAAAATTCATTGGGAGCCAGATCAGGTGAGCAGAGAGGATGTTCCAATACGGTTACTTGTTTACTGGCTACAAACTCCCTTACAGAAAACTATACAATTAAGTTTGCAAACTTGGCACTATACCACCAAGCACACTGGCCTTTCCAGAAAGAGGTCCAAAATTGCTTGAAGTGTGGACAAGGTGCTGGCACTAGTGCATAGCTTCACAAGGGGAAGTCAGTACAGTCACCTTCAAAGTACAAGGGGAGTACTTTGAAGGTGAGTGTACTGATATTTGACAATGAGAACAATTAAATTCATGGAGTTAATTGTAAGAACTCATGTCTTGTATGTGTGTGTGTATCTGGAAAATCTGATGGCATAGTGGTTAAATGCTACAGCTGCTAACCAAAAAGTCAGCAGTTCAAATCCACCAGGTACTCTTTGGAAACCCTGTGGGACAGTTCTACTCTATCATATAGGGCCACCATGAGTTGGACTTGACAACAGTGGGTTTGGTTTGGTTTTGTATAAATAGCTGGTGATTTTTAAAGTATATTCCTACTTTTAAAACTAATGCATTACTTCAAATACCTGTGTATAAATGAAAACTGCAGATGCATGATATAATTTCATTCCCCAGAGCTGAAAATAATAAAGCTCTAGCCTTCTTGCAATTTTAAGGATAATAGAATCCCAATATCTCAGAATCTGTAAAGATTCAATTTAATAATCCTGATTCCCAGTCAACTAAAGTAAAGGGCAAGATGACTTTTCAAAGGGCTAATGACAGGTACATGGATGTGTATGTATGTCCTTAAACTGGGCTTCACTGATGAGTGGATTTATTCTAAAATGTTATTCACCCTCTGATGTATGAAGTCTTGATTTGGCACTTAAGAATCAGCATGGAGCTGTCAGTATATAAGGCTTAAAACTGAGGACTGTTGGAAAGTTGAATTAATGAAAGACAAGGGCAGCTTGTAAAGTATGAATTAAACTATACTCATAATGAATGGCAGTGCTTCAAACATTTCAAACATTCAAACAAAGCAGAGAGTGAAGCAGAGAGTGATCACTAGCTTCTGAGTCTTCTCTAAACAGTTTCAGCACAACAGACCTCTGTTTTTTCATTCTGAAGAGTCTAAAATTTATATAATCCCAAGTTTCACATCTGCTTCTAATATCTAACTCTAGGCCCTTAAAGCTCGGGTTCTCTGCTGTTGGGAGGTATTTTATGAGATGATGGCTATAAAGCACTTAGGTAAATGGCAAAGGTGAGTGATCAGTGTGCACTGGCTATTTCATGGAGTTTCTGGGTGGTACAAACAGTTAAAAGCTCAAGTACCAGCTGAGAGGTTGGCAGTTTGAACCCATCTGAAGGCTCTTCAGAAGACAGGCCTTGTGTTCTGCTTCCTAAAGATTACAGACTTAAAAACTCTGTGGAAAAGGTCTACTGCACACACATGGGTTTGTTTGAGTCAGAATCTACTCAAGGCAATGAATGACAACATTGTTATTATGATAGTAATGCCTTCTCCATTCTCCCATGATGCAGTTGCAAGAACGCCCCTATCATTCTAGCTTGCTTTCCTCTAAATGAGTTCTGTTTGTTGAACTGGGCCCTTCCATAGCTCGTCTCATGCTTGTTTCTGACTCCAGCAGTGACTACTACCAGTTCTACTCTGACACATTGGTAGTCATCATGGATCTAAGTCAGCTTGAAGGCAACTGGTTTACTGGTACAGTACTTGGCACAGAGTCAACAAACATAAATATTCCCAAACCCAGAGCCATCGAGTCACTTCCAGCACACAGCAGCTCTGTAGTAACCCTGTAGGACAGAGCGGAACTGCCTCACAAGATGTCCAAGAAGGGGCTGGTAGAGTCTAACTCTTGGGCTTTTGGTTTGCAACCATTGCTTTTAACCACTATACCACCAGGGCTCTGAAGAGGCTCCTTCAAAATTTGCTGAGTGAATGTGGGGGATAAATAGGAGACACTGTCATTGCTCTGGAAATGTCTTCCAAATAAATGAGGAAATAAACACAACTGAGAGATGAATAATTAGGTTGGTAAGGACTATACATCTTGTCAAGATTAATTATGGTGTTGGTGAAGAATATTGAATATACTGTGGACTGCTAGAAGAATGAACAAATCTGCCTTGGAAGAAGTATGGCTAGCTTCTTAAAAGCAAGGATGGTGAGACTTTGTTACATTTGCTTGGGACATGTTATCAGGAAGTACCAGCCCTAGAGAAGAACATCATTCTTGGTACAGTAGAGGGTCGGTGAAAAAGAAAAAGACCCTCAATGAGATGAATTGACACTGTGGCTGCAACAACGGGGTTAAACATAGCAACAATTGTTAGGACGGTGCAGGAGCAGAGGGTGTTTTAGTCTGTCGTACAGAGTGCCACTCTAAGTCGGAAATGACTCAGTGGCCCTTTACAACAACAATCTCACAGACATTAGCCGGTCATTTAGCAGATCTTAAGAAAATGGCACACAAGACGGCTTAATTTTAATGAGATAATTGGCAGAAGTAGGTTAGCACTTTGACATGAAAAAAAAAGCAAGGACACTTAGATTCACATATCTCAATGGCTTTGTACATAAAGTTTGCTGTTCCTTTTGTTTCAAACTTAAGTTTCCCATGGAATACAATAGCAATTGGGTAGCCCAGTTTTAACCATACTCTGTTGTTCTTTGCTTTCCTCAACTATAAGATATGAAAAGCTGAGATCCTTCGTTTCCTGGCCTCCCATGTACTTAGCAGTGGCCCTGTTACACAGGGCTGGCAAATGGGGCAAATGTCCCTGGGAAGGGCTTTTGTTTCTGAATACAAAGAAAAAACCACGCTGGAAATAGATCTTTCACTTCTCCCTCCTGCTTGGCAGGTGGACATGAAGTCTGGAGTTGCAGCAGTTGTCATCTAACTATGAGGCGATATATGCATGAGAACAAAGGATTGCAGACTGGCTGTAGCAGCCCTGAATTACTACCGTCTGACTTCTTGTAGCATGAAATAATTTAACTCTCATTTCTTTAAGCCATTAAAGTAGGAATTTTTTTGTTTGTCTGTTTGCAGCTGAACATTAATTCTGCCTGATACAATTTCTATAAGAATCTAACTCTTCTCCAAGGTACCTAAAACACCGGCACCCTGTGTACCCAACCAGTAACACATACATGCTAGTAATCGTGGGCCTTTGTTTCGGAAGGAGATTACCACCAAGTTCTGTTTCCCTCTCCACTGTCTAGAAAGGCTCTTGAGAACTCTTGCAGCCAGATGGACCAGGACCTGGAAGAAAATAAACTAATTTTCTGTTTATATATATACTGAGATACGATATTTACTCAGACATTTTCGTTGGCAAGTTAGGTTATAACAGTGCAGACCCTTTTACAAAAGCAATCTGCTGTCCCCTCCCACTCAAGCATTTATCTAAACAATACTTGGGAAATGCTGAGAGGCATATGAGATAAACATTTTAATCTTCAGTAAATTTTCCAAAATATGCAAGGATTTGATTCCAGAAGGCCAGAAAGATATAAAACTTTCAGTATAATACTGATAAGTATTTGTACAGAAAAAATTTTCTATCATAGTTTCAGAGAGCAAAAGAAAATATCTCTACAAATCAAAACTGAAAAAGACTAGGTGTAACTGTAGACATTTTTAACTGTAATCATAACAAACCCTTCATCTGGAGGCAAAACTGGATTAAAATATGTTGCCTCTTCCCAGAGAGACAGTTTAACCTCTTTCCTGAAAGTTTAAGTTCTCCCTTCCTTTGTCCCAACCCTGGAGCCTTGGCAACACAGTTGTTAAGAAATTAGCTGCTAACCAAAAGGCCAGCAGTTACAATCCACCAGCTCCTCTGTCTTACTGACCTAGTGCTACTTTAACAGAAATACTACACATGGATGGGTCTAACATAGAAAAGTTAATTCTTACCTAGGCCAGTAGGCTGGAATAATTCAGGGTGCCTATCCGAGGGGAATGTTGTGTCTCTCAGCTGGCTCTGGAGGAAGGTCCTTCTGTTGCATCAGTCTTTCTTTGGTCTAGGAGCATCTGGGTGTAGTAATCTCAGGGCTAAAGTACTCTCTGCTCCTGACACTACATTCTTGATGGTACGAGGTCCCCAATTCTCTGCTTGCTTCTGTTTCCTTTTATCTCTTGTAGGATAAACGGTGGTGCAAGTTATGCTCTAGGGAAACACACTTAATAAGGATATCACTGTTCCACCCTAACCCTCTTTAACATAGTCCAGTCTATTAACCACTGGCAGAGATTAGGATTTACAGTGTAGGAAAATCACAGAATGGAGGACAATCCCACAATACTGGAGGGCATGGCCCAGTCAAAGTGCTACACACATTTCTGAGGGGGACACAATCCAGGCCATGACACCCTCCTTGGAAATCTTATGGGGCAATTCTAGTCTGTCCTACAGGGTGTTGGAATCCACTCAAAAACAGGCAATGGTTTGTTTGTTTTTGTTTTTACTGTTTTGGTCTGTCCCAATGCTTACCTTCTTTGCTAGAGATCTTGGTTAAAACTGAGTTCAAAATATAACTGATCATTTAAAACAAAAGTCAAACGACAAAAAAGAAATGTTGTTTCAATCTTATCTCATTCTTTTCACAACTTCAAGGCATTGTCATTTATTTGATTTAGGGTTTTTAGTTTGAGTCTGTGTGTTTTCGTTAATTGTAAACTGTATTTCACGTACGTGTCTCAATTTCTTTTTTTTCAATGTAGTAGAAAAGTTTGAACTCTCTGGAGAATCTCCACAACAGTAATTTTCTCCTGAAACTTCAATTTTCTCCACTGTTAACAGAAGATATTTGCTTTGGCATACGTGAATTTGAAACAATTTGTTAACTAAGGAAGCTTTGTTCAAAAACTATTTCCATGAAGTCTAATATCAAGAGCAAGAAGATAGAGCTGATCGAATGGCCTATAACGTGCCCCTGTAGACCCTTTGGTTACGATACAGGGGCCCCTGAGGGACCTCCATGAACCCTCAGCACTCTGTAGAATACTGTTTGAAAGCCACCAATTTAGATAATTTCTGTAGTTGTATGATCCTGTTATACCACTTGAGGAGACCCCTGGCATAATGGTTGATGCTTGGCTGCTAACTAAAAGGTCAGCAGTTGGAACACAGCAGCTGCTGGGGGTAGATGTGAGGGGAAATGTGGAAGTCTGCTTCTGTAATGATTTGCAGCCTTGAAAACCTTGTGGAGAACTTCTACTCTGTCCCACAGAGTCACAGTGAGTCAGAATTAACATTCAACTGGATGGCAACAGGTTTGTTTGTTAGTTAACGAATTGTTTCAAATCCATGTATGCCAAAGCAAATATCTTCTGTTAACAGTTTTTTATATCTCTCTTCAGCCTACTTGCTTTTCTTAATACTGACTTTGTGTGTCACTTCTCCACAGTGAACAATTGTCGTTTCCCTACCAGAGTCATTCACCCAACTTTCTTTTGGGGAGCCAATCCACTTGCACTCAGAGTCCTTACAGCTAGAGTAGGGCTGAACTCCTCTCTGCAGGGGGCAAACCCAAACCGAACTGCCTTTGAGTTGATTCTGACTCATAGCGACCCTACAGAACAGAATAGAATTGCCCCATAGAGTTTCTTTCCAAGGAGTGCCTGGTGGATTTGAACTGCTGACCTTTTGATTAGCAGACTTAGCACTTAATCATTACATGACCAGGATTTCTGCAGGGGTAGGTAAGTGAAACATAAGCCAGTGGATTTGCCTGGACTGACTGCTCAGGGGTGGGCATGTGACCCAATTTGGGCCAATGAGAGAAAAGCCTAAGACTCTGATTAGAATTGCTAAGAAACAGAGGGTCCCTTTCCATTAGGTTTAGCTATGAGGGTCTAAATTTGGAATAGTTGGGGGACACTGTTTTGAGAAAGCATTCTTGAGGATAACACCAACGTGAGGACACTGCAACAGAGAAAAGGAGAAAGAAAGGTTACACTCTGATGGCATATTTTGAGCTTCTGAATTCAGCCAGCTCTGACATCATTATAATCCTAAACTTCGCTGTTATTTTAGCCAATAAGTCCCCATCCTTTTTCCTTACAGTTAATGCTGTTAGAGTTGAGTTTCTGTGTCCTACTGAAAATTCCCTGAGCAATATACTCCCTGAATGAAATTTTCTCTCTCAAAGGAAAGATTGTGTTCTTACTCAAAGGAATAGACTTTCACTGGTGAGAACCTGAGCAACAGGTCAGAACAGTATATGAGGTATGCATCAATCCTTGAAATCACATTAGGTATGTGACCAGGTACTTGACCATACATGGATATGAGGAAATTAAGATGTTGTGGTTTCTTGACCAGTGGGAGAGATGTTCAGGGACCTGAGTTCTAGTTATGACAGTGTGAACAACATGCTCTGTGTCCCCTAGGGCTTTTGTTTCTGAGATTGAGTATATCTACTATGTCAAACTACAAGCTAAAGCTCAAATAAGACAATATATATGATGGTTCTATATAAAGATGCTTAGGTAAACATATGGAGCCCTGGTGACATAGTAGTTAAGAACTTAGCTGCTAACCAAAAGGTCAGCAGTCTGAATCCATCAGTGGTTCTTAAAAAACCCTATGATGCATTTTTACTCTATCCTATAGGGTTGCTATGAGTCAGAATCAAAGGCGGTGGGTTTGTTTTTCTAGTTTTATGTAAAGATATAGAACCATATAAATAAATAAATTATCTGTTACTGTCTAATTGAATGTCAATTCTGACTCATTATGATTCCACAAGGTTAGAGTGGAAATACCCCATTAGGCAGCATTATCTGGAACAAGGAGTAGGCGAATGACAGCCCATGGCCCAAATCTGTAGTCAGATGCTTATTTTTGTAAATAAAATTTCATTGCTAAAGCCACAAAGTTGAGTAGTTAGAACAGAGATAAAATGGTCATCCAAGCCTAAGTATCCACTATTTGGGCCTTTACAGAAAAAGTCTGTGGCACCTAGTCTAGAATGAGGACAACCCTTTTAATAACACCAAAGAGAAAAACTCTCCCATCTAATCAGTAACCCCTGAGAGATTAGTGGGTATTCAATGTGCTGTTTTCTTCTTTAGTTCCATTCTTCCCAACTATGATTTTAATGGCATTAACAATGAAAAAAAATGAGCAGTATGGAAAAATGGAAATGGGAAGGAATTTAAAATATGTTCTTTTCAAAATATGCATTTCATGCAGCTGTTGAAGTAGATTTTGATTATTATTCTGTTAGAACAAAGGCATTTTGGACAGCTAGATTGGTGCTTTACAATACATGTAAAAAAAATATCTCCAGTTGGAATCCAAAGAATGACTTCTGCTTTATCAGCTTGTGTCACATCAGCTGTTCACGTATATGGTTGAGCGAGTTGAATCAGTTGCTCAAATAGTCTTGCCTTCAGGACGTTCATAAAGCAAATGATAGAATTATAAAATCTGCCCCTTCAAATGGGCCACTAAGTGCAAACTGGCATCAGATGTTCATTCATTAATACAAAAAGCATTTCCTGAAAGCCTAAAATGAGCTTGGCCCTGTGCCAGGCAGTACAGTTCAGACTTTTAACAAGATAGAAGGATTCCGCATGATCCCTGACCTGGTAGCACTTCATTTCTGTTTGACTTTAATATGCTATTGCTTAAATTTTGTTTAAATATAGCTAGCAGCAGGGAGCACTCTTCATGGCTGAATAGATGTAATCATTATAGAAGTTATTATTATTGTTATTAATCTGAATTATAGTTCCTGGCAATATCCCTGTCCTTGTTCTGGTGCACACAGGGCATTACAGATTATACCTGCTCCCTTTCCCACTAAACAGCTCTTCAAAAAGTGGAAAGGATTTTCATACATGGTCCATTGCTCCACTATAAGCTAGAAATCCTCCATTCTTCCAACTGAGGAATTCAGAAATTTTATTGCAATTCTCTCAAATGTAAACCCACATTATTTCCTTTCTAAATTGTCATGTGTATAAAATACATATTTGTAGTGTTATTCACAATTGTTTGCAAAAGACTGGTGAGGCCAATATTTATTTCTTTTGCCCCTAAATGTGATAGGAATAACAAATGATGACCCTTTATTAGGGCTACTTTTAATCCTCAAAAACTCATCTGATTGTTCATATTAACCTAGGAGTTGATGCCAGCTATTAGCTTGAAAACTTGAATTGGGAGACACGAAAAATTTGGGATTCCAGAAATTTCTAATTAAAGTATCAGCTAATATAATTTTTTACTACTTTATGTTTAGCCTGAAGGTAGAAAATGACTGTGTTTGTGTTCTTTGTAAATGAATCCTTGTGCCAGCAAACAAATTTGTCTGAAGCAGTTATTCCACAAGAAGAAAGGCCTAGACTCTTAATATACCCAAGTCCTAATCTTCTCACTTCTTGCCTTATTTAAGCTGATTTATTGATTTTTAAAACAGCAAAGGTCTTTAGAAACTGTACTACCACACGCAGGAGCAGATGAAATGACTCCTTTACTATCTTACTGTCTGTCAGGATTAGTTTTAACTTAATTTTTACCTGATAGGGCCAGAGTGGAATCAAGGGTTTGGACCATCTTCCAGAAGCATTTAGGATAAAATGCTGTGACCTTATTCACCCGGGGAATTCCCCAGTCTGAGCAGCACGGTAAGGGGTGTTAGAATGGCTATCCCATCATCTTGATCATCCCCTCCACCTGCCAAGGACCCCTGAGCTTTTCTATAGTGGTCTCACCAAACTACAGATGGGTAGGATAGTATTTCATTTACTTAACAAACCAACCCAAAACTGAGTGGCTGAAACAATCTTTATTTTCTCAGGAATCAACAATCAGGATAGGGCTTGGTAGCAACTGTTCATTCTCTACCTCATTTTAAGTCACGTGGGGAAGTTCAAAAGCTGGGATCTGGAAGCCACTGAAGGTTTGTTCACTCTCACATCATTGTCTGGGCTGGGAAAAGGCAAGCAGCTGAACTGGGATACTTGGGGTTCCTCTATCACTATGCGGTCTCACCATGTGATCGCTGACTGTGGCAGCTTCTGGTAACCACATGTCTTATTCATTGTCTCAGCACTTCCAAAGTACGTGTAACCGCGATCGCGAATCTGTGCCGCCTGTCTGCAAACGCCAATACTGAGACAGGAGGTGAGGTAATTAAATGAGGACATTTATTGAGTGCCGATACACGAGAGGCAAGGGGGAATCAGTTCCTCCAAAGCTTGCCTGCATGCACAGGCTAAACCTGGAAGGTATATAGGTCGATTAAGACGGGGGACTCTGGTTAATATTTTTCCCGGTCCACGTAAGTAATTCTTCTGATGTTTCAACAATATTTTTTTGCGGGGTCTCCATGGCTCCAACAAGTTGGGGCTTGATGATCAGCCAACTGCCTCATGATTCAGTTCAGTAGTCTTAGAGAGTAACTGAAAGGGTATAAACAGAACAATTACTCAGTGTTCCTAAAAAATAGCCGTGTGACCTGTGACCAGTACAATGTAAATTCTAACGGATGGGGAAAAATCAAGCTCTCAGGACTCAGTGTTTATAACATCGTTGTCTTAACTACTGTGCTACTGTTTGTAGCAAGATGGAGTTGGGCTGCCTAAGAGCCTCCCTTTCATGCATGCCTGTCGGCAGTGGTCGGCGACAGCTCTGTCAGCTTTTCACGGGTTAGGCTTGGAAGCCAAGTAGCATCACTTCTGCTGTAGTCAAACGCCTACCCAGATTAAAGGCGCGGAAAAACGGACCCCACCTCTTAATGAATCAGTGTCAACATCACGTTAGAGGAAGAGCATGTGGGATAACAGAAATTAGTGTGGCCATCTTTAGAAAATGCAGCAGGTTACACAGAAAGATGATAACTCTTATGCCACCTCTTGCCTATTGGAAACATTTTGTGTTTTACAGTCTTGTTTAAACAAGAATATACCACTGAGTGGAGTTTTAACAGTCACTTTCCAGTCATTTCCTCTCCTTGGGCCTCAGTCTGTAGGTTTATAAAATGAGCAGAAAATACTCTATTCACCTTCCTTCTATGCATTCTATGACTTCTTTAACCTCCCTTCTCTTAGTCTCTCAGTGCTCTCTCTGTCTACCTCCCTCAGCCTGCCCTTCATGACATCTCTGAGTGCTGCCTTTCTTTAATCTCAGCCTTAGCAGCCTTATTCTTCCTCAAGCTTTGGAATCCCTCAGCCAGCCCAGTACTGCTCTTGCTTTCCTTGACCTCCAGTGTTCCCCGGAGCAGCCTGACTTCCCATCCCTAGCACTCAATTACTGACTCAGACCCTCTACTCCCTCAGCTTCTATAACTTTTATGTCCCATACTTGGACCAGATTTTTCTATTCAGATCACAAATCCCGACTTTCCTATGGTTTCAGAAGATACCCCAAGTCCAATGTCTCCTCTACTGTCCACGTTGTCTTCTGGTTGTCTATTGTTTTAATACTCTTGGGACCTCAGCAAACTAGAACCACTTTCCTCTGCCTGACGTTGAAACTTCTCAGCCTTTTCACTTTGGGGGTATGCCTTTCCCAAAGGGACATGGTTCTTATCAGTTTTTGCCTCTTCTATTTTGATTGTAAGAGGTCCGCGTTGTTATCTCCTAATTCCTTGAATAATATTGAGTTGGATCCAACTCGATGGCATTTGGCTTGGCTATTCATTTAATTTAGCAAACTACTAATGGACATGTAGATTATTTTACATTTAGCATATGTCATGGATTGAGTAGTGTCCCCCCCAAAAAATGTGTGGAGCAACTTGGCTGGGCCATGCTTCCCAGTATTGTGTGGTTGCTTTCCATTTTGTGATTTGCCTATCCTTTAAATCCTAATATCTGTCTGCAGTTAATGGATTGGATTGTGTTAAGGAGGATTAAGGTGGGGCTGTAACACTCTTCCGGATGTCCTTCCTGCTCCAATATAGATGGAATATACCTAGAGTGTGGCTTGTGCCATTTTTTATCCAATGAGAGAAAAAAGGAAAGGGAAGCAAGAAGAGAGGGGCCTCATACCATCAAGAAAGCAGTACTAGGAGAGTGCATCCTTCTGGCCTGAGGTCCCTGTGTGGAGATGCTCTCAGAACAAAGAAAGACTGATGCAACGCAAAGACCTTCCTTCAGAGCTGACAGAGAGAGTGTATGTGCCCCTGGAGCGAGCCACTGAATCTGGACTTGCAGCCTACTGAAAATAAACTTTTATTTGCTAAAGCTATTCACTCACGGTAATTCTATTAGAACAGTACCAGATGACTAAGACAGTGTAATTATAAATAATACTGCAGTGAACATCTTTGTACATACAAGGACTGCCAATTAAGTTTGTGAACTCATCCTAGAAAAGATATTATGTAGTTCATTGCTGAATATCACTATGGTCATCTTTAAAGTACACCCGTTTGGAAGCTACGTACTGACACCAGCACCTAGTCCACCCTTCAAAGCAATTTTGGAACTCTTTTCCTGGAAGGGCCATCAGAGCTGTCATTATATTACACTTGAAGTCCTCAGTGTCATCAAAATGTCTTCCTTTCAATACTTCCTTTATCTTCAGATAAAGAAGAAGTCACTGGAGTCCAGATCAGGTGAGTAGGAAGGGTACTCCAATACAATTATTTGTATACTGGCTAAAAACTCCCTCACGGACAACTATACAATTAAGCTCATGAACTTGCCGCCTTGTACAGTGGCCACGGACTTAATTGTTGGACCTGGTAACTCTTTGCATACTTTTTGTCTGGTATCTTTTTCTGGGGAATAGACTCAGATAAGAAAGCTGCTGGAAATATCCCCTGTAAGGAAGTAAAGGAAATTATAGATTTACAGAACGAACTCAGACAATCCCACTGGAAGCTGTGAAACTGGGATGGCCAAGACTCTATACCTCTGCATTCTGAGCTTTTAGCAGTTATTGGACACAGATGCTCCTTGCAGGGAGTGAGCCCTACACTGGGTGATGTAGCCCCTATAGCAAAGGAAAATTCGTGGGGAAGGATGGCAGCGTAATGCACCATCAAGTAACATTACTGACAGCAGGAAGACTGAGTGTCTTAACCTTAACGGGAAATCTGGTCAGAGCATCACACATACTCCTCATTTTAGCATAAATTTCTAGAGATATATTTATGGGGTCCATGGATAAACACATTTTAAAATACTATCTTGTCAAAAAACATGCTTTGTATAACTCTAATTCTTTTGTATTTATTGAGATTTGTTTTACAGTCCAAAATGTCTTGGTGAATGTTTATGTGCACTTCAAAAGAATGTGTATTCTGTTGATATTAGGTGTACTATTTTATAAATGTCAAATAGGACAATATGTTGGATAGTATTTTTCAGGCTTTTCATATCTTATTTGTTTTCTGATTTCTTGATCTATTACAGGGAGAGGAGTACTAAACTCACAAACTATCTTTGTGGATTTGCCTATTTCCCTTGCAACTGTATCTAGTTTTTCTATCTAAACTTTGAAGTTCTGATACTGAGGTATGAACTTTCAGGATTTCTATGTATTCTTGACAACCTGTTAGCCTTGAAATGGTTTCCTTTATGTGTAGAAATATACTCTGTTCTGACATGTTGTTGGATATCAATACAGCATCTTTTGATTAGTGTAAGCCATGATGTATCTTTCTCTCTCCTGTTACTTTTACCTTATCTGTGTGTTTATGTAGAGTATTTCTTGTAGTCAGAATATATGTGTGTTCTGTAGTTTTATCTAATTTGACAATCTGAGATGTTTAATTGAAATACCTAGTTCATTTACATTTAATACTATTATCAATGTAGTTACACTTTTATATAGTTTATCATTATTCTGTTCACTTTCTATTTAACCTATCTGTTCTTCATTTCTTTTTTTATGCCTTGCGTTGGATTGATTGTACGATTTCATTTCATCTACTTTGTTGAATTGTTAGGTATAACTCTTTGTTGTGTTAATTTAGTGGTTGCTTTACAGTTTATTATATACATCTTTAATTTATCACAGTCAGCCCTGAAGTGATGTTATACCCTTCACATATGGTATAAAAATCTTTCAACAGTGTAATTCTATTTCACTCCTCCCAGATTTTGTGTTCGTACATTCTACTTATATAAACGTTGTGGAACGCTAATTGTCATTATTTTTGTCTAAGTAGTCATTTTTATCTTAAAGAGATTTAAATAATAATAATAAGTCTTGTATATTTACCCATGTAATCATATTTCTGGTGCTCTTCTTTGTTTTGTGTAGATCTCTATTTACATCCCGTATCATTTCCTATCTGCCTGAAGGACTTTATCTTCAACACTTCTTGCATATACATCTGTTGCTACTGAATTATTTAATCTTTCTTTATGCCTGAAAAATGTTTTATTTCATTTTGGTTTTGAAAGGTATTTTCATAAAGAATAGAATTCCAAATGACTGACTTTTCATTTAGTACTCTAATGATGTTGCTTCACTGTTTTTCAGCTTGTATTTTCTAGTGTGAAATCTGCTGTTAACTTTATTGCTCTCTCCGTAATATGTTTCCTTTATAGGGATGCTTTTAAATTTTTCTTTTTATTCTTGCTTTTGAACAGTTTGATTATGATGTGCCTTTGGGTAATGTTTTCATCAAATTTGGAAAAAAATTAACTCTTTTTTTCTCACATCTTTTTTCCATTTCTTTCCTCACTTCTGTTTCTTGGAAACTCATTACATATATTTTAGGCCACTTGAAGTTGTTCTATGGCTCACTGATCCTCTATTATTTTTATTTTTTTATAAATCTAATGTATTTTATATGGGATAGTTTCTATTGCTACATCTTAGAATTCACTCATCTTTTCCTTTTCAAAATCTATTCTACCATTAATTCTATCTAGTAAATTTTTTTTAAAGATATTGCAAATTTTACTTGCAAGTGCTATTTCAGTCCTTTGAATGTCTCCCTTTAACTTTTTGGTCACATAAAATACACAAAAATACACAAAATACATTTATAATAAATTTGTTTTAGTATCATTGTTTGCAGATTTTAATACATATGTCAACTCTGAGCTGGTTTTGATGGATTGGTTATTTTCCTCATTATGGGTTATGTTTTCCTGCTGCTTTGCATGTCTGGTAATCTTTGACTGGATTTTGAACATTATGGCTTTATCTCACTGGTGGTGGATGTTGCTGTATTATTATAAATATTCTTGAACTTTGTTATGGCATACAGTTTCATTATTTGAAAATAGTTTGATTTTTAGAAGTCTTCCTTTTATGATTTATGTATGTTCAGAGCAATGCTCAGTTTAGACTAATTAGTCCCCATTACAAAAAAGGAATTTTCTGAGTATTCTATCCAGTTCTCCATAAATGATGAGATTTTTCTATTTGGCTTGTGTGAGCAAACTCTATACCTGGCTGACTGAGAAGTAGATGCTGTTTTCTCTATTCCCTTTAGTGATTTTTTTTGCCCCTCCGACCTTGAGAAGTTACACACACACTCATGCACACACACTATGTCAAATACTTGAGGGGAGCTCCATGAAGACTTCTCTGGGATGTGCTTTGCTCTGTATTACTCTGTTTTATGAATTCAGGTTCATTTCATCTCCCGGGAGTCTTAGCTCTGTCTGCTGGACGCAGAGAGTCCACTAGGCTCTGCTTCAGTTCTCTTTCCGTAGTCAGCAGCCTGAAAACTCTTTCAATACCCGAATGGGTCAATCACAAAGTGAATCTTGTTTATTTCTTATTTCACTGCTGGATATCAAATGTATTAAAAATATGGTTTCATGTATTTTGTTTGTTTGTTAAGGTGTTATAGGTAGGAAGATAAATCTGGTCCCCATCACAACATTTTGGCTAGAAGCAGACGTCCAGAATGTATTTTGAAAAAGTCATCATTGGAATGCTTTTTGAATGGCCTTTCCCTAATGTAAGCAAGTGGATAAAATGGCCTGTCTAAATCTGTCTCCCTTTCACTCTGAGTCCTGTTTTCTGCTTCAGGAAAGCTGTTTGTTTTGAAAGACAAGCACTTGGGTTTCCTTTGAGGGTCCATCATTCGCCTTGCTTAAAATCTCCTCAGGTCATAACTCTTGTGGAAGAATTTTGAAATGCTGTCACTCTCAGATTTTAGGACTTTTGGAGCTGGCACTGTTATTACATTTATCTGATTCAGTGTCCTAGAAACATAAGCCTCAGACAAACCATCAGTAGAGTACTTAAAAAGGCTAACATCTGATAAATAATTTCCCACCTCTTTCACCCACGCACACTTTTATGGAGACAAAATTGTTTCTGCAGTTTTCTGTCAAAGGAAAGCACTGCCAAGAATTTTCTAGTTAAGAAGGTGGTGAATGTAAAACCAGAGTTTTACCTCCCCTTGTGTTCACTTTTTCATTCTTTCTTTCTAGTCTAAAATACTAAGGACCAACTTATGGCGTTGGACCAACTTAAGGTGTTCTCCACTTAGACAATTACAGTTTGATGGAAATGTTGAATGACCTTTCATGGTGGGGACGAGAGTTGATTCTCAAAGCCAAAATAGTATCCACGGGAGTCCGCGGTGTTTCTTAACAGTGGTGGCTGCATGCTAGTCTCCCTCTTTTGGGTCCTGTGGGCTACCCAGTCCACTCCTCAGCTCTGTGGGAACCCATTACAGTGTATTGACTCCCTGACTTTGCAATAGGGTTGCTTATGTTTCAGTCAGCTTTCAGTTGTGAAACGTGATTCAAGCTGTGAAGATTTAATCTGCCTTCTCTTTAGAAATTGGGAACTGGAGGGCTAGGAAGAGGAAGGGACATGCCAGGCTACACAAGCAAGTTATGACTATACCAGAGATAGAATGTAGAATATCCTCACTCCTACAAAAGTTAAATATGATGGTCACTAAGACAAGCTCTCCAGAAAACATTAAAGAAGAGGGGTTTTATTGATATTCTCCATAATCCCTTCATAGTTCTTAACCAGAATGTCAAAGAATTTCAATGGAGGTCCTCATTCCAAAAAAAAAAAAAAAAAAAACAAGTGCAGTTGAGTTGATTCCAACTCATAATGACCCTATAGGACAGAGTACAACTGATCCATACTGTTTCCAAGGAGTGCCTGCCAGATCTGAACTGCTGACCTTGTGGTTAGCAGCTGTAGCACTTATGCAAAACACCACCTGGGTTTCTGACCTTATCATAGGGAAGATTAATCAGATTCCTTCTTTGATACCCTTGTCACTTTCCCTTCTCAGACTTCTCCACTAAAATTTTCAGCTACAGTAATTATGTACAGCTGCAGCAGAACAATAATAATCTGCTGTATTCCATAAGAATACATACTCGTAGTAGCCTTGGTGGTGCAGTGGTTGCTCAGCTGCTAACTGAAAGATTGGCAGTCTGAACCCAGTAGATAGACTGTGAGAGAAAGATGTAGCAGTTTGCTTCTATGAAGATTAAAAATTAAAAACCCAAACCTATTACCACTGAGTTGATTTTGACTCATAGCAAACCTATAGGACAGGGTAGAACTGCCCCATAGAGTTTCCAAGGAGCACCTTGTGGATTTGAACTGCCAACCTTTTGGTTAGCAGCTGCAGCACTTAATCACTATGCCACCAGGGTTTCCCCATGAATATTACACCCTTGGAAGCCAATATTCTGTCTATAGGGTTGCTATGACTCAGAACTGACCCAACAGCAATGGGGATATACTTGTAAACACATTAGTAGTTTTGTGTTCTCACCTGATGCTGTAGTGGAGACTGGTTAGTTTCATTCAGCACCCAACATCCATTTATCACTTTAATAACATTTTGGAAACCCTAGTGGCTTAGTGGTTAAAGTCTAGAGCTGCTAATCCAAAGATCAGCAGTTCAAGTCCACCAGGCAGTTTTGAGATACTCTGTGGGGAAGTTCTACTCTGTCCTGTAGGGTCACTATGAGTCAGAATCCACTAGATGGCAATGGGTTTGGTTTGGGTTTTGGGTGTGTGTACATGTGTGTGTTCAAGAGGTTTGGTTGCACAGTGGTTAAGCACTTGGCTGCTAATCAAAAGGTTGGTGTTCGAAACCACCAGGTGCTCCCTGGGAGATAAAGTGACAATCTGCTTCCATCAAGATTACTGCTTTGGAAGCCCCATGGGCAATATTTTACTCTGTCCAATAGAGTCACTGTAAGTTGCCATCAGCTCTATGATATTTGGGTTGGAGGTGTATGTACCAGCTGTGAGAATTTTTTTATTCCCCATCACATGAAGTCTTGGTGGGACTGAAAATCAAGTTACATTGAATTCACATTGCAGAAGCCAAAATGTTACCTTTCTTCAGATCTTTCCTTACACTGCCTTGGTACAACCAAAGGCAAGTCATATGACTCAAACTTTTCTAGTAGGACTCTTTCCCCCAGGACTGTAAATCTTGAACATGGTAGCTTCAGGATGAGGACAAATTTGTAAGTCATTCATTAGAGCTCTTACGGTATAAAACTGATATTTTCACAGAATGTGCCACAATAATCAAATGTTACACGTATTTCATTAAAAACTAACACATGTCTTACTTGCCTTCAAGAATTTGAATCCAGAGATGCACCAAGATGGGACTAAACAACAGTATATCACATACTCCCTGAGTTTTCTTGGATATCCTCCATTAAATGGACTCAGATGTCAGTAGCTTGCATGAAATAGAACTCTATCAAATCTGAGATTTACACTTCACAAGTGAGAGTCCTCCAAGTCTGATTGATGATGGTGATTATCAGATTAGACAGTGTCAAATGCAACCATATATGTGGTCAACTGGATGCATAAGGAACATCTTCAATTTACTTACACCTCCGAATGATTTCGCTTGTGGAATTTGTGGTCATGGCATTGCTGTCACATGACCCCTGCTATACCAGCATCATTCCCTTCCAAGAGAGTCAAGTAATTCCTGTTCACTCAATACATGGAAAACTCTGGTTCCCTTCAGTTTTCATTTCTCCAAGTTATTTGGTGTCCTTCTAATAAAGACTCCTTTGTTGCTTACACTAACTAGAATAGCTTTCTGTTATAATGAAATAATCAAAGAATTTAACTGATGAAGAGCCTCATGCTACCTTTAGAAGTTAGTTAAGGCTGTGGTTGATATACACACAATGTATAATTAAAGTGAAGTTAAGAGAACATCAATTCTGTACTCAGCATTCTAAGATTATGTAGTGATTTAGCAATAAAGCTGGAATTACAATTTGTTTCTTAGCTTCTAACTCTGTCCATTAGCTATATATACTTTATCACCAAGAACTTTTTAAAGTAATGGTTAATAGAAAAATACCAATTGCCCTAGTTCACATCCTCACAGAAGCAGATCCTGAGACAAGGACTTGAGTCCAAGTAGTTTATTTGGAAAAGAATTCTAGTAAACATCAGTAGTGGAGAGATGAAAGGAAAGACAAAAGGTGAGTTGTGGGCACCTGGAGCTTAATTACCAGGAGAATTTTGAAAGCTAGTATAGAACATATACCTGGAGTTACCCACATGACTTCCCTTTGGCTGACTAGGGCAACATAACCACCTGTAACCTGGTGGTTCTTCAAGTCTTCTACCTAGACCAGCAGGGTTAATGTCCATTCAGGACTTGTTAGAAATGCATATCTTCAGACTTAGTCCTTGTATACATAGTGAATTAGAAACTGTGGGCTTGGGCCCACAAATCTGTGCTTTAACAAGGTTGTTGTTGTTGTTAGGTGCTGTCTAGTTGTTTCCAACTCACAGCAACCCTATGGACAACAGAACAAAATGCTGTCTGGCCCTGTG
This sequence comes from Heterohyrax brucei, assembly GCA_028571685.1. Lineage (NCBI taxonomy): Eukaryota > Metazoa > Chordata > Mammalia > Hyracoidea > Procaviidae > Heterohyrax > Heterohyrax brucei. The sequence continues at coordinate 170,035,535 of CM053141.1, read as the reverse complement.
CCATGCGCTCAATCATTCTTGTGCTGAAACCCATTATTGCAGCCACTGTGTCTGTCCATCTTGTTGAGTATCTTCTTCTCTGTCACTGACCCTCTACTTTTCCAAACATGATGTCCTTCTCCAGGAATTGATCTCTCCTAAACAACATGTCCAAAGTATGTAAGATGCAATCTTGCCATCTTGCTTCCAAGGAGCATTCTGGTCGTACTTCTTCCAGAACAGATGTTTATTCTTTTGGCAGTTCATGGTACATTCAGTATTCTTCTCTAACACCACAATGCAAAGGCTTAGTGGTTAAGCGCTACAGGTTCTAACCAAAAGGCTAGCAGTTTGAATCCACCAGCTGTTCCTTGGAAACTCTGTGGGGCAGTTCTACTCTATCCTATAGGGTTGCTTTAAGTTGAAATTGACTTAGTAGCAGTGGGTTTGTTTTTTGTTTTTGGTGTTGACAACGTTTACCCATGTAAATTTGAAGCCCACAGTCATATACTAAATTGCGTCCACCAAAAGTGTGTGTTGCCATTTGGCTAGGTCATGATTCCCAGTATTGCGTGATGTTTTTATAGGCTGTAAACCCTTATTCTATGATGCTAATGAGATACGATGGGTGGCAGTTGTGTTGGTGAGGCAGGATTCAATGTGTAAGACTGCCTTGAGGCAATCTCTTGAGATATAAAAGAAAGAAGCTGGCAGAGAGATTTGGGGACCTCAAACCATCAGGAAAGAAGCAGTGCCAGGAGCAGAGCACATCCTTTGAAAAGGACCTGGGGTCCCCACACATCAGAAGCTTCCAGTCTGGGTAAAGATTGATGATAAACGTGTTCCTCCAGAGCCAACAGAGATAGACTTCCCTGGAGCCGATACCCTGAGCTTGCACTGGTAGCCTACTGGACTGTGAAAGGATAAATTTCTCCTTGTTAAAACCATCCACTTATGGTATTTCTGTTATAGCAGCACTAGATGACAAAGATACCAGCTGGAACTTGAGAACTACTATTATATACTAATTATCTATATTTAATTATTAGTCAAGGGCTGCTTCTGCAGATGTTAATCCCCCTGCATATCTGTCTTGCCAAGCATGTGAGCAGAATAAGCTCCAGAGGTTAGAAAAATACTCAGAAAGACGAAGACTCTGGGACTTGGAAGGCAAGCTGTTACGGGGTGAAATGATAAGGCCCCAAAGGATGTAGATGAGGTAGATGATACTATATAAGATCTCTCTTATGCACTACTTCTAGTTAGCTTCATTCCTTTGCAATTCTTTGTGGTCTGCTCTTTTTATGGAAATTACCAGGGACTAAGATTGTATCTCTCAGTAGGTAGAAATGTCTTCAAGACTAGTCAAGGAAGAAAGAGAAAAACCTATGAGCACCTCTTATGTTTTAAAGACTGTAGTCAGAACTCTAAATTTATTACCTACTTTAACCTTTAAATGTGCTTAATCTTTGCATATTTAAAGTAAATACCATTACTATAATTTTAATAGTTCAGAAGATTGAGATACAAAAGAATTGACTCAAGATAATTTACAAAGTAAGTAGTTAAGTGAGGAACTGAGCTGTCTCACTCTATATGACCGCAAAAATTCATGTTCTAGTCATTCTCTGAACCCATCTAGTCATAGTGATTTCTCAGGTGTAATATATTTAGACATCTTGTTTTGAGCATGACTGCAAGAACCAAAATTTTAGACTTCATTTGTAAACTATTTGATCAACATGAGTATTGTGGGAAGATGCCAAGATTTAGGCAGTAGCTGTCAGGGCCACTGTTTTTCTCAAAAGACAAAAATAACAGATCTCTATTACAAATGACTGTTCCTAGGAGACACCTAGTCTTCCAAAATCAACTCTTCTTAATACAACTTTCTTTAGAAGCCTGGGCACCCAGCCAGCACCCTTAGCTGTGGTCTTGTATTTCTCATTTGTGGAGTTTAACTGTATACAGAATATTACTTTACTAAGAAGGCTGAAACAACTTTATTGGCACTGCCCTAGCAACTTGGTAAGCCAGTATAAAGAGCTTGTATAGGCAGAACACTTGGAAAAAAAAAAAAAAAAAACATGCATTGATTCAAAACTTTTGAGTACAAAGCAAATTTCAGGACTCTGAGTGAAGAGAGATCTCCTAATGTCATTCAGTCTAAAGTCCCACTCATGGGTGTAATCCTCTGTGAGACATATGATAGATAAACGCCTGCTTGGACATCCATGGCAGTTCACCTTGTGAAAGCAACTCAATGGCAAATAAAACCCTGTGATTCAGTTATCTCTTCTCATGAGTACATTTGGAATTCATGTTTAAAACCACAGTTTCTTTTTGTCTATGTTTTCTTAACGTGTATGGAGTGCCTCTTGAGAGCAAGGCATTAGATGTTCACTGAATCTCCTTTTTAGTTTTTTTAGAAAAGTTCTTTATTTTTCTCCTTGGGTGCTACCCATTATCCCACAGAGCCAATACCCTCCCAAATACATCCTTCAAAATTAATAAATACCTATCTAGCCTTTTTTTTTTAACATGATGTGGTAGCATTCTAATAGCTAAATCAAAAAGTAGTAGTACATACATAAACATATGTGACTGTACCCTTTGGGCATATGATTCTATAACTAATAATTGTGTCCTCTGGTGAGTTTTGCATCATCTCTTGATAGATTTGGGTAAAGTTGTCTTCAGAGACCTGAATTCTTGTCCTGGTCCTGAAAAATTTCAACATGATCTGCATGATTTCTGTGAATTACCAATGCTGATTCCTATCCACCCCTTGGGGTACAAACATTTAATGCACTCAGCTGCTAACCAAAAAGTTAGAGATTTATGTCTACCCAGAAGCACTGCAAAAGAAAGGTCAGTTGTCTACTTTCAAAAAATCAGGCTCTGAAAACTCATTGAAGCACAGTTCTACTCTGACACACATGCGGTCACCATGAGTCAGAATTTTTGTAGCTTCCTATCCATATCTGTGCATCTAGTTGTCTGGAACACAGTATTTTGTAGCCCATTTCAATCATTTCCCATTGCATATCCAGATTTTCCCCATGTTATGAATATTTTTTCACAACATAATGCTAATGATTACACAATACATTAATATTTGGATGTCCCGTAATTTATGTAACTCATATCTAATTTTGAACATTTAGTTTATTTCCAAGTTAATGAATATCCTTTTACAATTATCCTCATTCATATTTCTCATGATTTCCTTAAAATAAATTTATAGTGGCAGAATTGCTGGATTGAAGATTGTGCTCAATCTAAAGTTTCTAATATATTGCTGATGTTAGGGAGCATTAAATTAGAGTCTCAAGAGCAGAGTGCAGAAGTTTTTGATTCTCTACATCCTAGATATTATCATTCTTAGTCTTTACTATCTTAAACAAAATTTTACTTTTGTCCTGACTGTGTTTTTAGAACAAAGTGGGGATTCTAGAGAAGGAAAACAGCTCTAAAATAGGAAGAATAGGTAAATAAGCTTACATTCATCACATGGCTGTACTTTTCTTCATTAACCTTGTAAACTTGATTTTTCAGTGCTTACGAAAATTTATTTTCTTGTTTGACTCAGTTTGCATTGTGAAATGTTATATAATCCCTAGGATGAATGCTTCCATTAGCCTCTTCTTGGAAGTACACTGTAGCTTATGTGATGCATGTTATATGCATGTTTGGTTAAATTTAATTATCATTCAACATGTCTGTGCTAAGTTTAAGGATATGCCTGGCACTGGGAGATGCAAGAGAAGGAAATGAATATGACACAATGCCTGTCCATCCTGGGCTCATAACTTAATAAAAGACTGTTGCTGTAACTCAAGACCCACTAGGTGTATGAAGGTATAAAAGAGATACGAAGTTCACTGTGAGAATATCAGCAATACTAATAAAACAAAAACAGAACAATAGTGTGGCTTCTACTCTTAAAACTAACCCTCTTAAATGCCCATGTATACGCTTTCCTGTACTGAGTGCTTTTCATTTTGCTCAGTCCTCACCATACCACTATGAAGTAGGTATTACTATTATATGAAGAAACTGGGAGACAGAGAGGTTAAATAAATTCCCCCAAAGTCATGTCACTAGAAAACAGTAGAAGCAATGGGAAGGCGTTTTGGCGAAAGTAAGATAGGGAGGAGATCTGGGAGGTTTAAGAGTTCGTCATACAGAGACTGGAGTAAAAGGAAATTCAAGACAGGAGATATAACCTGAGCAAAGTATGGAAAAGCTTTGAATGCTGTATTCAGGTGATTAACTTCATTGTGTTGAAAGCCAAAAGGCATTTGCAGAGGATAAGTGATAAAATCAGAGCATTCAAAGGTAAGTAGGGTAGCATTTCATTGGGTATGGCTGTTACATAGTTAGAGGAACATCTGCGTAGAAAAATAATTCAAGACAACTTTGTGTATCTAAGTGTCATACTTACATCTTTTGAGTAGACATAGGATCATTACAATAACACAGATTTCCCTAGTGTTACTCCTGCTATTGGACTGTCCCTAGAAACTCTAAAGCATCTTCCTTCTACCTTGTTGAGCAGTTGCATCTTTCATCAGTTTGTCACTACAAATGCACATACACATATTCAACTCAGCAAAACAAAGGTAGTTAAATTTTTAAGTAGCTTTTCAACATTCCCCCATTATTAGCTATGTATAGTCCATCTTAATTCTATATAGACTTGGTGCTTTTTGAGAGTAGGGCTCATATTTATTTCTTTAACTACGCATTATTTAGCCCAGTGTTTTGCATCTATTCAGTGTTTCATACACGTTGAGTGAACAAACTACAGATTAAACCTGGGTTAAACCAAAAAAAAAAATGTTGTTGAGTTGATTCCTACTCATAGCAACACTGCAGGACCGAGTAGAACTGCCCTGTAGAGTTTCCAAGGAGCACCTGGCAGAACTGAATTGCTGACTTTTTGGTTAGCAGCCACTGCATTTAACCACTGTGGCACCTGGGTTAGGAGGACACATTCGCTGCCTATGCCTGGATGCATATTTAGAGCCACATCAGGGTCTCTACCAAACTCAAGCCAACACCCATTAACAGGAATAACATTTAGCACATTTATAGCTGAGAAACCTATTTACATTTATATTGGTGCTTGTAATCATCTGTTGAAACTGAGCTCATCTAATTTATTAGGGCCTTTACTGCCTGCTAGGAAGCAATGATACATTCAGATTTCACCTGCATTTCTCAGCAGGAACCCAGCCTCGATCAATATTTGGGGGAGAATGGCAGTTCTTGGGAAGGCTCAAGATCTGATTTTCACTAATATATTATGTTCGTTCATAATAAAACTATCATCGGGACTCTGATAAAAGAATTGGCTAACAGCTGCTCTCTGTAGTTCGACTTGTGTTTGTGGGTCATGAATAATTGGCAGGCAGATTTCTCTGAAGACAGATCTTGGCTTCCACAAGTCACCTACAAAAAGAGACTGGTTTGCAAGTCTAGAGATCTGCTTTCCTTTCAGGGCTCAACTGCTAGCAAACTGTGCAAGAATAATAGTGGGTCCTCAGTCAGATGGACAAGAGAATCTAACGCATTAGAATCTTAAAAGGAGTTCCTTTGTGACACAACACTACTACTAGCTGACAGGTTGGCTATTCAAACCCACCCAGGGAAGCCTCAGAAGACAGGTTTCCAAATCTGCTTCCAAATGCAATTCTGTTCTGCCACACACAAGATACCTCTGAGGCAAAACTGACTCAATGGCAACTAACAACAACAATACACATAGCTATTGTTATCGGGTCAATTTGGACTTACAGCAACCCTATAGGACAGAGTAGAACAGCCCCACAGAATTTCCAGTGAGCTGCTAGTGAACTTGAACCGCTGACCTTTTAGTTAGCAGTCAGCTCTTAACCACTACCCCCACCAGGGTTTCCAATAACAATAAGACCTTAAGCTAGCCTGCCTTGGGAAGGCCAATAAAGCCATATTAGCCAACTGAGAAGAAGATAAACCAGCCCGAAGCAATCTGATAAATTCAGTCGAACCAAGCACTTGAGGTTGAGAGAAATGTTTCAAATAATCAGCACATTCAAATTTGCCTAAATACTTTAATCCATCAACGTTCAAAGCATGTTTAGAAGCTCCTTTTTTACTCTGAAGTCACTCACACTTTGCTTTAAATCTCTCCCTTGTAAAGTTTCTCCCATTCCCTTTTAGATTCTTACAAATCTTTACCGTCTGTAGGAAAACACTCAGGAGATGAGGAAACAGGGCTTCAATCACAGCAAAATCTAAAAAGAGGAAATGATCTCAAGAAGTCCTGGCTGTTCAATGGTTAAACACTGGGCTGCTAACCACAAGGCTGGAAGTTCAAACCCATCCAGAAACTGATCAAGAGAAAGACCTGGTAATCTGCTCCTGTAAAGATTATTGCCAAAAAAGCCTATGGAGTAATTTTCCTGTATCAGAACTCTTTAAGTCATAATTGACTGATGGCATATAACAACATCTTGAGTGTATTTTCAGCACCTTCCTTTGTGGCCTTGTGTCTTAGCATATTCCCTGAAACTTTGAATACACAAATGTAGACAGTAAGGCAGGCAGGGCAGGAGAAGTTGGGTCTGTCCAGTGCATTAAAAATGCCTTATAAACATCATCACTCTTTGATTTATTCAACAGACACTGAGGGTGTTACAGAAGAAGAAAAAACAAAAACAAAACAGTGGCATAATTTGAGACTGCCCTGGATTAGGGCACCAGCTCTACCGTCGCATTGCCTGGATAATTTTGAGCTACTTTCTTAAAGTCTCCCAGTCTGTGTTTCCATGTGTGAAGTAGAAATGATAGTAGTATCTGTTTCACAGGATTGCTGGGAGATTAAATGAACAAAGTGTGTGAAATGCTCTATATAGTCCTGTTTCAACAAACGAAAGCCATTAAATTGTGCTGTACTTAGCATGAGAAACCCTGGTGTCACTGTGGTTAAGATCTTTACCGCTAACCAAGGGGTCGGCAATTTGAATCCACCAATCCACTAGCTGCTTCTTGGAAATCCTATGGGGCAGTTCTTCACTCTGTCTTACAGGATCTCTATGAGTTAGAATTGACTCAATAGCAACTTTTTGTCTTTTTAATAATATTTGTCATTGTGATGGACACACACTTGGATTAGATAAGTCATTGTCTGCAGGAGGAAATCCATAGGCTAAGGAAGGATGCACACCAGTGGGATGAAGATCATATATTTCAAAGGAAGTATACACTTCAGCTAGTAGGAACTGGAAATCTGGAAATAGCAGAGCGGGTCACGTTGGATCTGAGTCTTCAAGGGTGTGAAGAATTTGAATAAGGGAGATGGTGAAGTGATAGTATAGAACATAGCATGAAACCGGCTGCTGTGGAGTCAGTTGAGTTCATGGCGAGTCCATGTGTGTCAGAGCAGAACTGTGCTCTGCAGGGCTTTCAGTGGCTGATTTTTTGAAAGTAGATTGCCACGATTTCCTTCAAGGTGCCTCTGGGTGTCCTCAAACCTGCAACCTTTTGGCTAGCAGCTTAATGTGTTAACTATTTACATCACCTAGGGACTTTCCTCTTAGCTAGTAATCAGACCATCTCCACTACAGGAACGATTCATAATGCTTTCACTTATTTCCTCCCTCAAGGGTAGTTACTTTTAAAGTCAAATATTTGATTTCTAACGGTGAAATTCAGACCCTGGATGAGGTAGAGATAAAAGATTTAAACCAAAGGCATTTTTTGTGGCACTTTGGATTATATTATACAGAACTTTATGTATGCGAGATGACAGATACTAGGCTTTAAAATGACAAAGAATCACTCTGTGGCCTTTAGGCTCTCGTTTTTAAATCTGTACTAATTCCAGATGATGAGTCAGACTCTAGGGACTGCAAAACAGGACAGACTGGGAAGCGACAAGAGCATTAGATGCAGATGTAAGAACTGGGTCTTCTCCAATTCTATCAGTAACAGGTGTTACTGAGCTTGGATATAGTATTCCTCTTCCTGGGCCTCAGTTTACCCCCTGCAACATGGAGTTGCTATAGATGCTGTGCTTCTTGTACTTTAACATGCATATGAATATATTTGAAATCTTGTTAAAACAGATCCTGTATCAGTAGTTTCAAAGTAGGATCTGAGAGTCTGAATTTCTAGCAAACTTTTGGTGATACTTGAACTACTGATTCCCAGACCACTTTTGAGTACCGAGACTTAGAAACCCATTGCCATCAAGTCAGGTCCTACTCATAACAACACTATGGATCAGTCTAGAACTGCCCCATAGAATTTCCAAGGAGCATCTGGCAGATTTGAACTGCTTACCTTTTAGTTAGCCACCAGGATTTCCCCAAGACTTAGAGACATTCCAACAACAGTTACTGAAGCAGTGGTGGTTCAGCAGTAGGAATCTTTCATTCTGTGTGGGAGTCCCAGATCTGATTTCCAAACAGTGTACCTCATAAGCAGCTGCCATCTGTCTGTCAGTAGAAGCTTGCATGTTGCAATGATGCTGAATAGGTTTCAGTGGAGCTTTCAGACTAAGATGGACTAGAAAGAAAGGCCTGGTGATGTATTTCGGAAAACTAGCCAATGAAAATACTAGGGATCACAATTTCCCAGTCTGTAACTGATCTTGGAGATGGATCAGGACCCCACAGCATTTTGTTCCATTGTGCCATGAGTTGGAAGATTGACTTGACGGCAGCTAATAACAACAAGTTAGTTTAGAGACGTCACCACACATTTATTTGGTATCCTGGTGGCACAATGGTTAATTGGCTGCTGACAAAGATGCTGGCAGTTCAAATCCACCAGCTGCTTCTTGGAACTCCTATGGGGCAGTTCTAATTTATCCTGCAGAGTCGCTATGAATTGGAATTGATTCAGACAACAGGATTTTTTTTTTTTTTTTTTATGTATCAGACACTTTGTTTCTGACTACTGATACTGAGATCAAACAAATAAACAAAAAGACATAGTTTTTGCCTACAGTAGAAGTACTCACATTGCAATAGGAAGTAGTACTTTTGTTTGAAAATAGTGTGATAAATAACACAAGTGAGATTTGTAGAAGAGAAAGAGATGCTGCAGAACAGGCAGGAGTGATTTATTCGGGCAGACCGTGTGGAGGTGCAGATGTCAGAGTCAGAGATCATGCGGAAAAGTGCTGAAAACTGCCCAGTATGATATGAACAAAGGGGGTTCTCTTTATCTCAGAAGACACTCAGAATTCCTTTGTCCAAGGGAGGCTCAGCTGTAAGTCCTGGAAAAGAGTTATTTTGATCAGTAATCTTGAATGCTTCATCTAGCTCCATGATTGCTTTCTCAGTTCCTTCCTACCCCTTAACTGCCTGAAAACCACATACAGATGGAAGATTTACTCCCCGGTCTGAAGCCATGATCTGTTTGGAAGTTCTAGCAAGCAGGAAACAGTGAAGATGAGGCAAAGGCAACCTATTCATCCTGCCCATCCCACAGCAGGCCGGAAGTAGTGAGTCAGGAAGGGAAAAGCAGGTGGGTGGAGGAAGGATGCAATCTGCATCGACAATAGGCAGTGATTTTGTTTCTTAAAAGGACACCTGAACACAGCAGTATCGACCCAGAGGAAGCAGGAGTCCCCCCCTCCCTCCCTCCCAGGAACACTGACAGAACTGAGAAGAAAGAAGCAGTTTGATTCAGGGATTAGTGGGAATGAAGTGGGACGGTAAATGAGGGAACATCCGGGAGAATGCTCTTTTCTCTTCCTCATCGTAGATTTTGTGTTGAACCAGGTTTAGTTGATGCCTAAAGGTAATTGAAGACACTCTGGTGACATAGTGGTTATGTGCTAGGACTGCCAACCAAAAGGTTGGCAGTTTATATCCAACAGACACTAATTGGAAACTCTGTGGGGCAGTTCTACTCTGTCCTATAGGGTCACTATGAGTTAGAAACCACTTAACAGCGGATTTTCTGGCTAAATGTGATGAATTCCACTCTTCCCTTCAGTGGGGATAGCTGGCTTCTAGCAACACTTCACTTTGTGGCCTTGGACAAGTCCTTCCTGCTCTTCAGTTTAGTTTTCTCAACCAGACAGTAGGAACTTCAGACATAAATTCTAGAGTGGCTTCTAATTTCAAGAGTCTGTGATTGACTACCCATGTCCAAGTCTATTTATTCTGTGCCATCAATATCTAACAAGGATCACTGTTCCATTCTTGCCATCTATCACTTAACACGGGGCAGGTGGCCAAATTTAGTGAAGTTTCACTCAGACGCATCTCAGAATCTGTTTGTCCACTGTCCATAAGCCCACATACTTTCCTGTCTTTATTCAAGTGTTGAACCTTACTTTCCATTTGGGAAGGGTACCGGGCATCCAACCCACCATCGTTACCTGCCTGAACCATTGTAGTTCTTTCCTAGTTGCCCTAAAACACTCCTCTACCTTTCCTTATGCAGAGCCAGCCAGAGCAATCTTTTATAGTCTATATAAGATGGTGTCCCTCTGCTCGTAATGGTCTCCTTACCTGTAAGATAATACTCAAATTTCCACATTTTCTACAAGATCTTTATTATTTGATCCTTGCTTACCTCTACAATCTCATTTTCTACCCTCTTTTCATATTCACTTCATCTCAGCTGTATAAATATTTCCTCTGTTCCTTGAAAATCCCACTGTTCTTACAACGTTCATGTCTTTGAACTTGTTATCTCTGCCTGGAATATTCTTCCTTTAGATCTTAGCCTGTAAGTCTCATTCTCATTCAGTTCTTGGCGCTAATGAGAATTTATCAGTGACAGCATCCTTGACCATGCTGACCAAAACACTTCCCTTGCAGCATTCCACTCTCTAGGCCTTGACTGGATTATTGTCTTTACAACATTGTTGTCTGATATCGTCTTAATTATCCATCGCATCCTGTGTACTGTCAGTCTCCACTTCCATCCACTTTCACTGTAATATAAGGGACAAGAGACCAAGGACACCATCTGTCTTGTTTATTATCCCTGGATTAGTGAAAGGCAGGTGCTCAGGGATTGTGTGTTGAATAAATAGAAGAAAGCAAAAGATAGGATTTTAAAAAGGTGATGGAGAAGAAGAGAGTGGGTAAAATTTTACATTATTGGCAAAGCATAGTCCTGGATATTTTTCCTTTTGTACTTTTATAATGTTACTTAATCTTTGCAACCACCTAACAGAGAAACAAAAAGATAATTCTCTCCTATGACTTGAATCCAGTGCTTTCTGGCTTTGAACTGAAGGTCACTGAGCAAATTCCTAGGCAAGTTTGAGCACTATCAAGAATAATGCAATCCACCTGAGAGCAAATTTCAACAATGGAGAAAGAATTTGGTTTCAAAAATTGTATGTATTCCATGAACTGCTACCTTGCTATGAGACCAGAAGAAATGGATGGTTCCTGGCTAACCATTACTGAATATTTTGATCAAGGACCCAATGTATGGATCTTGACCAAAAGGAGTAAAAAATATGGAGCAGAACTTCACATTTTTATTGGGAACCAGACTTACTGGATACACCGAAATTGGAAGAACACCTAGAATCAATTGCTTGGAAACAACTTTCAAGCCTTGAAATGAAATTATCCCATGAAGTCACCTCTAAACTAGCCATTACAGTCTTTTAAAGACTGATTGAAAAATAAACCAAAAATTGAAACTCATTGCTGTCAAGAGCATTCTAACTCATAGCAATCCTGTAGATGAGAGTATAACTACCATATGGGGGTTCCAAAGAGTGGCTAGTAGATTTGAATTACTGATCTTTTGGCTAGCAGATGAATTCTTTTTTTTTAATTTTAGTTTTTTATTAATTACAGTAAAAGAATAAAATTTCTAACATCTATCAATTATTTCATCTATGATAAATCCTCAGCCCTCCACCCACCCATGCAGCCAACACAGTTATTTTCTTCAGTGGATAATTCTCTTGTTAAGTCCTTATAACAGGGATCTCGTACAAAATTTGTCCTTTTGATGCTGATTGATTTCATTCAGCATGATCTCTTCCAAATGAGACCATGTTATGAGATGTTTTCTAAAATTGTCATTGTTTTTTATCATAGCATACTTGTGTACATGTGTCTGTTCATGTGACAACCTTTGTTTCTGAAGGATAAATTCCAAGCAGTGGAATTACAGGATCAAATGGTGTATCTATCTCCAGCTTTTTAAGAGAGCACCAGACTGTTTTCCAAAGAGTTGTACCAGTTTGCAATCCCACCAGCAGTGTAGGAGAGTTCCAATTTCTCCAAAGCCTCTGCAGCATTTGTTGTTTTGGCTTTTTTGGATTGTAGTGAGATGGTATCTAATTGTCATTTTGATTTGAGTTTCTTTAATAGCTAATGATCGTGAGCAATTCTGCATATGTCTTTTGGCTGCCTGGATGTCCTTCTTAGAGAAGTGTCTGTCCATCTCCTTCATCCATCACTTAATTGGATTATTCTTGTTTGATATTCTGTAATACCTTATAGATTATGGAGATCAGATGTTAGTCTGACATAGAGTTGCCAAATATTATTTCCCCTTCTGTAGGTGGTCTTTTAATTCTTTTGATAAAGTCTTTGGATGAGCAAAGTGTTTGATTCTTAGTAGTTTCCATTTATCTATTTTCTGTTGATTATGCTTTGTTTGTCAGATTTTGAAATCTATCTACATTGTGTATTAAAATTTCCATTGTTGATTCTTTATCATTTTAGATTTTACATATAAGTCTTTTATCCAATTTGAGTTTATTTTTGTATAAGGTATGAGATATGAGTCTCGCTTCAGTTTTTTGCAGACGGATATCCAATTTTGCCAGTACCCTTTATTAAAGAGACCATTCTCACCCCAGTTTAAAATCTTGAGGCCTTTGTCAAATATCAACTGTTTGTAGGAGGATGGTGGTGTCTGTGGGGTCTCAACTCTGTTTCATTGGTCTATATGTCTTCTTTTGTACTAGTACCAGGCTGTTTTGACTACTGTGTCAGTGTAATAGGTTCTAAAGTCAGGTAGTGAGAGGCTTCCCATTGTGTTCTTCTTCTTTAGTAGTGCTTTACTTATGTGAGGTTTCTTCTCTTTCCAAACAAAGTTGGTAATTTGTTTCTCCATCTCATTAAACAATGTCACTGAAATTTGTATTGGGATTGCATTATATAAGTATGTTCCTTTGGGTCAAATAGACATTTTCACAATGTTAAATCTTCCTATCCGTAAGCAGGGCAGATTACTCTATTTATGTAAGTTTTTCTTAGTTTCTTGTAGTAAGGTCTTATAATTCTGTTTGTAAAGGTCTCTTATTTCTCTAGTTAGATTCATTCCTGGGTATTTTATCTTCTTGGGGGCTATAGTAAATGGAATTGATTTGGTGATTTCTTCTTTAGTAATCTCACTGTTAGTATAAAGGAATCTTACTCATCTACTTATGTTTGTCTTATATTGTGTTACTTTGTTAAACTCCTCTATTGTTCCAATAGTTTACTTATGGATTCCTTTGGATTCTCTGTGTAAACAATCATATCATCTGCAAATAGGGAGATTTTTCTTCTTCAGTGGTGATACAGGTCCCTTTGTTTCTTTGTCTTATCTAATTGTTCTGGCTAGAACATCTAGCACAATGTTGAATAAAAGTGGTAACAGCAGGCATCCTTGTCTAGTTTCTGTTCTCAGAGGGAATTCTTTCAGTCTTTCACCATTTGGGATGATGAAGACAGTTGGCTTTGCATAGATACTACTGATTGCACTGAGGAATTTCCCTCTATTCCTATTTTTCTGAGAGTTTTAAGCATGAATGAGTGTTGAACTTTGTCAAATGCCTTTTCTGCATCAATTGATAAAATCAGGTGATTCTTGTCTTTTGTGTTATTAATGTGGTTGATTACATTAATTGCTTTTCTGTTGTTGAACCAGCCTTGCATCCCTGGAATGAAACCAACTTGATCATGATGAATTTTTTTTTTTTTTTTTTTTTTATGCTGTTGAATTCTACTGGCTAGAATTTTGTTGAAAATTTTTGCATCTAGGTACACGAGCGATATTGGTCTGCAATTTTCTTTTTTTGTGTGTGTGGGATCTTTCCATGGCTTTGTTATCAGGGTTATGCTGGCTTCATAGAATGAATTTGGGAGTATTCCATCCCTTCCTATGCTATGAAATAGCCTCAATAGTATCGGAGTCAACTCTTCTCTAAAAGTTTGGTAGAATTCTCTGGTGAAGACATCTTGGCCAGGACTTTTTTTGGTTATCAGCTTTTTGATGACTTTTTTCAATCTGTTCCTTAGTGATAGATTTATTAAGTTGATTTACTTCTCTTTGTGATGACCTTGGTGAGTCATATGAATCTAGAAATTTGTCCATTTCCCCTAGGTTTTCAAACCTGTTAGAGTATAGCATTTCATAGTGTTCTGATATTTTTTATTTCAGCTGGATCTGTTGTAATGACTCCCATCTCATTTCTTAATCGAGTTATTTGTATCTTCTGCTGTTTTGCTTTTGCAAGTGAATTCTTAAATGTTGTGCCACCATGGCTCTAAATGGACTACAATAACCAAAACAACAAGAAGGACTTAAAGGGCAGAGAGTCTACACCAGAGGTAGTGAAAAAATATGGGCAGAGGTGGGGGAACATTGACACAATGTAAAATCTAACCATTGCCAATGAACTGTACATGTAAAAAATGTTAAATAGGGTAGATTTTGTTGCATATATTTTCACCAGTAAATGAATAAGGCATGGCGTGTCTCCTAGCTCCAAAAATGTGTCCCTAACTTACTGACTGATGCCTTAACCACACTCCATCAGAGCCTAAGGCTGTAGCAGAAGACTTTGATCCCTGTTTTTAAAGAAAATCCATCTGAGAAGAGTAAAACTTGTAACTGTTCCCATATTTTATCTCTCTTTCTGAATAACATTAGCATCTTAGACAGATGGTAAGTTTAAATGCATGTTGAGAGGGAAAGGTAAGGACAGAAGACAGACCTGAAAAAACTATTGAAAGTAGGGATTCTCACCCTGGTTGCACATTAGAGACATGTGAAAAAATTAAAAGTATTCACGTCCAGGTTCTTTCTAATTTTCTGATTCCTTTGGTCTGGGTGCAGCCCAGATTTTTTTTTTTAATTAAATTTCCCTAGGTGATTACACTGAGTAAGTAGGCAGAGTTCAGATGACTAGCTATAGTGTGCTAGCATCAGGGTTCCTCTGTCTTCAACAGGAGAGGTGAGTGTTGATTTCCAGGAGGTGGAAGTTAGACATACCTCTACTGTTCAGCCTTTTTTCCAATTCTAATACCAGCCACCCTCCCCAGTGCACTCTCTGCTTATGTTCTGGGTTTGGTGGTTCATTGCAATGGCTGAACAAATCTCACAGACCACACTCATGATTATGTGGGTTTATTAGGGAAGTTACAGGCTACCGTTCAGGATCAGGATCAACACAGAAGTCACAGGAAAAACTCAGGAGACAGGATATAGTTTGTAAGTTGGGACAGTTTCCAAGCAAGACAGATCTCAGCAATTTCTTGGCTGTTCTGCAGGAAGGCTACATTTCTCAGCTATGCCTACCAGTCGGGCCCTACTTGGTTCTCAGCTCCAGGCCTGGCATCTGCTGCTAGCCCTCACTTGGGCGCAGCCTCTGTCATGAGGCTTTGCTTGGACAAGTGTTACAGCACTTTTGGCTCTACCATCAAGCACCTGGAAGCACCCTACTCCACCAGCTAACCTCCTGCTTGAAGGTATTCAGCTGTGTGTGTTGCCTAGCCTACTACTCCACAGCAGGGAAGCCTACTGCACCTGTCTCATGCTGTCATTTGACTGTCAACTCTTGTTTCATCTTGCGCTGTATAGTGGTATCTTCTGCCATCTCCTGCCTTGTTGTGCAGTTTGAGCTGTCTGCAATATTACAGCTCTCTTTGTCATCTGAATCTAGCAGATTCTCAGGCAAGGATGCTGAGTCCAAAATATGTGCTGTGCTCCAGATTCTTCTTGATGATAGTGAAGTCCCCCCTACCTCTGTGAAATTGGAACATTTATAAGCCTACTCCTCCCACAAGAAACTGACCAATCCTCTTGGTAGGCCGTAGTCACCTTATTTGCATAATACACTGTACAATCCATTTGCAAGCTTGTGGCCTAGTGAATCATCTTGGCAGATTTACAAAGCTAGGCCAGAAAAGCTATAAAGACCATTGCATTGCACTTGCTTTAGGTGTAGGCACCAGGAAGGTCTACAAAGATGTAGGTTGTTCTGAGCATCCCTTACTGGCATTTTTTTGGAGTGAAGTTTGTCGGACAGCTGGCAATCACTGAAAGCCAACTACATAGCAGACATGGTGACGGGATCTGTGAGCTACTGATGCAACAGGCATCTTGCCCTGAGGATCTAGCATAGAAGAGGTAAAATATACCCAAATAAAAACAAACAGCATGTGGACTACATATATTAATAAAGTGTCAAACAAATGCTATCAGTTCAAAGCAGGATTTTACAACCTTGGCATTACGGACATTTTGAACTAAATTATCTTTGTAGTAGAGAACTGTTCTATTCATTAGTGACCTAGGCTTCTACCCACTAGTTACTAATAGGAAGCCACATCTCAGTTGTGACAATCAAAAGTGTTTCCAGACTTGTAGATGTCTCCAAAAGGGGAGCAATGTTGCCCGTGATTGAAAACCACTAGTTTAGAGGAAGAACATAAACATTACAGTGATCACAAGAAGCTTTTGCAGAGAGGTATCAATTTAACTTGATCTTTAAAACTGGGTAATACACAGTAAAGGAGGCAGAGGAATTTAGGGATGATGGTAAGGATCAATGGACATGCATTACACTTTCAAAATGTATCTAATTTAAAATTTTGAGACATTAGTTAGTGTTTATTTTTGCTTCTTTTTTTCTTTTACTACAGTTGTAGAGTAAATTGTATTTTTCAGATCATTTCAAACTAAGGGTAAGGGTGGCAGCGAACCCGATGTCAAAGAAAGATATTTCTAATCCTCATGAGACACTGCAAATAAGCAATTTATTTTGAAGATTTTTCAAACCCAAAGACACCTCTTAGGTTTTATCATCTGAAAAGAGGAGAGGAGAGAATGAAGGTCTGGGTTTTAAGGGCAGCAAAAAAGAAAAAAATCCTTCTAATTGATTCTGACTCATGGCAGCATCCTCGTATATGTCAGAGTAAACAGAACTCTGCTTCAATGGATTTTTAATGGCTGATCTTTCAAAAGTAGATCATCTTTCTTCTGAGGGGCATCTAGGTGATCTCAAATCTCCAATCTTTTCATTAGCAGTCAAACTCACTAACTAAAGCACCATCAAGGGACCACTAAGCACAGAAAAAGGTTGTTCTTATTCCTAGGTGATATGGGAGTTGGTTATACCTGTTTAAGATTAAGAGAAAAGATCAAGATTTTTGTGGGTTCCTTGGAGTAGATATCCAAACCCTTAATGTAATTCTCTCAAGGTGGTGCCACCTCTAATGAGGGATGCCTTAACAGATACTGATAGGGTGAGATACTTACCACCTCAACCTTAGCACTTGGGATGTTTTCCAAGATGGGAGAGACTGAACACTCAAACTCAGTTCGAGATTGTCGTCACTACACTTTAAAATTGAAACTCCATCAAACATGCAGTACAAAGAAAATTCACCAGACAAAGTTGCAAATAAGTGAAAGCAGCTCACATGGAGTTAGGGACCCACTGGGTTAGAAGAGTAAGGGAACCATGTGCTCCTGTCTTTTATCATGATGCAGGAAAAAAGACCATGACTGCACTTTCAAAGACCACAGACTACATTACAAGGCAATTCTTTTTGTTCCTGTCACATGCTTTCTGATTAACTAGCTAGAACAGGACATGGAAGGATCACAGAATGGCTGTGTCAAAGAAGGAGGGCAGCTAGCCCCTGACTGCAATAGCACGCTACAGGTGAGGTGACTGTAACAATACTAAAGTTCTGGAGGACCAGAAGCCTTCTTTCCATCCTTCTAGAATTCATGAGACCCAGGGAATTCATAATTCAATGAAGTGGTAGAGCAACAGGAAGAATGCAAATACTGAAGCCGGTGGAAACTCACAGACCAGAGTCTGATTTGATAAAATGAAGACACATGTTATCTCTTGTACTTCAGTAATATAAGAGTAATTCATTCTTGCTATAATAATAATTCTACTTTTAGAAGTTTATCCTAATGACATAAACACAACAGTATGAAGAAAAAATGTGCCACAAAGATGTTGTTTACAATATATTTTATTACACTGAAAAATTGAAAAAAGATGTTAATGTTTGTCAATGGGATATTGTTAAACATATTTTATTTTATCCACACAATGAAGTGGTATGCAACCATAAACATGGTACTGTGGAAAACTCTTTAATCTTAGAAGAAAGTAACTAATATATATTTTAAGTAAAAAAATAGAATAAAAACAATTCTTGTTTTTGAAAATTAAATGAAACCAGTTGTGTATATATACAAGTTAAAAAAAAGGGTCTGCAATATATAAGTCAATGGATAACAGAAGGAATTTCTAGGTGATAGGATAGTATGTTATTTGCTGTTCTTCCCTATTGCTTACATGCTTTTATCGAGTTCTCTATAATGAATACATGTTGGTTAGAAAATAAGAAAAGACATGTGCTTTAAAAAATATAAAAAGTTAGTTACTAGGTCCTAGAGGGTAAGAAGAAAATCTTCCCTGACTATACTTGACAATATTGAAAGAACAGCATCAAACTGGATCTCGTTTATCCTTAGCAAGTGCCCTGTCTGTTACCCTTGTTTCCTTGATAAAACAGTCATGTTGATAGGTTGACAGTGGGTTTTTTATCTCCTCTAAAACTGTAACTTATTTCAACTACAGAAACTCCCTACTGAGACTACTCAGAGCTGACTGAGGAGGAATCTCTTTATTAGGAAATCTTGCCTCTGTTTCTGAAGGAAAACTCAAAGCAGGAAGCACTCATCACCAAAATTTCATCCATATTGTTCCCTCTCTCTTCGAAATTCCCAGAACATTTTTTTCCCCTTCTAAACTTTTCTTTGTTAAAATCTTCAACTTGTGGCAGTTTTGTTATAGCAGCACTAGGTGACCAAGAGACTCTCCTATAAGTGATTAGTTTGAGAACTGAGGTTAGATTCAGGTTTCTTCGTTTCATTCCTGGAAGTCTTTTCAAATCAGCGCAAACCCATCCTTGTGGCTGACTTTTAATATGAGCTTATTGTTGGATCTGACTCGACGGCACTTGGCTGGCTTGTTTTAGAGTTTTGAAGTGTTACAGACTTCCTGTCCTCTTAACATTTTCTCGTATTTGTAAAATGTAGATCTTCTATGATACAAAACAAACAAACCCAATTCTGTCAAGTTTATTCCTACTCATAGCGACCCTATAGGACAGAGTAGCACTGCCCCGTAGAGTTTCCAAGGAGCACCTGGTGGATTTGAACTGCTTGACATAGCACTGAACCACTACACCACCAGGGTTTCCTCTATGATATAGACCATAAAATGGAAATATTAAACAGACATTGGAATTTATTCTTTGCCATGATTCTGACTAAGAAGAATATATACAAGTGTTACTAGTTCAGTAGAATAAAAGTAACTGCATGCTTAACATCAACAGACGTTGTTGTTAGCAGCTGTTGACTTGGCTTCAACTCATGGCAACAGAACAAAATCTTGCCAGGTCCTGCACCATCTTTATGATTATTAGTATGTTTGAGTTCATTATTATGGCTATTAACATCTACAGAAGGAACCCAATAATCTACCAATGGCAATATAGCAAAAGGGTCTGGGAGAACAAACCCCAGCCCTGATGCTGATCAGGGCCTGCTTCAATCTTTCCAGTCTGCCCTCTCACCATGCTTTTGGAAGAACTGGATATGCAAAGCAAGCTTTGATGACACCTATGAGGGCAGAGGAAACCCTGGTGGCATAGTGGTTAAGTGCTATGTCTACTAACCAAAAGGTAAGCAGTTCAAATCCACCGGGTGCTCCTTGGAAACTCTATGGAGCAGTTCTACTGTATTCTATAGGGTTCACTATGTATTGGCACCAACTCGATAACAGTGTTTTTGTTTGTTTGTTTTAATGATGGCAGAACACACCATACGAGAATGGCAGGCCTTTGAAATGCAGGAATAATTCCCACTTTAACTTACTGTTCAGGAATGCCAAGGAATGGAAAAATTAGCATACCTTGGGTAGATACCGATAAGTGTTCATTCTAATCCTCTTGGGTGTCAGAAAAACCCAACAGCACTATGAAAGTAAGTAAATAGAATCTATTAGCTGCTCACTAAATGTGAAGCTCAAATTCTTAAAATGGCCTATGAGACTCTAGTGTGCCAATCTTTGTGCTTTCTCTGAATGTTAGCCTTCCTCTGCTCCCATCGTACTGCTTCTGGACTTTATCCCCATTGGCCCTGACATGTTCTTGCCTCAGGGCCTTTGCATTAGCTGTCGCTGCTTGCACCTCTCTTGGCCCACATATCCATGTGTTTTATCTACCTTATCTCCTTAAGGTTTTTATGCAAACATCTCTTGGGTGACACCTTTCCTATCTACCATCTACTATCTTACTCTTTGTAACTTATTACCATCTAATATACTACACACTCTACTTATTTATTTTGTTCATTGTCTGCTCCTCTTACTAACACATAAATTTTATGAGAGCAGACAGAGATTTTGTCTGCTTTGGTCACTGCTGTATACACGTGGCTTAGACCAGTTGTTCGTACAGAGTATTCATTTAATATATCTTGTGGAATGTGCAAATAAATAAATAATTTATTGATATGATAGATTGACAGATTGACAAACAGAAATAAAAACTTAGGTATCTGAGGCAATTCTGACTCACGGCTATACCAGATGTGTCAGAGTAGAATTGTGTTCTACAGGGTTTTCAATAGCTGATTTTTAGAAAGTACAAACTCATTGGTATCAAGCTGATTTTGACTCATAGAAGCCCTAAATGTCAGAGTAGAACTGCTCCATAGGGTTTCCAAGGTACAAATGATGAATTTGAACCCCTGATCATTTGATTAGCAGCTGTAGCACACTATAACTCTTAACCTGGTGCCCTCAGAGCCCCTGAGAAGTACAAAAAATACAAACCAAATCCAGTGTTGTCAAGTCAATTGCAACTCATGAAGACCTTACAGCACGGAGTAGACCTCCCCCAGAGGTCTCCCCCAGACCTCCCCCTTAGAGTTTCCAAGGAGTGCCTGGTGGATTCAAATTGCCAACCTTCTCGTTAGCAGATGTAGCGTTTAACCACTACACTACCAGGGTTACCTTAGGAAGTAACTGACCACAGAAAGGAAGCAACATTTCTAAGGTTACCAGGTAAATTTCTAGGCAGGCAGCAGTCCTCCCCCATTAGAACCCTAGGTGTCCTTATTTCTGGTTTGGTTAACCTCCCACCTATCTACTGATGCATTTCCAAATGGAGAGTCTTTGATTATATTAAATGCCTATTCATTTAAAGATTATAAAGGAGCGTATTACTTTAGCAAATTACCATAGTTAGAGACAAAGGACGAGCACAAAATTGATTCAGTTCTCCAGCTGAAGTAGGTTAGTCCTGCTTGTCGAAATTTGAGAGTTTGGTTTTTCTATTTTACTTCTATATTAGAACTTCTTTTGAACTAAGAAACTGCAAGTTTACATGCCAATAAATGTATCTTCTTATCTGGTGAAGAACCTCAACAGCTGTTTTTACAAACAAAGTACAAACCCACAAACTAGGGCAGCAGTTCCCTATCCTGATGGATTTTTCTTACACTTCATGTTACTTCCTTTTTCCTAAAGCCCCCTGTGCCATTAGCTGATCACCAAATTACAGGAACCTTTAAAACTGAAAGGCCCCCGGGAGTTACAGGCTGTGCATGGTGATAGCAAGATGTTCTTCAAGAAGCTAGAAGTAAAAGATTTATAATTCCTCCAAAAGCTAAGTGCTAGTATCTTTGTGTGTTTATGTAATGAATTAGGACAGAATTTCGGGGTGGTGGAGAGGGCATAGGGAACTAAGAGTCTTCTAAGCCAAAACACAATTTGATAATTTGAAGATAATTTGGGGTCTGTGACTTTCAGAATTTTTCCACTTAAGAGTTGATCCTTCTCTAATACCACAGCACCAAGCAAAGTCAGCCACACTGTCCCCCTGCCTAAAACAGTCCAGTGGCTTACCATTGTTCATTCACACCTCCTTTCGCCCTCCTCTTCATTCTGTCTGTGATAGCCATCACCTCCTTTCTCCAGCTCCTTCCATAATTTGTATTCTCCTCTGTCTTGAGACCTTCCACAGGCCATTTATTCCGTGTGTCCACTCTTCATCTGCGAAGTCATCATTTGAGGTCTCAACCAAGTATACTCTCCTAGCCTTTCACATGTATGCCTAAAAGTCATGTTAGGAGTCTGCGTAGAGCCCTTCTTTATTGTTCTGGATCTCCTCAGTTTGCCCCTTCAGATCCATATTCACCATCCTTTATCTTTTCGTGAGCCACAAGGCTGATTTTCATATTCTAACAAGTTCCTTCACTGTAACTTACGGTTTGACTCTGTCCTGTCTGGAGATGCGTAGAGTAGCAAAAGAATGAAGAAAGGTCCTCTGCTCCCTTGGCTCCCTCCCTGCCATTCTGTGATGAGTCAGCTTTGACTGTCTACCCATGGTGACAGCTCGTATGAGGCAGCTTTCTTTCCACAAGGTTATTTTATCTGCTAATTACCTTTTCCTTGCCTTTCTCAGACATTTTTACTTCACCAGCTGCCATCAAGTCGATTCCAACTCATGCTAACCCCATGTGTGTCAGAATAGAACTGTGCTCCATAGGGTTTTCAATTATAATTTTTTGGAATTGGAGCGCCAAGCTTTTCTTCTGAGGCATCTCCAAGTGCATTGAACCTCTCATCATTGGGCATGTTAACCATTAGCCACCAGGAAAATTCTTCTTAGGCCTAGAGATTATAAAAGCTCTCAGTTAATACTAATTCCATAGTTCTATGCTATCCTTTATTGTGTTTCCTCAACTCTACTTATACCTTTGGGGAAAAGTCTCTTTAGTATCCAGTAATCAATATATAATTTGTTTCTTTGGTAATCTTGACTGAGTCATTAACTTTGTTATAATCTTCTGGTTTCTTGTCTCTATTCTTTCTCCCAAAGAAAGTGCTAGGTGTCATCAAAGAAAGGACCTTTTCTGTCTTGTTCATTTTTATATTTAGTATACTACCATAGCATCAAAACAGTACACACTCTTCTCCAGTGTGTATGGATTGTTTTCCAGAATAATGATATTCAGGACACAAAACAAGTCTTAACAAACTTAAAACAATTGAAATCATGCAAAGCATGTTGTCTACCCATAATGGTGTGAACTTCGAAATCAATAGCAGGAAACATAAATGAATACATAGAAAATAATAATACACTACTAAAAAAAAATGCTGGGTCACAGAAGAAATTAAAAGTGAAATTAAATATTCCTGGAATCAAACAAAATTGAAAAAGCAACACATCAGAACCTTTGAGACACAGCAGAAGCCCTACTAAAAGGAAAATGTATAGCAATAAATGCCTCCATTAAAAATAAAAAATAAAAAAAATCCCAAATCATTAACTTAAGCTAACAACTTAAACAAATTGGAAAGAAAAATCAAAAGAAGCTAAAAGCTACTAGGAAAAAAAGGAAATAGTAAAGATCAAGGCAGAAATAAAACAGAAAAACAATAGAATAAACAAAACCAGAAGCTTGTTCTTTGAAAGGATCAATAAAATAGATATACCACTAGCTAGACTGACAAAAAAAAAGATTATAACTCATTACTATGAAAAATAGTATCCCAACAAATTTGAAAATCTAGACAGAACAGAAAAATTCCTAGAAACACATTACCTACCCAAACCAAGGTAGAACATTTTAAAAGAAGAGATTGAAGAAAACATTTAAAAACTGCCAACAATAACAAACCCAGAACAAGATAGCTTCCCTGGAAAATTCTACCAACCATTCAGAGAAGACTTGATACCAATCCATATTCAATCTCTTCAAAAAACATAGAAGAGGAAGGAATATCACTGAATTCTTTCTGTTAGCCAACATAACCTTGATACCTAAACCAGACAAGACACTACAAAAAAGAAAATTAAAGACTAATATCCCTTATGAACACAAATGTGAGAAGATTTCAACAAACTTCTAATCAACAGACAGACTTTAGAACATGTCAGAAACATCGTACAAGTGGTCAACTGGGATTAATTCCAAGATTACAAAGGTGATTCAACATTGGAAAAGTAGTCAGTATTATATGATTGATACACTGCATAAATAAAACAAAGGAAAAGAACTACATTAGCATATCTGTTGATACAGAAAGCCCAAGCCAAAGCCAGCCAAGTGCCATCAAGTCAAAAGGCATTTTAAAAAATTCAATACTCTTTCCTGGTAAAAAAAGTTTAAGCCAAATAAGAATAGAACAAAAATTTCTCAACATAATTGAGAGCATATATGCAAAGCCAGCAGTCAACATTACATTCAGAAGAGAAAGGCTGAGAACCTTCCCTTTGAGAATAGAAATGAAACAAAGATGTCCTTTATCACCGCTCTTATTCAACATTGTATGGAAGTTACAGCCACAGCAGTAAGAAATAAAGAGAAATAAAAGGTACCCATCTCAGAAAGAATGAAGTAAAACTATCTATGTTTGTAAATGACATGATACTCTTCACAAAAGACTCAAAAGATTCCACAAGAAAATTGCTGTAACTAATGGGAGAATTTAGCAGCATTACAGAGTATAAGATCAACATGCAAAAATCAGTTGGGTTCCTGCACACTATCAAAAATTACTGCCACACCCCCCTAAAAAAAATCAAGAAAGCAATACCATTTACAATAGCTTCCAAATCAATAAAACACTTAAGAATTAACCTAAAAATAGACTTAAAAGACTTACCTAACCAAAATTGTAAAATATTACTATAAGAGACTGAAAGACTTACAAAAATGGAAAGATATTCAATGTCCATGTACTAGAAACCTTAAAAGAGTGAAAATGTCAGTCCTACCTAAAGTGTTCTACAGATATCATTCAATGCTGATACAAATACCAGCAATACTGTTTATTGAAATGGACAACTAGCTAACAACTTCATGTCAAAAGAAACACTGAATAGCCAAAACAATATCAAAGAAACAGAAAAAGAAGGAAGCCTCACACTCTGTGATATCAAAACATGCTATATATGTGTGTGTGTGTATATATATATACATAAATCTATTTCCTTTGAGTTGATTCTGACTCATAGTGACCCTATAGGACACAATAGAACTGCCCTGCAAGTTTCCAAGGAGCAGCTGGTGGATTTGAAACGCCAATTTTTTGGTTAGCAGCTGAAATCTTAATTGATATGTTATCAGGGCTCTCCATACCAAAAAGAAAAAAAGTAATTCAAAATGCTTGAAGGACCTAAATGTTGAACATAAAACCATAAAATTCATGGTAAATGACATAGAAAACTATGGAACTGATTCTTCTGTAAAAATAGGATAATAAGCATTGACCAAGTACACAAATAGAAGAAAAAGTAGGTAAATGGAACTTCATAAAAACAAAAAAAACTTATGCTCATCAAGACTTTACTGAAAGAATAAATAGACAACCTACTGATTGGCAAACAATCTTTAGAAAAGACTTAGCTGATAAAAGCCTAATCTCTAAAATCTACAGAAAACTGCAACAACCCAACAATAAACTGACAACCAACCCAAACACAAAGTGGGCAAAGGACACAAAAAGAACCTTCACCAAAGAGGCCATCCAAACAAGCAAAAAACATATGAAAAGGTATTCAGGATCAATAGCCATCAAAGAGATGCAAGCCAAAACTACAAAAGGATGTAATCATATCCTTGCTAAAAATGCACTGGACAAGAAAAAAAAAAAACTACAAATGTTGGTAAGGAGGTGTGGATATTTGAATCCTTATCCATTTTTGGTAGGACTGCAAATGGTACACCCACTTTAGAAAATCATGCGGAGCTTTCTCAAAAAACTAGAAATGGAACTACCCTAAGATCCAGGAATCTCACTCCTAGGTTTGTAACCTAGAAACCTAAAAATAATGACACAAACAGACATATGCACACTTGTGTTGATTGCTACTTTATTCACAATAGCAGATAAACAGAAATGACCAGTGTCAATCGGTGGATGAATGGATAAGGAAGTTGTGGAACCTAAATGCAATGGAGTACTATGTAACCATAAAGAACAATGATGAGATCACAAAATAGAATACAGATGGATCTGGAGGGTATAAGTCTTCTTTGGTATTCCTTATTCCTAGTCCAGCTTTTTTCATGCACATGAAGAGAGTGAAAAAACCTTAGTTTGAGTAACATGCAGCTAAATCCTTTACTTGATATCTTTGTTTTCTAACAAAGAGGTCTTGTGTAGCAGATTTGTCCAATGTAATGTGTCTTGATTTGTTTACTGCTTCCATGGATATTGATTGCGTACCCAAGTAAAATGAAATCCCTTATGACTTCAATCTTTTCTTCATTTATTGCAATGTTGCTTATCGGTTCAGTAGTAGTGAGGATTTTTGTTTTCCTTGTAATGAGGTGTAATATACACTGAAGGCTAGAGTCTTTGATTTTTGTCAGTAAGTGCTTCAAGTCCTCTTTGCTTTCAGCAAGCAAAATTGTGTCATCTTCATATCACAGGCTGTTATGAGTCTTCCTGCAATCTCTATGCTGTGTTTTCCCTCATGTGGTTTGACTTCTTGGATTATTTGCTCAGTATACAGATTGAATATGTACGTAAAAGTGTACAACACTGATATACACATTTCCTCATTTTAAACCACTTAGTGGTTTAAATGAATGCCTCTTGGTCTATTTACAGGTTTCTTATGGCATCTAACAACAGCAAAATAGATACCTCTGTATTTAGTCACCTACTATATTGAGTCCAAGGAACTGTGGTTAATCAGTTGTTACAAAATCTTCACAACATTATATATAATTTGTTGTGATCCACGCAGACATAGCTATAGGTACATGAAAATACAAACATGTCAGTGTAGACATCTAACTTCATTTAAGTCACAAATACTGATACTCTAAAGCTAGAAGCAAACAATTTCCAAGATTGGTTTTCTGTATTTGAAAGCTTAGGATCATAGTCTCATGGGACAACCCAGTCATTTAGCATAACATAGTTCACAAAAATAATAATCTGCCTTCTAGTGACGAGTAATTTCTGGGTATCTTAAAAGCTTGGGAGCAAACAGAGAAGAAGAAGTCTATTCAAGCCACAACCTCATCTACCCTGAGACCAGAACTAGATGATGCCCAGCTACCACCACTGACTGTACAGACCAGGATCGCAATAGAATGGGACAGTTCTACACTGTCCTGTAGAGCTGCTGTAAGTCAGTGTTGCTGGCAACAGTTTCAATCTTTGGGTAGAGGCTCAGAAAACATATTTTCCAAAAGTTTCTCCATAAGATTTAATAACAACTGATTGGCTGTAGTTCTTGTAGTACATAGTCGGTGATAAAATTTTCTACTACAGACATCTAAAATCCTGGATAAATACAAGAGTTTTGTAAATACAAAGTTGACCTTGCCAGACCTGGAGGAAAATCCACAGGATTCAAAAACAAAGAATAAGGCAGGACTTTAGAGTATTCAACCAGGGAATTTGTGTCCTTGTGGACCCTAGGAACCTCAGCTTTGAGTTATAAAAACCAAATGGAGGATAGGAAACAAGGCTGAACCCAGAGAATTGGAAATGAGGTACCATGCCAGTCCTTACCTAGTAAGTGAACACTTTAGTGGGAGGTTCCCAGGGCTGTCTTGGTTTTCTCTTCATAATTACAAATAATACCTTCTTTCCCCTTAGAAGCAAATTGGCAATCAATTACTGCATCATTGTCTTCAAAAGTCTGTATCTTTAGCAAAAGAGTTGGGAAGAGGAACAACACACAAAATATACAGCAGTGGAAGAGAGACAAAATATAACATGTTCATATTTGTTATGGAAATGTATAAAATAAATTTAAAAATTAATTAAAAACATATTCCCTGAAAATTCATAGCTGGAGCTGTGCTCTTATTCAGCACAGAGGTCAAAAAGTTGTATGTACACATTTCATTTAAAGCCTGGAAATTTTTTAAAAAGAAAGAAAAATTAGAGTGTCTTTAACAAAATTAAAACAACATTAATACTGTCATTCCAATCACTTTTTCCAATTACTGTATTTTTTTCAGTTTACATTGGAACACATTTTAGTAATAAATTTATATACTGACTTTTCCTTAACCATAAGGACAAATTTTATTTCCAAACTATAAAGTCTCAGACAGTACAAGTTTCCCCTGTATCATGGGTTGAATTGTGTCCTCCCAATAATATGTGTAGCAATTAGGCTAGGTCATAATGCTCAGCTTTATGTGATGTGCCTGTGTGTATTAAATCCTACCTCTGTGATAAGGAAGGATGAGTGGTGGTTGTGTTGCAGCACTCAATCTGTAAGATTGTATTGTGCCTTGAGGCAGCCTTTGAAATACAGAAAAAGGAAGTAAGCAGAGAGTTGGGAATCTCATACCATCACGAAAACAAATGCTGGGAACAGTGTGCATCCTTTGCATTTAGGGTCCCTGCGCCTCAGAAGTTTCCAGTCCAGGGACAGATTTACAATAACCTTCCTCCTGAGTCAATACAGCAAGTCTTCCATTGGAGCTGACACCCTGAATTTGGACTCATCACCTTCTGAACTGTACAGAGTAAAATACCTCTTTTTAAAGCCACCCACTTGTGGTATTTCTGTTATAGCAGCACTAGATGATGAAGAAGACATCTTACTATGTGAAAGCAGAATATTCCCATAAAAACTTTCAAAAGCTGAAGTGGTGTAAAGCAAAGAAGCAATTACCATTAACGTTACAAGTGTTCTCAACCTCTAAAATACCTACCAAATCATACCAAATAACACATAAAGCCTAAAATAACACTAATATATAGTAAAAGCACAACTGATATGATAAATACAGTCTATAAAACCTGTTGCCGTCATGTCAATTCCAACTCAAAGGGATTCTATAAGACATAGTAAAACTTCTCTATAGGGTTTCCAAGGAGGGCCTGTTGGATTTGAACTGCAGGTCTTTTGGTTAGCAGCTGTAGCTTACAGTAACTTTTAATTATTATGCCACTAGGGATATTATATAAAGTAGAAATAGTGCAATATGTACCACATAGTTCCTGTGGAAGGAGCTTGGCATGTCACTCTCTCTGCTTGGATTGTTTGTGACTCTTTAATGGCTTACGGCAAAATAAAGGCTAAATGTTAGTTTCAGTTTTTGTCTTTTCTCTTAAAAGTAAAATCATCTTCAGACTTCTTTCAGTTAATAAAAACAGGTACTAATGTAGATCTTCCATAAAAGTGACATACAGAGAATTTTTTAAAAGCAGGTGGTACCTGTATGTAGAATACTTGATTTCATGGTATTTAGTGGCTTGACTTCAGCAAAATCCTATGTTGGGCATTTAAGTTGTTACCAATGTTTGCTATTAGAACAAATACCATAATGGACATCTTTGAGCATAAATCTTCCTGACATTTAGAAAATATTCTCTAAAATGAAATTACTGGGTCAAAAAATAAGGCCACTCTTAGATTTCTTGACACATGTTACAGATTGATTTCCAAAAGGGTATGTCAGTTTTCTTTCTCAGTTTCTCTTTGACAGGAGTGAGCAGTCATTTATTAAAACATCTTCTTGCACACACTGAATAGCCAAAGAGCTTTTGAAACAAGCACTGCTCCTTTACTGTGAGGGCCCAGCCCAGGAATTATCCATAAATAAAGGGCAGGTTCAAGGCCACGAATCTGTGATGCGGAAAGAAGAAAAAGAAACTCATTGAGTCACAGTCTGTCACTGTGAATCTTGGTAATAGGAGCCCCATAATTCAGAGAACCAAGACATAAAAAGAATATTAAAGCTGTAAATAATTTCTAATTAGCACTGTTATATATGTCCTAGGCCTCTTTGCTCCCAGCTTCCTGGTGGTAACAGAAGAATCAAGATGTTTCTTCAGTGTGCTGAAGGAATGCCCTCAGGCCTTCTCCTATAGAATATTGAGAATATCCATAGCCCAGCTCAAGGGCCATCTTTGGATTTTAAAACATATAGGCCCTGTTCATGAATAAAGAGCTGATCTTTTGGGGAAACTCCTGGGACTCAAAGATATTTCAAAAGACAGATTTTCCATTTTGTACATAAGGACTAGTAACTGAGGTTCAAAAGTTTTGTTGTTGTTTTCTCTTTCTCCATAAGTAATCATCTGACCTTGGAAGAAGATGACAAGAATGATAATAATTGATGATGATCTTCATTCAATTGATACTTATTTTATACCTACAAAACATCAGGCATTGTTTCAGAGTGTAGGGACACTTTAGAGAACAAAACAATCACTGTCCACAAGGAAACAGTTTATATTCTAGGAGGGCAAGACAGACAAGACACCTAAGAAATGTGAATATTATATAGCAAGTTGGGGAATGATGAGCAGTATGAGAAAAATAGAGTTGAGCCCTCCTCAGCCTTCCCACCCTTTTTTGCCTCCAAAGTGTTTCAGAAAATTTGGATTTAAACTTGCAACTCTGGGGGGTGGAGCCAAGATGGTGGAGTAGACACACGTCTGCTCAATTCCCTCTGAAAACTAACACTTAGATTGATAATTGAACAGAACACTCTAGGCACCCAAGGAGCCCTAGGAGATGCCACAGGGCTGTCAGATTGGACTATATGCCACTAAACAGGAAACCTCCTCTGTCTGATGGGGCAGAGTGCTGAGCCCCACTCCCGCTGACTCACTGCTTGGGCTGACTGCATGTACTGATGCATTTTTCATTTGTTATCTGGAAGGCTGGGAATGGCATGAGCCAGAAAATATGCTGAACTGCAGTGCTAAAGTAAACAGCTTATACTGCAGCAGAGAGAGAGTGTGTGAGATAGCCACATTTTGAGAGCCTAGCTCCTGACTGAGAGCACCACTTCCCACCCACCTTCTATTTTCTGAGCTCTGCCATAGATTCTGTTGTTTCACGGCAGGAAGGGCAGCTCGGCCTTGATGCCATCTTGGTCAGCTGGGAGGCACAGTCACCCAACTAGAGGCCTCATCAGGGGCTAATTCCCAAGCTGAGAAGAAGTGCCACTCCTGAAAGTGCCTTTACAGCAGAAAAGCTGTGTTTAGTACCATGTTACCTTACAGGTAGGGCCCAGCTGAGGATGGCAGCAAGGCTGTAACCCCTCCTTACTTTGAACTACTTCATAGCACCTGGGACAGCTGAAGAGGTGCTTCTGTTGTCAGCCAGAAGGTGGAGCCTTTCACATCTGATGGCCAGAATGATTTTACCAGTTGTCACACGGCTCCTAAATTTTTAAAATAAGACTGCCTGAAGAAATAACTCCTGAGAAGTCTGGCAGCACCTCTTCCAGGCTTCACTGACCCATATCATAGGCTCAGTTGATGGTTCCCCACTTACTCCAAAAGTAAGGCACAATCTTTGCCATATAGGAGGCAGAGCCTGACACCCAGAGAGTCCACTGGGGCCAGTCACTAGAGTACACAGAGGTGGCTGCTGAACAGCTCCACTCTCAGAACCATGCCTCAGCTCCTGTTCAGGCAACACCAGAGAAACTAAACAGCCTCTGCGTGGCCCAAAGGCAATAGTCCATCTATAACCACTTAAAGAAACTGCTCACTATGGTCCAGAAAACTCCCAAAATAATAAAAAAAACTTCCCAGATGAAGAAGGCTTTCTGGAACTATTGAAGGTCAAGTACAAAAGAATTATATATAGCACCATCCTAGAAATTAAACAAAATGCAGCAGAGCAAAATGAAAAATTAAGCAAGCTATTTGAACTGATGTAACAATGATCTGAAATCCAGCAGGTCAACAACAAGATTACAGAATTAGGCAATTCAAAGCCAATAGAGCAGAACTGAAGAGATAGAAGTCAGAGTTGGTGACCTTGAAGACAGAGCAACTGACATCAAAATTTATGAGAGAAATCAGAGAAAAGAAGTTAAAAAATAAGTGTTAAGAAACACTTGGGACTCTATTAAGAGCAATGATCTACAGTTAATCAGACTTCCTGAACAGGGAGGGATAGCTGAAAACATAGAGAGTATTACTGTTGAGTTGCTGAAAAAAAATTTCACTGAAATTATGAAATAAGAGAACATATATATCCAAAACATGTATCAAACACCACAAAAACTAGAACCCAAAAGAAAGACATGAAGACATACTATTATCAAGCTTGGTAAAGTGAAAATGTAAACAGATTCTATTAAAGGCAACGAGGCTCAAAGCAGAGCTAACATTCAGAGGGAAGCTGTGTAGGCTTTTGTCTGACTTCTCAGCTGAAACGATGTTGGCACAGAGACAGTGGGATGACACATTCAAAGCCCTGAAGGAGGCAAACTTCCAACCAAGAATTATATATCTGCAAAACTCTCTCAAATATGAAGATGAAATTAAGACACTTGCAGATAAACAGAAGCTTAAAGATTTTGTAAAAACCAAACTAAAACTACAAGAAATACTGAAAGAAGCTCTTTTCTTAGAAAAATAAACTCATTACGTGTACATTTAAGAAGGCAATGCAGAGAACAACATCTAGAAATCTACTCAGCAAGGGAAATCACAAAACCCAATCAAAGCTGCAATATTAAAAGAAGGGAACCAGTGATCATATCACAAAAACTATGACAATACGGAACTAAAAAGAGGGATATACTACAGTAGTTATAGTCCCATGAACCTAGATGCAAAAGTCTCCAACAAAATCCTTACCAATAGAATTCAACAACATATCAAATAATAATAATAGTAATCATGACCAAGATAGATTCATACCAGAAATGTAAGTCTGATTCAACATCAGAAAAACAATTAATGTGATCAACCACATAAATAACACATAAGATAAGAATCACCTTATTTTGTCAATTGATGCAGAAAAGGTGTTTTGATAAAGTCCAACACTCATTCATTCTAAAAACTGTCAGCAAAATAGGACTAGAAGGGAAATTGCTCAATGCAATAAGGGGCATATATGCAAAGCCAATCACCTACGTCACCCTGAATGGAGAAAGACTGAAAGAATTCCACTTGAGAATGGGAACTAGACAAGGATATCCACTCTCACCACTTCTCTTCAACATTGTACTAGAAGTTCAGTCCAGAGCAGTTAGACAAGACAAAGAAATAAAGGACATCTGCATCAACAAAGAAGTAAAATCTCCCTATTTGCAGGTGATATGATTGTATGTGCAGAGAATCCTAAAGAATCCATAAGTAAACTACTGAAACTAATAGAGTTCAGCAAAGTATTATGATATAAGATAAACATAAGTAAATCAGTAGGATTCCTTTATATCAACAAAGAGATCATCAAAGAAGAAGTCACCAAATCAATACCATTTACTACATCCCCAAGAAGATAAAATACCTAGGAATAAATCTAACTAGAGAAATAAGAGACCTACACAAAGAGAACTGCAAGACCTTACTGGAAGAAACCAAAAGAAACTTACATAAATGGAGACACCTGTCCTGCTCATGGATAGGAAGATGCAACATTATAAAAATTCTGTTTTACCCAAAGTTATCTGCATATACAATGCAATTCCAGTACAAATTCCAGTGACATTTTTTAATGAGATGGGAAAACAAACCACCAACCTTATTTGGAAAGGAACAAAACCTCGGGTAAGCAAAATACTACTGAAGAACAGGAACACAGTGGGCGACTTCACACTACCCAACCTTAGAACATATTATACCACCACAGTAGTGAAAACAACCTGGTAATGGTACAAAAAGAGACATGTATGATGACGACACTTGGCCTGGCTGGCTTGGCTAGACCAATGGAAGAGTTGAGACCCTAGAGACGCCATCATCCGCTTACAGACAGTTTATACTCAACCAAGCCCCTAAGATTGTAAACTGGGATAAAAACAGTCTCTTTAACAAAGTGTGCTAGCAAAATTGGATATCTATCTGTGAAAAATTGAAACAAGACCCATATCTCACACCTTAAACAAAAACTAACTCACATTGCATCATAGACCTAGACATCAAAGCTAAAATGATAAAGATCATACAAGAAAAAGTAGGGTCAATAATGGAAGCTTCATCACACAGCTTAGACAGACTTCGAAATTTGACAAAGCACTATCAACAGAAGAGAAAAATAGATAAATGGAAACTACTAAGAAGCAAACAGTTTTTTCATCCAACGACTTTATCAAAAGAATTGAAAGACCACCTACAGAACAGGAAAAAATATTTGGCAACTATGTGTTGGACCAACATATGATCTCCATAATCTACAATGTGCTGAAAATATCAGCAAGAGAAAGGCAAATAACCCAATTAAGGAATGGGCAAAGGAGACAGACACTTCACCACAGAGGACATCCACGCAGCCAGAAGACACTTGAGGAAATGCTCATGATCATTAGCTATTAGAGAAATCCAAATCAAAACCACAATGAGATGTCATCTCACTGCAACAAGGTTGGCCATGATCTAAAAAACACAAGACAACAAATAGTGGAGAGGCTGTGGAGAGATTGGAACTCTCCTACAGTCTTGCTGGGATTGCAAAATGGTAAAACTCCTTTGGAAAGCAATCTGGTGCTTCCTTAAAACACAGAAAATAGATATGCCATTTGATCCAGTAATCCCACTGCTCAGAAATTATCCTGCAAAATCAAGAGCAGTAGCACAAACAGATACATGCACATGAATGTTTATTGCAGCACAGTCCACAATAGCAAAAAGATGGAATCAAAATCAACTTAGATGCCCAACAACAGATGACTGGATAAATAAACTATAAACACTATACAATGATAAGGAACAATGATGATTTTAGGAAGTGTTTTAGTCAGCTAGGGCTGCTCTAACAGAATTGCCAGAGTGGATGGCTTTCACAAAGGAAGGTTTATTCTTACACAGTCCGGTAGGTTGCAAGTCCATACTCAGGATGTCTGCTCCAGGGGAAGGCTTTCCCCTTGTTGGCTCTGGAGGAAAGTCTGGTATTGCATCAGTCTTTGTTCAGGGAGCATCTTGGCACAGGAACCTCAGGTCTGAAGGATGCACTCTTCTCCTGGTGCAGATTTTTTGATGGTACGAGGTTCCCAGTTCTCCTTGTTGCTCTTTCCTTTTATCTCTTGCAGGCTGAAAGGATTATGGGTGGGGCAAGCCACACTCCCCCTACAGCAGAGCAGGGAAGTAATCTTATGCAGGAATTTACAGCCACACCCTAATCCTTTAACATACAGTTTAGCGAAATCACACATTTTTGGGGGGACACAATTCAATCCATGACAGGAAGCATCTCATAACCTGGTTTCAACTGGAAGAAATTATCCTTAGTGAAAGCAGGCAGTGAAGCACAAGGACAAATATTGTATGAGACCCCTACTACAAGGAATTAAAAACAAACTCTTGTACAGAAGAAAAGGGAGGCCACAAGGGAGGGGAAGGAGGGAGAGGGCTGGTCACAGAGTAGATAGCTGATAAAAATTTGGTTGGGTCAAAGCAGTAACATCACACAGTAGAAAGCAGATCAACTTAACTGGACTTCAACATAAATCAGAAACTCTTCTAATCTTAACCCAATATTGCAAGGATCGAATAGCAGAGATGGGAGTCTAGAAACTATGCTCTTAAGGGACATAGAGGCCAGTTGGCATAACTAGCCTATCACTAAGGAAGTCTTCTGCACCCCATATTGGTGAGTGGAGTCTGGGGTCTTAAAAGCTAGTAAGCTGCCATCTGAGGTACACCAAATGGTCCTAACTCATCTGGAACAGACAATCACCTAAAACAACAAAGAAACAAGGCAAAAAGAGTCCAAGAGACAGAAGGACTCATGTGAATGGGTGACTATATCAGCATGTGACCAGAAAAACCGGATGGTGCCTGATCACCAACAAAGATAGCCATCATGGGGCACACAATGTTGAGTCCTTGTGGAAACACGAGAAAAAGAGGAGTGCACCTCAAGAACTCCACTAAAAGACCACAGTTGATGGTCCAGCAGCCCTAGACCTGCTGCTGCCACTGCCTGAAAAACATTACTGAGGTCACCTCTTCAGACAGGAATGGAGTGGACTCAGGGACCATATGGTGACCATATGGTGTGTGTACTTTATGGTTCTATGCATCTATAGGATGCTGTCTTACTGATGTCTTACTAGAATGGAAAGGAGAGGGTGGAGAAGAGGCGACAGGAGATTGTTAAGAGGATATGACATATAGAGAATGAAAAGGAGGAGTGTACTGTCACCAGGCAAGGAGAACAGAAGGAGCTACAGATAGGCAGGTATGAAAATTTAATTTGGATTGTGTAATTTCACTTAATCACAATTTAAATAAATAGATAGGTAGGTGCATAAATAGATTAATTAATTAAAAATAAAAAAACCTCTGTGTTTGTTTTATAAGCAATCTAGGTGATTTAATATGTGCCGGGTTCAGGTGTGTTCTCTCAAAACACCCTGGAATTTAGTCCCCAAGGTTTACTTATATGTCGAGATGATCTTCACTGTTTCTTCAGAAACAAAAATACGACCTTTTTTTCTCTTATTATCAGGGTTTCTGGTATCCTTGAGCTAGTAAGAGTATGAGAAATTATGTAGCCTATCAGTTCTCAAACTTTAATGATTATAGCAATCAGCTGGGAAGGTGATTAACATACAAATTCCTAGGCACAGGCCCCAGGATGATGGTAGCTGGGGTTGGACCTGAGAGTTTGCATTTTGCCAGCATCTTGGTTGATCCCAATGCAAATGAACAAAGAAATACGTCTTGAGAAGTGCAGATGTTATCCAGCTGAAAGGGTGAGACGTTTATTCAAGACCATGAAGAGTATGAACAGTACTGTTCAAAATCTGCTTCCTCCATTTTTTGCTCTGGTCTCTTGCCCTACAACTAATACCCCAAACCAAACACAGTGCCATTGAGTCCATTCTCACAGTGACCCCACAGAACAGAGCAGAATTGTCCCATAGAGCTTCAAAGGCTGTGAATCTTTATGGCAGCAGACCACCACATCTTTCTTCTGTGAAGCCAGAGATGTCAAATAGCTGACCTTTTGTTAGGTAGCTGAGGGCTTTAGCCACTGTGCCACCGGGGCCTGGTTCTCAAAATGTGCTTTCTAAACTAGCAGTATCAACATCAGCATCACCTAAGATCTTCAAAGAAAAAGGGCACTTGGCTGGCTTGGCGCACCCCAACTCTGAAACTACTGAGCTGGAAACTCTAGGCTGTGGCTGCATGAATTCTCCAGGTGATTCTCTCTATACTGGTTTTGAGAATCAGTGTCTTACTCATATTTCTTTTTTAAAAAAATTATTACAGTAAATGAATAAAGTTTCTAACATCTATCAACTATCTCATCTATGATAAAACTCCCCTTCCTTGTAGTCATCAAAGTTATTTTTTTCTGTAGATAATTCTCTTTTTAAGTCCAGGGGTCTCATACAATATTTGTCCTTTTGACACTGATTCCACTCAGCATTTCTTCCACCTGAAACCATATTATGAGATGCTGGCTAAAATCTACATTGTTTTTTATCATAGTATAATGCTGCTATGTTAGAACTCCTGGTTATGGGACACTTTTCAGCACATGCTCATTCAACTGTGCCTATGTCAAGCTCCTTATTGGACATATAAGAAATTTTATTGATTACATCATAGAACCTGCCCTAGGTTAACAAGCTGCTGCTCACTGAGTTTCTGCTATTCTGCTCTTACCTCCCTTCTTTTGGCATACCCTGTGTTCTCCTTGACACCTGCCGTCTCCCTCGGTATCTGCAGCATGCTGCCACCCTTTGTGCCAAGCCCCAGGGTCCAGTGATTTCTGATTGTTAGATGTGCTGGGTATCACATTTACTAAGAGGGACTAGGACTTAAGAATCTGGCCTAACTGGAAATTTCAAGGTACTCAAAAGAAGTAACAAGGTACTTTGCCTATCAAATAACTCTGGGTTTAAAAAATCAAGGAGAAAGGGCAAGGCAGGCCATGGCAGGTGGGGATGAGGTGGCTGAGGCTCCCAATCCCAGGATGTCCTAGCTGAAGTGCATTATCTAGGGTATCCTCAAGGGGGCAGCGGTTGTGGAAGAATGATCAGCTCCTGGAAGACCCCAAGATTCTGGATGAGTGTGGCTACACCAGTGCTGTAGAGGCACCAGGTGCTGGCCATGGGGGGACTGACCTTTCCCACAGATGATTAGTCTGAGACCCTCTGCATGGAGCTCTTCTCCAGGTGGCTGGACTGTGGCAGGTGGGGAAGCTGCAGAGCTCAAGAGGCAGCGCCAATAAACAAGTCATACAGGGAGTGCCAAGTGCTTCCCAGTCCCTCTCCTCCCCAGTAAAAGATTTGGGTGTCAGCCTGGGTCCTGCCTTTTCTTACCTTGTCTTCTGGTCGCACCTTGCCTGGACAGTACCATTTCCGCTTACAGTCCTCCACAGGCTCACCTGTGACATGGCTTGAGGCCCAGCCCAGCCACCCAGCCCAAGATCCTGCTTCTCAAATCACTGTGAGGCACTGTGTCAGCCCAGGCCACCTATC
The DNA here is from genome assembly GCA_028571685.1 of Heterohyrax brucei. Lineage (NCBI taxonomy): Eukaryota > Metazoa > Chordata > Mammalia > Hyracoidea > Procaviidae > Heterohyrax > Heterohyrax brucei. Next base: position 169,996,856 of record CM053141.1, on the reverse strand, counting down.
CTGAGGTGACAGTGTGGAAAGGCCAAAGACCCTGCCCCATCTGTGAAGCCAGGGGCTGCTCCAGCAAATGGCAAAAAAAAAAAAAAAAAAAAAAAAAAAAAAAACTCCTGGTTATGGGGCAGTGGGCATAAGTCTAAACAAGTGTCTCAGTGTGAGAGAGGGTTTCCAGAACATAATCAGACACCCTCACTGGTGGCAGTCTCCTGTTGGCTCTCCCTATCCCTCACCACACCTAACTTCATTAAAACAAACAAAAACGCACTTTCTACTATAGATGAACAGAGACCAATGCAGTTTCGTCTTTTCACTAAAGTAAGTGGGGCCGGGGATGGTGGTGGTGGTGGGGGCTGGGAGACAGCTTCTCCCAGCTGGAACAGTTGCTTAGTGATAACAATAACAAGCTGTATTTATGTGATGCCTTTCATCCAAATAACTCTACAGGTGAAATTTACACTCACCAATTCTTAAAATATACATCATAAAGTCCCAAGGCGCTTTCTCTCAGAGTCCCATAACCCCTGCATTTGTTAAGTGTTCTGTGGGCTCGCTGCTTACATAGCCTGCAAAGAAAGCTGGATAATGAGCGATGGTGGTGGTGTAATTATGGCTGCAGGGTGACAGAAAGGACATTTTGATCTATTGCTGACTTGCTGGTGTGTCACTGGTCCAATTCACTGATGTGATTTTCTGATTTTACATCTTTGTCAGGGGTTCTCTGGAGATAGATTCCATTAGAGTGTTGGGAGACATGCACTTGAACTAGTAAAAAGCAATTCTGAATGCTTGAGACCCTTTGTAGGAGAGCTGTGCTCCACAGACTCGCTGCGCTCTGATGAGTTCATTGTCAGGACTTGGCTTCCCAGCATGCAGGACTAGGAAAGAAAATCCAGTTGACTTTTGTGGACGCATAGTGAATTAGCAAGCAGGGAGTGAAGCTGGTATTCAGGGTAATTAGGTGTGCTATGTTTGCTCCTCCATGTTTTTAACAATTAAAGATAGAGTGGTGATTTGGGGCTATATAGAGAACAAGGTTTTATTTAGAAGGCATATGAGAGGGGTAAAGTTTGGGAAACTGACTAGGGACTAGGAGGCAAACATCTGCCCTCAGGCGTCATCAGAAAGGACTTGCACGAACAAGAAAACTGAGGAGTATAATGAGAGCAAAGAAGACTTTTCAATTTATTTTTAAAAATCAAAACTCTTAGAAACAAATGTGTAAATTATTTAAGCACAGAAATATTTGTTAATGTTCTTTTAGTTTATCTCTTATTCTTTAAACAGCTGAAAAGCAAGAAGAGATTTCAGAGGCTTCATTTAAGGCAGATAGAAACCCCGGTGGCATAATAGTTAAGAGCTATGGCTGCTACCCAAAGAGTCGCAGTGTGAACCCACCAGGCTTTCCTTGGAAACTCTATGTGGCAGTTCTACACAGCGCTTTAGGGTCGCTATGAGTTAAAATTGACTCAAAGACACAGAATTTTTTGTTTTCTGTAGAGAGGGGCACATAAAATCTTTTTTTCTCCTATCATATAACCCAGGGACCTATATTATTAAATCTTTCCTCAGTGATTTTTATATACAGTCCCAGATAAGAAGTACCCAGGAGTTTCACAGTCTGTAGGAAACTAGTTTTCTGAATTTGCTAACTAATTGTGACTTTAAGTCAGCATTTGTCTAAGAAATATCTTTACCATTTCCAATTTGATTCTTCCAGCACCCACAGAATCTTTTCCTCTAACTGGATTTTTCACTTGTGCTGGTTAAGAGTACAGTAGTGAGAATCCTGGTAATATTTCCTAAGCATTTGCTGTGTAGAAGGCTCTCATTTAATTCCTCAAACCACATACTTACTTGAGAAAACTGAAGATCAGAGCTTAAAATTACTTATTTCGACTCACATTATTAGAAAGCAGTGAAATCAACATTTGCACCTGTGTGTTTGACCCTAGACCCCATCATGACTAACCAAGACTCATTTGTTTGAGGTTTCTCATTTATTTATTTAGAAGGTTTGGTGTGCCTTCTTTTCTTTTTTTGAAACTTTGATTTAAGAAAAATTTTACATTCTATATCATGTTGCCATATAACACCCAAAACTTTCACTTCTATCCTAGGTGCCACCCGCCCTCCCCAACTCCATGTAACAGCATGCTTCTCCTTTTGTTTGAAACTTCCTGTGACATTTTGACCAAGGTCTGGCCCTCTTCACCCAATCAACTTGGCTCCAGTAAAGTATCCCTCAGACAACAACATGTACATTTTTAAAGGTTTATTCACCTCCTGCATCACTCTATGTTTTGTATGGTCCAGGTCAGCCTTTGTCTGGGGAGCTGGCCCTGGTGCTGGATGCAGTTTGGGATTAGAGAGTTCAGGGGCTACAACCCCAGTGGGTTCTCCATTCAGAAAGACCATCAAGTATGGTCTTTTGTTAGAGTTCTAGCTCTGCCCTCTACTCAGTCACCCACTGTGTCCAGAACTGTGTTCCGTGTACCCCATTTGGGATGTAATTGGTGGTGGATGGGCACCAACCAGTTCTTCTGGTCCCATGCTGAAGCAGACTATGGTTCATATGTCCCCTTCCATCTAGTGAGCTCATTTTTCTCCTGTCCTTGATGTCCTCCATATTTCCCTTAGGTCCGGGTGGATTGGGACCATTTGGTGCTATTTAGATGACAGCTTGCTACTTTTTAAGACCCCAGTCACCATTCACCCAGGTGATCTGTGAAATGATACCTTCAGAGAGGGAGACAGAAAACCCTTGGGTATGCCAGTTAGTCTGGGTGTCCCCTCAGAATGTGGTCCACCAATCCCAGACTGTTTTTCTCTCTTCTTCCAAAAAGGTGGTCCACATTTAGGGGACAACTGGGTTTTAAAGCTGAGTAGTTGTGAGTACTCCATTACTAGTGCGTGCTGCCACATCCTGTACCCAGCCCCAATCCTAATCACGAATTGGTAAGAAAAATCCCTCTCCCTCCCCTGCCTCACCCTTATTACTGTTGAATATTGATTTCTTCTGTGCTTAAATGATTAGTTGCATCCTTATAATAATGGTCTCATACAAAGTTTGTCCTTTTGTGTCTGGCTAGTTTTGCTCAGCATAATTTCCTCTAGGTGGTCCCATGTTGACAGGTATTTCTCTAAGTCATCATCACATCTTATCATTGCATAGTATTCCATTGTATGAATATGCCACAGTTTGTTTAACCGTTCTTCTGTTGACAGGCATCTAGGTTGTTTCCAACTTTTTGCTACTGTGAAGAGAGCTGCAATAAACATTGGCATACAAACATCTGTTTGAGTGGTGTTCATTATTTCTTTGGAATACATTCCAAGGAGTGGGATTGCTGAATCATATGGTATTCATGTTTCTAGTTTTCTAAGGAAGTGTCAAATTGATTTTCACAGTGGTCGAACAATTTTACAGTCCTATCAACAGTGTAGAACAGTTCCAGTCTCTCCATATCCTCCCCAGCATTTATTGTTCTGTGTTTTGGGGATTATTGCCATCTTTGCTGGGGTGAGGTGGTGTCTCATTGTGGTTTGGATTTGGATTTCTGTAATGACTAGCAATAATGTATCTGTTGGCGACCTGTATGTCTTCTTGGATGAAGTGCCTGTTCACGTCATTTGCCCATTTTTTAATTGGGTTGTTTGTCTTTTTCTCATTGAGGTTTTGAAGTATCTTTCTTGTAGGTTAGAGAGATTAGGCAATGGATGGAAGCATGGTGGGCTTCTCAATTATTTTAGATGAAGAAACTGAGGATAGAGAACTTAGGCCCAGTACTGTTGTGTGTAAAATCAGTTACGGAAAGTCCCTCTTAACTTCTTATCTAACTCTGGACTGTTTTCAAGGTGCTTAGCCTATGTCATTAACCAGCCACCTGGTCCTTCTTTATCTCTAGTCCTGTCATCTGTAAGAACTCAAGGGCTTCAATTCTCATTCCCAGCATAGAAGATGGTCTCACTCCATTACTCACTCTTCAATTTCTTCAACAACAAGTGTGTTCTAGTTGTCCTGGTAGAATTTTATTGTTTGCAAACATGTAGTCAGACTAAGGAATTATGCTTTCTGAAGCTACCCAGTTCACAGCAGAGAGTCTGAGTTATAAAATTGATGGCTAGGAAAATAAAAAACCAAACCCGTTGCCACTGAGTGGGTTCTGACTCCTAGTGACCTTAAAGGACAGAATAGAAATTTCCCATAGGATTTCCAAGGAGTGGCTGATGGATTTGAACTGCTAATCTTCTGGTTAGTAGCCAAGCTCTTAACTACTACACCACCAGGGCTCATATTGCTAAGAAACCCCCCAAACCAAAACCACTGCCACTGAGTAGATTCCAGCTCATATTGACCCTATAAGACAGAGTAGAACTGCCCTACAGAGTTTCCAAGGATCACCTGGTGGATTTGAACTGCCAAATTTTTGGTTAGCAGCCTTAGTATTTAATCACCAGGGCTTCTAGTTGCTAAGAAGAACATCCTTAAATGGAGAGAAAGTTGACAAACTGACGAGGAATCCATAACTCATTGGTAGTTAATTTCCTGAAATGTTTTCTTTAACAGTTTTTCCCAGAGGAGGGAATGTGCATCTTACATGACAGCAGATGCACCCCAAATGGCCCTTTAAGTCACCCCTCCTTTTTTGCTTGATTGATGGATTCTCTTTAAAATAAGGATTAAACTTTTTCCTCCATTTAGGACATCCAAAAACCAGGTCATTGGAAAGTGAAACCCTTGAGTTATGGCATATGGCAGGTACATGTTGAATCAATAAAAAAAATGAAATTAGTGCTTCCCAAAGGTAGAGTAGATGCCAGTCATATGAAAAATGATTTGAAACCATTCATAGACATTGTTCAAATTTCAACAGTCATTTTTAATCTATTAGAAAAAAAATTAGCACCTTGAACAGTACTAGGGTATAAATATAAATAAAAATGAGATCATAAGAAGTAAAAGGATTCAGTTAATATGACAAATTATGTATGCTATACAAATAGAACTACAGCTTCCTAAATAATAGATGAATTTGAAGTAAGTTGTAAAGTAAATTTGATAGTTTAAAGTGGAAACAGAAAATCTGTCTTCAGGGGAGAGAGAATGTTACTAAAAATGAGAGCAAAAAAGAGAAAAGGACAAAAGAAGAATCCCCTGAGGCTATGATCTGACCAGTCACTTCGTTTTGTTCATCAGTTTGACCTCTCTCTCTCCTCTGAGCTCTAATCATTCACTCCAGGTGACTGCCTTACCACAGTAAGAATTTTGTAGCTGTTTATTGTTAGTGAATTGCCATCCCAATTTTTTAAGACTCAAAAGCAAATTTATCTTTTCCTTAGAGTGAGATTCTAGGTAGATGGGAAGGCATTTCAGGAAAGCTGAAAGACTGAGATTTTATCCAAAAAAAAAAAAGCCATTGAAGCAGTCGGAATGAGCTGAGGGATGGGTATCATTTTGCAGTGACCTCCTGAAACCAAATCAAACCTATTGCTGTCTAGTCGATTCCAATCCATAGTGACCATAGAGGACAGAGTAGAACTGTCCCATCATTTTCAGGAGTGCCTGGTGGATTTGAACTGCAGACCTTTTGGTCAGCAGCTGTAACATTTAACCACTATGCCACCAGAGTTTTCTGTGACCTCCTAGTCATATAAAATGTCCCGGTAGACCTTAGGAATCATTTTGTTCAGTGCTGTTTCTCTTCTTTGAAGATGAGACTACCTAAGGCTAAGAGAGAAACTGTGACTTGAGTGAAGCATTACACAGACTAGCAGAACCTGTATCCATCACTTTGGGTGGGAGCTTGTGGTACATTCCATGCTGGCAATCCAGAGCAGCCCAGGTACTCACGGGGAATACACATACAGAGCATTCTGCATCAGTCTCATACTAGTAGTTTAAAAAGCTAGACTACAAGTATCTTCCACCTTTAAATATATATTCTCTTTCCAATTTCCTCTGTTACCGAAACAGTGATTTAAGTTATTTGGGCATCAAGATCACTTGAGGATTCTAATGAAAGCTATGAATCTTCTCCCTAGAAACAAATGCATATCCAAAATGAATAACTTTGCATTTATTTTAGAAGTGTGTGGCCTCCTCTTAAAGCTAAAATTAAGAGCCCCTCCTCCAGAAAGTAAACATGAACATTTGAGCACCCACACTATACTGAGAAAGTATATGATTAAAGGTGACAGCCTAATTCTCGTGTTAACTTCAGAGCTTCTTGTAGCTCATAATCTTAAATTTAAATAGTTCACTCACGTGGTTCCTCTCTATCTTTCCCTATACATCTAACCCATATGGATCAGGAACTTTTAAAATAATACACACTTAACTTTATTTGGAAAAGGTAAATATAAGAGTCATGGTGCATAATTTCTAATTAAAACTAGCTGCTTTAGTAGATTTTAGGGATAATTTTGCACTGATCAGCAAGACTCTACTATGAAATATTATGTTCCTGTATTAATTTTGCCATCTCTACTTAAAATGAGGGGTAGAAGAATATATTGTATTTACCTTGTGTAAGGAGTTTACAAGAATAAATAAGGTCAAATTCTGATACAGGAATCAATGGGGAAACAAACCAGAAAATACCACAATCTCTTTCTACTGGGAAATATTTAAGAATAAATCCTATGATAACATTAATCTTTAGTCAGAAGAAGATATGTCACTTTTGGACGATGTGCTGCATCTCAATTTGAGTCCTTAGGTCATTATTTCCCTAAGTTCAGTGTGTTCAAGAGTACTCCAGGACTATGACCTCTACCAGCCTGAACCCAGAAGACTTAGATGGTGCCCATCTAACACCAACAGCCAGTCATATAACAAGGATCATAATAGGGGTCCCAGAAAAAGTAGAAGAAAAATGCAGAACAAAATCCAAATTCACAAAGATGATGTGACTTGCTGGTTCTGATAGAGACTAGAGGAATTCCAGAGACTGTGGCCCCTAAACACTCCACTAACTGAGAACCGAAGTCACTGACAAAATCAACTTTTCAGCCAAACTTAGATGGGCCCATAAAACAAACAATAACATGTGTGAGAAATATGCTTCTTAGTTCAATCAAGTATATGAGATCAAACAGGCAATACCTGACCAAAAGCAAAGACGCAAAGGCAGGGATATGCCATGCAGATGGACATGGAAAACCCGAGTAAAAAGGGGAGCGATGCTGACACAATGTAGGAATATTGAAAGGAAGACCTTTTCATGACATTCATAACATCAAGGGTAATACAATGATAGCTGTGGTTACCATTCTAGAAAAAGAGTTTCAAAATTGTTTGAAGTTGTGGACTAGGTGCTGGCATTAGTACATAGCTTCCCAAGGGGAATACTTCAAAAGTGACTGTAGTGATATTCAGCAATGAGATATGTAGCAATTTTTCTAGGATGAGTCTGCAGACTTAATCGTCTCAACTCATATACCAATTTCCATTCTTAAATTGATCAAGCATGCAATCAAGATACACTGATAATTACTGGTGATTATAACTTCAATGTTGGAAACAAAGAAGGATTGGTAGGTGAAGAATAATGGCCTTGGTAAAAGAAATGACACTGGGGATTATATGCTGGGATTTTGCAAGACAAATTGTGGATTCTTTGAAAATATTCTTTTCAACAAGATAAACTGTCTATGCACGTGGGCCTCACTTAATGAAATACATTAGAATCAGTTCTACTGCACCTGTGAAAGAGATTATGGAAACCAATGCTGGGACCAACTGTGGAACCATCCATGAATTGCTCATATGCAAGTTCAGTTAAAACTGAAAAAATTGAAACAATATGATAAGAGCCAATGTATGACTTTAAATATATTCCATCTGAATTTAGAAACCATCTTATGCATAGATTTGATGTGCTGAACACTAATGACCAAAGATCACACAAGTTGAGCATGACTTCATGGACATCATGGACAAGAAAAGAGAAGAAGAGGTCATTGAAAAGATAGGAAAGAGAAAAGACAAAAACTTATGTCAGGAGAGACTCTGGAACTTGTTCTTGAATGTAGAATAGCTAAAGTGAAAGAAACAATGAACTAAAAGAGATAAAGAGGAAGACTTCAAAGAGTGATGTGAGAAGACAAAGAAAAATATTACAATAAAATGTTCAAAAACCTGGAGTTAGAAGACCACACCTGACAATTTTCAAGCTGAAAGAACTGAGAGAAAAAAAAAAAAAATCAAGACTCAAGTTGTAATACTGAAGGATTCCACAAGCAAAATACTGAGTGATATGGACAGTATCAAAAGAAGATGGAAGGAAAACAAAAAAGATGATTGTACCGAAAAGATGGTTGACTTTCCATGGCTTCAGGAGGTAGCACATGATCACAAACCAACAGTTATGGAAACAGAAGTCTCAGCTGCTTTGAAGGCATTGGCATCAAACAAGACTTCAGGTGTTGACAGAATACCAATTACAGTATTTCAGCAACTGCATACATAGCTGGAAGCACATACTCACCTAAACCAAGAAATTTGGGGCCAGCTACCTGCCCACCTTACAGGAAGAGATCCATATCTGCACCTATTCCAAAGAAAGGCAGCCCAATGGAATATGGAAATTACCAATTGCATTGATGTCACACTGAAAGTAAAATTGTGCTGAAGGTAATTAACAAACGATTGCAGCAGTATGTTGGCAGGGAATTGCAGAAGTTCAAGCTAGATTCAAAAGGGAACATGAAATAAAAAAATAAACATTGCTTTTGTGAGATGCATCTTGGCTGAAAGTAGAGAATTCTAGAAAATTCTTTAGCTATATTTTATTGACTGTGCAAAGGCATTCAACCGTGTGGATTATAGCAAATTATGGACGACACTGTGAAGAATGGAAATTCCAGAATACTTAAAATTGTGCTCAAGAGGAACTGGTATATGTACTAAGAGGTAGTGATTTGAGTAGAACGTGAGGATACTGCCCTGTTTAAATCACGAAAGGAGTGTATGAGGGCCATACGCTTTCATCGTATTTATTCAGTCCATACACTGAGGAAATAATCTGAGAAATTTAACTATATGAGGAGGAATTGGCATCAGGATTAGAGGAAGATTCATTGACTACCTGAGATATGCAGATGATACAATCTTGTTTGCCGAATATGGAAAGGACTTGACACACTTGCTGATGAAAATCAAACACTGCAACCTTCAGTATGTATTACACTTCAACATAAAATAAAAAATCCTCACAGCTGGAGTAACAAATAAGGCCAAGATAAACAGAAAAGATAGAAGTTGTCAAAGGTTTCATCTTACTTGGATCCACAGTCAAAACCTATTAAAACAGCAGCCAAAGAATTAAAGATGTATTACATTACGTAAGTCTGCTGGAAAAGATCTCTTTGAAGTGTCAAAATGCAAGGAGGTCACTTTGAGGTGTGACTGACCCAAGCCAGGGTATTTTCAATTGCCTCATATGTTTATGAAAGCTGAACAGTGACTATAAGAGACTGAAGAATAACTGATGCCTTGAGTTACGCTGTTGGTAAAGAATACTGAATATGCCATGAACTACCAAAAAGAACAACTCTGCTTTGGAAGAAGTACAACCAGAACGTTCCTTAGAAGCATGGATGTGAGACTTCAGCTTACATGCTTTGAACATGTGATTAGGAAGGACCAGTCACTGCAGAAATATATCCTGCTTGGTAAAATAGTGGAAAAGGGGAAGATCCTCAATGAGGCTGATTGGTACAGCTGCTGCAACAATGGGCTCAAATATTACAATGTTTATGAGGATGACACAGGACCAGACAGTGTTTCATTCTATTGTACCTGGGGTCTCTGAGTTGAAACCAACTCACCTGTACAACTTTCTCCATGGTTCTTAGTCTTCTATGGATTAGTCACTTTTGTGTGTAACCTTTGTAGACAGTCTTGTAACTTCCACCCACGTGATTGTGTGATAGGTTAACTGTGGCCTGTCAAGAGCATTAGTCAGTTTTGCCTTAAAAAGGAGCCAATTCCAGAGAAAAGGCTAGAACTCATCACCACTGAAGAAGGAGGAGCTCATGGGAGATGGCACAGTGGGCTTCCTGGCCCATGGAGAAAAACTTTTGACTACACTGGGCAGACCCTGAGGGCTGTGGAGAAATACACCTGATCCACAAACTGGGGAGTTGCTATCCTCCCCATCCATGCAAACCATTTCCTTCATATGGTTCAGGAGTTCTGTGAGATGTTGCAACAAATTCAGGAAAGGGAATAGCTGATGTTAGAGATGATGGAATGGTATGGTAGCTTGGAAAAGTTAGACACTGGGGACATTTTTTAACCTCTGCCTCATAGGAACCAACTTTGTGCTGATCCTTATCAGAAATTATTTATTCACAATTCTTCTGGTGCCAGCACAAATTTAGCCTCTTCTAAAACTTTCTTAGTGAGTCAAGCCACATTGATCTCTCCCTTCTCTGATCCATCACCCTAATAGACTGAGTCACACAAAATGAAATCTAACTATAAGCCATTTTGACTTGTTTGCCAGTCATCTCATATGCGTATGTCTGTTCTCCCAAATTGTTCTTCAGCAGCTCTAGAATAGGCTCGGCATTGACTACATCCCTGTCTGGGGATCAAGGAGGAGCATGTGCTGCCTTGTCTCAAGATATCAGCTAATATTTTCTGTTTGGTTTGAGAAATTAATATTTTGTGTGTATAACCAATTGTCTACATGCTGTGAAGTGAATAGATGGGTAGTAAATTACCTGAAGGAGGATCAGAAGCAAACATAACACAGAGTCAAACAGTACCTAATTTAACTAGAAGATCACTTTAAAGTGACTCAAAGCAAAAATATCCACCATTAAATTTTTTGTGTCCCTGAGACAGTGTAAAAGAACTTACGGTGATACTTAATGAAAAATTGTTAGTAAGTTGGATGTCCCTCGTACAATGCATTATCTATCAGACTCAGCCTTCGGTGAGATATTTAAGTATATTCATCTTGTTTGTAGTATTCTCCCTGTTTCTTCCAAGTAACTGGTATCTCACTTCCCATTTAAATCCATCCCTGGTAAAGGTATTTGACTAACCATGGTTTTCTCAGTCATTAGCTCATAAGAACAAGTGAGGTCATGCTAATATTATTTGACAAACTGATTAAAAATTACCCCAACTGATCAGCCTTCTGAGAAAACTTACTGTTGCCCTATCTACCTACCCTATTTGAGTTGATCCAGCTCAGAGCAATCTCATGTGCTGCAGAGTAGCATTGTTCCAAGCACTTTCTTTGATGCAATCCTTAGAGAAGTGGATCACTTGGCCTTTCTCTCACAGTACCACGGAGTAGGCTTAAGTGCCAACCTTTCACTTAGGAGCTGAATGTAAACCATTTGCACCACCCAGGGACCTTGTAGTCCCTTCTATATCCACCTATTTTCCTCCAGTCTCACAAAGATTTTTTCCTCAAATAAGAGCCTCAAGAAGACTTGCATGCATGCCACCAGTATGTCCAGTTCTGCAGAGTACCAAGCTGCTATGGGTACTTGTACATTAGTCAAAGTCCTGGAGCCTCACTGGCAACATAGCTACAAGTACATGGTGTATACTGATGTGAGGAAAAGCCCCCTCGGCCACGAGCATTTCACCACTGCAAAGTAGCCAAAGCAACGTTGCTTGTACTTCCCAAGTTTTTTCCAGTATATTAGTCACACAGTTCTTTCAGGGTTGGTCTAGAATTTGCTTCCCAACTGTCTTAGTCATCTAGTACTGCTGTAACAGAAAATACCATGAATGGGAGGCTTCATGAAGAGAAACTTTTCTTGTCACAGCCCAGTAAGCCACAAATTCGTTCATGAACTATAAGTCCATTCAATAAGAGAAATCACTGCAGTCCAGTAGGCCAAGTATCCAAATTCAAGGAGAATATTGTGGCACAGGAATCTCAGGTCCAAAGGATGTGCCTGTTCTCAGTCATGCTGCTCTCTTGGTGGTATGAGGTTCCCAAGTTCCTCTGCTCATTTCTCTCCCTTGTATTCTACAAACTTGTAGCTTGAGTCCTGCCTCACTAGTACAACTACAGCCCATTCTCCAGAATCAGTATCACAGAGGCAGGATTCGTAACACATGGGAGGAATGGCACCATATGGGGACTTCTAGCTGAGTCAAATCAACACATACATTTTGGGGGGGACACAATTCAATCAATGACACCAGTTGTCCACTACCTTGATTCCAGGGCTGAGTTGGGTATAGATTCATAACCTCTACCACGGTATATGCAAACTACACACTTCCTGTCTTAGTCAGCTGGGGTGTTCTTAACAGAAATGCCACAAGTGGATGTCTTTAAAAACAGAAGTTTGATTTTGTTGCAGACAAGCAAAGAAGAAGAAGACCCTCAAAAGTCCAAATTCAGAGTTTCCGCTCCAGGGGAAGAATTTCTTTTCTGGATCTGGAGGAAGGTACTTGTCATCAGTCTTCCCTTGGACTGGAAACTTCTGAGCCACAGGACCTGGGGCCTTCCTAAAGGATGCACTCAGCTTTCAGCACAGCTTATCAGTAGTATGAGGCCCCCAAATCTCCCTGCTAGCTTCTTTGCCTGTATTTCAAGATACTGGTTCAAGGAACGAAACAATCTTAAACAGATTATTAAGTCCTGCCCACCAACTCTACTGATGCTCATCCTCCGTCATTAACATCATGGAGGTAGGATTTATGACAGGGAGGAACAACACACAATACCAGGAATCATGGCCTAAACTATTACACACAGTTTTGGAGGAATACAGTTCAATTCATGATACTTTCCTACTACGGGTGACTTTGTGCCCACATCAAGATTGTTCTGTTTGGCATCATCCTATAAGATGTGCTGTCTTGTAGGAGGCCTCTCAGCCCTTCTTCTTGCTTCCCCACACCCAGTGAAAGGGATTCTAAGTATTAGGAAGCTGATGGAGTGATATGAGTAGATAGGGACACAAAAGAAGTAGAGAAAGGCAGAATCTTCCATTATACTCCCATAGCTTAGCTATGTTAGTCAATTTGCTTCTAAACTGGATCAAAGATACTGTATTGGCAAAACTAATGGTTAATGCACTACTGTTCTTTTTTTTTTTTAACTTACTACTTATTTTGCCATCTTATATTAAAGATGCTAAAAGCTTTAATCCCAGGAGGCTGGCTATGAAGACCTTAATACTGTAGTCACTGAGACAGCAAATCTTATCAAGATGTCAGCTTTAACTGTCTCATTTCTCATGTCTGAGCCGTTTAACTGTTGAGTATTGATTCTTTGCTCTAAGAGGTTTTATCATCTTGTGATTCTGGCTCTTCCAATCATGTCTTTGCTCCAGAAATCAAATTAATTTGACAGTTTTTATGAGTTTTTGCAAGGCAGGGAGGTAGAAAGAGTGAGTCCTAAGAACTCTGTGCAATGTGAGCAAATTGCAAGTTTGTGAAAAGGATATCAAAATATGATAGTCACGAAAGACACTACTCTTAAAGGGCTGAAGAAACTGGAAGAAAAATTAGGGGCAGAGTAGGTTTGTCACAAACTAAATTCCATTTAGCAGGTACTTACTGAACATCTCTTATAGGTAAACTTTTTGCTATGTTGGAGTGTACCCATCATCGTTGCACTGATTCAGCCTCATGGTGCCTCCTGTGTCACAGAGTAGAAATGCTTCATGCAGTTTCTATGGCTGTAATCTTTACAAAATCAGATTTCCAGTCCTTTTTGACATAGTGCTGGTGGGTGGACTTAAATGACAAACCTCTCAATTAGCAGCAGATCTGTACACTGCAATTCTCTCTATAGTCTTGTCCCTAGATGGTCCAAATGGTTTATACTTGACTGCTACCCTAAGGATTGGGGACTCAACTTGACCCAACAGCACTATGGAAGCAAAGACCTGGTTGGTGATCTGCACATGTTAAGAAAACCCTTACAGAGCAAAGTCTACTCTAATGGATGGGGTTGTCAGTGAGTCAGAATCCTCTGGATGTCAACTAATCACAAACACATGTCCCACTGGAGACCTACTCACCAACTTCTCTGGGAATGGTGAATGCTGACCTAAATGAGAACAGTAAAACAACAATCACAAAAATCCTTCTGCAGTTGATTCTGTGCTTACTCATCTCTAAACACCTAATAGAAAAATACTTGTTGCTGTAGAGTCAAGTCTGACTCATAGCAGCCCTATAGGATGGAATAAAACCACCCCATGCGGTTTCCAAGGAGCAGCTGACAGATTCATACTGCTGACCTTTTGGTTAGCAGCGCCAGCTCTTAATCACTATGCCACAAGGGCTCCAAGCATCTACAGTGCTTCCCAAATGGCTAATTCTGGTGCCTATTACTGAGGTGCTAACAACCTAGTGGAAGACCATATGCCAACCATTAGAACAGCAGAGTTGATCTACACTGAATTGTGATTTTCTTGAGTAATTTATTTCACAAGTTTGTTTGTATTGTGGTTTGTTAACTAGCGAGAATGGTCTAACATTTTTCTGCTTTTGATGTAAATTATGTCAGTCATATAATAGATGGAAATTTTTCTTCTTTGCCTGTTCTCTGAAACTAATTAGATAATAAAAGAATTACCTCCTCCTGCTGGTTGGTGTCATTCAGGATGGATTTTTTTTTCCCCTTGGAATTTTTATTAGTTTATTCTGATTTTCTTATTCTTCTGGGTGTTTTTGGTAGCAATTGTTTTTCTAGCCAGCTGCCCATTCTATGTTCAAATTTGTCTTTGTCATTCAGAGAACAGATAGAAACAAACAGAAAATCTGTTCTGGTTTCTATTAGGTCACTTGCTTCTTTCCTAGTATTTTTCATATTTCTCTTTAATAAGCCTACCTGAATCTTTTTCTGTTTCCTAAATATATAGATTTTGTTTTTATTTTTCTGTCACATCATATTTTCTATTAATTTATGCTTTTTTTCTCCCACTTCAACTTTGATTTATAGTGTTTAGGAGATGGATGTTTACCTATTTGCTTTATTATTATTTTAAATATAAATGCAGCTATGGCTATAATTCTATCTCTCAGTATCATTTTAGCTTCTTCTTACAAGTTGTGACATGAGATACTTTTTGTCATTCAGTTCTAAGAATATTATTTCTAATTTGTTCTTTGTATCATATGAATTATCTTAAGCTTCTACACTACTCTTCTTGGTGTTGATTTTCAGTTTAAATGTATTATTATCAGGGATCCTTTGTGACACAGAGCTTGGACAGCTTTGTACATATACCATGAATTTTTAAAAATACGTTTATTACCTATTGGTTATACCAAAATCCACTGCCATAAAGTCCATTCCAACTCATATCAACGCTATAGGACAGAGTAGAACTGCTCCACAGGGTTCCTAAGGAGCACCTGGCAGACTCAAACTGATGATCTTTTGGCTAGCAGACATAGCACTTAACCACTGTGCCACCAGAGTTTCCCCTATTGGGTATAAGACTAAGTATGTCCAAGTGAGTTATCACATTTTCTTAATTCTCTTTGAAATTATTTAAAACATTATTAACTGGTGATAAAGGTAGTAACAAAGCACAATAAAGACACAACATATCAAGAAATGTAATAGAGGAGTCTCAACAACCACAAAACCAATACTGAAAAAGGTGAAAAATCTACTCATAAAGAAGAATGTCCCAGGACAGAATAGTCAGAACAACAAAGAAAATATCAACACCAAAATGAACACATCACAATGACAGCACTAAACACATACCTATCAATAATTACATTGAATGTGAATGGGCAACAAGTGACATCTTGGCTCAAAAGACATGACCAATCTATATGTTGCTGACAAGAAATTCACCTTAGACTTAAAGATGTGAACGAACTGAAAATTAAAGGATGGAAGAATATACATCAAGCTAATGATACACAAAGAAGAGCAGATGTGGCAATACTAATTTCAGATAAAATAGAGTTTAATGTAAAATCCACCATCGTGGACAAGGATGGACACTATATATTGCTGAAAAGTTCAGTACACAAGCAGGGCTTAACAATGTTAAGTATTTATGCACCTGACATTAGAGCACCTAAACACATCAAAGAAACACTGACTAAACTCAAAAATGAGATAGACGACTCCACAATAATAGTGGAATACTTCAACACTCCGCTCTTAACATTGGACAGATCATCTAGAAAGAAGCTCAGTAAAGACACAGAAGACCTTACTGCCGCAGTTAACCAACTAAACCTCATTGACATATACAGAACTTTCTATCCATCAACAGACAACTACACCTTCTTCTCCAGTGCACATGGAACATTTTCCAGAATAGAACATATGTCAGGACATAAAGCAAATCTCAATAAAATCAAATGATTACAAAGCATCTTCTCACACCATAAAGCCATAAAAGTCAAAATCAGTAACAGAAAAAATCTAGATAGAAACTGAAACACATGGAAACTGAACAACATCTTGTTCAAAAAGCCATGGGTTATAGAAGAAATCATGGATGAAATAAAGAAATTCATAGATTCCAATGAGAATGAAAACACTTCTTACCAGAACCTACAGGATACAGCCAACACAGTGCTCAGAGGTCAATTTATCCCTATAAATGGACACATCTGGAAGAAAGAAAGAACCCAAACCAAAGAACCAACCCTACAGCTTGAACAAGTAGAGAGAGAGAGTAACAAGAGAAATCCCACAGTCACCAAAAGAAAACAGATTGTAAAGATCAGAGCAGAACTAAATGAATTAGAGAATAGAAAAGACCAAAAAAAAAACTGAAAAAACTGAAAAGACCAAAAGCTGATTTTTTTAAAAGATCAACCAAATTGACAAACCATTGGCTAAACTTACAAAAGAAAAGCAGGAAAGGAAAGAAATAAACCAAATAAGAAATGAGAAGAAAGTTACCACAACAGATCCAACAGCCAAGCCAAGTGCCGTCGAGTAGGATCTGACTCATGGTGACCCTAGGGGCCAGGGTAGAACTGAGCCCCAGAGTATTCAAGGAGCGCCTGGTGGATTTGAACTGCCGACCTTGTGGTTAGCAGTGGTGGGACTTAACCCACTACACAGAAATCCAAAATATCATAACAGAACTCTATGAAAGACTGTACTCTAACAAATTTGAAAACCTAGAAAAAATGGACTAATTCTTTGATTCATATCACCTACCAAAATTATCACAAGGTGAAGTAGAACAAGGTAATAAACCCATCACAAAGGAAGAAATTGAAAAAGTCATAAAGAAAACTACCAATCAAAAAAAAAAAAACCCTAACACAGATGACTTCACTGCAAAATCCTACCAAGCTTTTAGAGAAGAGTTATCTCCAATACTGCTGAGACTATATCACAGCATAAAAAGGGATGGAGTACTCTGAAATTCATTCTAGGAAGCCAGCAGAACCCTGATACCAAAGCCAGGGAAAGACCTAATGAAAAAGGAGAACTACAGATCAATATCACTCATGAATCTATGTGCAAAAATCTTTAACAAAATACTTGCCAATAGAATACAACAACACATCAAAAAAATAATTCATCATGACCAAGTTGTATTCCTACCAGGGATGCAAGGCTAGTTCAACATCAGAAAAACAATTAATTTGATCAACCACATAAATAACTCAAAAGATGAGAATAACCTGATTTTGTCTATTGGTGCAGAAAAGGCATCCAATAAAGTACAACATCCATTCATGCTAAAAAACTCTCAGCAAAATAGGAATAGACGGCAAATTCCTCAATGCAATAAGGACCATTTATACAAAGCCAACTGCCTACATCGTCCTGAATGGAGAGAGGCTGAAACAATTCCCCTTGAGGACTGGAACTAGGCAAGGATGACTACTTTCACATTGTGCTAGAAGTTCTAGCCAGAGCAATTAGACAAGACAAAAAAATAAAGGGCATCGTCATCAGCAAAGAGGAAGTAAAAATCTCCCTATTTGCAGATAATATGATTGTATATGCAGAGAATCCCGAAGAATCCATAAGTAAACTACACAAACCTATAGCAGAGTTTAGCAAAGTAGCAGGATACAAGATAAACATAAGTAAATCAGTAGGATTCCTTTATACCAACTATGAGATTATTAAAGAAGAAATCATCAAATCAATACCATTTTCTATATCCCCCAAGGAGATAAAATACCTAGGAATAAATCTAACTACAGAAATAACAGACCTTTACAAAGAGAACTACAAAATCTTACTACAAGAAACTAAGAGAGGCTTACATAAATTAAGAAACCTACACTGCTCATGGATAGAAAGACTTAACATTGTGAAAATGTCTATTTTACCCAAAACAATCTACTTATATAATGCAATCCCAATACAAATTCCTGTGACATTTTTTAATGAGATGGAGAAACAAATCACCAACTTTGTTTGGAAAGGGAAGAAGCACCAGATAGGTAAAGCACTATTGTAGAAGAAGAACACACTGGGAGGCCTCTCATTATCCTACTTTAGAACTTATTATACTGTCACAGTAGTCAAAACAATTTGGTACTGGTACAAAAAGAGACAGATAGATCAACAGAACAGAGTTGAGACTCCAGAGATGACATCGTCCTCATATGAACAGTTGGTATTCGACAAATGCCCTAAGACACTAAACTGGGGTAAAAGCAACCTCTTCAACAAGTGGTGTTGGCAAAATTGGACATCCAGCTGTACCAAATTGAAACAATATCCATATTGCACACCTTATGCAAAAACCAACTTAAACTGGATGCCAAGCCAAGCCATGGATAAAAGACTTAAATATAAACTCTAAAATGATAAGGCTCATCCAAGAAAACATAGGATCTACAACAGAAATTTTAACACACAGCATAGACAGACTTCAAAATCTGGCAAACAAACCACAATCAACAGTAGAGAAAATAGATAAATGGGAACTACTAAGAATCAAACACTTTTGCTCACCCAAAGACGTCATCAAAAGAATTAAAAGGCCAGTGACAGTATGGGAAAAATTATTTGGCAACTATATGTCAGACCAGCATCTGATCTCCATAATCTATCAGTTACTACAAAATATCAATAAGAAAAAGGTAAATCATCCAATTAACCTACGGGCAAAGGAGATGGACAGGCACTTCTCTAAAGAGGAGATCTAGGCAGACAAAACACACTTGTGGACATGCTCATGATCATTAGCTATTAAAAAAACTCAAATCAAAAGGATAATGAGATACTATTTCACCCCAACAAGGTTGGTCATGATCTGAAAAATGCAAAACACTGAATCCTGGAGAGGCTATGGAGAGATTGGAACTCTCTTACACTGTTGGTAGGATTGCAGAATGGTACGACCTCCTTGGAAAGCAATCTGGCACTTCCTTAAAAATCTGAAAATAGATATACCATTTGACTCAGTAATTCCACTGTTTGGAATATACCCTACAGAATCAAGGCCATTCACACCAACTGATACATGCACACAAATGTTTATTGTAACACAGTCCACAATAGCAAAAAGATGGAATCAATCCAGATACCCAACAACAGAGGAATGGATAGGTAAACTATTGTATATATACTCACTGGATCACTATGCAGTGATAAAGAATGATGATGATTTTAGGAAACATAACCTGGTTTCAACTGGAGGACATTATGCTGAGTGAAAGTAATCAGCGTCAAAGGACAAGTATTGTATATAAGACCCCACAATAAGAACTTCAAAACAAAATCATGCATGGAAGAAAAGACTCTTTGATGGCTGCAAGGGTGGGAAGGGAGGGAGATCAAGGGGGAGAAGGTTTAGATTAGATAGGTTGATAGAAATTTGGTTGGGTGAAATCTGTGGCAGTATACATTAGAAAGAAGATCAATATTAACTGGACTTCAACATAACATAATTATTCCTATTATAATCTAACATTGCAAGGACAGAGTAGCTGGGACGGGGGTGCTGGGGCCCATGCTTTTAGGGGAAATGGAAGCCAATTGGTACAACTAGCATTTTGCTAAGAGAGTCTTCTGCACCCCACCTTGGTGAGTGGCATCTGAGGTCTTAAAAGCTGCCAAGTTGCCATCTTAGATACACCAAACGGTCCCAACTTAGCAGAAAAGGATGATCTTCAAGGACCAAAACAACATAGGTGAGAGAGAACCCAGAAGACAGAGAGACCCACGTGAGAGTGAT
This sequence comes from Heterohyrax brucei, assembly GCA_028571685.1. Taxonomy (NCBI): domain Eukaryota; kingdom Metazoa; phylum Chordata; class Mammalia; order Hyracoidea; family Procaviidae; genus Heterohyrax; species Heterohyrax brucei. Next base: position 169,976,729 of record CM053141.1, on the reverse strand, counting down.
TACATCAAAATCTGACCAGAAAAGCCATCCGTAGGATGTCGTCCTGCTGACCTCTTACTGGCGGCGAGGGAGAGGGTGGAAAGGAGGGGAAGGAGATTGTAGGAGGACATTATATGTATAGAACAGAGAGTAAGACTGTGCTGTCACCAGGCAGGGAGAGTGGAGGGAGCTGTATATAGTGGACATGCAAATTTATATAGGAATGTACATTTTCACTCAATCATAATAAAAAATAAACAAAAAAAAAGACACTCCATGTCTTCCCTTTAAGCTAACTTTTTGGGGGGCGTTCCCATTCAATGACTGTTTTGACTTGGGTAAACTCTCCTAGTCTTCGTAAGCCTGCAAATTGTTTTTTGTTCTAGATTTTGAATGAGTGATTGGGCAGCATTTTCTGGTTCATTATTTTCCTCAGCAGTGCTGAAATTGGCATCTATTGTGGCTGATGAAAAGCTTCCTTTTGTTCTAGTTGTTATTCCTTAGAAGATAATCAGTCTTTATTCCCTGCAGATGATACAACCTTGTTTGCTGAAAGTGAAGAGAGTTTGATATGCTTACTCATCAAGATCAAAGCGTTTAATACAAACTGCACCTCAACATCAAGAAAACAAAAATCCTCACAACTGGAGAGAGTAAGCAGCATCATCCTAAGTGAAGAAAAGATTGCGGTGTACAAGGATTTCATTTTACTTGACTCCACTACCAGTACCCATAGAAACAACAGTCAAAACATCTGGACGATAAATAATGAAGACAAAAGAATTCCCACCTTTGAATTGTGGTGTTGGGGAAGAATATTGAATACACCATCGACTGAGAAAGAACAAATAGATCTGTCCTGAAAGTACAACTAGAGTGCTCCTTGGAAGCATCTCACATACTTCAGACATGTTGTCAGGAGGGATCAATTCCTGGAGAAGGATATCATGCTTGATAAAGTTGAGGGTCAGTGAAAAAGAGGAGACCCTCAACAAGATACATTAACACAGTAACTGCAAACAATGGGCTTAAGAATGCCAATGATTGTGGGCATGATGCAGGACCAGGCGATGTTTCCTTCTGTTGTGCAAAAGTTAGTGCTGTGAGTCAGAACCAACTTGATGGCACCTAATAACAATCACAACAACAACCACTCATAACCCACCCATGCCACCTTATGTGTATTTTGTGGATCGTGGTGGTATGGTAGTTTGTCAGTGTTTTCTGGAGGGTGATTATTGCATGTTTATATGTGGATGTATTTTACCATTCTTAACACTAATAATTGGGTTTTTTTAATCTGAAATCTTTGTGATCTATTAATCTGGAAAAAACAGACATTGTTATACAAATTGTTTCTCCATGTTTGCTTCTTTGTTCCTTCAGAACTTCCATCAAACATATTAAAGGCCTTAATCTTTCTTCCTTATACCTTAATTGTTCTGTCATACCTTTCTCACCTTCTCTTTCATTCTCTGTATCATTGCCTCTGTGGGCAGGGATACAGGTAAAATGGTGGTTAGTCTACAGACAATTCTAGTTTCTAACAATGGGAAGTTTTTGTTTAACTCAGAGAAAGAATGTCTGTTAGCTTTACTATTTTTAGACAATAATTTACTCGAGATTTCATTTGTTATTGAATTAAAGTTTCTAGGATAGCAAACAACCCTAAAAACAGTTTTTATTGCTTCTGTTTTATACAGATTTTGTCTATTTCAAAATTTTTCCTTAAGTCTTCATATTTGCATAATTTGAATATTTCTTTAAAATACTTCTGATGACAAGCTTTTGTATTTTGGGGGAGGAATACAAATCTTGTTGGCATTCAGTTTTGCCCTTGAAAACTATTTGGGGGACACTGATTTGGAAGAAATATCCATGAAACTGGCATCATTTTAGGCTTAAATTTGTATATCTATCAAGTTAAATGATGAGTGTATCACCTACTTAGAGGTTTAGATTAATTAGAATTTTCAAGCTCAGTACAAATAATGAATCCAGTCCTGAGCTTAAGTTAGTATTAGTATCTGACACTATGAAAGACATTCTCTGCTTTAGCTACTACTGAATAAATTAAACAGAATCCTGGATACGAAGACAGAAACACAAAATCTTCCACATATAATGAGCCCACATCAAACGACATACAGTTAGTACAGACAATATATTCATGTAGACATTTAGATTTTCTTTTTGAGAATAGGTATTCAACTGTTCTGATAGAAATGACAAACATTTCAGTCAATCAACTAAATTTTCAAAGTTTTATGTGAAGTCTCTGTATTCACAGTGGATTTTCTTCAGTTAATTTCATTCAATCAGTGTTGTCCATAAACTTAACCAGTTCTGTACTGTGCACCTACATAAGTTCTTTATGTGTGTATAGACAGCCAATTATACTTTAACTTGTCAAATCATTCAGGACCAACTATTTACGTCTGTCATCACAATGGTAAATGACAAGTGTTTGACCAAAGAAGAAATACTAAACCTGGAATATTAATTTGGTCAGAAATTTTTTAAAGAAAGGGGAAATTCGATAATATTACAAAAAGCAAATGTAGTATTCTTTCTCTCCACATTTGACCTCTCTTAAACCTACCATTCATTCCTGATTAGCAACATTAAGCAGCCTGTTACAAAACTCAGATCTTTAGACTTTTCCCTTGAAAGGTGTTCTTTTTATAAACTTGTATTCAAGATGCACCTGGCTTTGTTTACTCAGTTACTCCTGCTTATGTTTGCGCAGGCAGGTAGCACTTCTCAAAGCAGTGAAGATGACTTTTAGAGGGGCAGAAGTCACAGTGGGGGAAGACAGGCCACAGACAGTGCTGAAAGCAAGGCTTGGTAGCAGGTGAAAATGTGATCCTGCAAGGTGCGATGGAAATTTTAAAGCCATAACTAGTGTCTTCTTCCCCCAAATAACCATGTGCACCTGCTTACTCTCTAGTTATTTACATTTTGTCAGAATATTGCTTTTTTTCTAAAAAAAAAAAAAAGGCAGTACTGTGCATCCTGTTACTGAATTGAAGAGGTGGTTAGGGCAAGGACAACAACAACGGTGATAAATGTGCTCAGGAGAAAGCTAGCTGCTTTTGTTTTCTTTTTTATTACAATAAATCCATAGGCTATTCAGTTGGAAAGTTTTGGAGAGATCCATTGTTACTCTGGGGGGCACTTAATACCAAACAGAATCCGGTGGAACAGTGCAGAACAGCAGAAGCCTTTGGACTTGGACAGTGCTCCCTCCTCTGTGCTCACGTAGATAAAGATTTCTACTTTCTGCCAGCCCTAATGTTCCCTATTGGTTACCTTTATTTCTCATGCTTGCTTCCTCTATCTGTTGTTTGTTAGACACCCCTGTGATTAGGATATGTTGTTCGGTCAAGTTAATTTCAACTCAAGGCAACCCCACATGACAGAGTAGAACTGCCTGGAAAGGTTTTCTTGGCCGTAATCTTTACAGAAGCAAACCACTAGGTCCTTCTCCTGTGGAGTTGCTGAGTTGGCTCAAACTGCTAACGTTTTGGTTAAGGGCTAAGCACTTAGCCACTGAGCCACCAAGGATCTTGATTTGGACATTTTAAAACAAAACAAAAACAAATCTATTGCCATCAAGTGGGTTCTGACTCACTGTGACCCTATAGTACAGAGTAAAACTGCCTGATTAGGGTTTTCAAGGAGTGTCTGATGGGTTTAAACTGCCAACTTTTGTTTGGCAGCCAGAGCACTTAACCACTACACCATCGAGGTTACCAATTTGGGCATAGTGAGGAAAACATGAAAGAAGTATCTTTCCATAACATAATTGCTAGTACTAATTATTACAGTGATATTAATAAGCTGTTAACTATTGCCAAGCTCTTTGCTGAGAGATCTACAGACACTGGCATTGAATCATCAGTGCAATCTTAGGATGTCATCAATATTACTATTTTTCAGTTGTGAAAAAGTGACTCTTCACTGGATTAAGCAACGGCTCAAGGTCGTATTACAAGTTAACAAACATTGCACATGATTCACCCCATTATAGTCTGCCTCCAGATTTGGCCTTCTTAGTTAAATTTGCTTGGTACTCTTTCACATTACAGACAATTTATGAATGTTAAGACCTTTAAAGTACAGATGCCATGTGTTGTGACTAGCACACGTTTTTGTTTGCTGAAAGAATGGAAATTCCCAGAGCTCTCTGGAATTGGAGCTTCTAATCATGAAATCTCAAAAAGATAGACACTTGTAAATTAAACTCAATGCCTGTTTTAAGAAACTTGTAGTTTTATGAAGAAAACAAACTGACCAAGCAGCTACCAAAATAATGATTTGATTCCCACTGTTACATGCAATGGGAAAGAATACCGGGTGTCATGAGTGCTTACACTTGGGAGTACCCTATGTTGCCTCTGTGTGTATGTGTTGGTGTCTATAATTTTTTTTTTCCTGGTAGATTCTAACTCTCATTATAGAGACTGAAAATAGGTCTTTCCCCTGCTTCCTTTGCAGTTAGGGAAAAATCATGTGGCTGCATGCTGGCCACTTGGAGCCGAGAATTCTATGGAAGTATATCTCAGACAGGATTTACGCCCTAAAAAAGAGATCAAACAACAAAAAATTGCCATTAAGTCGACTATGACCAATGATGCTTATGGTAACTGACCTCATATGTGTTAGAGTACACCTGTGCTCCTTAGGAATTTCAGTGGCTGATTTTTTTTGAAAGCAGAACACCAGGCCTTTCTTCAGCAGTGCCTCTGGCTAGATTCAAACTGCTAACTTTGCGTTGTTGGTATGCATCATCCAGGGACTCCAAAGTAAGAGATATACCAAAGGAAATGCCTTTTCTTCTGGGGAACCTAAGGGACTCTGCAGCAACCAGCACTTTGTAGCTATCTTAGAGGGGAAAGGAAAGGCAAAAGTACCTAGGAACCTGATGATATTACTGAATACCTAAGTTAACCTTGGAACTATCTATCTCCAGATGGCATATTATATAAGGAAATAACATCTCTTGTTTTTTAAACTATTTACATTACAGTTTTCTCTTGCAGCTGAAAACTTCCTAAATGGTAAGAGGGCTTCCCTGAGGAAGTATCTTTATATGAAAGATGAGTAGCTGTTGACTTAGAATAGAAGAGAATTTCAGGCAGAGGGATTAGTGGAAGGGAAGACCTCAGGTTGAAGGTGCTTTTTAAATTTGTGAAATGGAAACAATAGTTTGGGGTAGAGGTTAAAAATGAGAGTGAAGTTAGCTCAACACGAACATGGAGAAGTTAGCAGATACTGGGCCATGGAAGGATTGTTGGCCATGGTATGGGGGACTGAACTGGATCGTGTGATTGTAAGTTAATGTATCTGGTCAGAGCAGATGTGTGCAAGGGCCCAGAACAAGTAGAAGCATTAGTGGAAATGAAAGGAACAGAAGAGTAAGACTAGAGAACAGAAAATACGGGAGAGGCTGATTAGAATGTGTCTGTCCAGTTAGGCAGAATACAGATGAAGCAGAAACTTGTGGATCATGTCAGGGTTAAGAATAGGTCTATCCATGATGAAGTAGGTGTGGGGTCTGCAGCTCTGCCTGAGGGTTTTCTCTTATCACCAACTGTAGTTCTATTGGCAGAGCACTGAGCTAGTCTAACCTTCCCTTCTCTACCACACCAATAACCTTACATTATCTTGAAAAATGGGTCAACTAAGGCATGGAAAGGGAAAATAGCCTAGGTGTGCTTAAAGGGGATCAGAGACACATGTGGGCCTAGAGGCCTAGTCTCTTGACTATTCTTATGATCTTTCCAAATGACTCTCTCTCCCAGAAATTAGTTTCTAGAGATTTATGAGTATTGAACAGGGTTATTTAGTATTCTAAATATTTAGTATTCATAAATATGACATTCTTGTGTTAATTCTTGTATGTCTATCCAGGAAACTTCAGTGGTGTAGTGGTCAGGTACTGTATCTGCGAACCAAAAGGCTGGCAGTTTGAATCTGCCAGGTGCTCCCTGGAAACTCTGTGGGGCATTTCTACTCTCTCTTATGGTGTCGCTATAAGCTGGAATTGACTCAGTGGCAATGGGTTTGGTCTTTGGTTTTATCCAACAGTGTGGCACCCTGCTTGGCTCCCCTCATCTCGTAGGCTTGCTGCTTCTCCGTAAGCAGAGAACAAAACTCAGAACGGGGATATGGAACATAAAGATGCAGTGAAGGAAGGACATCAGAAAAAGCTAGAAGCTGACAACTCCTGCCATCCAAAAGGCCAGGGCAGATAAGGTGACTGTCAGCAGGCTGGGTGAGGTTTTATTGTAAACCAAAGAGCATATATTTCTAAAATAGCAGCTAATACTCATCTTCAGCCAGCTGCTGTAAGAACATAACGGTTCTGGGTTGCCTGCTCTTATTTTTCAAGATAACCTGGAAGCTTGTATTTCCATGTGAAGTCTCTCAATATTTAAATATTAGCTTGAATTATTTTCAAAGCATTGTGTACAAAACAGAAAACAAAAGTGTCTCAAATAATTTTCATCTGAGAGAAGAAAATTCTCAAGTTTTGTTTTTTTAGTCATTGCACATCCGGCATCCCACTGACCAGCACTAGGGAGGATTCAAAAGGCCGAGAAGGGCAGGAAGGAGATGGAAAATCTCATTCATACATGAAACACATCATTCACACAAGAAAAAGTTACTCACTCACGCACGAAACACATCATACAAAGTACAGTTGGGGCCAGGTGGAACCATGGCCTCTGATGGAGAACCATGGATCCCGGTCCTCTTTTACAAGTTTTATTTATAAGCTTAACAGGTAGGAAGTCAACAGTGTGGGACATTGCCAAAAATGGTCATGATATTTGTATTTTGATTGGTCATACAGGGCAGGGAAGGTTTTGTCTTCAAACAAAGCACAGGGACATGCAAATGGTTTTAACCTGAGCCGTTAACCTGTCAACACTTTCAAGGAAAATAGCCCTAGCTTTGGGCCTATTATATTACAGATAGCTTAGTCCTTGCTGATATCCTGTAAATAGTTTCAAGGAATGGTTCTTAATGTTCTGTAAATAGTTTCAAGGTGTCAAGCAGAGAGACACAAAACACGAGGAGAGGGAGGAGGGGGCAAGGGGATGGGGACACAGTAGCACCCAGCTCACAGCAAATCATGCCTTCCTGAAGTATGGGAAAAATATGAATAATTTTTATTTCATGTAAAAATTACTACTAGCTGCTAAATTTTAGCATTAATGTTTTTAGTTTATAAATATATGCTATTATTCTATTAATTATTGTTTATCTCATCAATAGTGGTGACATTCCACTTTTTATCCCCAAGGCCTGCTGCTACAAATTACTAATAGTACTAAAAATTACTAATACTATGTAAGTCATTAAACAAAAACCCAAAAGACAGATGAAACAAACATTTCACAATCTCTTATTTATTCAAGAGTCCTTACATGTAATATCTCAAGTTACAACAGACATGTCTAAGGCCATGGTTCAGTGTCAACAGCAATGGGTATAAATCTACAGAAAAGCAGTCCTTCTTAACGTCTCTCTGCATTTTACAAGTTATCAGAATTGACGGGATTTTCGTTGTTGGACCTCCTCATGTGACTGAGAGGGCTCTGCTACAAGTGACAGCTCTGCCACTTTCCTGATGTCTGTGCTCACGTGATATATTATCTTTCCTCAGTGACCTCTTTGCAGGAATCTCTTAAAGCCACTTGTTCGGTCTTTAAAGGCTAGTTTAGCTAAAACTAGATAAAGTAATCTATAAATTCTCTTAACCTGGCACAGTTGGAATGTGATATTTTGCAACCTGCTGAAAGCAATAAAAAAGTGAGGTCACATTTATCAACCCCATTATGTCACGGAACTGCGGCCTTTCCTTAAGTTGCCTGGATTCTATTCATGATTTAAAAACAGCTGATATCCAAGACAGTGTGATCGTGCCCATGTCAACTCAAGTATTAAATATCCATAAAATTCAATGTATTAAACTAATTAATGTACCTAGGTGTTAGGTTAGGCTCCCTGGAGCCAAACCTAAGACTTAGATTCCTGTGGACATGATCTACTGAAGGTATATTCTAAAGAGAAACCTATCAGAGAGCAAGGGGAACAGGATTAGGAGGGAATCAACTGGGCCGAGGACATGGTTTTATGAGAATTCTAGCCTCAGCCTGAGGTCAAAGTCAGCTCTGTGTGTAAACTGTACCACAATGACAATTTCATCTGCAGGTAAAGGAGCCTGGAGTATTCATCTTTGTCATCAGTGATCCGCTAGCACAGCTGCCCCATGACGCCCCAGAACAGCATAAGGCACTTTCTTGGGCAAGATGGTTTCTGTCAGTCAAGAGCAATCTTGCAGCAAATAATAGTTGTTGCTATTGTTTGCCATCAAGTAAGCTCCGATCCATGAGAACCTGCTGTATAATAGAATCCAATATTTCCTGGTCTTACACCATCTTTATGATCACTGGTGTGTTTCAGTCCACTGGTGTGAATACTGGGTGGGGCCTTCTAACCTAGGGGGCTCATCTTCCAGATACGTATTGGGAAATATTCTCTTGTGGTCCATAGGGTATTTACTGGCTAATTTTCATAAGCACATCTCCAGGCCAGTTTTCCAGATTACCTTGATTTAGAAGCCCCTCTGAAACTTGTCCATCACAAGGGACTCTACTAGTGCTTGAAACATCAGTGGTATACCTTCCTCCATCACGGCAATGTGCAAGCCACCGCAGCATGACCAACTGACAAAGGGAAGAATAGCATAGTTGGGAGCATTAACAGCCATCTGAGCAGCTGTGGGGCAGGTGCACTCTTGTCGCTGTAACATGTGCTGATGCGGTGTCCCACCCAGATTCACTTTAATACAGCCAATTGCATTAAAGGGAAGCTGGGTGGGACACCATCAGCATTTGTAACAACATTTGTATTTAAACAGCAAGTGTAGTATTTTACCCTAGTCACACACTCTATAAACCATTGACCTAGGGCAGAGCTTTTGAGTCTTGGTACTGTTGATATTTGGGACTGGATAGTTCTTTGTTGTAGGTGATACTGTGAAAATTGAAGGATGTTTCCCAGCATCCCTGGGCTATACCTACTGGATACCCACAATCCTTTCAAGTTGTGACAACCATAAATGCTCCAGTGTGAGGGAAATAAACGTTCTTTCAACCCAGAGGGACATCTTTACATCAATATGAAAAGAAAGAGAACTCGCTTATTATTGAATAACCACAGCAGTGTGAATGCAAGTAGGTGGCCAGTATAAGACCGAAAGCTAGATGAAAATCCCACAAAATTAATGCAGAAAAGGAGGTACGAAATTTATCTGCCAGTTGAGATGATTATTTGTTTGGTTAATTATCCTGCTCTGAAAAAAATAAAACTTCTCATAGGAGGAAGGTGCTGTCACAGGTTGGGGAGAGCAGTTTGAGTGAAACAGCAGCATGTGTACAGGTTTTTATACAACAAATTGACTTGGATTATAAACGTTCTCTTAAAGCACAATAAAATATTTTTTAAACAAGATGGGGCAGGGCAGAATAAGATAAAGCAAAACTTCTCTTATGTCTCCAAGGACAGGTTCACCTTGATTTTCCCTGAAACTCTAGCAGGTATGCCTTGAGATGGGCTCCTACCTTTAACAGTAGGAATGTTTTTGCAGCTCAAGGGATTATAAGGCTGGTAGGCTTGGGGAAATCTCTGCATTGTAGATGGTGCTTTTCTAGTGCCTGGAGAGATTTATCTGCATGCCAAAGTTTAGGGAAAGGATTTGGCCAACTGTGTGAACTACCAACTGGAAGGCTGATTGTTAGAACTCACCTAGAAGTGCCTTGGTGCAAAAGCCTGGTGGTCTGCTTCTGAAAGACTGTAGCCATGGAAACTCCATGAAACGAAGTTCTACTCTGCACACATTGACAGCATGAGTTGGAATCAACTCACTGGCAAGTGGTTGCTGATTTCTTCTCTAAACAGATTTTTTTCAAGAGAGGAAGAGAAGGTAGCTGGTTCCTCTCTGTTTATTAACAAATAAACATCATTTCTTAAGTTTCCCATATACCATATGTAAGGTTGCCAAATATCATTTGGGGACCAAAATAACTGCAACTGAGAACCACCGACCCAGAGCAAGGGTCGTAACTAATATGGGGTGACCAGTTTAGTAGTCAGGTGGCAACATGAAGTCTACCACCATCTTGCAAGAAGCCGTCGGAAGAGAAACAAGCTTTATTTAACAGTTTTGTAGTGGATTAAACTGCTCTTTGACTGTAGGGCCTTTTGATTACTATTAAAATCTAATATTATTACTGCAGAAGTCTAATACTGATAGAAGATATGAGTGAACTTCAACAAAAGAGTGTTTCAGAAATACTCACACTTATCCTCCTTTTTTTTTGGTTTGAAACCAGGCATTGGAGATTATTTCCTCTGCTCAGGAATAGCTCGAATGGCCTGTCTTTTACTAATTGCTTTTCTTTGTTCTCTCTATTTTCTTAGGAAATTGCTTTCGAATACCTCTCTCACCTTCAGGTTTTATAGTTGTCTGATATAAATCTTGTTTCCTTTATCTGATGTAGTCTCTTTTGTCTAACAGGTAACATGTAAAACCTAGTTTCCTTTATCTGCTGCTGTCTTATAAATAACTTGTGTTCTTGAAAGCACAATGTTAGGTTTGAATATGGCAGGAAACTAGTAAAACTAAAATGTCTGGAAATATTTTCTTTTCTCATGTCTTAATAAGGGTTAGGTCATGGAAAATGGTTCCTGGGTGGCACAAAGGATTTGCTGGACTACCAACAAAAGGGTTGGTGGTTTGAACCCACCCAGTACCTCCACAGAAAAAAAAAAGAAAGCCTAACTATCTGCTTACAAGGAAACAAACCCTGGTGGTGTAGTAGTTAAGTACTGCATCTGCTAACCAACAGTTTGGCAGTTCAAATCCTTCAGGCTGTCCTTGGAAACTCCATGGAGCAGTTTTACTCTGTGCTAAAGGGCTACTATAAATTGAAATCGACTCAGAGGCGGTATGTTTGGGTTTATCTGTTTACAGAGCTTACAGCCAAGAAAATCCCATGGAACTCAGTTCTATTGTCAAGCACATGGGTTTACCATGAGTCAGTATCAACTGAACGACAGCAGTTTAGATTTTTTTTTGGTCATTCAAAACCAAAACCAAAACCAGTGCCATTGAGTCGATTCTGACTCATATAGCGATCCTGTAGGACAGAGCAGAACTGCTCCCTAGAGTTTCCAAGGATTGTCTGGTAGATTTTAAGTGCTGGATCTTTTGGTTAGCAGAGGTAGTACTTACCCACTATGCCACTAGGGTTTCCTTTGATGTCATTAGATGTCAAAAATAGCCTAGAAATGCAAAATCCGAAGCCCTTTATTCTTATCATTATATGATATGGGTCATTAAAATGATGATATTACCACAAAATATGTGAAGTTCATGCCACTTGACACTAACAGGCAATCTTTGTCGGATAGGCACCGAGGCAGTACTGGTAGACAAGAAGACAGGAGGGATAAATATGATCTCCCTCCCTGATATGGATGCTAGCTGGAAGTTTCATAGAAAAAGGGATAAGTTTTGAGTCCTAGGAATGTTAATCTTCTTTAGGTGGTCACAGTGGTCCTGTCCCAGATGCGCTGATATCTAAACTGGTGTTTGGGGCCCAGAGGTGGTCTGGCTATCATATAATCTCCTGGTCGATGTCTTTGTTTTACTTTTATGGTCTTTAGATTATTATGACCTGTTTATCTACAATCTTAAAGAGAGCACAGTTTGGTGCTTATCCTGAAGAGAAACTAAGGGACTCAGTGGACTCTTGCATAGAGATAGAATCACCAAACAAAACGGCACAGGTCATGCTCAAGATGGAACCACTTAAACTACACTCTGTCTCTTCCAATGGGAGGCTTAAAAATTAAAATTTGTATGATAACAAATTTGTGTACGAACTCAGTAAGCTTGGTATTCTTCTGCCCACCAAAATCATTATGGGGCCCTGGTGGTACAGTGGTTAAGATTTACAGCTGCTAACCTAAAAGCCAGCAGTTTGGATATGTCTAGGACGCTCCTCTAAAGTCAAGACTTGGAAACTATCTAGTTAGTGATTTTCCATCTCTACCACATTCTTCATTCTAATCATCACACTGTTTTTTTTTGTTGTGTATAAACCTTTACTTGATTTTTTTAAATAACAGACTTATATAGTATTTATCCTTTTCTGATTCACTTGTTTCAGACAGTGTAATGCCCTCCATACTCTTTCATGTTGTGTGATGTTTTGAAGATTCATCATTGTTATTATTGTGTGGTATTCCCTTATGTGTATATACCCTAATTTGGTTTTTTTCGTTTATCTATTAGTGGGCAATTTAGTTGTTTCCATTGTTTGCTACTGTGAATATGCTGTAGTTACTATGGGTGTGCATGTGTCTATTCTTGTAATGGCTCTTATTTCTCCAGGATATATTCCAAGTAGTCTGATTGTTAGATCATACAGTATTTCTACTGGTATTTCATCATAGTTTTAATCTGTATATCTGTAGTGGCTAATTCCCATTGCCATCCAGTGGATTTCAACTCATAGCAACCCTACAGGACAAAGTAGAACTACCCCATAAGATTTCCGAGGAGTGCCTGGTGGATTTGAATTGCTGATCTTTTGGTTAACAGACAAACTCTTAACCACTGTGCTGGAAACCCTGGTAGTATAGTGGTTAAGTGCAGTGGCTAGTAACCAAAAGGTCAGCAGTTCAAATCCACCAGGCTGCCCTTGGAAACTGTGTGGCAGTTCTACTCTGTCCCCTAAGGTGACTGAGAGTCAGAATATTCTCCACAGCAACAGATTTGACTTTTTTGCTTTAGTGGCTAATGATCTTATACATTTCCTCATGTTTCTGTGAGCCATTTGAGTATCTTTCTTGGTGAAGTGTCTGTTCACATTGTTGGCCCATTTAATTGGGATTATTTGTTCTTTTTTTGTTGAGATGTTGAAGTATTTGGCATATTTTAGAAATTAAACCATTATAGGGTATGTCACAACAAAAATACTTCTACCGCCCATATGTTCCCTTCTTCTTTATTTAATGAAGTCTTTTGATGAGCACTGTTTAGTTTTTAAGGAGCTCCCAGCTACATCGTTTATCTTTTTGTGTTTGTACATAGTCAGTTATGGTTTGTATTGAATTTTTACCATGTATTAGGGACTCTAATGTTGTTCCTATTTTTTCTCCATGATTTTTACCGTGGTAGATTTTATTTTTAGGTCTTTGACTCATTTTAAGTTGCTAGCCAAGTGCCGTCGAGTCGGATCGGACTTTTGTGCATGATGTAAGGCCTGGGTCTTATTTCAGTTTTTTCAGATAGATATCTAGTTTTACTAGCATCACTTGTGAAAAATACTTTTTTTCCCATTTACTGGACTTCAGTCCTTTGTCAAAGACCAGCTTTCTATATCTAAAACTAAAATCAACCCTCCTGCTGCCTAGTCAGTTGTGACTCATAGATTTCCACAGGTAGGTGGATTTATGTCTGGGTTCTATTGCATTGGCATATGTGTCTGTCATTTTGCAGTTTTAGACTGTTTTGACTACTGTGCTGCATAGTAAGCTCTGAGATCAAGTAGTATTTGTTCTTTTCCTTCAATGATGTTTTGCTTAACTGAGACCTCATTACTTTCCATATAAAGTTGATGATTCATTTTTCCACCGTTTTGAAGAGTGATATTGGTATTTGGATTGAGATTGCCTTGTATCTGTATATTGCTTGGGGTGGACTCAACATATTCACAGTGTTGACTCTTCCTATCGCTGAGCATGGTGTGTTATTTCCATTTATATGTGTCTTTTTTTGATTTCTTGAAATTATATTATTTAGTTTTCTTTGTATATGTCTTTTACATCCCTGGTTAGTTTTATTCCTCAATACATTATCTATTTAGGGGCTATTATAAATGTTATTATTTTCTTGATTTCTTTTATGGAGTTATTTTTGTAGGAGTATGGGAATCCAGCTGATATTTTCACGTTCTTCTGTCCTGTACTTGGCTGAATCTTTCTATTAGTTCCTTAGTTTTCTTACAGAATCTTTGGAGTTCTCTATGTTTAGTATTGTATCATTTGTGAATAGGCATAGTTTTACTTCTTTCCAGTTTGAATGTCTTTCTTCTTCTTGACTTATTTTTCTCACTAGGTCTTCTAACGTAATGTTAAATAGGAGTGATGATAAAGAATATGCTTGTCTTGTTCTCATTCTAGAAAGAATGCTTTCAGCTTCCACCCATTGAGAATTATGTTGACTGTTTCATGTAACCAAAAATAAAAATAAAATAAAATAACTTCTGATGAGTTGACTCTGAAGAATTTCTCATTTATTCCTATATATTGAAAGTTTTTTATATTAGTAATGAGCATTAGACTTTACTGAATGCCTTCTCAGTGTCAATTGAGATGATCATGTGATTCTTTGTACCATTTATGTAGTAGATTACATTGATTTCCTAATGCTGAACCATCTTCATATACCTAGTTTAATACCACTTGGTTCTGGTGTATTATTATTTTTATATGGTGCTTAATTATGTTGGATTGAAATTTTATTGAGAACTTGTACATCTATATTCAGCTCTTATTTCTTTGGGATATGTTCAAGAAGTAGGATTGCTGAATCGTATGGTATTTCTATTTCTAGCTTATTAAGAAGGGACCAAGGTGATTTCCAAAGTGATTGTACCATTTTACATTCCCATCAGCAGTGTAGAGGAGTTCCGGTTTCTTCACAACCTTTCCAACATTTATTATTTTGTGTTTTTTGGTTTAATGCCAGTCTTGATGAGGTGAGATGGTATGTCATTGTAGCTTTTATTTAGATTTCCCTGATGGCTAATGATCATGAGCATTTCATCATGTATCTGTTAACATCCTGGATGTCTTTGCTGGTGAAGTAACTGTTCATATCCTTGGCCCATTTTTTAATTGGGGTGTCTTTTTTCTTGCTGAGGCTTTGCATTACCTTATAGATTATGGAGATTAGACACCAGTAAGATTCATGGTTCCCCAAATTTCTTTCCCACTGTGTGGGTAATCTTTTTACTCTTCTGGTGAAGTCTTTGGATGAGCATAAGTGATCTTTCAGAGTTCTCAGTTATCTATTTTCTTTTTTGGTGTTCATGCATTGTTACTTACATTTTGTAGTCGGTTTATGCCATGTATAGGACTCCCAGCATTGTTCCTATTTTTTCTTACATAACCCTTGTTGTGATCCATTTTGAATTAGTTTCTGTGTATAGTGTGAAATGTGGATCTTGTTTCATTTTTTTTTTTTTTGCAGATGGATATCTACTTTTGCCAATACTATTTGTTGAAGAGACTGGCTTTTTCCCAAGACTTTGAGAATTGTCAAATATTAGCTGTTCACAGGTGGATGATGTTATATCTGGATGCTCAGTTCCGTTCCGTTGGTCTGTATATATCTGTTTTTGCATCAGTATCAGGCTGTTTTCACTATCATGGCAACATGATAAATTCTAAAGTCAGGTAATGTAAGGCTTCCCACTTTGTCCTTCTTCAGTAGTGGTTTACTTATCTGAGGCTTCTTTTCTTTCCATGGGAAGGTGGTGATTTGTTTCTCCATATCATTAAGAAATGACGTTGGAATTTGCATTGGGTTTGCATCGTATATGCAGACTACTTTGGGTCAAATAGATATTTTCACAATGTTAAGTCTTCCAATCTGTGTTGGTTTTTCCGCTTACATAGGTCTTTTTTGGTTTCCTCTTATATAGTCTTGTAATTTTTTTGTTGTGTGTAGGTCTTTTACGTCTCTGGTTAAATTTACTCCAAAGTATTTTATCTTGTTATGGACTATTGAAAATGGTATTGATTTGGTTTATTTCCCATTTTGATACTCTCCTTGTGTGCGTAAAGGAATCCAACTGATTTATGTATATTTATCTTCATATCAATATGGATGTGCTTTATTTCTTTATCTTACTGATTACTCTGACTAGAATCTCCAGGGCAATGTTGAATAAGAATGGTAAAAATGAGCATCCTTGCCTGGTTCCCATTCTCAAGGAGAATGCTTTCAGACTCTATCCTTTTAGAATGATGTTGGCTGGTGTTGTGTAGATGTTCCTTACAGTGTTGAAGAATCTCCTTTCTACTCCTATTTTCTGAGTTTTTAACATAAGTGGGTGTTGTATTTGTCAAATGCCTTTTCTGCATCAATTGATAAAATCAGGAGATTCTTATCTTTTACTTAATTTATTTATATGATTGACTATAATAATTGTTTTTCTAACATTGAACCATCCTTGCACCCCTGGTATTAATTATGTTTTTGGATTTTTTTTTTTTTTGATATATTGCTGAAATCTATTTGCTAGAATTTTGTTGAGGATTTTTGTGTCTATTTCATAAAAAATATTTGTCTGTAGTACGAGCTCCGACAATTATATTCACAAACTCATCATAGAAAAAGTGCTACGTACCTCATTGCTGAATGTCACTACATTTACCCTCAAAGTACTCTGCTTGGAAAGCTGTGCATTGATGCCAATGCCTAGTCTACCCTTCAAAGCAATTTGGGAACTCTTTTTCTGGAATGGCCATCAGAGCTGTCATCATATTACCCTAGGTGTCCTGAATGTCATCAAAATGTCTTCTCAATATTTCCTTTATCTTTGGGTAAAGAGAAATGTCATTGGAGGCCAGATCAGGTGAATACAGAGGGTGTTCTAATACAGCTATTTGTTTACTGGCTAAAAGCTCTCTCACAGACAACTATACAATTAAGTTTGTGAACTTGCCTCTGCCACGGTGCTCAATAGTCATTCCAGAAAGAGTTCCAAAATTGCTTTGAAGGGTGAGTAGGCACTGGTATCAGTGCCTAGCTTCCCACTGGAAGTACTCTGAAGCTGACTGTAGTGATATTTAGCAATGAGGTATGCAGCTCAGAGAACAAATAAGTTCTCAGACTTAATTGTCACAGCTTGTATTCCTTTTTTGTGCTATCTTCATCCAGTTTTGCCGTCAGGATTATGCTGGCTTCATAGAATGAATTTGGGAACATTCCATTCTTTTCTGTGTTTAAGTACCTTTACTCACAGTGATGTTAACTCTTCTCTAAAATTTTGGGAGAATTCTCCCATGAAGCTGTCTGCCCAGGGCTTTTTTCAGATGGGAGTGTTTAATTAGCTTTCTTTTGTTATGGATTTATTAAGTTCCTCTACTTCTGTTTGTGTTAATTTTGGTACATAGTGTGTTTCTAGAAGTTCATCCATTCCCTCTAGTTTTTCAAATTTATTAGGGTAAAATTTTTCGTACTATTCTGTTACGATTCTTTCATTTTAATTTGGGCCTGTTGTGATATCACACATCTCATTTCTTACTGGAGTAGTTTCTTCCTCTCCTGTTTTTCTTTTGTCAGTTTGACCAGTGTTTTATCCATTTTTGTTAATCTTTTCAGAAAACCAGCTGTTCACTCAGTCATTTTTCTGTTCTCTAATACATTTAGTTCTGCTCTAATCTTTAATTATTTGGCTTCTTCTGGTGATTGAGGTTTTTGTTTTGCTTGTTGCTGGTTTTCTGCTTATTTAAATTTAATAGTTAATTCTTTGATTTGAGTCTGTTCTTTTCGGGTGGGTGCATTTATTAAGACAAATTGACCTCTAAGCACTGCTTTTGCTGTGTGCCATAAGTTCTGGTAGGATACCTTTTCTTTCTTATTTGATTATATGAATTTCTTTATGCCACCTTTGATTTCTTCTACAACCCAGAAATTTTTGAGCAGGCTTTTTTTCAGTTTCCATGTGTTTGATTTTTTCCTCCTGCTTTTTCTTCTTCTTCTTTTTATTATTGTTATTTCTGTTTCTTTTTTTATTAATTACAATAGAAGAATAAAATTTCTAACATTTATCAATTAACTCATCTATGATAAAACCTCAGCTTCCACCCACCCAGGTAGCCAACACAGTCATTTTCTTCTAAGGATAATTCTCTTGTTAAGTCCTTATAACAGGGGTCTCATACAAAATTTGTCCTTTTGATACTGATAGATTTCACTCAGCATGATCTCTTCCAAATGAGACCATGTTATGAGATGTTTTCTAAAATTGTTGTTTTTTATCATAGTATAGTATTCCATTGAGTATATGTACCATAATTTTGTCATCCATTCATCTGTTGATGGACATTGGGATTGATTCCAACTCTTTACGATTGTGGACTGTGCTGCAACATTCATGTACAGGCATCTGTTCATGTGACAACTTTTTTTCTGAAGGATAAATTCTGAGAAGTGGAATTACAAAATCAAATGGTATATCTATCTCCAACTTTTTAGGGAAGTGCCAGACTGTTTTCCAAAGAGATTGTACTATTTTGCAGTCCCGCCAGCAGTCTAGGAGAGTTCCAGTTTCTCTACAGCCTCTTCAACATTTGTTGTTTTGTGCTCTTTGGATCATGGCCAACCTTGTTGGGGTGCCATGATATCTCTTGCAGTTTTGATTTGAATTTCCATAATAGCTAATGATCGTGAGCAATTCTGCATGTGTCATTCAGCTGCCATGATATCCTCTTTGGAGAAATGTCTACCCATCACTTAATTGGATTATTTATCTTTTTCACGTTGATATTCTGTAATACCTTACAGATTATGGAGACTAGGCATCAGTCTGACATAGAGTTCCCAAATATTTTTTCCCATTCTGTAGGTGGTCTTTTAATTCTTTTGATGAAGTCTTTGGATGAGCAGAAGTGTTATATTCTTAGTAATTCCCATTTATCTATTTTCTCTTTGATGGCTTTGTTTGTCAGGTTTTGAAGTCTGTTTATATTGTGTATTAAAACTTTCATTGTTGACTCTATTTTATTTTGGATGAGCTTTTATCAAATTTGAGTTGATCTTTGTATAAGCTGTGAGATATGGGTCTTATTTCAATTTAGTGCAGATGGATATCCAATTTTGCCAGCACCATTGGTTAAAGAGACTGTTCTTACCCTAGTTTATAATCTTAGGGCCTTTGTCAAATATCAGTTGTTCATAGGAGGATGGTGGCATCTCTGGGGTGTCTACTCTGTTCCTTTGGTCTATGTGTCTCTTTTTGTACCAGTACCAGGCTGTTTTGACTACTGTGTCAGTGTAATAGGTACTAAAGTCAGGTAATGAGAAGCCTCCCATTGTGTTCTTCTTCTTCAGTAGTGCTTTACTTATCTAGGGCTTCTTCCCTTTCCAAACAAAATTGATGATTTGTTTCTCCATCACATTAAAAAATGTCGCTGGAAATTGTATTGGGATTGCATTATATAAGTAGATTGCTTTGGGCAAAATAGACATTTTCCTGATGTTGAGTCTTCCTGTCCATGAACAGGGCAGATTACTCCATTTATGTGAGTCTCTCCCGGTTTCTTGTAGTAAGGTCTTGTCATTCTCTTTGTAAAGATCTCTTATTTTTCCAGTTAGATTTATTCCTAGGTATTTTATGTTCTTGGGGCTATAGTAAATGGAATTGATTTGGTGATTTCTTCTTTAATAAAGTCTCACTGTTGGTATAAAGGAATCCTACTGATTTACTTATGTTTATCTTGTATCCTGATACTTTGCTGAACTCCTCTGTTGGTTCCAATAGCTCACCTCTCGATTTCTTTGAATTCTCTGTGTAAATAATCATACCATCTGCAAAGAGGGAGACCTTTACTTCTTCATTGCCAATATGGGTGCCCTTTATTTCTTTGTCTTGTCTAATTGCTCTGGCTAGAACTTCTACCACAATGTTGAATAGAAGTGGTAAGAGCGGGCATCCTTGTCTAGTTCCCATTCTCAGAGGGAATTCATTCAGTCTTTCACCATTCAGGATGATGAAGGCAATTGGCTTTGCATAGGTGCTACTGATTACATTGAGAAATTTCCCCTCTATTCCTATTTTTCTGAGAGTTTTAAGCATGAATGGGTGTTGAACTTTGTCAAATGCCTTTTCTGCATCAATTGACAAAATCAGATGATTCTTATCTTTTCAGTTATTAATGTGGTGGATTACATTAATTGTTTTTCTGATGTTGAACCAGCATTGCATCCCTGGAATGAAACCAACTTGACTATGACGAGTGATTTTTTTTAATATGCTGTTGAATTCTATTGTTGAAGATTTTTGCATCTAGGTTCATGAGTGGTATTGGTCTGTAATTTTCGTTTATTGTGGGATCTTTCCCCAGTCTTGTTATGAGGGTTATGCTGGCTTCATAGAATGAATATGGGAGTATTCCATCACTTTCTATGGTGTGAAATAGCCTCAACAGTATTGGAGTTAATTCTTCTCTAAAAGTTTGGTAGAATTCTCTGGTGAAGCCATCTGGGCCAGGACTTTTTTGGTTGGTAGATTTTTGATGACTTTTTCAATCTCTTCCTTTGTGATAGATTTATTAAGTTGATCTACTTCTCCTTGTGATAATCTTGGTGAGTCATAGGAATCTAGAAATGTGTTCAAGTCCCCTAGGCTTTCAAACCTGTTAGAGTATAGCCTTTCATAATATTCTGTTATGGTATTTTTTATTTTAGCTGGGTCTGTTGTAACAACGCCCATCTCATTTCTTAATTGTGTTATTTGTAAGTTTAGCCAATGGTTTATCAACTTTGTTGATCTTTTCAAAGAATCAGCTTTTGGTTTTGTTACTTTTTTCAATTGTTTTTCTATTCTCTAATTCATTTAGTTCTTCTCTAATCCTTATAATTTGTTTTCTCCTGGTGCCTGAAGGGTTCTTCTGTTGCTCTCTTTCTACTTGCTCAAACTGTGAGGTTAATTCTTTAATTTGGGCCCTTTCTTCTTTCTGGATGTGTGCAGTTATAGAGATAAACTGATCTCTGAGCACTGCTTTGCATTTATCCCGTAAATTCTGGTAGCATGTGTTTTCATTCTCGTTTGAATTCATAAATTTCTTTATTTTGTCCTTAATTTCTTCTATAACCCAAGGTTTTATGAGCCAAGTGTTGTTCAGTTTCTACAATTTTGAATTTCTACCTAAGAATTTTCTGTTATTGATTTCAACTTATATAGCTCTATGGTCCGAGAAGATACTTTGCAGTAAATCAATGGTTTGGAATTTTATAGAGAATTGTTTTATGACCTAACACACGGTCTATTCTGGAGAATGTTCCATGTGCATTGGAGAAGAAGGTATACTTATCTGCTGATGGATGAAAAGATCTGTATATGTTGCTAAGGTCAAGTTGGTTGATTGTTGCAATAAGATCTTCTGTATCTTTACTGAGCTTTTTTCTGGATAATCTATCCATAACTGAAAGGGGAGTGTTGAAGTCTCCAACTATTGTTGTGGAATGATCTATCTCATTTTTCAGTATTGTCAGTATTTGTTCAATGTATTTAGGTGTTCTAGTATTGTGTGCATAAATATTTAATACTGTTAAGTCCTGCTTGAATATTGAACCTTTCATCAATAAATAGTGACCACCCTTGTGCACAATAGTGGATTTTACATGAAAATCTATTTCATTTGAGATTAGTATTGCAGCACCTGCTCTTCTTTGTGTATTGTTAGCTTGATAGATATTATTCCAACCTTTAATTCTCAACTTGTTCATATCTTTTAATTCTAAGGTGTGTTTCTTGTGAGCTACATATAGACGGGTTATGTCTTTTGATCCAGGATGTCACTCACTGTCTGTTTACCGAGGCATTCAGTCCATTTACATTCAATGTATTTATTGATAGGTATGTGCTTAGCACCATCATTTTGATGTAATTACTTTTGTGTTGATGTTTTCTATGTTGTTCTTAATGTTCTGGGGCATTCTCCTTTATGGGTTGATGTTTCAGTGTTGGTTTTGAGTTCCTTGAGACTCTTGTATTGCATTTCTTATTTTGATACAATGCATTGCTAATCTGCTCTGTGATTGTATGTATTATCCCCTTTAACATACTAAGAGTAAACCTAATTTTAACTACTTCATAGCTCTGAACTTTCCTCTGCATCTAAAACAACTGTAACTATTGTAGTGTATCCCTCTTTTAATGTTATGGTATTATGGTTGTCATGATATAATCACAGATTCCCTTATTATAACACAGTAATTTTGGTGATGTTTTGTGACTTCCTTAACTAATTGGAAATTTGGATGAATTGTCCTGAATTGTCACCTAAAATACACATTTAGGGAAAAGCTTCTTTCAATATTTCATGTAAATTGCTTCAGTTTTTATGAAGTCTCTAAATTTTTTCTTATTTTCAAAAGTCTTAATTTCACAATTATGTTTGACAGAAAATTTTGCAGGATAAATAATTCTAGGATGGAGATTTTTCTCATTCAGAGCTTTGAAGTTGTCTGCCCACTGTTTTCTAGCCAAGATTGTTTCTGCAGAAAAGTCAGACAAAAGCCTACAGGGTTTCCTTCAGAATGCAATTTTTGCTTTCAGCCTTGCTGCCTTCAGAAGCATCTGTTTATGTTTTAGCTTATTAACCTTGAGTACAATATGCCTTGGCATCTTTCTTTTGGGGTTTATCTTTTGCGGTGTTCAATAAACATCTAGGATACCTATGTTCTCTTTGCTTATAATCTCAGGAAATTTTTCTGTCAGTATCTCCACAGCAATACTTTCTATATTGTCATTAATCCCCTCTTGTTCAGGAACTCCGATTAAACCTAAATTATTCCCCTCCATGGAGTCTCACATGTTTCTTAATACTTCTGCATTTTTCTTATTTCTTTTCTCTGATTTCACCTGGTAAATGCTGGTGTCAGTTACTCTGTCTGCCAGGTCACTGAGTCTAGCTTCCATCTGTTCAATCTTACTCTTTTGGCTTTGGATAGAATTATCCAATTCTTTAATTTTGTTACTGATCTGATGTATTTCAGATCTTTGATGTTCCATAAGTTCAAATAGCTTACCAAATTTTTCAGCTTGTTCTACTGCATTTTGTTTAATTTCTAGGAGGGTTCTATACATAAATCTTTCATTTTCAACCTCCGATAGATTTGAAAAGGCTTCTTCATCTAGAAAATTTTTTTAATTTTTTTGAGTCTTTATTTAGGGAATTTTCTGGAGCATTTGAAGACTGTTTCTTTAAATGATTAATTATGATCTGGTGCCTGCATGCCATCTAGGCACTGTTTGATTTCTCTGACTTTAATACTCTAGTGATTTGCCCCAGGTGGACTCTCAAGGGTGGAAGACTCTGCTTATTGGGTAGCAAAGAGGCTGCTATGCTTATGGAGAAACTGGGGCTGTCAGCAAATCCTACAATGTGAGTCAGAGAAGAGTGGGAGGAAAAGCTGAGGTCTCTCAGCAGACAGATCTCCAGGCAGGTACATAGGCCTCTCAACCTTAAATGTAAACTGCACTTCTATGCAAGGAGCTGTCCAGGTGCTGAACTTGGAGCTGGGAGCGGTCCAACAACCTGCCCTGAACAGGCAGTCAGGAGCAGCAGACTCCACCTGCCAGCTGATAATGAAAGTACATTACTGGCTACTTGCAGTTCTCCAATACAATGAAACAGCATAAACGGAGGTCAGCCGGTCTCTGGATTGTTTTTGAGTGGGGAAGATTAGTCTGATACTGTTGCCTAGTCAAATATACTAGGTCCTAAGGCTTCCCAGTTGTTCAATGCTCTGACCTTAGTGCTCAGAGGGAAATGAGGAGACTTCTGTTTACTACAGCATCTTTTAACAGAACCATCTTCCTGCTTTTTCTACTGTTGATTTTAACTTTAATGGCTCTATGGTCTGAAAAGATGCTTTACAATATTTTGTTGCTTTGGATTTTGTTAAGACTTGTTTTATGCTTAATATGTGGTCTATTTTGAAGAATGTTCCATGTATACTGGAAAAGAAGTTATACTTGTCTCTTGTTGGGTGAAGTGTTCTGTGTATATCTATAAGCTCAAGTTGGTTGATTGTAGCATTTCAATCTTCCATTTCTTTACTGAGTTTCTTTCTGTATGTTCTGTCTGTCACTGAAAGTGGTATGTTAAAGTCTCCTACTGTTATTGTGAAGCTGTCTAGCTCACTTTCCGATGCTGGTAGAGTTTGTTTGATGTACTTAAAGGCCTTGTCATTGGGTACTTAAAATTTAATACTGTTATGTCCTCCCGATGCATTCTCCCTAAAGGGTCAGCAGTATATAGTGACCTTCCTTGTCCTTTGTGATGGATTTTACTTTAAAGTCTTTTGTATCTTAAATTAGTATTACCATTCCTGCTCTTATTTCAATTTTGTTAGCTTGGTATATATTTTTCCATCCTTGGAGTTTTGGTTTGTTTGTATCTTTAAAGTATGTCTGTTGCAGGTAGTATGTAAATGTTTTGTGTGTTTTTTAATCCATTCTGCTACTCTTTATCTCTTTGTTGGTGCATTTACCCTGTTATAGTCAATGTGACTATTGGTAGGTATGAATTTTGTTGTGTCATTTTTGTGTTGTTGACATTTTCTTTATTCCACTTAATTCTCTGTGTTGTTTTTCCTTATAGGTTTTCTTTTCACTTTTTTCATTTTTTTTTATTATGATGATTGAATGAAAATGTATATTCCCATATAAATTTGCATGCTGACCTACATGTAGCTTCCACTGCTCTCCCTGCATGGTGATAGCACACTCTTCCTCTCTGCTCCATACGTGTCTTATCTTCCCAACAGTCTCCTATCTTCTCTCCACCCATTCACCTTCCTCGAGTATGAGGTCAACAGGGCGACCTCTTATAGATGCCCAGAACCATAAAGTGCCCACACAGTATGGTCACTCTGTGTCACCAAGTCCAATCCATTGCTGTCTGAAAAGTTGACCTTCATTATGATTTACAGACAGGGGCAGCATCAGGGCCAGGTGCCCTGCTCCCAGGAGAACTCCGAGGCCCCTTGACCATCAGTTGCATTCTTTTAGGGAAGATCTCAGGGTGAACACCAATTTATACTTATGTTGCCAGTGAGTCTCAACTTTGTGAGCTCCATCATGGCTATCACTGGTGGTAGCCGGGCACCATCTGGTTCTTGCAGTCACCAGTCTATGTAGACATCCACTCACTTGGGTCTCTCCGTCTTCTGGATTCTCTTTCCCCTATGTCATTATGGACCTGGTGATCATCCATTCCTGCTAAGTTGGGACCATTTGCTGTACCCTCGGGTGACATCTTTGCATCTTTTAAGATCCCAGACATGACTCACCAATGTGGGGTGCGGAGAGAGACCTCCTTAGCAAAACACTAGTTATGCCAATTGGCCTCGAAATCCCCTGAGAGCACAGCCCCCAGAACACCTCCCCATCTACTCTGTCCTTGCAATATTGGGTTAAGATTGGAGGAGTACACAGGTTGTGTTGAAGTCCTGTTAATGTTGATCTTCTTACTAACGTGCTGTTAACAATTTCACCAAACCAAATTTCTAACATCTAAACCTTCCCCCATCACTCTCCCACCCTCCCCAGCCTTCAAAGAGTCTTTTCTGTTATGCATGAGTTTGTTTTTAAGTTCTTATCGTAGGGGTCTCATACAATATTTGTCCTTCTGTCGCTGACTACTTTCACTCAACATAATGTCCTCCAGCTGAAACCAGGTTAAGAGATCTTTCCTGCTATCATCGTTGTTCTTTATCATTGCATGGTGTTCCACTGAGTATATATGCCATAGTTTACCTATCCATTCTTCTGTTGTTGGGCAACTGGGTGGATTCCATCTTTTTGCTATTGTGGACTGTGCTGCAATGAACATTTGTGTGCATGTATCTGTTGGTGTGAATGGCCTTGATTCTGTATGGTATATTCCAGACAGTGGAATTACTGGGTCAAATGGTATATCTATATCTAGCTTTTTAAGGAAGTGCCAAATTGCTTTCCAAAGAAGTTGCACCATTTTGCAATCCCACCAACAGTGTAGGAGAGTTCCAGTCTCCCCACAGCCTCACCAGCATTTGTTGTTTTGTGGTTTTTGGATCATGGCTAACCTTGTTGGGGTGAGATGGTATCTCATTGTTGTTTCGATTTGAATTTCTTAAATAGCTAATGATCATGAGTATGTCCAGATGTGGTTTTTGGCTGCTTGGATCTCCTGTTATAGAAGTGTCTGTCCATCTCTTTGCCCATTGCTTAATTAGATGATTTATCTTTTTCCTATTGATATTTTGTAGTACCTTACAGATTATGGAGATCAGGCATTGGTCTGACATAGAGTTCCCAAATATTTTTTCCCATTCTGTAGGTGGCCTTTTAATTCTATTGATGAAGCCTTTGGATGAGCAAAAGTGACTGATTCTTAGTAGTTTCCATTTGTCTATTTTCTCTTCTGTTGATTGTGGCTTGTTTGACAGATTTTGAAGTCTGTCTATGTAGTGTATTAAACCTTCCATTGTTGTTCCTACTTTTTCTTGGATGAGCTTTATTGTTTTAGATTTGATATTTAGGTCTCTTATCCAGTTTGAGTTGATTTTTTGCATAAGGTGTAAGATATGGGTCTTGTTTCAATTTAGTGCAGATGGACATCTAATTTTGCCAGCACCGTTTGTTGAAGAGATTGTTTTTTCCCCAGTTTAATGTCTTCGGGCCTTTGTCAAATACCAGCTGTTCATAGGCAGATGATGTCATCTCTGGGGCCTTGATTCTGTTCCATTGATCTATCTGTCTGTGTTTGTACCATTACCAGGCTTTTTTGATTACTGTGCAGTGTAATAGGTTCTAAGATTGGGTAATGAGAGGCCTCCCAGTGTGTTCTTCCTCTTTAGTAATGCTTTACTTATCCAGGGCTTCTTCCCTTTCCAGACGAAGTTGGTAATTTGTTCCTCTATCTCATTAAAAAATGTCACTGGAACTTATACTTCGATTACATTATACAAGTAGATTGCTTTGGGTAAAATAGACTGTTGGTTTTATATTTGCTGACACTTCTTAAATTTGTTTCTTTTTTTGTGTGTGTAGGATTGTTAATTTTCTTTGTGGTTTCCTTAGTATTTATCCCTGGTGATCTAAACTTAAAGCAGTCTTTAATTTCTTTGTAACACCTTAACTTCCTCTTCACAGGAAAGATCTATGAATATGCTATTTAGTCACTGTTTTTGATGTAAGGCTGTCATCATTTACATACTGTGTTTTAGCTTTGATGTAGTTTTGTGGTTTTCCTGTGTTATTTGGATGCTCTGTACTGTGTTGTAGTCTCGAATTACACCTGCTGCTACTGATTTTCTAATTGAAGAAATTCCTTCATTATTTCTTGTAATTTCAGTTTGGTTTTCACAAATTCTCCAAACTTCTGTTTATCTAGGAATGTCTTCTCATATTTGAGAGACAATTTTGTAAGTTATATAACTCTTGGCTGGTGGTTTTTTTCGCTTCTGGTCTTTGTATGTCATGCTATTAACTTCTTGCCTGCTTGGTTTCTGCTGAATAATCTGAGCTTTGTCTTATTGACTGTTTTGTAGATTATTTTTCATTTATCTCCAGTGCCTTTAAAAGCCTCTCTCTGTCGCTAGTAATTTGATTATAATATGTCTTTGTGTCTTTCTTTAGGGATGTAGCTTGTTTGGAGTTCAATGAGCAGCTGGGTTAGAGATCCACTTATCTTGCATATCAGAGAAATTTTCTGTCAACATATCTTCAACAATTTCCTGTGTATGTCCTGCTGATCCCCCTTCCCCCCTGTTACAGTACTCCAATCACTCAAAAATTATTCCTCTTAGTGTTTCTTCTTTTTCTTTAAAAAAAAAAAAATCTTTATTATTGAATTTTTTTCAAATATGTTCACATCAGTCGCTTCCTCTTCAGTCTCACTAATTCTGGATTTGAACTCTTCTCCTTTAGCTTTCTATTGTACCGTCTAATTCTGTAATTTTATTGTTAATCTGCTGAAGTTCACATTATTGTTACTCAAATATTTCTTGCAGCCTGTATAAGTTTTCCTTATGTTCTGCTACATTTTTCCTAATCTCCTTCCTGATGTGTTGAAGAGCTCTAAACATTACTCTTCTGCATGCTACCTCCAATAACTTCAGGAAGTGTTTTTCATCTAAAGAATTTTTTTATTGTGATTAAGTAAATGTATACAATCCAAATCAGTTTCGCATGCCCACCTATCTGCACTCTCTCTGCTCTCCCCACCTGGTGCCAGCACACTCCTCCTTTTCACTCTATGAATCTAGTATCCTCTAACAAGCATCTGTCTTTCACTCCACTTTCTTCTCTCCCATGTAGAAAGAGACCAGTAGGACAGCCTCCTTTAAATGCATAGAACCATACAGTACACACACCATATAATCACTCTGTGTGCCTAAGTCCAGTCCATTCTTGTCTGAAGACCTGACTCATTACTGGTTTCCAGTCAGGGACAGCTGGCAGGTCTAGGGGTCATATTCATAGGGGATCCACCAGGCTGTAAGGCCATCAATTCATGTCTTTTAGTAGACCTCTTGGGCTGAACACCTCTTTTTCTTGTGTTGCATCAGAGACTCTACATTGTGTCCCCCATCAAGGCTGTCTTTGGTGGTGGCCAGGCACCATCTGATTCTTCTGGTCTCAGGTTGATATAGTCTCCCATTCACAAGGGCTCTTCTGTCTCCTGGGCTCTTTTTTCCTTATGTCTTTGTTGTATTTGGTGCACATCTGCCCCAGATGAGTTGGAACCATTTTGTGAACCTCAAATAGCAGCTTGCTAGCTTTTAAGACCTCCAGACTCCACTCCCCAATCTGGGGTGCTGAAGGATCTCTTAGCAATAGACTAGTTATGCCAGTTGTCCTAGTTGTCTTCTGAATACATAATCACCAGGCACCCAACCCTGCTACTCTATCCTTTGAAACATTAGGTTGAATTTACAAAACCTTTCAGTTTACGGTGAAGTCCAGTTACGTTGATTTACTCTCTACAATGTGCTGTCACTGCTTTCACCTAACTAAATTTCTATTGGCTATCTAATCTATAGACAAACTTTTTCTGTGTGTAAATCTATTTTTAAGTTCTCATAGCAAAAGTCTCTTACAATATTTGTTCTTTTTCCACCGACTGATTTCATTCTGCATAATGTCTTCCAGCTGAAGTCAAGTTATGAGTTGCTTCCTGAAATCACTGCTTTTTTTTTTTTACCATTACATAGTGTTCCGCTGAATACATGGACCATAGTTTATTTATCCATTCATCTGTTGATAGACATTTAGGTTGATTCCATCTTTTTGCTATTGTGGATAGTGCTGCAATAAATATTGGTGTGCATATATCTGTTCATGTGACCATCTTTATCTTTGTAGGATATATTCTGAGCAGTGGGATTACTGGATGAAATGGTATTTCTATTTCTTGCTTTTTATGGAAGTAATAAATTGCTTTCCAAAGAGGTTGTGCCATTTTGCAACCCCAGCAGCAGTGTGGGAGAGTTCCAATCTCTCCTCAGCCTCTCCAGCATTCGTTGTTCTGTGTTTTTTGGATTATGGCCAACCTTGTTGGAATGAGATGGTATCTCACTGTAGTTTAGATTTGGATTTATCTAATATCTAATGATCATGAGCATTTCCTCAAGTGTCTTTTGGCTGTCTGGATGTCTTCTTTGATAAAGTGCCTGTCTGTCTCTTTCACCCATTGCTTAATTGGGTTATTTGTCTTTTTCTTGTTGATATTTTGCAGTACTTTGTAGATTATGGAAATCAGACGTTAGTCCAACATATAGTTGCCAAATATTTTTCCCATTCTGTAGCCAAGGTAGTATTTTAACTCTTTTGATTAAGACTCTGGATGAGCAAAAGTGTTTGATTCTTAGTGGTTCCCCTTTATTTTCTCCTCTGTTGTTCATTATTTGTCAGATTTTGAAGTCCGTTTAAGCTGTGTATTAGAACTTCTATCGTTGATCCTGTTTTTTCGTACATGATCTTTGTTGTTTTAGGTTTGATATTTAGGTCTTTGATCCATTTTTTAGTTAGTTTTTGTGTAAGGTGTGAGATGTGAGTGCTGTTTCAGTTTTTGCAGATGGATATTCAATTTTGCCAAAACCATTTGTTAAAGAGACTGTTTTCATCTGAGTTTATAATCTTAGGGCCTTGTTGAATATCAGCTGTTCATAAGAGGATGGTGTTATTTCTGGGCTTTTGATTCTCTTCCATTGGTCTATATGTCTCTTTTTGGACTACTTCCAGGCTATTTTGACTACTGTGGCAATGTAATGTGTTCTAAGGTTGGATAGTGTGAGGCCTCCCACTATGTTCCTCTTCTTCAATAGTGCTTTATTTATCCAGGGTTTCTTCCCTTTCCAAACAAAGTTGGTAATTTCTTTCTCCACCCCATCAAAAAATGACACTGGAATTTGTATTGGGATTGCATTGTATATGTAGACTGCTTTGGGTGCAATAGACATTTTCACAATGTTAAGTCTTCCTATCCACAAGCAGGGTAGGTTTCTTCATTTATGTAAGTCTCTTTTTGTTTCTTGCAGTAAAGTCTTGTAATTTTCTCTGTCTCTGTCTGTTATTTCTCTGGTTAGATTTATTCCTAGGTATTTTATCTTCTTGTGGGCTATAGTAAACGGTGCTGATTTGGTGATTTCCTCTTTGATGTTCTCTTTGTTGGTGTAAAGGAATCCTGCAAGTTTACTTATGTTTATTTTATATGCTGATACTTTGCTGAACTCCTGTATTAGTTTGAGTAGTTTACTTATGTATTCTTTGGGATTCTCTGCATGAACAATCATATCAGCTGCAAATGGAGAGATTTTTACTTCATCTTTGCCAAGTGGATGCCTTTTATTTCTTTGTCTTGTTTAATTGCTCAGCTAGAACCTTTAGAACACATGATGTAGGCAATTGGCATTGCATAGACACCCCTTATTGCATTGAGGAATTTCTCTCTTTCCTATTTTGCTGAGAGTTTTTAACATGCATGGGTGTTGGACTTTTTCAAATGCCTTTTCTGCATCAATTGACAAAATCAAGTGATTTTTATCCTTTGAGTTATTTATGTGGTTGATCACATTAATTGTTTTTCTGATGTTGAACCAAACTTGCATCCATGTTATGAATCCAACTTGGTCATGGTGAATTATTTTTTTGATATGCTGTTGAATTCTGTTGGCTAGGATTTTGTTGAAGATTTTTGTCTCTAGGTTCATGAGTGATATTGGTCTGTAATTTTCCAGTTTTGTAGGATCTTTCCCTGACTTTGGTATTTGGGTTATGCTGGCTTAATAGAATGAATTTGTGAGTATTCTGTCCTTTTCTATGTTGTGAACTAGCCTCAGTAGTATTGGAATTAACTCCTTTCTAAAAGCTTGGTAGAATTCTCTGGTGAAGCCATCTGGGTCAGGACTTTTTTTGGTTGGTAGTTTTGTGATGTCTTTTTCAATCTCTTCCTTTGTGATGGGTTTATTAAGTTGCTCTACTTCTCTTTGTGATAATTTTGGTAGGTGATGTGAATCTAGAAATATGTCCATTTTCTTTAGGTTTTCAAATCTGTTAGAGTATAGAGTTTTGTAGTATTCTGTTGTGATACTTTTGAATTTGGTTGGGTCTGTTATGACATCTCCCATTTCACTTATTATTCAGGTTATTCCCTCTCCTGTTTTTCTCTTGTAAGTTTAGCCAATGGTTTTATTAATTTTCTTTATCTTTTCAAAGAAGCAGCTGTTGGTTTTGTTAATTTTTTTCATTTGTTCTTTTATTCTCTGATTCGTTTAGTTCTGCTCTAAGCTTTACTGTCTATTTTCTTCTGGTGCCTGAGGGGTTCCTCTGTTGTTCTTTTTCTACTTGTTCAAGCTGTAGGGTTAGTTCCTTGGTTTGGGCCCTTTCTTCTTTCTGGATGTGTTCCTTTATAGAGATTAACTGACCTCTGAGAACTGTTTTTCCTGTATCTCAGGTTCTGGCAGGATGTGTTTTCATCTCATTTGATTACATAAATTTCTTTATTGTGTCCTTGATTTCTTCTATAACCCATGGATTTTTGAGCAAGATGTTGTTCAGTTTCCATGAGTTCCAATTTATACCTATGATTTTTCTGCTACTGATTTCAAATTTATGACTTTATGGTCCAAAAAGATTCTTTGCAAAATTCAATGGTTTGGATTTTGTTGAGACTTGCTTTATTTCCTAACACGTGATTTATTCTTAAGAATATTCCATGTGCATTGGAAAAGAAGGTGTACTTATCTGTTGTTGGGTAAAAAGTTCTACGTATGTCAACGAAATCTAGCTGGCTGATTGTTCCAACAGGATCTTCTGTATCTTTACTGAGCTTTTTTTTCTGGATAATCTATCCATTGCTGAAAGTGAAGTATTGAGGTCTCCTACTATTATTGTAGAGTGGTCTATCTCATTTTTCAATTTTGTCAGTGTTTGATACATTTAGATGCTCTAGTGTTGAGTGCATAAATATTTAATATTGTTATATCTTCGTTATATGTTGAACATTTCAGTAATAAATAGTGACCATCTTTGTCCACAGTGGTGGACCTTACATTAAAATCTATTTTACGTAAGATTAATATCACCACTCCTGCTCTTCTTTGTGTGTTAATAGCTTGGTATGTATTCTTCCATCCTTTGATTTTCAGTTTGTTCATATCTTTGAGTTTAAGGTGTGTTTCTTGTTAGAAACATATAGACGGATTGTGTCTTTTGATCTAGGCTGTCACTTTCTGTGTCTTTACTGGATAATTTAGTCTGTTTACATTCAGTGTAGTCGTTGATAGGTGTGTGTTTCGTGCTGTCAGTTCAATGTCTTTATTTTTGTGTCATTGATGTTTTCCTTGTTTCTCTGTGGGTTGTTTTTCTTTATGGGTTTACTTTTCATCTTTTTCATGTTGATTTTATGTTTGTTGACATTCTTGTATTATGTTTCTTGTTTTGATATGTCACATTCTTAGTTTGCTTTGTGGCTACCCCTTTTATCCCACTTAATGTTTTAAGTTTAAATCAGTCTTTAACTTCTGTATATCTTCTTAATTTCCTCTCCATCTGAAGGGTTATCACTTTTGTAATATATCCCTCTTTATATTGTGATGATGTCATAGCTTTTATATTAAGACCTCTGGTTCCCTTCTTTTAATATTTTAGCTTTAATTGAGATTTGTAACTTCCCTAACTGAATAGGACTCTGGATGTTGTGTCCTGCATGGTGTTCTTATGTATACATTTGTTGTTTTTGTTTTTCCTGAATACAGAATTTCTTTCAGTACTTGTAGTTTTGATTTAGTTTTTCCAAAGTCTCTCAGTTTCTGTTTATCTGAAAATGTCTTCATTTCACCATCATATTTGAGAGACATTTTTGCAGGGTATATAATTCTTGGTTGGAAGTTTTTCTCCTCCAAGGCTTTAACTGTGTCATCCCACTTTCTTCTTGCCAACGTTTTTGTGCCAAGACATCAGATAAGAGCCTACAGGACTTCCTTTTGTACATTGGTTTTGTTTTATGTCTTGCTGCCTTTAAGAGCCTCTCTTTATGTTTCATTGTATTAAACTTGATTATAATATGTCTTGGTGTCTTTCTTTTGCAGGCCAGTTTTTGTGGCATTCCATAAGAATCTTGGATATCTATGTTCTCTTCTTTCATAATTTCAGGGAAGTTTTCTGTCAGCAACTCTCTAACAATTCTCTCTGTATTTTCTGCCATCCCTTTCTGTTCAGGAACTCCAATTATTCATAGATTATTCCCCTTGATAGAGTCCTACATGTTTCCTCATACTTCTTAATTTTTCTGATGTCTTTTCTCTGAATTCCCTTCATAAATACTGATGTCAGTTTCTTTATCTTCATATTCACTAACTCTGCCTTCCAACTCCTCAATCCTGCTCTTTTGCCTTTGCACCAAATTGTCCAAATCTGTAAGTTTATTATTGATTTGCTGGATATCAGATCACTGGCATTCCAGCAGTTCATAGAGCTTGCTTTATTTTTCATTTTGTTCTTCTGCATTTTGTTTAATCTCTAGGAGGACTCTATACATAATTATCTTGTATTCTACCTTGATAATTTCAGAAATGTTCTTACTTCAACTCACCAAGTGATGTGGAGTAGGAAAGTGTTTCTCTGGTTACGGGGTATTCTCTCATTGGGAGCTCTGTGACCTTTACTTGGTCATTGTCCAGGGTCATTGTTCGCTGTTCTATGATGATAATTCTGTGCCATGTTAGTTAGATAGCATAATACTCTACTCTGTATCTCTTCTTGTTGTTTTCCTTTAGTTTCTTCTTCCATTTGGTGTTTGGCCTGGTTCTTTACTGATTCATTTGCTGCTTTATGTTTCAGGATTGACAGTTGTAACTGTTTTGCTTAGTTTTTCAGGTCTTTGCTGCAGTGGTATGGCTTCTTCCCATAAGCTTTATTTTTCCATTTATAAACTAGGGAACATCTGGTCTGGGATTTGTACAAGAACTCCAAAGATTAATATAAGGCAAAAGGTTTTGTGGTCACAGACACAGAAACACTGAAGCTATACTAGACAGATTTAGGAGGTAAAGGTAAACTTTGAACTATGTTAACTTGAGCAGGCAAGTTCCAATTGGCTAGATAATGTTTTCATTTCTGGGACAGTTACTCAATCGACTTGAATTTGGGCTCTAGGGAAGGTCAGTCATTTACAGGAAATATAAGCCAGCTAATTTTTGTTTGCTAGCATGAGGCTTAGCATAAATGACTCCATTCTGAGCTTGATATAGTCAGGTAACAGGAAGCTGTAATTTCCTTGGGAGAAAATGGAAAAGATAGCAATTCTGGTCAGTATAAAATCTTCATGGTTATTCTCACTTTGAGGTAGGATTACAGACAGAATGTTTTCCTTCCCACTTGTGCATATAATATCTCCCAAGACAGAGTTTTGGTCTCTGTCTTCACTTTTGTCTTAGAATATTAAAAAAGCATGACTTCAGAAGACAGAGTACTGTAGCAGATAACTGAGACACATTCACAGGATATTTGAGTATATAAATATTGTCTGAACATGTACAACACTGTTAGAATTCCAAGTGTGCATCTGGACAGTGTGTTCCATGTGTTTGGCACTATTTCAGAGCAAATAGGAAAATGCCAGCTACAAGTTCAAGCAGTAATAATTGACATGTGTGTGGAATTGGTGCAGCAACTAGTCAAGATGCACGTCACTGACTACATGTGTGGGAGGTAGAGACTCTTCTTCTATACCCAGAGAGGGTGATCGAAGCCTATATTATCTGCTTATTTTCTATTCCTAATTCTTACCTTCTAACAGTGTAGGAAAAAAAAATTGTGCGTCAGTAAAAACTTTTTGCATTGTCTGTAACACAGTTATTGTGTTCTAATTCTATGGGAGCTATTTTATAACTCTGTAAATTGTGGTAAACTGGTAGGCATGCAAATGCTGCCCTGTTTATAGAGGTTCAATTGACTTTTCTTCGTGTGTGTGTGTGTGTGTGTGTGTGTGTGTGTGTTGGGGGAAAGAATTTGTTTCCATTCACTGCAATTCATTTTGACCTTCTTTTACTCCATATAAATTTGGCCTTTCTCATTTTCTTTTTTTTTTTTTTTTTGACCTTTCTCATAAATGGACAGTAACATCTGCTGGTTCCCTAATGAGGCAAATAAAATCGTTAATTCAAGTTCATTTTTGTATTGGTATGAGGATGATGATTGTACCTTTTCCTCAAACTTACCTTTTAATAACAGATTTATTTCATTTCAGCTCTGGAATGCCAGGGGGATATATTCCATTGCTCATTGGAACCAGAATTACACTACAATCTGGATATCTGAGTCATGTGGGTAGATAGAATCAGAAGTTATGCGGATTTTGTTCCTGCCCCTCTCCCCAAACTCTTCCCAAAACAAACTTGTTGCCAGAGTCCATTCCAACACTAAATTTAAATCAGTTGCTGCTGTCTTGCTGAAAACATTTCTTTTGTTCTCAGTCTACTTGTGTGGATAAATTTCCTTTCTTATTATGCCTTCTTTGGATTGTAATGAAATGACTAATTTACTATGAATAGGAGAGAAATCAAGAATACTATCTGATTGCTTTGACAGTTCAAAAGCCTTCAGGGCTTAGAATATTGGTCAGGAAATCTGAGGTTTATGAGCTGATAGCAGTTTGCTTCCCAGGATTACTTGAATTATTTTCACTTGACAGAATGGATGAAATCGCCAGCTATTGAATAACAAATTCATCAGCTTAGCTGTTTGATGTGAAAAGGAACTGTAGGTAGCAATAGCAAAATAAATTTACAGCTGATATTTCACTGATTGACAGAGCTGTTTTTTCTGAAATTGTGGCAGGGTCAGCTAAATCTATGACAGTCAGAAATGTCATTCCAGCCCCTCTTTGCATCTATAAAGCTTCCCTTCACTGTAGAATCACACCTAAAGAAATAAGTCTTCCTGGCAGGGCCATTATCTGTCTTGATGACATATGAGTATATTAGAGTTGACTCTGATGTAAAATTACTGATGGTGTTAGACCAAGAGTAAGATAAAGTGAAAATGAATTCATTTCAAGCTAACAAGATACGGCGTCAGAGATGTGGAAGATAATTGACATAAACCTTATTTATACCTTATTTTTAATACAGAAAATTCACAAACACCTGGAAAATATCTTCTGTTTAGATGGAAAGTAAAACTACAATATATTTGGAACTCTCTGGAGGCCTGATCGCATTTATTTTTGGAGGAGAGAGATGCTGTAATGCAAACACTGGTATATTCCCAATATTACAAAGTGGTTTCACATGGGAAGTATCCCCAGAAATTTGAAATCCTCTTGCTTTTATTTATATATTTAGATAAACCAAGAACCAAACCCACTGACATCAAGTCAATTTTGACTCATAGAGACCTTATAGAACAGAGTAGAACTGCACACAGAGTTTCCAAAGAGCACCTGGTGGATTTGAACTGCTGAACTTTTGACAGTCCTCGATAGCAAAAAGATGGAATCAACCCAGATGCCCAACAGCAGAGGAAGGAAAGGATAAGTAAACTATGGTATATATATTCAATGGAGCACTATGCAATGATAAAGAACAATGATGATTCCAGGAAACATCTCATAACCTGTTTTCAACTGGAAGACATTATGTTGAGTGAAAGTAGCCAGAGACAAAAGGACAAATATTGTATGAGACCCCTACGATAAAAACTCAAAAACAGACTTACGCATAGAAGAAAAGACTCTTTGACAGCTGGAAGGGAGGGGAGGGAAGGAGGGGGAGGGCGAGGGCTTAGATTAGATAATTGGTAGAAATTTGGTTGGGTGAAATCGGTGATAGCACACATTAGAAACAAGAACAATATTAAGTGGACTTCAACATAATTTGAATACTTCTTCCATCGTAACCCAATATTGCAAGGTCAGAGTAGCTGGGGCAGGGGACAAGGGACCATGCTGTTTGGCAAAATCAAGACCAATTGGCACAACTAGAGTATTGCTAAGAGGGCTGTCTGCACCCCACATTGGTGAGTGGTGTCTGGGGTCTTAAAAGCTGCCTAGCTGCTATCCGAGGGCACAGCAAATGGTCCCAACTCAGCAGGAAAGGATGCTCTCTGAGGACCAAAATGACATGGGGGAAAGACAACGCAGAAGACAGAGAGACCCACATGTGTGGTTGCCTACATAGACTTGGGACTGGAAGAACAGGATGGTGCCTGGCCACCACCTGTGACAGTTGTGATGGAGCTCACTAAGTTGAGTCTCACTGGCAACACAGGAATGAAAAGGGGTGCACCTGATGGTCCAGTGGCTTCAGAGTTCCCCCAGGATCATGGCTCCTGGCTCTGATGCTGCTCTTGCCCATAAATCAGAGTAAGGGGTGTGCATGGAGACGAGGGGAAAGGAAACTGTTGGGAAGATGAGACATGTATGGAGCAGAGAGGAATAATGTGCTATAACTGGGCACGGAGAGCAGTGGATGTGGCATTTAGGTGGGCATGTAAATTTATATGGGAATGTACATTTTCACTCAATCATAATAAAAAAATAAATTTAAAAATAAAAAAAGAAGAATTGCTGAACTTTTGGTTAGCAGCAATAGCATTTAGTCACTATGCCACCAAGGTCTTCATTTATTTGCCAAGCCAGCCAAGTGTCTTTAGGTAGTTAAAAAAAAAAAAAAAAGAATGGAGAGAAATTCTTATTCAAATACATATACTTTTATCAATAGTTTTTAATGTTTGGTTTGGATTTCAGATATTGACCGAAAATAAGCGTAAGTCGGAATGTGAGCAGTGACTGAATAAAGCTGCCCTATGGGGTCTGTCTTCCATTAAGACCAAAACCCACTGCCACTGAGTCAATTGTGATTCATAGTGATTCTATAGGACCCTAGGCTTTCCAAGGCTCTACTCTTTATGGAAGCAGACTGGGAAGTTTGAACTGCTGACCTTTTAGTTAGCAGCTGAGTACTGAACTACTGTGCCATCAGGGATCCCTCTCACTTCACTTATCATCTCTCAAATCATTCACTTACTTTTCCTTATGGCCTAATATTATGACTTTCTGGTTGTCTGTTCTTTGGACTGATCATTGCCTAGAGGGCCAGGAATGGACTTGACAGGCTCCTGTGTATCCTTTGAGTCTGGGAAGATCTGAACCAAATCAAACCAAAAGATGGTTGCCTGTCATTTTCACCCTCTCAATAAAGAAGGATGACAAGGGACAGAACCATACTGGTAACCTAAGCCCCTCTTCATCGTTAATGCAATTATTGAGCACCTTATATAACAAACATGTATGAACTAGATATTCACTGGTAAACAGGCTCAAACATTGTCCTCATACAGTTGAAGGTTAATGGGTAAGTCAGAGATTGAACAAAAAGCTTACAAATAAATCATTTAAGATTTACCTCTTTAACACAAGCTCTGAAACCTCTGTTCTTAAACAGTTAGTTCATGGTCTTTTCCAAAAACAAGAGTTTTTCCTTCTGTATTCTTGAGTAAGCTAGATGTTAACAGGTGTAGTTTTATAACTGTCTCTTCTATTACCCTTTTCTAATATTAATGAGAATAAAGGGACAACTACTAGCTAAAGGGGGGATAGCAAAGGAATTGGGGATGAACTAATGTTGGATAATTAAGAACTCACTAAAATTTCCTCTTTGAAGCCTCAGGAAGTCTGAGGGGCCAAAAGTTTATAAGGATATGAACAATCCACAATGCTATTGTTCTTGGCATTAGCATTGTTAAGAAATAGCCAGCATGTTGTGTTTTCTTAATGTTGTTATGATATGTGTCAGTAAACTCAATGGTTGTGCTGTTTTCTCAAGGCAGTATCAATAAAAAGAAGAGAAGCATTTATATTAAAAGGAATTAACAGCAACCTTTAGGCTGCTCTTAGAATTCAGGTAAAGCAATATGACCTTGTTCTCTACGAACTCCTAACTTCTCTAGCAGTGACGTGTGCTTCTTTATAGAAGAGCACGACACACAAGATGAGTCTGATTCCTGGTTGGGCTCTTGCCCCCTTTTCTTGCTGACCAGTTAGCTTTGTATTGTCTTGGAGAACTTTTCTGAATCAGGACTGATGGCATTCAATCTTAGAAGGCCTAGTGGCAAGACAATGTTAAGTGCTCTGATATAGGTATCATTTTGGAATAATTTTTCTCATTTAACACCACCACATAAATCTATCTTAATGTCCCATTAAACTAAATGAACATTGTACTAACAGCTCCGACTCGTGTCTCTCTCCTGAGTGGCAACTGGGGCTAGGAATATGGAGCTATTCTGTATCCACTGGAATGTGCCTATAGAGACAGATTGTTCACTGTCATGGTCAAGCTAATCAAACAGAAATCCAAATCAATCTTTTAATCAGTGACTCACTCCAGCAGTTCCCAGCCTCTGCAATCGACTTAGTAATTTCTTTACTTGGAACTGCCTGGGTGACACTGGAAAGTTGTGATCTGGTATATTTTGCAAAGCCTGATCAATTTTGGAGAGACAGGTTTAGCATCACTGACAGGAAACTTAACACTCACAGAGATTATTATGATTCTTTTCAGGGTTTATTATCTCAGTTTTTTTTTAGAGGAGGAAATTAAGGTTAACAATTTATTTTATTCAATGTTACGGCCATTGTTCATCAAGACCAGAATTCAAGCAAATTCTATTTTAAACCAAAGCCCATACTTTTAACTCATTGTTCTCTACTTTGTGTTTCTCACTCAAAGAGAACGTCAGATAGGAACAAAGCTGAGACTGATGGTGTTTCTAAGGTTTTCTGTATGGCATTGTCATGGATTGAATTGTGTCCCCCCAAAATATGTGTAGTAATTCAGCTAGCCCAGGATTCCCTATATTCTGCGAATGCCCTCCATTTTGTGATTTTCTGAAGCTGTAAATCTGAATCTCTGCCTGTGGTTAACAGAGTGGATTATGTCAGAGAGGATTAGGGTTTAACTATAAATTCCTTCATAAGATCACCTCCCTGCTCCGTGGTAAAGGGAGATTCCCTGGAGTATGGCTTGCACCACCCTTTATTCTTTCATCCTACAAGAGACAAAAGGAAGGAGAAGCAAGCAGAGAGTTGGGAATCTCACACCATCAAGAAAGCAGTACCAGGAGAAGAGTGCATCCTTCAGACCCCAGGCTCCTGCACCAAGATACTCCTTGAACAAAGACTGCTATAACACAAGGACTTTCCTCCAGAGCCAGCAAAGGGAAAGCCTTCCCCAGGAGATGATATTCTGAATTTGGACTTGTAGCCTACTAGACTGTGTAAAAATAAACTATTTTTTGCTAAAATCATCCACTCTGTGCTATTTCTGTTGGAGCAGCACTAGCTAATTAAAACAGGCATCAACATCCTAAGCTTGGGAAAAAACTTAAGCGCCTGCCTCTGCAGCTATTTGCAATTATTTCTTTATTTAACTTGTTTATACAGATTGATAATGAAAATTAATTGCATGTAAGAGTCTGTCTTAGCACATAATCCCTCAGGATTTTTACCTAGTTCTGCTGATTTGCTGTGCTTCTTTTTGTTTTATGCTTTATCCTTAGTGATTTTATGTATTTATTTTTTTAGTTTTCTTTTCTATTGAAGTGGCCTGGTGGGATAATACCTTCCTTTTAACTAACAGCAAATCAAATAATAAATTCTTTATATATATATATTATGATTGAGTGAGAATATACAATCCCATATAAATTTGCATACCTGCCAATGAGCAGCTCCCAAGGCTCTCCCTGCCTGGTGACAACATACTCCTCTGTTCTGTACATGTCTTATCCTCCTAACAATCTCCAAATCCCTCCTCTCCACCCTTTCCCTCATGTCCAGTAAGATGTCAGCTGGACATCCTATAGGAAGTGCACACATGACATGGTTGCTCTCTGTCACCAAGTCCAATCCATTTCTGCCCGAAGAGTTGACCTCCGTTATGATTTATAGACAGGGGCAACATCAAGGCCAGGGGTCCTGCTCCCAGGGGAACCCCAAGGACTGTGAACCATCAGCTGTGGTCTTTTAGTGGAGATCTCAGGGAGCACCCCTTTTGATTTTCATGTTGTGTGAGAGACTCAACATTGTGAGGCCCATCACGACTATCACTGGTGGTGGCTGGTCACCATCGGGTTCTTCAAGTCACATGTCGATGCAGTTACCCATTCACGTGGGTTTCTGTGTCTTCTGGGTTCTCTTTCACCTATGTTGTTTTGGTCCTTGGAGATCATCCGTTCCTGCTGAGTTGGGACCATTTGGTGTACCTCAGATGGCAGCTTGGCAGCTTTTAAGACCCCAGACGCCGCTCACCAATGTGGGGTGCAGAAGACTCTCTTAGTGAAATGCTAGTTGTGCCATCTGGCCTCAGTTTCCCCTAAGAGCATGGTCCGCAGCCCCCCGCCCCAGCTACTCTGTCCTTGCAATACTGTGTTAAAATGGGTGGAGTAATCATGTTATGTTGAGGTCCAGTTATGACTGATCTTCTTTCTAATGTGTGCTGTCACTGTTTTACCCAACCAAATTTCTATCAACTATATAATCTATACCCCACCCTCTCTCTCCCTCCCTCCCCACCCTTGCAGCCATCAAAGAGTCTTTTCTTCCACGCATGAGTCTGTTTTTAAGTTCTTGTTGTGGGGGTCTCATACAATATTTATCCTTCTGTCGCTGAATACTTTCACTCAACATAATGTCCTCAGATTGAAACCAGACTATGTTTCCTAAAATCTTCATTGTTCTTTATCATTGCATAGTGTTATATTGAATACATATACCATAGTTTACCTATGTATTCCTCTGTTGTTGGGCTTCTGAGTTGGTTGCACCTTTTTGCTTATTGTGGACTGTGCTGCAAGAAAAAGTTCTGTGTATTTGTGTGTTCATGTGACAATGTTTCTGAAGGATAAATCCCAAGTAGTGGAATTATGGTTTCAAATGGTGTATCTATTTCCAGCTTTTTAAGGAAGTGACAGATTACTTTCCAAAGAGGTTGCACCACTTTGCAATCCCACTAACAGTTCCAATTTCTCCACAGCCTCTCCACCATTTTTTGTTCTGCATTTTTCAGATCATGGCCAACCTTATTGGGGTGAGATGGTATCTCATTGTAGGTTTGATTTGAATTTCTTTAATACCCAATGATTGTGAGCATGTCTGCATGTGTTTTTGGGCTCCCTGGATGCCCCCTTTGGTGAAATGTCTGTCCATCTCCTTTGCTCATCGCTTAATTAGATGATTTATCTTTTCCTTTTTGAAATTTTATAGTACCGTATAGATTATGGAGATCAAGGGTCAGTCTGACATAGAGTTGCCGAATATTTTTTCCTATTCTGTCAGTGGTCTTTTAATTCTTTTGATAAAGTCTTTGTTGAGCAAAACTGTTTGATTCTTAGTAGTTCCCATTTATCTATTTTCTCTTCTGTTGATTGTGGTTGGTTTGTCAGGTTTGGAAGTCTGCCTACATTGTGTATTAAAACTTCCATTTTTGATTGTAGTATTTCTTGGAGAAGCTTCATCATTTTAGAGTTGATATTTAAGTCTTTTATCCCATTTGAGTTGGCTTTTGTATAAGGTGTAAGATATGGGTCTTTTTTCAATTATTTTGCAGATGGTTATCCAATTTTGCCATCAACATTTGTTGAAGAGGTTGCTTTTACCCCAGTTTAATGCCTTAGGGCCTTTGATGAATGTCAATTGTTAATAGGAGGATAGTGTCATTCCTGGGGTCTGAATTCTGTTCCATTCATCCATCTGTCTCTTTTTGTATCAGTACCGGGCTGTTTTGACCGCGTGGCCGTTTAATAGGTTCTAACGTCAGGTAGTGAGAGGCTTCCCAGTGTGTTCTTCTTCTTCAAAAGTGTTTTGTTTATCTGCGGCTTCTTGCCTTTCCAAATAAAGTTGGTGATTTGTTTCTCTGTCTCATTAAAAAATGTCACTGGAATTTGTATTGGGATTGTATTATATAAATACATTGCTCTGGGTAAAACTGAAAGTTTCACCATGTTAAGTCTTCCTATCCATGAGCAGGGTAGGTTTTTCCATTTATGTAAATCTCTCTTAGTTTCATGTAGTAAGGGCTTTTAGTTCTCTTTGTAAAGATCTGTTATTCCTCTGGTTAGATTTATTCCTAGGTATTTTATCTTCTTGGGGGCTACAGTAAATGGTATTGATTTGGTGATTTCTTCCTTAATAATCTCATTGTTGGTATAAAGGAATCCTACTGGTTTACTGGTGTTTATCTTGTATCCTGACACTTTGCTGAACTCTTCTATCAATTTGAGTGGTTTATGGATTCTTTAGGATTCTCTGTATACAATCATATCTGCAAATAGGGAG
Organism: Heterohyrax brucei; assembly: GCA_028571685.1. NCBI lineage: Eukaryota > Metazoa > Chordata > Mammalia > Hyracoidea > Procaviidae > Heterohyrax > Heterohyrax brucei. The sequence goes on along the minus strand of CM053141.1, from coordinate 169,933,040 downwards.
ATGTTTACTTCCTCTTTGTCGATGGAGATGCCGTTTATTTCTTGGTGTTGTGTAATTGCTCCGGCTAGAAATTCTAGGACAATGTTTAATAGGAGAGGTGAGAGTGGGCAGTCTTGTCCAGTTCCTGTTCTCAAGGAAAACTGCTTTAGTCTGTCTCCATCCAGGATGATGTAGGCAGTTAGCTTTGAGTAAATGGCCCTTATTGCATTGAGGAATTTGTTGCCTATTCCTATTTTGCTGAGAGTTTTTAGTATGAATGGGTGTTGGACTTTACCAAATGTCTTTTCTGCATCAATAGATAAAATCAAGTGATTCTTGTCTTCTGTGTTATTTATGTGGGTGATCACATTAATTGTTTTTCTAATGTTGATCCAGCCTTGCTTCCCTGGTATGAACCCAACTTGGTTGTGATGAATTATTTTTTTGATACGTTGTATTCTATTGGCAAGAATTTTGTTGAAGATTTTTGTGTCTAGATTCAGGAGTGACATTGGTCTGTAGTTCTCCTTTTGGGAGGTTCTTTCCCTGGCTTCAGTATCAGGGTTATTCTGGCTTCCTAGAATGAATTCGGGAGTATTCCGTCCCTTTCTATGCTGCAAAATAGTTTCAGTAGTATTGGAGACAACTCTTCTCTAAAAGCTTGGTAGAATTCTGTGGTGAAGCCATCTGGGCCATGGCTTTTTTTGGTTGGTATTTTTTGGATGACTTTTTCAATCTCTTCCTTTGTGATACATTTATTAAGTTGTTCCTCTTCAGCTTTTGATGATTTTGGTAGGTGGTATGAATCTAGGAATTTGTCCATTTCCTCTAGGTTTTCAAATTTGTTAGAGTACAGTCTTTCATAGCATTATGTTATGGTATTTGGGATTTCTGCTGGATCTGTTGTGACAACTCCACTCTCATTTGTTATTTAGGTTATTTGTTTCCCTTCCTGGTTTTCTTCAGTAAGTTTAGCCAATGCTTTGTCAATTTTGTCGAGCTTTTCAAAAAACCAGCTTTTGGTCTTTTCAACTTTTTCAGTTGTTCTTATATTCTCTAATTCATTTAGTTCTGCTCTAATCTTCATGATCTGTTTCTTCTGGCGCCTGAGAGTTTCTTCTGTTGCTCTCCTTCTACTTGTTCAAGCTGTAGTTAGATCTTTGGTTTGGGCTGTTTCTTGTTTTCAGATGTGTGCATTTATGGAGATAAACTAACCTCTGAGCACCGCTTTGGCTGAATCCCATAGGTTCTGGGAGGAAGTGTTTTCGTTCTTGTTGGAATCCATAAATTTCTTTATTTCATCCTTGATTTCTTCTATAACCCACGGCCTTTTGAGCAAGATATTGTTCAGTTTCCATGAGTTCCACTTTCTGTCTATTTTTTTTCTGCTATTGATTTTGACTTTAATGGCTTTGTGGTCTGAAAAATGCTCTGCAATAATTTGATAGCATGGATTTGTTGAGGTTTGCTTTATGTCCTAACACATGGTCTATTCTGGAAAATGTTCCATATGCCCTGAAGAAGAAGGTGTAGTTATCTGCTGATGGATAGAAAGCTCTGTATATGTCAATGAGGTCTAGTTGATTAATTGTGGCAACAAGATCTTCTGTGTCTTTATTGAGTCTTTTCTAGATGATCTGTCCAATATGGAGAGGAGAATGTTGAAATCTCACGCTATTATTGTAGAATGATCTATCTTGTTTTTGAGGGTAGTCAGTGTTTCCTCAATGTATGTAGATATTCTAGTATTGGGTGCATAAATATTTAATATTGTTGAGTCCTTCTTATGTTTTGAACCTTTCAGCGATAGTGTCCATCCTTGTCTATGATGGTGGATTTTACATTAAAATCTATCTTATCTGAGATTAGTATTGCTACACCTGCTCTTCTTTGTATATTGTTAGCTTGATATATATTCTTTCATCATTTACTTTTCAGTTTGTTCATAACCTTAAGTCAATTTAGCATGTCTTTTGATCCAAGATACCAATTGTTGTCTCTAAGTGTTCAGTGCATTCACATTCAACGTAATTATTGATACATACGTGTTTAATGCTGTCATTGTAGTTTGGTTATTTTTGTGTTGATGTTTTCTCTGTTGTTCTTATTATTCTGTTTTGGAAGATTTTTCTTCATAGCTGATTTTCCACCTTTTTCAGTTTGGTTTTGTGGTTGTTGAGACTCCTGTATTATGTTTCTTGATTTGATATGCTGCATCTTTATTGTGCTTTGTGGCTTCCCCTGTGATCCCCCTTAAAAGTCAATGTTTAAACCCAATTTTAGCTACTACAAGTCTTATTAACTTCCTCTCCATCTGGAAGGAGTATAATGACTGTAGTATATCCCTCTTTTTAATATGATGACATCATAATTTTCCTGATATGATCACTCGATCACTTCTTTTAATATTACAGCTTTGATTGAGTTTGGAGCCTTCCTTAACTGAGCAGGTTTCTGGATGATGTGTTCTGTATATCCTCCTAAAATATAAAATTAATGGTTTTGTTCTTTCAAACCAGGAGCTTCTTTTAGTATTTCTTGTAGCTTTGGTTTGGTTTTTACAAAATATCTGAGTTTCTGTTTATCTGCAAATGTCTGGATTTCATTTTCATATTTGAAAGATAGTTTTGCAAGATATACAATTCTTGGTTGGAAGTTCTTCTCCTTCATGGCTTTGACTATGTCATCCCATTGTCTCCATGCCAGCATCATTTCTGCTGAGAAATTACACAAAAGCCTACAGGGTTTCCCTCTGAAGGTTAGCTTTGGTTTGAGTCTCTCTGCCTTTAAGAGTTTCTGTTATGTTTCATTTTGTTAAGGTTATTTATAATATGTCTTGGAGTCTTTCTTTTGGGATCTACATTGAGTGGCATTCTATATGCATCTTGGATATCTGTATTCTCATCTTTCATAATTTCAGGGAAGTTTTCTGTCAGCCTCTCGGCACAATACTCTCTGTGTTCTCAGATGTCCCACCGGGATCAGTAACTCAAATTAATCATAGATTGTTTCTCTTAATGGAGTCCCACATGCTTCTTCATGCTTCTGCATTTTTCTTGCTTCTTTTTCTGATTTCTCCTCATAGATGCTGGAATCAGTAGCTCCATCTTCCAAGTCAGAAGGTCTATTTTCCATTTGTTCAAATCTGTTTTCTTGGCTTTGAATTGAATTTTCTATCCCTTTGATTTTGTTCTTGATATGTTGTATTTCAGAGTACTGGTGTTCTATCAGATCAAACAACTTGCTTAATTATTCATTTTGCTCAGCTGCATTTTGTATAAAGCCTAGGAGGGCTCTACAAGTAATCCTTTTGTATTCACCCTCTGATAGTTTCCGAAAGCCTTCTTCATCTGAGAAATTCTTTGGATCTTTCTTTTGGGGGCTTTCTGAAGCCATTGGTGAATTCTTCCTAGTGTTCTGGTCCAAAGTTTGTTGCTTTTAGGGCATCTGGAGGTTTTTTTTTTTTTTTTTTTTTGCAGTGTTACTTTCAGGGGGTTGAAACTCAGTCTGATCACCAGACACTTCTATGTACACCAGACTTGGCTCAGTGGAATCTCTGAGGTAGCAAGTTCCACCTCCTGTTTGGCTAAGACACAGCCCCAATTATAGAATCACTGGAGAGCCATCAGCTGACTCTATAATGTGGGACAGTAAAGGTTGGAACAGAAGCTGTTGGGATGCATTGCAGTTATTTCTCTGTTGTAAGGTAAAAGGTATCTGACAGCTTCCAAAATTTGTCAGGCTTACAGGTGTCCAAGTCACTCTTCCAAGCTGGCAAAGTACACACCTCTGTATCAAGGACAGCTTTACTGCCAGAAAAGCACTCTCTGGGCAGTTACTGCCTCTCAGTCTGGGAATTAGGTCCAGCTTAAGCCTCTGTATAAGAAACTCTGCCTCCCAGTGAATTAAGATGGCATCCCACCCAAGCTCCCCTGCCTGCCTCGCAAAAGACTATTCAGTGACGGAGAGTCTGAGAGACAAAGAGAAAGGTTACAAGTGCCAAAGTACACAGATTCTAAGGCCAGGCTCTCAAAACCTGATGACTCTGCTTTCCAATCTTATCAACGATGCATCTGAGCCTTTATGCCAGTCACCTCAGCCCCTCCCTCTGGCCAAGACAGAGGAAAAAACAGTCAAAATGGCGATTAACCTTCAGTCCATGGGAGCTGGGACTCAACAAGGGCAGGGGTCAGCAAAAGAGAAGTTTTCTGCTCAGTGGTATGTAGACAAAATAGACAGCCCTATGCCAAGTACTAGGGCTCACTAGGTGTCCAGAAGTCTACATTTAATTATCAGTTCAGGCCTTGATTTCCAGAGGGATTTAGGGAGATGTGTGTTTAGTCTGCCATTTTTACTCCTACCTCAAATAATAAATTCTTAACTTTTTTTTCACCTTTTTTTTTTCCCCTGAGGGAATTCAATAATCTACTGAAATCAAGGTTAATAGAATCTGATGGGTGTCTGGAGAGCTGATGTTTAGAGGGAACAGTGCTTAACCAGAATAGCACACACCTGACACTTCTTACGGAGAAACCAAGGAAAGTTTGTTGAACACTTGTTGTGTACCAGGCCTTGTGGTGAGCTCTAGGGAGATTTCATTGATGCAGAAGGCAATGAATTTTTGTCTCCTAGAGGTTTGGAAACCCTTGTGGCTTAGCGGTTAAGTGCTGTGGCTGCTAAACAAAGGGGTGGCAGTGTAAATCCACCAGGAACTCCTCTGTAACTCTATGGGGCAGTTCTACTCTGCCTTAGATGGTTGCTATGAGTAGGAATCAATTCAATGACAGTGGGTTTAGAAAAGGTTTGGAAACCTTGGTGGCTTAGTAGTTAAGTACTATGACTGCTAACCAAAAGGTTACCAGTTTAAATCTGCCAGGTGCTCCTTGGAAACTCTATGACACAGTTGTACTCTGTAGAGTTACTATGAATTAGAATCAACTCGACAGCAGTAGGTAAGCAGACATGGCTTACCTCTTGTATGTTTCTGTAGCTGCACATGCTTACCCCTTTAGGATATTTCTCACATTTGCAAATACTTGTTGGATACTCTTCTCCTGTTAGGCTTTAATTCTGTGAAGGTGAGCATCACAACCAACTGATTAATCTTTATGCTTTAGCAAATCTAGGCATGGGATTGCGCTTACCGTATGTTATTGAATTGATTGCATTCATCACCATAGCAGAATCACTTATTAATTGAGCACTTACCTCATGCAAGGTATGATATTTGATACTAAGGAATTAAGGAAAGATATAATGAATACTTCCTTTCATTGAATTCAATAATTTAATAAGAAAATGGTTAAGCAGGTGTTTTAGTCATCTAAAGTGGAAGGCTTTAACAACAACAGATTTTGTTCTTGCACAGCTCAGTAGGCTGAAAGTCAGAATTCAGGATGCCAGCTCCAGAAGAATATACTCTCTCTGTCGGTTCTGAAGGAAGATCCTTGTGTTGCATCAATCTTTGTTTGGTCTGAGATAATCTCAGCACAGGAACCTCAGGTCCAAAGGATGCATTTTGCTCTCAGTTCTGCCTTCTTGATAGTGTAAGGTCACCAACTCTCTGCTTGCTTCCCTTTTATCACTTGTAGTATAAAATGTGTTGCAAGCCACACTCCATGGAAACTCCATTTACATTGGAGCAAGGAAGTAACCTTAGTAAATGTGTTACAGTCCTACCCTAATCTTCTTTAACATAATCCAGTCTATTCACCCCAGGCAGAGGTTAGGATTTACAGGATAGGAAATCATAAATGGAGGATGATTACAAAATACTGAGAATCACGGCCCAGCAAAATATACACTCTGTTGTTGGGGGGCAGGGCAGGTAGACAGGGAGGGAAATCATCCAACCTATGATAGCAGATACATAAAATTTATTGTAATATTAAAAATATAATAGTTGTATAAATAGGGTATGTGCTGTTTTGTTCACAGTAGTAGTTATTTTAATAATATTGTAGTTCTCATTGATTGTAAACTTAGCAAGTACATTACATCCATTATGTGATGTCACTTATACTTTGCCCTGGGCTGCATCCGCCATTTCTGCAGGTGATACCTAGACTTCTTCTTGGTTATACAATCATGAAGTGGAAGAGCTGTGATTTGAACGTATGCTGTTGACTCCATAGTCAGCTTTATGTTACATATTCCCCTCTTCTCTAAGAAAAACAGCTAACCTAGACTTGAGGGTACGAATCAGGCAAGCATATTTGGAGGAGGTGATGCTTCAAGGAAAATTTTTAAAAAGTTAGGAATCATTCCATGAAGGGCAATTCTGAAGATCTAGCTGAGTGAAATTTTTGACTCAAACTAGCTTCGGGGCATTAGAGTAGTGGCTAGGAGTGGAAAGAAAGATTAACTTGAAAGCTGTTTTGAAACCAAAGCTGTTTTGAGGCCAATACTGCTACGGCAAATTGAAGTTTCCTTCTCTCTCTCAAACACACAGTCAAGTGGTTGAGAATGACTTCTCAATCATTAAATGTGCTATTTGCTTAATTATTGATGCTATAAAATGTGAAAGTTAAGAGGCATAAAATGACTAGATGAGTAGGGAATATGAGATGGATTTGTGTTGTAAATATGTCTTAGTGTTTCTAGTAAGGAAGCTAGAGGATAGCTAAGAATCTCACAGATATAAATGTTTCATCCAAAGTGTCTTTAAAAAAAAAAAAATCCCTAAAAAAATCCAATATGGTTTCCTTGCTCCTCCTTTCATTCTCTGTGAAAGGGCTCTCAGAAAAATAAAGACAATTCATTTTAATTCTTCAAAATCTGAGATTCCTGTCAAAATGTACTTAGCAAATTCTGTAATTGCTTTGATAGCAAGCTTAAATGGTGGTGGGGTGTGGTGGGGAATAACAATTGTTAAGTAAGTTTGGGAAGAGGGATCCTTTAGCGGTATTCAGTTTATTTAAATGTAATAGGAAATTTCCTGATGTCAAATACAGCTCAGCAAATACTAAACAATATTGTCATGAAGTAGAGAAAATTAGGTTAAGCCAACTTATAAGTCTGAGTAGATTGACAGGTCTTGAAATTGGAATTCAAATATTTAGAAGCAATAAAGCCCATACTCCTAGATCATAATGACTCTGAAGGGGGTTACAATGTAGTGACCTGAAATACCAGCCAAAATATTAATGCACACATAATACAGCATAATTTGTTTTTAACACAACATTTGTCAGACTTCCACCTCAGGACCCACAGGGCGAAATAGTAGCTTTTTCAAGCATGAAGTTTATACAAAGTGCCTCCATAAATTTCCGCTAATATAAGGCAGGTAATTTCAGTGATACCCCAACACAGTCACCCAGTAGTGAAAGAGTAAAAGGTGAGCAATCAGGAGACTTGAGTTCGAGCCTTGACTTCACTATGTGCAAAGTCACATAAACTCTATTTTCTTTTGTGAGAATTGGAAAGAAGTGTTTTTACTGATGACTGGAACCATAAACAAGGATTCCTGCTGACTTAATGGTTAAGGCTTCAGCTGCTAAACAAAAAAGTTGGAAGTTTGAAGCCAGCAGTGGCTCCATGAAAATAAAGATGTGGTCAACTGCTCGCATAAAGATTAAACCAAAAAATAAATAAATAAAAAAGAAACAAAAAACAACCCACTGCCGTAGAGTTGATGCCGACTCATAGAAACCCTATGAGACAGAGTAGAAATGCCCCATAGAGTTTACAAAGAGGGCTGGCACATGTGAACTGCCAGCGTTTTTGGTTAGTAGACATAGCATTTAAGCACTACACCACCAGGGTATTTAACCACTACACTACCAGGGTTTTTCTGTAAAGATTACAGCCTAGAAAACCCTATAATGCAGTTCTACTCTGTCTGATAGGATTGTTCTGAGTTAGAATTTACTCCACAGCACACAACAACAGAACTGTAAGCTTACCAAGGAGAGTTTTTACTAGGTAGTATGTGGTGAATCAAATTCTGCAAACCACCCCCAAGATATGTGTTGGAATCTTAGCTTTTATACCCATAGTCTCCTTTGGAAATAGGATTTTCTTCATTATGTTAACAAGACCATTATCATTCTAGACTGTGTCCTAAACCTATTCATTTTCAAGTTATAAAAGTAGATTAGATAGAGAAGTGAGTACACAGTGATATTAGGAGGGGCTTAGATACTGATAAATGCTACTTAAAAAGCTCTGAGAAACTCTCAAGAGCTACAGAAGCTGAAAGAGACAAGATTTTTCTTTCAAAAACAACAGAGAAATAGCCTTCCCCTAGAACTAGCATCTTGAATTCAAACTTCTAGGCTTCCGAGCTGTGAGAAAATAAATTTGTTAAGGCTACCCAATTTTGGTGTAGCAGCACTAGCTAACTACATGGCCAGTGTTGACTTATCCATGTGAATACTGGCAAACTTCTTAATGACGGAGTGAGATGAGAAAATTCCTCTGGAATAGCTAGTTTCCCCACATTTCTTGTTATTTAGTAAATTTGATTGGTTAGAGTTAAACAATCTAGCCTTCTGAGGGATGAATTTGGCTTGCATACACACACACGTAGACTTCCTCCTGTATACTATTGCCTTATAGGAATTTTGAAAAATTCAGTCAGTTGCCAACTAATTTCCTATGAAGTACTGACTCTTGGCTTCCTTAAGAAATCTATAAGCAGATCTACGAGCAGGAATCTAAAGTAGGGCAGAAACTTTCGATTTCACCAGTTTCCAAGACTCACTTTAACTTTGCATACCCGACCACTGAAAACATTTGAGTCTTCTCTCCCTTGGTTAGAGCATGATTGATTGCCTAAAGTCAAGAGGTTTCAATTCCTGTCTTCTGACAATGTTAATTATTAAGCCATTTTTGATGAAGGGGCAACTGCTACAGGATGGGAAGCCCTGGTGCTATAGTAGTTAAGTGCTATAGCTGAGAATGGAATCCACCACATGCTTCTTGGAAACTTTATGAAGTAGATCTACTCTGTCCATAGGGTTGCTATGAGTTGGAATCATCTCAATGGCAATGAGCTTGGTTTAGTTATTTTGGTCACAGGATGGACCATTCAAGAGCATGTGAATGAGTGAAATCAATAGCTTTCCTCTGTCAAAAATCTAGATTCATAGAAAGCATCAAAAATTAGTGTAACAGAATGTATTTATTATGACTGGATACAATTCAAATTGGGCAAGCAGCATCCTGGAGGTGTCACTCCAAAGAAGGAACAGTGAAAGGAAGCTACATATGTCATTAAGTCAATTTGTCAAGATTAACACCAAAGTAAGAGCAAGTTTTTAGCGTATTATAGATTGAATTGCGCATTCCCAAAATACTTATCTGTTAACTTTGTTAGGTCATGGCTTCTAGCATTATATGATTGTCTACCATTTTGTCATCTGACGTGATTTCTCTATGTGTTGTAAATCTTATCACTATGATGTAATGAGATTCTTTGGTGATATTTATATAGACAGGATTTACAAGAATAGTGTCTTAGGCCAATCTTTTTCGAAACATAAAAGAGAGAAGTAAGCAGAGAGACGTGGGAACCTTATACCTCCAAGGAAACAGTGCCAAGAGAAGTGTGTGTCCTTTGGATCTAAGATTCCTGCTTACAGAAATTCCTGGAGCAAGTGAAGATTGATGACATGGACTTCCCTTCAGACTTGACAAAAAGAGAAAATCTTTCTCTGGAGCTGATGCCCTCAAATCAGACTTCTAGTTTACTATACTGTGAGAGAATAAATTTCTCTTTGTTAAAGCCATCCACTTGTGATTTTTTCTATTACAGCAGCATTAGATAACTAACACATTAGTCAGTGACAGAAACAGAACCGCCAAAGAGACACTGTACATTGGAAAAAAGCCTTTAATCAGACCCTAGAAGCCTTGGTGGTGCAGTGGTTAAGCATTTTGCCTGTTAACTGAAAGATCAGCCATTAGAACCCACTAGCCAGTCCACTAAAGAAAGAAGTGTCAGCCTGATTCCTGAAAGATTCCTTAGAAAGCCAGTGAGGCAGTTCTACTCTGTCCTATAGGGTTACAATAAGTCAGAACCTGGAGTTGCTGTTTCTGGACAGCAGCTGTGCATAATTTTCCAAAAGAGCCTAATGTCTAAGGCAAAATATCTCCAGTAAGCTGCTTATTGTTTGACCTGAATGCTATTTCTTCAAGTTTCAAATGGCATCTAAAGGCTGATGGCCTGGGAGGGTCACTCCAATTCCATGAACCCAGAAAACCTAGAGTACAGGAGAATGAAATGATTTTGTAGCCTCTAAAAAATACTTTTTTTTTTTTTTTAAATAATGTGAGAGAATTTGCAATGGCCAAGAAAGGTGATTTACTGTTACAATGGAACATAATCTACATAGCCTTTTATTATAACATCATTAAGGCAAGTGAGTTTGCTAAACTTTCTTGAAAAGGTCATGGTTTGTCTAGGGCCTGATATATTCTTGTTTTGCTATATTCTTCCCCTTTATTGGATAAAAGGTGAAATCTGCAACAAATGTACTCTTGGTGAGTATAATTGGTGACCTTGATCACCTTAGGTCAGCTTTTCAGGTATGACTCAAAGTTAAACCAGCAGTTTCTTCCAATATAATGAAATAATGTTTATATAAAGTAGGATTTTATATACTAAAAAGCATTAGATGTTAAACGTATAAGCTTCAAAATTTATAATCTGTTTCCAGCTAAAAGTGAGTTTACTCCAAAAAAAAATATCCTGCATATTAAGCATCATTGAAAGCCATGGTTTTCAACAGGAGGCTAGTTTGTGCCCATAGTCAAATATTTAACATTGCTTGGAGACATTTTTGATTGTTAGTACTGGATATGTGCTATAACAGGCATCTAGTTAGTAGGGGCAAGGGATACTGCTAAACATCCTACAGTGCTCAGGACAATCCCTTCACAAAAAATAAGTACCCAACACAAATGTTAAAGAGAATTCAGAAACCCTGATTTTAAGAATGTACTCTTTGCATAAAGTTCCTTAAATTTAAGGAGAAATTAAGACAAGGAATTTAGAACAGGTTTGAGTTTCTGAATTAGGCTGAAATGTTAATTGTATAATGCACAATATTCCCTATCTCACTTTTGAATTTTTTGATGATAATTGTGGTCAGTTTGTACTGTACCGATTTAGCTAAACTGAGCTATGCTTCCTAGAGTTCCCTTGCTTACATAGCTTGATCTGGGTCAGTATGAGACACAAGAGACATTATGCATGAGCTCTGGACATCAGAGGAGTCTCTTAGTGGTGCAAACAATTAAGGCACTCAACTGCTAACACTAAGGTCAGAAGTTTGTGTTTACCAGAGGCACTTTGGAAGACAGAACTGGTGACATATTTCTAAAAGATCAGTCTCTGAAAATCTCTTTGAGCACAGTTGTCCTCTGACACACATGGGGTTGGCATGAGTAGGATTAGACTCTATCAATGGCAACTAGTGGTTGGAAGTCAGAAATAGAGCAAATAACCCTTTTGAGTTTTAGGCTTAGAAAACTGTAGTCAGTCACAAGGTGTCACTGTCACTGACACATATAACAGCATGTCTACTAGATCATCTGGTGTGGGGGTAGCAGCCTGCCCAGTGGCAAATAATCACTTTTGGCTCTTTCTTTGTTCTTTGACCCCTGGGCCAGTGGCGTGTTTAGCTCTATGATGAATGATGTTTTTATGTACTGTTGAGCCCTGACTGACAGCAGCTCTATGTCACGGAGTAGAACTGCCCCATAGGGCTTCTTGGGTTGTAATCTCTATGGGAGCAGATCACCAGATCTTTCCTCTCCCAGTGTTGCTAGATGTGTTCAAACCTCTGACCCTTTTGTTAGCAGCCAAGAATTCAACCATTGTGGTACCAGGGCTCCTTTAATGAAAGATAGACGTGTGTTATCATTTCTCTTGGGGATATATCTAGGAGCAGAATTGCCAAGAAACATTGTAACACTGTGTTTAATTTTTTGAGAAACTCTTAAATTGTTTTCCAAAGTGGTTGTACTGTTTTACATTTCTACTTACAGTACATAAGGGCTCCAAGTTTTCTACATCCTTGTGATTGCTCAGTGGTTATGAGCACAGGATGCTAACCAAAAATGTTGGTAGTTTGAATTCAACAGCTGTTTTTTTGGAAACCCAGTGGCACATTTTTATATTGTCCTGTACGGTCATTATAAGTGAGAATCAACTCAATGGTATTTTTTATTGCATTGTATTACGTTGTATTTATTGTGATTGAGAGCAAGTGTGAAATCCTGTTTAAATTTGCGTGCCTGCCTATGTGCAGCTCCTATTGCTCTCCTTGCCTGGTGACAACACACTCTTCCTTTCTGTTCTATACATGTCATATCCTCTTAACAATCTCCTGTCCCCTTTTCTCTACCCTCTCCATTCCCTTCTAGTAAGAGGTCAGTAGGACAACATCCTATAGATGCATGGAACCATAAAGTGCACACACAATATGGTCACTCTGTGTCACCGAATCCAATCTATTCCTGTCTGAGGAGTTGATCTCAGTAATGATTTATGGACAAGAGCAGCATCAGGACTAGGAGCCATTTTCCCAGGGGAGCCCTGAGGCCTTCAAACCATCAGTTGCAGTCTTTTAATGGAATTCTCGGGGTACACCCATTATTCTCTTGTTGTCACTGAGACTCAAATTTGTGAGCCCCATTACAGATGTCACTGGTGGTGACTGGGCACCATCTGGTTCTTCTGGTCACATGTTAATATAGTCACCCTTCACAAGGGTCCTTCTGTCTTCTGGGTTATCTTTCCCCCATGTTGTTCTGGTCCTTTGTGTTCATCTCTTCCTGCTGAGTTGGGACCATTTGGTGTACAGATGACAGCTTGCTAGCTTTTAAGACCCCAGACGCCACTTACCTGTATGGGGTGCAGAAAACTTTCTTAGCAATAGGCTAGTCATGCCAATTGGCCTTGATATACCCTGAAAGCATGGTCCCCAGCCCCCCACCCCTGCTACTCTGTCCTTGCAGTATTGAGTTAAGATTGGAAGAGTGTTCAGGTTATGTTAAAGTCCGGTTAAATTGATCTTCTTTCTAATGTATGCTATCACTGATTTCACCCAACCAAATCTCTATCAACTGTCTAATCTATAACCAGCCCTCTCTGTCTCTCTCTCACCTCACTTGCAGACATCAAAAACTCTTTTCTTCTGTACATGCGTCTGTTTTTAAGTTCTTATAGTAGGGGTCTCATACAATAATTGGCTTTGTGCCACTGACTAATTTCACTCAAAGTAATGTCTTCTGATTGAAACAAAGTTATGAGATGCTTTTCAAAATCATCAGGGTTCTTTATCATTGCATACTGTCATTGACTATATATACCATAGTTTATCCATTCATCTGTTGTTGGGTGTCTGTCTTGATTCCATCTTTTTGCTATTGTGGACTGTGCTGCAGTAAACATTTGTGCCCATGTATCAGTTGCTTTATGTCCTAACACGTGGTCTATTCTGGAAAATATTCCATGTGGCCTACTGATGGACAGAAAGTTCTGTATATGTTGGTGACATCTAGCTGGTTAGTTGTGGCAATAAGATCTTCTGTATCTTTATTGAGCTTTTTTTCTAGAAGATCTGTCCAATACTGAAAGTGAAATGTTAAGTCTCCTACTATTATCATGGAGTGATCTGTCTCATTTTTGAATGTAGTCAGTGTTTCTTCCATGTATTTGGATGCTCTAGTATTGGGTGCATAAATATTTAATATTGTTAAGTCCTGCTTGTGTATTGAATCTTTAAGCAATAAATAGTGTCCATCCTTGTCCACAATGGTGGATTTTACATTCAAATCTATTTTCTCTGAGATTAGTATTGCAACACCTGTTCTTCTATGCATATTGTTAGCTTGGTATATATTCTTCCCTTCTTTAATTTTCAGTTTGTTCCTATCTTTAAGTTTAAGGTGAGTTTCTTGTAAGTAACATATAGATGGGTTATGTCTTTTGATCCAACATGTTGCTCATTGTGTCCTCACTGGAGCATTCAGTCCATTTATATTCCATGTACTTATTAATAGGTATGTGTTTAGTACTATCATTTTGATGTGTTTATTTTTGTGTTATGTTTTCTCTGTTGCTCTTAATATTCTGTTCTAGGACATTCTTCATTATGGCTTGATACTTCCCCTTTTTTGGTGTTGGTTTTGTGTTTTTTGAGACTTCTGTATTACATTTCTTCATTTGATATGTTGCATCTTTATTGTGCTTTGTGGTTACCTCAGTGATCCCCCTTAATAATCTATGTTTAAAACCAATTTTAACTTCTACTTATCTTATTAACTTCCTCTCCATCTGAAAGGATTATAACTACTGTAGTATTATAGTACATCCCTCTTTTTAATGTGATGATATAATAGTTTTCATGATATGATCACTGGATCCTTTAATATTATAACTTTGACTGAGTTTTATGCCTTCCCTAACTGAGTAGGTTTCTGGATGATGTGTTCTGTATTGCCTCCTAAAATATAGAGTTAATGGTTTTGTTCTTCTAAGCCAAGAGCTTCTTTTAGTATTTCCTTTAGCTTTGGTTTGGTTTTCACAAAGTCTCAGAGTTTCTGTTTATCTGTGAATGTCTTCATTTCATTTTAACATTTGAAAGACAGAGGAGGTACAGTCAAGATGGCAGACTAAACACATGTCTCCCCAAATCCCTCTGGAACCAAGACCTGATTTGATAATTACATGGAGCCTTCTGGACACCTGGTGAGCCCTAGGACACAGCACAGGGCTCTTAATTTCAACCTCATGCTGAATGGAAAACCTCCTTTCTTTTGCTGATCTTGCTCTTGGTGACAACTGGTTTTCATGGACAAAAGGTAACTCACCATTTTAACTTTTTTTTCTCTGTTTTAGCCAGCTGGTGGAGCTGGGACTTGACAAGCAGTTAATCTTAGATGCACTGCTGGTGGGATTGGCAGGCGAAATTGCCATATTTTGAGAGCTTGGCTTTGGACTCTGCATCTTGGCACCTTTGGCCTTTCTTTCTGCCTCTGCCATAGAGCATCCTGTACAGAGGCAGGTGACAACCTTGTGTGGGATGCCCTCTTGTTTCACTGGGAGGTCAATACTCCTGTACAGAGGCCCCAGCTTGACCCATTTCCTAGGCTTGGAGCCAGTGCCTGCCCAGAGGAGAGTGCTTTTCCTACAGAAAAGCAGCATTTTACACAGTGTCACCTACACCTGGTGCTGGACAACAGAGGCTATGGACTCTGTGCATCTCCCAAGCTTTAGCTTCTCTTTCCACTTGTGCCCTACAGTAGCTGGTACTGAGGCAGGCAGTGAGCTTATGCAGGACACCATCTTTTTCCACTGGAAGGCAGACATACTCATACAGAGGCCTCAGATAGACCTAATTCCTGGGCCAGGAGGTAGCATCTGCCTGGAGGAGATCATTTTTCTGGCAGCAAAGCAGTATTCTACCCAGTGTTGCCTATGCCTGGGGCCTGACAGCAGAGTCCAGCAGGGCAGTAGCCTTCCTGTATTTAGAGCTAGTTTATAACATCTGCAGTTTGACATAAAGGTGCTTACTTTGCCAGCTGGGAAGAGGATCCTATACACCTGAAAACTGACTGACTTTGGAAGTTGTCAGATACCTTTTAGCTTTCATTTTAAGATGGCCAAGGAAAACAAATGCAGTCCTTCCTCACAGCACCTCTCCCACCCTTTATTGACTCACATAATGAGCAAAAAGCAACAAACTCTGGAGAAAAGCATAACCAAGAAATCACCTATGGTTTCAGAAGGACCTCAAAATAAAGCACCACAGAACTTCTCAGATGAAGAAATCTTTCTGAAATTATCAGAAGGTGAATACAAAAGGATTGTGTATAGAGCCTTCCTAGACCTTATACAAAATGCAGCAGAAGAAAATGAAAAATTAAGCAAGCTGTTCAATCTGATGGAATACCAGTACTCAGAAATCTAACAGATCAAGAACAAAATCAAAGACATAGAAACTTCAATTCAAAGCCAAGAAAACTGAATGGAACAAATGGAAAATAGACTTTCTGATTTGCAAAACAGAGCTACTTATTCTAACATGTATGAGGAGAAATCAGAAAAAGAAGCAAGAAAAATGAAGAAGCACTAAGAGCATGTGGGACTCTATTAAAAGGAACAATCTACAACTAATTGGAGTTCCTGAACAAGGTGAGACACCTGAGAACACAGAGTATTGTGGCTGAGCTGCTGACAGAAAACTTCCCAGAAATTATGAAAGAAGAGAATATAGATATCCAAGACGGATATCAAATGTCACTCAATATAGATTTCAAAAGAAAGACTCCAAGACATATTGTAATCAAGCTTAACAAAATGAAACATAAGTAGAAACTCTTAAAGGCAGTGATACTCAAAGCAAAGCTAACATTCAGAGGCAAACCCTGTAGGCTTTCATCAGATTTATCAGTAGAAATGATGCTGCCACAGACACAGTGGCATGACACATTCAAGGCCTTGAAGGAGAAGAACTTCCAACCAAGAGTTATATATCCTGTAAAACTATCTTTCAAATATGAAAATGAAATTAAGACATTCACAGATAAACAGACACTCAGAGGCTTTGTAAAAACCAAACCAAAGGTACAAGAAATATTGAAAGAATCTCTGGGCTTAGAAGAACAAAACCACTAACTTTGTATTTTAGAAGCAAATACAGGACACATCACCCAGAATCCTACTTAGTTAAGGAAGGCTCCAAACTCAATCAAAGTTATAACAGTGAAAGAAATAATCCAGTGATCAGATCATGAAACTATGATGTCATCATATTAAAAAGATGGATGTACTACAGTCATTACAGTCCTTCCAGATGGAGAGGACAAGAATGGTAGTAATTAAAATTGAGTTTATACATAGTTTATTAAGAGGGATCATAGGGGCAGTGGTAAAACACAATAAAAATGCAACACATCAAATCAATAAACGTACTGCAAGAGTCTCAACAACCACAAAACCAATCCTGAGAAAGGGGAAAAATCAACTCACAAAGAAGAATGTCCTGGAACAGATTAATAAGAACAATAGAGAAAATATCAACACAAAAATAAACATATCACAATGGCAGTACTGAACACATACCTATCAATAATTACATTGAATGTGAATGGACTGAATGCTCCAGTAAAGATAGAATCAAGGCCATTCACACCAACTGATACATGGGTACAAATGTTTATTGCAGCTCAGTCCACAATGTCAAAAAGATGGAATCAAACTAGATGCCCAACAACAGAGGAATGGATAGGTAAACTATGGTATATATACTTAATGGAACACTATGCAATGATAAAGAACCATGATGTTTTTAGGAAATATAACCTTATTTGTAGGACCTTATGTTGGGTGAAAGTAGTCAGTGACAAAAGGACAAATATTGTATGAGACCCCTATGATAAGAACAGACTCATGCACAGAAGAAAAGACTCTGACGGCTGCAAGGATGGGGACGGAGGGCAGGAGAGGGTGTGGTATAGGTTAGATAGTTGATAGAAATTTGGTTGGGTGAAGTGTGTGACAGCACACATTAGAAAGGAAATCAGTATTAACTGGACTTCAGCATAACATGATTACTCTTCTCATCTTAACCCAATATTGCAAGGATAGAGTAGCTGGGGGTCAGTTCTACCCTGGCCCCTAGAGTCACCATGAGTCGCATCCGACTCGACGACACTTGGCTTAGGGTAGCTGGGGCATGGGGCCTGGGACCATCCTCTCAATGGAAATGGAGGCCAACCAGCACAATTAGCATTTTGTTAAGAGAGCCCTCTGCACCCCACAATGGTGAGTGATGTCTGAGGTCTTAAAAGCTGCCAAGCTGCCATCGGAGGGTACAGCAAATGGTCCCAACTCAGCAGAAATGGATGATCACAAAGGACCAAAACAACATGAGAGAAAGAGAACCCAGAAGACAGAGAGATCCACGTGAGTGGGTGCCTACATCAACTTGTGACTGGAAGGACTGGATGGTGCCCAGCTACCAACATTGATAGCCGTGATAGAACTTACAAAGTTGAGTCTCACTGGCAACCCAAGAATAAAAAGGAGTGTACCATGAGATCTCCAATAAAAGACTGCAGTTGATGGTCCAGGGACCTCAGCATTTCCCTGGGGACATGGCCCCTGGCCCTGATGCTGCACCTGTCCATAAATCATAATGGAGGTCAACTCTTCGGACAGGAATGGATTGGACTTGGCAACACCAAGTGACCATATCATGTGTGTACTTTATGGTTCTATGCATCTATAGGATATCATCCTGCTGATCTCTTACTGGAGGAAGGGGAGTGGGTGGAAAGGAGGATATAGGAGATTGCTGGGAGGATAAGACATGTATGGAGCAGAGAGGAAGAGTGTGCTGTCACCAGGCAGGGAGAAGAGTGGGAGCTGCATATAGGCAGGCATGCAAATTTATATGGGAATGTACATTTTCATTCAGTCATAAAAAAAAAATAAAAAATAAAGATAGTTTTGCCAGATATATAATTCTTGGCTGGAAGTTTTTCTCCTTCAAGGTTTGAATGTGTCATCCCACTGCCTGCATGCCAGCATCGTTTCCCCTGAGTAGTCAGATGAAACCCTGCAGGGTTTCACCTCTGAATGTTAAGTTTGCTTTGAGTCTCGCTGCCTTTAAGAGTTTCTACTTATGTTTCATTTTGTTAAACTTGAGTATAATATGTCTTAGAGTCTTTCATTTGGAATCTATGTTGTGTGACATTCGATACAAATCTTGCGTGTCTACATTCTCTTCTTTCATAATTTCAGGGAAGTTTTCTGTCAGCAGCTCAACAACAATACTCTGTGTTTTCAGGTGTCCCTCCCTGTTCAGGAACTCCAATTAATCGTGAATTGTTCCTCCTTAAAGAGCCCCACATGTCTCTTAATGCTTCTTCATTTTTCTTTTTTCTTTTCTCTGATATCTCCTCATAGATGCTGGAGTCAGTAGCTCCATCTTCCAAGTCAGAATGTCTATTTTCCATTTGTTCCATTCTGTTTCCTTGGCTTTCAATTGAATTTTCTATCTCATTGATTCTGTTATTGATCTGTTGGATTTCAGAATGCTGGTGTTCTATCAGTTCAAACAGCTTGCTTTATTTTTCATTTTCCTCTGTTGCATTTTGTATAATGTCTAGGAGGGCTCTGTATATATTTGTTTTATACTCGGCCTCCAATAGTTTTAGAAAGGCTTTTTCATCTGGGAAGTTCATCGGTTCTTTCTTTTGGGAGCTTTCTGGAGCCATGGGTGGATTTTTTTAAGTGTCTCTCCAAGGTTTGTTGCTTTTGGGGCATCCGGAGGGTGTTTAGTTTCCCTGGTGTTACCTTAACAGGATCTGAAACACAGTGTAAAAAGGAAGGTGGTCACCAGTCACCTCTATGTACTCCAGTGACCGGGCCCAGTGGCATCTCTGGGGAAGCCGGCCCCAGCTCCTGGTTGGCAAAGACATAGACCTATTTATGGAGACACTGGGGGGCCATCAGCTGACCCTTTGATGTGAGTCAGTAAAGGCTGGAGGGGATGTCGTCGAGATGCACCACAGTTATTTCTCCAGGTAGTTTTATTTTGAAATATAAAAGCTGTCTGACAGCTTCCCAAATCAGTGAGGCTATCAGGTGTGCAAGCCGCTCTTTCTAGCTGGCAACAGAAGAACTTCTATATCTGTCCCCAGATGCTGTAACCTAGTTCAAAGTACAGACAGGCTATTGCCCTGCTGTCATCTGCTGCCAGGCCACACCCATAAGGCTACACTGTGCTGAACACAGTTTTTCTTTTGGGAAAGCTCTTCCTGGGCTGCCATTGCCTCCCAGCCTGAGAATTAGCTCCTGCTGAGGTCTCTGTTTGGGTAACTCCACCTTCCAGTTGAACAAGATGGCCTCCCCTGCAAGCTGTCCCGCTGTCTGTGAAACAGCCTAAAGATGGCAGAATTTCGGAACAAGAGGGTGGTGGGGCTGATGTGCTCTGAGTGCAAAGCTGGGCTCTCAAAATGTGGCTAGTCCATGGGCTGATTATGTCAGCAGTGCAGCTGAGCTTTTCTACCTGATAAGCCCAAGCCCTGCTTCCTGGCTAAGACAAAGAAAAAGAAGGTAAAAATGCCAGTTATCTTCAGTCCACAAGAGCTGGCCATTCAACAGGGTAGAGGGTCAGCAGAAGAGAAGTTGCCCATTCACTGGCATGTAGTCCAAATTGACAGCCCTATACTATGTCCTAGGGCTCACTGGGTGCTCAGAAGGCTACATTTAATTATCAATCCAGGACCTGGTTTTAAGAGGGAATTAAGGAGACATGTGTCTAGTCTACCATCTTGACTCTGCCTCCTGCCTTTTTTAAATTTTTTAATAAACACTTTTATAAATCTCTCATTCTTGCGTGTATGAAGTGGTGTATCATTGCTGTTTTTATTTGAATGTCCCTAATAGCTAATGATGGTCAACATATTTTCATATGTTAGTGGTTAGTGGTATATTTTCTTTGGAAAACTTTATTGAGTTTATTTTCCATTTTTTAGTTATTTGTCTTTTTATTGTTGACTTTCAATACACTTTTGTATGTTTTGTTGTAAATTTCTTATCAGATACATGACTTTCAAATTTTTCCTCCTATTCTATATTATCTTTTCACTTTCATGAAGATGCCCTCTAAAACACATTGTCTTAGGCAACTAGTGCTGCTGTAACAGAAATATGACAAGCAAATGGCTTTAATGAAGAGAAGTTTATTATCTCACAGTCTAGTAAGTTAAAAGTCCAAATTCAGGGCTCTGGCTCCAGGCAAAGCATTTTCTCTTTGTTGTCTCTGGAGGAAGGTCCTAGTGATATATTACTCTTGCCTTGGTTTGAGAACATTTCAGTGCAGGAACCTCAGGTCCAGAGGATGCAGTCTGCTCTTGGTGCTTGGTGGTATGACGTCCCCATGTCTCTCTGCTTACTTCTCTCTTTCATATCTCAAAAGAGATAAGTTTGAGACACTGTCTAATCTTGTAGACTTCATCAATATAACCACCACTAATCCATCATATTGAATCATAATGATAAAATTTACAACACAAATCAAAATTTCATCAAACAGTAGACAATCAGACACTAAGGAGACTCATGGTCTAGCTAAATTGATGCACACATTTTTGACAGAGCATAATTAAATACCTGACACACAGTTTTTGTTGTTTAGTTTTGATGATATCCGGTTTATATTTCTTCTGTTGGTTGTGCTATTGATTAAATTTCTATGAAACCAGTGCCTGATCCAAAGTCAAGAAGACTTGTACCTGTATTTTATAGTTTTAGGTCTTATTTTAGATCTTTGTTCTATTTTGATTTAGTTTTTGCATTTAGTATAAGGTAAGGATCCAGCTTCATTCTTTTGTATGTGGCTATACAGTTTTTCCAGTAACATTAATCGTAAAGACTATTTTTACTCCATTTAATTTTCTTGGTACCTTTGTCTAATATCAGTTGACTAAGTATAATGGTTTATTTCTTGATTCTTTTTCTTTTTTTATTATTATAATTAAGTGGAAGTATGCAATCCAATTCAATTTTGCATGCCTGCCTCTCTGCAATTGTATCCGCTCTCCTCGCCCTGTGACAGCACAGTACTCCTTTTCAGTCTTCAAGAATCCTGTTAAGGAACAGCTGTCTCCTCCTCTCTGTATGGGTCTCTGACATCTCTGGTTAGATTTATTCCTGGATATTGTATCTTCTTGGGGGCTATAATAAATTGTATTGATTTGATGATTTCCTTTTTAATGATCTCTTTGTCAGTGTAAAGGAATCCTAGTGATTTATTTATGTTTATCTCATATCGTGATATGTTGCGGAACTCTTCTATTAGTTCTGGTTGTTTATTTGTGGATTCTTTAGGGTTTTCTCAGTATAGGATCATATCATCTGCAAATAGGGACACTTCTACCTCTTCTTTATTGATGTGGATACCCTTTATTTATTTGTCTTGTCTGATTATTCTGGCCAGAACCTCTAGTACAATGTTGAATAGAAGTGGTAACACTGGGCATCCTTGTCTAGGTCCCTTTTACAGGGGGAATTCTTTCAATCTCTCTCTATGTTCTGGATGATCTTGGCAGTTGGCTTTGTGTAGATGCTTCTTATTGCATTGAGAAATTTTCCTTGTTTTCCTAAAAACTTTTGTTGAAAGTTCTTAACATGAATGAGTATTATACTTTGTAAAATGCCTTTTCTGCATCAATTGATAAAATCAAGTGATTCTTATCCTTTGTAGTATCTATGTGGTTGATCACATTAATTTTTTTCCTGCTGTTGAACCAACACTGCATCCCTGGTGTGAATCCTACTTGGTCATGGTGAATTATTTATTTGGTATGTTGTTGAACTGTATTGGTTAGGATTTTGTTGACATTTTTTACATCTAGGTTCATGAGTGATATTGGTCTGTAATTTTCCATTTTTGTGGCATCTTTACAAGGCTTTGGTATTAGGGTTATACGGGCTTCATAGAATGAATTTGGGAGTGTTCTGTCCTTTTATATGTTGTGAAATATGTTCAGTAGTATTGGAATTAATCTCCTCTAAAAGTTCACTAGAAATCTCCATTGAAGCCATCTGGGCCAGGACTTTTCTTGGTTGATAGTTCTTTGGTAGCTTTTTCAATTTCTTACTTTGTGATGGATTTATTAATTCTCTTTATGATAATTTTGATAGGTGGTATGAATTTAGAATTTTTTCTATTTCTTCTAGGTTTTCAAATCTGTTAGAGTAGTTGTTCATAGTATTGTTATGGTACTTTTGATTTTAATTGTGTCTGTTGTGACATCCCTATCTCATTTCTTATTCAGTTTATTTGTTTCCTCTCCTGTTTTTCTTTTGTGAGTTTAGTGAATGCCTTATCAACTTTGTTGGTCTTTTTGAACAATCAGCTTTTGATTTTGTTAATTCTTTCTGTTCCTTTTCTATTCTCTGATTAGTTTAGTTCTGCTCCAGTTTTTATTACCTGTTTTCTTCTGGTGCCCAAGAGGTTCGTTTGTTGTTCTCTTTCTACTTGCTCAAGTTATAGTGATAATTCTTTGGTTTGGGCCCTTTCTTCATTCCAGAATTGTGCATTTATAGAGATAAATTGACCTGTGAGCACTGCTTTTGCTGCATCCCATAGATTCTGTTAGGATGTGTTTTCATTCTCACTTGATTCCATGAATTTCTTTGCCAAGCTGAGCCAAGTGCCGTCAAGTCGAAACTGACTCATGAATTTCTTTACTGCTTCTTTAATTTCTTCTATAATCCATGAATTTTTGAGCAAGGTGTTGCTCAGTTTCCACGAGTTGAAATTTATACCCACGTTTTTTCTGCTATTTATTTCAATTTTTATGGCTTTATGGTCTGAGAAGATACTTTGCAATAATGAAATGGTTTGGGTTTTGCTGAGACTTGCTTTCTGGCTGAATACATAGTGTATTCTGAATAATCTTCCATGTGCATTGGAAAAGAAGGTGTACTTATCTGTTGTTGGGTAAAAAGTTCTATATGTGTCCTTGAGGTTGAGTTGGTTGTCACAACACAATCTGAATTTTATTGAGCTTTTTTCCAGATGATCTGTCCGTTACTGAACGAGCTTTGAAGACTCCTACTATTGTTATAGAGTGGTCTTTCTCTTCTTTCAATGTTATCAGCATTTATTTGATATATTTAGATGCTCTGATATTGGGTGTATAAATATTTAACATTGTTATGAATTTATTTTGTATTGAACCTTTAAGCAATAGTGACCATCCTTGTCCACAATGGTTGATTGTACTTTAAAGTCTATTTTATCTGAAATTAATGTTACCACTACTATTCTTTGCATGTTGTTAGCTTCATATACATTTTCCATTATTTAGTTTTTCAGTTTGTTCATATCTTTGAGTCTAAGGTGTGTTTCCTGAAAGTAACATATAGATGGATCGTGTTTTTTAATCCAAGCTGTTACTGTCTGTCTTTGTATTGGAGCATTCAATCTATTTAAATTCAGTGTAGTTATTGACAGATATATATTTAGTGCTGTCATTTTGTTGCCTTTATTTTTGTGTTGTTGACATTTTCTTTGTTCCACTTAATATTCGACTCTGGGTCGTTTTTCTTTATGGGTTTTCCTTTCATCCTTTCCAGTGTTTATTTTATGTCCATTGAGATTTCTGTATTGTGTTTCTTATTTTAATAGATAGTATTGCTAGTTTACTTTTAGACTATCCTTTTGTTCCCCCCTAATGTTCTAAGTTTAAAACAGTCTTTAACTTCTTTATATCTCTTTAACTTTCTCTCCATTTGAAAGGTCTATGAATATTGTAAGCCAAGCCAAGTGCCGTTGTACTACATCTCTATTTATAGTGTAATATTGTCGTAGTTAAATGATGAGATCTCTGTTTCCCTAATTCTAATATTTCTGCTTTTGTTGAGCTCTGTGACTTCCCTTAACTGAGTAGGACTATGGATAATGTGTCTTGTATTGCATACTTGTGTATACATCTGATGTTACTGATTTTCTAATTGAATAACTTCCTTTAGTGTTTTGTAATTTTGGTTTGATTTTTTGCAAAGTCTCTAAGCCTCTGTTTATCTGAGGATGTCCTAATTTCACTGTCATATTTGAGAGACTGTTTTTCAGGATATATAATTCTTAGTTGGAAGTTTTTTTCCTTCAGGACTTTGTGTGTGTGTCATCACATTGCCTTCTTGCCAATGTGGTTTCAGCTGAAAAGTCAGAGGTAAGTCTAAAAGGCTTCCCTTTGTATGATAGTTTTGGTTCAAGCCTATCTGCCCTTAAGAGCCTCTTCTTATATTTCATTTTGCGAAGCTTTGTTATAATATGCATTGATGTTTTTCTTTTAGGATCTACCTCTTGTAGAGTTTGATGAGCATCTGGGATAGATGTCTTCTCATCTTTCTTGGTGTCAGGGAAGTTTTCTGTCAGTAATTCTTCAACAGTTCTCTGTATTGTCTTCTATCTTTCCCTATTCTGGTGATCCAATCATTCATAAATTATTCCTCTTGGTAGTGTCCTATGTAACTCTTAATGAGTCTTCATTCTTTCTTGATTCTTTCATTGATTTCTTCACATAAATATTGTCAGCAGTTGCTTTATCTTTAGTCTCACTAATTGCACATTTCATTTCCTTATTTCTGCTCTTTTGGCTTTCCACTGAATTGTCTAACTCTGTAATTTTATTATTGTTCTGTTGAATTTCAGATGGATGTTGTTCTAACAGTTCATATAGATTGTTTAATTTTTAATTTTGTTCTGTTCACTTTGTCTAATCTCCATCCTAAGATCTAGAAGGACTCTATACATAATTGTTTTGTATTCTACCTCTGATAACTTCAGTAATTCTTCTTCATATGGGTAGTTCTCTAAGTCTTTATTTGGGGAGTTTTCTGGAGCCATGGTGGTTTGCTTCTTTCAATAGTTAGATATTGATTGTTGTCTTTGAGCCATGAAAAAGCTGTTCAGCTTCTCTGGTGTCACACTGATAGAAGCTATGGTATAGCTCAGAGAAAGGAGTAGCAAAGGCCACTCTTGTACTTGGCCACCAGCTGCTGCTGTGTTGCCTAGGTGTGGCTGTCTTAAGAACAGCTTCTCTGCCAAGACAGATGCTATCTAGCAGCAGCCAGCCCCAGCCTGGCCCTCAGTCTCAGCAGACTCTGTCTCTCAGCTGAAAAATATGGTGGCCTACATGTGGAATCTCTCTGGATCCACGCCAGCAGACACTATGGTGTGATTCAGAGAAGGCAGCAGGAAAGAGCGGAGCTATACTTGGCCACCAGCCACAACTGCATTCTCTAAGTGTGGTTGTCTTAAAAACAGCTTCTCTGCTGAGAGAGGCACTGTCCAGTCAGGTGTTGCTGCTCAGTGTGGCATCTAGCCTCAGCTGGGCCCTCAGGTGTGGCTGACTTTTCCTCTCAACTGACTAAGATGATGTCCTACCTGTACTGTCTCTCCTGTGCTGTGCTGGCAGAATATTTGGCTTAGCTAAGAGAAGAGATGTGGAAAAGACATTACTGCACTTAGCTGCCAGCTGCCACTGGGTTCTCTAGATGTAACTATCTCAAGCACAGCCTCTGCACTCCTAGAGAAGCTGTCCACTCAGCTGCTGCTGCTAAGTGTGGCAGCAGGCCCCAGCCAGGCTCTCAGGTGCAGTAGCCCCAGTCTCCCACTTGACAAAGATGACACCCCTATCTGTAAGCCTCTCTGCTGCTGCAACAGCAGAAGTGGGACCCTTTGTACTGCTGTCTTGCCTCCAACAAAGGTAGCTTTCTCCTTTCTGTCACCCAGTCCAGTCTCACAACTTTCTGCCTGATCTTTGAGCTCCTAAAATGTACACTCTGTTATCTTCATTTGTTTTTGTAAGCCTTAATTCTCAGAGGGAATTGAGGAGACATGTGACTAGTCTGCCACCTTGGCCCTGCCCCTTATTTCTTGATTCTTAATTCTTTTTTATTTCTGTATATATATATATATATATATATATCATTGTACCACTACCTCCTTTGAAAATTATTAATGCTGCTATAACTGAAATACCATATGTGGATGGCTTTAACAAAGAAGAATTTATTCTCTCACAGTTTAGAAGGCTAGAAATCCAAATTCAGGGTGCCAGCTCCTAGATAATGCTTTCTCTTTCAATTTTGGAGGTCCTTGTCATCAATCTTCCCCTGGCTTAGAAATTTATCAGTGCAGTTACCCTGAGTCCAAAGAACATGGTAGTATGAGGTCTGCTTCCTATCTATCTGATTCTCTTTTATATCTCAAAAGAAATTAACTCAAGAGATAATCTAATTCTGTAGACTGAGTCCTGCCTCAGTAACATAGAGGTTAGGATTTACAACCCATAGGATAATCACACCACATCACAAAATGGTAGGCTATCACACAACACTGGAAATCATGGCCTAGCCAAGATGGTATAATTCCGAGGGGTAGGGGAAGAATTCAGTCCGTAACATTCAACTCTTTGGTCCCCCAAACCCATATCTTTGCCACAAGTAGAACACATTCACCCCATCATATCATCGCCAAAATGTTAACTCCAGGTTCAAGTTTCATTCTGAAGCAGACTTCCTCTTCATAGGTAAAATCTAGATTATAGGTTATCTGTTTCCAAGGTACAATGGTGGAACAGGTACAAGGTTACATTTCTATTACAAATAGAAGAAACCGAGGGAAAGAAGGAATAAGAGGCACCAAACAAGTCAGCAGAACACATTGCATTAGCTCTCAGGTCTTGAAAATAATTCTCTATTCTCTGAGACCATTTAGACAATGTCCCTATCCTTCAGACTTTGGGCATTGGCCATATTGTCTAGTTTCTGAGTAGAGGCCCGTCAACCTGAGCTTTAGCTCTACCTACCTTGGTCCACTGAAATGGCAACTCTCCCCTCTCAAATGTGGGCAGCTCTATTCTCTTATTGCATCTGAGTGGTGACCATACACCCCTTGGTTCTAGCAGGCCTAGTTCTTCTGTCCCTTATCCATGTGTCATGTATTGAATTGTGTCCCCCGAAAAATATATGTGTTAATTTGAATTGGTTTGGCATTCCAACATGGTGCCCTTCCTCCCATGTGTTGTGAATCCTGCCTCTGTGATACTGGTGATGAAGAATGGTTGGCAGTTGTGCTAGTGAGGCAGGACCCAAGCTACAAGCTTGTGGAATATAAGGGAGAGAAGTGAGCAGAGGAAGTTGGGAACCTCATACCACCAAGAGAGAAGCACTGAGAGTAGAGCAAGTCCTTTGGACTCCAGGTTCCTGTGCTGAGATGCTCTCACTGGATTTGGACTCAGCCTACCAGACTGTGATAAATTCTCTCACTGAATGGACTTACAATATGTAAATGGTTTTGCAGCTTACCGGACTGTCTCAATAAAGCTTCTCTACATGAAACCTTCCACTCGTGGTATTTTCCGTTAGAGTAGTACCCGGTGAC
Organism: Heterohyrax brucei; assembly: GCA_028571685.1. NCBI lineage: Eukaryota > Metazoa > Chordata > Mammalia > Hyracoidea > Procaviidae > Heterohyrax > Heterohyrax brucei. The sequence goes on along the minus strand of CM053141.1, from coordinate 169,905,135 downwards.
TAAGACACCATGGTACCCCTGTTTCCACAGCTTTGGGCTGTGGATCCCTCCCCATCCCCTGGCACTCCTGAAAGGCAGCTCTACGCTCTAGAACTGAATTGGTGAAGGTCTGCTTGAAAACTAGGAGGCTGTGGACCTACCCTTTGGAATCTCAGGTTGTAGCCCTACCCTCTGAGACTGAGGCATCTCTGCTGCCTGTGTTTGTCTCCTCAAATCCTGTTTCTTTGTTCCTTGGCCTCTTGACTCTGCAGGTTTCTTCTCTTGGACTAGCCCAGTATCTGCCCTACTTGAGCAAGTGTTCCAAAGCTCTTTAGTTCCACTGACTCTGCTAGTTACCTCTGCCATCAGGCACTCCTGCTTCATGAATTAGCAAGCCTAGCTTCACCAATAAATGCCTGGAGGTATCCCACTCCACCAGAAAGCCTCTTGCACAAAAGCATGCAGTTATCTCTCTCCCTGGTTTTGCTTCCATTCAGTCTCATGCTATTTCCTGGTTCTACTACTGCCATTTCTCTGCTGCTGCTGCTTGCCTTTCTGAACCATTTGTGGTGTTATAGCCCTCCTTACTTCCTTCTGAGTCTTCACCAGAATTGTTTTTGATGTCCATAATTCCACCAATAGTGTCTTCAAGGCAATCTAGGTGTTTACTCTGAGGCATTTTAAAACCATTCCACCCTCTATCCATTCAGAGTTTCAAAACCGCTTCCACATATTAGATACTTGTTAGAAAAGCACCCCACTCATCTAGTGCCAAATTCTGTCTTAGTTACCTAGTGCTACTGTAACAGAAATACCACAAGTGGATGGCTTTAACAAACAGAAATGTATTCTCTCACAGTCTAGTAGGCTAAAAGTCTGAACTCAGGGTGCCAGCTTCCAAGGAATGCTTTCTCTCTGTGTCATTTTCTGGGGGAAGGTTCTTATCATCAATCTTTCCTGGTCTGGGAGCCTCTCAACAAAGGGATCCTGGGTCAATAGGCCATGCTCCACTCCTGGAGATTCTTTCTTGGTAATACAAACTCTCCTCTTTGCTTGATTCTCTCTTTTATATCTGAAAAATGATTGACTCAAAATACAAGCTCATTCTGTTGGTTGAGTCCTGCCTCACTAACTTAACAGCCTCTAATCCTGTCTCTTGATCATCATAAAAGTTAGAATTTATAACACACAAATTTATTATGTCAGATCAAAAATGGTGGATAAACACAAAATACTGGGAATCATAGCCTAGCCAAGTTGGTATATTTTAGGGGGACACAATTCGATCCATAACATTCATTGTCTTGATTACCATAGTTTGATAGTAAGTCCAGAAATAAGGAAATATCTGCCCTCCAACTTCATTCTTTTTCAAGATTATTGTGACTATTCTGCATCTCTGGAATTTCCACATGACTTTTAAGATCATCTCGTCAATTTCTGGAAAAAATGAAATGTTAAATCACTAAGGTTTAGGGTAATTTGACATACAGCAGTAGAGAACTGCTGCATACCTAATCCAAAGCTGCTCATGTATAATTCTCTTTAGGTATTGAAAGTGAGGCAGTCAGCTTGATGTGGAATAAATGACAAATATCATCTGTAAGATGTGAGGGCAAAAAGTCACTTGGGAAATAAAATTTCTACCCAAGGAGATGACTCGTGAATCTTTTTTAAAAATGTATCTTTTGAAAATTACTATAATAATTAATGTAAATAATGAACGCGTAGCTCAGCTGTATATGGATTATGAACTGTTTACTATGAATGTGTTTATTGGATCAGAGGACATGGACAGGGATGCTCCTGAGCATATCTGGTAATACTGAAAACTTTTATAGGTCAATGCGTACTCAGGAAACAATCATTCTAGTCTGAAAGCCTCATCTGTTTTCAGACATGCTCTAATGAAAATTTTTTTTAACCTTTCTGAAGATATAGAATATTCATGTTCAAAACTCAGATTCTGGAATCAGGACTGGGAATTAAATTCCTTTCTGTTTACCATTTATCAGATGTCTGACTTAGGCCAAGTGTTTAGACTTTCTTCCTTCTTCCAGCCTCCTCCTTCTGTGAAAGGGGAATTTTAATAGTTAAGCCCATAAATCAGATGGCAAGGTGCCTGATACGTGAAAGCTAGAGGTTACTTAGATTAATAGCAACAGCCTATGCACACAAAACAAGATAAACTGACTTTATAAGAAAAACAAAATAGGATAATATGCTTATTTTGTAAAGTGTAAATTTTTAATGATTCACATTACCAAAAGACAAGAGGGGGCTCAATTTAAAACACAAATGCTGTGTGATTATCACATTTCAGGAGTACTATATTTTCATCGAGGCTCTGTTCCTAACTGTTTTGTACATTCAGAAAGTCAATTTCTATCTTTTGGAACTGTCTATATACTGAAAATCCTGGTTGCATAGTAGTTAAGTGCTGTAGCTACTAACCAAAAAGTCAGCAGTTCAAATCCACCAGATGCTCCTTGGAAACTGTATGGTAAAGTTTTACTCTGTCCTACAGGGTTGCTATGAGTTGGAATCAACTCCACAACAATTGGCGATTTATATACTGAAGGAGGGATGTAGTAGCCATTTCTTAAAGCCCTTTCTAGTTGCATGAAGTTATCACTGAGTTGACTCCGATTCGTGTAGACCCCATGAGTGTCAGGGTAGAACTTTGAATCTACCGGATTTTCAATGGCTATTTTCTCAGAAGTAGAATGCCAGACCTTTCTCATCCGGACCCTCTGGGTAGAATAGGACTTTCAGTCTTTTGGTAATAGCTGAGCACATTGTTTGAACCACCCACCTACTCTATTTTCTAGTTCTATGACAATACTATAAAACCTACTTTCAAGGTAGAAGCAGGGATCAGGGAAGAGGCTGTAAGTCTTCAGTGTTGGAAGGTGCTTCCCACTGAAGCTCAGTCAGAAATGTAGACAAAGCGTTTTGTGAATGCTAATGCAAGTCAGTTTGTTTCTGTACACACATCAACTTTGTAAAAGGAGCATGTTGTAATGTTGTTTGTTTGCCGTACACCTCAAAGGAAATATATAATAAGTATCATTTTAATGTGAAATGACACTTGAGTAAAGGAAATGTTGACCATTTTTTTTTATGACATACGTGAAAAATTGATAGATATACTTTTTGAGAGGAAGTGACAGACTTTGAAGATGAAGGTCCTTCTATCCCTGCCTTCTGGTATCTTATCTGTATCCTTGCTTGTTTATTTGCAAAACATTGCTGCTTGTTTGAGGGGTTAGGGATCTACATGACAAATCAGAAGGGCTTGAAATGAGGTAGGGGCCTGGGAAGTATTTCCATGACTGACAACAATGTATTAGAGCACTTGGCTGTGTACTCAAACTGGCCTAGGAAATCAAAGCAATTCTTTAATTCAGGTTTTAAAAATAAAGACAAAGAGTACATTATTTCAAGCAGAGCCGGGACCATGGGTTCAAATGATGTGCATCGTGTTATCAGTCCTCATCTCCCTCCACATTCCCAGTCTTTTTAGTTCTGCTTCTTCTGTTGGTTTCATTCTTGAACAGCTTTGTCTCCATGTAATGCATTTGCCTTGGCTGAATACTGTGCCCATCACTGAACTAATGTCTGTGATGCCTGCTCAGACGTGAAGTGAGCCTTCCTTGAAGCTGGAGACAAAAGCTTCATCTAGCCTCTCCTCCTGCCAAAAATAGCAAAAACTTACATGATTTGTAAGGGGTGGAGGTGGGTTCTATTGGCAGGAAATACAAATGCTAGGCAGGTAAAAGCAAACGGTTGCTGTAAAGCATTGCGCTTAGACCATTTAATTTTTTTTTTTTTTTTTTTGCTTTTAAATGGATTTTCACATGCATTTACATATGATGCAAAACTGCTTTATCCAGAGTTGCATACTGGTGGGAGAAATGGAAAGCGAACCATCTGAGTATCTGATTCATAATCTAAGACCCTTCTTACCATACTCCTCTGCCTTCAATCAGAAAAGTTTGTTTTATTTTTATACTGTTTGTTTGTTTTCTTTCTTCAGGGAATATTGGTGAGTTAGAGCATTTCCAGAGGAGCGTGATAAAGATTGTCAGAGACCTGGAAAACACACTGTGCAAGGAATAGTAATATCAAGTGGACTGTTTAACTTGGAACAAGACTGAAAGACATAGGGAAGAATGGGGGCGGGGAGATACAGACAGCTGAAGGAAGCTGTTACAAGCACACTGCTTTAGTCAGCTAGTGGTGCTCTAGCAGAAATATCACAGAGTGGATGGCTTTAACAAAGGGAGGTTTATTCTTACACAGTCCGATAGGTTACAAGTCCATATTCAGGGTGTCTGCTCTAGGGGAAGGCTTTCTCCTTGTCAGCTCTGGAGGAAAGTCCGGTATTGTATCAATCTTTGTCCAGGGAGCGTCTTGGCACAGGAACCTCAGGTCTGAAGGACACACTCTTCTCCTGGTGCTGCTTTCTTGATGGTAACAGGTTCCCAATTCTCTGCTTGCTTCTCTTTCCTTTTATCTCTTGCAGGCTGAAAGGATTAAGGGTGGGGCAAGCCATACTCCAGGGAAACTCCCTTTACCGCAGGGCAGGGAAGTAATTCTACGAAGGAATTTACAGCCCCACCCTAATCCTTTAACATACCGTTTAGGGAAACCACAAAATGGAGGACAGTCACAAGATACTGGGAATCATGTCCCAGCCACATGCTGCACACATTTTTGGGGGGACACAATTCAACCCATGGCAGACACCCTAGCATAGCATGATTCCCAATCAGCAAAATCTGCAAAAAGTCACTATAGCTTAACAGGAATAACTGCTTCTTAGTAGCCTGAGCCATCAACTGAGCAATAGAATGGGATTCTTCTAGGGCCAGTGAATGGTCAGTTGGTAAAACGCCTATCTGAACGTGTGTCGGGTATTGTGAGGAACACAACACTGTCCAAGAGAAATACAATCTGAGCCATGTATATCATTTTAGATTTGTTAGCAATCACATGAAAAATAAAAATTAAAATTGATTTTAATGATACGTTTTATTGAACTCAGTGTATCCAAAATATTACAATGTTGATGTATAATCTATATAAAAAGTTTTAATGAGATTTTACCCTTTTTTCTCAGACTCAGTCTTCAAAACTCCCTGCGTATATTTACAGCACATCTCAGTTTGAAATAGCTTCATTTCAGCTGCTCGATAGCCATATGTAGCTAGTGGTTTCTGAATTGGAATAGTGTAGCTATGGAGAATATTTTAGCAATAAAACCTGAGGTTGTACAGAGAATGCTGATAATCTGTGAAATCTTTTGACTTCAGTGTCTGATTCTGTGGGAAGAGGAGCTGTGATCAAGTTATTCCGTTCTGGAAACTTTTAATATCTCTCTAACATATGAAGAAAAAATTGTAACTTCCCTGAGCTCTTTAATTCATTATAATTAACTCACTAATCAATTATAATCTACTGGATTATAAAGTCTCTGGGGTCATTAATTATGTTATTTTTGTTACCAGGACTGAACATACTGCTAATCACATGGAATATGTGAGTTTTTTCTTTTTCCCAAAGATGGGTGGATTATCTGAATTGTATCCTACCCTCTTCTCTCTTGCATGGATTCTATGTTCTAGCTCAAATACACTTTCTGATGTGTTACCCTGTTACCCATTGACAAGAATGCTCTTCTAACGTCTTCCTTTGGATGGAAACGCAACTTGCATCCCTTTGGATAGACAAGAAACATGGTGATGTGCCAGCTAAATGCTATGTCCGCTAACCTAAAGTGGACAGTTCAAATCTATCAGGTGCTCCTTGGAAATTATGATGGTCACTATGAGTGGAAACAACTTGATGGCAATGGGTTTTGTTTTCAGATAGGCAGACTTTGGCAATCAAAGATATCAAGTTTCACTGAGAGTAGTGACTCCAGCACTGATGAGGTATAAAATGGCCCTGAGTCTTCAGGCTTTCTGAAAGTTTTAGTTTTCAGCTTTTGTTCACACTCAAACATGTTGACCAAATCCAGGTTCATTATGATGCAACTTCTTCCTTTGTCTTGAAACATCATGTTAGACTAGATGAGCTCTCACAATATCTTGGTCTCTCTCTGAGTTCTGTTGAAATGGGACTCTTTGGCCAAGTGGAGAAGTGAATCGGATTTCATACTTTAGGAATTTAAGTTCTGTGTAACATCAGTGTTGTGATGTTGTGAACCATATGACCTTGAACAGGGCTTTCAAACTTTCTGATCCTCAGCTTCTCTGTTTTTTCATTAATCATAATAATAGCTATTCCAACTAAAATGAGGTGTAAGCCTAGTTTATTATCTTGACAACACACTGTTGTGGTTGAAAGCTGGCTCTAGAGTCAAATTAAACTTGTTGCCATCGAGTTCATTTCTACACATGGCAGTCCCGTGGAACTGCATTCCACAGCCTTTTCACATCTACAACCTTTCAAAAGTAGATCACCAGACTTTTATTCTGAAGAGCCTCTGTGTGAACTTGAATTGCCAATATTTAGGTTGGTAGCTGAACATTGAACCATTTGTGCTACTTGGGTAGCCTAAATCATATTGTTTGAGCTTAGTAACTTAACAACAATCAATTCAGATTCTGAGCCTCCATTTCACCATTTTTGTTAAAGTGGGGATCATAGGCTTGTTTCAAGAATTAACTACGCTAAAGCATTTAAATGATTAAGCATTTGCTGCTTTTATAGCTGTTGGTGTAGTAGAAAGTACGCAATTTATGTGATATGGGGCCAGTTCCTTTGGGTTGAGCTTCATTTTCTGCGCCTTTAAAAAAAGGATAATCTTAACATTCCTGATGACCTTACAGGGATTTTTATCAAAGGTGACAAAAGATGATGTGTGTGAGAAGATTTCGTAAAGCATAAAGTATACTTTTAATAGCAGGGTGAACATCCCAGGAATGCATAAGCTACTCATTGTTCATAAGAGACTGCCATCTCCAGCAGGACAGGTTCTTTTCTGTTTCTGTTCCATACTTGACCCTCTCCCTGTCCCTGCCCACCACCACCACTAGCACCACACACCTGCAGGGCGCACAATCAGTGCTGATTGAATAAGCATGTGGCATCGCTGCCTCATTGTTACTAGGCAGGAGAGGTAGAAATTCCTCCCAATAGAAGGAAAACATCTAGGGTCTCCCGTTATTCTTTTCTCTGAAAGCACAATCACACCACTGGAAAAGTTACCAAAATAGAACATGAAATCGTGTGAGTAAAACATTTTCTGTGTGATTAGAGACCTTTGTTTCAGTTTAGCTGACAGCGATTAAAAGTTTAGAGAGCAAACTATTTCAGAAGACAGGTGGCATTATGCAGGCTATGTTCGCTTCTCTCTTCATTTCCTTTCTCCTTTGCTGCCTAAACGATTTGCATAATAACAGAGCCTTTGTTTTCTTGGAGTTCAGGCTTCTGACTTGGATCCCATGTGAATTCAAATTCCAAGGACTGTGATATCAAAATCATTCGTATGGAAATGCCATGATGACTGTGAGCAAGTTTGGGCCCAGTCTGTTTGGGAGACTTTTTATGCTAACATTGTTGGTGATTCATCATGTTACACATTTTCCTCTCGATAGCTGAATACCTGGATCCCTGTGGCATTGTCTTTCTAATGGGTGTTTGGAATAAAGAATGGAATGGATAGAAAACAAAGACATAAAGAACCCACAGGTGGATGAAAGGAGGCTGGTGTAGATAGGAGTGTTTCCGGGGGAGCAAGTTCTACTTTCTCCCACATGGTGCTCACTAATACTGAATAGTTTAAGTCACTTCTAATGTGGTAGGTAAGCGATATTGCAAACAAAGCTCTTAATACAGATCCTGGCTGCTGCCAAAAGTTCCTTCAGCGGTCATTTCATTTTCCTATTCAGTCTTAATTTCCTCCACAGCATTTCTTTATTTATTTTATTTTTTATTTTTATTTAACATAACTGAGTGAAAATGTACATTCACGTATAAATTTACATGCCCATCTATATACAGCTTCCAATGCTCTCCCTGTCCGTTGACTGCACACTATTCCTCTCTACTCCATACATGTCTCATCCTCCCAACAACCTCCTCTCCCCTCCTCTCCATCCACTCCCCTTCCTCCAGCCAGAGGTCAGCAAGATGATATCCTGTAGATGTACAGAACCACAAAGTGCTTCCAATATATGATCACTCTGCCTTGCCAAGTCCAATCCATTCCTGTCCATTTGTTATAATTTATGGGAAAGGGCAGCATCAGGGCCGGGGGCCATGCTCTCAGAGGAACCCCCAAACCACTGGACCATCAGTTGAGGTCTTTTAGTGGAGATTGCAAGATGCACCCCTTTTTATTCTTGTGTTGCCAGTGAGACTCCTCTCTGTGAGCTCTATAGTGGCTATCACTGGTGGTGGCCGGGCACCATCCGGTTCTTCCGGTCCCAAGTCGACGTAGGCACCCACTCTCTTTCGTCTCTGTCTTCTCGGTTGTCTTTACCTCATGTCATTTTCGTCCTCGGTGAGCATCCGTTCCTGCTGAGTTGGGACCATTTGCTGTGTCCTCGGATGGCAGCTTGGCAGCTTTTAAGACCCCAGACGCCACTCACCAATGTGGGGTGCAGAGAGCTCTCTTAGCGAAACGCTAGTTGTGCCAATTAGCCTGGAATTCGCCTAAGAGCATGGTCCCCCGCCCCCCGCCCCAGCCACTCTATCCTTGCAGTATTGCGTCAAGATGGAAGGAGTACTCAAGTTATGCTGAAGTCCACTTAATATTGTTCTTGTTTCTAATGTGTGCTTTCACCACTTTCTCCCAACTAGATTTCTAGTAACTATCTAAACTAAGCCCTCCCCCCCTTACCCTCCCTCCCTCCCCTCCCTTGCAGCTGTCAAAGAGTCTTTTCTTCTATGCACAAGTCTGTTTTTGAGTTCTTATTGTAGAGGTCTCATACAGTATTTGTCCCTTTGTCGCTGACTACTTTCACTCAACATAATGTCTTCCAGTTGAAACCAGGTTAGGAGATGTTTCCTGGAATCATCGTTATTCTTTATCATTGCATAGTGCTCCATTGAGTATATGTACCATAGTTTCCCTATCCATTCTTCTATTGTTGGGCATCTGGGTTGATTCCATCTTTTTGCTATCGTGGACTATGCTGCGGTAAACATTCTGGTACATGTGTCTGTTGGTGTGAAAGGCCTTGAATCTGTAGGATACATTCCAAGTAGTGGAATTACTGGGTCAAATGGTATATCGATATCCATTTTTTTAAGGAAGTACCAGATTGCCTTCCAAAGAGGCTGGACCATTTTGCAACCCCACCAACAGTATAGGAGGGTTCCACTTTCTCCACAGCCTCTCCAGCATTTGTTGTTTTGTGTTTTCTGGATCATGGCCAATCTTGCTGGGGTGAGATGGTATCTCATTGTTGTCTTGATTTGAATTTCTTTGATAACTAAAGATCGTGAACATGTCCACATGTGTTTTTTGGCTGCCTGGATCTCCTCTTTAGTGAAGTGTCTGTCCATCTCCTTTGCCCATTGCTTAATTGGATGGTTTATCTTCTTATTGATATTTTGTAGTATCTTATAGATTATGGAGATCAGGCGTCAGTCTGACATAAAGTTGCCAAATATTTTTTCCCATTCTGTGGGTGTTCTTTTAATTCTATTAATAAAGTCTTTGGATGAGCAAAAGTGTTTGATTCTTAATAGTTCCCATTTATCTATTTTCTCTTCTGTTGATTGTGGTTTCTTGGACAGATTTTGGAGTCTGTTCTCATTGTGTATTAAAACTTCCATTGTTGTTCCTACCTTTTCTTGGATGAGCTTTATCATTTTAGGTTGGATATTTAGGCTTTTTATCCAGTTGGAGTTGGTTTTCGTATAAGGTGTAAGACACGGATCTTGATTCAGTTTATTGCAGATGGATAACCAATTTTGCCAGCACCATTTGTTGAAGATACTGTTTTTACCCCAGTTGAATGTCTTAGGGCCTTTGTCGAATATCAACTGTTCATAGGCAGATGGTGTCATCTCTGGGGTCTCAATTATGTTCCATTGATTGATCTGTCTGTTCTTGTACCAGTACCAGGCTGTTTTGACCACTGTGGCAATGTAGTATGTTCTAAGGTCGGGTAATGAGAGGCCTCCCAGTGTGTTCTTCTTCTTTAGTAGTACCTTACTTATCTGGGGCTTCTTCCCTTTCCAAACAAAATTGGTGATTTGTTTCTCCATCTCATTAAAAAATGATGCTGGAACTTGTATTGGGATTGCATTATATAAATAAATTGCTTTGGGTAAAACAGACATTTTCACCATGTTAAGTCTTCCTATCCATGAGCAGGGTAGGTTTTTCCATTTATCTAAGTCTCTTTTAGTTTCTTGTAGTAAGGGCTTATAGTTCTCTTTGTAAAGGTCTGTTGTTTCTCTGGTTAGATTAACTCCTAGGTACTTTATCTTCTTAGAGGCTATCGTAAATGGTATTGATTTGATAATTTCCTCCTTAACAGTCTCGTTGTTGGTATAAAGGAATCCTACTGATTTACTTATGTTTATCTTGTATCCTGATACTTTGCTGAACTCTTCTATCAGTTTGAGTAGCTTACTTATAGATTCCTTGGGGTTCTCTGCATGTACAATCATATCGTCTGCAAACAGGGAGATTTTAACTTCCTCTTTGCTGATGCTGATGCCATTTATTTCTTCATCTTGTCTAATTGCTCTTGCTAGAACTTCTAGCACAATGTTGAATAGGAGAGGTGAAAGTGGGCATCCTTGTCTAGTTCCTGATCTTAAGGGAAAGTCTTTCAGACTCTCTCCATTCAGGATGATGTGGGCAACTGGCTTTGTATAAATGGCCCTTATTGTGTTGAGGAATTTGCCGTCTATGCCCATTTTGCTAAGAGTTTTTAGCATGAATGGGTATTGGACTTCATCAAATGCCTTTTCTGCATCAATGGACAAAATTAGGTGATCCTTGTCTTTTGTGTTATTTATGTGGTTAATCACATTAACTGTCTTCCTGATGTTGAACCAGACTTGCATCCCTGGTATGAATCCCACTTGGTCATGATGGATTATTTTCTTGATATGTTGATGTATTCTGTTGGCAAGAATTTTGTTGAAGATTTTTGCATCTAGGTTCATGAGTGATATCAGTCTGTAGTTCTCTGTCTTTGTTGGATCTTTCCCTGGCTTAGGTATCAGGGTTATGCTGGCTTCACAGAATGAGTTTGGGAGTACTCCATCCCTTTCTATACTGTGAAATAGTCTCAGTAGTATTGGGGATAACTCTTCTCAAATGCTTGGTAGAATTCTGCCGTGAAGCCATCTGGGTCCGGACTTTTTTGGTTGGCGGTGTTTTGATGACCTTTTCAATCTCTTCCTTTGTGATGGGTTGATTAAGTTGTTCTGCCTCATGTTGTGATAATTTGGGTAGGTGGTATGAGTCAAGGAATTGGTCCATTTCCCCTACGTTTTCAAATTTGTTAGAGTACAGTCTTTCATAGTATTCTGTTATGATATTTTTGATTTCTGTTGCATCTGTGGTGACAAGTCCCCTCTCAGTTCTAATTTGGGTGATTTGTTTCCTTTCCTGCTTTTCTTTAGTAAGTTTAGCCAGTGGTTTATCAATTTTGTTGATCTTTTCAAAAAACCAGCTTTTAGTCTTTTCAATTTTTTCAATTGTTTTTCTATTCTCTAATTCATTTAGCTCTGCTCTAATCTTTATGATCTCCTTTCTTCTGGTGCCCGAGGGGTTCCTCTGTTGTTCTCTTTCTACTTGTTCAAGCTGTAGAGTTAGTTTCTTGATTTGGTTTCTTTCTTCCTTCCAGATGTGTGCATTTATGGAGATCAACAGACCTCTGAGTACTGCTTTGGCTGTATCCCATAGGTTCTGGTAGGAAGTGTTTTCATTCTCATTGGAATCCATGAATTTCTTTATTTCATCCTTGATTTCCTCTATAACCCATGTTTTTTGAGCAAGATGTTGTTCAGTTTCCAAGAGTTCCACTTTCTATCTATGTTTTTTATGCTATTGATTTCAACTTTGATCACTTTATGATCTGAGAAGATGCTTTGCAGTAATTCAATGGTATGGATTTTGTTGAGCATTGCATTATGGCCTATCACATGGTCAATTCTGGAGAATGTTCCATGTGCACTGGAGAAGAAGGTGTAGTTGTCTGCTGAGGGATGGAAAGTTCTGTATATATCATTGAGGTTTAGTTGGTTAATTGTGGCAATGAGGTCTTCTGTATCTTTACTGAGCTTTTTTCTAGATGATCTGTCTAGTAATGAGAGTGGAGTGTTAAAGTCTCCCACTATTATTGTGGACTCATCTAACTCTCTTTTGAGCATAGTCAGTGTTTCTTTGACATATTTAGGTGCTGTGGCATTAGGTGCATAAATATTTAATATAGTTAAGTCTTGCTTCTGTACTGAACCTTTCAACAATAAATAGTGACCCTCTTTGTCCACGATGGTGGATTTGACATTAAAATTGATTTTGTCTGAGATTAGAATTGCCACCCCTGCTCTTCTTTGTTCATTGTTAGCTTTATATATATTCTTCCATCCTCTATTTTTCAGTTTGTTCCTGTCTTTAGGTCTCAAGTGAGTTTCTTGTAGACAACATATGGATGAGTCGTGTCTTTTGATCGAAGATGACGCTCGGTGTCTGTTTACTGGAGCATTCAGTCCATTCACATTCAATGTAATTATTGATAGGTATGAGTTCACTGTTGCCATTGTGATATGTTTATTTTTATGTTGATGTTTTCTCTGTTGTTCTTATTAGTCTGTTCTGGCACACTCTTTTTTGTGAGTTGATTTTTCACCTTTTCAGAGCTGGTTTTATAGTTGTTGAGACTCATGTATTAGATTTCTTGAAATGGTATGATACATCTTTGTTGTGTTTTATAGCTGCATTTTGTATGAGGTCTAGAAGGGCTCTGTATATAATCAATTTGTATTCACTTCCTGATGCTTTCATAAAAATTTCTTCATCTGGAAAACTTGGTTGCTTTGTTTAGGAGCCTTTGAAGCCATGAGTGATTGCTTGTAGGCCACAATTGTCTGTTGCTTTTTGGGTCCCATGTGAGTATATAGAGGCTAGAAGAGGTACTGTGAGGATGGATTGCAAATGTTTCTCTAGGCTGTCTTCAAATGTAAAGCAAAAGGTATCTGACCAGTTCACAAGTCAGTTAGGTTTTCAGGTGTAGAGGTCCCTCTTCACATCTGACAAAGTAAGCGCCACTATATCCAACCCCAGATGATAACAAACTAGTTCAGAATATAGCAATGCTACTGCCCTGGTGGCCTCTGCTGACAGGGCCTAGCCTTAGCCAACACTGCATGGAGTACTGGTTTTGTGATAGAAAAGCGCTCTCTTGTGGGCAGGCTCTGGCTCCCATGCTAAGAATTAGGTCCAGCTGCGGCCACCGTATCCAAGATGGCGTCCTCCTCACAGGCAGCAGACAGAGGAGCTAAAGATGCCGAGAGGTAGTGATTCCTCTGCTTCTGTTGCAGGGCCCCCAACGTAGGCAGCACTGTGCAAAATCATTACTTTTCTGTTGGCGAAGTGCTGTCTCGTTTGCAGGTGCTGGCTCCCAGGCTAAGAACGAGGTCCCGCTAAAATCTTGGTACCAACATGGCATCCCGTATACTGACTGCAAAGCTCCACACAAACCCCGCTGAGGGAGCTACAAAACGAAAGGCTCAACGTGGCTAGATTAACAGAGTCCCGAGCCTGGCTCTCAGAATATGGGAATTTCGCCTGCCTGTCCCCTCAGCAGCGCGTCTGAGTCCAGCTGCCAGGCAAGACCCAGCTCCGCCCGCCAGCCGAGACAGAGGAAAAAAAAGTCAAAATGGTGCGTTTACCTTCCGTCCGTGAGAGCTGGGGCTAGCCGGGAGCGGGAGTCAGTGAAAGAGAGGAGGTGTTTCGCTGAGTGGTGTGAAGTCCCAATTAACAGCCCTGTGCCGTGTCTTGAGGCTGATTAGGTGATCAGAAGGCTCTGTTTGATTCTCAGTTCAGGTCTTGGTTTCCAGAGGGATAGAAAGAGACGTGTCCTTAGTCCGCCATCTTGACTCCGCCCCCCCTCCACAGCATTTCTGAATGAAGTTCATTGTAATAGTCAAAAACAATAACAAACAAAATTTCAAACTCTCACAACATCACAATGTGTTAGACACTAAACTGTGGGTTGGGGTATACCCTGGTGATCTAGAAGCATAGTCCTTGCCGTCCTAGGGCCTAATATCTAGTGGGGAAAGCAAGCTTTAACTAGAGCATCATATGGGTGCAAATGCACAGTATATTGCCATATGGACAACTAAGGCAGCGTGGAAGGTACAACGGAAACTAAGAAACAGGAACCTGATTTACATCAGGAGGTTTGGAAAGACTTATCTGATGACTCAAGTCTCCTGAAGCCAGGTAAAGAATGGCTTCCACACAGGCAGAGGGAACAGCCTTGTGGCATCTACCAGAAGCAGGAAAATCTACATGGCTAGACAGGAGCAGGACCTGGGAAATGGAATAAAAGATGAGGCTGCAGAGGTAGGCAATGGTAGGTTATGCAGAGTCTTGCAGGCCATCAGATGAATCTGAGTTTTATTAGAACTGGTAAATCATTGAAGACTTTAGGGGAAGTAATATGATGATATTTGCTTTATGAAGATCCTCAGGTTGAACCCCCACAGTGAGGTTGCTCTCTCAAAGAGAAGTTCTGCCGCCTTTCAACTAGCTTTTTCATTATTAAAAAAGTTTAGTTTAACACTGCACATTACATTTTCCCTCATAGAGCTTTACCCCATTATGTTACAACATTTACAAATAGATGGCCCTCATTTTTTTCTGAAGCCCCCTCTGTGAGGGGACCCCAGCAGCCAGGCAGGGTATTATAGTGAATAGACTGGAGCTTTGGAGCCAGGCAGACATGGGTTTGCTACATTTTAACTGGGTGACATTAGGTAAGTGTCTTAAGTTCTCTGTGCCTTGGTAGGTAAAATAAGTTCTTGTGAGAACATGAGTCTAAGGCAGCCAGTGTATGTAACCAGGTATGACTTACAGGCTTAAATCATTTCACACGTGGGCCTCCTGGCTGGTATCTAGCACAAAATGGGCTCACTACTATGAACAGAAATAGAAACTGTGAAGAGTTCTAGTTGTGTGGCTCCTGTAAAGCAAGATAGATGTCTTCCTTAAACCTGTACTCCCCAGCCCATTTTTAATGCCTTTTATTCCTCTGAAAACCCCGGTGGTGTAGTGGCTAAGTGCCACAGCTGCCAACCAAAAGGTGAGCACTTTGAATTCACCAGGTGTGTCTTGGAGATTGTGGGGCAGTTCTGCTCTTCCTCTATGGTTACTACAAGCTGAAATCAACCGGATGGCAGTGGGTTTGATTTGATTTTGGTTTTCCTCCACCCACCGCAAGGTGCAATTGAGTCTCCATACAGTCTCTCTTTTCCTTCCCTTCTCTTTGGGTATGGATTCTCTCCTCTTCCTCTCTTTTGTTTAGCATCTTATCTATATTACTGTACCTCTGTCAGCCACTTCACTTTCCTTTCCCTTCCCCAACTCCTGCTCCTTCCCCTTCTTTCTCTTCCTTTCCCCTTATTCTTCCATTCCTCCTTCACATTCTGTCTTTCTCTCCTTACCTCCCCTTTCCTTTTCTTCATGGAGTAAGACTTCCAACCATTACCGATGACAGCTCAGCTCTCCTATTATCTATCTATAGAAGAAGCAGAGAGATGCATTAAAAAAGCAAACTAAAACTGCTGTCGAGTTGACTCTGACTCATAAAGACCTTAGAGGACAGAGTAGAACTTCCCCCATAGAGCTCCCAAGGAGCAGCTTGGAAGCTGCTAGATTCAAACTGCTGAGCTTTTGATTGGCAGCTATAGCTTTTAACCACTATGCCACCAGAAAGTCGCATTATTCCCTCATGAAACCACTGTCTACAACTCGTGAATGGGCTATCCTTTGCTTTAAGCCATACTGTATCAAGTGATGGCTTTGTTAAAACTGAAACAAATTAATTTTTCCCAGATGTTTCACAACAGGTGACATAGACTCTTGTTTCCTTGGAGAGAATAAATTCTACCTCAAGAAAAATGCAAAGCAGAAGTCACTTAGGTATTTCATTCATCTTGTTTCTTGAACTAAAATATAACTATTTACCTAGGTAGTTATTTAAGCTGCAGAAAACACTGTTGTATATGCTATAGATTCAATAGTTGATAAGATATGCCTTATTTCTTAATCATTTTATATTTTAATGCAGAGAGACATACATCAAACATATAACCACCAAAATAATGATTTCATTATAATTCTGAGAAGTATGAAGAAAACATAGCAGGTTAATCTAGCCTGGTCTCGGGAAGTCAGAAAATTTCTCCAGCAAGTAATAAACTCAAAAAACAAACCCACTGCCTTCAAGTCAAGTCGAATCCAGCTAGTAGCTACTGCAGACATTTGGTTAGCAGACATAGCAATTAAGCATATGCCACCAGGGTCTCCTCATAAATAATGGTTAATATAAATTAGCAGTAGGTATGAGAAGGAAAGTCAAGGAAGTAGCACTTCCAACGGCCCAAAGAGAATTAAAAAAAAATTGTTTCTAGATTTGGTTTCTATTTAGTAGCAGTTAGGTGCTTTGTCTGCTAACCAGAGAGTCAGCAATTCAAATCCACTAAGCACTCCTGGGAAACGCTATGAGGCATTTCTATTGGAAACCCCGGTGGTGCAGTGGTTAAGTTCCACAGCTGCTAACCAGGAAGTCGACAGCGTAAATCCACCAGGAGCTCCTTGGAAACCCTATGAGACAGTTCTACTCTGTCTACAGGGTCACTATGAGTTGGGATTGACTCACTGGTGCTCGGTTTGGTTTGCTTTAGATTTGGAGTGTTGTAGTCCAGGGAAAGTAGAGTGTGTCATGAAGAAAAACCAGGGAAGGAGGCAGAGCACCGGGCAATGACTTAGAAAGGCTTTTCAGCACAGTGTTGTGAATGGCGCACTGATGACTGAGGACCATCCAAGGGATCCTGGCAAGGAGAGCGAATATTAATCCGAGACATGATTAACTGTGGCAGTGAAGCTTCTGTACCCCTCCCTGTCCTCCATGGAAGCACAATTAGGGGAGATTGTTGAACGGAGAATGAATGTTCTTATGTTCTTAGAGATTTAGTCCTATTTGAACCCAAAGAGGCAAGGGTCCAAAAGCTGATGAAAGAAAAATAATGTGTATTTAAAAATAAAGGGATTAACTACATGAGCAGCTGGAGAGAAAGTTTGAGTTTCTATGGAAACCTCTTCTAAAATGTCTCTCTCAGGCAATGAAGCCAACTTCTCAAATGCCAGAGAGAAGTAGATTATGAGCTGATAGAATCCTCGTCAGGCTGTCACATGGAATATGACAATAATAGCTAGGTGGAGAGGACTTTGAAATGGCTCAGGGTTCCTCACCTGACATTTCTCTTCTGCAGATAACTGGGTGAAGGAACTGGAGACGTGGGAGTGACACCATGTATTTGCTTGCAAGGGGCTTATGCAAGGGGCTTATGCAAGGGGGACCTGGATGAAATCAGGTTGTAAACAGACATGAAAGAGCACAGAAAATGAATCTTACAATTCAGCAACCATGACATTATCTATGACTTTTTGATGGTCAATTCAGAGTTGTATGTTTGGAGGCCATCTCTGCTTAAATCCCTATAAGACATGTCCCCTGTCTAAGTCTCAAGTATTACAAAGTGCCATTCTTTAACCCCTCTCAGCTGTCACTTCTCCTTTCTGTTCCTGAAAGACATAAACTGGATTATCTTTTCAGGGTTTTTGAACTAGCTCTGCCCTTGGCCTGCACTGCTTTCCCTCTCAAATATGTATACTTCTGGTCCTTCTTTATCTGTCAGGTCAAAGGCCATAGCTTCAACGAGCTCTTATTGCCACTGCTATTTAAA
Source organism: Heterohyrax brucei (assembly GCA_028571685.1). NCBI lineage: Eukaryota > Metazoa > Chordata > Mammalia > Hyracoidea > Procaviidae > Heterohyrax > Heterohyrax brucei. The sequence continues at coordinate 169,887,198 of CM053141.1, read as the reverse complement.
GCAGCTTGCATTTACCCTACCCTGAGGTCTATCACTTCTCCCGGTTATTTCATGTATAGCATTTGCCGTGAGCTGTGTCTCAGTCACCTAGTACTGCTCCAGCAGAAATACCACAAGTGGATGGCTTTAACAAAGGAAAGTTTAATGCTGGAATCTGAATTTAGGTCTCTGACTCCAGGGGAACACAGTCTCTCACTGCTAGCTCTGGAGGAAGGTCCTTGTGACACAGCAATCTTTCCTAGGTCGGGGAGCATCTCAGCATAGGAACCTCAGGTTGGAGGGATACACTCTGCTCCTAGTGCTGCTTTCTAAACAGTATGAGGTTCCTAACTCTCTGCTTGCTTCCCCTTTCTTTTATTGCTTTTAGGATAAAAGATGGAGGTAACTTTAGAAAGGGTGTTACAGTCCCACTCTAATCTTCTTTAACATAATCTAGTCTATTAACCACAGGCAGAGATTAGGATTTATGGCATAGGAGAATCATGAAATGGAGGGTAATCACAAAATACTGGCAATCACGGCCCAACCAAATGGCTACACATATTTTTGGGGTGACACAATTCAGTCATTGACAAGTGGCTTTTTAGTTTATCAGTTCACACATTGACCAGACTCATCTCCTCAGAATGTAAATGCCATGAGAGCAGAAGGAGCCAGTGTGTCCCAGAACAGTGTTTAGCACAAAAAAAGACACACAATAAATGTAGAATGAATGATTCTTGACCTTAAAAAGCTTTGTTACTATTGCTGCTAATTTCCACTGAGTCAATTCTGACTCATGGCTACTCTGTGTGTACAAAGTAGAACTGCTCCATAGGATTTTGAGGCTATGACTTTTTGGAAGCAGAGTGCCTGGCATGTCTTCTGAGGTACTTTGAGATTGGTTTGAACTGCCAGCCTTTCAGCTAGCAGCCAAATGTTTAACAGTTTGTACCACCCAGGCACTGCTGACCTGTAACAGGTGATAATTGATATTAGATAATTCAACACAGCATTGAATGGTTAAGGACTAAATGAAGGAATTCATCGAACCAAGTTACCTCTACAAAGAATTTCCTAGTAACAAAAATAAGTTGTATTAAAACCAACAGTAACAAATTCTATTTATTAAGTAATTTATTTATGCTAGACTCTAACAGGTGATCTACATTCCTTATCCATATCTACCTATAAAATGACCCCTGAGATAGGCTTAATGATTCCAATTTTGTGAGTAAGCAAATAAGATCAGAGAATTTGATTTTGAACTAAAGTTGGTCTAATTCTTAACCCTTGGAATACACATTTTTTTTTCTATTGGCTAGAGAAGTTCCAGAGAGGAGGCTTAAAACTTTGTGAGACAGAAAGGATTTGGGTCAATATAGATGGCATACTAGATTTGGGTGGACACGAAAGGTGAATAATTTGTCAGGAATTTCTAAAGGGTTAGAGGCAAAATAGAAGTGAGGAAAGCAACAAGGTACTCAGATGGTGGGCTGAGCTCCTGGACATCCCCGGTCCTCTGGCTCTGGAACTGTAGGTTCCTTGGCCTCCCCGGGAAATCCTGGCTGGGTAATGGTTAAGCCACCATGGCTGCTAATTGAAAGGTCATCAGTTCAAATCCTGTAGAGAGTCCTTGGCAACGATGAGGCAGTTCTATTCTGTCCTGTATGGTCTCTGTGAGTCGGAATTGACTTGACAACAGTGGTTTGGGTTTGCTTTTGGGGGGGGGGTTCAGTAATGTGGTGAGCATGAGGTCAGCTGGGTAAGGCTGAACAAGGTGACATAAAATCCTTAAACTCTAAAATAAGAAGTTTAATGTTAGGATTTGTATGTATTTATAGATTTTCAGTCATGTTTATATTGGTGTCTGTGACAACTGCCAGTTAAGTTTGTGAACATATGCTACAAAAAGTGCCACTTACCTCACTGCTGAAAATCACTGCAGTCATTTTCAAAGTACTCCACTTTGGAAGCTATGCACCAATGCAGAGCCTAGTCCACCCTTCAAAGCAATTCTGGAACTCTTTTTTTGGAATGGCTATCAGAGGTGACATATAGCCTTGATGTCCTGAATGGCATCAAAATGTCTTTCTTTCAATATTTTCATTATCTTCAAGTAATGAAAAGTGTCACTAGGGGCCAGATCAGATAAGGTATTACAATATAGTTACTTATTTGCTGGCTAAAAACTCCCTCACAAACAACTGTACCGTTAAGTTCATAAACTTGCCACTGTGCCACCATGCACAATGGCCACTCCAGAAAGAGTTCCAAAATTGCTCTGAAAGGTGGATAGGCGCTGACATCTGTACATAGCTTCCCAAGGGAAGTACTTCAAAGACGACCATGGTGATATTCAGGGAGGAGGTTTGTAGCACTTAGAACAATTAAGTTCATGGACTTAATTGTCAAGCCTCATATGAAATTCGTGGCTATTTGAAGAGAAAGTTCATGAACACCCATCCCAGTCTTTATATCCAGGTATCAATTATGGCCGTTTTGTAAAACAGGCACCTGAGGCTCAGAAGACTGTTCACTGGCTAAGACCACATGTAGCACTGGTTGTAGAACTCAGTATGAACACTCTTGGTGTGACACTCTTTTCTTTATGTGGATAGTTCTTGATGTTAAAAAATCCTTTTATTGATTTAAAATATTATGCTGTAACTTTCTGTTTTATGTGTATAAGTTAAGGAGAAAAAATACGAATTCTTTCCATGAAATAGATTTAGATGTCAGCATTGATTCTTCAAAGCATGAAAAATTTTTCGAGAAACAAAAACACATACAATATTCTTCCAGTTAATCCTTCACAGTCTGTTGACTTTAATAAGTAATTTTAGAGGAAAAAATATTTTTACTGTCTTTTCTATGCAAGATGCTCAGAGTCAGCATGAATTTTTTTCCCATTTTTTTTTTTTTTAAATGAACAAGTCAGTAGTCTCAACGCTAGATTTTATGTGATATTGGACACATTATATAGCCTCTGAATTACCCTTCATTTTCATTCATTATCTCTCTTTCCTCTCCCTACAACTACTGGTATTAGTAATACCTTTCAGCTTATCTCTCCAATTTTGTTGTAGGCTTAAGTGGCATAGTGAATGTGAAAATACCGTGTAAACCACAAAGCACTGCACAAATAAAAGCAATAATCTTTTACTTATTACTAGATTATACCACATTACTTATGTCAGTTTCTAGAACTACTCCCTAGCGTGTATGATTTGGGTCCCCGTCTCTGCCTTTTGGTCATGTGTGTATTTGTCGACATTCCATCTAATGACCAGTTTTAGAAATCATGCTTTATTGTTCTACACTATATTGGAGCATGTACAGACATCCATCACCTCAGGTTACTGTGGTATGAGATCTATAAAAGCATGAGGTAGCAATCATGAAGGGGAGTCTTCCGGGTGTGTAGGAATGTGTTTAATTTGGGTAATATCTGTCCTGGCCTGGGTTCATATGAGGAGCAGAACTAGTGAAGTGTGAGTAGAAATATACAGAGATTTACTTCAAGGCAATGGCTCACATGATTATTTGGCTGACAAGTCCCAAGTCCATGGGTCAGTGTTCTTTAAGCCTTCTGGCTTACATGGTTGTGGGAGCAGCACATTAAAAATCTGACAGTTAGATGGGAAGCTGAAGACAACTCACATTCCAAGAACCAGAAGTCAAACCCCAAGGAGAGTGCAGGATCAAGAGAGTGTGAGCTTTGCCAGAATATCCATTTATGTACTGGAGACAGACACCATGCTCAAGGAAACGACACTTTCAACAGGTTGAGTGCTCATATCAGCCAGCTAAATGGAAGATGATTACAATAGGGTCTGCCAGACCACTGAGAATTGTAGCCTAGCCAAGTTGACACAGAACGTTAGCCATCAAAATAACTTTCATTATAAAGTTGTTTTGAACCAACTTTTAAAAGCTACAAAAACACACATAAGCATCTGTATTGTTAGTTCATCTTGAAAAATTGGAACATTTGGCCATACAACATTCTTATTACTGCGTGGGGTCCATCAGCCCAGGCTGACCCTTTTATAGAATAGGTACCCATTCTCCAGACTTCCAGAACACCTATGTTGTGGATGGAACTGTATCCCCTCAAAATATGTGTTGTAGACTTTAAACTGTATGCTTGTAGCTATAATCTCATTTAAGACTGGGTTATCTTTGTTATGTTACTAAGGCACAATTAGTGTACGATGTATTTTGAGGCCATCTCTTTTCAGATATAAAAGGGCTTAAAGAAGCCAGCAGAGAGAGAGATGGGTAAGACAGATGCCAAGACATATGGAGATCTCAGAGGTACCAGAAAGAAGCTGACGAGACAAGGATGTTCCTCCACAGCTGACAGCAACAGCCTTCCCCTTGAGCCAGACCTCTGAACTAGGACTTCCAGCTTCTGAAACTGTGAGCAAATAAATTTCTTTTTGTTAAAGCTATCTACTTATGGCATTTCTGTTGCAGTAGCTTTAGATAATAAAGACATCCCATCACATCCAATTGTCTCCCGGAAACCATGATCTGTTGTTAACTTCCATTTACCATTGTGTAACTTGTAGTTTTCTCTATTATGAAGAAATATTTATCAAAGTATAAAAATAAAAGATAAAGAAGTCAGCCATTTCTCCAAAAAGTGAGAATATTTCTTTGCAGAAATGGAAACATTGTGGGCTTAAACTTCCAGCGTGACACCTCTGTCTCATTTTCCTCACACCTGGCCTACTCTACTCATTTATGCCACTTGCCTGCTTCCTGGAAGTGTTTGGATGTATTCCCAGTAATATTTCCCTCTTGATTACCTTTTCTCTGGGGCCGGGGGAGAGGGGACTATCTAGTCTGCTGTATTTATTCACCCACTCCCAGAAAGCTACACTTTTAACTGCATCATGCCTCGACACTTCCGTGTCTCCTTTACAGGGTGTGTCTAGTGCCAGCGCCAAGCTCTGAAGCACTTATTCCCCATCACCGCTTCCCTTCCTCTGTCAGACAGGATGGAGGCCTTCGTCCTCTCAGGAGACCTACAGAAAACCTTCTCACTCCCTTTCCTTTGTAACTCTCTCAGGAATCCTTCCGTTGCTAGGACACTTCCTCTGCATGAGTTCAAGATCTATGGATGCCTGCTTTTGGCTTTCAATCCTCAGAATTGTCTGTTGCTATATGTTGTGGAAAGTGAGCAGTGGGTGAAGGGAGTCATAACAAAAACATGCCTTTGTGAAGAACTTTGTAGTTTCAAACACTCCCAAAGAATTCAAATGACTGGATAAATATACTTCCTGGTGATTTTTTTTAGGTTGAGAAATTGAGTGCTATGAGTGTTGCTTCTTTCCTTGCCATTCTTTTTATTTTCTAAGTCAACTGAAGTGCTTATAGTACTTTTGTAATCAGAATATAAAACCATGATTGAAAAAAAAATCAAAAGCACTTTCTCATGATCTCATTTGAATTTTATTTAAAGATGATTTTAAGTTAGCAAACACAGAGTAATGCATGAAGAGGAATTCTGTCACCTCGTCCCACCTCTGAGTAATGGATTTGTTAAATGTTTTTAATATACCTATTTCCTATTAAACTATAAATCTCGTAAGGATAGGAAGTCTAAGGGGCCTGATCTAGGACCTATTGGCCAGAATCCTGATGGCTGTTTTTCCTTTTCATTGTAGCAGTGGCACCTTAGATCCGCGATATTTTTCCAGTGCTGTATTGATAAAATACAGATTCTTACTTTATTTGCTTTTCATGTTCCCTAGAGGCAGAATGGGGTAGTGGAGAGGCGAGGCAGGGAACACAACAGATTGAAGAGGACTGAGTGCAAGGTAACACGGACACGAGTAATTGCTGTGAGCGGGGCAATATGGGCTCTGTCTGGGGACAGTAGCCAGCCTGGCTCTAGTAAGTCATTGCCAGCCAGGAGGGAAGGCTAATCTAACGTCATCTTAGGACTTTCAGAACATAGCTGAACACCCAAGACAGAAGGTAAGAGATACCCTGATTATTATCACATGTTGTAACTAAGAAAACTCTAAGGTCCAGTTCTACTCTGTAAATACATAGGGCCACCATGAATTAGAATCAAATCCAATACAACGTGCTTTTTTCTTCCTTGTACTCATAAGCACTTTGTGTCCCTCCAGTTTGTGGCCTCTAGTCAATGTGGAATAGGAGTTCACAACCATAACCAGCTGTGTGACTTTGTAAGCCACTGAAATTCTCTTTTGCACACATCATTCCCCACCTCATTTTTTTTTCTTTTTTTTTTAAAGATACCTGCCTGGCAAAATGAATACCAAGGGGTGAAGGCAGAAGTTGAAGAGTGTAGATAACATTTCCAAATAGCTATTGAACTTGTTTGGGGGAGTAAGCGAGATCACTAAGCTAAAGAAACTAACCATTTTTAGCTACAAACAGAAGAAACCAGCTGTCATATTAAACTGCAAAAGAATTTATTAGGAAAACTTGAATCTCCAGAATGGCTGAAGAAGTAGGCTCAGAGGCCAGACAGCCAGGGACATGATACAAAATCATACAGTCAACATGCCCATGTCTGATGGCAGCGGACACCTCATCATGTGCTGTTGAAAGCAACAATTCTGAGCCCTATTCCAGGAACTACAATGACTACTTTGACACCCATCACACAGTGGCTATAACTACTTCCCATCATTAATGTACAGTTTAGCATTTGGTACCAATACATCTGGTTGGCAGTCTGGTTTTCAAAACCACACCCTCACTGCAAGGGTCACTGGGGAGGATACTACCTCATGAGATTCAAGTTGTATCTCATGCAGTGTAGGATTCCCTAATATAAGAAAGTGGTCTAGACACTGAGTGCCAAAAAGAGGAAAAATGTCACCTAGAGTTTCCATCCTCAAGGGATTTACATTCTAATAAAAAATAGATCTATAAACCATCATTTAATCAAGCCAATTTACTACTTAGTAAGTTTGCTAGAAAGATTATTTGGCGGGAAGTCATCACTAAGTTTTCTTCTTGGTTCACCCACGTCTTTCCAGATGACTCTGGCTTCAGAAGCTTGTAAGCATTTTCCAATAAGTATGTCTTATTTTTGACAGTGGTATTTGTAAAGCTGTAGCAGCTATTGGAAACCTGTGTGGCTTAGTGGTTAAGTACTATGGCTGCTAAGCAGAAGGTTGGCTGTTTAAATCCTCCAGGCACCACTTGGAAATTTTACTTGGCAGTTCTACTCTGTCTATTGGGTTGCTATGAGTCAGAATTGACTCAATAACAGTAGGTTTGTGTTTGTTTTGTTTATAACAGCCATATTTATCACTTTTTTTGGTTAATCTTGACAAATAGTCATGAAAAGTTACATGATTCCACAACACATAGAAATTATTAACATTTATTATGAAAATGGATGTTCCATTTGCCAAACATTCCACGAGTTATATGAAATTTACAATACGCATAATCATCCCACCCAGAGAACAATTCAATGTTTAATCAAAAAATTTGGAACAACCGGATATGTTGCCCATCAGATGACTATACATCAGTGAACTATGCATTCCAATGAAAACGTCACCAGGATTTGTCAGAGTGTATGCAAGAATCCTTCTCAATCACTTTCTCCCAGGCTACAAGAAGTGGGCCTTACATGGACCACAGTATGGAGGATTTTGCAAGTGGACTTGAAGCTTTACCCTTACAAAATTGGGTTAACCCAAGATCTGAAGTCCAACAACCATCGATTGTGCCACACATTTGCTGACTGGGCTCTAGAGCAGTTGGAAGTTGATCCTGCTTTTGGCCAAAATGTCATCTACAGTGATGAGGACCATTTTGGGGTGGTTGGTTTTGTTAACAAACAAAACGTTCACATCTGGAACAATGAGCATCCAGCAGAGATTAAAGGATATCCACTTCATCCCCCAAAAGTGATTGTTTGCTGTGGATTTTGTTCAGGTAAAGTCACTGGCCTTTATTTTTTTCCAAGATGCATGAGGAGAGGCTGTGACTGTCAGTGGAGAAATATATTGGGGAAATTGGGCCCCATTTGGAAGGTACCACAGTGGTCATTTACTCAAAGCTCTTTTTCACTCATAATGCCTTCAAGTGTACTTCTAAATAATAAAACAACTAAAACTGTGTCATTTACAGAACTTGTTTTATTCAAGTCCCTTATTGGAAGACCCTTTATTTTCCAATCATCTCTGGTCTATCTTCATCTGTAAGTACTGAACAAACTGGGACGGTAAAATCATTTCTAAGAACAGAAACTTTACAATACCCTGGGGAGAGGATAGGCTCGCTCTTGGCTGTGGAGGGTCAGCCTTGTTACAGTCCATCCTGTCTGATCTTTATGTCTGTACCTGTTTCTTTCCTTGGAGCACTGTTGTGGATGATACTGTTTGAATGCTAGAAAATTAGTTAAGAAAACAAACAAACAAAAAAACCCTTAGACTTGCCTCATTTTAGATCTTATTGTAACATTCTATGATGCAGTAAAAAACTGAGACTGAACTCTGAATGATCTCTAAGCTTCTCCTCTATCCACTGCAGAAATCCCGATTATACTATCTCAATAATCCTGTGGGACTACAAACTCCTTGACCGCAGGGGCTGTGACTTTCAGTTAAATGTGCTATCCTGAGTGACTAGCATAATGTGTGGCTCATAATTAACACCTTTATAAAAGAAATGATATTTTTAACCACTTGCAAATAAAAGGAACTCAGCCTCAACTGTTTTTTTTTTTTTTTCTTGCCTCCATGCAGCTCAACTAGGTAAAGCTTTACCTCAGCTAGATGAAGCCAAAAGGGAGACCTGAACTGAACTGAGAAATCTCAAGGGATCTTCTGGTTCCAGGCACAGATGGGTCCAGAAGTTGTCTTCCCTTTGCCTGAATCTGTTGTTTGGGGGGTTGTAGTCTTTCTCAAGCAAGTGTTGCATGCAACTTCCCCAACAACTCCAGGCTTAGCAACTTTAATAGGAAAACATATTATCTCTACTGCTTCCAGTAAATGACCCAAGACTACACCTAACTGGACAAGTGTTGTGAGCTAATTCATTTGATGAGGCTGTAGGGAGGCTCTTGATTGACTTAGTCTGTACCGTAGATTCATTCCTGGAGCCCAGGGGAGTACAATCAAATTATATGAGTTCAGAATGGAGGAACAGAGGTTTCCTAAAGAAAATTATGACACTATAATAAAGACACAATAGAATAGATACTTGACATAGCGATTGAATTGCAGTAACCACCAAAATACGTCCACCTAGAACTTGTAAATGTGATTTTATTTGGGAAAAGGGTCTTTACAGCTGTAATTAAATCAAGGGTCTCAAGGAGAGATCATACAGTATTAATGTGAGCTCTTAACCCCATGACAAGTGTATTAGAAGAGAAGGGTAGAAGACACATAGGAAAAGTGATATGAACACAGAGGAGGAGATTGTAGCGATGTGTCTACAGGCCATGGAATGCCTAGGATGTGGGAGAAGGATAATGAAAGAGAGATCTGCATTCACGTTTTCTGGAAGGAATTAATCCTGCTCAAGCCTTGTCTTCAGACTCTGGCCTCAAGAATTGTGGGAAATTAAATTCTTGTTGATTTGTTTTACATAGTTTGTAACTATTGTAGCAGCTAATGCACTGGGTAAGTAAAACAACTGATATTTGCTACAATCAGCAAGTATTGGCTGTTGTGGTCTGCAGTGTTACCCAATGAGGTAAATGACTGCCGTGGGATTTGAACTTAGCCTTCATTTACTTGACTTTGAAGCTAGCCCAGATATGCTGTTGGTCTCTTTCTATATAATGCCTTTAACATAAAATACGAACTCCCTGAGCAGAGTTAATCAAAAGACTGGCAGTCTGAGAGCATCCAGAGGCACATCAGAAGAAATGCCTGCTGATCTACCTTCCAAAAGTCAGCCATTGAAAACCCTATGGCACGGTTCTATGCTAATACACATGGGTTACCATGAATTGGAGTTGACACAATGGCAACTGTTTGGTTTTTGTTTTTGGGTGAACAGACAGTATTCAAACTACTCATGTCATAAGTGGGAATAAAAAAAAAAAAAGATAACAGGAAGGCCCACAGGACTGTGATGTCTGGTGGCAGTAGACACAGGCTGCGAGGACAAGTCTTCCTTTCACTGTTTTCTCCTTTACCTCATCCACCCAGTCAAGGCTTCTAAGCTGTAGGAACTCCATTTCTGGACAATCTGGGGGACAGGTTCTACTGTGTGGTTAAGAGTTTGCTTCTGCTTTTCTCTAAAGCCTGGAACTGTGATTGCTAGACTTACAAAAGTGAGAAAGACAGCCTAGGATTGCTGCTGGCTGTGGTGTGAATGCTTGGGATGGAGGCAGGGAAGTTCTTTTTTTCTGAGTCCTAAGAATAGGCAACATCTAATCTCTGAGCTGATTCTTACAAGTGTGTTATTTTTCCAGCTAATTAGCTGCATTTGTTTTCCTTGACTCCAGGCCACAAGCAGCCCTGATAGAAGTGAGGTAGTTGGCATGGCTTGGCAGAAGCTGATAGTCAACGTGCTATGAAGAGTCCAGTGAAACTTCATTGGCCAAAGTAAGCCTGTCAGGATTGTAAAACCTGACATTAACATAATACCGTCTTTTGTTTATTTGTTTTATGTAATTTTTATTGCGGAGAATAATACTACAAAAAAATTTATCTGAATAAATGATTATACGCCAACTCTAATCCCACATTTAAAGCAGTAATGGCTTTTTATTTGTCAGGTTAAACATTTTTAATTTGCTTTAGATGCCTTCAAAGAAAGAACAAAAGAAACAGCGAAGAAACCCAGCAGATTTTTTTGGATAAAGTGGAAACCACCACAAGTCAACCAAACTACTTATCAATTAAATTCAAATCTCACTGTAACACGTACGTAGGGTGTGCACATGCCAAACATGCTGACGGAAACCTGAGTGATTTTTAAAAAGAATGTACACACAAACACACACACACGAGAGTCCCTGATTTGTTCTGTTCCATTAGCTACAAAACAAATAGTCAAAAATGTAAAAAGGATGCCTTAACCTGTCAAGCAAAACACATTTTTAGTTGATAAGTAAAGACAATCTGTTATATTTAATTATATATTTTGAAATGCAACTGTATTGATTTGCAGCACGGGTGTTGAGTAGGAGTCTCATTGCACAAGCTGAAACAATAGTTAAATCAGTTTGCTGCTGTCTATTCCACCGCAACCTTCAGCCTTTAATAGCTGTCATGCTGCTGAATTCTTTACAGTTTCTGGCATGGATTTTCTATACTTCTTCCTTCCCTGGATTCTCTGCTTGACTCTCTCCTCTCTTCCTCTCTTACCTTTCACAAAAGTGGCTTTTTTTTTTTTTTTTTTTTTTTTTTTTTTTTAACTCAGCTAGTTTTAAAAAGCAGAAAACTTAAATACAAGGAACATGCTAGTTTTGGTGGCCTGGACATGAAAAGATGCTCCCATGTAGCATCAAGACTGAAGAATTGGTTGTTTCTTTCATGGTTTGCTTTAAAGCAATTTTATTTCTTTAAAATGCTGTAATGCCTTGAATTATCTTCTTACCAAGATCTTGTAAGCAGAACTGTGGCTTTGATTTAATGAGACATTAAATCCTTTCTAACGATACCTTCCTTTTGACCATAAGGTACTAACACCCTGTGGTTCAGACAAGCTACTGGGCCTGTCTTGTATTGGTGTTGATTAAGATGCTGTATCAGGTAATTGCTAAGTTCTCTTAACCCATTTCCACTGAGTTGATTCCAGCTTGTGCCAACCCGCTACAATTATACAGTTTATTGAATTGAACTATTCCCATGATTATTAGTAATAAAAATAATAGCTCCCATTTATGGAATGTTGGCCTACATGCCAGGAGCTGTGCTAAACTTTTAACAGTCACTATTCAATATATTCATCACAACACACCTAATATTTAAGATGGGACTAATAGAATTCCCCTACCACCCCCCTGTCAGCTTGTCATGCTGTGGTGGCTTAGGTATTGCTGTTATGCTGGAGGGTATGCCAGTGATATTTCAAATACCAGCTAGTCACTTAGTACAAGCAGATTTTAGCAAAGCTTTCAGAACGAGGTGGATAGGAGGAAAAATGTGGCCACCTACTACGAAAAATTAGTCATTGAAAAACCTATGGATGATAACAGAATGTTGTCCTGTTACTTTGCATTAGACACATTATCAATGCAAAGTGTCCAGTGAGGGATCAACCACTGGGAAAGGACACTGTGTTTGGTGAAGTCAAGGGCTAGCAAGGGAGTTCTTTGGTGAGATGGCACGAAAGCTGCAGTGATAGAGATTAGCAGTCTGACAGTGGTCAGTACGACACAGGACCAGGCAACAGAGTTAACTTGATGGCTACCTACCTGTCAGTTGGTCTGTCAGTTGGTTGGGCATCTGTCTTTCAGTTTTCTGTCTCTTGGTCATCTGTCACCTAGGTGCCTGTCATCATTCCTACTTGACGTGAGAGAAGACTGAGGTTCAGAGAAGTCAATCACCAGATTCTTCTCACTGGAGTCCATGTTCTCACAGCTGCACTGTATTGTGTGTTTCATTCTAGCCTGTCCAGCTTATCAAATGGGAGTTGAATTAATGAGATTTTACCGAACCAGGGAACATTTCTCTCTTAATGCTTTCCCATTCATCTTACTAATTGGTCTTAAAGTTTTCAGCTTGAAGGCTCTCTTCCTGCTAGACTTGGAGGGTTGAGGGATGGCACAAAGGGCACAGCTCCTGAAATGCTTATTTTGACCTTTCCCATCAGGATCTTTACTCACAGGAAGAAGCATCAACTATGTTAGACTGACTCTGTGACTCACAGGACTGTTCTCTTATTCTAAATCCCAGCATGCCCAGATTCAATTCCCGCAGTATGTTTATTAATTACCAAATACACTGACAGTTTTCTTTTTGTTTGTTTGTCTCCAGTTCAAGATTCCTAAGCAAACACAAGTCTGGGTAGCTACTTAATGCGCCTTTCTTGCTCAAGAAATAAAACAAATATGTATTATCTTCACAGGTGATCCATCATTCACATTTCCAGAGAGGAAAGTGTCCCCCAGGTTGCCCTATTTAAATGACAATGCACTATTCAGCCTTCTCTTGCTCCAGGTACTACTTGCTTTACTTCTCTTCCTCTCCCTGCATCCTTCTCTTCTTCTGGAGTTCCCTCCCACTCATGTTTTAAGTGCTTGCATCCTTTACTAGCATCCTAGAGAGGGTGAGAGAGACAGCCCTGCCCCCTTTTTTCTTTTTTCTCACTACCTTGGGTCGCCAGGTAAATGTGCTTTTCTTGGAGGGGTTCACAGCTCTTGCCAGGTTTCAATCAAGAAACTCCCAGAGGCTTAAAGCGAAGCAGTAGGTGTTGCCTTTCAAATTTCTTTACCACTCTGGGTTTCTTGGGGAATTTTTTCAAAGACCCCCTATGATGTGTTCTTTGGAGTTGTTTGAAAAAAAAAAAAAAAAAAAGGAGAGGGAGGAAGGAAGAAAGAGCCCACACAGAGTCCTGGAGCATGAACTAAGCTGACGTATTATAGTTACCTTCAGTGTGACCCAGGCTTTTATATTTGTGACACTTTCTTTCCCCATTTTATGGTACCTCATTGCATGGGAGAAAAGTTAACAAGGATTCTCGGTCCCTGGCTTCTCATAATTTGTTCGTTTTTTAAACTCCTGAGCCCACTTCAAAAATACTTTGGTTGTATGGCCTGAGAGATTGCTATTAATTTTTTTTTTTTAAGAAAAAAGCACTTACTGAGTGTTCCTTGGGTGCCAGACACTGTGCTGAAGTGCTATGTATGCCTCTCTTCCTTTATCTTAAGAGTCACTCCATGTAATAGGTGGTACCTATTGTTGTTGAGTTAATTCCAACCCGTAGTGACCTTGTAGACACAGCAGTTTGTCCCATAGTTTCCAAGGAGCACCCGGCAGATTTGAACTGCCAACCTTTTGGTTAGCAGCCATAGCACTTAACCATGACACAACCACAGTTTCCGTAAATAGGAGGTAGTGGTGGTTGTTGTTAGGTCCTGTTAAGTTGGTTTCGACTCATAATGACCCTGTAGCTCAGAGTAGAACTGCGCCATAGAGTTTTCAAGGAGTGTCTGGTGGATTTGAACTGCTGATCTCTTGGTTCACAGTCATAACACTTTACACCACCAGGGTTTCTCTAATAGGTGGTAGTGGTGATATTATCCCTGTTTTACATATGTGGGAAAGAGATGAATTTATTCAAGTCACACAAACAGTAAGTCGAGGAATCAGTAGCAGACTATGGCTTCTGCGGGTCTCTGCAGATTCATACCAGTACCAGTTGCTCCTGAGCTAACTCCAACTCACAGTGATCCCATGCAAGTGCTTCATAGGGATTTTAATGTATAATTTTTTGGAAGTAGTTCACCAAGCCTTTCTTCCAAGTTGCCTCTGGGTTGATTTGAACATGAAACTTTTCAGTTAAGAGTCAAGTGTGTTAATTATTTGCACCTCACCATAGCTGCATCAGAAATTCTGGTGGTGGTTAAGTTCTACAGCTGCTAACCAAAGGGTCAGCAGTTTGAATCCATCATGTCCTCCCTAGAAGCTCTATGGGGAGGTCTACCTGTCCTGTAGAGTCACTATGAGTTGGAAACAGTGGCAATGAGTTTTGGGTTTGGTATATGTGTATTAATTTTAAGTAAGCTGATCTATTCACTAAACATACATCCAACAGAAAACTACTGGGCTTATGGTGGTGCTCTGGTGGTATAACAATTAAAAACCCAGCTTCAAACCAAAAGATCTGCAGTTTGACCCCACCAGCCACTCCCTGGAACCCTTATAGCGTAGTTCTCCTTTGTCCTCTAGTGTTGCGATGAGTCAGAATTGTCTTAGACAGCACTGAGTTTCCAGTAAATACATGTAATGAAGAGGGGCCAATCCCTGGACAAGGACATCATGCTTGTTAGTGAAAAAGAAAGATACCCTCAAAAAAGATGGATTAATGACAGTGGACCTAACAATGGCCCAAACATAGCAGTGACTGTGAGGATTGCAAAGGACTGGGTGACATTTTATTCTATTATATTTAATGTCACTATGAGTCAGCTGTGAGTCTATGGCACCTAACAACATGATAAGGAGATGGCATGGAGTGGAATAATATCTCCTCTAACAAGAAGGAACATTTTGCTGTGGCTCAGGGAATTGAAGTCTCATACACTATACAGAGTTGAACAGGTCAATGAACTGTGGAAATGTGCATTCGCCTAGCTATTGCACTTCTAAGTACATGCTCTAAAAACATTAGTGCACTGTACCCAAAGAAAGGAACCCTGGTACACAGTGGTTAAGCATTCAGGTCAGCTAAAACACTAAAAGGTTAGCAATTCCAATGCTCCAGCTGCTCCATGGGAGAAAGATACAGCTGTCTCTTTCTGTAAAAATTACAGCCTTAGAAGATTTCAAAGGCAATTATATTCTGTTCTACAAGGTCACTATGAGTTGGAATCAACTTGATGGCAATGAGTGCCAAGGAGACATTTACAAGAGTGCCCGTGCAGCATTGTTTGTCATGGGAACAAACTGGAAGCAATCTAAATGTTTATTAACAGGTACACAGATTTATATATTGTGGTAGCTTCATACGGTGCAACAGTATTTGGCATTTATGATAAATGAACTGGGTCCATGTATACCAACATAGATAAATGTAGACAGAATACAAATATAGAAAAAACAGTTCCAGAAGATGTGAACTATATGAAATTTGAAAAATGTACAAAATAATACATTAAGTATTTGTAATTTATGAGTACAAGTTGTTGGGTGCCATGGAATTGATTCCAACTCAGCAACCCACATGAAAGAGTAGAACTGCCCTATTAGGTTTTCTTGGCTCTAGTCTTTATGGAAGCAGATTGCCAGTCTTCCATGGAGCTGCTGGGGGCGCTCAAGCCATCAACCTGTTAGTTAGCAGCCAAGCACTTTATTACTGAGCCATCATGGCTCGCTACTTATTTAGTAAACATAAGAAAGAGCACGGGTGTGAAGGATACACACCTGCTTCAGGATTGTGATGTAATATAGTCTACCGTATTTATAACACATTTTTTTTTCAAATAAAAATTCTAAAGAAATTATGGAAAAATGTTAGTGTTAAATCTGAGCAATAAGCATGTAATTATGTTTCACTGGTCTCTGATTCTCTGCAGTTTCCTGTGGTTGTAGCATTCATTTGTGACTAAATTTTTTTTTTTCTGCTAAGGGAAAAAGAAGCCTCTTGCCATTGAATAGATTCAGGCTCATGGCAATCCCATGTGTGCTAGGCTAAAACTGATCCACAGGGCTTTTTTTTTTTTGGCTATAATCTTTACAAAAAGCACTTTATTAGGCCATTTATCTGCAGAGACACTGAGTGAGTTTGAATAGCCAACCTTTAGTTTAACAGCCTGTCTCAAAACACTGGTGCCACTGAGTCTCTTTTTAAATGAGGGGAAAGTGAGAAAAAGCATCTGAAGGGTATTTCGAAGGAGTGGAGCTTGTGTATGTAAACGTGTCCCACCACCCACACACTCACCGCCTCCCCACTTACTCCCTCTCAATTGTGCTGAAGCATCTCTGACACACCCTTGAGGACTCAGAGCAGATGGCAGTGTGAGGGGCAGTTTCTGAACCTTTGAAGCCTTCGAGACATCTTTCCACTTATCTCCTCACCTCACTGCCAACAGGACAGTTCCTGAGAGTAGACCTGCTAATGCTTTTTTTCATCTAACTTTAAAACGCAAAGACTGTTACAACTTCTGTGAGCAGAGAAGCCCGTCATGAGTTCATTTCTCTTTGTGTCTAGACTATATACTGTTGCTCCTCTTCTGCCAACTCTAACTGAATGAAGTGTAAAGGCAAGCTTGAGCTCACAGTTCAGGGGAAGCATGGCTTTCCCAAGCACAGTCAGGGAAGGCTTTCTGGGGCATCTGATCACTAAAATCCTGAAATCCTCCTCAGCCCTTTCTCTCTGTGAGTCTGACCGACACTGTACTCTCTCTGGTGGACTAACCATGGACACTCAACTTCAAACAAATTCATCTTCTATAAGTAAGTCTCATGGCCTCTCTAGGCATGATGTTGCTCACTTGTTCGCATCAAAATCTCTTTCAGTCCCCCTATTCCATCTCTTTTATTCTTCCTCTCCTCCTTCCCCCACTTCCTTCTTTCCCACCCCCACCTCACCTCTATTTCCTTTCCTCCCCACATCTTTCTCTTTTCTTCTTTCGTCCCCATCTTTTCCACCTTCTCTTTCCACTTCTTTCTCTTCCTTCTCCTCTCCTGTCCTTTTCCCTTCTTTTTCAGTCTTCTGCCTCCTCTCCTATCACCCCGCCTCACTCATCTTCTCCCTCTCCCCCAGAAGCTTCACTGAAAGACTTCGGTAGCTCACTACACCTCTAGATTTCTGGTTGGGCAGACTCATAAAACCCTCATCGCTTATGTGCTGACGAGTTCTTCTTCCTTCCAGCTGAAATACATAGTTCTGAGTATCCTGATGGCTTTGGCCTACATATAAATATCATGCCTCAGGGCCCTATTCAGCCTTGAAATAGTGAAAAGACCTCAATGCCTCAGTTTCCTCACCAATTAAGTAGGGAGAATATGTCTTGTCTATCTTATTGGGTGTTATGAGGATCTGAGTTGGTGTTTGTGAAACAAAGGAAATAAACAGGGAGAAAGACAAGTGTCAGTTGAGCTATAATTTCATTGTCACATTGACATGGGCTAAGGATGGGAAGTTGAGTATTCACAGTACAGTGGGGATCAGAATGACTCACTCAGAAGCTCTTGTTCTTTCATAACAATAGATGTCCTCTTCCTGATGAAAATGTGCTGGTTAAGAATTCTAAGAGACATTCTTTTAGTTGAGCCAAGCCAAGTGCTGTCGATATATATATATGCATATATATATGTACATATATATGTATATATATGTATTTGAACAGCATTTCTTTCTTTTCCTGTGACATAAACCAGGGAGAAATTAGTTTATTTGTAGTATATGAAGATTTCCAATCAGGGCAATGTAAACGTGTCTTCCTAATAAGTTTTAAGTGATTCTTCTTGCTCACTTTCAATTCACTAAGACTTATTCAAGCAATAATCTCTGCAATAGGGTGAAAAACAAGGCAAAAATGCATAATGCAACTGATTAAACAGAAAGAGCAGGACATTTGTGAAGTGGGAAGCATAAAGCATGAGAGGGTAACATAATTACTTAAGAAGTTGAGAAATTTTTCTTTTGCTCTTCTTGGGCCCCATAGTGGATTGGGATGGGGACACAAGTGGATGTCCATGTGCTCTGGCAGCAGACAGCTCCCCATGAGACCCTGCCAAGAAAACTTGAATGCTTTGAGTTTAGTAGGTGTGTCTTGTTTGGGCTTTATTTCTTAAAAAGTCATTTTCTGGAAAGGCCCCTAGGCTGTGAGTGAGAAGTTATAGGTACTACTCATAGTTCTGGAGCTATTTCATGATGCTGTTTAGTCTCTGTCTCTCTGGATCTTGGATTCTTGATTTGTAAAATGGTCAGGAGGAGAGGCTCTTTAAAAAAAAAAATGGGGGAAACTTGTGCTACTATACCTCAATGTCTGCAGTCTATTTCTGTGTATACTAAGTCACCAAAAAAGTCACTGCTGTCGAGTCAGTTCCAAGTCATAGCAACCCTGTAGGTCAGAATAGAACTGCCCCATAGTTTCTAAGTAGCACCTGGTGGATTTGAACTTCTGACCTTCTAGTTAGCAGATGTAGCGCTTAACAGCTATGTCACCAAGGCTACTGTATGTACTAAACCCCACTGCCATTGAGTTGATTCCAATTCACAGCAATCCTATAGGTCACAGTAGAGCTACCTCACAGAGTTTCCAACGAGTGCCTGTGGATTTGAACTGCTGACCTTCTGGTTAGCAGATGTAGCACTTAACCGCTATGTCACCAGGGTTTCCTGTCTGTTCTAAAGACATTGTTTGCTAACGTGCTGCTACTATTGCTTTTGTGTGTCCCCTTCTCAGTCCCCAATTAAGTGGGGTTTCACTACAGTGTTGGTGTGAGTTGGAATCTACTGTATGACAGCTGGTTTGGTTTTGGTTTAAGGAGACTCAGTGGCTCAGTGGCTGAGATCTGACTGCTAACTAAAAGCCATTGAGTGGCTCCATGGAAGAAAGACCTGGCAATCTGCACCTGTAAAGTTTGTAGCCTAGAAAACTCTTTGTAGCAATTTTACTGTCACATGCGGTCACTCTGAGTAGGAATCTACTCAGTGATAGTCCAACAACAAGGGACACTATGAAAAGAGAGCTCTACAGAAAGCTGAATAGAGATGGGTAACAGCTAAGGTTGAGACTGATGCTAGAGAGAAGGCAAACAGAGGCTGGAGGACAGGCAGCAGTGTCAAATGGTCTCTGAGATCAGGATAGCTTCTGAGTGTGTGACTTGGAGATTAAGAGAAATCTGATACTTTGAAGACACTTTCTGTGGGTTATATTGTAGAACTCCTTTAGTATCTTTGTGAGACTCAGGTTACCATGAGATTACACATGTATTTGGCTGTTGGAGTGTGTATCTTTAAGTACAACTCTGACCTTAAGAGGCCCTGGGATTTACGCAGATTACACATGGTAATATTTCCCCCAAAGAAGTCTGCTATTATTGTGGGTCCCTCTAGTTCTAAAGGGTTTTCATTGTAAAATACTAATTGTTCTCTTCATCTCATATGCTGTTAGTTTGCAAGAAATTCAACTTCAGCACCTAGAAAGGAAATGGAATTAGGGTATAGAATGCTGCTCCCAGCACTGCTTTCTTGGTGGTAGGAGATCCCGAACTCTTCACTTGCCTCCTTTTCCTTTATATCCCAAGAGGATAACTCAAGGCACAGTAGAATCCCACATATCGATTCCTCCTCCACCAACACAACTACCACCCATCCTCCCTTATTAACACATAGAGACAGATTTATAACATAAAGGGACATCGTGTAACACCAGGAATCACAGCCCAGACAAATCACCACACGTATTTTGGGGGGACACACTTCAATCCGTGACAGTAGCTAAGTGCTATGACTGCTAACCAAAGGGTTGGCAATTCACATCTGCCAGGCACTCTGTGGAAACTCTATGGGGGCAGTTCTACTTTGTCCTATAGGGTCACTATGAGTTGTAATCGACTCAATGGCAGGGGGACCCCCTCCCTTGGAGGTGTATATGTTCGTGCCAGTAACTGGACAATATTTATTTCGCCAATGTATATCATTAACCTGTGTCCAAGGGACTATGGTCAACAGTTAAATATTAATAATAAGCAACACACAGTTCTCTTCTAAAGGACTTTAAATTCTATTGATGGGAGCCAAATCTACTGTAGGACATTGAAGAACAGTTTGGCAAGATAGAAGTAGTGTAGTTTTGTGGACTGTTGTGAAAATTGAATGAGATAGTATATGTGGAAAGTATACTACTAAGAAGCCACATTTCCAGTAGTCATCCCCGTATGCCGAGTACACAGCATGAGGTCTGGCACATAGGAGACACTTTGAATTTATATATCTGTTAATTTGACACAAATGTTGTTGTATGTAGTATCACAATAAGAAAAATCAGGCATGGGCTACTATAGAGATGTTTTAGAGTGTTTACTTAAACCTGGCATGATGGTAAGTCAGCAGAGAAGAGCTAATATTTAATCTAAGTCTTGAAGAAGATAAATAGGGATTAGCTTAGCAAAAGACAGAGGGTATATTCTCAGAAGTGGGAAAAGTATGTATAAAGACCCCAGGCTGAGACAGCTTGGCATGTTGGCGGAATAGCCCCTAGCTCACTCACTGCTAGCAGAGTGCAGTGTGGGTATAGGGCTGTTGAGGAGCTAAGCTGGGAAGCGAGGGAGGGCTGACAAAGCTTTTTGTGTGCCAGGTCAAGGAATGTGGACTTGAAGCTATGGACTAGGGGAACCACTTAGAGTTATAAGCAGGAAAACTATGTGAGCACATTTGCATTTTAAGAAGATAATGCTTGCTTCTTTGCTGAGAAAAAAATGTACATATAGAAGGACAAACTTGAAGAAAAAGATTCGGTTTGGGAAGCTAATTTAGGAAAACAGTAGGGAAACTGTGATTGCCTCCACTAATTGACAAAAGGGCAGAGAGATGGGGATTGAGCTAAAAGAGAGGCTAACTCTGCTGCTGCGAGTGGTCAAGTTTGGGACAATGGTAACTCATTCTTTCTGGGAGTTCGTGATGAATCAGGTACTCTGCTAACAGCTTCAAATGAAATAACTTATTCTCTGCAGTGCCTCTGAGCTATTTACTATTAGGTTACTCCCATTTTACAGATGAGAGAGCTGAAACACAGAGGAATAAGTAACTTCCCGGTGGCTAAATAGTTACTAAGCGGTAAAGCCAAAATTCAATCCATGGCAGTTTGGCTTTGGAGTTCAGGATCTTAACACTAACCAAAACTGCCTCTGGGTAAAAAATCCAGCTTTCCTTTAGGTTTCTTTCCTATCTGGTGTTTTCTCAAGTAGGGGTTTAGATTACACAATTTCTAATAACAATTATTACCTCTAAAAGGTTTTGCAATTAATGAAGCATGTTCACAGTAGATTATCTCAGGTAGTCTTCACAAGAATCTTACATAGTAGGTATTGTTATTCTTGGTATGTAGACAAAGATTCTCAGATTCATGTGGGTTAAAACTCTGGCAGCAAATGCAGTGTTGTCATTTTGATCTCAGAACTCTTGTCTCCTAGGAAATAATATTTCTATGGATATTATTTCTATGGAAACAATGATTTCTCAGGATATGTGTTCTTTTTCTCTACTAACTTTGAAAATGGCCCACTATATGCCAGGCAATCTGCCGGTGAAAGACAAGTCTTACTTGGTGTGGTCACTACCTGCTCATTCTAATGAAGGCAACAGCAGGTACACAAATCATTCTTGTTCAGCACGACACGTATTATAAAGGAGTTAGGCCCATGGTCTATCTGGTAGGATCCAGAGGTTATGGGGAAATATAAGAAAACAGAAGATGCTTAAATAAACTTTTGAAGGATTAGTAGGAATTTTCTAGGTTGACAGAAATTTTGTGGAAGAAAAAATCTAATATTGGCCTAATGCCTACAAAATAGCTTTTTGCTCAGGTTTTCTCACGGACACAGTGAGCTCATTACGGCACTCCAGACAACATTAACTGGGCCAGAACTGCAGTTCGTGCAGGAACTGGGTCTTCGTTATTTATTTCACCAGTTCGTAACTTTTTTTTTTCTTTAAACCACTGGATTGACTTCAAAAAGAAAACAGTCTTAATCACTCTTGTGTCCTTGAGTGATACACTTACCACCTACAGACTGACATCAAAATAGCAGTGAAATTGGACTGTCTGGTCTGTGCTCTCTCCAGAAGCCAAGACAGACAATGCACTCAACTCTTCAACTGCAAGAGCGTATCACAGTTATTTCCAAAATCTATGTGAAGAAGTAAACCTTGGTATCATAAACAGTACAGTTCAGCTACATGATTTTATTCCTTATTAGTTATTTCTTTGAAATGAGAGGGATCGAGATCATGAAGGATTGAAAGGCTCTATTGATGCTTTCATTCAGTGAATTGTATGTTTTCTATGAAATATAGTCACAGAATCTTGAATTAAAAATAAACGTGTTTGACAAAGAAAGTTAGCATTAATGCCTGAGACAACTGACTACCTCCTTGTTTCAGATTCCAGCCTAGATAATACAAAGATCTCTGTTCAGCTTTATTGCCTCAATTCCTTTCCCTTGAGAAGTCGAGTATCACAGGAAAATTGAGGTTTGTCACACCCTCTGAGGTCTTGGGAAATCAGGTACCCTGTGAAATCAAGGTATTATTAGAAGGCAGAGTTCTCAGAAAGAAAGTACTTTCTCACTTGCTTCATATGCACTGTGAAGCGATGAATAGAAAAATCCCTATGAACCCAGAATTAACTAAAGCAAGACTTCCCCACAAGCTTTTTGATTTCCTTCGTGCCCTTCTCCTCCTCTGTCCTCTTATCCCCCTTCCCTGCTTTGCCCTGGTTTCCTTTGATTCTTGTCAGGATCTCAGAATTTCTGTATTACTGATCTTTCATCGTACGTATTGGTTAGCCATCTTAATGTGCCTTTATGGTAGATTTTCAAGAAGTGTGTTACTTAAGGTTCCTTTTCTGAGCTGTTCTAAAAATATGACTAAGAGGTGTCCCTTTAGCATGGTAAGCAGTGTATGCCTTGAGTTATAGTATACATTCATATTTTTCACTTGTTCAGAATGTATTTCCTCGGTAAAAACCATCTCTCTCTCCACTCTCAAGACATATGGCTCAGGTGAAGTTACCTTCTATTTTCAATTCTAAAGATAGATGGATGGAAATCCTGGCCAATGAGTCTGCCCTGTTGCCTGGTCTCAAAGATGAATTTGGAAATATCTATGTGACCCAATCTAGAGTCGCTGTGAGTTGGATACGACTAGATGGCCATGGGTGGTTTACATGGCCCAAGCTAGAAAAATAAAATATTACATCAAGAGTTTAGCTGAAATGTTGAGAAAGAAAAGCTATCTTTTTTACTATGGTTTCTAAGCTATGAAGGTGTGAGCCTGGCCCTTCTGGTGACCATCTTTGCCACCATTTGATGGGGAGCCTACCTGAGAATAAAGCCATTGCAGGAAAAGAAGAGCTGAGATCTGGAGTACCTACAATATTTGCCTGAAAATCCATACTAATACTTTTGTCACTTGGGCCTCATCTGGGCTACCATAACTTTTCCCTCTGTCTAGATCTGCCAAGTTCAGCTTTTCCTGTCAGCTGACTTATTCACTATATGTTTTAATCTATGTAAACAGGAAAGGATATCCTATTGTTTTTCTCATACTCCTTGAGCTAGTCTATGCCTTAGATCACTGCCATGGGTTGGCTGCTTTGGGCTCAAGTGTCAGACTCTGCAGATAGGGAACAACAAGATGTCTTACAAGACACTTTTCAGATGATTCTGATACATGACAGTATTTGATAATTGTAGCTATAAGATAAAGTTCATATCACTTGGCCATCAAGCCTTCCTGCCCCAAGTGGCAAAAGGCTATTCAGTTTTATCTTATACTGTTCTACATAATGGACCATTTGTTCCAGGTATATCAGCTTTTTTGTTGTCTTAAGAATACCTCACTTTTAAGTGTCAGAGATTAAAATAACGTTGTGGCATAGTGGTGAAGTGCTGTATTTGCTAATCAAAAAGGTTAGCAGTTCAAACCCACCATGTGCTCCTTGAAAACTCCATGGAAGAGTTCTACTCTGTTCTATAGGGTTCTATGAGTCAGACTTTACTCAAAGGCAGTGGGTGGTTTTTTTTAGAACAAAAGAGAAATTGCTTAGCTCAAGTACAGTGATGGAAAAGTTCAGGGGTAGCTCTGCTAAATTTTAAGGGGGGCTGGGTTCAAGGATTCTGATCTCCAGAAATTTGTTTCTGGCTCTACTTCTCTCTTTGCTAGTTTCACCTTCAGGCCATTTCTCACTAGTTTGCAGCTCTCAGTATCTCCAGGTTTGTGTCCTAGCAGCCCAGCAATCTCTGCAGCAAAGAGTGCTTTCTTTGCTTATAGCCAGGTCCCTGTTAGGCACCTTTCCAGGAGCCCAGGCCATAGTATCACCTAAACATGAGTTAGGAGGTAGTTTCTTCAAGAAAAATCAGTGCACTATACCAGACAGAATATAAAACAGTTACTGGGTAGACAAAATGATAGACATACTCTAGTGTGCATGGTAATTTTAGATGTAAAATATTTGTTTCTGCATTTCTTCTTACCTAACTGAATGTTCCAGTATTCTCTACCTTTTCATATTATATACTTAAAAGCCCCTTTCCCCTCAAAACTGCTGCAATGGGCTTTTCCTGATCATCAGACATCTTCCATGATCTGTTCACACCTGCTGCACTTGTTGTCTGAACCGTTTACCACTTGTCATTCTGAGGCATGTGGATGTGCATGTGAGTGTATGCGTGCAGCCATCCCTTCTCATCTGTAAGCTTCCCAAGGAAGGGATCATTTGTATAAACCACATCTTTAACTTCAAATATATATATGTATATATATAGTTGCCTTTTTTGTGAAAGTTTGCACAGCAACTTAGGTTTCCATTGAGCAATTTCTATACATATTGTTCAGTAACATGTTATATTTCCCACATTGTGTCAACATTCTTCATATTTTTATCCTAGTTGTTCTGCCTCCACTGCTGTCTGATCTCGTTCCTGTCCCTCTCGTCTTTGCTTTGGAATAAATGTTGACTATTTGCTCTCAGGTAGACTTTTTTTTTTTAAAAAAAGAAGTACAGTTTATTTTTATTGTATATGCATATATATAAGTATATATACATATACATACATATGCTGTTTAGTTTATGAGCCAATCTGTTATTTAGTTGAAAGGTGACCTCTGAGAATAGCTTCACTTCCAATTTTGAGGGATATCTCAGAGTGATAGTCTTGGAGGTTCCTCTAGTCTCTGCTGGCTCAGCAAGTCTAAACTTTTTGCTTACAAAAAGAACTTAAAAAAAAAAAAAGAATTAGAGTCTTGTTCCACCAATTTTTCCCATTCTGTCCAGGTCTATCTGTTGTATTTCTGGTCTGAGCAATGGGTAATGGTAGAGCACTCATTTAGGGATTCTCATCACCAGAAATTTGGGCATAATCTTGTTCTTCTCATCTATGGATATATGAGGCTGTAGTTCAGTCTGGGCAGTTAGTCCTGCAGACCAATTTATTCTTTGAGTCTTTGGTTTTCTTCCTTGTCTTTCCCCAGAAGAGCAGAGACCAACAGTGGTATCTGGAATAGCTTATCACAAAACCCCAGATGCTACTCACCATACTAGGCTGTAGAACATAAACTTTATAAACTGTGTTGTGCCAATTGTATATCCTTAATTCTGCATTGAATGAAAGAATAACTGGGTGAGTGAATGAAATTAGAATAAATGGATGAATAGAGAAGCTGAAATAGTAACAAGCAAGAGCAACAGAGTCTAGTATGATCAATGGGCTGTGTGATAATAACTTTCTCAGCCTGATTACTGATTCTGAGAGTTTTCCACACCTGAGCCATGCTGTGGTATGCATGAGTCATAGCATTATTCACATTTTTCTCCGAATAAGTCTAAATAGCCACTGTCTATAAGATTCTTAGCTAGGAAATCTTGAATCATATGACAATGTATTCCAAAAGAAACTTCACAACACCAGGATGAAATTACAGAAACATAAGACACTTGAGTTGGAAGAAACTTAAAGAGTATTAGACTTGGAATCTCCTGCTCTAAATTTATAGGAAAAGACATTTGGCCAGACACTCATATATTTCCTCATTTTCTTCATCTTTTCCGAACCTTCTCTGGCCAGCCAGTTGATAATTACATCTTCTCCTACCCCACACTCAACGCACACACAATGAAACATGGTATGTTTGAACGTATTCATCTTACTTGATTTCTCCAGTCAGATGTAAGCTTTATAAGGGAGGAGACTTTTTTCTGACTTCTCTCCCCTCGCTTGCCGTTTTGTGATTCTCCTATGTTGTATATCCTAATCTCTGCCTGTGGTTAATGGAGCAAGATTGGATTATGTTAAAAATGGATTGGAGTGGGACTGTAGCATCTGTATTAAGGTCACATTCTGATCCAATGTAAAGGGGGTTTCCCTAAGGTATGGCCTGCACCACCTTTTATCTTACAAGAGAGAAAAGAAAAGCAGAGAGTGGGGACCTCATATCATCAGGAAGGGAGTACTGGGAGCAGAGTGTATGGTTTGTATACAAGACCCCTGTGCCTGAGAAGCTCCTTGACCAGGGGAGGATTGAGGAGATGGGCCTTCCTCTAGAGCCAACAGAAAGATAAAGTCTTCCCCTGGAACAGATGCCCTGAATTTGGACTTTTCATCTGCTTTTCTGTAAGAAAATAAATTTCTCTTTGTGAGAGCCATCCATTTGTGGTATTTCTGTAATAAAAGCACTGGATGACTAAGACTATTGGCAGCTCTGACTAGGGATGCATGTGGGTCCCCCAAAGTTTTTGGATGTCTTGAGCCACACTGTCAAGAATGATAGACTCTCCTTGTGACTGATAGACACTCTTGGAGGCCTTTTTTCTCCCTTCTCAGAGTCACCTCATATCTCTTGTCTAAGACAGAAATCCTTCCTGCCTGGTTGGCGATTTAAATCCTCATTTAATTACATGTAAACTTTATTCTAAGATGTCAATGACTAGTAAAAGATGAATGTCTTAATGTTCAAGGAAATCTACATTTTACCCACAAACAAGACAAGTTATATGGACTTGCTACATTATTATTCACCTTCCCACATCCCGCCCCAATTCACAGCTGCTAACTGAACGTAGAATTATTTTCTCACTTGACCACCTGTTGCTGGATGATAAAGTTTTTAGTAGATCTTTAATCCTGTACACTTAAGGGGCAGTTTATAAAGGACTTATATTAGTTTTAAGTCCTTTTGAAGTAGGAGGTATCAGCCCCATACAAATTTGAAAGAAGTAAGTCTGAGAGGCAAAATATTTTTTCCAAGGAGATACAACCTGGAGCCTTGAAATTACTGGTATTTGTGCCAAGATCAGCGTGTGACAATCCTGTGTCTTCTAATGTCCTGCCTGTAAATGGACTTCCAAGGCTGTTTTATGACTGTTTAGAATATGTTGGTGGTCTTGATACTTTCTTTCATCATAGTACTCTTGGAAGTATAGAATTACATGAAATTTTGATTAAAAACATGACATGAGAGTATAAGCTTGCCATGGATTGAATTGTGTCCCCCTAAAAAATATGTAGTGAAATTTGGCTGGGTTGTGATTACCAGTATTGTGTGATTGTCCCCTGTTTTGTGAATGTCCTATGCTGTGTGTTAAGGTCCTAAGGTCACCTCCCTGCTCCAGTGTAAAGAGAGTTTTCCTGGAGTGTGGCTGGCACTATCTTTTATCCTACAAGAGATAAAAAGAAAGGGAAGCAAGCAGAGATTTCAGGACTTCATACCATAGAAAAAGACAGCAGTACCAGAGCTTAGTATGTCCTTTGGAAAGGACTGGCGTCCCCATGCCTTGGAAGCTTCCAGTCCAAGGGAAGATTGATGACAAGGACCTTCCTTCCTTCCCCCAGTGCCATCAGAAAAAGCCTTTCCCTGGAGCTGACACTCTGAATTTGGACTTTTAGCTTACTGGACTGTAACAAATAAAATTTCTCTTTTTAAAGTCATCCACTTGTGGTCTTTTTGTTAGAGCAGTTCTAGCTGACTAAATCAAAGCTTAAGATTAGAACTTGATAAATTTTCTCAATAGAATGTAAAGGCATCCAAAGCCATTTTTAAAACTTAAGCGGATTTCCAAGAGATATCTTTTAGTAATACAGTAACATTTTTCTTCATTTTTAATCATGTTAACAACAAATCCCCCACATGTCTGTCAGTTTGGAGTATTGTGGGGAATTATGTGTTCCTTTGATTCTGAAAGCTATGCCACAGCTATTCAGATACCGGCAGGGTCATCCACAGCCAGCAGGTTTCAACTGAGCTTCCAGACTAAGACTGACCAGGAAGAAGACCTGGTGTTCTACTTCTGAAAACAAGTAGCCAGTATAAACCTTGCAAACAGCAGCAGAACATTGATATAGTGCCAGAATATGAGCCCCAGGTTGGAAGGTGCTCAAAATAAGACTGAGGAAGGGCTGCCTCCTCGAAGTAGAGTTGACCACAACACAGCAAAGACATCTCATCTGTGTTCACACATCCAGCTTTTGTGTATCTCTTCTCTGACATTGAAAGTAAAAAAAGTATTCTGCATGTGGACATCCAAATCTTTCAAACTGCAGAGTTCTGCAGCAGAGATTTCAACAGCAGCTCGGAATGCACAACTTGAACAACTTACAGAGCAAGTGGATGTAGACGTGGAGGGAGGATTCTCTGTATTACAATTTAGAACCAGAATGAAATTTCTGCAGTGAACTGGGGCTGACTGCTACACACTCCTAAACTAGGGAATTTATTGTATCAGAACATGTTGTTGTTTTTAGGTGCCTTTGAGTAGGTTTTAACTCATAGTGACCCTATGGACAACAGAATGAAGCACTGCCCAATCCTGTGCCATCCTCACAATCATTGTATCTGAGCACATGGTTACAGCCACTGTGTTCGTACATGTCATTGGGGATCTTCCTCTTTTTTGCTGATCCTCCACTTTACCAAGCACAGTGTCACTTTCTAGGAATTGGTCCCTCCTAATAACATGTCCAAGGTATGTGAGATGAAGTCTCATCATGCTCACTTCTAAGGAACATTACTGCTATACTTCTTCCAAGACAGATTTATTTGTTCTTGTAGAAGTCCATGGAACATTCAGTATTCTTTTCCAACAATGTAATTCAAATTGTTCTAAGGTCTTTCCTATTCATGTCCAGCTCTTGCATTCATATGAGGTAACTGAGAATACTCTGGCTTGGGTCAGAAGATCATCAGTCCTCAAAGTGACATCTTTGCTTTTCAAAACTCTGAAGAGGTCTTTTTCAGAAGATTTTCCCAATGCAATGTATCTTTTGATTTCTTGACTGCTGCTTCTATGAGTATTGATTATACATCCAAATAAATGAATCTTTGACAACCTCAATCTTTTCTCCCTTTATCATGATGTTTGTTACTGAACCAGTTGTGAGGATTTTTGTTTTCTTCATTTTGAGGTATAATCCATACTGAAGGCAGTAGTCTTTGATCTTAATCAGTGAGTGCTTCAAGTCAACTTTCAAAAAGCAAGATTGTGTCATTTGCATATCACAAGTTGTTACTATTTCTCCAATCACGCAGCTGTGTTCTTCATATTATCCAATTTCTTTGACTATTTTCTCAGCATACAGACTGAATAAATATAATGAAAGTTTACAACAAGATCCATACATTTACTGATTTTAAACCACACAATATCCTCTTGTTATTTTGGAATGACTGCTTCTTGGTCTCTGTACAGATTGCTCCTGATCACAAGTAAGTGTTCTGGAAATCACCTTCTTTGCTATGAAGTCTATAACTTGTTATGATCCACACAATCCAATGTCTTTGCATAGTCAATAAAATACAGGTGAACATCTTTATGATATTCTCTCCTTTTAGCCAGGATCCACCTGACATTAACAGTGGTACCACTCTTTTCACGTCTTCTGAATCTGGCTCAAATTTCTGGTAGTTCCTGTCAATGTGCTGATGCAACTGTTTTCAAATAATCTCCAGTAAAATTTTACTGGTATGTGATATTAATGATGTTGTTTGATAATTTCCATGTTTTGTTGTAGTACATTTTTTGATGCAATTGGTATTGCATTAATTTGTGGAGCATTGTTTTTTGCCAATGCCTTCAGTGCATCTTGGACTTCTTCCATCAGTACCACCAGTTTTTGATCATACACTATCTCCTGAAATGGTTCAATGTCAACTAATTCTTTTTGGTCCAGTGACTCTTCTTTTGATGCTTTCTCCATTGTTTGGTATTTTTCCCATAGAATCTTCGCAGTTGCATCTCAATGCTTGAATTTTTTCTTTGGTTCTTTTAGCTTGAGAAATAACTAGTATGTTCTTCTATTTTGGTTTTCTAACCCTAGGACTTCATACATTTTATTATAGTACTTTACTTTCTCAAGCCACCCTTTGAAATCTCCTGTTCAGCTCTTTAACTTCATCATTTCTTCCATTTGTTTTAGCTACTCTCCATTCAAGAGCAAATTTCAGAGTCTCTTCTGACATATACTGTGGTCTTTTCTTTCTTTTCTGTGTTTATAATGTTCTTTGGCTTTCTTTGTATACAATGTCCTTGATGTCATCCCACAACTTGTCTGGTCTTCATGGGGTGATCTCTAAATTATGGTAGAATATACTCAAGGTCATACTTTAGCTTTTGTGGTTTGTTTTAATATTCTTCAGTTTCAACTTGAACTGGCAAATGAGTAAGATGATCTCTTCTGCATTGGATCCCTGGTCTTGTTCTGACTTATGCTGTTGAGCTTTTCCAAGATCTCCTTACACATAGGTAGTTGATTTGACTCCTGTGTATTCCGTTCAGTGAAGTCCATGTATGTAGTCACTGTTTATGTTGTTAAAAAAAAAAAAAAAAAAAAAAAGACGCTTGCAATTAATGAGGTCATTGGTGTTGCACAATTCTGGCATGTCTCCATTACACTTTTCCTTACCAAGGCCAATGTCTTAATTATCTAGTGCTTCTATAACAGAAATACCATGAGTGAATGGCTTAACAAAAATTGATTCTGTCATAGTCTAGGAGGCTAGAAGTACAAATTCAGAGTGTCAGCTCTAGGGGACGATTTTCTATGTTGGTCTTTGGGAAGGACTTTTTCATCAATCTTCTCTGGTTTAGGAGGTTGTCAGCACAGGGATCCAAGCTCCAAAAGACATTCTGTTCCTGGTGCTGCTTTCTTAATGGTCTGAGGTTTTCCACCATTTCTCTGCTCACTTGTCACTTTATATCTCAAAAGAAATTGACTGAAGACACACTTAATCTTGCATACTGAATTCTGCCCCATTAATATAACTGCCTCTATTCCTGCTCATTGATATAGGAAAACACATAGGAAAATTGCATCAAATAACAAAATGGTAGACAATCACACAACACTGGGAGTCATGAACTAATCAAATTTTGCCAAGCCAAGTACCATCGAGTCGGGATGCAATTCACTCAGTAACAGCTGTGTTTTCCAACTGTCAATTCTCCCTCTTTGTTTTAACTTTTGCATTCTGATTGACAATAATTATCCTTGCATCTTGATTGTATGTTTGATCAATTTAAGAATGTAGAAGCTGGTAAAAGTCTTCAATTTCTTTATCTTTGGTATTAATCATTGGCATATAAACTTTAATAATAAGCATGCTAACAATTCTTCCTTGTAGCCATATGAATATTGTCCTATCACTGATAGCATTGTACTTCAGGATAGATCTTGAAATGTTCTTTTT
Organism: Heterohyrax brucei; assembly: GCA_028571685.1. Lineage (NCBI taxonomy): Eukaryota > Metazoa > Chordata > Mammalia > Hyracoidea > Procaviidae > Heterohyrax > Heterohyrax brucei. Next base: position 169,855,173 of record CM053141.1, on the reverse strand, counting down.
GATGGTGAATGGGCTGTTCGTCTTGACTTTGTCATTCTTCACACAGTAGATGATGTGATTTTGCTATTGAAAATGGGCAAGTCAAGTCCATTTTAGCTCACTAATGCCTATGATATGGATCTTTGCATGTTCCATTTCATTTTTGACAACTTTGAGGTTTCCTAGATCAGTCAGTCTATGTTCCAGTTATTAAAGTTTATTCTCATTTTGACTTGTTCCCTATTAAGCTTTACTCCATCTGCATCGTTAATGTCAATACTACTTTGATGAGGTAGTTTTTCTCCAGTCATATTCTGAGTGCCTTCCAACCAGCGGTGCCCATCTTCTAGCACCATATCAAACAGTGTTCCCCTACTACTTATAATGTTTGTACTGGAATTTTTTGTTTCTTTTTTGGTAGAGGTCTCTAGGTTCTTCCGCATGGTCTGCTCCACTGAGAATCACCTTCTATGGGTGACCCTGCTGCTATTTGAAACACCAATCACATAGCTTCCAGCATCATAGCAATACCAATTCACTACAGTAGTGTAAACTGAAAGACAAGGGGTGGTCAGAATACCTCACAGGGCTGCTATTAACCTCTTATTTGTCTCTTATTGGAATGTATTGATCTTTGAGATATTTTGAGGTCTTGACTGAGCTCATTGAACGTCAGAATGTCTCCTAAGATCTTGTGATGATGAAATACAATCAGTTCAGAAAAAAAAAGAAAAGAAAGAAAGAAAAGCAAATACAACCCACATTTCTAAGTTTCTGAAGTATGTGGCTAGCAGTTTCATTCCCTACCTCCCCCCATCAACACCAAAATGAGAATTATTGTGATGATGTCATCTGTTACAGGAAAGGCTAGTTACACGTCTATTTTTAAGTGCAGTTACATCCTAGCAACCTCATGCAACAGAGTAGAAGTTCCCCACAAAGTTTTCTAGGCTGTGATCTTTACGGAACAGCTGGAGGACTTGAACTTCCAACTTTTTGGTTAGCAGCTGTGCATTTAACCATTGTACCACCAGGGTTCCTTTAGATTCTACCTTGAAGTAGCTTAATTTAGCAGGGAGAGATGGAACCTAGCCGTCTGGCCTTGAATAAGTAAGTTACCCCTTCTGATGCCTCAGTTTCCTTGAATGCAGAATTGAAGGGGAAAAAATATATATGTTTAGCACAGAATTATTGAGGTCTTAATATACTATGTAGGGACAAAATAATGTTACCTACCTGAAGACTTATATGAAAATGAAATCACAAGCCTGCCAAGCACGTGGCATGCTGCCTGAAACACACTAAGTGCTCAATAAATAGTAGCAATTATCCTTTTTTTACTGCATTTCATGAAATCTAAGATTGCCATAGACTGTAAAATTTGCCATCACTTTATATATGCTAAGGAAGAAACAAATGCTGCCAATTAAATGGTGACATACTCCTTTGTTATTTCAAGCTCGTATATATATATATATATATATATATTATTTAGATGTACTTGGATGCATTTTTATTCAACATCATTCTAGTCAGTACATAAAGAAGAAAATATGAAGAAATAAATTTAGCTATTTGTAAGTTTTCACATTCAGAAGCCAGTTCTTGTCAATCATTTTTAACTCAATCATAAGTGTCCACTTTTACAAGACAGTATCTTCCTCTCTGCCTTAAAGAGCAATTGAGTTGGAGCATTTTTAGAAAGTATATGTACAAGAATAAATGCTGTAGTTACTGGACTTTTATGAGGCATAACAAGGTCAAAAACTCATCCTAGAAAAAGTGCTACAAATCTCACTGCTAAATATCACTATAGTCAACTTCAAAGTACTCCCCTTGGGAAGCTATGCACTGATGCCAGTATCTGGTCCACCCTTCAAAACAATTTTGGAGCTCTTTTTCAGGAATAGCCATCAGCACTGTTATAATATTACTCTTGATGTCCTCAATGCCATCAAACTGTCTTCCTTTCAATATTTCCTTTATCTTCAGGTAAAGAAAAAAGTCATTGGGGGTGAGATTAGGTGAGCAGTGAGGGTGTTCCAATGGAGTTATTTGCTTGTTCCCTCACAGAGAACTATCCAATTAAGTTCACAAACTTACCATCATACTACTATGTGCAATGGCTGTTCCAGAAAGAGTTCCAAAATTGCTTTGAAGGGTGGACTAGACACTGTCATCAATGCATAGCTTCTCAAGGAGAATTCTTCAGAGGTGAAGAATGGTGATAATGAGCAACGAGTTGTGTAGCACTTAGAACAACTAAGTTCTCAGATGTAATTGTTAGACCTCGTAGTTTGGTGGCTTAAATCCACCTGGAAGCACCTCAAAAAGCAAGCCTGGTGATCAGTTTCCCAAAGGTCACAGTATTGGAAGTCATACAAAACACATTACACTCTGTGCACATAGGGTCCACATGAGTCAGAATGGACTCCATGGTAACTAAGAACAGAGTAAACCTACTTCCCAGGATGGGTTCAGGAATGTTGGGAAATAGTTCTACAATCATTGGTTTCCTTGGGGTTAGAAGTGTTTCTCTATTTGCCTCCTTTTCCAAGTTACTGACACCCACTCTGCAATTGTGATGCTTGAGTTTTTTATGTTTGCCCATGCTCAGGCAATAGTGACTTCTTACACTTCAAATCTGATACGACTGGCATAGACTGTAAAGTCGCCTGCACTGCCAGTGCATCCTTATTCAGAGGTGTTAAAAACACATGAGTAATGGAGGCTGCATTTCTGAAAAGATGAAAATCAGTAATAAAAATGTGCATTATTTTCATCAATAAAAAACTATCCAAACATACATAGAGTATTTAAAGTACATATATGTGTTAAATACCTTTATCATGAATTTTTGCAAGTGATGTTAACTCGCTGTTACTCGAATCATCATCCACAGACCAGTACCTGTGAACTTGTTGGAACTGCAGAATCTTAGGTCCCACCCAGGGACTGGTAACTGGTTGCCAGTCAGTCGACTCCAATTCATGGTGAGCCCTTTGTGTGTCAGAAAAGAACTGCGCTTTACAGGGTTTTCAGTGATCACCAGGCCTTTCTTACAAGGTACCTCTGAGTGAACTCAAACTTCAGCTTTGAAGTTAGTAGCTGAACAGGTTAACCACACCATCCAGGGACTCCCAGTCTCTACCCTAGACCTACTAAATTATAATCTATACTCAGATGGTTGTTGTGCACCTCAAAATCTGAGAAGCATTCATCTTATTCACTATTTACTGGATGATTTGACTAAATGAGGGAGTCCTGGTAGCAGTAGTTAAGAACTTGGCTGTTACCCAAAAGATCAGCAGTTCAAATCCATCAAACCACTCTCTGGAAACTCTATGGGAGAAGTTCTGCACTTAGTCCAGTGGTGACAGGTTTAGTTTAGTGGATTTTCTTTTTTTGTATATACATAGTAGTCCTCATTACACAGTGGTTAAAGCTGCCTCAGGAGAAAGCTATGGCAAGCTGCTTCTGTGAAGAGTACTGTTAGGTGCCATCAAATTTGTCCTGACTCATAGCATCCCTACGCACAACAGAAGAAAATAATCCCTGGCACTGCACCATTCTCATAATTATTGTTTTGTGTGAGTCACTGTGTTAGTTCAACTCAATGAGATGCTTCCTCTGTTTCAATGGCCCTCACTTTAGCAAGCATGATGTTTTTCTCCAGGGACTGTCCTTCCTCATGTCTCAAGTATGTAAAACAAAGTCTTTCCATTCTTGCTTGTGAGGAACACTCTAGTTGTACTTCTTCCAAAACAAATTTTCTTCATTTTCTTGGCAGCCCACTGTATATTCAATAGTTGTGCCAACACCACAATTCAAAACAGCAATTCTTCTTTGGTCTTCCTGATCCATTTTCTAGCTTTCTCATGCATATGATGTGACTGAAAATAGTATGGCTTGGATTGGGCACACATTAATCTTCAAACTGGTGTCTTTGGTTTTTAACACTTTAAAGAGGTCTTTTGGGCAGATTTGCCCAATACAACACGATTTGTGATTTCTTGACTGCTGCTTTCACACATGTTGACTGTGGTTCTAAGCAAAATAAAATCCCTAACATCTTTAGTCTTTTTTCCACTTATGATGTTGCATATTTGTCCAGTTGTGAAAATTTTTGTCTTCCTCATGTTGACATATAACTCGCACTGAAGGCTGTGGTCTCTGATCTTTATCAATAAATGTTTCAAATCCTGTTCACTTTTAGCAAGCGAAGTTGTGTTATCCATATTATGCAGGTTGTTAGTGAGCCTTCCTCCAATCCTGATGACACTTTCTTCTTCATATAGTCTAACCCTCAGATTATTTGCTCAGCATACAAACTGTATAGATACAGTGGAAGGATACAACCCTGACACACATCTTTCCTGACTTTAAATCATGCAGTATTCCCTTATTTTGTTTGAACAGTTGTCTCCTGAATTATGTGTAGATTCCTCAAGAGCACCATTAATTGTTCCAGAATTTCGGCTCATCACAATGTTATCCATAATTTGTTACGATCCACACATTGGATTGCGTTTGCATAGTCAAGGAAACAAAGGTAAACATCTTTTTGGTATTCTCAAGTTTTAGCAAGAATCCATCTGACATCAGCAATGATGGTGTCTTCTTCTAAATTTGTCTTGAATTTCTCACCATCCCCTGTTTGGTATATTGCTGCAGCAGCTTTTGTCTCTGCAAGGAGTACAGCCTTGGAAATCCTATGAGGCAGTTCTACTCTGTCCTAGAGAGTTGTTAGGACTCAGGACAGACTCAAGAGCAAAGGGTTTTGTATCTGCATGGGCTCGTTCTCCCCAACTTGTACTGCCTGTCCTGCTCTGCTGGGTCCAGTTACAATTAAGGACCTTGATGGAAGGTCTTCTGTGTTGGTGCCAGAACTTTAAGAAAGATTATCACATTTATCTTCTTTATTTAGCTCATCACACTAATTGGGCCAAAGAAAAGGCTTTATTTCAGCAGAAACTCATCCATATTACCAGAGACGAGCTAATAGGGGGAGGAAAAGCAGATTCATTGTTTAGGGAACACAGAGCTCCTGTTAAGGGTGATGGAAAAATTGGAGAACAAATAAAGATGATGGATGAGCAACATGGTAAACATAATTAGTGCCACTGAATTGTGTGTGCAAAAAATGTTAATATGGCAAATGTTTTGTTACGTATATATTTACCACAATTTAGACAGAAAATTTAAAACACCAGAAACTATATCCTTTTCTAGAAGGTACTACAAGACCAGCAAGAAGGACAGATTTTTAAATAATCGATTTCATTATATGCTGCCCTTTTTCTTATCAACACCCACAAACTTGTTCTACATGTATTACCAAACAACACTAGGTCCATAGCATCCTCCTTTTCTGCCTGAGCTTTTTTAAAGTTCAGCAGTTGAGTTGATTTTTTAAAACTGAAGTTTAGGAAGGAGTATTTCAAAAGAGGGACAAAAGAATGCCTAGAGACATCGTTCCAGAAACACTCTGTTCGTCTTCACCTCATTTAACACCTTCTGTTTGGAAACACACTTTCGGCCCTTGCTTCACTTGCTCTTTACCACAAGGGCAGTTCAGGTACGTTAATAGAGTCAGAGGGCTCTAAAGCGTTTTGCAAACACAAAGTGTCAGCTAGAGGCCCACTTAAAGCATCTTCACTTCAGGGTGCTATTCAGGCTAAATCGGGTCACCATGGATCAGTGTCTGGCCTAGAAAGGGTGTTTGCTGCTCTGCAAGAAGGAAGCAGAAGTTTCTCTGTGGATTGAGCTCTCCCTTGGGGACTCAAAAGCTGGTTGTAAGGAAAGTTTCATTTTTCTAGAAAGTAACTCCTTGATTTTTCCCATGGAATGGCTGAGCCTCTAATAGTAGCCTTGCAGAGGCTGCATCTCATTCCTTCACACATTCACTTCATTCATTCACTCTTCTTCAAATAAATTAACTTTTATATGGCTTGGCTTTGGCCATTGTTACAAAGATATAGATAGTTCTTGTCTGGGAGCATCAGGATGAGGCAAACTTGGCTCTCGCCCTCCAGGAGTAAGTAGTCAAACAGATAAGATAGGCCATTAAGGAGGAAATTATTATTTCAAAAGTATAAGTGTATTTTGATAAATCTAGAGCCTCTGAGAGGTCACAAGAGCTCCTGATAAAAGCATTTCAGAATGGAAAAGAAACTGTCAAAATAGTTCAAAAAGAATTAAAGCTTTTTTTTTTTTTCTTTAAAGTTATATCTTGAAGGTTTTCTCTCCTCTTCTTATTGTGGGCTGTGCTTTTTGTTACATAAAATGAATTTGAGTTCCCAGTTAAACATTCGGTCTGTGATCCTGCCTTTTATAACAGAGATTAGGACCATTATTTGTAGCCCCCTCAGAAGTGCCAGGGAAGATTTCCTGTGAGAAACGATGATCTGCTGCTGAGACCTGAGAGAAGAGTTGTTACTGAAGAGAGGCCACAGTGAGGAGGAATGGTATGGGAGGATGCTCAGAGGTGATAAGAAGATGATGGATTTTACAATCATTTTCAAACCTGTCATTAGAGCAATACTTATTAACGATAAGTGTTAGCAGCTGTAAAGTTGGCTCCCAACTCATGGCTAGTCCTGTGCCTAGCAGAACAAGTTGCTGCTTAGTCCTGTGCCATCTTCATGATGGTTACAGATTGGATCACTGAGGTCTATAAGGTTTTCACTGGCTGATTTATGCGGAAATAGATTGCCAGGCCTTTCTTTGTATTCTGTCTCAGTCTGAAAACTCCACTGAAACCTGTTCAGCACCAGAGTCCTTTAAAACCTGATCAACAGTCTTGTTCCTAGACCTGCTGAATCAGTTCTGCTGAAGATGTAAACTCAGTACTAGTCATAAGAGCCCTAGGGTGTTACAATTGTGAAGTGTTCAGCTGCTAACCAAAAGGTTGTTGGTTAGAACCCATCCAGAGCTTCCACTGGAGAAAAGACTGACAGTCTGCTCCTGAAAGATTACAACCTAGTAAAGCTTATGGAGCAGTTCCACTCTGTTACATGGAGTTACAATGAACAAGAATTGATTCAATGCCATCTAACAGCAACAGATATAACATTAAGCGCTTTTAAAGAGACCTAGGAACAGTATTAGGAGATTTCAAAGATATCAATCCAGCTTTGGCCAGCTGTAGATCATTGGACTAGTCGGGCAAAACTCTCTCTTTCTTAGTTTTATCATCAATAAAATGGGAATAATCTTCCCCATCTCATGTCAAAGAGGTTCACGGTTGAATTAGAAAATGACTGTAATACTTGGCACATGGTAACTCTGAACATGATTTACCATCATGGTTGCTGTTTCAGTTATCCAGTGCTACTTTAACAGAAATACCACAAGTGGATGGCTTGAAAAAGAGAAATTTTGTTTGTCACAGTCTAGTAAACTAAATGTTCAAATTCAGGGTGTTAGCTCCAGGGAAAGGCTTTCTGTGCTGGCACCGGAGAAAGGCCCCTGTGTTCAACGTTTCTCTGGAATAGAAGCTTCTGAAGCACAAGGACCTCAGTCCTTCCCAAAAGATACATTCAGCACTGCCTCTGTATAGTATGAGGTTCCCAAATCTCAGTTTGCCTCCCTTTTCTTTTGTATCCCAAGAGACTACCCCAAGCTACAATACAATCCCACGCTATTCTGCCCCATCAATTCAACTGCAGCCCATCCACCCTCATTAACATCACAGAGGCATAATTTACAACAGGAAGGATGTCACACAATACCAGCAATCATTGCCTACCTAAACTGCTACACACAGTTTTTGGGAAAGACAATTCAATCCACGACAGTTGCCACAGACACCATCCATGTCCATCTTTTGACCTCAATCTTCTTCTCCAATAAAAGGTTGTATTAGGTCATCCTCCAGATGGGAAGGAGTCCTGATGGCACAATGGTTAAGTGCTCAGCTGCTCACTGAAATGTTGGCAGTTCAAATCTCCCAGAGGCTCCGTGTGGTAGAAGAATTTGGGGATGTGCTTCCATAAAGATTGTTGTTAGGTTAGATGCCATCAAGTCAGTTCTGACTCACAGCAACACTAAGTAAAACAGAAGGAAACATTGCCTGGTGCTATCCCTTCCTGACAGTCACTGCTATGCTTGACAACTTTTGGCAGACACTGTGTCAATCCATCTCATTGTGGGTCTTTCTCTTGTACGCTGACCATCTACCTTACTAAGCATGATGCCCTTCTCCTGGGACTGAACTGGTTCCCTCCTGATGACGTGTCCCAAACATGTGAGAAAAAGTTCTGCTATCCTTCCTTTTTAGGAGCATTCTGGATATACTTCTAAGATAGATTTGTTTACTTAGGCAGTCCATGGTATATTCAGTGTTCTCCAACACCATAATGCAAAGGCATCAAGTTTTCAATCTTTCTTATTCATTGTCCAGCTTTCATGTAAATATGAGGCATTTGATAATACAATGGCTTGGGTCAGGCACACTCTGGTCTTCAAAGTGACATGTTTGCTCTTGAACACTTTAAAAAAAGCTTATTTTTCACAGTGCAATAATTGATTTGATTTCTTTCCTGCTGCTTCCATGGGAAATGATTGTCAATCCATGTAAAAATCTTTGACAACTTCCATCTTTTCTCTGTTTATCGTGATGTTGCTTATTAGCCTACTTATGAGGCTTTTGGTTTCTTTGAGTAATAATTGATACGAAAGGCTGTAGTCTTTGAACTTCATCAGTAAGTGCTCCAAGTCCTCTTTACTTTCAACAAGCAAGGTTGTGTCATCCTCATACAACATGATATTAATGAGTCTCCATCCAATCCTGGTGCTGCATTTTTCTTCACATGGCCTAGCTTCTCAGATTATGTGCTCAGCATCCTCACTCTAAGTATGGTGGAAAGATACAACATAGATTCACCCATTCCTGATTTTAAACCATGTAGTATTCTCTTGTTCTGTTTCATTGAGGGCCTGTTGGTCTATGTACAGCTTCTATGTGAGCAGAGTCAAGTGTTCTGGACCTCTCATTCTTCTTAATGCTATTCATAATTTGTTATGATCTCACAGTTCGATGCTTTTGGATAGTCAATGAAACATAGATAAACATGTATCTGGTATTCTCTGCTTTTAGCCAGGATCTATCTGATATCAGCAATCCATGTTATTTTAAATCCTACTTGAATTTATGACATTCCCCTGTCAATGCACTGCTGCAACTGTTTTTTAATTTTCTCCAGTATAATTTAACTTGCATGTGATATTAATGATGTTGTTCAATAATTTCCATATTCAGTTGCATCACTTTTCTTTTAAATTGGCATGAAAATTTATCTCTTCCAATCAATTTAGGCCAGGTAACTATCTTACAAATTTCTTAGCATAGGTGAGTGAGCACTTCTGTGTTGCATCCATTTGTTGGAACATAAATTTGTGTTTGTTCGATTCCTGGAGCCTTGTTTTTGGCCAGTGCTTTTCAGTACAAGTTAGACTTCTTCCTTCAGTGCTGTTAGTTATTGAACTTCAACCAATTCTTTATGATACAATGACTCTATATTCTTTCTATTTTGTTTTGATATTTGCCCGTGGGCTTGTTCAATCGCGCAACTCTAGGCTTGAATTGATTCTTCAGTTGTTTCAGTGTTAGAATTGCCAAGCAAGTTCTTCTCTTTCAGTTTTCTAAGTCTATGTTTCATTGTAGTACTTTACTTTGCCTTCCCAAGCCATCCTTTAAAATCTTCTGTTCAACTCTGTTACTTCATTGTTTTTTCCATTCATTTTAGCAATTCTGTGTTCAAGGTCAAATTTCGGAGTCCCTTCCAACCTATGTTTCTGTCTTTCATTTCTTTCCTGTATTTTTAACAGCCTCTTGCTTTCTTCATGTATGATGTCTTTAATGTCATTCCACAACTCATCTTAGATAACCAGTGTTACAATGTATCAAGTTTGTTCCCGAAATGGCCCCTAAATTTAGGTGGGGTGTACTTAAGGTTGTGCGTTAGCACTTCTAGATTTATTGTCCTTGGCTTCAATTTGAACTTGCATGTGAACAATCAATGGTCTACTCCATAGCTGGCCCCCTGGCCTTGTTACGATGGTGATAATATCTCTCCATCTTGTGTTGCTTAGGCTATAATCTCTAGAAAAGCAAGACAAGTGAAGTATATGTGTATATACATATATTCAGAGACAAATTTATATCAAGGAAATAGCTCAAGCAGTTGTACAGGCTGGAAAGTCCCAAGTAGACGGGCCAGACATCATGTTCGAGGCTTCACCTGACTCACATATTGTAGGGGCTGATGGAGCCAAGATAGGTGGGTAAGCCAGCAGACAGCTTCCTCTAGTCTCAGGAGTTGGAGGTTAGATGAGGATGAGCTGAATGCAGGATCCAAAGAGAGTAAAACCAGAAAGCTTTGCCAAAAAGTCCATATATATTGAATGTAGGCCATACTCCCATGATGATGTTGTATAGGATAAAATCACAGAGGATAAAGTATTCTGTAAGTCTACAGATGTTAGCTTTTGTAGAAGCATTGCACACAAGGAAGGCAAATCCATGTCCAGAGTATCTATTCCATTAGGAACAAAACACTGCTCTTTCTATGATGAAGTGGTCTACTGTAATCAACCTGTCTCAGGTTGCTAACGGATCACTTTTAGGAACGCTGCTATGTGAGGGTTTCAGTGTTAGTCTCTGCTTCTGGAAGATTGGGCACTCATCAATATGTGTAGCCAAGTTGGCCTTGGTGAGTAGAAGTCCATGTTGCTGAGCCCATGCATCTCTGCCACTGTAGCCACTCTGCTCATGAGCCCATTGGACACTGGCAGAGTGGATAGGGAAAGATGACACGTTTACAAAGAACACACCATTCTATCCAATTGATTGTTAAAATTCTCCTCTGCTGAAGTCATCCTTTAGTGAGCATTCATAGGAGGCACAGATATCTTCACTTCTTTGGCTCCATTTTGAAGTGTCTATCCACATGCCCTTTCCCCCTACCTCTTTGTCACCAATTTTCTAATCATGTTACTTCCAAGTCCTTGACTATCCAGCCAAACAATTGGTCATGGCCCACAAATAATTACACAGTCACACATCTGGCCTTTTTTCCTTCCAAGCAAAGTGAACAACCAAGGAAACTAATCAAAGTGTTGTCCATTGGGAAGATTCCTCTTTCCCATCATCCTTCAGGGAGGTTGCAGAAAGGGGTGTTATTGCTACCTCCTTCTCCTTACAAATGGAAGCATTTCTGCATATCAAGCAGAGCTATCTGTAAAGCAGGCATGAATTTTCTCTTTCTCAATCAACTGATCCTAAGGATCTCCTGTGAAACCAAAGATGCAGACTGGAAGACAGAAGATAATATCACAGGAGTAGAAACCACAGTCATCCTCAGGCACTTTCTCGTGCAACATACTTGATTTGTAGGGTCCTCTGGGCACTCCATGTCATATGCGTACATACACATGTAAAGTAAGAGTAGTCAGTTTGATCTGTTCACTCCGTCTGGCATGGTACACATGTGTAGTTGCCATTTATATTGCTGAAAAAGGTATTTCTAATGAATAAGACATTGGTCCTGAAAAATTCTATCATGTAATCTCCAGTGTTGTTTCTATCACCAACATATTTTCCAATTACTGATCCTGTCTTCTTTATTTCCAACTTTGACATTCTAATCACCAGTAATTATCAATGCATCTTGACTGCATATCTGATCAATTTATGACTATAAGCCAAGCCAATTTATGACTATAAAAGTTGGTAAAATAAATAAATAAATAAAAATAAAAGCTTCAATTTCTTCATCTTTGGCCTTAAAGATTGGCTCATAAATTTGAATAATAGCTATATCAATTGGTTTTCCTTATAGGCATGTAGATATTACCCTATCACTTACAATATTGTATTTCAGGGTAGATCTCAAAATGTTCTTTTTGACAGTGAATGTGACACCATTCCTCTTCAATTTGTCATTCCTAGCACAGTAGACCATAGGCCTGTCCAATTCCAAATGGCTGATAATAGTTTATTTCAGCTTACTAATGCCTGGGAGTATATCAGTCTTTATACATTCCATTTCATTTTTGACAACTTCCAATTTCCCTGGATTCATATGTTGCACATTTCATGTTACTATTAATGGATGTTTTCAGCTGTTTCTTCTCATTTTAAGTCATGCTACATCAGCCAGTGAAGGTCCTGAAAGCTTGACTCCATCTATGTCTTTAAAGTCAACTCTGCTCTGAGTAGGCAGCTCTTTCCCAGTTGTATTTTGAGTGCCCTCTGACCTGAGGGGGTCATCTCCTGGCACTGTATCTGACAATGTTCACCAGTGAAATAAGTTTCCACTGTCCAGTTCTTTTCAAATGTAGATTTCCATCCTTCTTCTGAGTGTGTCTTAGTGTGAAAGCTGCACTGAACTCTATCCTCCACGATGACATTGCTGGCATCTGAAATGCTAGTAGAATAGCTTCCAACATCACAGCAACACACAGCCACCTCACTATGACAAACTGAGAGATCAGTGAGGGCCATAAAGACCACAGTATAGAAAATGCTGTAGCGCAGTTCTACTCTGTCATATAGGGTTCCTGTAGTTGAGACAGATGCTAAAATGGCCAGGGAATGGAATTATCACATGATCTTCTCTTGTATTCTTTGGAGCCAGAAGAGGGGTAAGGAAGAGACACTGGATAGAGTTGTCATTGTGTGGCAAGGAGTCATTTCTGAAACAGGTACCCTATGGGATAGAATGGAGCTGCCCCATAGAGTTTTCAATGCTATAATGTTTAGGGGTACAGATTGCCAGGTTTTTTTTTTTTTCAGGGAGAAACTTATGGACTCAAATCACCATCTTTTGAGTTAATAGTCATCTCTTTATCATTGTACCTCCAGGGTTCCTTACTGGGGAGACACCCATACTCATTGCTGTCCAGTCGATTTAAACTCATAGTGGTTTTAAAGAACAAGTTAAAGTGACCCATAGAATTTCCACAGCTGTGATCTTTACAGAAACAGACTGCCATATCTTTCTCCTGTGGAGTGGCTGGTAGGATCAAACCACTCACCTTTTGATTAGTAGCCAAGCACTTAACTCCTCTACCACCTGGACTCCTTCAGGCAGAAATAGAGGTGTATTACACAATAGTCTTTCAGCTTCTGTTAGCTCACTCCAAAGACAATAACTGCCAGACATCGTCAGGAGAAATCAACAGGTGATTTGTTGCTTTCAAACTTAGCGCAAGGCAATGTATGATCACCAAGTAATATCAAGGCCATGCTGTCTCTTGATAAGGCCACTACTTAATGTATGCTGTTCCTGGGTCTCACAAAGGCTAGGATGTAGCTAACAGAAAGTTTGTGGTTTGAACTCAACCAAAGGTAGCTTGGAAGAAAGCCCTGGCTATCCTCTTCCAAAAAGTCACAGCTTTGAAAACCCTTTGGAATGTAGTTCTTCTCTAGTACATCCAGGATTGCCATGAGTTGGAATTAACAACTGCTCCTATCATGTGGTAAGGATTCCATAAATGATAGCCCTTTACTTCTGAGCCTTCAGAGGCAAGTGGAATCTTAAAAGTGCTCTATTTCAACTTCATTTTGTAGATCTCAGACCAGAAAAGAAACAGACCTAAGGCCATACAACAACTAGGTGCCAAAGCAAGACTCTACAATATTGTTCCTATGCAAGGCAGATATTCTGGCAATAGCACAGAAAGGTTTATTCTTTTTTTTCTTTTTTAAATTTTACTTATTTATCCATATAAACCAGAGGGCTAAGCTAGAGACTCCATTATCTTTTTTCTCCAAGTAAGGCAACTTCTAATCTTTAAAGAAGGATGAAGATTAAAGATCAGAAAGGAATGCTACCAGGAAGAAGCCATGAAGCCAGAATTAGGGGCAAAAAAATTGAGGTCCTGTAGCGGGATATGTGGAAGGAGGCTGCACTAATCTGTAATTTCTGTTAAAGGATGTGCAGGGTTCAGATAGCAATGCTGATAATGCTTACATTTGCATGAGGCTTAGTACTTTCTTTAGAGCTTGTTTGTATATATTATGATATTAAAAAAAGGTATTGGTTTAGATCATTGATCCCATACTACTGGGATTTCAGGATCAAAATTTCATCAAAGAAAAAAGAAAGCTCTGACATGGGATTGTCAGTTATTTATTTCTAACTAATGGTTTAAATAACAGAAAACAAAATATGGCCTTGAAAACCCTGGTGGTGTAGTGGTTAAGTGCTACATCTGCTAACCGAAAGGTCGGCAGTTTAAACCCTCTAGGTGCTCCTTGGAAACTTGATGGGCAAGTTCAACTCTGTCTACAAGTTGCTATTAGTCGGAATCGACTTGACAGCAGTGAGTTTGGTTTGATTTTAAAATCACTATGATTTTTACTAAAGGATGGATATTTTAGCACCCCAAATGTGGGAAGTGCATGATCTCAGAATAGAGGACAGTGATTAAAAGTGTTTTTCTAAAGATAGAAGAACTCTGTCTTCATTGTTCTAGGTTTATTCCAGTTGAAGAAAAGTTTGGGGTGGACCAGCACTGTGCCTAACCAACTTTTGGAATCCAGTAGGCTAGAACTACAAGTCCTAAAGCAAGGATGGTGGAAAAGGTATTACTTCTCTGACATGAGTTCATTCCAGACATGAGTACATTTCAAGCACTTTCAGAGCTCATTTTCTTCTTCAGATTCTTCTGTGTGTACCTCCCACCTGTTTCTTTCTCTGTCTTTCAGAGAAGGAGAAACACTGTGATCTAATGTTACTGACAGGAATGTAACATATCTCTCAAGCCTGTCATTGTTGGCAAAACTAAATACACCAAAATGAAGTTAATTAATAATCTAATCCAGACATCTGAACAAAAGTCCATTCTAAGGTAGTTTATGATTTCATAGCATTTACCTGGTGTGTTGGTTTGATATTTTGATAAGAACTCAGTGATGGGATATGAAGAAAAGCAATGGGGTGGTTTACTCCAGCCACTGTCCAGCACACACATCCTTCTACAGAACTTCAGGTATTTGAGAGAAAACCACTCCTTCAGAATTAGGTGAAATTGATTACTCGGCCACCTATTTGTGCCAGGAACTGTATATACTAGGCACTTCATATGTGCTTTCCCCTTTGAGACTTTGGGCCACTCTGACCATCTCCGTCTTTCAAGTGAGGTAACCAGGGCTGTGACAGACCCAATGCTTGCCTCACACAGCCAGTATTCTCAGCCAGATGCTTTCACTTGGACTGTTTCTGCTCAAATAAATAAATAAATAAATAGCCCCACTGCTGTCAAGATGAGTCCAACTTATAGCAATCCTAGAGGTCAGAGAGAACTGCCCCATAGAGTTTCCAAGGAGTGCCTGGAGGATTCGAACAGTTGACCTTTTGGTTAACATATGTAGCATTTAACTCACTACACCACAAGGGTTTCCTGTTCCTACTAGGGAGTCTGATATCCAAGGAGCAGCCTTAGGCTTAATTCCTTGTTATTAGTTGTGGTACACTTCTGTTCAGTTGTGCTACACTTCCATTCAAACACTTAAAATAATATTCCCCCCCTCCCTCTCGTCTGATTCTATCCCTGGTCCCCTTCCATCTTCTCCTTCTCTTCTTCCTTTTCCTCTTCTTTCCCACTTCTCCTCTTGCCCATTCTTTCTTTTCTCTTTTTGCCTCCCTCTTGCTTTATCCTCTACAGTCAATGTGTATCTGCATGTAATACATTTTTAAATATAAATAAAAATTATATTTTTCTTCTCTCCTCTATAATCAACACAGAACCACTTTCAGGATAAAGAAAACTCATGTCTCTCTCTGTGCCTTTGCCTTTGTATCTCTATTTTTCTCTCTCTTCCTATAACCTCTAAACTGACATAGAACCCCTGGGTTGCACACAGAATACCATAACCCAGTGGTTCCCATTGCAGGTTTGGGAGTCAGACTGTCTAGGTTTGAATCCCAGCTGAGCTACCTTGGGCAGTTGCCCTCTCTATGCCTTTATTTGCTAACTATAAAATGATCATCATAACACTGACTACCTCATAGGGTTCTTATGAAACAAAGCGAGTATTAAGCACTTAGCACAGTCCTTGACGTGTCATGTGCATCACTAGTATTACAATTCTTTCTATCATATATATCTTATATATTAATGTACAGATTTATCAATCAATGTAACATATTAACTTATAATATATTCTGTCTAATTTCCCCCCAAATATCTGACAGCTTGTCTTGCACTATTGTTGTTATTGGTTGCCTTTGAATAGGCTCTAACTCATGGTGACCTTACATATAATAGAATAAAACATTGCCACTTTTGTGATTGTTGATATATTTGAGCCGGTTGTTGTGGCTATTATGTCAATCCATATCTTTTAAAATCTCTCATACAAGCATAGGGGAGAATGAGACCTAGGCTGAGCCAGCACATTCTTGTCTCATGTTCTCATAACCCCACAAGACTGTACAGCCCCTTCCAGTGGGGATGTTATGTATGTATACCAGGTACTTGCAAAACCATATTCTGCCTTTGTGGATTAAGGTAAATCATAATCATGTTAACATATATCCCACCGTTCATCATTCATTACTAGTTAAACCCTGTATCCTACATCTGAAAGTGGACTGATTTTCTGAGCATCAATGTCTGCCTACATTCTCTTTTCTAGAAGTTCTAGGAAGATGTGCTGTTAATTCCCCCTTTCCATTGTCCTTGTCATGCAGTGATGCAATAGCCGGGAAAATACATCAGTGGTGTGACAAGTCTGGATGAGTCCATGGTTTGCCCCAGTCCTGTCTCTGGCAAAGTTGCTGAGGGCAAAGACAAAGAGAAGTGAACCTGGTGTGGGAGAGAAAATGGCACTGTGTGTTCAGCAGCTGGACAGAGCCTTGACATAGGTGGCTCTGTGACTAGAAAACTGATGCATTCACTAGTGAGTTCCATTTTAAGAATTGTAAGTGGGGCTCAGTGTACTCAGTAGCATGTCAGAACACATTTTCTGGTGCTATTGGAAATGATCAGATAAGTGGCTAAAAGAAAGACGTTAAATACAAAGATGTAGTAGTTAAAGTGGCCAGTCATATCACATCCACATGGTTTTCTCTTCCTTCTATAAATCTTTATTACTTTTCTTCTTAAAATAATAATTTGTAAATGACACAGTGTTAAGAGCTTGGCTGTTAATCAAAACATCTGTGGTTCAAATCTACCAGCTGCTCCTTAGAAACCCTATGGGGCCTTTCTACTCTGTTCTACAAGTTCACTGTGACTCAGAATTGACTTAATGGCTATGAGTTTCAGTACTATGTGTGTATGTGTATATTAAATATTTCTGAAATTTTATCTGCATCCATCTAAATAGTTTTCACTGACTAATTTTCAAAAGCATAGAAGCTCTGTCTTACCTTTTTGTTTCTTCCATAGTCCCTAAAATTGGTCTGAACAAGTGGTCAGAGCTCAACACATGAATAAAAGGAAGATTTTACAGAAAGAGTAACTCCATATCCAAGTTGGAGACTTTTCATTAACATTGCTAAAATTGGCGGGAAGGCCAGCTTGGCCAGGACAACATCTTAGTTAGCTGAAAGGCAGAGTCAGCCATGCTGGAGGTCTCAGCAGGAGCTAAATCTCATGCTGAGCAGTAGCCCCTGTCTGGGTAGTGCTTCTCCAGCAGAAAAGCTGTGTTTAAGATGCTCATGCTTAGAGTTAAGGATGGGGCCTAGCAGATGTGTGTGGCAAAGAAGGGAGGGACCTTCTCTGAACCACGTCATAGCATCTAGGGATGGCCCATGAGCTGCTTTCATTGTCAGCCAGAAGGCAGGGCTGTCAAACCTGAGGGCTTAACTGATTTTGGCAGCTGATGGACAGTTCCTTGCTCAGCAGTAAAGCACCTGTTTAAAACAAGACCACCTGGAGAACTGACTGCTGAGTGTGATGGTAGCATCTCTACCACCCTTCATTGATCCACATCATAATATTGGCTGACAGCCCCCTGCCAGTCACTCTGTAAGTAGGATGCCATCTTTGCTGTCCAGGGAGTGGAGACTGCTATCTCTGATGGCCCAGCTGCTTTTGGTGGACTCTGCACAGCACTCTTTTTAGCATTTAAGCAATTTTTTTTATTATTAAATAAAAAAATGAATGTGTACATACTCTGTGCTTACAATATTGGGTTAAGAGTGGAGGAGTACACAAGTTGTGTTGAAGTCGCATTAATATTTATCTTATAATGTGAATTGTCACCAATTTCACCCTACCAAATTTCTAACAATTAACTAATCTAAACCCTCGCCCCTTGCCTTCCCGCCCTCCCATCTTCCCCACCCTTGTAGCCATCAAAGAGTCTCTTCTATTATGTATGAGTATGGTTTTAAGTTTTTATCTTAGGGGTCTCATATAATAATTGTCCTTCTGTCACGGACTGATTTCACTAAATATAATGTCCTCCAGTTTTGAGACCAAACTGAGAGATGTTTCCTGCTATCATCTTTGTTCTTTATCAGTGTATAGTACTCCATGGAGTACATATACCAAAGTTTACCTATCCACTCTTCTGTTGTTGGGCATTTGGGTTGATTCCAACTTTTTGCTATCATGGACTGTGCTGCAATGAATATTCGTGTGCATGTAGCAGTCAGTGTGAATGGCCTTGATTTTGTATGATATATTCCAAGCAGAGGAATAACTAGGTCAAATGGTATATCTATATTCATTATTTTAAGGTAATGCCAAATTGCTTTCCAAAGAGGTTGCATCATTCTGCAATCCCACCAACAGTGAAGGAGAGTTCCAATCTCTCCACAGCCCCTCCAACATTTATTGTTTTGAGTTTTTTGGATCATGGCCAATCTCTTTGGGGTGAGGTGGTATCTCATTGTCGTTTTGATTTGAATTTCTTTAATAATTAATGACTGTGAACGTGTCTGTATGTGTTTTTTGGCTGCCTGGATCTCCTCTTTAGAGAAGTGTCTGTCCATCTCCTTTGCTTATCGATTAATTGGATGATTTGTCTCTTTCTTATTGATATTTTGAAGAACCTTGTAGATTATGGAGATCAGGCGTCGGTCTGACATAGAGGTGCCAAATATTTTTTCCCATTCTGTAGGTGGTCTTTTAATTCTTTTGAGGAAGTCTTTGGATGAGCAGAAGTGTTAGATTCTTATTAGTTTCCATTTATCTATTTTCTCTTCTGATGAATGTGTTTTGTTTGTGAGATTTTGAAGTCTGTCTATATTGTATACTAAAACATCCATTGTTGACCCTATCTTATCTTGGATGAGCTTTATCGTTTTAGCTTTTATATTCAGGTCTTTTATCCGATTTGAGTTGATTTTTGTATAAGATGTGAGATATGGGTCTTGTTTCAATTTTTTGCAGATGGATATCCAATTATGCCAGCACCATTTGTTAAAGAGACTGTGCTTACCCCAGTTCAAAATCTTAGGACCTTTGTCAAATATCAGCTGTTCATAAGAGGATGGTGGCATCTCTGGGGTCTCTACTTTGTTCCATTGGTCTATATGTCTCTTTTTATACCAATACCAGGCTGTTTTGACTACTGTGGCAGTGTAATAGGTTTTAAAGTCAGGTAGAGAGAGGCCTCCCAGCATGTTCTTCTTTTTCAGTAGTGTTTTACTTATTTGGGGTTTCTTCCCTTTCCAAATAAAGCTGATAATTTGTTTCTCCATCTCATTAAAAAATGTCGTTGAAATTTGTATTGGGATTGCATTACATAAGTAGAGTACTCTGGGAAAACTAGACATTTCCACAATATTGAGTCTTCCTACCCATGAGCAGCGTAGATTATTCCCCTTCTGTAAGTCCCTCCTAGTTTCTTGTAGCAATGTCTTGTAATTTTCTCTGTAAAGATTTCTTATTTCTCTAGTTAGATTTATTCCTAGGTATTTTATCTTCTTGGGTGCTATAGTAAATGGGATTGATTTGGTGATTTCTTCATTAATAATTTCATTGTTGGTATAAAGGAATCCCACTGATTTAGTTATGTTTACTTGTATCCTGATATTTTGCTGAATTCTTCCATTAGCTCTAATAGTTTACTTATGGATTTCTTTGGATTCTCTGTATAAACAATCATATCATCTGCAAAGAGGGAGATCTTTACTTCTTCAGTGCTAGTATGGATGCCTTTTATTTCTTTCTCTTGTCTAATTGCTCTGGCTAGAACTTCTAGGACAATGTTGAATACAAGTGGTAAGAGTGGGCATCTTTGTCTAGTTCCTGTTCTCAAAGGGAATTCTTTCAGTCTTTCACCGTTCAGGATGATGAAAGCAGTTGGCTATTGATTATATTGAAGAATTTCCCTTTTATTCCTATTTTTCTGAGACTTTTAAGCATGAATGGATGTTGAACTTTGTCGAATGCCTTTTCTGCATCAATTGACAAAAATCAGATGATTTTTATCTTTTGCGTTATTAATATGGTTGATTACATTAATTGTTTTTCTGATGTTGAACCAGCCTTGCATCTTTGGAATGAAACCAACTTGATCATGATGAATGATTGTTTTTATATGTTGTTGAATTCTATTGGCTAGAATTTTGTTGAAGATTTTTGCATCTAGATTCATCAGTGATACTGGTCTGTAATTTTCTTTTTTGTGGGATCTTTCCCTGGTTTTGGTATCAGTGTTATGCTGGCTTCATAGAAGGAATTTGGAAGTATTTCATTGCTTTATATAGTGTGAAATAGCCTCATTAATATTGGAGTTAATTCTTCTTGGCACTTGGCTGGCTTCTCTAAAAGTTTGGTAGAATTCTCCAGTGACGCCATCTGGACCAGGACTTTTTTTGGTTGGTAGATTTTTTGATGACTTCCTCAATCTCTTCCTTTGTGATACATTTATTAAGTTGATCTATTTCTCCTTGTGATAGTCTTGGTGAGTCATATGAATCTAGAAATTTGTCCATTTCCTCCAGGTTTTCAAACCTGTCAGAGTATAGCATTTAAGCAATTTTTAAGCTAAACACATCTACCAAGCACAACAGTCCCAGGGAGCCAAGTGGGGTGACATGCTTCTCTCCTCTATTTTCTGAACTACAGCATAAGTATGACTGGCATAACAACAGAGAGACACCACAAGTAACTCCTGCCTTTAGCAGCCAGGATGTGGATCCTGCAACTTTATAGAGTCCACCTGGGTCTAGTCACTAGAGAACATACAGGAGGCTGGTGACAAAGTTGAGTAAGTCTGTTACTCCACTCTTACAACTACACCTCAGCTACTGTTAGAGTAACACCAGAGAAACTAAACAGATTCTTAGTGGTACAAAGACAACAATCAATATCTGACTACTTAAAAGAAGCAGTCCACCATGGTTCCAGAAAACTCCCAAAATAAAGAATCAAAAAACTCCCCAGATGACAAAGGCTTTCTGAAATCATTGGAGGTTCAGTACAAGAGAATTATGTATAGAGCACTCCTAGAGATTAAACAAAATACAAGAGAAAAAAATGAATAATTAAGTAAGCTATTTGAACTGATGGACTATCAACGGTCTGAAACCCAGTAGATCAATAATACAACTACAGAACTAGACAATTCAATCCAAAACCAAAAGAGCAGAAGTGAGGAGATGAAAGTTAGACTTAGTGACCTGGAAGACAGAGCAACCAACATCAGCATTTATGAGGAGAAATTACAGAAAAGAAATAAGAAAACTGAAGAATTAAGAAATATGTGAGACTTTATTTAAAGGAATAATCTATGAATAATTAGAGTACCTGGACAGGGAGGGATAGCTGAAATACAGAGAGTATTGTTGTAGAGTTGCTGACAAAAAGAAATTCCCTGAAATTATGAAAAAAGAGAACATAGGTTTTCATGACACTTATTGGACACAAAAAATAGAACCCCCCAAAAAGTAGCAAGACATATTACAATCAAGCTTAATAAAATGAAACACCATCAGAGGCTCTTAAAGGTAGTAAGGCTTAAAACAAAGCTAACATTCAGAGGGAAGCCCCATAGGCTTTCATCTGACTTCTCAGCAGAAACAATGTTGACAAGAAGATAGTGGAATGACACAGTCAAAACCTTGAAGAGAAAAACTTCCAATCAAGAACTATATATCCTGCATAATTGTTTCTCAAATATGAAGATCAAATTAGGACATTCACAGATAAACAAAAGCTTATAAACTTTGTAAAAACCAAACTAAAACTACAAGACATACTGAAAGAAACTCTTTGTTTAGAAAAGCAAAACCATTAGTGTACTTAAGGAGGCAATGCACAACACAGCATCCAGAATCCTACTCAGCTAGTGAAGTCATAAAGTGCAATCAAAGCTACAATATTAAAAGAATGAAACCAGAGGCCATATCATGAAAACTACAACATCATCACACTAAAAAATTGGATATATTACAGCAGTTATTACCATTTCAGATGGAGAAGAAATTAAAAAGACATGCAGAAGTTAAAGTCTAAACTCAGAATATTAAGAGGGATTATACATATAGTTGCAAAGCAAAATAACAAGATATATCAAAACAAGAAACATAATAATGGAGTGTGACCAAACACAAAACCAATACTGAAAAAGATGAAAAGTGAATCCCTGAAGAATGACCCAGACAGAATATTAAGATCAACACAAAACATCAATAACACAACATAAAGACATCAAAATGACAGCACTAAATGCATACCTATCAATAATTACACTGACTGTAAACAGACTGCATGCTTCAATGAAGGGACAGCAAGTGGCATCCTGGATCAAAAGACACAACCCATTAGTATGTTGTTTACAAGAAACACATCTTATACTCAAAGACATGAACAAATTGAAAATTAAAGGATAACATATATCAAGCCAAAAACATACAAAGATGAGCAGGAGTGGAAATACTAACCTCAGATAAAATGGACTTTAATGTAAAATCCTCCATTGTGGACAAGGATGATAACTATTTATTGCTGAAAGTTTCAATACATAAGCAGGATATAACAATATTAATAATTTATGCACCAACTCCAGAGCATCTAAATACACTGAACAAATACTGACAACAATGAAAAATGAGATAGATCACTATGCAATAATAATTGGAGGCTTCAACACTCCACTTTCAGTAATGGACAGATCATCCAGAAAAAAGCTCAGTAAAGATACAGATCCTATTGCAATAATTAACCAATCAGACCTCATCGACATATACAGAACTTTTTACCCATCAACCCATCAGTACACTTACTCCAGTGCACATGGAACATTTTCCAGAATAGACCATGTGTTACTAAAACATAAAGCAAATCTCAACAAAATCCAAACCACTGAATTATTATGAAGCATTTTCTCAGACCATAAAGCCATCAAAATCAAAATCAGTAGCAGAAAAAACATAGATAAAAATTCGAACTCATGAAAACTGAACAGCAGCTTGCTCAAAAAGCCATGGATTATAGAAGAAATCAAGGATGAAATAAAGAAATTTGAGGAATCAAAGGAGAGGGAAAACACATCCTACAAGAACCTATGGGATACAGCAAAAGCAGTGCTCAGAGGTTTCAATTTATTTCTATAAATGCACAAATCCAGAGTGAAGAAAGGACTCAAACCAAAGAATGAACCCTACAGCTTGAACAAGTATAGAGAGAACAACAGAGGAACACCTTAGACACCAGAAAAAAAAAAACAGATAATAAAGATTAGAGCAGAACTAAGTGAATCAAAGACTAGAAGAACAATTGAAAAAAATTAACCAATGTAAAAGCTAGTTTTTTGAACAGATCAACAAATTGATAAACCATTGGCAAACTTACAAAAGAAAAACAGCAAAAGATACAAATAACTAGATTAAGAAATGAGATGGGTGATGTTACAACAAACATAGCTCTTGTAAAATATCATAACAGGATACTATGAA
The DNA here is from genome assembly GCA_028571685.1 of Heterohyrax brucei. Lineage (NCBI taxonomy): Eukaryota > Metazoa > Chordata > Mammalia > Hyracoidea > Procaviidae > Heterohyrax > Heterohyrax brucei. The sequence goes on along the minus strand of CM053141.1, from coordinate 169,831,324 downwards.
AATATCATAACAAGATACTATGACAGGCTGTACTCTAACAGATTTGAAAACCTACAGGAAATGAAAAAATTCCTAGATTCGCATTACCTACCAAAATTATCATAAAGAGAACTAGAACAACTTAATAAACCCATCATGAATGAAGAAATTGAAAATATTGTCAAAAAACTACCAATTGAAAAAAGTCCAGGTCCAGATAGATGCACTGGAGAATGCTACCAAACTTTTAGAAAGGAGCTAACTCCAATACTACTGAATCTATTTCACAGCATAGAAAGGGATGGAATACTCCCAGATTCATTCTATGAAACCAGCATAACCCTGATACCAAAGCCAGGGAAAGATCCCACAAGAAAAGAAAATTGCAGACCAATATCTTTCATGAACTGAGATGCAAAACTCTTGAACAAAGTCCTAGCCAATAGAATGCAACAGCATATCAAAACAACAATTCATCATGACCAACTTGGATTCATACTACAGATGTGAGGCCAGCTCAGCATCAGAAAAACAATTAGTGTGATTAACAACGTAAATAACAGAAAAGAAACACCTGATTTTGTCAAATGATGTAGAAAAGACACTTGATGAAGTCCATCACCATTCATGCTAAAAACTCTCAGCCAAATATGAATAGAGGGGAAGTTCCTCAACACACTAAGGGGCATCTATGCAAAGCCAACCACCTACATTATCCTGAATGGAAAGAGACTTGAATGAAGTCCTCTTGAGAACAGGAACTAAACAAGAATGCCTACTCTTACCACTTCTATTCAACATTGTACTAGAGGCTCTAGCCAGAGCACTAAGACAAGGCAAAGAAACAAAGGATATCTGCATGGGCAAGGAAGAAATAAAAATCTCCCTATTTGCAAGTGATATGATTGCATATGCAGAGAATCCTAAAGAATGTGTAAGTAAACTGCTGGAACTAATAGAAGAGTTCAACAAAATATCAAGAGATGAGATAAACATAAGTAAATCAGCAGGGTTCCTTTATTCCAACAAAGACATCATCAAAGAAGAAATCACCAAATCAATAACATTTATTGTAGCACCTAATAAGATAAAATACCTAGGAATAAAAGTAACTAGAGAAATAAGAGACCTATATAAAGGTAACTACAACACCTTACTGCAAGAAACCAAGAGAGACTTACGTAAATGTAGAAATCTACCCTGATCACGGATAGGAAGACTTAACGTTGTGAAAGTGTCTATTTTTCCCAAAGCAATCTGAATATACAATGCAATCCCAATACAAATTCCAGTGATTTTTTTTAAGGAGATGGAGAAACAAATCACAACTTTGTTTGGAAAGGGAAGAAACCCCAGACATGTAAAGCACTACTGAGAAGGAGAAATACAATGGGAAGCCTCAGACTACATGACCTTGAAAATTATTACACTGCCACAGCCGTCAAAACAGCCCGGTACTGTTACAAAAAGAGACGTATAGACCAATGGAACAGAGTAGAGACCCTAGAGATGCCACCATCCTCCTATGAACAGTTGATATTCAACAAAGGCCCTAAGGTTGTAAACTGGGGTACAAACAATCTCTTTAACAAATGGTGCTGGCAAAATTGGATATCTATCTGCAAAAAACTGAAACAAGACCCAAATCCCAAACCTTACACAAAAACTAACTCAAAATGGATCAAAGACCTAAATATCAAACTTAAAATGATAAAGATCGTACAACAACAAATAGAGTCAAAAATGGAAGATTTAATATACAGCTTAGATAGACTTCAAAATATGACAAACCGTGCAACAGAAAACAGATAAATGAGAACTACAAAGAATCAAACACTTACTTACCCAAAGACTATCAAAGACTGCCTACAGAGTTGGAAAACACATTTGGCAACTACATGTGGGACCTATGTCTGATCTCTGTAATCTACAAGGTACTGCAAAATATCAGCATGAAAAAGGTAAATAACCCAATTAAGTGATCAGAAAAGGAGATAAACAGACACTTCACCAAAGGGGACATCCAGGGAGCCAAAGGACAGATGAAGAAATGCTCATGATCATTAACTATCAGAGAAATCTAAATCAAAACTATGATGAGATACCATCTCACCCCAACAAAGTTGGCCATGATCCAAAAAACATAAAACAACAAATGTTGGAGCAGTTGTGGAGAGATGGGGATTCTCCTACAATACACTGCTCATGGGACTGCAAAATAGTATAATCTCTTTGGAAAGCCATTTGGTGTTTCCTTAAGAAGCGGGAAATAGATATACCATTTGACATAGTAATCCCACTGCTCAGAATATATCCTACAGAATCAAGGGCAGTCACACAAACAGACATGCACACGAATGTTTATTACAGCACAGTTCACAATAGCAAAAAGAAGGAATCTATTCAGATGCCAAGCAACAGATTGATGAAAAAATAAACTATGGTACATATACTCAATTTAACACTATCCAATAATAAAGAACAATGATGATTTTAAGAAGTATCTCATATCCTGGTTTCAACTAGAAGACATTGTGCTGAGTGAAATCAGTCATCTTCAAAAGGACAAATATTATGTAAGATCCCTACTTTAAGAACTCAAAAATAGACCTGTATTCAGAAGAAAAGACTCTTTGACAGCTACAGTGGTGGGGAGGGATGGACATGGTTGGTTTTAGATTAGATAGTTACTGGAAATTCAGTTAGGTCAAGCAGTGACAGCACACAGTAGAAAGTAGATCAACTTAACTGGACTTTACCATAAACTGAAACTGCTTCTCTTCTTAACCCAATATTGCAAGGATAGAGTAGCAGGGCTAGGGTCTGTGGACCATTTTCTGGGGGAACATTAGGGCCAGTTGGCATAGGAAGCCTATTGCTAAAAGAGACTTCTGCACCCCATATTGGTGAGTGGCATCTATGATCTTAAAGACAGCAAACTGCCATCTGAGGTACAACAAATAGTCCCAATTCATCTGGAACAGATGATCATCGAGAACAACAAAGACACGAGGGAAAAAAAGCCCAAGAGACAGAGGACCCGTGTGAATGGATGACTGCATAAACATGTGACCAGAGGAACCAGATGGTGCCTGGTCACCACAAAAGACAGCCATGATGGGGCATACAATATTGAATTCCTGTGGCAATATGAGAAAAAGAGGGATGCAGCTCAAGAACTCTCCTAAGAGACTACAATTGATGGTCCAACAGCCAGACCTGCTGCTGGAACTGTTCAGAAAATACCACTAAGGTCAATTCTTCAGACAAAAATGGACTGGACTCGGAGGGACAGTGTGAGCTTGTGGTGTGTGTGCTTTATGATTCTAAGCATTTATAGGGTGCTGTCATATGGTTCTCTTTCTAGATGAGAGAGGAGAAAGTGGAGAGAAGGGGATAGCAGACTGTTAAGAGGATCCAGCAAGTATAGACATAAGTAGGAGAGTGCTGTCCCTGGGCAAGGAGAGCAAAAGGAGCTGTAATAGGTAGGCATGCAAATTTAATTTGGATTGTATAATTTTGCTTAATCACAATAGAAATAAAAGAAAGAAATGAGACCAGAGATGTCACAACAGACCCAATCAAAATCAAATCTGTACTGTAACAGATTTGAGGCCCTAGAAGAAATGGACAAATTTCTAGATTCATATCACCTACCAAAATTACCACAAGGAGAAGTAGAACAATTTAATAAACCCATCACAAAAGAAGAGATGGAAAAAATAATAAAAAAACTACCAACGAAAAAAAGTCTGGGCCCGGATAGCTTCACTGGAGAATTCTACCAAACTTTTAGAGAGGAGTTAATTCCAACACTACTGAGGCTATTCCTCAGCTTAGAAATGGAAAGGATATTCCCAAATTCACCCTATGAAGCCAGCATGACCCTGATACCAAAGCCAGGGGAAGATCCCACAGAAAAGGGGAATTACAGACCAATATCACTCTTGAACCTAGATGCAAACATCTTCAACAAAATCCTAGCCAATAGAATTCAACAACATACCAAAAAATAATTTATCATGACCAAGTTGGATTCATACCAGGGATGCAGGGCTGGTTTAACATCAGAAAAACAACAAAGGTGATCATAAATGACACAAAGGATAAGAATCACCTGATTTTTTCAACTGATGCAGAAAAGGCATTTGACAAAATGCTACACCCATTTATGTTAAAAACTGTCAGTAAAATAGAAACAGAAGGAAAATTCCTCAGTGCAATAAGCCAGCCAAGTGCCATCGAGTCGGATCCGACATCTACATAAAACCATCCGCCAACATCATCCTGAGTGGAAACAGACTGAAGGAATTCTGCCTGAAAACAGGAACTAGACAAAGATGCCCACTGTAACCACTTCTTTTCAACATTGTGCTACAGCTTCTGGCCAGAGCAATTAGACAAGATAAAGAAATAAAGGGCACCCACATCAATAAAGAAGAAGTAAAAATATCCCTATTTGCAGATGATATGATCCTATACACAGAAAATCCTGAAGAATCCATAAATAAATTACTGAAACTAATAGAAGAGTTCAGCAAAGGATCACCATATAAAATAAACGTAAGTAAATCAGTAGGATTCTTTTACACCAACGAAGAGATCATCAAGAGGAAATCGACAAATCAATACAATTTACTGTAGCCCCAAGAAGATCAAATACCTAGGTATAAATCTAACCAGAGAAGTAAGAGTCCTACATAGAGCAGATTACAAGACTTTACCTCAAGAAACCAAATGAGACTTACATAAGTGGAGAAATATATCTTGCTCATGGATAGGAAGACTTCATACTGTGAAAATGTCTATTTTACCCCAAGCAATCTACAAACACAATACAATTCCAAAACAAATTCCAGTGCCATATTTTAATGAGATGAAGAAACAAAACACCAGCTTTGGAAAGGGAAGAAAACCCAGGTAAGTAAAGCACTTCTGAAGAGGTGGAATACAGTGGAAGGCCTCACACTACCCTACCTTGGAACTTACTACACTGCCATAGTAGTTAAAACAGCCTGGTACTGGTACAAAAACAGACATATACACCAATGGAATAGAGTAGAGAATCCAGAAATATCACCATCTTTCTATGAACAGTTGATACTTGACCGAGGCCTAAAGCTTGTAAACTGGGGTAAAAACGGTCTCTCTAACAAATGGTGTTGGTAAAATTGATTATCCATCTGCAAAAACTGAAACAAGATCCATATCTCACACCTTACACAAAAAGAAACTTAAAATGGATCAAAGACCTAAATATCATTTTAGGTGATAAAGATCATGCATGAAAAATAGAGACAAAAATGGAAATTCTAACACAGCTTAGACAGACTACAAAATCCAGCCAACAATGAACAAACAGCAGAAGAGAAAATAGGTAAATGGGAACTACTAAAAATCAAACACTTATGCTCATCCAAAGACTTTATCAACAGCGTTAAAATACTACCTATAGAATGGGGAAAAAATATTTGGCAACTACATGTTGGATCACTATCTGATTTCTGTAATCTACAAGGTACTGCAAAATAGCAACAAGAAAAAGGTGAATAACACAGTTAAACAATGGGCAAAGAAAATACACAGACACTTCATCAGAGAAAACATCCAGGCAGTCAAAAGACACATGAGGAAATGCTCATTAGCTCATTATCTTATTAGATCATTAACTATTAGAGAAATCCAAATTAAAACTACAATGAGACATTATCTTGCTCAAATGAGGTTGCTAATAATCCAAAAAACACAAAACAATGAATGCTGGAAAGGCTGTGGAGAGATTGGAACTTTCCTACACAGTCGGTGGGAATGCAAAATGGTACAACCTCTTTTGAAAGCAATTTGGCACTTCCTTAAAATGCTAGAAAAAGAAGTATCTTATGATCCAGCAATTTCAGTTCTTGGCATATACCCTCTAAAGGTGGTCACACAAATGGATACACGCACAACAAATATTTATTGTAGCACTGTCCACAATAGCAAAAAGATGGAATCAACCTAGATGGCCAAGGTGAATGAACAAACTGTGGTACATACACACAAAGGAACACTACACAATTATAAAGAACAATGATGATTTTAGGAAGCATCTCATAATCTGATTTCAGCTAGAAAATGTTACGCTGAGTAAAATCAGTCAGCTGCAAAAGGACAAGGATGTTATGAGACCTCTGCTATGAGGACTTAAAAAATGACTTATGTACACAGTAAAAGACTCTTTGATGACTAAAGGGTGGGGAGAAAGGGAGAGAGATGTTCACAGATTAGATAGTAGGCAAGAATTTGTTTAGGTGAAGGGAGTAACAGCACACAGTAGAGGGCAGATCAGCATAACTGGACTACACCATAAACTGAAAGGTTTTCTAAACTCAACCCAGTAGTTCAAAGGATAGAGTAGCAAGGCCAGGGGTCTGAGGATCATGTTTTCAGCAGACATCGAGGTCAAATGGCATAACTAGTCTTTTGTTAAGTAAGTCTTCTGTGCTTCACATTGGTGCATGGCATCTGGGGTCTTAAAAGCTAGCAAGCTGCCACCTGAGGAACAACAAATGGTTCCAACCCACCTGGAGCAGATGATGACTGGAACATCAAAGACCAGGGAAAAATGAGCTCAGGAAACAGAAAGACCGTATGAATGAGAAACTTCATTAACATGAGACCAGAAGAACCAGATGGCGTGCAGCCACCAGGAAAGGTAGCTGTGACGGGGGACACAATGTAGAGTCCCTGAGGTAACAAAAGAAAATAAGGTGTGCAGTTCATGAGCTATACTAAAAGACCAGAATTGACAATCTGACAGCGGAGGCCCCTTGCAAACAGCATCGCCTCTAGACTGTCTGCTGGCCCAAACTTTCTGAAACCAGTACTGAGGTCAAATCTCGAAACAAGAATGGACAGGACACAAAATCACTGTGTGATTTTATATATTTAGAAGAGGCTGTCCTACTGATTTGTTTCTAGATGTGAGAGGAGAGGGTGGGGAGGAGGTGACAGCTGTTCCTTAAGAGTATAGTAGAGGAGTGAAAAGGAGAAGTGTGCTGTCACAAGGTGAGGAGAGCACATGGCGTTACGGATAGGCAGGCATGCAAAATTGATTTGGATTGTATGCCTTCACTTAATCATAATAAAAAAGAAAAAGAAATTCAAGTTAAAGAGGATATTTAATTTCTGTCGGGTGCGTGAAAAAACTCAGCAATGGTTAAGGATGATAGTTGAACAAAATGATGAAAATATTTTATGTCACTGTACTCACTGTACATGTGAAGATTGTTGAAACAGCAAATGCTTTGTTATCTGTATATTTATGAGAATAAAATAAAGTAAAAATTAAAAGTTGTTAATATTGCAAGTTTTAGCGATGAACAGAAATTCATTTCTGGTAGTGACTGCTTTGATGTTTATGGGCAAGGTATTTGACTTTTTGAGCCCCCTTTTAAAAATAGGACTACTGCTACTACTTTACAGGTGATGAGGAAGATACATGGGAAAGGATATATGAGAAAGCTATTTTAACACAATGCCAGACACAATAGATTCTCACTGTTTAAAAGTAGCTGGTAAAGGACATGCATGTGTGTTGTCCACTAATTTGTTCTTGTTCAGTCCTTCTAGACCTGTGGCCATGATCGATGACATTTAATGAATTCTTAGTTCATGCTTTGTGGAATAGATATTATCATGCTTATTGCTCCACAAACATTGTATGAATATTTTAAATAAAATGAAACTATAGGAAAGAAAGATTAATTTGGAAATAATTTTGAGTTGTAGCACAATTTATAATTACTTACATGTGACATTTTTTTGTTTATCAACTACAGAATCAAAAGAATCCTTTTTCAACTTTTAATGTGCATCTTGACTATCCCCCAGCTATGTATTGAGTAGAAATGTATTAAATTTTAATAAAAACTTAAGTAACTGGTAAGACATTGTATAGTCCACTGGAACTAATATTCCTTGATAATGAATTTGACTTTGGTTTGAACGGGAAAACATGGTGAAGAAGAGATTTTTAAATTGTATGTTATTGGCAATAGCTATGTGTTGAATGACTGAGTGGAAGGATTTTCTAAAATCAAAGAATCCATAAGTCCAAATTCCTTGGCTTTTTCTGTTAGTTTAAGTGACTAGAAAAATTCCAAAAATCAAGAGATGAGGGAAAGAACATACACGTGATTTCCTTTCCTTTATATATGATATAGGGGCAATGTTTTCACCTTTGCACCTGAAAAGCCATGGGAAGAAGTAAGCTCTCAGTAAGCTCTCTCAGCAAACTGGCCTCACTTTTCTCTGCCAGTGCACACTGATCTTCCACAGAGGAACTCTCGGATTTTTCAAGTAGTGCACATTTGCACAGCTGGACACATGTTTTGTTGTTGGATGCAGTGATGCTCACACAAACACTAATAAGATAGAGCTGAAACTGACATGACACTCCCTGGAACTGCATTCTAGTGTTTTGGGCACTTAGTTCTAGAACCTTCAGCGTGTTACCAGGAAGACATGGAAAAACCTTGTGCTCATGGATTACACAAGGATGTTTGCTCCTAAACAAGTAGCTCTTGAGTTTTCTTACTGCTTTAAGAGATGCTTAAACCTATCCCTGTACCTGTTTTAATCTTTCACTTGAGATAGTTACGGCTGTGTTTTCTGTCATTTAGTAACCAAGATTTCCAACTGGCAAAAGGGTCATTTATATGTTGGGTGTTAATGAGGCTTACTCTGGGAATTCCCTGGCAAACAACTACTGGTGCTTGGCCCACCAGGTCTGATGGTTTAAAGCAACAGACGCATTAATTGAGGAGGCACCTTAGTGAAGGGAGGCTGGTACAATGGGCTATAAGGATAAGGGAGATACTGGTTAGAGATGACAGGCAGACAAGACAACTAGGCTAAACCATGCAATGTCTTGAAGTTCATTTTAAGGAATTTTGTCTTTATTTTAAGAGTACTGAAAAGCCATGAAGTTCATAGCTTCATATTATAAATTCAAGCAAAAGAAATTTGTCTTAGCCTGCATACCCTTCATGTGGCAAAGAAGAGTCCAGATCTGATGACTCTGACTCCCAGCTGACCTACAGAGAACTTCTGATAGCCAATCTCATTTGGTGCATATCGACCAGACAAGGACCTTACATGGATATGCCAGCCAATATGGGCAATCATAAAGTTACCTTGGATGTACATTCACAACTTAGCACAAATCATACCTGTCAATATTTTGTGTATGAACTTAATGTGACATGTTACATGCTATGACTTCTAAAAAGTAATCCTTAATTGTTCCTTTGCATTTTAATGGTAGGACAGAATAGAACTGCCCCATATGGTTTCCAAGGAGTGCCTAGTGGATTTAAACTGTCAAATTTTTGATTAGCAGCTGTAGCTCTTAACCACTATGCCACTGATATTTCCATTTTAATGATGCTGTAATTAAATGAGTTACAGGTATAATGATGATTTAATTACTAGATAAAAATACAAACAACTGCATGTCTTCTGCTAGTTTTTATATATAAAGGAGATAAAGGATACTAACTTTCCAGTATGGAAACTATTGAAATGTTTTTAATTTTTGTAATAACAGAAGATGGCTTGGAGGAGTAAAAGCAGTCATGAGCTCGTATTATTCTGTGCGCTCTTTCCATCATGAAAAGAAACTCTGCCTAAGGAATCGAATCGCTCCGCTGTCATTCTACTTTTGGTTTGTTAAATAGCTCATAAATTGCTTTAGCATGCAGTTTGAGATCCCTGTAACCCTGAGGTTGTCCCTATACAAATAACTTGAAATTCAATGTTTTCTTAGGATACTTGTCCAATACTTGGATCAGAAGTGTGTTTTAAGCTGGACTTATCCAGATAGTTACAACCACTTACAACTTAAATGTTTTCCTAGTGTGTTTTATTCTGTGATTTCTCCATGTTGGTTTCCCAGCCTTGACAATTGGACTCCAGAGAAGAATAGATCAATAGAACCAGGAAAACACACAAGTTCTATTTCTGTAAATGCTGGTGTCATACTGTTTAGTGGCTACTCTTGCTAAATAAAAGTTCTGTGGTTCACATCTACCAGGTGTTCTTTGGAAAAATAGAGGCAGTTCTGCCGTGTCCTACAGGGAGAATCACTACGAGTCACAATCTACTCAATGGCCGTGGATTTTTTTAGGATGTGGGTATCTTAGTCACTGTATTTTCTTTAACATATTCTTCAGCTTTCCCCGAAACACATTAATTTTGCTTATTTCTCACTTAAAACTTAAATTTGTTCTTCTAATTTCCCTGCTAAAATCTTTTCCATGCCAGCACATTGTTTTAGGAAAAATATGAAATTCTTAATGTAGTCTTCAGGTAAAGGACCCTTCCTTCTGAGGCTGTGGAAAAGCTAGTCCACAGCCTTTTTTTTTTCCCCCTTAACCACTCCCCTACTCCTAGATTTTGTGCTTGGTTTCTTTCAGCTTTTGTTGCTTTTCCTACCCCCCGCAAATTAAGTGGTTGAAAACATACATATAGAATTATAATATAAATTATACAATATAAATATAATATAAGTATAAATTATAGTATAAATATAATATAAATAAGTCTGGCACAATAGTTTTTAGAATCTAATTTTTCCCTTTGGAAGGACTCCACCTCTGTAACTTAATTCTGTATCTTTAGATTTTTGTGTCCGAGGGGAGGGGATTGAATATATTAGCTAAATACAGAATCTTTCTTTCCTCTTTCTCTCTTTCCTTTAGTAGTTAAACCCATTAGTGTCTCTGGGGATATCTGCCTGATAATAAGTACGTAAGATAATGAAAGGATTATGTAACCCACCATTTTAAAACTTTGAGTTCAAGTGCTCATTTGTTTTCAGGGAGACTGTTGCTCATATTCTATTCTAGACTCAATGGCATGTCAGAGCATCCCAAACTATTCTTGCTTCTAAGTAATATGATATATAACAACAACGCTGGCATAGATGCCTGTGTAGCTTAAAATGACTTTGTTGTACATTATCCCTTCTAATCTTTACAACAGTATGTTTGAAGCAGTTAGGCACCAGCAGTCCCATTTTATAGAAATTAAATGTTGTTCTAGATTTTACTGCTGATCTAAAGTACAGCCCGGGTATAAATTCAGTTCTCTTGCCTTCTGGTCCATTTTGAAAGTAATATTTAATGTTTTGATTATCTTGATGACCAAAGTAACAGACTACCACAGGTATCTACTGCTTCTATAATGAATACTTCAAGTGGGTAGCTTTCACAAGCAAAAATTTATTTTCTCCCTATTTAAGAGGCTAGACGTTTGAATCCAGGGCACCAGCCCTAGGGAAGGCTGTCTTTCTCTACTGGCTCTGAAGGAAGGCCCTTGTCTTTTTTCAGCTTCTATTCCTTGGCAATCACTGTGCTCTTCATGTGGCATGGCACCTAACATCCTTGTCTGTGTGTTTGTGCTGCCTTGTTTAATTTGCTCTTCTGTGTCTCAAAAGAGATTGATTAAAGACACATACTATAGTAACACTTCCTCACTAACCTAAAAAAAACACCTATTCTCAAACAGAGTTATAGGTATAGATACAGTTCTTAGGATTTATAACAAGTATAGGTCTTAGGATTTATAACACAAAGTTTTAGGGGACACAATTCAATCTTTCACACACGTATTGTAGAAAACAGAGAAATTAGCAAACTTTAAAGCTGGAAATTAAAATGGTTCTATTCCTACCTCCCAGTGAACACTGTTAACACTTCAGAGTATTTCTTTCCAAGGCTTTTACGTTGTAGTAGGTATATATGTATCTGATCAACAAAATTGGAAACCTATTGCATTACAACTTGTAGCCAAGACAGTGGAGTGATCTTAGTATGTGTACAGAGTAACCTGGATCTCATTTGCTCCTCCTATCTCCTAAGAATTAAGAAATCAAATAGGGCCAGAGGAAAAGCCCGTTCTGATTCACTCCCTTTTTACTCTCTTTCTATGTAAGAAAACACATTCCTGTGAACTGGAGACCAGAGAGAGAAATATTTAATTTATCAGGGCCAAGTAGATTGAAGAAAAATCAAACCTGACTTAGAGTTATAGCTTAATGCTACCACAGGTCATTCCACCTGATACCCTTCTAGATGCCTCATGGTCTCCCAGACTTTCAGGTGTAGCCCACACAGTGCTACACTGTACAATGGTAGGAAGGTGAGGAGGAAGTACTGCATAGAGACATACTAGCCAGGGGCTGTGGAGAGAGAAGACCAGGGGCTGAAGATGTACTCTGTAGTTTAATTGACCACATGACCTTAGGAGCATCTCTGGTACCCAGTAATTATCCTCTGGATAATGGGAATAAATGTATAATTTAAGTAGTCCCCCTTTATTGTTCCTGGTATGTAGGAAATATTCAGAGAGTGATAAAAATATGGGCCTTCACATGGCTTGTTGATGTGGCATGGTCTGGCCTGCCTTTGCTGCCTTTGGCTTGTTGGTGAAACACCTGGATTCTAGCAGTGCCCGTTGTGAATATGCAGACTTTGCACACTTGGACATAATCTCTGACCCTGCCTCTCCCTCATCTACTTGGCCAGATCTGGTACTTCAGCTCAAAGTACCTTTATGAAGAACCTGATCTGGATCATCCGCCATGGTAGACACCAAGTTTAAAGGACAAATCAGAACATGACACTTCTCCCTGGGAGGTGAAAATATCTAATAAACAAAAATGCTATAGGATATGTGCCCTCACAGGAGGTTTTGCAGTGTGGTGAGCATTCGTGGAGCAGGCACAAGAGGCTGTAGGAGTACTCTGTGGCCATAACACAGGAGGAGATGGGAGCATCTCTTCATCTCCCTTCAGAAATGCCCTGGAAGGGGAAGCAGGCACGGCACACATCAGACACTTAGTAAAAGGTCCATCTCTTGTAGACAAAGATTTACCCTGAGATCTCTGATGTTTGCACTGCCTCCCATGGGGATGCATGGGTAGGAGGGGCATTTGGGAACCAGATGATATTCTCCAGGAATACGGGATAGGAATGCCCCAGACCCTACCTGTCTACCCTTCTTGCTTCATTCTTTACTCCCTTCTACCCTAGAGTTAGTATTTGAGCAGGGACTGGGCTGCAACTTGAAATACAATCAGGTCCTGCCCTCCTGGAGCTGGCAATCTACTGTTAGACACAGAAAGGTAGATTCAACGTAGGTTCAAAGATGTCTGGAAGACAATAGTTGCAAAGCTGTGTGATAGAATGCAGAAGTGCCAGTCACTGCAGCCAGCTGAGTAAGTGAAGGCTTCCCGAAGGACAAGGCATTTTAGCTGAGCCAGGAGTAGGGCTTAACTGTTGCAGGGTCAAAACCAAACCCATTGCTGTCAAGCTGATCCTGACTCACAGAGACCCAACGGTACTTAGAAGAGATGTCCTATAGAGGTTCCAAGAAGCATCTGGTGGGTTTCAAGTGCCAACTTTTTGATTAGTAGTGGTAGCATTTAACCATTACAACACTAGCTAATGGGGTGAGGAGGGAGGTTATTCCAGTCCAAAGAACAGCATGTATGCAGGCTTGCAGTTGAGGGAGAATCACAGCACAAGGAGGTGATTTCAGAAGCACACGAATTTTGAGTACACATATTTGGATTGAGTAAACAGACATTCTCCTTGTTTCAGTGGCGGGTTTCAGATAGGATATACATTCTGGCTGTGCTTTGGATCAAAAGTGCCTCATCCCTGAAGACATCTTTACACTGCCAGCCAAGTGCCGTCGAAACAACAACAAAACCAAACCCATTGCCCCTGAGTGCATTCTGACTCATAATGACGCTACAGGAGAGAACATAGCTGCCCCATAAGATTTCCAAGGAGTGGTTGGGTAGATTCAAACTGCCAACCTTTTGACTAGCAGTCTAAGCTCTTAATCACTGCACCACCAGAGCTCCTCACTTGATGACAGTTTAGCTCAATTACTAACAAACATACACCTTGATATTGTGCGTGAGACCAAACTGAGAACAGCAAGTCAATAGTACAGACAGGAAGGCGAGGGGAGCTGGCAGTCTAAGTTAAAGGTGATGAAACAATCTGAGTAGAAACAGTGAAATTGTGAACACAAACGAAGATTGTAACCAATATCACTGAACTGTATATCTTTAAGGGGTACTTGTTTTGCTCTGTGTATTTTCACTGAAAGTATTATATTTTTTAAAAGGAATGTGCTTGAGACTTCTGATTGTCTTCATTTTTCAGTAGAAAATTAGCAACATTAATAACAGGATGAGAAGCTACAAAAATGCTTGGGCATAAAATCTTTCAGTGTGGTACCTACCAAGAGCTTCACTCTTTGTAAAACAAAAGTAATATTTCATTGAGTATTTGGTGAAAATTTATATAGCAAGTTAGGTCCCTGTTTGGCAATTTCCACACAAAACGTCCAGTGACATCAGTTACATTTACCACATTGTGTCAACACTCTCTTTAACATTGTTGTGTTTGTTCCCTGTCCCATACTCTAGTTTCCCTGTCCCTTTATCTTCTCTCTTTGCTTTTGAGTAATTGTTGACTTTTTGGTCTCCTAAGATGCTTTTTAAGTACAGCACCAGTCTTTCAGGTAATATTTTTTATTTTGTGTACCACTCTCCTGTTTCATTGAAAGATTCACTTAGGGGATTGGCTTGGTTATAGGTTTAAAGAATGTCTTAAGGTGATAGTCTTGGGGAGTTCTCTATTCTCTACTATTCCACTTTATTTATTTAGTTTTTTAAGAATTTGAGTTCTGTTCCACATTTTGCTCCTACTTTATTCCAGAACCATTTATCGTGACCTCAGAATACTCAGTGAAGGTAGCCTGGCGCCATCTAGTTCTAGTCTCAGGATAGATGAGGTCCTGGTTTGTGTAGACTTGTTCTCCAAGCTTTGGGTTACCTTCTTACTATTTTGCTCCTGGCAAGTAGAGACCCTCATTTGTGTCTTATATGGCTGCTTGCAAGCTTTCAAGACCCCAAATACCACTCACTTGACTAAGATGCAGATCATAATTTTTGTGAACTATGATAGGCTAATTGGCTGAGTTGTCCCATGAGATTATGTTCTAAGCATTCAGACCCAGAAAACTAATCTTGGAAGAATATTTAGTTATATCTGAGGAGTATTCACATTTCTGTCTTCAATAAATACATGTGCCTGCTCCAGCATACTTATGTTTACACATACATGTTGAAACTCTGCTGATGTAGTGGTTAAGAGCTACAGCTGTGAAACTATGGGTTGGCAGTTCAGATCCACCAGTTGTTCCGTGAAAACTTTATAGGGTGGTTCTACTCTGTCCTGTAGGGTCACCATGAGTTGGAATTGACAACAATTGGTTTTTTATTTGGGTATAGACTCTTACATCCATCCTCACTTTGTACACATCTATACCAATATGCCTGTATCCACCATCTATGCTCAAACACTCAATTTTATCATAGTTGTGCTGTGCTCATCATGTTCATATTGGAGCCCCTTTTCCCTTTTCCCTTCACTGCAAATAACATCTCTAAAACTAAACCATATTTTCAAAGGCTTCATGTTTATGCTAATGTTGGAACATCTCTTTCTTTGAAACTACTTAAACCAGGCCAAACCACCATTTCTCTGTGATGGTCCAGTGAATATTTATTTTTCCTACTGGATTGGATTATGTCCAGAATCCAGTGGCAAATCATTCAGAAGACTGTATCTGGAGAATAGCTTCAGCTTTTGAGAGAGTGGACAATGAAGTTGGGATGCATAAAAATGAATCTAGTTTGCACCATTATTAAGTAGTCAAGTGTCTTGGTTATCTAGTGGTGTTGTAACAGGATACTGTTAGGGATGGCTTTAACAAAGACAAGTTTACTCTCACACAGTCTAAGTGACTACAAGTCCAAATTCAGGATGCCAGTTCCAAGGGAAGACTTTTTCTCTCTATCTGCACTAGGGGAAGAGCCTTGTCATCAATCTCCCCCTTGTCTAGGAGTTTCTCAACACAGGGACCTCAATACAAAAGCTACCTTATCCTCCTGGCACTACTTTCTTGGTAGTCCCTCTGCTCACTTCTCCTATATCTCAAAAGAGATTGGTTCAAGATACAACCTAATCTTGAAGATTGAGTCCTACCTTATTAATATAATTGCCTCTAATCCTGACTCATTAGTGTCTTAGAGGTAGGTTTTGTAACACTTAGGAAAATCAAATTAGGTGACAAAATGGTAGACAGTAACACAACACTGGGAACCACGGCCTAGCTAAGCTGACGCACATTTCCGGGGGATACAATTCAATCCGTATCAACAACTTCCTGCGCCTTTGTCGGTAGTCATGAATAAACTGTGAATTAATCACTTCCTGCTCTATAGGTTTGCTATAAGATTTAAAGAAGATGCATCTAAGCGTCTGGAACAGTCCCTGGCATGTAGGAAGTCCCACATAAGAGGCAATTGTGCTTGGGGGATTTTTCAGCTCCATGGGCTCAAAAATAAGTCTTTTAGGGGGGAAGTAAATGGCACAGACTTTCAGTCCTCTGTACAATGGAGTATTTGAATCAGCTCTCTGCACAGAGGAGTGGATGAAAAGTATTCTACTCTTTCACACGTATCTGTCCCTCCATGATGAGGCAAATATGAAAGGTTCTTTTTAGAATGTCCCTGTTGCTCTAAGAGTGTGTATCTTGAAAACTTCTTTGCTGCAATCCCCTCCTCTGAATAAACCCCCTCCGCTCTCTGAAGGCCAGCATTTCTCCAAGATCTGCAATATTGTGTGGCCTTGTCATTCCCCATGTGTGCTTTGTAATAATACCAGAATGCTGGTTTTCTTTTTTACTGTATTAGTAGTAAAAAAAAAAAAAAAAAAATGGCACAAGAACAGTGATGGGAACGTTTTATGGTGCCTTAATATGTGATTCAAGACAGCAGCACTTAGCATACTAGGAGAAACTGTATTCTTCAGTAGCATATATACAAATATATTTTTAAAAAAAAAGAAACAAACAAAACTGACTTTTTATGTCTAGCCAATTCCAACTCATGGTAACCCAATAGGAAAGAGCTGAACTCTCCCAAGGAGTTGCAATGCCTGGTGGATTTGAGCTGCTGATCTTCTGGTTAGCAGCTAAGGCTCTTAACCACTCTACCAGGGTTTCCACATACATGCAGTATACTAAAAGGAAAGAAAGCCAGTTCCTCGCAGTATCTTTCATGAAGCAATAAAAATTGTTGCTGTTATTAAACCTAGACCTTTGAGTACATATATTTTAATATTCTGTGTGATAGAAGGAGAAAAATGTAGAAAGTACTTCTGAGGCGTAGTGAAGTATAATGGTTGTCTCAACAAAGGGCACTTAGCGCTATTGCTTGAACGATGAACTAACTGAGCTAGCAGCTTCTGCTCAGAACTCTATTTTTAAGTGAAAACATGCCTAGCAGAGTAACTGTGATTCTGCAGACTTGGGCGTTTGGACGACATTTGAACACAAATGAAGTGAACTCGTCAGTTCAAAGAAAACGGCTTGATGGTACCAATGACGAAATTTTCAATTTCAAGCAAAAATTGCCTTTTTTTAAAAAAAACTTGTATCTGCTTCTGCAGTAAGCTGAGAGCTTCCTAGAACTTAGACTGTTCTGATAAGAAGGGAAGTGGGATTAACAGGTGTGATTTTTGAGGTTTTATAATGAACTGTGCCGACATTTGGAAGATACGCTTTAAGTCAAATAGCCAATATTTCCCAAGTGTGGGTAAAAGATACATTTAAAGCACCAGTTACCAATAGATTTTAACGTCATGAAGTACAAAATTTCATTAGTATGGCTTCAGATTCCACATTATAAATAACCCTTAAAAAACTAGCATATGTTGAGTTTTAGTGTAGTATTACAGAAAAATATTCATAGGCTATTAAAATGCTCCTCCCTTTTTCAACTACATGTATTTGGGAGATGATATTTTCTTTATATACTTCAACCAAAATAACATGCTAAATTAGATACGAGTCCAGCTGTTTATTTAGTCAAACATTAAAGAGAATGTAAATTATGTAAAACAGTTCCACATATACTAAATTATTTTTAAAATTTTAAAAAATATTACCTAAGAATATTATTTATGCTACTGGTTAAGGATTGTAATTTTTAAATAAATCAGTATATAAGTATTTTAAATTATTCTCTTTTTTAACACCTAATACAGGAATATTAATAGGTGTAACCCACATAAACAAAAGTTATTTGCAGTCCACTGTAATTTTTAGGCATGCAAGTGATCCTGAATCCAAAAGTTCTGAGAGTTGCTAGTGTAGCTAAGAAGGAGTCCCTGGATGATACAAATGGTTAAGCATAGGACTACTAAACAAAGCACTGGTGGTTCAAAACACCCAGAGGTACTATGAAAGCAAGGCCTGGCAATCTTTTTTCTGAGAAATCAGTGTTTTGAGAAGTCTATAGAGCACAATTCTATTTGGCACACATTGGGTCATCGAGAGTTAAAGTCAACTCAGGCACTGTAACAACAACAGTGCAACCAAACCTACTAACCAGTCTGCTTGAAGGCGTAACAAAAAGCTCTTTTTATTACATGCGTACAATGGAGAAATAGAGACAAAAAGACTTAAATGCATGTGGTCCTTTATGAAATATATTATTGCTAGATCCCCTTCCAAATGTTATCTTCTAAAATTCTAGTAATTTTCTTTTCTTTACTTTTATGCATGTTTCCATGGGGGAATGAAAAGAGAATAACCCAACAGCAGAGAAAAAGAGAGAGAGAGAGAGAACATGTGTGTATGTGTGTGTAGTGGGTTAGAGAATAAAACACATTACTCTTCCGGCCGCAAGTTTCAGTGTATTGAAAGCAAACAAACAAAAATTCAGTAGCAACATATTTCAGTGTGGGTGGTTTCTGGGTGTCTTTGCCAGCCTCTGAAATACTTTAGGTCAATGAAATGATTAGTCTAAGGGGGCAGGTGGGAGACCCTGAGCAGGAGGACACTTCATGCACTTCTGGGAAAACTGGAAAAGAAAAGTTCAACATCTGATCTGAAGTTTAAAACAGTCCAGTAAAAGTTTACTATCTTGGGCTTAACTGCATTCTAATTTCCCAAACCATGTAACAACTTGGGGAGAAGACTTGGTTAAATGTTACCCTTTCTGAAGAAATCAGCTGCTGCTCTGGACATTTTAAGGACACTGAACTTGAATAAAGGCTTTTCATGATGATGTGTTTATTACATTTGTTTTGTGTTCCAAGCATTCTTTTCACATTCAGTGTAACTATTCTCTATAATCCTGTATGGCGACTAGTGAGAACGTAATTCTCCCCATCTTACCCTTGAGGAGACTGACATGCAGAGTGGTTAAGTGGCTTGCCCTGGGTCTCAGTGTGTCCACGTGGCCTGTAATATTTTTTATCCCTTATTTTTCAAAGCTTCTGTATCCACGCTAGAGAAATCAGCATTGCACAAGTGAGTCGCTTGATGTATTGTAGAAAATATGGTACATAAAGGAGGACAAACTACCTTTCACTGCCAGAGGTGTCATTTAATTGGTGTACATCACCTAACTTCATTCAAAGTCTTATTTTTTTGTTTGTTTTCCTGCCATCACACAATTAGACTATTTGTGAGGGCTGCCTCAGGGCCTTTGCTCTTGCTACTCTCACTCTCTGATAGCTTTTCTCACATGGAAGGCTGCCAGTCAGTGAGGTCACATCTTAAATGTTATTCTTCAGAGAAGACTTTTCTCACCTCATAATTAAAGTATACCCTTCTATAAAGCAATCTGTGAGACTTACGCAGGAAGGCCAGGACACAAATAGAATTTAGTACCCACAGATCCCAGAGAAGGAACTATAGTCCACACAGATACAGGGCTGCACAAGGAGTTGCACTGGGCAACAAAGTAACAACAAGCTGAAACCATAGCAGAAGGCTTATGCATGGGGTTAGTTTGTGCTCAAGTCTTACTGATAAGTTTAAAAGTTTCTAATGTATTAGCTCAGGAATCATATGAGGACTTATATGGGACATAGCCAGGATGGTGATTGAGAGACTATGCTGCATGATGATTATCACAAGATCTTTATGGGGCATGGCCAAGAGGGCCAGGTAGAGTTCCAGCTATTGAGAGACTAGGAATGGCCACGTCAGAAACCCCATGAAAGAACAGGAAGGAGTAATTAAAGTGTGCCAAGGCAGCAAACTATAAAAGCTACAAGTTGGCCATCTGACACCTATTCTCTCTAACAGTCATTTTCTAGTCTCTTATCCTGCTTACACAGTTGTCCTCTGAAACAGAAAAAATTTCGTATTTCCCCATAGCTGCTGTATTGAAAAGTTCACAAAGCTCTGTTTGACTCTTGGCCTTTCTGTCTCTCTTTTTCCCTTTCCCATGTGAATCTCATTGTTAATATCCTCCCACTTCTATTTTTCCCCAGAATATGCTAGACGGGGATTAAAGCTTCTACCTTCTTCCCTTTGCACATGTCCCAGAGGCTAGGTATGGCTGTGTGAAAATCACACAGTAGTAGATCTTGACACTTGCAAACTCCTAACCTCTTGTGGGATCAGCCACAGGAGCTGCCGGGATGGTCCTTACATTCTTCTGATCTCCTACCACCTTCAACAACTCTTGCAGAGTCTCATCTCTCAGGACCAGGACACTATTCCATCCTCATTTCCTTTACTCTGTTCTGATTATGTTGTTCTCTTGGTCATCAAGAAACTACAGCTCTCAGAAGTGTTCTGTCTTCTCTCCTACTTACACACTAATGTATAGTGCACAGATTTGTTACCTTTATCCTCAGAGAATGAGGTCTGTCTCCTGTTTCTAAGGTCTTCTCATGCATGGCTTCTCTTCATTCTGTCCTCCTATGTAGATTTTTTAGGAAGTTTCTTTCACTAGGTACTTCATTTGAATAGCTAACGTTTAGTTGGCATCAACTAGACGGCACTGGGTTTGTTTTGGTTTTTATCTAGTGGGCAGAGTCCTTGGGTGGCATAAATGGTTTAACATACTCAGCTGCTAGCCAAGAGTTTAGAGGTTTGGGTTAAGCCAGAAGGACTAGAACGACCTGGTGATCCGTGCTTGAAAACTCAGTCACTGAAAACACCAATGAACCTAATTCTATTCTGATACACACGGGTCACCACGAGTCAGAACTGACTCCACGGCAGTTGGTAGTGGTGGCGATAGATTCCAGTGGGCGCTTTACATGTCATCTCGTTTAACCGCTACATCCATCCTGAGATGTGGTTACCTCAACTAACTTCATTTTGCAGTGTACTCAAAGCTGCACAGCTAGTTATATAGCAGAGCCGGAATTGAAATCCCTATGTGTCTTACCCTGAATCCTATTTTATCCTAGTATTTTAATATTTATGAAATAAAAAATAATCGTACAAGCAAGGCCCCAATATCTACTTACTCATTTAATGACTGTCTCCATGTCTACTGCCTAAATAAATAGCCATATTAGTAGACATAGTAAAAAAGATTATTTTCGCAGGGAAGAGAACAGGACCTATCTCTTCTACAGCTTTGTCTTCCTTGGGTGGGTTGCCTGGTGCTAAATGGTTTTTAAATAACAATTTAACCACCTGCAGAGAGACCTTGGTTTACAAGTTTCCTCAGTGCACATCAAAGCTGTTACTCTTTCTCTGGTTTTGGAGGTTTGGCTGACTTTGTGCTCAAAATAATGGATGCGCACAATTTGTAAGTGTAACACAGTGACTACATTTGCAAAGGAAAATATGTTTCTTGGCTACCCCTGTCCTTCAGTCTCAAAGAAAGAAGTCTCTCTCCTGCTGCTAAGGCCTTCTCATGCATGACTTCTCTTCATTCTGTCCTTCTATGTGGATTTTTTTTTAGGAAGTTCCATCCACTAGGCACTGTATTTGAATAGCTAATGTTCAGTAGGCCTCCACTTATTGGCACTGGGCATATTTTCCTTTCAGTCTATTTCCGTGCAGATTAAAAAAAATATCTGGCACCTGAAGTCACAGCTGTAGCAGTGTGAAATCTTTTAAGATACACTGAGTCATAGAATATTATAACTGGAAGAGATACCGACTGAGACCTGGTGACAGAGAACACAGGCCTCATTCTATCTATGAGCCCGTAACACAGAAGCGCAGGTAAGGTGGAGTGTGAATCATAGTTTATCCCATAGAGGGGGGCTTCCTTTCTGAGTCTAATTTTCCTTCATTTGTAAAATGGAGACTGTAGTAGTGCTTACCCAGAGGGTAATTGTTACATGGTGTCATACATAAATAGCTTAACATAGTACCAGAGCTGTAAGTGTTGCAGAAATATTAGCTTCCTTCCTCTTCTTCTTCTGCTTTAACACTAAACCTTCAATCATAGATTTTTTTTAAATAGTTGACATAGTATTTTCTTGATGCTGGAGATGTAATTTTTATTTAGAAAATAAATCATTGTTATTATTCTAGGTTCCAACAAAAAATTAAACCCATTGCCATCAAGTCGATACTGACTCATAGTGACCCTATAGACAGAATCGAACTGCCCCATAGAGTTTTCAGGGAGTGCCTAGTGCATTTAAACTACTGACCTTTTGGTTAGCAAGTGTAGCACTTAACTACTAGGCAGTTAGGCTTTTCCTGGTTCTCATAGATACCAGTTTCACCCTTCATTTTCAAATGACACTGATAAACTCTCATGAATCCTAGTCAGTCTTTTCTCTCATTGTTCTTATGAACCCCGAAGTCACTCACTGAATGTGATGCTATTACACATATAATTATTTCATTCATCTTACATAAAAAAGCTAAGGTCAGTGTTAATGCCACTTTTTAGTTAAGGAAATTAACTGAGAGAGATTAAGTAAATTACTCTAAATTGTAAAGCTTCTAAAAGGCAGAGACACGATTTGAAAATTTTTAACTCCAAAGCACAGTATCTTCTCCCAGGATATTTTCACTGAGCAGTTTCTGTGTTTCTCACAATGGCAAACCCTGGTGATATAGTGGTGAAGAGCTACACTGCTAACCAAAACGTCATCAGTTTGAATCCATCAGGCACTCCTTGGAAACCCTATAAGGCTGTTTGTTCTACTCTGTCCTAAACGGTTGCTGTGAGTTGGAATCAGCTCAGTGGCAATAGTTTTATTTGCTTATTTATTTTATTTATTATTACTTTTTTTGTTTTTACTGTACTACAGAATGCTGGTGGCACGGTGATTAGGAGCCCCGCTGCTAACCAAAAGGCAATTGGTTCAAATCCAGCTATTGCTCTTTGTAAACCCTTTGCAAATATTCTACTGTGTCCTGTAGTGTTGCTGTTGAGTTAGGATTAACAGAATTGTTAACAGAATGAAGTTAACAGAATGAAGAGAAGTCATGCATGAGTTAGGATTAACTCAACAGCAACATAATTGATTTTGATTATACCATAGCTGTCATTAGGGGCCAATGATATTTAACCTTCTGTCATTTGTATCTCTCACATAGTTGGCTTAGATTCCAAACCCCTTCATGGTTAAGATTCAAGCATTAAACTTGGTGGAGAAGACCTAAACCCTTCATGACCAGCAGGATCTTACATTCCCCCAGAGATGGCTATTTAAAAGTCAAGGCTAGCCTACAATCACCAGAGTTTTCCTTCTTGTCAGACCCATGTTGCAATCATTTGTTTCTAGAATCTGCGTCTCATGGGAAAATATTGTTGGGTGACAACTGTACTCCTCGAAGCCACTCTTGAATGATAAAAACATCCTCCAAGTTGTAGGACTTCCAAGTTTTTATAATGAACTCTAATATCCTTGTAGAAGAGAATTCACCGTCTGAATAAAGGCTGTGTCTTCAATGAAGGCATCTCTAGCATTTTTATTTTGTCATCTCTGGCAGCTCTGATTGCTAACTGTTCATTTTAAAAAAATGTATTCTTTAGTAATCCATTACATCTACACATCCACAAATTAATTTCATAAGACATATGTTATCATCTTTACCTTTTGTTTCTATAATCTATTAGAAACAAGAACATCATCTTTGTCTACTGAAATTTTACCTATCATTCAGATTTCATTTCAAAAGGCATCATGGGTACAAAACCCGTACTGATTCTTTCTTTTGGCCCTACTCCCTCCATGTGTCCCCTAATCAAAGACCAATGAAACAACTAGAAATGATCACACTGTTCCTGAACTTCCATAGCATTTTAGTTTTACCAATTAACACTGTACATTGCTGTTGTTAGTTGCATCAAGTAGACTGCAACACTGATGACTTCATGTTTAACAGAAGGAAACCTTGCCCAGTCCTGTGCCATCTTCTTGTTATCGGTGTGTTTGAGTCCATTGTTGGGCTGTTGTTTCTGCTCATCTCCCTGAAGATTACCCTCATTTATATCAACATTCTGCTTTACCAAATCCCATGTCCTTTTCTAGAAGTTGGTCTTCTCTGATGATGTGTCCAAAGTGAGATGCCATAATCCTTTGTCTCTACTCTCTAATCCTTTGTTGTTATCTCTATCATCAGTGAGATAGAGACTGTTTTATCAGTTAGAATGTTTTGCATTTGCAAGAAACAGAATAACCAACTAAAATGGACTTACACGGTAATTGTTAACTTGTTTAACTACAGTTTTAATGTAACGGAAAATTCCAGAGTTGATTAATTGAACAGCCCAATGACTTAGGGCTCGTAGATATTTTTTTTCCCTCTGTGAATCTCTTGGCTGTCTCCAGATGGACTTAAGACGGCTGTCACAGCAGCAAGTAACACCTCCTCATAGGTTAACCTTTCAAGAGGGAAAGAAGAGAGAAAGTCTGTTGATTCTATAAGCCTGATTTTTATCTGGCTGGAAAGTCTGCACCAAAAGTTCTTCAAAAAATTCCCTTATGTCTTATTGCCCAGAATTGGTTTACATGGCTGCCCCCTAGCAATTCCCAGAAAAAGGAAATGGATTAACTCTAATGATTTTCACCAAAGCTTACCAGTTACCAGCTAATTGATTCCAACTCCTGGCAGTGCTACTTGGGTGACAGAGTAGAACTGTGTTCCTTGGGGATTTCAGTGCTGGATTTTTTTGGAGGTCGATCACTAGACCTTTCTACCAAAACACATTTGGGTGGATCTGAACTTTCAGTTAGTAGCTGAGTACTTAACCATTTACATCACTCAGGGACACCAGACCAAAGTTCATTGTTGGTAGGTGCAATTGAGTCAGTTCCCACTAATAGTGACCTTATGAACAACAGAACAAAACACTGCCTGGTTTTGCACCCATGTCCGCAATTGTTTTTATGCTTAAGCCCATTGTTGTGGCCACTGTATCAAAGGTCTTCCTCTTTTCGGCTGACTGTCCACTCTACCAAGCATGATGTCCTTCTCTAGGGACTGATCTTTCCTGACAATATGTCCAAAGTATGTAGGATGTAGTCTTGCCATCTTTGCTTCCAAGGAGTTCTCTGGTTATACTTCTTCCAGAACATATCTGTTTGTTCTTTTGGTGGCCCGTGGTACATTCAACATTCTTCTCCAGCTCCACAATTCAAAGTTGTCAGTTCTTCTGTCTTCCTTATTCTTTGTCCAGCTCTCACATTCATATGATGCACCTGAAAACACCATGGCTTGGGTTAGGTGCATTTTAGTCTTCAAGCTGACATCCTTACTTTTGAATACTTTTAAAAGGTTCTTTGCACCCAGTGCAATGCATCTTTTGATTTCTTGACTGCTGCTTCCAAGGGTGTGAATTGTGGACCCAAGTAAAATGAAATCCCTGACAACCTCAATCTCTTCTCCATTTATGATAATGTTGCTTACTGAGCCAATTGTGAGGATTTTTGTTTTCCTGATGTTGAGGTGCAATCCACACTGCAGGCTGTGGTCTTTGATCTTCACCATTAAATGCCTCAAATCTTCTTTGTTTCCAGCAAGTAAGGTGGTGTCATCTGCATAACACAGGTTGTTAATGAGTCGTCCTACAATCTTGATGCCTCATTCTTCTTTGTGTAATCCAGCTTTTCAGATTATTTGCTCAGCATACAGATTAAAAAGGTTTGATGAGCGGACATGATGCTGATGTACACCTTTCCTGACTTTAAGCCATTCAGTGTCCCCTTGTTCTGTTTGTACAACTGCCTCTAGACTCAGATACAGATTCCTTGAAAGCACAATTAGGTATTCTGGAATTCCCATTCTCCGCAATGTTACCCATAACTTAATACGATCTACACAGTGGAATGCTTTTGTGTAGTCAATGAAACACAAGTAAACATCTTTCTGGTATTCTATGCTTTCAGCCAAGTTGCATCTGACATCAGCAATGATATCCCTGATTCCATGTCCTCTTCTAAATCCAGCGTGAATTTCTGGCAGTTCCTTGTCAATACACTGTTGTAGTTACTTTTGAATGATCCTGAGCACAATTTTACTTGTGTGTGATATCGATATTGTTTGGTACTTTCCACGTTCAGGTGGATCCCCTTTCTTTGGAATAGACATCAACATGGATCTCTTCCAGTCAGTAGGGCAGGTAGCTGTCCTTCCAATTTCTTGACATAGACAAGTGAGCACTTCCAGTGCCGCATCTGTTTGTTGAACTATCTCAATTGATATTCCATCAATTCCTGGTCTAAACCAAAGTTTAAACCACTAGCAATGTATCCCTGGGATAGAGGAAAGGATCCCATCATTGCTGAGTACACTACTATTTGCCTGACTGCTTGATAACACTGGAGTTCTGTTAGTAACCAATGGGGATATGGCTCTATGCAACAGACTTAAGAACATTCAAATAGATCAAATCCCCTATTTAGTAGATGAAATAATGTTTTTCACATCTTTGACTGAGATATCCCTGTATTTCTCACAATGGCTAGTCAGATCTCAATGAATCCATTAGTGGACAAAATTATTTCATTTAATTGAGGAAATATTTATTAAATATCTCATATATGATAGGTATTATGGACTAGATATACAATGGTGAGTAAAATAAGGTAGGGACCCTGCCACTAACATAAAAGTAACAGCTAAACTTACCACATGACAGGTACATCACTCAAATGTTACATGTGTTATCTTTGTCAATTCTTGCACAACCCTGTAGGATGCCAAGCCAAGTGTCGTCGAGTCGGATCTGACTCATGGCGTTAAAATCACATTTTTCTAATGAGAAAAAGGTGGCTCAACAGAGTTAAACATCTTGACCAAAGTGGCATAGGTAGCATTCAAACCAAACTTTATTTGAATCCTTCTGAAATTATTTGTGTGAAAGTGATTATGTGTAGGCGTGAGATAGGTAGGTAGGTAAGGAGATAGAGTGACTAAAAGAACAACTTCTTTTCTTTCTCAAAGAGATGAGTTTGGTGAATTGATGCTGATTTGAAGAGCTTCTTTTACTGTGTTCTTTCAGCCTCTCTTAAACACCATGAAACCCCTTTCATCTTGTGTTCAGAATGCATGAGTCAAGTCTGTCTACCTGTATGACATTACAGATGAGGATTCTCTCTTTTCATCATGTGGCTTCCCTACCCGAAGAGTAAGCTCTGACTTTTGAGGAACCCACTTGTATATGGGGAGAATGTTACATAGTGGTTATCTTAACTCCTAGTTTTTTTGCTTGCATCAACAAATGATATCAGAAATGACATGGTTTAGTGATAAGCAAGGCAACAGACATATTTTATTTCCCCTGTGTAATATATGTATTTTTTAATTGAGTAACTCATGTTTTAGAATTGAGACATTTCACATCAAATGTGGATTCAATATAGTTTTAAGAAGCAGGGAGGGATGGCAACTCTAGGAATAACTACTCACAGGGCAACAACTGACAGTAACTGAATTATGAAGAGATAGACCCTTTAGTTTCTCTGAAAAATGAACTTTTAGAGTTGCCTGGTTTGCTGTCTTCAGTATCTGCTGTATTAATCAGTTGTCATCCACCCCATGTGTGTCAGAGTAGAAATATGTTCCATGGGGTTTTTAACAGGTGAGTTTTTGGAAGTAGATTGCCAGGACATTCTTCAACACCTCTGGATGGACTTGAACATCCAATTTCTAGGCAAGCAGCTGAGTTCATTAATGATTTGTACTACCTAGGTTGTCTCTTCTACATGGTACTTGCTGTCTAATGCAAGAAGCAGCTCAAAACCTTGAGTGGCTTGTGACAGTGAACATTTATTCCTTGTCGCTATCACATAAGACTTTGGAATCCCTGGTGACATAGTGGATTAAGTGCTATAGCTGCTAAACAAAAGGTCAGCAGTTCAAATCTACCAGATGCTTCTTGGAAGCTCTGTGGGGCAGTTCTACCCTGACCTCTAGGGTTGCTATGAGTCGGACCTGACTCGACAGCGGTGGGTTTGGTTTTTTTGGTTTTTATCACATAAGACCTGCTGCTTACCTAGCACTCCATGAGGTGGGGCCAGCTTCACGATTGTGGGACATATGGTCTTGCACTACTCTGTAGTCACCATCATAAAATCTTTATTTTTTTGAAGAAGGGAGCTAATCATGTTGTACTAAAATCAAAACCAAACCCATAGCCATTGAGTCGGTTTTGATTCATGGCAACCCCATGAGTTACAGAGCAGAAATGTTCCATAGGATTCCCTTGACTGTAGTCTTTACAGAAGCAGAATACAAGGACTTTCATCTGTAGCACCACTGGGTGAGTTTGAAATAACCAAAATGCAAAACCGATTGCTGTCAAGTCAATTCCAACTCAGTGATCCTATAGGACAGAGCAGAACTGTCCTACAGAGTTTCCATTGAGTGCCTGGTGGATTCAAACTGTTGACCTTCTGGATAGCGGGTGTAGCTCATAACTACTATGTATTTGACTGTGTTGGCCAGGATTATGTCAACTTGGCTACTCCATGCTTGGCTGCTGTATTAAGTGGCAGGGCGGGGCATGTGGTGGCTACCCGCCCCTCAGCTCTCTTCTCTCCACCTTCCACCACCTTCTGTCGGTCTGAGTCTGCTCATGTAGCCAGCAGCTCCTGCTCTCTTCTGACATCTGGTTCCTGGACTTGAACTAGCAGCTGTTGGATTCATCAGTCTTTACAGTTGGTGTTTGAGTGTCCTGTTCCCTGACCTGCTGGTTCTGGGTTCACCAGCCTCTGCAGCTCTGTCTCACCGCTACCTCGGGATCTGCTGACCTACACAACCAGTGATCTAGAACTCTGGTCTCTGACCTGCTGATCTTGGGTTCACCAGCTCCCGTGGCCATGTGAGGCTTGTACTGTGACTTGGGACATTCAGCTTCTGCAATTGCGTGAGCTGTTTCCTATAGGTATATATATCTTTCCTTGTACTTTATATATATAAATCTTTCCTTGTACATACACATGTTACTGGTTTTGCTTCCCTAGAAAACCTGGCCTAAGGCATTGACTAAAATAAAAATGACTACTGTAGAGTCTGGATCTCTATTCCATCTAACTTTTATTTTGGTATACGCAAACCACTTACTTATTCTGTGATTAAACGTAAACCAAAGGATATTTTCTCCTCTTCTCTGTAGTTAAGCTGAGAGAATAACAATCAACTGATTCCCAGGAGCTATCAAGACCCTTTCTAAAACAGTATCTTGGGAAGAAGGCTTTGATGCTAACTCTTATCTAGGTGTCTTAGGAAACTGTTGAGAAGAAAAGTATTACTTAAAACAAACTATTTCTGAGAGAAATTTTCTATGACCTCCCCTCTTAGTCCCTCCTTCCAGGAAACCTGTTGTGTGTTAATATAAGTTCATAATGTCCAGTCAAAATGCTATACTTCAAGTTCTTGGTTCTCACCCTTTAAAAGGTCTCCTCAGCTTCACCATTTTGGAAGCATTTGTTCTCTCTTTAAAGTAAGATGCTTTCTCAGTCAACATTGTTATTGATTCTTCAATTGTCTTGTTTTACTTCAACAGAGTGTATTTTGCTGTAAGGCCAAGGTGACACTATTGGGCAATTGTCATTGGATCAGAAAGATCTGGCCAAAAATTTGTACTGAACCATAAAAAATTTCACCATTCTATTCCTGAAACCATGATTGCAAGCAATTTGAGTCTTATCACCTCAAGGAAGAAATTAGAAAAAGTCTAACCATCTTCATTGACAACATATGAACAATTCTCAAAGGATCATTACATTTACCACCTCAAATGCTCATTACAACAACCAGGTGACAAGATAGTCCCAGTATTGTTATTCTTTCAATTTTACAAACAAAGGAATCAGAATTCAGAAATCTCACAGTAGGGGAGAAGCATAAAAGAAAAGAGACAGGTTTCCTAAACAGGATCATTGCTTTGGTCCTCTTGGGGTCTAAGTTATTCCTGGTAGAAACTGGAGACCACAAGACGTTTCCTAAAGCCTCCATGAGGAACTAATAGATGGCTAATTTCTATCATTAAAGCAAGTCACATGGCCAAGCCCCAAGTATTGGTTAGGAAGTGTACTTCACCTTAAGAAAGCATCTGCCCTATCTGTCTAATTGCATATTGGACTTCGTTACCCTTGAGGCACTGACAAATTATCACTTGAGAGAGTGATAAATTCCATTCCTACATGTCTAATATCCTATGTAAAGTCAGGATTCCAGGCATACTTGAATAGGATAGCCAGTTGGTAATGTGACTCTATGAATCTTTAGAGAAATAACATATAGAGACTGTTTACCATGAAGAATATATTCACAGTTAGTTTAACTAAGTGTGCAGGCTTCAAATCTACAGAGACCTGGGTCTTCCTCCTAACTCTGTCACTTACTAGCTGGAAAACTTTGAGTAAATTTTATAACCTCCATGCCTCAATTTCCTTATCTGTTACATGAGAATAGCAATGTGTGCTTGGGGGAGATGGTATGAAGATGACATGAAATAGAACATGGAAATTATATAGCATGGCTGCTAGAACTCTAGCAGTCATAGAGTTCCCTGGTGAGAAGGGGTAGACCTTTCCTACAAGATTTTAAATACGTAGACAAAAGTTAAAACTAGAGACCAAAGAATCAGCTTCTTTACTGACAGAGGCCAGTTTGAAGAGGTGGCTTTAGGTCTGTTAGTCAAACAGCCTCCTTCTGAGCAAATCCAAATTGATTCCTTGTTATGACAGGGTCCGTCCAAAGTACGTTTCACTTCACAGGGGAGTTCCTTGAACTATGGACACATGGAGGAACACTAGAGGATTCATTCTCCATGGGAACAGACAAGGACAGATGAATGGACATGCTTAGTTAATCTAGTCAACTTTATCCATCTAAAAAATCTCTCAAGCATTCCATGGGCAGAGTGAATAAATGAGTGAAGATAGAGCAGAGGTTACGCTAACTGAGCTCTCATGTTAGTGCTGGTGGAGTGCAGTTGATTCTGACTCTCAGCGACTTCACATATAACAGAAAGAAACCTTGTCTGGTGCTGTGTCATTCTCACAAATGCCAGCATATTTGAATTTGTTGTTGCTAGTGTTGTGCAAATCCATATCAACAGTGTTCTCTAATGCCTTGTTGGCCCTCTACTTCGCCTAATATATGGTTCATCTTCAGTGATTTTATTTTTCTCCCATGATGTGTTCAAAGCAAGCAAGCTGAACAATGATCTGCTGTGATTTGCAAGGTTTTTTTGGATAGCTTTCTAAAATAAATCACCAGGCCTTTCTTTTAAGTCTGTCTTCTTCTGGGAGCTCTGCTGAAAACTGTCCATCATGAGCGACCCTGATGATATTTGAAACATGGGCAACATAGCTTCCAGCATTACAGAAACATGCTAGCCACCACAGTACAACAAACTGTCAAGTGACGTAAATATTAGGAATTGAGAACTACTCATCAATAACTTAATTTCTCAGAAAGTCTTGACCATGATGTCTGCTGGAGATCAAGTAGGAGGTTAAAGAGTATGCCAAGTATTTCCAAATTAAAACGGTCATGCCCAATGTTACACAGAGCCCCAAATCCTCCCCTGGGTTAGCAACTTTTTATGATGCCTTTTAGTTTGGGTTAAAAAAAAACAAACCCTCACTACTGAAAATGAGTTATATACACAACTTATATCCATCATCCATCTCTATCAAATGGTAGATCCCTGTAAACGCAAAAGCTATATGCCCTACTCATCATTCTGTTTCCCACAGTACCTTGCTCTGTCTTTCCCAATAATTTTTATACTGATTGCTCATTTAGCTATGAATGTTACAGCTTACAAAGCACTTTTGTATTGATGATCTCATTTAACCCTTTCGCAGTCCTGGGAGAGAGGAAGGAACAGAGAGATGGAAGAAAACGCTATTCACTGCTGTCAAAGCTGAGGATGTTGAGATCCAACGCAGCTGTGTGACTTGTCCGGCTAGTGAGAGAAAAGACTAGCGTTATATTTTGTCACTGTGGCCTGGACCATCTAAATCTCAGTTCAGTGCTCTGCTTGGTTGTTTTAGTTTTATTTTTTTAATCTGAATGAAACTGATTAGTTGACCTAACAATTACACCATCCTAAGAGTTTTAGCAATGTTCATGAGATAATCTCTGTTTCTGTCACTGCATAATCTGTGGTTCTTTTGTCTGTCTCTTTCACTAATAAGGGCTCCTGATATTATGCTGAGATCACCCAGATAATCCAAATACCCTACTACTCAGACTTGGAAGGTGAAGTAGTTTTAGAGGCTTGCTTCTCTTAAATTTTTTATTTTTTTATTTAATATGACTTTGTAACTTCTGTGACTTGTTATGGGGATGTGGGTTGTCATGGTGATGGGAGTAAAAGGACTGAGATGGAAGAGAATTAAAATGCTTCATAGACTGGTGAGGAGATGAATATGACTGTTGCAAAGTGAGAAGGCATCAGAGAGTCAGTAAAACCTCTTAGGAGTCTGGATATCTGAACTATCTCCCAACAGAGCCAGAAGTCATTAAAAGAGAAGTGAGTTCAATAGTAGGATTAAACTGACTTTATTTTATGAACGTCATTGATTACAAGCACGTCACTGTGTCACTAAATGCATGACAGCCCTAGCATAATGGAAAAGGTAGTTTAGTAGACAGAATAATGACACCCCAAAGATGCCCACATCTTAATCCCTGGAACCTGTGAACATTTTGCCTTACAAGGCAACAGGGACTTGGCAGATGTGGTTACCTTTAAAGTGTGGAGATGGAGAGATTATCCTGGATTATCTGGGTGGCCCCAATATAATATCAGGAGTCCTTATTACTAAAAGAGAAGTTAGAAGAGTCAGAAAAGATGTGAGTGCAGACAGAAGTAGAGGTTGGCATAATATGATTGCTGGCTGAGAGCCATAAGCTGAGGAATGAGGGTGACCTCTCAAAGCTAAAAAAGGCAAAAAAAAAACCCTTGATTTTCTGTTCCTGCTTCCAGAATTCACCTCAGCCATCACCTTGATTTTTAGTCCTGTGAGCTGCATTTTGGACTTACCGACTCCTGGACTGTAAGACAGTAAATTTCTGTTGTTTTGTCCACCTAAGCATTTGGTGATTTGTTACAGCTGCATCACTGTAACTAGTAATACAGACAGAACAAAGCTTGAATTCTGGTTCCCACATTTAGTTTCCTCATGACCTTGGGAAAGTTATATCTAAGCTCCAGTTAGCTAATATTTATAACAGATGATAATAGTACATTTTCTGTTGGATTGTTATGAAGATAAATGAAATAATTGGCATGTTCCATGTTCCATGTTAAGAACTGGATTAGTGCTTGTTAAAATATCGTTTTTTTTACAGTAGTTATCTAGCTTGAAAATTATAGAATTGACTACAGAATCTAAAATGGCACTAAATATTTATATACCACAATCCATTTGAGAAAAATGTAGTGCTTAGTGGGTTGTATTTCTTATGTATATCTATACCTGTTGCTGCTGAATTGATTGTGACTCATAGTGACTTTATAGGATTGGATAGAACTGCCTTACAGCGTTACCAAAGAACAACTTGTGGGTTTGAAACTTCTGACCTTCTGCTTAACAACCAGGTTTGGTGGTGCAGTGGTTAAGCATTTGGCTGATAAACAAAAGGTCATCAGTTTGAATACACCAATGGCTCCTTGGAAACGCTGTGAGGCAGTTCTACTTTGTGCTAAAGGGTCGCTATGAGTCAGAATCAACTCCATGGCAATTGCTGTTTCTTATGTATGCAATAATGTATTTGTGACCTGAATCAGTTTAAGAATTAAAAGAGGATTTTGCAAAACATTACAGATTACTTAAGTAAATGAAGAATGAGATTCAGAAGTATGGTCTAATATTAAGCTCAGGCTTTCAGTTAGATGTTTAAATTTTTCTGCCTCAGATCTTGAGGTTTTGAAATTCTCCTACGAACATGATTTTTAAAAAGTCAGAAAACTATTACTTGAAACACTAACCCCTTCTCCACTTCAACTAGTGGCCAAATCCTGCTGATCGTTTGGATCCCAGCTGATTATCCTTTCCTCTGGAAACTCTTTCTCATACCTAAACCCTCCTACCCCAAACTGTCAGCTGCCATCCAGTCAAATCTGGCTCCTGGCTCCTGGGTACCCCATACGTGCCCTAATAGCACTGTGTTTAATAACTGATTTTTTTTTTTTGTATATCAGCAAGCCTTTTTTTTTTTTTTTTTTTTTTGAGGTACCTATGGGTAGAATTGAACTTCTAAACTTTCAATTAGCCACCAAGCTCATTAGTCATTTCCAACACCTGGGGATTTCCTACTACCCCAAGCAGGGCTAAATAACTTGCTCACCGATTCTCAGAGAACCTTGGACTTTATTGTAAAACAACTTTGTAGTTAACAGTTTTGCTTTTCAGTATTTCCCTCTGTAAATTCAATTCAACAACAAAAACAACAGAAGGACTGTATTGCTTGTGGCATCCTGTTATTTCGATCTCTTAGCTCAGGCCTCAGTGAATGCACATTTGAGAAAGAGAAGGATAACAAGTCTAAATTTGAGTCCTATGTTGAAAATTGCAAGCCTTGAGAATGTTTCAACATTCCAAGCCTTTGTTTCCTAATGTATGAAATATGATGCCTGTTTTTCTGGTCTCCCAGGGAAGGATCAAAGGAGGTAAAGCATATCAAAGTACAGCGTGATGAATTAGGTAAGCAACCAAAACTTTGCTTCAGATCCACCGCTGTGTCCACATTTTACTTCTGTGTGTGCTTATTGAGCACTTCCCGTATTCAGAGCAGTACTAAGACCTTGCATTTACAAGGTTTGACAATCAAGTTTAGGAATGTACCACCATATGCTTATGTTGGCAGCACTGTGGAAAACACTTGGTAAGGTTTCACAACCTTGCTGTAGCAGTGTCTCACAGCTGCGTTCGTGTCAACGTGTGGCGATGTCTTGCTAAGTGGCATTCATTTTTGTTGCTGCCTGGTTTTGTATGCTGTCATGAGAGTGTCAGAGCTTGAATTAGAGCAATGAACAAACATTAAATTTCTTCTTAAATTTGGCAAGAATGGAAATGAAGTCAGACGTGTTAGTCCAAGTTTATGGTGATAACGCCATGAAGAAAACAGCAGTGTACAAATGGATTAAACATTTTCTGAGGAGAGAAAAAGCATCACTGATAAAGAGTCAGGGCTGCCAGTAGCAAACAGAACTTACTAACACATTGCAAATTTCAGTGACTTTTACCTCAAAACCATTGGCTGACTGTGAAAAGCAGGGCAGACCAACTAAATATCGATAGAAAAACAAAACAAAAAAATCTTAACTGAAAGTTTGGGCATGAGAAAGGTGTGTACAGAAATGGTCTTGAGGGAGCTCACTGATGAACAAAAAGCAAAGGAGAGTTGAAGTTTGCTAAGACCTTTTAGAGAGGCAAGATGGTGTTTTGGGTCATGTTGTCACTGGTGATGAAACATGGGTGTACCAATACAACCCTGAAACAAATTGTCCATGTGTACAATGATAGTCAACCAATTCTCCATGACCAAAAAAGTTCCATCAGTCCAAATCAAGAGCTAAAATAATGTTGCTAACTTTTTAGATATCAGAGGACTGTTCATTGCGAACATGTACCAACTGTACAAAGAGTTGGAAACTCTGAAGGCAAAGTGGTTAAAGTGCTATAGCTGCCAACCAGAAGGTCAGCAGTTCAAATCCACCAGGTACTCCTTGGAAGAACTATGGGGCAGTTCTACTCTGTCACAGGGTCACTATGAGTTGGAATGGTAGACAAGTAGGCTTGGGTTTTGATTGAACAAATATTTAGCCAAATTTACTACTTGGAAGTGCTGAAAAGGCTGCATGAAAAAGTTAGACAAAAATGACCTGAACTTTTCAACAACAACTAATGGTTCCTGCATCACAACCATGCACCAGCACACACAACACTGTCAGAGAGGGAGCTTTTAGCCAATAAACAAATAACTGTATTGGAACATCCTTCCTACTCACCTGATCTGGCCCTAAATGACTTTTTTCTTGACCTGAAGATAAAGGAAATAATGAAAAGAAGACATTTTGATGGTATTTAGAGCATCAAGGGTAATACAATGACAGCTCTAAAGGCCATTCAAAAACAAGAGTTCCAAGGTTGTTTTTAAGGGTGGACTAGGTGCTGACATGAGCAGATAGTTTCCCAAGGGGAGTACTTCGAAGGCGATCATAGTGATATTCAGCAATGAGTTATAAGGCACATTTTCTAGGATGAGTTCATAAACTTAATTGTCAGACCTTGCATAATAATGAACTAAACAGGCAGTGAAGTATAAGGTCCAGTGGTTAGTTTAATAATAGCCTGGTAAAATTGCCTCCTTTTTTTCTGTGTAAAAAGGAACTTCTTTTCACTCAGTATCCATGGAGAAAGGATTTTCCAAAGAATGTGCTTCTCTGTGTGAGGAATAAAACAGAGAATGACAGGATTGTTACCCCACAGAAACCCAAGTCCCACAGGAAGCAAATACATATGCAAGTATCTGAGGGTGAGATGACTGTCCCCCTCACTTGTCTGTCAGATTGTCTTACTGTGGGGGCTTGTGTGCTGCTGTGGTGCTGGAAGCTGGGCCACCAGTATTCACATACCTGCCAGGGTCAGTCATGCAGACAGGTTTCACCTAAGCTTCCAGACTAAGATGGACTAAGAAAAATGACCCAGCAACCTAGTTCTAAAAAGAATTAGCCAGTGAAAATCTTATGAACAGCAGCAGGACACCGTCAGTGCTAGAAAATGAGCTCCCCTTTTTACCCTGCCTAGGTTGGAAGGCATTCCAAAGACTGAGGAAGAGTTGTCTCCTCAAAGTAGAGTCAACCTTAATAACGTGGATGAAGTAAAGCTTTCAGAACCTTCATTTGCTGGTGTGGCATGACTCAAGATGAGAAGAAACTGATGCAAGCATCCATTAATAATTGGAATGTAGAATGTGTAAAATATGAATCCAAGAAAATTAGAAATTGTCTAAAATGAAATGGAACACTATCATAGGCATTAGCGAGCTAACATGGACTGGTATTTGTCATTTTGAATCAACTGACCGTATGGTCTGTTATACCAGTAATGACAACTTGAACAGGAATGGTATTCCATTCATCATCAAAAAGAATATTTCAAGATCTGTTCTGAAGTACAATGCTGTCAGTGATAGGATAATATCCATATGCCTAGAAGGAAGGTCAGTTAATATGACTATTATTCAAATTTACACATTGGAAGCCAGGATGGTGAGACTGAGTCTTAGGCACTTTGAACACATCAGGAGGAATCAGTACCTGGAGACAGACATCATCATGCTTGATAAAGTATAAAGTCAACAACAAAGAGGAAGACCCTCAATGAGGTTGATTGACACAGTGTCTGCAGCAATGGGCTTAAATATAAAGGTAACTGTGGGCATGGTGCAAGACTGGGCAGTGTCTTATTCTGTTGGGCATTGGGTCACTATGAGTTGGAGTCAATTCAACAACACCTAAGAACAACAAATACAATAAGTAAATGTCTAATCCGATCTCTTAACAATGATCCAACCATTCTGTTTGGAATAATGACGGCAGGAGTGGGTCAAGACAATGGGAAACTATGTTCTGGAAGGAAGTAGAATTTCATCTGAGTACCACTCTAGAAGGAATTTAACTTTATAAATTGAGAGTTTCTATATGCAAAGTGGATGATATTCTATGTAATTGCTTATATTTAACCTGAAAACGAGGGACAATTTACTAACAAAAGAAGCCTATAATCACTGTACTACACTGAATTCCAAGGTTTTCTGAGAATGGCTGATTTGATAGAGAATGCTTCTTCAAACATCCACTGAGATGAAGGCTTGATTCCCCAGCTAGAGAGCTATCATAGGGTTTTTAATGTGGTGTGCCATGGCACAAGAAAAAGGAAAAGAGGGAGAATGATCTGTCATTTTCTACCAGCTACTGCTCCAAGTTGTGGTCCCACCAGCATTACTGTATGATAATTAAAGAGTACACAAATTCTACTGACTTCTGTTTTTGACCAACACATTGGGATTTGCACTCTTGAATAAGCATGTTTTTGCTGGTAGACAAGTGTCATCTTTGTTGTAGGTAACATTATAGTTGTAATATTTTAATTAATTTTCTGTTTATTAAGATTTTATTAAGGTATAACAAAATATAATAAACTGCACATATTGAAAGTGTACAATAGAGTTTTGACATTTCTATGTCTGTGCAAACTTCATCATAATCAAATAATGAGCACAGTCATGAACCCTTAAGAGTTCTTTATACCCTTGTCTCAGTCATCTAGTGCTATTGTAACAGAAATATCACAAGTCGATGGCTTTAACAAAGAAAAGTACATTCTCTCACAGTCCAAGTAGGCTAGAAGTCTGAATTCAGGGTGCCAGCTCCAGCAGAAGGCTCTCTCTGTGTGTAGTCTCTAGAGGAAGGTCTTTGTGTTGCATCCGTCTTCCCTTGATCCGGGAGCATCTCAGTACAGGAATCTCAGGTCCAAAAGAGGCTCTTTCCTCCTAACACTGATTTTTTGGTGATGTGAGATTTCTCTGCTTGCCTCTGTCTGTCTCAAAAGAAGTTGATTTAAGAAACTATCTGATCTTGTAAACCTCATCAGTAAAACTACTGCTAATTCATCCCATTAAATCATAATGATAGAACTTACAAGACATTGGACAATCTCATCAAATTGTGAACAATCAAACAACAAGGGAACTCATGGCCCAGCCAAATTGATACCCACGTGTCTGGGAGGATGTAATCCAGTCTGTGACAACCCCTGGTTATGTTTTCCTACCTTCCCTCCTCATTCTCTGATCCTGTACAATCACTGAACTGGTTTCTGTTAGTATATATCCATTTTCATTTTCTAGAATGTTAAATAAATGAAATCATACAGTTTATAATCTTTTTTTTTTTTTTGGCCTGGATACTTTTACCCAACATTAGCTTTAGATTCATTTAACTGCTGTATATTAACAGTTGATTCCTTCTTTATTGCTGAGTGGTATACTATTATCTGGCTATATTATACTTTATCCATTCACTTTCCTACAATTTGTTTATCCATTCATCTATTTATGGGCATTTGGGTTGCTTCCAGTTTTTCGCTATTACAAAATTGGTGCTGTGAGCATTTGAGCATAAATCTCTGCTTGGACGTAGATTTTCTGTTCTATTGCTTTTTCATTTCTCTGCCTTCACTTATTTTCTCTTTAGATTTAGACTCATCTGCCACTTGGTAGCCTCAGGTAGTGGGGAACTACCAAAAGGACATACAGAGTATTTGATTCTATGTTTTTATACATTTTCTTTCCTGAGTAAATTATTTACAGGAGGAGGCCATCAGGAGCTTACTTGAAGGTTGTGAGAATTCTAATTTTCTTAAAAATGATACATGAAGTTTACAATGCATGAAACTAAAAAGTAAAAATGAGACTGTGCTTCCTAAATGTTAGAGCTATTTAAGAGTGGATTGAGATTTCATTAGAACAAATGAATTTCAAGTTAGGAATGGCATGCAGCAAAAATTTGGGCAAACACTCATAGGAGATATTTGTCTTCAGATCATCTCAGTCCATAAATATGTATTCAGTGGTGTGTGCTGTGTGCCAGATACTAGAGCTATGGTAACAGCAGCAAGCTCAGGTCCTAGTGGAGAAGAATGACAAGAGAACAGAGAATTGTAGTATAGTATAAGCATCTGGTGGCACAGTTGGTAAGTGCTACACCTGCTAACCAGAAGGTTGGCAGTTCAAATCCACTAGGCACTCCTTGGAAACACTATGGAGATGTTCTACTCTGTCTATACTGTCACTGTGAGTCAGAATAGCCTCAATAGCAGTGTTTTTGTTTGTTTTTTAGGCATAAGCATCTATAATCACTACATTCAGAGAGTGCCAGGAGTATGTGCTTAGGGAAATCTGGCTCTTGGAAGGAAATGGAGCAGTCAGAGGGACTTTCAGGAGGAAAGTTGCATATGTGTGTTGCATATGTGCAAAATGTGAAAGTTGCATAAGAGACATGGAGAGAAGCATGGAGAGACAGGATGGCATGGACAATGGAAATACCGTGTACAAAGGTCTAGAGTTCACAGAGAGTATGGAATGATCAGGAAGCAGCTTTAAGAGTGCTGCAACATGAAGTGAGGTGAGAAAGAGATCATGGAAAAAGTTAAACCGTGAAGGATAGAGATATCATGCTAGGGAGTTCAGCAGTGGTAGTCCATTCAGAGGGCTGTAGGTGGATGTAAACATTTATTGATTTTAGAAAAACAATTCTGATGAGTGGTGGAGAATGTTGAGCAAGAAGACCAGGAAGATGACAAGGGAGGCTGGATTCATACAACCCTAGTTTCTTTCACCCAGAGATTCCGTGAATCCACAAAAGTTCATCATAGAAACTCCTATATGACCAATGAATTCACTACACTCTAGTATACAAATTACCACTGAGTTGTCACCTCACATCTGTTAGTTTGACATACTGTGGTGGCTGTGTGTTGCTATGATACTGGAAATTTTATAGTCAGTGTTTCAAATACCAGCAGATATACATTTGGTGGACAGGTTGTAGCAAAGCTTCCAGACTAAGACAATATAGAAAGAAGGATTTGGCAATCTATTTCTAGAAAAACTGGCTAGTAAAAACCTTATGACTAGCAGTGGAACATTGTCTGACACAGTGCCAGGAGATGGACCTTTCAGATTGGAAGGCACTGAAATACCGCTCATGAAGAGTTGCCTTCTCAAAATACATTTCACCTTAATGATGTGTATAGAGTCAAGCCTTTGGGACCTTCATTTACTGATATGGCACAAGTCAAAATGAAAAGACATAGCTGAAAACATCCACTTTGGGCTGTACAGAATACAAATCTAGGAAAATGGAAAAATGTCAAAAATGAAATGGAACACATAGAGATCAATATCCTGGGTATCGTTGCTGTTAGTTGCCATCCAGTCCATTCTGACTTATAGTGACCGTATCCTACCACATAACAGAGCCAAACACTGCCTGGTCCAGTGCTATGCCCTTGGTTTTTTGTGTGCATCAATCAACTGCTGCAGCCACTGTGACAATCCTTATTGTTGCAGGTCTTCCTCTTTTCTCATTTACCCTCCACTTTGCTAAGAATGATGTCCTTCACCAGGGACTGAGTCCTCCTAACAATATGCCCAAAGTATGTGAGATGTAGTCTCACCACCCTTTTCTTCCAAGCAACACTCTGGTTGTACTTCTTCCAGGACAAATCTGTTTATTCATTGGCAGTCCATGGTATATTAGAAATTCTTCTCCAACACCACAATTGAAAAGTGTCAATTCTTCTGTCTTTCTTGGTCTTTGTCCAGCTCTCACATTCTCACATTTGAGAAGGTAACTCTTCATGTGATGCAACTGAAAACACCATGGCTTGGGTCAAACACACGTTGGTCTTCAAGGTGACATCCTTACTTTACACAGAACTTTTGCAGTAGATTTTCCCAATACAATGTGTCTTTTGATTTCTTGACTGCTGCTTACATCAGCATTGTTTGTGGAAATCAGTAAAATGAAATCCCTGATAAATAATCTTTTCTCCACTTATCACGATGTTGCCTGCTGGTCCAGTTGTGAAGATTTTTGTTTTCTTGATGTTGAGATGTAATTCATACTGAAGGCTATGGACTTTGATCTTCATCAGTAAGTGTTTCAAATCCTCTTCACTTTCAGCAAATAGGGTTGTATCATCCGCATAATGCAGGTTATTAAAGAGTGTTCCTCCAATCCTGAAGACTGTTTCTTCTTCATATAGTCAGCTTCTTGGATTATTTTCTCGATACAGATTGAAAAGGCATGATAAGAGTACACATCCCTGAAGCATATCTTTTTAAATTTTAAACTATGTGGTGTTCCCTTGTTCTATTCAAACTGCATCTTGATCTGTCTACAGATTTGCCACAAACACAATTAAATGTTCTATGTTCTGGAATTCCCATTCTTGCAATTTTATCCATCACTTGTTGTGATTCATACAGTTGAATGCCTTGCACAGTCAATAAAATACACGTTAATGTCTTGACAGTATTGTCTGCTTTCAACCAAGATCCATCTGACATTAGCAATGATACTCCACATTTCATGTTGTCTTCTGAATCCAGCTTGAATTTTTGGCAGTCCCCTGTCACTATACTGCTACATTTGCTTTGGAATGTTCTTTAGCAAAATTTTACTTTCCTGTAATATTAACGATATTGTCTGATAATTTCTGCATTTGATTGGATCAATTTCTCGGGAACAAGCATAAATATGGATTTCTTCCAGTCATCTGGTCGGGTAGCTGTCCTCTAAGTTTAATGGCATAGGTGATTGAGCACTTCCAGTGCTGCATCCATTTGTTGAAACAACTTGACTGATATTTCACCATTTTCTGGAGCCTTTTTTTTTGTTGCCAGTGCCTGCAATGCAGCTTCAACTTTCTTCTTCAGTACCATTGGTTCCCAATCATATGCTACCTCTTAAAATGGTTGAGTGTTCACCAATTTTTTGATGTAATGACTCTGTGTATTATTTCCATCTTCTTCTGATGTCTTCAGTCATCATTTAATGTTTTTTCTGTAGAATCTTGCACTGTTGTAATTCGAGCCTTGAAATTTTTCTTCAGTTTCTTCAGCTTGAAAAATGTACAGTGTGTTCTTCCCTTTTGGTTTCCTACTTCCAGCCCTGTACATGTCATTTTAAGGCTTTACTTTGTCTTCTTGAGCTACTCTTTGAAAATTTCTATTTAGTTATTATACTTCTTCATTTTTTCTCTTTGCTTTAGCTACTCCATGTTCAAAAGCAAGTTTCAGAGTCTCTTCTGACATCTAATTTGGTCTTCTCTCTCTTTCTTGTCTTTTTAATGACCTCTTGCTTTCTTCATAGATGATGTCTTTGATGTCGTTCTAAAACTTGTCAGGTCTTCAGTTATTAGTGATCAGCACATCAAATCTGTTCTTGAGGGGGGCGGAGTCAAGATGGCGGACTAAGCCCACATCTCTTTCTATCCCTCTGGAAACCAAGACCTGCACTGACAAGCAAACAGAGCCTTCTGATCACCTAATCAGCCTCAGGACACGGCACAGAGCTGTTAATTGGGACTTCATACCACTCAGTGAAAAACCTCCTCTCTCTCTCTCTCTCTCTCTCTCGCTGACTCCCGCTCCTGGCTAGCCCCGGCTCTCACGGACGGAAGGTAAGCGCACCATTTTGACTTTTTTTTCCTCGGTCTCGGCTGGTGGGCGGAGCTGGGTCTTGCCTGGCGGCTGGACTCAGACTCGCTGCTGGGGGATAGGCAGGCGAAATTCCCATATTCTGAGAGCCAGGCTCGGGACTCTGTTAATCTAGCCATTTTCAGCGTTTTGTTTTGTAGCTGCCTGAGCGGGGTTTGTGCCGAGCTTTGTGGTCAGGGTGCGGGAGGCCATGTTGGTACCGAGATTTTAGCGGGACCTCATTCTTAGCCTGGGAGCCAGCGCCTGCAAACTGGACAGCGCTTCTCTGACAGAAAAATAGTGATTTTGCACAGTGCTGCCTACGTTGGGGGCCATGCAACAGAAGCAGAGGAATCGCTGCCTCTCGGCACCTTTAGCCCCCCTGTCTGCTGCCTGTGTGGAGAACGCCATCTTGGATACAGTGGGCGCAGCTGGACCTAATTCTTAGCTTGGGAGCCAGAGCCTGCCCACAGGAGAGCGCTTTCCTATCACAAAACCAGTACTCAAGGCAGTGTTGGCTAAGGCTAGGCCCTGTCAGCAGAGGCCAACAGGGCAGTAGCATTACTGTATTCTGAACTAGTTTGTTATCATCTGGGGTTGGATATAGTGGTGCTTATTTTGTTAGATGAGAAGAAGGACTTCTACACCTGAAAACCTAACTGACTTGTGAACTAGTCAGATATCTTTTGCTTTACATTTGAAGACAGCCTAGAGAAACATTTGCAATCCATCCTCACAGTACCTCTTCCAGCCTCTATATACTCACATGGGACCCAAAAAGCAGCAGACAATTGTGGCATACAAGCAATCACTCATGGCTTCAGAAAGCTCCCAAACAAAGCAACCAAGCAGTTTTCCAGATGAAGAAACTTTTATGAAAGCATCAGGAAGTGAATACAAATTGATTATATACAGAGCCCTTCTAGACCTTATACATAATGCAGCAGAACAAAATGAAAAATTAAGCAAGTTGTTTCATCTGATGGAACACCAGTACTCTGAAATCCAACAGATCAAGAAGAAAATCAAAGACATAGAAACTTCCATGCAAAGCCGAGAAAACAGAATGGAACAAATGGAAAAAAGAATTTCTGACTTGGAAGACACAGCTACTGATGCCAGTGTCTATGAGCAGAAATCAGAAAAAAGAAACAAGAAAAATGAAGAAACATTAAGAAGCATGTGGGACTCTATTAAGAGGAACAACCTTCGATTAATTGGAGTCCCTGAACAGGGT
This sequence comes from Heterohyrax brucei, assembly GCA_028571685.1. Classification (NCBI taxonomy): domain Eukaryota; kingdom Metazoa; phylum Chordata; class Mammalia; order Hyracoidea; family Procaviidae; genus Heterohyrax; species Heterohyrax brucei. The sequence continues at coordinate 169,786,515 of CM053141.1, read as the reverse complement.
GAGACATCTGAGAACACAGAGAGTATTGTTGCTGAGCTGCTGAAAGAAAACTTCCCAGAAATCATGAAGGAAGAGAACATAGACATCTCAGATGCATATCGTATGCCATCCAATATAGATCTCAAAAGAAAGACTCCAAGACATATTACAATCAAGCTTAACAAAATGAAACACAAGCAGCAACTCTTAAAGGCAGCAAGACTCAAGGCAAAGCTAACATTCAGAGGGAAACCCTGTAGGCTCTCGTCAGATTTCTCAGCAGCAACTATGCTGGCATGGAGACAGTGGCATGACACATTCAAAGTCTTGAATGAGAAGAACTTCCAACCAAGAATTATATATCCTGCAAAACTATTTTTCAAATACGAAAATGAAATTAAGACATTCCCAGATAAACAGAAACTCAGAGACTTTGTAAAAACCAAACCCAAACTACAAGAAATACTGAAAGAAGTCCTTGGCTTTGGCTTAGAAGAACAAAACCACTAACTTTATATTTTAGAACAACATACTACTCAATACTCTACTCATTTAGGGAAGGCTCCAAAGTAAATCACAGCTTCAATTTGGAAAGAAGCAATCCAGTGATCATCATGAAAACTATGGTGTCATCATAATAAAAAGAGGGATGTACTACAGTCGTTATAGTCCTTCCAGATGGAGAGGAAGATGACCAGACTGGTAGTAATTAAAATTGGGTTTATAAATGGTTTATTACGGGGGTTCATACGGGCAGCTGTAAAGCACAACAAAGATGTATCATATCATTTCAAGAAATCTAATACACGAGTCTCAACAACTATAAAACCAGCTCTGAAAAAGATGAAAAATCAACTCACAAATAAGAGTGTTCCAGAACAGACTAATAAGAACAACAGAGAAAACATCAACATAAAAATAAACATATCACAATGGCAGCAGTGAACACATACCTATCAATAATTACATTGAATGTGAATGGACTGAATGCTCCAGTAGAGACACCGAGTGTCATCTTGGATCAAAAGACACGACCCATCCATATGTTGTCTACAAGAAACTCACTTGAGACCTAAAGACAGGAACAAACTGAAAATTAAAGGATGGAAGAATATATATCAAGCTAACAATGAACAAAGAAGAGCAGACGTGGCAATTCTAATCTCAGACAAAATCAATTTTAATGTCATATCCACCATTGTGGACAAAGATGGACACTATTTATTGCTGAAAGATTCAGTACACAACAAGACTTAACTATATTAAATATTTATGCACCTAATGTCAGAGCACCTAAATATGTCGAAGAAACACTGACTATGCTCAAAAGAGAGTTAGATGAGTCCACAATAATAGTGGGAGACTTTAATACTCCATTCTCACTCCTAGACAGATCATCTAGAAAAAAGCTCAGTAACCAACTAAACTTCATTGATACATACAGAACTTTCCACCCATCAGCAGACAACTACACCTTCTTCTCCAGTGCACATGGAACATTCTCCAGAATTGACCACGTGATAGGCCATAATGCAATGCTCAACAAAATCCATACCATTGAATTACTGCAAAGCGTCTTCTCAGATCATAAAGCCATAAAAGTTGAAATCAATAGCAGAAAAATCATAGATAGAAAGTGGAACTCTTGGAAACTGAACAACATCTTGCTCAAAAAAACATGGGTTATAGAGGAAATCAAGGATGAATTAAAGAAATTCATGGATTCCAATGAGAACGAAAACACTTCCTACCAGAACCTATGGGATACAGCCAAAGCAGTGCTCAGAGGTCTGTTTTATCTCCATAAATGCACACATGTGGAAGGAAGAAAGAAACCAAATCAAGGAACTAACTGTACAGCTTGAACAAGTAGAAAGAGAACAACAGAGGCACCCCTCGGGCACCAGAAGAAAGGAGATCATAAAAATCAGAGCAGAGCTAAATGAATTAGAGACTAGAAGAACAATTGAAAAGACCAAAAGCTTGCGTTTTGAAAAGATCAACAAAATTGATAAACCACTGGCTAAACTTACTAAAGAAAAGCAGGAAAGGAAACAAATAACCCAAATTAGAAATGAGAGGGGAGTTGTCACCACAGATGCAACAGAGATCAAAAATATCATAACAGAATACTATGAAAGACTGTACTCTAACAAATTTGAAAACCTAGGGGAAATGGACAAATTCCTTGACTCATACCACCTACCTAAATTATCACAACATGAAGCAGAACAACTTAATAAACCCATCACAAAGGAAGAGATTGAAAAGGTCATCAAAACACTGCCAACCAAAAAAAGTCCGGGCCCAGATGGCTTCACAGCAGAATTCTACCAAGCATTTAGAGAACAGTTATCCCCTACTGAGACTATTTCACAGTATAGAAAGGGATGGAGTACTCCCAAATTCATTCTATGAAGCCAGCATAACCCTGATACCTAAGCCAGGGAAAGATCCAACAAAGACAGAGAACTACAGACCGATATCACTCATGAACCTAGATGCAAAAATCTTCAACAAAATTCTTGCCAACAGAATACAACAACATATCAAGAAAATAATCCATCATGACTAAGTGGGATTCATACCAGGGATGCAAGGCTGGTTCAACATCAGGAAAACAATCAATGTGATTAACTACATAAATAACACAAAAGACAAAGATCACCTGATTTTGTCCATTGATGCAGAAAAGGCATTTGATAAAGTCCAACACCCATTCATGCTAAAAACTCTTAGCAAAATGGGCATAGACGGCAAGTTCCTCAACACAATAAGGGCCATTTATACAAAGCCAATTGCCCATATTATCCTGAATGGAGAGAGAGTGAAAGACTTTCCCTTAAGATCAGGAACTAGACAAGGATGCCCACTGTCACCTCTCCTATTCCACATTGTGCTAGAAGTTCTAGCCAGAGCAATTAGACAAGACGAAGAAATAAAGGGCATCTGCATCGGCAAAGAGGAAGTTAAAATCTCCTTGTTCGCAGATGATATGATTGTATATGCAGCGAACTCCAAGGAATCTATAAGTAAGCTACTCAAACTGATAGAAGAGTTCAGCAAAGTCTCAGGATACAAGATAAACATAAGTAAATCAGTAGGATTCCTTTATACCAACAACAAGATTGTTAAGGAGGAAATTATTAAATCAGTACCATTTACGATAGCCCCTAAGAAGATAAATCTGTTCTTGAGATGGTCTCTAAACTCAGGTGGGATATAGTGAAGCTTGTACACTGGCTGTTGTGGATTTATTCTAATTTTTTCCAGTTTCAATTTGATCCTGTATATGAGCAGTTGATGAGCTGTGCTGCAGTCAGTACCTGATTTTGTTTCTACTGCTGATGTTGAGCTTTACTATGACATCTTTCTGCACTTGACAGCACTTGGTTGGCTTAGCTACTGTGTCTGATGAGGTCCCTGTGTATAGTTGCTGTTGGTGGTGGTAGAAAAAAGGATACTTGCATAGAGAAGTCATTGATCTTACAAAATTCCATCATGCATTCTCTGGCAATGTTTCTATCACCGAACCCATATTTTTGACTACCAATCCTTATTTGTTTCTAACTTCTGCATTCCGGTCAGTGATAATTATCAATGCATCCTGACTGCATATTCCATCAATTTCAGACTACAGGAGCTGGTAAACATCTTCAGATTCTTCTTAGTAGTTAGTACTTGTCATGGATTGAATTATGTCCCGCCAAAAATGTATGGGTTGATTTGACTTGGTTTGGAGTTCTAATATGGTGCCCTTCCTCCCATGTGTTGTGAATCCTGCCTCTGTGATACTGATGATGGAGAATGGTTTGCAGTTGTGTTAGTGAGGCAGGACCTAAGCTACAAGCTTGTGGAATATAAGGGAGAGAAGTGAGCTGAGGAAGTTGGGAACCTCATACCACCAAGAGAGGAGCACTGAGAGCGGAGCACGTCCTTTGGATCCACGGTTCCTGTGCCAAGATGCTCTCACTGGATGTGGACTTAGCCTACCTGACTGTGATAAATTCTCCTACTGAATGGACTTACAATTTGTAAATGGATTTGTGGCTTACCGGACTGAGACAATAAAAGCTTCTCTACAGGAAACCTTCCACTCATGGTATTTTCCATTAGAGCAGTACCAGGTGACTAAGATAGCACCTAAATTTGGAGAATAGTTATATTAATTGTCCTTTCTAGTAGGCATATGGATGTTATTCTATCACTGACAGCATTGTACTTCAAGGTAGGTCTTGTAATGTTCTTTTTGATGATGAATACAACACCATTTCTCTTCATATTATTCCCAGTATAGTGGACCAGATGACTGTCCAATTCAAAATGATCAATACAAGTCCATTTCAGGTCACTAATGTCTAGGATTTTGATGTTTATGAAATCTATTTCCTTTTTGATGATTTCTAATTTTCCCAGATTCATACTTCATGTATTCCACATTCTGATTATTAATGGATGTTTGCAGCTGTTTCTTCTCATTTTGAACTGTGCTGCATCAGTAAATGAAAGTCTCAGCAGCTTGATTTCATCCACATCATTAAGGCTGACTCTACTATGAGGAGGCAGCTCTTACCTTTAGAGTGCCTTCCAACCTGGGGCTTTCATTTTTCTGGCATTATATTAGACATTGTTCTGCTGCTATTCATAAAGTTTTTGCTGGCTTATTCTTTTCTGAAATAGACTGCTGGGTCCTTCTTTATTGTCTGGCTTAGTTTGGAAGCTCAGCTGAAACCTGTCTACTATGGGTAACCTTGGCTGGTGTGTGAATATCAGTAATATAGCTTCTTAGCATCATACCAACATGCACGCACCCACAGTATGACAAACTGAAAGAAACTGAGGTATTAGTGAGCTAAAATGAACTGGTATTAGCATTTTTAATCAATCAAAAGTCTATTATGCCAGAAATGAAAAATTAAAGATAAATGGTGTCATGTTTATCTTTAACACTGCCAGCTATATTATAATGCCCATACATCTATAAGTAAGATAAGCTAATATGACTATTATTCAAATTTACGTACCAACCTCTAATGCCAAAGATCAGGAGAGCGAAGATTTTTTTTACCAACTTCTGCATCCTAAAGGTGATCAAACATGCAATCAAGGTGTATTGAATTGCTGGTGATTAGAATGCAAAAGTTGGAAACAAAGAAGAAGGACAGGTAGTTGGAAAATATGAATTTGGTGATAGAAATGATGTGTGAGATTGTATGCTCCCTGTACCATTCAAAATTCAAGATAATGTAAGACCCAGGAACTATCCATTGCAAATTCCTTTTTCAGGAAAATAAATGATGACTATAGAAGTGGACCTCACTGGATGGAATACACAGGACTCATATCGATGACATTTGTGGAAAGAGACAATGAAAAATCTGAATGTCATCTGTCAGAACAAGAACAGGGATCAACTATGGAGCAGATCATCAATTGTTCCTGTAAAAGTTGAAGTTTAAGCTGCATAAAACTGAAACAAGTCCTTGCGTATGTCCCAACTGAATTTGGAGATCATCTCAAGAATAGATCTGACACAACGAACACTAATGACTAAAGAGCAGGTCACTTGTAGGAAGACATCCAGGATGTCAATCATGAAGAAAGGAAGAGGTCATCAAAAAGACAAGAAAGAAAAGACCAAAGCAGGTATCACAAGATGCTCTGAAGCTTGATCTTGAATGCAGATTAGTTAAAGCGAATAGAAGAAACGGTAAGGTGAAAGCCTAAACAGACAATTTCAAAGGGCAGCTCAAGAACACAAAGTAAAATGTTATAATGAAATGTGAAAAGACCTGGAGTTACAAAACTAAAAGGGAACAAAACTTTGAGTTTCTCAAGCTAAAAGAAGTGAACTCAAGGTACAATTTTTTAGGATTCTATGGGCAAAATTTTGAATGGTACAGGAAGCATCAAAAGCAGATAGAAGGAATACACAAACCACTGTATCAAAAAACTTAGTCAATATTCAATCATTTCAGAAGGTAGCATACAATCAGTAACTAATGTTACTGAAGGCGAAAGTCCAAGTTGCACTGGATGCATTGGTAGGAAACAAGGCTCCAGGAATTGGTGAAATGGCAGTTGAGAGGCTTCATCAAACAGATGCTGCATTGGAGGTGTTCACTTGTCTAGGCCAAGAAATTTGGAAGACAGCTACCTGGCCAACTGACTGGAAAGGATCCATGTTTGTGCCCATTCCAAGGAAAGGTGATCATTAAACACTATCATGAGTATCACATGCAAGTAAAATTTTGCTGATGATCAATCAAAACTGGTTGTAGCAGAGCATCAACAGCAAATTACCAGAACTTCAAGCCAGACTCAGAAGATATGAAAAAAGGGGTATTGTAGCTGATGTCAGAAGGATCTTCACTGAAAAGCAGAAAATACAGAAATATGTTTATCTGTGTTTTATTGACTACACAAAAGCGTTCAACTATGCAGATCATAACAAATCACAGATTACATTGGGAAGGATGGGAATTCTAGAACACTTAATTGTAAAACCGTGTGAAATGTGTGCATAGACCTGGAGGCAGTCATTTGAGCAGAATGAGGGGCTACTATGTGGTTTAAAATCAGGACAGGGGTGTGTCAGGGACGTATCATTCACCATACTTATTTAGTCTGCATGCGAGTAAATACTACAAGAGGCTGGACTGTATGAAGAAGAATGTGGCATTAGGATTATTAACAACCTGCAATGTGCCAATGATACAACCTTGTTTACTGAAAGCAAAAAGGACTTGAAGTACTTACCGAAGAAGACCAAAGATCACAGCCTTCATTGTGGATTACTTGTCAACATAAAGAAAACACAAATCCTCACAACTGGACCAATAAGTACAACATCATGCTAAATGGAGAAAAAACTGGCACTGTCAAGAGTTTCATTTTACTTGGATCCACAACAAATGTGCATGGAAGTAGCAGTTTGGCAACCAGATCACATGTTGCACTGGGAAAATCTGCTGCAACAGACCTATTTAAAGGGTTCAAAAGCAATGGTATCACTTTGATGACTGAGGTGTCCTGACCCAAACCATGATACTATTGGTTGCCCAAACTCATGCGAAAGCTGGACAGTGAATAAGGAAGACTGAGAAAGAATTGGTGCCTTTTAACTGTGGTGTTTGTGAAGAATGTTGAATGTGCTATAAAGTGCCAGAAGAATAAACACAGTTGTCTTGAAAGAAATACAGCCAGAGTGTGCTCTGGAAGTGAGGATTGAGAGGCTCTGTTTCAAGTACTTTGGGCATATTATTAGGAGTGACCAGTCCCCAGAGAAGAACATCATACTTGGTAAAGTGGAGAGTCGGGAGAAAGAGTAAGGCTCTCATTGAAGAGGAGTGATACAGGGGCTGCAACAATGGTCCCAAGGATAACAAGGATAGTGAGGATGTTTCAGGAACAGGCAGTGTTTAGCTCATTTGTGTGTAGGGTTGCCATGAATCAGAATCTATTCAGCTTTTTGCTTCTTGAAACACATGTCAATAAAGCCTCTATTTAAAAAATAGTTAAGAAGACTTTCTGAAGTACACAAAACTAGTATTGGAGATCAACTTTGGATATGAAATATAGTTTCTGTTTTTTTAGCCATCAAGTTGAACCTGACTCATGGAAAATTTTTGTGTGTCAGAGTAGGACTCTACTCATAGGGTTTTCAGTGGCTAATTTTCAGAAGTGATTGCCTTTCTTCTGAGATGCCTCTGGGTGGACTTGAACATTCAACATTTTGTTTAGCAGCAAAGAAAATTAACCATTTGTACAACCCAGGGACTCCCCACTCTAGCATAACCAGCAGGCCATCTGTGGACTGCAATAAGCCAGCTTCAGGAATTAATGTTGAGACGGTTTCCCCTACTAGCCCCCAGAGTCAAGGTATCCCAGCGGTAGCTTCTTCTCTCTCTTAAATGCCAGTCCTCTCTTGATTACTTTCCATTTTCCTACCTTTAATGTAGTATACATAGATTTTTATGTGCCTCTATTTTATCCACATAACTCTTTTGTTGCCATGGAAATCAGCTTCAATTGTCTCCCATTCCAGCAATTGTATTTTTATAGTCTCCTGCTTTCAAAAAGATAAGCTGCCTTATATTTATTTCATGTGGACAGTAAAAGGTGACCTCGTCTGAGACACAGTCAACCTTTATGTCAAAACTACATAGAGGTTATTTACTGTGGCTGATGTCATTTTGATTTTTGCCTGTGAGATCCATTTCCAATAAAATTTCTTTAGACTTTTACATACCCCTGATAGTCGAGACCAGAACTCAGCAAGCTTGGGAGGCTAAATTCTAGGTGGGCTCAGGGACTAAGGGCACTGAGATATAGCTACAAATTCTCTATTAAAAATGAAGAACACCACTGTGGATTAAAAAAAAAAGAAGAAGCCAAAGCAGGGAGTTCTAGTTCCAGATTAGCTGCTAATTGGCTTCCTGACCTTGGGTACAACTTGTTCTGTTCAAATTTAGATTTCCAGGTCTCTAAAATCAGAGTGATGGACTAGATTAGAAAATGCCTTTAAATGAGACAGTAGATGCAACCAATGCAAGTACAACAACTTGATTAAAGTGAAGAATTATTTTGATTTAAACCTTTTTTTTTAAAATTCAAGATGATTTGTTATAGAGCTATGAAAAGCCTACAATTACGAGAGTTCTTCTCATTGTCTGATGTCTAGTTGTCAAACTAACAGCTTTAAATCAGCTGTAATTAGCTCACTTCTAGAATTCTCCATCCAGTTTGGTGTATTTTAAATTATCTATGTCTGTGACCACTATATTTTACCTGTAGCTATTTAGTTTAGGTCTATAAAATATCAGGTTGGCCATTTTATAAAAAATTGTCTTGGCATTTTGTTAAATATTTTAATCAGTAAAATATAGATTTTCCAATATACAGGAATCTAAGATTCTGTCAGGCAGAGATATGGAAAGAATAGTTTATTCAGTAAGTATCAAATAGCAATTAGGCAGTAGGCACTAACACATTAGACACTGATAAAAAGTTTACATACAGACAAGAAGCCCACCCAGTGGGAAGCTGTAGTCTGCTAAGAGAGTCAGACGTATGGATGACTGATGTGAAAAGTAACCCTCGGATGGACTGGGGGAACACAGGAGTCCTCCCTCAGGCGTGGCAGTGGTGACTGCAAGGGCCCAGAAAAGCTTCTCCAAAGAGATGAATACTGAACTGAGTCAAGTCAGCCCAATGAAGAAGGAAGGAATGGTATCCCAGGCAAAGGCACGGAGGGAGTCTGTAAAAAGGAAGAGAGGATGCAAAACTAAGTAAGGGTCAGATTTTACAAGGCACTGAAAACACAACTCTGTGGCTTTGTATATGGGCCATAATAAAGTAAACCACTTGCCATCAGCTCAACCCCAAGTCATGAAACCTCGTGTATGTCAGAAAAGAAAAGTGTATTACAGGGTTTTCAGAAGTGCTTCACCACATCGCTGTTCCAAGTTATCTCTGGATGGACTCAAACTGCCAAACTTTTGATTAGCAGCCAAACATAATTAGTCTTTATTGCGGTAATGCGTTTTAATGCTTAGTTTTAAAATGGAGACTCACAGAAATGAGCTCAAAGTATAGTAGTTGTTTTGTCATCAGGACACAGAAGCATGTCACAGGATCCCAGAGTTGCGATGCCATGGGTCCTCAAAAAGAGGACCGTGGGGAACTTTCAGGAGGGAGCTTGAGGTGCACCCCCTCTGTGCCTCTAATGCCTTCCAGGCTTTTCTCTGACTGGAATCACCATCTCTTCCCATCTACAGTGGTCTGTTTTAGTTTTAGAAAAACCAAGCCAGTTGCTGTGGAGTCAATTGCAACTCACGATGACCCTGTATGTGTCAGAGCAGAACTGTGCTCCATTGAGTTTTTAAAGGCTGCTTTTTCATAAGTAGGTTGTTAGGTTTGTCTTCTGAGGAACCTCTGTGCAGACTGGAATTGGCAACCTTTAGCTCAGCAGACAAAATTGTGAACTGTATGCACCATCCAGGGACTTCACTTTTAGAAAGTCTCTCTCAAATGTACTTTAGAGGGGGTCCCTCTTTGGTAAACTTTATCTCATTTCAGTGAACACGTGATATTTCTGAGTTTCTCCCTGTTGCTCGTCAGAATGGCTTTTGCTGTATCAGAAAGAGGTCCTTATGCTGTTCTCTGGGTTTCTATGTCAGACACTGCTATGAGGTGGCCAGGCTGAGCTGGTTCTTGAATACCGGAGTATAGAAGGGAGGTACGTCTGGCCTGTGCCTGGTTAAATATTCTTGCTGCCTTGACCCTCTCTCCACTCAAATTGGTGATACAGATCTCAGGTTTGTTCTAGCCATGTTCTCATCCAGCCCCTGAATTAGGCTTCCTGCTCCCCAACCACCACCACTAAAAAAAAGAAAAAAAACTTCTCTGGAAGTGGGATCCAATCAGTTCTTTTTATTGAGTTTCCAGGGAAGGACCATCACTCAGTGATGTTCTGTGTTCTTAGAAAGCAAGCCCTTTTCTGTACTGCTTGGAAACTGGGATTGTTTTAGAGAGGATAGTGTGCCTTACTCCTCCTGCAGCACCATTCTGAATTTTCTGTCGCCACTTCTGTTGGTCTCACCACCACGGATGTCTCTTCTCCAATTCCATCCAAACAGGCAGCTAGTGGTAAGTCACCTCTGCTTTCAAGTTTGTGTTGAACTGTTCCATTAGCTTTATTTTATTTACCTATCGATCCCTTGATCCATCAATTCATCTATCTGTCTGTCTGTCTGTCTGTCTGTCTGTCTATCTGTCTATCTATCTATCTATCTGAGGAGGGGTATAGGGTTTCCACCCAGAGGAGGAGAATCGACCTCCTTGTATGACTTGTTCTTGAACCTCCAATGCTCCCTCCCTCTTCCTCGACCCATGGATCTGAAAGGTTCTCATGCATCATCCTCCTGATGTGTACTCATTTGTCCACTTTCCCAGAGATAGAGACAAAATTGTTGGGAGACACAATTTAAAAGGGGCCCAATTGGTTTAATAGTTCCACATTTTTTTTTTTTTAAACAACACTTTTTATCTAGATCAGAGGTTAGCAAACTATAAACCATAGGGTTAAATCTGTCCTAACACCTGCTTTTGTAAATAAAATTTTATTGGAACATAGACATGCTTTTTTGTTTTTGTTTGTGATCAGAGACTCTATAACCTGCAAACTGTAAAATGCCTACTATCTGACTTTTTACAGAAACAGTTTGCCAGTCTCAGATCTATGTTACTTATGAATTGATTTATAGGTTGTTAATAGTTTTAAGCTGTTGAAACAAATTTTCTGCAGACATTCCATTTTGTGTTTACTATCATTGTGAGAAGAAAGCCATGAGAGAATTGCTAGCACTCTTTCTGCCACATTCAAGAGTATGTGCATTTAAAATTTTGATACATGTTGTAAGATTTTTCTCCAAGGTGTTATGCCAATTTATTATTAATTATGGCACAAAATATATTTAAAAAAGCCCTCCTCTTGCCTGTCTAGTAAACCAGTCGCTGTGGACTTGATCCGATTCATGGTGACTCCACGTGTGCCCGAGACCTGTGCTCCATAGGGTTCTCACTGGCGTCTTTTGGGGAAGATCAGATCAACAGGCCCTTCTTCCAAAGGTCTCTGGAATCCAGGCTTTCAATTAGCTGTGGAGGGTTTGGTTTGTACCACCCAGGGGCTCCTAGCTTCTCCCAGGGTGTGCCAGTTTATACACTCAGGATGAGAGTACACAAGATGTCTCACAACTTTGCCAGTTGTGGGTATTACAAAGTGTTTATGTTTTGCCAGTTGCATAGGTGGGAAATGCTATGCTGTTGTTTGGATTTGCTTTTTTTTTTCCCCAAATAAAATTGAAGCTGATTATCTTTTCACATTATTTTATTTCCTTTTAATTACCTTTGTCCATTTTCCTACTTGCCCAGTTACCTTATTGATTTCTAAGAAACTTTTTGTTCTTGTATTAGGTAAGTAATCCCTTTCTCTCACATGTGTCCGCTATGTTTTTAAATTGCCATGCCCTTTTATTGAGCATGTTTACTCATACAGTTAAATTTATCAATATTTCCTCTTTTGGTTTCTAAGCAATGTGTATTTTAATTCATTCTTATGCTATGTGGAAAATGGATGGGAAGATGATACATAATGGATGCAGGGTGTTTAGGTAGAGGCTGTTATATTCACATAAGTAAAAAATTAAAAGTCTAATTTTTGCTCTCAAGGAATTTCCAATTTAGGAAATGAGTTATGATATGAACATATGGAAAAACGCCAACACCACAAGATAATGAGTATAGGTGCCAAGTCAGTGGTAGAGACAAGAAGAAACATGGACATGTTAAGAAAGCTTCAGCTAAGGGGAAGAATGTGAAGAGAAAATTTGTGTCCATTTTTAGAATGAAATATTTGTGCACCATCCTTTTCCTATATTGGTAGCCTTTTTACTATACTGGTCCAACACTCTATGTGCATCCCAAGAAGGTCCAGACACATAGTGCATGTAGAAGCTGTATAGAAGTCAAGAAACAGAGTATAGCTAAGTAAGCTTCACACTACCACCACTTTCTTTCATGGATAAAATTCAGACCACTGGGAGTGCATTCACAGCCTTTCCACAGCACCAAAGCTCAGAATGTTGAAGATATTATTATTTTCACCAGGGCTTGAAATTCTCTAGGGATTGTACAGAACTGGGTCAATCTGGAATAGGCTGAAATAGAAGGGAAGAAAGTTATCCTACAAATGGTGTTTCAGTCAGCTGGGGCTGCTCTAACAATAATATCACAAAGTGGATGGCTTTACCAAAGAACGGTTTATTCTTACACAGTCTGGTAGGCTACAAGTCCATATTCAGGATGTCCGCTCCAGGGGAAGGCTTTCCCCTTGTTGGCTCTGGAGGAAAGCCCAGTATTGCATCAGTCTTGGACCAGGGAGCATCTTGGTGCAGGAATCACAGGTCTGAAGGATGCCCTCTTCTCCCGGTGCTACTTGCTTGATGGTGTGAGGTTCCCAATTCTCAGCCTGTTTCCCTTTCCTTTTATCTCTTGCAGGTTGAAAGGATTAAGGGTGGGGCAAGCCACCCTCCAGGGAAACCCTCTTTACGGTGGAGCAGGGAGGTGATCTTATAAAGGGATTTACAGTCCCACCCTAATCCTTTAACATACAGCATAGGAAAACCACAAAATAGAGGACAGTCACAGGATACTGGGAATCATGGCCCAGCCACACAGCTACACTAATTTTGGGGGGGACACAATTCAATCCATGACAGATGGAGAATCAGTGCTAGGATTACCTCACATTAGGAAATGGCTAATGCATATATGGAAATACGTCTCTGGGTGATGCAGATGATTTGCTCTTGGCTGCTAACTGAAAGGTAAATAGTTCAAACCCACCCAGCAGTAATGCGGAAGAAAGACCTGGCTGTATGCTCTATAAAGATTACAGCCAAGAAAACTCTATGGAACATTTCTACTGGGCAAAAGTTCTACTCTGCAACAACACACTAGGTCATCATGAGTCAGAATCTACTTGACAGCAGCAGGTTTTGTTATTATTATTATTTATGAAAGTATAACTTTCCTTGAACAGAAGAAATGTGGCAGAAATAAGCCTGAAGTAAATCTGAAAAGCTGTAGGTTGTGATCAAGATTGTGGGGGCTTTGCATGTCGGCTTACCTATTTGGGACTCCAGAGTGGAACCTGAAGGCTTGAGAAGGACATTGAAGGTCATAGCTTTGGGAAACAGTAAAATGTAGTGGTTAAAATCTGGGATGAGGTCTGGGAGGGACACTTGGCAAAATGCGTCATTTTGAGCAATTAATTTAGCTCAAAGAGAGTTGATTTCCTCACCTATGAAATGGGAATAATAATGTCTTAATATTATAGGATTGTTGTGAGAATCATAGAAGACATTGCATGTAAAATACCTAGTCTAGCTCTTGGCACATAGTAAGCCCTCAGTAAGTGTTAGCGATTATGGATGGTGATAATTACTATCAGTAGCCTCTCTCTTAGAAAGAAAACAATACTTCTATAATGAGCATCTATATTTTTACCATATTATTTTCTTAGCACATGGTATTTTAATTTTTTCAGATTTCTAAAATTGTACCACTTGCTAACATAGCCTGAAGCCTAAAATATAATAAATGAACACTACTTAAAATATTTTAAAAAATCTAACACAACAGTCCCCAAATGTACAACAGTAAGAAGCATCTTATACATGACAATGAGGAATTGAAATAGCTTTTATGGCCAATCTGATGTACATACGTTGGTTTTCATATTTGTTGCTGCAATTTAAGAAGTAGCCAGTATCATCCAATGTAGCTATAGAAATATAGAGATAAATATTTTTTCTGTAAAACACTGTTTCTGCTTCCACCAAGAGGTGAGCCAGCCCTTATACAAATGTGAAAATGAAAAAAAAGTATGTGTGTATATATGTATGCATGCATGTGGGAATATACATACAAAGGAAAACCCAGTATCCTAGTGGTTAAGTGCTATGGCTGCTAACCAAAAAGCTGGTGGTTCAAATTCACCAGGTGCTTCTTGGAAATTCTGTAGGGCAGTTCTGCTCTGTCCTATTGGATTACTACAAGCTTAAATCAACTCAGTGGCAATGGCTTTAGGGAATTTTTTTTTTTTTTTTGAATGTATAGCGAGAGAGAATGAGAGGACTCCTCGTGGTGCAGCGCTTGGCTGTTAATCAAAAGGTTGGCATTTGGAATCCACCAGTCACTCTGCGGGAGAAGGATGTGGGAGTCTGCTTCCACACAGATTTACAGCCTGGGAAACTCTAAGCCCTTGTGGCTTAGTGGTTAAGGGCCATGTCTGCAGTTCAAATTCAGCAGGCGGTCCTTGGAAATTCTATGGGACAATCCCATTCTGTCTGTAGGGTCGCTGTGAGTCGAAATCGACTTGGCAGCAGTGGGTTAAACCCTATGCCAAGAGGCACCTGAATGTGAGGTCGTGACCCCATTCCTAATGTCCCTGTTTCCTCTGCCACTGTCCCCTGGGAGCGACTTCCTTTACAGCCACATACTGTTCCTCCCAGCCAAAGAATTCTCTTGCCTTGCCCTGCCCTCCACATTGCCCCCAGGCCATTGAGCTCTTTCTTTCTCCCCACCACCCACAAATATTTTCCATACCAACTGACTGACTCCTTGACGTAGAACCCACAGACGCGGTGGGCTCGCTGTAGATTATTAAGGCTTTCTAGTGAGTTGCCTCTAGATGAATTTGAATTGCCAGCCTTCCAGTTAGTCCTCAATTATTTAATCATTTGTGCTACCCAGAGAGCTCTGCCTTCTGAAAATTTTAGTCTGGGTAGTTAAGTGAGTATAGACTTTACCAGCTACTAATTGAAACCTTTTGCGCCCTACTTTCTCTGAGGATTTTCTCATGTGTAAAATAAAAATAATAACTACTCATGGAATGGTAGAATAAAATGTATTCAGCCCGCTTCTTGTGTCCTGTATTAATATAGTATTTTAAAAACAAAAAAACAAATTTGTGACCATTAAATCAGTTCCAACTCACAGTGACCGTACAGGGTCAGTTAGAACTACATTATAGGATTTCCAAAGAGCAGCTGGCTTGTAGATTCCATCTGTTGACCTTTTGATTAGCAGTTGAATTCATAAACTGCTGTGCTTCGAGGACACCACAGTATGGCAGAAGTATTATGCAACAGGTAGAAAGAACATTACATGAAGTCAGAAGACCTTGATCTCACCTGTTATTACAACTCAGCGATCACACAGCATTTGTTCTCTAGGCCTTAGCCCCCTTGTCTGTAAAACAAGATGAGACTGATGAGTGGTTCTCACATTTTAGTGTATATCAGTACCTCCAGGAGACATACTTAAAGCACAGCTTTTAAGGCTCTACCCACAGAGGTCTTGGGTGAAATCTGAGACTGCGCAATTCCTAAAAAAGTTCCCAGATGATGTTGACTTTGTTATTCATGGGACCTTTTTTTGAGAACCACTGGACTGGATCATTTTTTTCCAGTTTTTTAAAGTAAGCATATGTCTTCCTTCCCTTTCTTTTCTCTCAGGAAATCCAGGGCTCCACTTTTGTCCTTGTCATCTTAATATTATGATTGTTCTACTTTTAGAACACTTTGATTGAACAAACCTGTAATGATAAGAGGGAAAAAATTGTAAATTCGGTAACACTTTGAAATAATTTGTATTATTTTAGCTGTAATAGAATCTACATTCATGTGAAAAACAGTTGCTATATATGTATTTTCATTGGTCAGCCTCTTGCTGATTGCAGCAAGTTTTAAATATCATATGAAGATGATGTTTAAGAAAATATGTTAAGTCAATTGTGAATCAAAATTATAAGTCTTGCAAAGGCTGCAGAGTTTGAGAAAGTCTGTGAAGGTAACAATGCAATACTTTGCAAATCTGCTGATAAATAAGGCAGTGGCAGAGAGAGACCAGTCAACTATGCAAAGTTAAATCACCAAAATGATGAAACAACAGGGATTTGGAAAGAGACTCTTGGATAAACAGATAAAGCTCACAAATATTATTGCAAAAAGAAAAAAAAATCTTCCTCTACAGTATTCCAAGCATGAAGGGAAACATGTTATTTTTACAAGGATTGCCAATTAAATTTGCAAACTCAGCCTAGAAAAAGTGTTACATACCTCACTGCTGAATATAACCACGGCCACCTTGAAAGTACTCCCTTTGGGAAGCTACGTACTGCTGCCAGTGCCTACAAAGCCATTGCCTTCAAAGTAATTTTGGAACTTTTTTTCTGGAATGGCTGTCCGAGCTGTCATCATATTACCCTTGATGTCCTGAATGTCATCATAATGTGTTCCTTTCAATATTTCCTTTAACTTTGGATAAAGAAAAAAGTCTTTGGGGGCCAAGTCAGGTGAGTAGGGAGGGTGTTCCATTATAGTTATTTGTTTACTGTCTATAAATTCCCTCACAGACAACTATACAGTTAAATTTGCCAACTTGCCACCTTGCCACTGTGCTCAATGGCCATTCCAAAAAGAGTTCCAAAATTGCTTTGCAGGGTGGACTAGGTGCTTGCATCAGTGCACAGCTTCCCAAGTGGAGTACTTCAAAGGTGACCATAGTGATCTTCAGCAATGAGGTTTGTAGCACTTAGAACAATCAAGTTTGCAGACTTAATTGTCAGACCTCATATGTTCCCATAAGCTTTTTCCAGATAAATGACACAGGTCCCATCCCCTATACTTGATTCATGATTTGATCATTCTAAGTTATCAGTGCAGTTGCCAATACTATGTGGATCAAACAAAATCTTATTTTTATAGATGATAATACCAACATGCAGAGAAAGGCCTTGCCCAAGATGACTGGGTCAGGCAGAGTCAGCAGAGCCGGGATTAGAATATAGGGTTCTAAAATATACTCTTGCTTCATATGAAAGAGGCGAGCTGTATTTCACTCTCCTTATTGCCGTGTCTTAAAGTTGGGAAGGTTTCAAGTCCCAAATAGGGCTATTCAGAAAGAAATCTATACATCCATGAGTCACTGATAGCAAAACATAGCTAGCATTATGCATACATAACTTTAAACCTAAGGGGAAGTTGGCTCAGTTTCCTTGTAAAACTGTCTTTAAAGAAAGGGCCCCATTAGTGTGTGAATTTGCCCAATGAAAGCATGTACTAGAGGTACACTTGTCAATGCAGTCTCATTCCTTGGACCATTAGAGTGTATAGAGAGGCTTAGAGAAAAATACTTGATGACTGTCATAAAAGGAAGCAAGAAGAAAATATTTTCTGAGGCACTGACTTAGCTCTGTACAGGATGTATTTCAGAGGAAGAAACCACAAGCAAGACAAACTTTAAAGAAAACCTGGACACTATCTTAAAGTGTCCAGTCTTAGACACTGTCCTAGAGACCTGCTGTTCATTTTGCTTTTTATCACCTAGTTGTTGATGGCCAGAGAAGACAATTGCAGAGGCTCAGGGTGAATCTGCTGCATAGATGCCAATTCCAGGGAAAGTATCCACATATTCTCTTCCGAGGGGGGCATTCTGGATACATGTAGGGAAGTGGACTTGACCATACAATGCCTTTTCTCATGTCGTCCACATCTCTGGGACATGTGAGTAGCTCTTCTACTGCTCTGAGTTTTATGAGTTTTTGTCCCTTCCCAGGCACCTCTCACAGCCCTAGAACTCAAAATAACTGACTCTGGGAACATAAGAGGCTGTGTTAACTGTTTCCATGTAGGAGAGTGGACATTGTTCCTAGTGCATCCCTATCAAGGGGTCATTGCACAGCCCATCCGTGGAGGGCTCAGGACCTACCAGATGTAAATCCCTCCCATATAGTTTGTTCCGATTTGGAGATGGAATAAGAAACCTGAACCTCCACCATGGTGACTTTTATCTGAGAAAGAAACTCCCTTCTATCCCCTAGATTGTCAAATCTAAAAGAAGTCTGAAGAGTACTCAGGTTCTCTGAAGTCTGAAACAAACTCTATAAATGTTCTTTTTCTAAAACAGAAAATTATGGGACTTTTGCCTTCCCAAGTAAGTCAGCAAAAAAAAAAAAAAAAAAAAAATGCCATGCTATTTTTCCTTGAATGGGTAGTACTAATTTTTCCCTAACAGCATGTACTGCTTATTTTATTATTATCACTAATACAATGTTTTCAAGTATTATTAATTGAATATGGCATGTTATCTTTGTGCCATTCCATGTTAAGTGATTTAACTTCCCTGTTCTTTCTGTAATGTAAGCAATATACAGTCTGAAATTGCCTGCCTTGTTACCACTGTATTCCCAGTGCCTAGCAAATAGTCCATTCCCATTAACTATTTGTTCAAGGAATGAATGAGTCTCCAACAGGGCCTTTCTACATGTTGTTCTTTCTGCTTGACATTCTTCCTACCATCCTCTGCTGCTCTGTTCATTCTCAGATTCTAAGCGTAAATGCTACTTTGTTTGAAAGTCATTCTCTGATTTCTCAATCTAAATTAGATTTTCCCCTTGTAGTCAGTGAATTTTGTTTTCTAGCACTTGTTCTGATTCATCACCCTATAACTACCCTTGTGATGACCAGCTCAGTGTTTTTTTTGGGGGGGGGTGGTTCTTAACCTTCACCGGAGTCCTGAAGGGTTGATGATTCGAGTCCATTCAGAGGCGCCTCAGAAGAAAATTCCTGATGATCTGCTTCCAAAAATTCAGCCGCTGAAATTGCTCCGATACAAGAGGTCACCATGAGTCAGAATCAACTCAGTGGCAAATGGTTACTCATTAACCTCCATATGGAAAGGACAGTGCTTTATTATTTAATCATTGTTTTTCAATAAGTAACACAGTACCTGGCACAGAGGAGATGCTCAACAATTACTGGTTGAGAAAATGAGAGTGTGGGGAGGTGGATCCTATTAACCCCATGTTACTAATGATAAATCTGAGACTCAACTAAATCACACACAAATAATGGCAGGGCTCATTTAAAAGCCTGCATAGCGCCTTCCTGGCCATAATCTTATATTGATTGTTAATCATGGGGCGGGAGTCTACCTATTTCATCTCTTAGCCTTGCCCCAACCATACCAAGTAGATCTTACTGGTCAAATTTAATGGAAAAATTCAAGCCATTCAGGATCTCAGTGACTTGCTTGTGTTCATGAAGTTAGTATGTGGTAGATTCTGAAGTATTTTTGAGCTTAGAGCCCCATAGGATCTCCAGCGCACCATGCTGCCTAGCATGTTGCCATGTGTAACCTTCATGTGTGTGTGTATGACGCACATGCATGCATGTCTGCATTTAGACTCCAAAATCTCAATTTCCTGTTCGGAAGTTTGCCAAACCTTGGCCCAGCAAGCCTCTTTTCTCTCCACAAACCTAATCAGGGGAGTGAAATAACACAGAGGGGTCACTGCCAATATGTTTCAATCCCCAATGCTCTTTAAGAATTACTTGCAGATATTAAGTGAGGCTTGAGGACAATAATTACAACTCATAGATCACAGGTTAATTAATCCCTGGCTGTACATATCACCTGGCCACTGAGGCATTTAACTCTCACAAATGACCTACAAATCACAGGCCAAGTAAACAGACACTAGACAGGCTTCCTCAGCTGGGTAGTAATCTTGAAAATTCACGATATTTGCAGAGCAGTTTAGTGTGTCATAGACACTTCTATAGCTATAATAATTTTTGTTGTTTTCTTCAGAAGACTTTTGTGAGGTCAACCAAACAGATATTAACATCTTTTCTTTGATTTATTTTGATTTGGTGACATCTACTGATAAGTTAATAAATGTCATGGTCTTTACCAAGCACTTTATCTTTCCTGTGTCATGTAATCCTCACAGACGCTCTGCAGGCTATGTAATGCTGCTGTTCTTGTTTTATTGGTAAAAAAGCTGAGGATTTGGGAGGTTCAAGGCTTCACACAGCATTATCTTGTTGGTGTCATCAGAACTGGAACCATTACCATGTCACTCCCGGCGACACTGTTTTCATCTTTAATTTACAGGTGCTTTCTGTGTACAAGGACCCTCAGGAATGCTTTGCACAAATTGCTCTACTTCATTTAGTCCTTACAACAGCCCTATGAAATATCCAGTAGCACTATCACTATCTCACAGGGGAAGGGCCTCAGAGAGGTCAAGTGACTTGCCCAAGGCCACACAACTGGTGAGTGACACAGGTATGACTTGAACACAGGTGTCAGTGTCTTCAGAGCCCAAACTCTTTAATTATCTACTCTAGCACATTTTTAGGTTAACTCTGACTTCTGACCATTACTTTGCTGATCCGAGTGATAGTAGCATCATTCTGTCTCTAATTTGTGCAGGATTTGAGAATAATTTTGCCCTGTAAAAGTTTCATAATACACACAAAGAGGTAGAATTAGTTCCTGCAATTAGGCTTTTTGTATTCCCCATGTATAAGCTTTTTAGAAAAAGCATACACTTAGGAAGTGCACAAAGGGAGTCATACTGCCTCTGACCATGAGGCTTTTAGGGACAACTGGTTGGGAACGATCATTAAACACCCATGAACCTTCCTGTGTGTCCTCTAGGGCTGAGCAGAGTGGTGGATGAGGACAAGCAGGTGGTCCAGAAGAAGTAGCACTGCACGGTGATTAATTAGGACCAGGTGTCAGAAAGACTGAAAGGCTGAGGCTCTGCTGACAGAAAGAAAAGAAGACTATCCTTCATGTGTTAGGTTTGGTGTGGGCTGGCAGGTGGGCACTCCAGATTTCAGCATGCCAAAGGCATCTTAGTAGAAAAAAGCATCAAAATAGGATTGATGAGGCACTTGATTCCACTCTTAGTTGTTTCTTTCTCTACTTTAGAATTTTAATTTCCTTTTCCGCGAAGTGAGGGAGGCAGAACTTTTTTAATTATTTTATGTAAAGACCCTTGTGAAACATCTGATTCATTCATTCATTCACTTATTCATTCATATCCAGGTAATGTTTAGTGACAACCAAACAGGTCCCTTGTAGTATATTCTAGGTCCTGGAGATAGACAGACCATAGTGAGTGGTTTTAGACATCTGTGCCAAAAGTTGACTTCACAGTAGAGCTCAATTCAAATCAGCTGTACATCCCAACCATATCATTTACTGAAATGTGCTTTGTGCTGTGGCTGAGCACTGGACTGCTAACCATAAGGTCAGTGGTTTGAACCTACCAGCCACTCGTCAAGGAGAAAGATGTGACAGTCTGCTTCTGTAAACGATTCTAGCCTAGGAAGTGCCTTGGAACAACATCACTCTGTCTCATGGGGTTAATATGAGTTGGAATCAACTTGACAGCAATGAGTTTTTGGAACCTTGAAAATAGAGTTTGGGAAATGTTTTCTGTAAAGGGCCAGGTGATTAATATTTTAGGTTTTGTGGACTAGACAGTTTCTGTTAAAACTACTCATTTCAGCCATTACATATGAAAGCAGTTATAAACAACACGTAAGTGAATGTGTGCGACTTTAAGTTCTCCTTGGTGAAGTACCATAAGAACATGAAACACCAGTGTTTTCTTTGGTCTCCTTCACCTGATACTGGTCATTCAGAATGTCCAGCTCAAGACCCTCCTTTACTCACTGCCCCTGGACTCTGTAGTCCACTATGGCATATCACTTTCCCCAAATCCTCCAGATCATATAGCCAGCTACATGGAACAAGGAACCTGGTCTTAATACTTCAATAGTAGTGTTCTATATATGTACATATATATACATATAAATATATATATACATATATATATATTTCATTCTGCTTACAATGTTCTTTGCACATCTGGCTTTTTCAGGCTGCTCAGGCCTCAGCTCAAATATAAGTTTCCCCAAATAGGCACTTAAAACATCAAACACTAACACTGTATATCTTTCAATTTTTTTGATAAACCTCATTGTTTGAAAACTATTAAGCGTACCTATCTACTTGCTTCATTGTTGTACCTGAAACGCAGTAGGGGTGCAGGTGATGTTAGGTTTTACCAAGTTCTTCTGAATTGTCTCAGTCTTCTACAAGAAAAGGTAAGTTGTATGAAAGCTAGAACTCTGTCAAGATCCCCAGCATGTAATGGTTCCCAGCATGTGGTAGACATTAACATTTTCTAAGTGGATGTAATTAGCACCTATGCTGTGCTAGCCACTATACTAAAAGACTTACACATTCATACATTTTCTTATTGAATCCTCATAACACTTCTCTGAGATTGTTTGTAACCCTGTGCTGAACCATTGTGCAGAGGAAAAAACACTGCCTAGTCACACACCATTTCATGATTGGACTGTTATGATCTAGAAGGTTTTCACCGGCTGAGTTTTGGAAGCAGATCACCAGGCCTTTCTTAGTTCATCCTAATCTAGAAGTTCTTCTGAAAACTGTTCAACATCATAGTAACACGGTGCCATGTCCAAAGACCTAGCGGAATGAAGGCTCTCCAGTGACAGAAGAGTGCCGGTAGCGCAGGAAGTTCGTTGCACAATATTCAAACGCAGATCTCTCACATGCAAAGTGAGGCTTTTATCACTGTCCCTTCTGAGCAGGTCTTATTATTAACAGATGCTGAGACTGAGAGTTGGATAGGCAAAGTAATTGCCCGAAGTCCCAGTCTTAGGCTGGGTTCTCCAGCCTAAAACAACTAACACGTACGATATGTATAGAGAAAGATGTATATAAAGGAAACAGAGCATGCAACTATAGAAGGTGAAATGTCCCGAGTCCTGAATCGGAAAACAAGGCTCCGGAAGCTGCAGAAGCTGGCGAACCCGAGATTGTCAGGTCAGAGGTTAGAGTTCACTCGGAGGCTGTGAAGGTCGGTGGATCCCAAGGTTGGCTGTGAGACCAGCGGTTCCTGCTGACTCACCGAGCTGCAGTGGCTGCCGAACCCAGGACTGGCAGGTCAGGAACAGGACTCCTTAACTTGCAGGCTGTAAGGGTCAATCAGTCCTAAGGTTTGCTAGTTCAAGTCCCAGGAAACAGATGTAAGATTCATAGCCAGGCCATCTGGATCCCAAGCCTGGATTTTTCACTGTTTTTATTAACTTGCCTTGAATTTGTATGGTCCTTTCTTGATCAAAGCACTTGCTTTTTTATTTGCTTCTAAATGTGCTTCTTATACCCTAGTGGAGAATAAGATTCTTGAAGGTAGAAGCCATGTCTCGTTTCATTTTATCTCTCACGTGCCGCTTAGCATTATTCTCAGCACACTGTGGAAGATTAATATCATTATTTTGTACATTGTACGGCCACTAAAGAAATTCTTTCCTGTTTGTTTCAGTGCCACGTGAGACTTTAATCCTTCTCCAAATGGAGTTGCCTGTGATTCTACTGCAACACTATTTCCCTCATCCTCAGGGACCAATTTCATTTTGAATACCCTAACTACAAAGACTTGACATCTCTAAATAGCAGAGTAATTACAGGTGGTACCTTAAGAGCTTAAAGGGAGTGAGGCCTTGGATTTAATTAACCCTGGGCTATAACCAGCTGGGGACAAGCTGATGTAGAGAGGAGGAACAGTTTTTACTCTACAACACTGGGGAGAAAGCAGATGCCTTTTCATGCTGATGGTGCCTGTGATAGTGAGAAAAAATGGACATTTGCTGCTTAGCTGAAGGCCATTGGAACTTGTCCCATGTCCAAGGATCTGGCAAAATGAAGGGTCTCAAACAGCAGGGGCCACTTTGTATGTGATCTTATACTGCTCTGTTGAATTTATGATGAGAAAGGGGAATACTGATAATCTAGGTTTGTAGAGTTGAAGGTTTTCCCTTTATCTGTCATTAAGCATCCAAACCAAACATGCTGGGTGATGACAAGTTACCTTTTTTCATTATACCTTTTTGTTCAAGTGTTATAGTTTCTTCACGTGAGATGAGGCTGCTTCCGATATAACCATACGCCTCTAGCAAACCTCTCAAAATACTGCTTTATCTTTTGCTGAGATCACATTAACCTAGGAGAGATTTGGCTCACATTATTTCTTAGATTTTTATTGTGATGAAGTATGTATAACAAATCCTTCCCAGTCTAACCATCATTATGCATACAATTCACTTGCATTAAATATGTTGATCTGCTTCCAATCTTCACCACTATGCGTTTCCAAGTTATTTCATCACCCTTAACAGTATGTCACTCTAAATAAAGAGCAAGTATGCACCTAAAAGCTTACTTACTGGTCTTACCCTCAGGACTGACTCTACTTGCTTTTTATTCTATAGTCATTTGATTTAACTGGCTGTGTAACGCTCTTATTTAGTGCTGTGAGTTAACATTTATTGTTATTATCATCAATTTTGGTACTATTGCAGCATAAACAACTGACATTTTTTAGCACATTCTGTGGACCAGGTACCATCTTCAATGATTAGCATGAATTGTTTTCCATAGTTCTCATATTACATTATGAAGAAGACACTATTAGCAATTCCATCTTGCAGATGAGGAATCTAAGGCATGCACATGATTCCTGGCTTTAAGAAGCTGACATTCAAATAAGGGAGATAATGGAAATACAGTGTAGAGTATTGTATTTCATATACTAGGCAACACTAAATTTTTATGTATAGATGGAAGATACACAGCAGACACTTTACCAAGTTTTTCTCCCATGCCTTTGATAAAACAAAACAAAATTTGTTGCTGAGTCAATTCCTGCTCATAGCAAGCAGTGAGATCAGAAGTAGAACTGCCCCATAGGGTTTCCAGGGCTGTAATAGTTACTGAGGCCAACAGGCACATCTTTCTCCTGCAGAGAAGCTAGTGGGGTTGAAACACTGACGTTTTGGTTAGCAGGTGCTATGGGTTGAATTGTGTCTCCCCAAAATGTGTGAAAACTTGGCAATGATTCAGTGTTGTGTGATTGTCTACCATTTTGTCATCTGATGTGATATTCCTTTGTGTTGTAAGTCTGACCTCCTCTGATGTGAATGAGTGAACATTAGAGACAGTTATGTTAATAAGCCGGGACTCACTCTACAAGATAACTGTAGTATCTTTAGTCAATCTCTTTTGATATGTAAAGGCCAGAGCTAGCAGAGACCTGGGGACCTTCTACCACCAGAAACAAGAGACAGGAGAATAGCATATATTTTGGACCCCAAATCCCTGAGCTGAGAGGCTCCTGGACCAAGAAAGATTGATGACAAGGACAGCAAATAGATCACTTAACTACGGTGCCACTGAAGCTTCACACTTGACAGACAAGGCTAATTAATCACCACATTCTTTCCTATTGATCCCAGATATTGCTAAGGGATTTGTTTCAACACAGCTTCTCATAGAGCCATGACAGCTGATCAATTTTCATGTGATAGAATAGCTTTTTGCCATTCAGAAGTAATGGGTTTGAAAGATAGGGGAGTCTTTCTTGAGTGAGACATAAGAAAAATCCCGATTGACATTTGAGATTCATTCATTCAACAAATATTAATCGACAATCTACTCTATGCTGCATTAGGAATGTGGCAACATCTAAAACAAGGCCCCTATTCTTGAAAAGGGAGGATAGATAATATTAGAGATATACATGAATATATACTGTTATGTTAGATAGTATGTGCTGTTAAGGGACCAAAAGTAACAGGCAGAAACTGCTGTCTTAACAGCGTAGTCAAGAAGATCCTGTTCAATGAGGCAACCTTTGCACAGAGGCCTGAGTGAAGTGAGCAGGGAGATGTCAATACTGAAAATAGCATTTCTAGCTGACTTTTAGAAACCCTGGTAGTGTTGTGGTTAAGAGCTATGGCTGCTAACCAAAAGGTCAGCAGTTCAGATCCACCAGGCACTTCTTAGATGCTCGATGGGCCAGTTCTGCTCTGTACTTCAGGCTCACTGTAAGTAAGACTCAGCTCAGTGGCAGTAGGTTTTGGTTTATGTTTTTCATGTGGTAGCTAATCTCCTAGATGGCCACAGTGATCCTCACCTCTTGGTATTTGTGTTGTTGTGTAGTCCCATCACACACAGTATCAAGGTTGTGTGACCCGACTATCTTGCAACATGTGTTATCCTTTTCAAAATGGGTAATTGAGAGCCTCACATAACTAATGTCATAATAATACTCTAAAGAATCTGCAAGTGGTTTTTACTGCACCAGTTACTTGGGCCTCTGCACTGGCCTCTTTTCAAAGGGGCACAGAGCCCCGTCAACTCCTGTGACCTTGGTCTCCCTCGTTTTCTTGCTCTCCTGACAAATGGACTTCAGCCTGGAAAACAGCAGCTAGGAAGGCGGCTTGGCATTTTTTGTATCTATAACTTTCTTTCTTGCTCCATATCTCAGTCAGAGTAGACTTGGCAGGCTAGTTTCCGTAGCTGAGGAATTTTTGTATAAGTTTTGTGTTTGCCTGTTACAAGCATGCAGATTAGAGTCCAGGTGTCTGTCAAACATAGCTGTAGTTTAATAAAGAGTTTCTTGTGACTGTTTTGTGGTGACATACAGTTAGCTATGGACTACATGTTTAAAAGCGTGACACATTCTTTACTTAAATGATATATAAACTCTGAAGTAGAAATTGTCTTTTGAGGTTCCATGGAGAACAGCCTGCATTGCTATTGAGCTTCCAATGGTAATACCCCTCCTGATAAACCCTCTTTCTCTTTCTGAC
This sequence comes from Heterohyrax brucei, assembly GCA_028571685.1. Lineage (NCBI taxonomy): Eukaryota > Metazoa > Chordata > Mammalia > Hyracoidea > Procaviidae > Heterohyrax > Heterohyrax brucei. The sequence goes on along the minus strand of CM053141.1, from coordinate 169,759,423 downwards.
TTGGAGTGTGTTTCTTTGGTTTGACTGCTCCTGGGCGCAGACCGAAACTGGGTAATACCTGTGACCAAAAGAAAATTATAGGACAGTGTGATTCCTGAGGCTAGGTGATAGATCCTTATAGCTTCTACCTTGACCTCTAGGACCACTCACTCTGTAGGACTCCAGCTACAATACCATGAGAACACCCAGAGCAGGCCTGTGGAAAGATCCACAAGGTGAGACACTAGGGTTTTCCAGTAGCCAGCCCCAATCCAGCAGTCACATGTGTGAGCCCCCTTTGCCTCTCTATGCTCTGGGCCTATTGACATTATTGTATTTGGACTGTCTCAAGTACTCTTCCTTCTTCCTATTGGCTAACTTGTACTTATTCTTTGGTTCTCTGTTTAAATAAAACTTTATAGAGAAGGCTTTTGTGAGGGTAACTTCCTTCTCCCCAGTTCCTCCTTGGCAGCCTTTCCCAAGTACCCACAGCACATTTCTTCTCACTGTGGCAGTGCTTAGAGGACTGTTGATTGCCTGTTTAATTGTTTTCCTCTTTGCACTGTATGTTTTCTGAGAGCAGGAAACACTTGGACCTTAGTCTTTGCTAGAGAGTGCCTGGCATAAAGTATCCTTTCAGTATACCTGAACAAACCCATTGCCATTGAGTTGATTGTGACTGATAGTGACCCTCTAGAACAGAGTAGAACTGCTCCATAGAGTTTCCTAGGGAAACCTGGTGGATTTGAACAGCTGATCTGTCGTTTAGCAACCATAGCTCTCAAGCACTACACTACCAGGGTTTCCTCATTATATCTTAGACTTGGAGGAAGTATAAAGGTTGAAATAAATGTAAAAATGATTTCTGAATGTCCACCATCATAGTGTTGTATTTGAATTGATACAATGCCAATGAGTCAGGTCCTTAGATCAGCCAGCTGAATAACCCTCTCTAGCTATAGAAATCCAATCACATGTCCAGCCAGGGGAATTGGAGCCCCACCCGCCATTCCACTGTGATTTGTTACCTCTTTGTGCTCAGTGCCTTGGGAAATTGGCAGTGTTTATCTAGTACCAATGCAAAGATGAACAGATGGCACATGTCCTGTGTTCTGCCAACAAGAGTTAGGAGAGATAACTAGAATTCTTTTGCTTGAGACAAACTCTAGCCAGAGATTTAACTGAGAGTTGGCAAAGATAAGCTGTTAGCTTATGACTGATTTCTCAGTTCCAAGGAAGAATGGTATCTACTTAGTGGCCCTTGCTATTCCTCCAGATTATGGGGACACCCTTAATTGGTCTTATAGCATATCCCCATCACCCAATAACCACCTTCTCTCTCCATACAAGAACATTTCTAATCTCACGGAAGCTAATTAACCAAATTTGAGATTTTGACCAGAGATGAAAGTAGCTAAACACTGTATGGGCATCAGATTACTCTTTCAAGCACTCCTCTTACGTGTGTATTTTCCATTAGGATACTGTCAATGTTAATGAGCTGGCCCTCAAGTTATATTCTAAACCTCACTCATACATTCATATATAAACCACATGGTCTATGCTGAAATATTTAAAAGTATAAAATTACACATGAAGGCTGTGAGGAGATAATTATAACAATTGGTCTTTGGTGATGAAAATGTTGGAGAATGTTTAATAAGAATATGCCCAATGTTTATACTTGAAGCATTAAAAGTGACAAAAATCAGAGCACGTCTAAATAGTGTTGCCAAAAGTTGCTCTTTTCTGAGAAGTAGGCAATCTAGCTTTTTGATACATCCCTTTAAGTAAGAAGCTTCAAAATGTTTTTTCCCTCTCTGACACTAACTTGTCTCACATGGAAAATGACGGAGATTGTACTAGGCTATCTAAGGTTGTTCATTTAGGCTTTATAGTTGAGAAAAAAATGTTCTCCTTTATAAATGCATGCACACACACAATCAGTTAATTAGCATAAATGTTTTTTTTCAGATAAGTTGATAGAATTTGCCTAAAATAAGACTGCTGTAGTGAGTGTATAAAATATGTAGCCTGTTGAATAAAGCAATTTGATTAAATTTAAAACAATTTTGGTATTTTTAAATTATTTTAATTTATTTAAGATAAAAACTGAAGTTAAATAAAAGAATTCTTATTATAATCACTATTGTTTTAGGTAGGATTCTGTTGTTTCTTAACTCTAAAGATTATATGCATGTGTATGTGCTTTTGAGTTTTTTCTAATTTCCTGTCAGAGGAACCAGTGTTTTCTAGCTGTAGATTAAGTTGTTAACCCATTCCAGAATAGTCTAGTCTATGTAATTGTGGACAGTTTTATTCATACATATTAACTTGGCAAAGACATCAATTCTATATTGGAGAGTATTATATGATTGGTGGCCAAGATTTTGTGTTTGAAGGTCAGGCTGACAACAGTTATAGCCCTACTGTGGACTGTGACTTCAGACTAAGTGCTTAAACTCTTTGAGCTTCAGTTTCCTTTTCTGACAAATGGGACTAATCGTAACACCTGTAGCATTGTTGTAATAATTAATGAGATAGCAGTTTTAAAAAATCTTTCATTGTGCTTTAAGTAAAAGTTTACAATCCAAGTCAATTTGGCATACGAAACTTTGCACACACATACTGCTATGTAACTCTAGCTGCTGTCCTCACTCTGTGGCCGCACACTCCTTCTTTCCACTCTATATTTCTGTTGTGTATTCAGCCAGTCCCTACACCTCCTCATCTCACCTCTGAAAAAGAGTTGCTCAATTAACTTCAAGTATATACTTAAGCTAAGAAGCACACTCTTTGTCAGGATCATTGTTATGTCTACAAGTCTAATCTTCACCTGAAGAGTTAGTTACCTTTGGGAATGGTTTCAGATCTGGGCTAACAGTCTAGGGACCGTGTCTTCCAAGGACCCTATAACCTGTTGGACCATCAGGTCTGATCTTTTAATAGAGTTCTAGTTCTGCACAGCCAGTTTTCTCTCACTACATCAGATACTCAATGCTGTTCTCTATCATGGCAGTCATTGGAGGTGGCTGGGTGCCATCTGGTTCATCTGTTCTCATGCTGATGTAGTCTCTGGATTATATGACCTTTCTATTTCTTGGGCTTATATTTTCCTTATGTCTTTGATATCATTCATTCTTCTTTGTCCTAAGTGGTTTGAGACAAGTTGATGCTACTTAGGTGGTCACTTGCTAGCTTTTGAAACCTCAGATGCCATTCACCAAAGTGGAATCTAGAACATTTTCTTAAAATAACTTTGTTATGCCAATTGATCTCACTCTCCCCTGAAACTATAGACCCCAGACCTCTGCCCCTGATACTCTGTCCTTCAAAGTGTTGCCTTATATTTATGAAGCGTCTTAGCTTTTGGCTTAGTCCAACTGTGCCGGCCTTTTTTCTTCTTTGTGCTGTCCTGACCTTCACCTAACTGAATTCTTACCTACTATTTAATCAGTGAATACCCCTCTCCCTCCCTCCCCACCCTTGTAACCATCAAAGACTATTTTTTTCCTTTTAAACCTATTCTTCAGTGCTTATAATAGTGGTCTCACATAGTATTTGGCCCTTTTCAACTGACTAATTTCACTTAGCATAGTACCTTCTAGATTTCTCCATGTCACGAAATGTTTTCCAAGATTATCAATTTTCTTTATCATTGCATAGTATTCCATTCTGTGAATATGCCACAGACTGTTCAACAGGCACCTAGGTTGATTCCATATTTTTGCTGGACAGCCCTGCAATAAACATTGGTATGCATGTTATCTATTGATGTGACAGCACTTATTTCTCTAGGATATAACCCCAAAAGTGGGATTGTAGGATCTTATGGATATCTCCAGCTTTTTATGAAAGGGCCAAATCAATTTTCAAAGTGGTTGTACCATTTTAAATTCACACCAACAATGTAGAGGTACTCCTGTCTCTCTATAGCCTGTCCAACATTTATCATTTTGTGTTTTTTGGATAATGCCAGCCTTGGGGTGACATGGCATGTCATTATAGTTTTAATTTGGATTCCAAAAATGGCTAATGACCATGAGCATTTCCTCATGTATTTTTTAGCTGATTGGGTGTCTTCTATGGTGAAGTGCGTGTTCATATCCTATGCTGATTTTTTAATTGGGTTATTTGTATTTTTCTTGTTGGAGTTTTGCTATATGTTGTAGATTATGGAGATTAGATGATGGATTTGTTGTAGCCAAAAATTTTTTCCCACTCTCTAGGTTGTCTGTTTCACTCATTTAGCAGAGTCTTCAGATGAGCATAAATGTTTGATTTTTAGGAATTCCAAGTTATCTATTTTCTAGTGTTTGTGCATTTTTTGTAATGTTTTGTACTCTGTTTATGTCTTGTATTAGTGCTCCTATTGCTGTTTTTATTTTTTCTTCCATTATCTTTATTGTTTTAGATTTTCTACTTAGGTGTTTGATCCATTTTGAGTTAGCTTTTGTGCATGGTGTCCGATATGGTTCTTGTTTCATTTTTTGCAGATGGATATCTGGTTATGTCAACACCATTTTTTAAAGAGACTGCCTTTTCCCCAGTTTATGGATTTTGGACCTTTGTCAAATATCAGTTGCTTATAGGTGGATGATGTCATATCTGGATTCTCCATTCTGTTCCATCTGTCTATATATCTGTTGTTGTACCGATACCAGGAAGTTTTGACTACTGTGGCAGTGTAATAAGTTCTAAAGTCAGGTAGTGTGAGACCTTGTACTTTGTTCTTCTTTACTTGTCCAGAACTTTTTCCCTTTCCATATGACGTTGTTGATTTGTTTCTTCATCTCATTAAAAAATGCCGTTGTAATTTTAATTGTGATTGCCTTGTAGCTATAGGCCATTTGGAAACCCTGGTGGCACAGTGGTTAAGTTCTATGTCTGCTACCAAAAGACTGGCAGTTCAGATCTGCCAGGTGCTTCTTGGAAACTCTATGGAGCAGTTCTACTCTGCCTTATGGAGTTGCTATGAGTCAGAATCTACATGATGGTACCAGATTTTGTTTTGTTTTGTTTTTCTTTAATAGATTGTTTTGGGTAGAGTAGACATTTTCATGATGTTAACTCTTCCCATCCATGAACTAGGTAGATTTCTCCACTTCTGTAGGTGTCTTTTGGTTTCTCACAATAGTCTTGTAATTTTCTTCGTGTAAGTCTTTTATGTATCTGATTAGATTTAATCCTAAGTATTTTGTCTTTTTGAGGACTATAGTAAATTGTTTTGACTCAGTGATTTCCTCTTTGATGTTGTCTTTGTTGGTGTAAAGGAATCTCACTAGTTATATTTTTCTTACATCCTGATACTTTGCTGAACCCTTCTGTTAGTTCCAATAGTTATTTTTGTAGATTCTTTAGGGTTTTCTGTGTATAAGATCATATCATCTGCTAACAGAGACACTTTTACATCTTTCTTGCCAGTTTGGATGCCCATGCATAAAAACTAGCTCAAAATGGAGCAAACACCTAAATATAAAATCTAAACGATAAAGATCATGGAAGAAAAAATAGAAACAACACTAGGAGCACTAATACAAGACATAAACAGACTACAAAACATTACTAAAAATGCACAAACAGCCTGACCTCCAGTAAGAGGTCAGCAGGACGACATCCTACAGATGCGTAGAACCATAAAGTATACACATGATAGGGTCACTCTGTTTCACCAAGTCCTATCCATTCTTTCTGAAGAGTTGACCTCCACTGTAGTTTATAGACAGGGGCAGCATCAGGGCCAGGGGCCATGCTCCCAGGGGAATTCCGAGACACTTGGATCATCACTTGTGGTCCTTTAGTGGAGCTCTCAGGGTGTACCCTGTTTTTCTAACCTGATTACTCCAGCTAGAACCACCAGCCCAGCATTTAATAAAAGTGGTGACAAAGGCATCCTTATCTGGTTCGTATTTTCAAAGGGAATGCTGTCATATTCTGTCTGTTTAGAATGATTTTGTTGTTGGCTTTATATAAGTGCTGTTTCTTGTATTCAGGAATTTCCCTTCTATTACTATTTTGCTGAGAGTTTTTAAGATGAATGGTTGTTGCACTTTGTCAAGTGCCTTTTCTGCATCCCTTGATAAAATCAAGTGATTCTTGTGTTTTGTTTTATTTACGTGGTAGGTTACATTGATTGTTTTTCCAATGTTAAACTGTCGCTGCATCCTGGTCTGATCAAATTGAGATATTTCAACAAACAGATGCAATGCTGGAAGTGATTATTTATGCCAATAAATTTGGACAGCTACCTGGCCAACAGGAAGAGATCCATATTTATGCCCATTCCAAAGAAAGGAGATCCAACTGAATGTGGAAATTACTGAACAATATCGTTGATATCTCATACGAGTAAAATTTGCCCAAGATCATTCAAAAGTGACTACAACAATATGTTGACAAGGAACTGCCAGAAATTCAAGTTGGCTTGAGATGAGGATGTTGAACCAGGGATATCATTGCTGATGTTAGATGGATCTTGGCTGAAAGCAAAGAATACCAGAAAGATGTTTACTTGTGTATCATTGACTATGCAAAAGCATTCAACTGTGTGTATCATACTAAATTATGGCTAACATTGCAGAGAATGGGAATTCCAGAACATCTAATTGTGCTCTTAAGGAATCTGTACATGGATTAAAAGGCAGTCTTGCAAACAGAGGGGACGCTGGATGGTTTAAAGTCAGGAAAGGCATGCATGAGGGCTGTATCCTTTCACCATACCTTTGTGTGTGTGCGTGTGTGTGTGTGTCATTCTTATTTTATTTTTTATTTTTTTATTATGATTGAGTGAAATGTACAATCCCATATAAATTCACATGCCTGCCTTATGTGCAGCTCCCGCTGCTCTCCTTGCCAAGTGACAGCATACTCTTCCTCTCCATTCTGTACATGTCATACCCTCCTAACAGTTTCCTGTCCTCACCTTTCTACCCTCTCTCCCACCTCCAGGAAGAAGTCAGCAAGATGACATCCTATAGATGCATAGAACCATAAAGTACACACATGATATGGTCACTCGTTTTACCAAGTCTCATCCATTCCTTCTGAAGAGTTGACTTTCATTGTGGTTTATAGACAGGGGCAGTATCAGGGTCAGATGCCATGCTCCCAGGGGAACTCTGAGGCCCTTGGGCCATGACTTGTGGTTTTGTAGTGGAGATCTCAGGGTGTACCCCTTTTTGTTCTCATATTGCCAGTGAGACTCAACTTTGTGAGTCCCATCACGGCTATCACTGGTGGTGGCCGGGCAACCATCCAGCTTCCCAGTCATATGTCGATGCAGTCACCCACTCACATAGGTCTCTCTGTCTTTTGAGTGCTCTTTCCTCCATGTTGTTTTGGTCCTTGGTGATCATCCATTCCTGCTGAGTTGGGACCATTTAGTGTACCTCAGATGGCAGCTTGGCAGATTTTAAGACCCTTGATGCCACTCACCAACTTGGGGTGCAGAAGACTTTCTTAGCAAAATGCTAGTTATGCCATTTGGCCATGATGTCCACTGAGAGCATGGCCCCTGGACCCCTGCCACAGCTATTCTGTCCTTGCAATATTGGGTTAAGATGGGAAGAGTGATCATGTTATGTTGAAGTCCAGTTAAAACTGATCTTCGTTCTAATGTGCACTGTCACGGATTTCACCCAACCAAATTTCTATCAACTATCTAATCTATACTCCACCCTCTCTCTCCTTCCCTCCCCACCCTTGTAGCAGTCAAAGAGCCTTTTCTTCTATGCATGAGTCTGTTTTTAAGTTCTTACTGTATGGGTCTCATACAATATTTGTCCTTTTGCCGCTGACTACTTTCACTCGACATAATGTTGTCCAGTTGAAACTAGCTTATGAGATGCTTCCTGAAATCATCACTGTTCTTTATCATTGCATAGTGTTCTGTTGCATATATATACCCTAGTTTACCTATCCATTCCTCTGTTGTTGGGCATCTGGCTTGATTCCATCTTTATGCTATTGTGGACTATACTGCAATAAGCATTCATGTGCATGTACCAGTTGGTGTGAATGCCCTTGATTCTGTAGGATATATACCAAGCAGTGGAATTACTGGGTCAAATGGTTTATCTATTTCCAGCTTTTTAAGGAAGTGCCAGATTGCTTCCCAAAGAGGTTACAGCATTTTGCAATCCCACCAACAGTGTAAGAGAGTTCCAATTTCTCCACAGCCTCTCCAGCATGTGTTGTTTTGCTTTTTTTGGATCAAGGCCAACCTTGCTGGGATGAGGTAGTATCTCATTGTAGTTTTGATTTTAATTTCTTTAATAGCTAATGATTGTGAGCATGTGCTTTTTGACTGGTTGGATCTCCTCTTTAAAGAAATGTCTGTCCATCTCCTTTACCTATCACTTAATTGGATAATTTATCTTTGTCTTATTGACATTTTGTAGTACCTTGTAGATTATGGAACAGTACTTGGCTTGGCTTGGCTGTAGATTATGGAGATCAGACATTGGTCTGACATATAATTACCAAACATTTTTTTCCCATTCTGTAGGTGGTCTTTTAATTGTAGCGATAAAGCCTTTGGATGAGCAAAAGTGTTTGATTCTTAGTAGTTCCCATCTATCCATTTTCTCTTCTGATGATTGTAGTTTGTCAGATTTTGAAGTCTGTCTACTTTATGTGTTAAAATTTCCAGTGTTGATCTTTTTTTGGGATGAGCTTTATCATTTTAGATTTGATATTTAGGTTTTTTATCCAGTTTGAGTTGCTTTTTAGATATGGTGTGAGATATGGATCTTATTTCAATTTATTGCAGATGGATATCCAATTTTGCCAGCACCATTTGTTGAAGAGATTGCTTTTACCCCAGTTTAATGTCTTAGGGCCTTTGTCAATTATCAACTGTTCATAGGAAGATGGTGTCATCTCTGAGATCTCAATTCTGTTCCAGTGATCTGTCTATTTTTGTACCAGTATCAGGCTGTTTTGACTACAGTGACGGTGTAATAGGTTCTAAAGTCGGATAGTGAGCGGCATCCTGGTGTGTTCTTCTTCAGTAGTGTTTTACTTATCTAGGAATTCTTCACTTTCCAAACAAAGTTGGTAATTTGTTTCTCCATCTCATTAAAAAAGTCACAGGAATTTGTATTGGGATTGCATTATATAAGTAGATCGCTTTGGGTAAAATGGACATTTTCACAATGTTAAGTCTTCCTATCCATGAGCAGGGTAGGTTTCTCCATTTAGGTAAGTCTCTCTTAGTTTCTTGTAGTAAGATCTTGTAGTTATGTTTGTAAAAGTCTGTTATTTCTCTGGTTAGATTTATTCCTAGGTACTTTGTCTTCTTAGGAGATATAGTAAATTGTATTGATTTGATGATTTCTTCTTTTTATTCTCATTGTTGGTATAAAGGAATCCTGCTGATTTACTTATGTTTGTGTCCTGACACTTTGTTGAACTCTTCTATCAGTATGAGTAGTTTACTTGTGGATTCTTTAGGACTCTCTGCGCATACAATCATATCATCTGCAGATAGGGAGATTTTTACTTCCTCTTTGCTGATGCAGACACCCTTTATTTCTTAGTCTTGTTTAATTGCTCTGGATAGAACTTCCAGTACAATGTTGAATAGGAGAGGTGAGTGTGGGCATCCTTGTCTAGTTCCTGTCCTCAAGGGGAATTCTTTCAGTCTCTCTACATTCAGGATGATGTAGGCAGTTGGCTTTGTATAAATTGCCCTTGTTGCACTGAGGAATTTGCCGTCTATTCCTATTTTGCTGAGAGTTTTTAGCATGAATGGGAGTTGGACTTTATCGAATGCCTTTTCTGCATTAATAGACAAAATCAGGTGATCCTTGTCTTTCATATTATTTATGTGGTTGATCACATTAATTATTTTTCTGATGTAGAACCAGCCTTGCATCCCTGGTATGAATCCAACTTGGTTGTGATCAATTGTTTTTTCTGATATGTTGTTGTATTCTATTGGCAAGAATTTTGTTGAAGATTTTTGCATCTAGTTTCATGAGTGATATTGATCTGTAGTTCTTTTTGTTTGGTCTTTCCTTAGCTTTGGTGTGAGGGTTATGCTGGCTTCTTAGAATGAATTTGGAAGTACTCCATCCCTTTCTATGCTGTGTCATAGTCTCAGTAGTATTAGGGGTAACTCTTCTCTAAAAGCTTGGTAGAATTCTCCGGTGAAGCCATCTGGGCCCAGGCTTTTTTTCATTAGTAGTTTTTTTTTTTTTTTTTTAATGACTTTTTCAATTTCTTCCTTTGTGATGGGCTTATTACCTTGTTCTGCTTCACCTTGGGATAATTTTGGTAGGTGATGTGAATCAAGGAATTTGTCCATTTCCTCTAGGTTTTCAAATTTGCTAGAGCACAATCTTTCATAATATTCTGTTATGATATTTTTTGATTTCTGTTACATCTGTTATGACAACTCCACTCTCATTTCTTCTTTGGGTTATTTATTTCCTTTCCTGATTTTCTGCAGCAAGTTTAGCCAATGGTTTGTCACTTTTGTTGATCTTTTCAAAAAACCAGCTTTTGGTCTTTTCAGTTTTTTCGCTTGTTCTTCTATTCTCTAATTCATTTAGTTCTGCTCTAATCTTCATGATCTGTTTCTTCTGGTGCCTGAGAGGTTCTTCCATTGCTCTCTCTCTACTTGTTCAAGCTGTAGGGTTAGTTCTTTGGTTTGGGTTTCTTCTTCCTTCCAGATGTGTGCATTTATAGAGATAAACTGACCTCTGAGCACTGCTTTGGCTGTATCCCATAATTTCTGGTATGAAGTGTTTTTGTTTTCATTGGAATCCATAAATTTCTTTATTTCATCCTTCGTTTCTTCTATAACCCATGACTTTTTGAACAAGATGTTGTTCAGTTTCCATGAGTTCCACTTTCTATCTTTGTTTTTTCTGCTATTGATTTTGACTTTTATGGCTTTATGGTCTGAGAAGATGCTTTGCAATAATTCAACACTGTGGATTGTGCTGAGATTTGCTTCATGTCCTAACATATAGTCTATTTTGGAGACTGTTCCATGTACACTGGAGAAGAAGGTGTAATTGTCTGATGATGGATAGAAAATTCTGTATATGTCGATGGTGTCTAGTTGGTTAATTGTGGCAATAAGATCTGTGTTTTTATTGAGCTTATTTCTAGAAGATCTGTCCAGTATTGCAAGTGGAGTGTTGAAGTCTCTCACTATTATTGTGGAGTGATCTATCTCACTTTTTAGTTTAGTCAGTGTTTCTTCGGTGTATTTAGGTGCTCTAATATTGGGTACATAAATATTTAATATTGTTAAGTCCTGTTTGTGTATTGAACCTTTCAACAGTAGTGTCCATCCTTGTCCACAATGGTGGATTTTACATTAAAATCTATTTTATCTGAAATTCGAATTGCCACACCTCCTCTTCTTCATTTATTGTTAGCTTGATATATATTCTTCCATCCTTTGTTATTCAGTTTTTTCATATCTTTAAGACTAAGGTGAGTTTCTTTTAAGCAACATATGGACAGGTTGTGTCTTTTGATCCAACATGCCATTCACTGTGTCTTTACTGGAGGGTTCAGTCCATTCACATTCAGTGAAATTATAGATAGGTATGTGTTAGTGCTGTCATTGTGATATGTTTATTTTTGTGTTGATGTTTTCTCTGTCGTTCTTATTGTTCTGTTCTGTGACATTCTTCTTTATGAGTTAATTGTTCACCTTTTTCAGTGTTGTCTTTGTGGTTTTTGAGACGCCTGTGTTATGCTTCTTGATTTGATATGTTGCATCCTTATTGTGCTTTGTGGCTGCACCTGTGATCCCCCTTAATAGTCCATGTTTGAACCCAATTTTAACTACTACTAGTCTTATTAACTTCCTCTCCATCTGGAAGGACTTTAACAACTGTAGTACATCCCTCTTTTTAATATGATGACATTGTAGTTTTCATGATATGATCACTGGATCACTTCTTTTAATATTACAACTTTGATTGAGTTTGGAGCCTTCTCTACTTGAGTAGGTTTCTGGATGATGTGTCCTGTATTTCCTCCTAAAATATAAAATTAATGGTTTTGTTCTTCTAAGCCAAAAGCCTCTTTCAGTATTTCCTGTAGCTTTGGTTTGGTTTTCAGAAAGTCTCTGAATTTGCTTATCTGTGAATGTCTTGATTTCATTTTCATATTTGAAAGATAGTTTTGCCAGATATATAATTCTTAGTTGAAATTCTTCCCCTTCAAGCTTTTGAATGTGTCATCCCATTGTCTCCATGCCCGCATCGTTTCTGCTGAGAAATTAGACAAAAGCCTCCAGGGTTTCCCTCTGAATGTTAGCTTTGCTTTGAGTCTTGCTACCTTTAAGAGTTTCTGCTTCTGTTTCATTTTGTTAAGCTTGATTATAATGTCTTGGAGTCTTTCTTTTGAGATCTATATTGAATGGCATTCAATATGCATCTTGGATATTTATATTCTCTTCTTTCATAATTTCTGGGAAGTTTTCTGTCAGCAGCTCAGCCACAACACTTCTGTATTCTCAAGTGTCCCACCCTGTTCAGGAGCTCCAATTAATCATAGATTATTCCTCTTAATAGAGTCTCACATATTTCTTCAATTTTTTTGTTTCTTTTTTTTCTGATTTCTTCTCATAGATGCTGGAGTCAGTAGCTCTGTCTTCCAAGGCAGAAAGTCTATTTTCCATTTGTTCAATTGTTTTCTTGGCTTTGAATTGAATTTTGTTGTTGATCTGTTGAATTTCAGAGTACTAGTGTTCCATCAGATCAAACAGCTTGCTTATTTTTTTATTTTGCTCTGCTGTATTTTGTATAAAGTCTAGGAGGGCTCTGTATATAATCCTTTTGTACTCACCCTCTGATAGTTTCAGAAAGGCTTATTTGTCTGGGAAGTTCTTTGGTTCTTTCTTTTGTGGGCCTTCTGAAGCCATAGGTGAATTCTTAATATTTTTTCCAGAGTTTGTTGCTTTTTGGACATCTGGAGGTCATTTTGTTTCTCTAGTGTTACCTTAACAGTTTAGAATTCAGTCTGAAAAGGAAGTTGATCACCAGACATCTCTATGTATTCCAGTGACTGGGCTCAGTGGTATCTGTAGGGTAGCAGGCTCCACCACCTGATTTGCAAAGACATGGCCCTACTTATAGAGTCACTGGGGAGCCATTAACTGGCCCTATAATATGAGTCAGTAAAGGCTGGAAGAGATGCCATTAGGATGCACTGCAGTTAGTCCTCTAGGCAGTCTTATATTGAAAGGTAAAAGGTGCCTGACAGCTTCCAAAATTGGACAGGTTTTCAGATGTGCAAGTCCCACTTCCCAGCTGGCAAATTAAGCACCTCTGTATCCAATCCCAGGTTCTGTAAACTAGTTCAAAATATGGAAAGGCTACTTCCCTGCCATCATCTGCTGCTGGGCCACACTGTTTGAAAGATTGCTTTTGTGCCTGAAGAGCACTCTCCAGGCAGGTACTGCCTCCTAGTCTGGGAATTAGGTCCAAGTGAGGCCTCCGTATTAGTAACTTTGCCTTCTAGTCAATCAAGATGGCGTCCAGCCCAAGCTCCTCCACCTGCCTCGGAATATGTTATTTAATGGCAGAGATTTGGGGAAAGAAGCCAAAAGTGCCGATGTATACATATTCCAAGGCCAGGCTCTCAAAACGTGGTGACTGCGCTCACCAATGCCATGAGCAGTGCATCCGAACCCTGCTGCCAGTCAAGCCCTAGCCCCACCTGACAGCCAAGACAGAGAAACAAAAGTTAAAATGACAAGTTACCTTCAGTCCGCAAGAGCTGGCACTCAACAAGGGTGGGCATTGGCAACAGAGAAGAAGTTTCCCACACTTTGGTATGTAGTCAGAATAGACAGCCCTATGCTGTGTCCTAGGGCTTACTAGGTGTTCAAAGGCTCTGTTTAATTATCAATTCAGGCCTTGGTTTCCAGGGAAATTTAGGGGGACATGTGTTTAGTTCACCATCTTGACTCCATCTGCACTTACCTTTTTAATTTGTATGCCAAGCAAATAATCCAAGAAGCTTGATTATATGAAGAAGAACAAAGCATCAGGACTAGAGGACGGTTTACTAACAAATCTGCATCATGCAGACGACACCACCTTACTTGCTAGAAATGAAAAGATTTGAGATACCTACTGCTGAAGATCAAAGACCACAGCCATCAGTATGAATTGCACCTCAACATGAGGAAAACAAAAATTCTCACAACTGGACCAGTAAGCAACATTATCATAAATGGAGAAAGGATTGAGACTGTCAAGGATTTGATTTTACTTGGCTCCACAATCAATACCCTTGGAAGCAGCAATCAAGAAATCAAAAGATGCATTGCATTGGGAAAATCTGCTGCAAAGGACCTCTTTAAAGTATTCCAAAGTAAGAATGTAGCCTTGAAGACTAAAGTGCATCTGACCTAAGCCATGGTATTTTCAATTGCATCATATGCGTGTGAAAGCTGGACCATGAACAAAGAAGACAGAAGAAGCATCCATGCCTTTGAATTGTGCTGTTGGAGAAGAATGTTAATTGTATGATGGACTGCCAAAAGAACAAATAGATTTGTTGTGGAAGAAGTACAACTACAATACTCCTTGGAAGCAAAGATGGCAAGACTGTGTCTTACATATTTTAGACATGCTGTCAGGAAAGATCAGTCCCTGGAGAAGAACATCATGCTTGGTAGAGTGGAGGGTCAGTGAAAAGAGGAAACCCCACCATAAGATGGATTGACACTGTGGCCACAACAATGGGCTTCAGCATGAAAACTGTTGTGGATGTGGTACAAGACTTTCATTTTGTTGTTCTTAGGGTTGCCGTCAGTCAGAATTGACTCGATAGCACCTAACAACAACTAATTATTTTGATTTGCAGTTGAATTCTACTGGCTAGTATTTTGTTGAGGATTTTTGCATCTTAGTTCATAAGAGCTATTGGTCTATAGTTTTCTTTTTTGTGCTGTCTTTATGTGGCTTTAGTATCAGGATTACACTGTCTTCAGTAGAACAAGATATGGAGTATTCTGACTTTCTCTGTGTTCTGAAATACCTTTGGTTATAATGGTGTTAACACTTCTGTAACGGTTTGGTAGAGTTCTCCAGTGAAAGTGTTGGGGCCAAAGGTTTTTTTGGCTGGGAGTTTTTAAATTACCTTTTCAACCTCATCTTTTGTGATTATTTTATTTTTTTTAGTTTTGCCTCTGTTGGTGTTAGGTTAGATAGTTAAGTGATTTTTTTTAGAAATTTATGCATATCCTCTAGGTTTTAAAGTTTTTTAGAGTATAGTTTTTCATAGTATTCTGTTACAATTTTTTTTTTTTTTTAACTTCATTTGAGTCTGTTGTGGTATTGCCCATCTTATGTCTTGTTGGGTTATTTGCCTCCACGCCTATTTTTTTCTTTGTCAGTTGGCCAGTGGCTTACCAATTTTGTTGATCTTTTCAAAGAACCAGCTTTTGGTCTTTAACCCTTTCAATTATTTTTCTATTATTTAATTAATTAAGTTCTGCTCTGGTACTTATTATTTGCTTTCTTGTGATAACTGAGAGATTCTTCTGTTGGTGTCTTTCTACTTGTTCTAGTTGTTGGGTAAATTTCTTGATTGGACCCCCTCTATTCTTTTTAGAAGAATACATTTATTGAGATACATTGATCTCTGAACACTGCTTTTGCTGCATTCCAAAGGTCCTTGTAGAATGTGTTTTCTTTTTTGACATATTTTTATTAATTACAGTAAAGAAATAAACTTTCTAACATCTGTCAATTATTTCACCTATTATAAACCCTCGGCCCCCCACCCACCCGTGTAGCCAACACAGTCATTTTCTTGTGTTGATAATTCTCTTGATAAATCCCTATAACAGGGGTCTTATACAAAAGTTCTACCCTGTCCCCTAGGGTCGCCATGAGTCAGATCCGACTCGACAGCACTTGGCTTGGCTATACAAAATTTGTCCTTTTGACACTGATTGATTACACTCAGCATGATCTCTTCCAAATGAGACCATGTTATGAGATGTTTTCTAAAATTGTCATTCTTTTTCTATCATAGCATAGTGTTCCATTGAGTATATGTACCGTAGTTTGCTTATCCATTCATCTGTTGATGTGCGTCGGGGTTGATCCCAACTTTTTGCTATTGTGGACTGTGCTGCAACAAACATTCATGTACATGTGTCTATTCATGTGACAACCTTTGTTTCTGAAGGATAAATTCCAAGCAGTAGAATTACAGGTTCAAGTGGTATATCTATTTCCAGCTTTTTAAAGAAGTACCAGATTGTTTTCCAAAGAAGTTGTACCATTTTGCAATCCCACCAGCAGTGTAGGAGTGTTCTAATTTCTTCACAGCCTCTCCAGCATTTGTTGTTTTGCATTTTTGGGATCACGGCCAACCTTGTTGAGGTGAGATGGTATCTCATTGTAGTTTTGATTTGAATTTCCTTAAGAGCTAATGATCATGAGCAATTCTGTAGGTGTCTTTCGGCTGTCTGGATATCCACTTCAGAGAAATGTCTGTCTGTCTCCTTCACTCATTCTTCACCCATTGCTTAATTGGATTGTTTACTCTTTTCTTGTTGATACTTTGTAATACCTTATAGATTATGGTCAGTTCTACCCTGGCCCCTAGGGTCTCCATGAGTCAGATCCATTTCAACGGCACTTGGCTGGATGGCTATAGATTATGGAGATCAGATGTCAGTCTGACATACAATTGCCAAGTATTTTTTCCCATTCCGTAGGTGGTCTTTTAATTCTTTTGATGAAGTCTTTGGATGAGCAAAAGTGTTTGATTCTTAGTAGTTCCAATTTATCTATTTTCTCTTCTGTTGAATGTGCTTTGTCAGATTTTGCAGTCTGTCTGCATTGTGTATTAAAACTTCTATTGTTGATCCTATTTTTATCTTGGATGCTCTTTATCTTTTTAGATTTTATGTTTAGGTCTTTCATCCAGTTTGAGTTGGTTTTTGTATAAGGTGAGGGTCTTGTGTTTTCATTTCTCATTTGATTCTGTGAATTTCTTTCTTCTATTTTTGATTTCTTCTTGAATCTAGAAGTTTTTGAGCAAGGTGTTTTTCAGTTTCCATGTGGTTGATTTATGTTTTTTCCTTTGATTGCTATTTTTTTTTGTGAAAAGATGCTTTATAATATTCAAAGGCTTTGAGTTTTGCTAAGGACTGCTTTATGTCCTAAGATGTCAATTCTGGAGAATATTCCATGTGTGTTGAAAAACAAAGTATATTTGGCTGCTGTTGGGTGGGGTGTTCTATACATGTCTATGAGGCCAAGTTGGTTGATTGTGGCATTTAGAGTTTCTGTGTCTTTACTGACCTTTTTTCTGGATGCTCTATTCTTCCCTGCAAGGAGTGTGTTGAAGTGTCTTATTATTGTGTTTCTATTTTCAATGCAATTAAAGTTTATTTTATGTATTTTGTTCCCTGCTATCGAGTGCATAATATGGTTTTATCCTCCTGGAGTATTGATTCTTTTATCATTGTATATAGTACCCTTCCTTATCCACTGTGATGGATTTTAAAGTCTATTTTATCAGAGATTATTATTGCCACTCTTGGTCTTTTTTGAATGTTGTGAGCTTGATGTATTTGTTTCTGTCCTTTGAGTTTTAGTTTGTTCTTGTCTTTAAGTCTAGGGTGTGTCTCTTATAGGCAGCATATAGATAGTTTCTGTTTTGTTTTTTTTTTTATCCAATCTGCCACTCTCCATGTATTTATTAATGCATTTAATCTATTTACATTCAACATGATTATTGACAGGTGTGAGTTTAGTGTTGTTTTCTTTAATGTCTCTTTTGCACATTGTAGACAATTCCTTTGTTCCACACAATTTTCTGTGCAGTCTTTTTTTTTTTTAAAAAAAAATATGTTTTCTTTTCAACTTTTTCAGTGTTAGTGGTTTTGTATATGCTGAGACTTCATGTTCTCCTTACCTTTTATTTTGATGCATAGGACTGACAGTTTATTTTGTGGTTACCTAAATATTTACCTCTATTTTTTTTTCTAAATTTAAGTCAGTCTTTAGTTTCTTAGTTGCCATGACTTGCTCTCCATATGAAAGATCTATGAATACATTTTTTTAAGTCCCTCTTTTTTGTTACAATGATTACATAGTGACGTCTCTGTTTCTCTATTTTCAGTGTTTTGCCTTTGATTTATTTTTGTGATTTCCCTCTTCGGATTGATATCCAATTGCTCTGTTCTGTGTTCTAGTCTTGAATTTTTACCTGATGTCATTCGCTTTCTAAACAAAGAACTCCCTTTACTACTTCTAGTAATTTTGGTTTCATTTTTGCAAATTCGCTAAATTTCTGTTTATCTAGAAATATCCTAGTTTAATCATCATATTTGAGAAACAGATTTCCTGAATATATAATTCTTGGCTGACAATTATTTTCCTTCAAGGTTTGTATATGTTATCCCATTACCTTCTGCCTGGTTTCTGTTGAGTAGTCCAGGCTAAGTCTTATTGATTCTTCTTTGTAGGTCACTTTTCGTTTATACCTAACCACTTTTAAAATTGTCTCCTTATCTTTAGTTTTGGCAACTATGATTATAATATGCCTTGATGTTTTTCTTTCAAGATGTACCTTGTGTGGAATTTGATAGGTGTCTTCTTATCTTGCATGATATCAGGGAAATTTTCTATCAATAAATCTTTGACAGTTCCCTTTGTATTTTCTGGTACTCCGATCACTCCTAGATTATTCCTCTTGATAGAGTTCAACCTAATTCTTAATATTTCTTGAGTTTTTTGACACCCTTGTATCCGATTTTTCCTCAGATATGTTCATGTCATACTCTTTATCTTCAACCTTACGAATTGTGGCTTTCATTGCTTCAATTCTGCTCCTTTGACTTTTTATTAAGTTGTCTAATTCTATAATTCTATTATGAATTTTGTGAATTTCTAGTTCTTACTACTGTGTGCTTTCTTGCAGCTGGCTCAATTTGTCATTATGCTCTGCTGCATTTTTCTTCAACTCTTTACTGATCTCTTGAAGAGTAAGTTTTAAATATTAATCTTTTGCATTCTATCTCTGATAATTCCAGGAATTTCTCTTATTCTGGAAAATTTCTTGATTCTTTGTTTAGGGAGCTTTCTGAGGCCATCATGGTCTGCCTCTTTGAGTTGTTTAATGTGTACTGTTGTCACTGAGCCATAGAAAGATGTTGAATTTATTTATTTTGTGTTTGCTTACTGTGTTCTAACTTCTTCTTTTCTTTTTTTTGCTGTTGTTTGTTTTAAAATGTCCATTTAGTCTGGTTGTGTGTGCAGGTTTGGTTGTTGGTGCCTCCAATGTTCTGTCATTGGGTAGCTAGAACTGTTACTAGATGTGCAAGCCCAGGAGTCCGTTTATTCTTTGTTAGAGTAGCACTAGCTGACTAGTCTAGTGACCTAACACTCTTCTTGCATAAATTCAGTTTAGATGTCCGGGTAGTCAGTTACTTAGTGTGTGGTACAGGCTCTCCTCTGCTGTCCTAAAATGGCAGTGGTGATTGGTGTAAGTGTAGGTACCTCCCTGAAGGATCTGAGAAAGGTGGGGAGCTAACAGCCATCCCTGAGGGTCTGTGAGAATGTCATGTCTCCTTATACCTAATTTTAGATGAAGGAATTATTTCTACCCTGATTTTCTGACTTGGGAAACTTGGCTTTTTCTTTTTTTCTTTTCTTCACCCCACCTTTCCCTAGTTTGTGAAATTGTTGCCTCTCCAAGTCTAGGAGAATGGCTCAGGGCAGACTTAAGGAATTGTACTCTTGGCTCAGTTAATGATGACAGACTCCGTGGCCTGGCACAGTACAAATAAGAGAGAGGGAAGCATTGGAAAAAGGGAGAGAGGTTTATACCAAAGGAAAGATTTAGATCCTTGCACAATAAGTAGATGCCAGTCACTTAGTTTTAGACACTCAAGTGATACTTTTCCCTGGTTCTGAAGGCTTGAGTGCACTCTCTACTGTTTTTTGCCACTGAGGAGGATGCCCTCCAAAAGTCACTATTCCAGTGACCACACGTGCTGCAGCCTATTCCTGGTGGATCGGGTCTGGACAGTTCTAGGTATTTCTGGAACTGCCTCCCCTTCTGCTTCTCTCCATCTGATTTCTCATCTTTCCCTTTGTTGTTTCGGGCTCCTAAAATGTTAGCTGTAACTAATTCATTTGTTCTTTTGGGTCTTTGTCCTTAGTGGAATCACAGGAAGTTTCTGACTACTTTGATGTCTTGGGCCCATCTCCCTGAATGAAATAATGTTTAATTATCTCATTTAATTGTTTACCAAAGTGGTTGGAAAATAGTCAGTATACAAGTTATATTTTGTTGTTTTCTTGTCCTGTCCATGGTTGTGCAGTAAACTGTGTCCCGACAAAAAAATGTGTGTGTCAATTTGACTGGGCCATGATTCCTGGTATTGTGTGATTTTCCTGCATATTATAACTTCTGCCTCATGATGTTAATGAGGGAGAATGGGCTAGGCAGCAGTTGTGTTAGCAAGGAGGCACTCAATCTGCAAACTTGGATTTTGTCTTGAGGCTTGGAATATAAAAGAAAGAAGTGAGCAGAGAGAGAGGGAGACATGATTCCACCAAGAAAGCAGCCCTGAAGCACAGCACATTCTTTGGGACCTGGAGTGCCTGAGAAGCTCCCAGTCCTGAAGAAGATTGACTACAAGGACTTTCCTCTACAGCCAACAGAGAAAGCCTTCCGCTAGAACTGACATCCTGAATTTGGACTTTTAGCCTACTTTTACGTGAGAGAATAAATTTGTCTTTTTTTTTAAATTTTTTATTTAATATAACTGAGTAAAAATGTACATTCCCATATAAATTTACATACCCACCTATATGCAGCTTCCACTGCTCTCCCTGCCCGGTGACAGCACACTATTCCTCTCTGCTTCATACATGTCTCGTTCTCCCAACAGTCTCTTTTTTTCCCTCCTCTCCACCCACTCTCCTTTCTCCAGCCAGAGTCAGCAGGATGACATACTACAAATGTATAGAACCATAAAGTGCATCCAATGTATGGTCACTGTATCGCCAAGTCCAATCCATTCCTGTCCGAAGCGTGGACCTTCGTTATGATTTATGGTAAATTTGTCTTTTTTTAAAGCCACCTGCTTACAGTATTTCTGTTACAGCAGCACTAGATAACTAAGGTAACTTGTTAGATATAACCCAAGAGAACTGGGCTTGGGAGCCCTAGTCATTTTTATTGACACTTAAGGTTCCAAGATTTTTAGTTGTATTTTTGGTTTATTGCTTCTGGTATTGCTCAGTAACTCCATTTCTAGTAAAGACTCTCTTTCCCAATAGCTGTTGTGAGTTGGTCTGTTATGGATTGACTGTTAGGCACTCACAAAAATTATCCTTACTGCTTTTGGGCATTCAGTTATACCCATAGTAGGTAGCCACCGGTTATGGTGATTTGGGATGTCCTAGTGGCTAGTATACCCCAAGATAAATAATTCTTGTTAGCAGCAGATTGCATAACAAAAACAATAACAGCAACATATCTTCAGGTAGATGGTTTTCTATCTCCTATTAGAGGTCTTCTGTTCTTTTTTTTTTTTTTTTAAGTTAGGATGTGTGTGTGTGTATGTGTGTGTACAGATATATATGCCAAAAGATTTTCTAGTTTAACAGATTTCATATGTACAGTTCAGGGACTTTGATTACACTGATCATGTTGTTCAACTGCCACCACTGCCCTTTTCCAGCTTATTCCACCACCATTAACAGAAAGTCAGTGCCCCTTGAACAATCACTCCCACTTCTCCCTCCATCCTACCCTTTGAGACCTCTAACAAACATTTTTCTGTATCAGTAGGATCATGCAATAGTTCTCCTTCTGTGACTGACTATGTTTTCAAGGTTCATGCATGCTGTGACATGTATCAGGACTTTACTTCCCTTTATGACTGAGTAATATTCCATTGCATGTGTATACCATATTTTGGTTTTCTGTTGATTGCCATTTAAGTTGTTTCTGTCTTTGGCTATTGCAAATAGTGCTGCAATGAGCATTAATGTGCAAGTTTCTGCCTACGGTTTTACTTTAAATTATTTTGGGTATATACATATGATTGGGATCAATGCATCATATGGTAATACTACATTTAGTTTGTTAAAGAACCATTGAATGGTTTTTCATAGTGACTACCATTTTGTATTTCTACCAACAATAGGCAAGAGTTTCAAATTTTGGGTGTCCTCACCAACACCTGTTATTTTTCCCTTTTTTTAAATCAAAATCATTCCTGTGAGGATGACATAGTATCTCATTGTGGATTTTACTGTTGTTGCTAGGTGCCATTTAGTCAGCTCCAAGACTCTACAGCTAACAAATTCCCTGGGTGACAAAAACAATTTGCACCTAAGGTTGGCAGTTTGAACGCACTTGTGATACTGTTTGAGAAAGACTTGGCAATCTACTTCTTTAAAGATTACAGCCATGAAAACCTGTACTGTGTAACACATGAGGTCACCACAAGTCTGAATCAACTCAAAGACAGCAGTTTGTTTATATAGCTAGTAAGTGGCAGAGCCACAGTTTAAAATCTGATTTAAAAACCCATGTCCTTAGACAACGTGGCCTCTTCCTTCCCCTCCCTCCCACCTTGAGCAAGTTTCTATTTTCTTTTTAAAGTCTCTGTTTCTTAACTGATGATGGGGAGATAACATTGCTACATCTCTTGCTGTCAGTTGTCATTGAGTCAATCCCAACTCATGGAGACCACAAATGTGCTGTCACTTTTTGGAAGCATATCAGCAGCCCTGCCTTCAGAGGTGTCTGTGGGTAGACATGAACCTATTACTGTTATACAAACTTTCACTTAGTTGTCAAGCACTTAACTGTTTATGCCACTCACAGACTTACATCTTCTGTCCCATAAAAAGTAAGAAATTAAGTATAGGTGTCCCCAACTAGTGATAGAATTTCTTTCTCATCACTCTGTCGTAAATTGCTTCTGACATGAATCCCTCATTTACAAAAAAAATTTCATTATTGTTGCCTTTTATTATCAATGTTATTATAAATCATAACATTAAACATCTGCTAGTGATCACATGAGAATGACAACATCAGCAAATTAAGCACTGCAACAATTGTCTGTAGTACATGCTACTATTTATAAGATGTTCAAAAAAAGAACAGGGTTGCAAGTATGGTTGGTCATAGCTTACATACACCAGGGACTACTCGTAGTGTAAATATTTATGAGTAGAAGATATTATCCCTGACTTTATCGTATCTCCTTAAAGAATATCCTTTCAGTTGTTGAGCTTAATAAAAATACCTTTATATAGGCCAAGGTCAATTTAAAAATGAGTTGCTGTTATAGCCAGAGTTTCTCAGAAATCCTTAACACTGCAGTACGTCCCAGGCATGAGATAAATATTTAACCAGTGATAGGATTTGGTTCAATTATGCTTTATACACATAAACAACAATCACATGTCCACAGATTTAGTCAAGGTCCTTACAGCTAAAAGCAACACAATTCCAACTACAGCAAGGTAACAAACGATGGAAATTTATCAGCTCATGTAAGTGAAAAGTTGCATGGTAGATATCTTCAGGCACTATTAAATTTAGGGTTAAATGCTATTACGAAGAATCTGTTTCTAGCCCTCTCTCTAATTTTTTGTCTTCTGTTTTGGCTTCACTTTCAGGAAGATTTCTTTATGTGGTAAAATACAGGTCTTGCATGCTACCGGATTGGAAAAGAAAACAAACTTTTCCCCACTGGTTCAGAATAATCCCCAAATCGTTGATTTGACAGTGCTTGTATGTACCTCTGAAATAATCAGTAAAAAAAAGGAATACAGTGCTCTGGGTCCCTGCGTACATGACAGCTCTTGGAATTGGCTGGGGTCGGTTCCACATGAACCACATAGAATGAGACTGAGGATTGACAGCGTTCCAAAATATAACTAGAGCTATTAACTAATTAAGGGGCAAGGGTAAATATTTACTTGCTCAACTTTGGGTCATATCTGCTCTGGAATAAGGAGGTCCACTTACAGATATTCTTCAAATGACAAGATTCAAATTATTATTATTATTCAGATTATTAACCTGATGATTCTCAGTATTTCCTCAAAAGAATTGTGGCCAAGATGTTGAGTGAGATGTAAACGGAGTGAGAAATGGCCCGAGGAAATGGTATTATGGCTGTGATGTGTGGGGGATGGTGGTGATAATTACTATGATCTTGGAGCCAAAAACAGAGAGATGAGTGCTTCTTTGAGATTTTAGAAGTAATGAGTCATATGAAAAGCTAGGGAGACAGCAATGGAATTAACAACAAGGTACAACTTTTAGTTATGTTGCTCACTAGTGTTACAGAGATGGGACTGGAGAATTATTTACTGTAATTGTTATCGATACCTCCTCTTCCATTTCACTGTGATTAGCATTCATTGTGCAGCACTGTGTACCGAAACTGTGCTTAATGACTGCTAAGTAGGCCTAAGAATATCATGAATGAGGTACACGCCTGTTATACTCATTTTAGATCCTAAGGAAACAGACTGAGACTCTACAAAGCCCACTCTAAACAGAATGAACCTCTAACAAGAGTTAATGGTGGCCGAGCCAAGATTCACCCCTTTAGTTTGAAAGCCCGTGTTTACATCACCTTTTCACTGACCACGAAAATGCAACATGTAGTAAGAACAGAGTGCTACAGGTGGAAAAGAAAAAAAGAAAGAAAGAAAGAAAGAAAGAAAGAAAAATCAAAAAGAAAAGTGAGCTCTGCAAAATAAAAGCTAGGGTATTTGTTTGAATTAATAGGTGTAGCATTTACTATGTGCCAGGCAATCTTCTAAGATTTGAATGTTATTAACTCATTTAATCCTTGCAACAACCCTGGGAAGTAGGTAGTATTAGCCTCTCTATCTTACCTAGGCATGAGTCGGATCTGATTTGACGGCACTTGGCTTGACTTGGCTTGGCTATTTTACTCGAGACGAAACTGAACCTAGAAAAGTTTAAGAACTTGTTGAAAGCCACTAGAATACTAAGAGACAATATCATAAATAGAACCTACACGCTATGGATCCCCAGAGCCTGTGCTTGTAACCATTACATGGATCTCCAGAGGGGTAGGGATAGGAGGAGGGAATGAACCTAGCAGATAAATGGAAGATAAAATCAAAGAAGTCTGTGAAGTAAAGCGAAAAGACAAAAAAAGGTGGAAAATGAAGAAACAAGTAAGAAAATTAAAGAATCACTTCAGGATGAGCACAGTCCCACAACTACAGACGAAACAAATGTCAGAGATAATACAGAAAATGTTTCCTAGCACGAAAGGAGATATTTGTAGATTGAAAAGTGTGACCAAATGATATTTGTCATTATTATGAAGTTTCAAAACAAATAGGATAAAAGGATCTTATAAATACACAGGGGAGGGGGAAGGAGAAGAAAATCAAGACTGAAAAGGAGAACATTGGAAGTTAGGTAAAAAATAAAAATGTTTCAGGTTTTTTGAGGGAAACTTATTTTCAACCCAGATTTCCATACAAGCCTAAATTATTAATCAAGTTTGAAAGTGTGTGTGCAAAAGTGCACAAGGAATTTACCTATGACATATTTTCTCAGGAAGCTAAGGAGGGTGTGTTCTATGAAATGTAAAAGTAAACCAAAAGTAAGGAAAGCATGGGGGCCTCAGAAACAAAAGATTTAATAGAGACAAGCAATAAAAGAATTTCCAGAAAGATAACAAAGGAAAGTCCTAGGACAAAAACTGTTCAGCGTGTCTAGAAAACACTAGTTTATATAGAAACTAGGGCATAGATAGGCCTGGATGACAGGTTTCCTGTGAAAAGATAAGCTGACAGTTACTCAAAGTAGTTAATTATATGGAAAGTATTTTCTAGAAAGAGAGATTGAAAGAGTTAATAATGATAGGTGCTCAGAGACATAACAAAAAAAAATAAGAAGCAATTATTTACTAGGATATACAAAGAAACATAAAAAGGAAATACAGTTTATACTCAGAAATAAACAATATATATTTATCCACATTAATATGAACTATGGCTGCTTAACCGAAAAATGTGATGCAACTAAGTGGGAAGAGGTGGAAGTGGAGAGTAGTGTCAGGAGAGTCTTAATCCTCATGCTCCATGAGAGGAAAATAATAGATAGTATCTGAATTTGATGAATCATAAAAGATCAGTATAATATATTGTCATGGATTGAATTGTGTGCCCCCCCCAAAATATGTGTAGCCATGTGGCTGGGCCATGTTTCCCTGTATTTTATGATTGTCCTCCGTTTTGTGAATTTCCTATGCTGCATGTTAAAGGATCAGGGTAGGGCTGTGAACCCCTTTATAAGGTCGCCTCCTTGATCCACTGTAAAGGGAATTTCCCTGAAGTATGGCTTGCCCCACCCTTAATCCTTTCATTCCACAAGACGTAGAAAGAAAGAAAAGCAAGCAGAGAATGGGGAAGCTCACACCATCAAGAAAGTAGTACCAGGAGAAGAGCACATCCTTCAGACTTGAGATTCCTGCACCAAGATGCTCCCTGAACAAGCACTGTTACAATATCGGACTTTCCTCCAGAGCTGACAAGGGGAAAACCTTCCCCTGGAGTAGACACCCTGAATTTGGACTTGTAGCCAGCCAACTCTACTGTGTAAAAATAAACTTTCCTTTGCTAAAGCCATCCACTTTGTGGTATTTTTGTTAGAGTAGCAGATATTATACCAAAATGGAAAGATATAGCAGGAGAGAGATGGGGGAAGGATGTTTCTGGATGTTTCTGTGTAAGTCTACATTCAAAATAAATTTTTATGAGCTTGTACTATTTTGTTTTTTAAAGTATATATGTATGTGCACACATATAACCTTGGTAAAAAATTACAAACCAATATAATAATTCCATGATTTAGATATCATAAAAATATGCCTCTAATATTCATGGTGAGATATTCAAATATTATTCAATTAGTTGCCTAGGGTATTTGGAGACATTTCCAGAATCTGTATCAATTTAAATCAAACACAGATTTAAAAAATGCTTCTCAAAAAACTTAGAAATAAGCCCTGGAATATTGCTTTGGATGATTCAAAAAGTGCTCCAGGCATGACTAAGAAACTGGTGTGGAAGATATTTGCAGAGACTTAATTTGTTTCTTTAAATGTAATAGTGGAAAAGCAATATTTCTAAATTAATATTTTATATACTACATCATTTTAAACATATGTGTATATGTAATAGATTCTAGCCTTTCTGTGTTATCTTGGACAGCTTGCTTAATCTTTCTTTGCCTCAGTTTTTATTAATCTATAAAATGGGATAATAATAACAATGTTAAGGATATTATGAAGAATGAGCAGATACAAAATGAGGTACATGGAATTTATAGAACAGTGGCACCTCATAAGTATTCAGTCAACATTCATTATTAAAATTAACACTGTAAAGGAGTTTAGGAGTATGTTGAGAGAAAAGAAATAGATTCAGTCCGATGAGTTTATAGAGAAGGCCTTCCATAAGGCCATAAATACTCAGATGAATTTCTGCTGCTGCTTCTTCCTTGAAACCTTGGAAACCCTGGTAGTGTAGTGGTTAAGGGCTACATCTGCTAGTCAAAATGTTGGCAGTTTGAATCCACTAGGCAGTCCTTGGAAACTCTGTGTGGAAGTTCTACTCTGTCCTATAAGGCTTTTTGTTGTTTGTTTGTTTTTGATCTTCTTCCTCGTGCCCATAGCTATCTTTTAGAGGTTACCCTCGCCTTCCTGGACTGAGACTATCTTTATTTAGGTTACTTTTTATTTTTTTGCTAAATAAAAAGGGACAAGAAGCAGAAACATTGACCTCAACAGTTCTGGGCAGCCTCCCAGGAAACCTGAACTATTAAGGATGTTTGAAACCCTCCGGCAGAAGCGTCTGAGAAAGCAGTCAAGTCAGCACTTTGAGCCTTCCAGCAGGCAGCCCCACAGCAGGCTGAGGAAATTCTGCAGCTCTGGCCTCTTAGCACCAAAGTTCCAAAGTTTCGCTCCTAATCTCTCCAAGGCTCTGTTTGAAGAGTTCCCAAGAAGCCAGCATGATTGTCATGGGTGAGGAGTGGTGTTAGATCGTTGGCAAATGGCAGAATAAATTCCTTGCTGAATGAGCAAGGGTGGTCACAAATAAATGACTTTGTCAAGTCTAGTGACTATGACTGGAAGGGCTGGAGTGGATAGAAACAAGAGGCCAGACGGTACTGAGATCAAAGCCAGAGTCCATGAGCATCTATTCCCTGTTGTAGACTTCTGAGAGTCAGACAGTTTTCTTTCCTTTTGTTCTTTGTCTGTTCCCTTGAGTCTAAGCTGATGGGTTTCTGCTGTGGTAGCTGGCTACATCTGTTCATCACAGGCTGCATCTCATTAACAAAAGATTGTGTAGTCATGTCCTTGGTGAGTATTCTAGGACGTGGGTCCTTCATTTGTACAACAGCATTATACAGATTTGTAAGTTTTGTTTTTATTTGGCACAGTTCACTTTTTTAGTACTAAACTACTTAAAATTGTATATGTATGTGTATATATATATGTACATATACATATATTACTGTGCTCTAGATAAAAGTTTACAGAACAAATTATTTTCTCATTCAAAAATGTATACAGAAATTATTTGATGACATCGATTGCAACCCCTGCCTTATGTCATCATTCTCCTTCTTTCCCTTTCCACCCCAGTTTCTCTGATTCTATTAGTCCAGTTTTCCTGTCTCTTTCTGCCTTCTTGGCTTTGTTTTTAGACAGATGTTGGCCCATTTGGTCTTGTATATTTGATTGAGCTGAAAAGCATGTTCCTCACAGGCATTATTGTTTCATAGGCCTGCTGAATCTAACTGAAAGGCGAACTTTGGGAGTGGCTTCAGTTCTGAGTTAGAAGGTATTTGGGTGGCGTAGTCTTGGGAGTTCCTTTAGTCTCTGTCCGACCAATAATTCTAGTCTTTTTTGTGAAGCTGATCTTTCGCTCTGTACTTTTCTCCCGCTCTGTCAGCCCTCCCCTGTTGTTAATCCCAGTCAGTGTGTTAGGTAGTGGTAGCCAGACACCACTTGGTTCCTCCAGTGGCAGGTTGTGTAGGCTGTGGTTCATGTGGTCTACTAATGCTCTGGGCTAATTGCTCCCTAGAGTCTATTTGCTTTCACTTTCCTGTGCCATGGACTAGAAGCGACTGATACATGTGTCTCAGGATGACTACTTGCAAGCTTTTAAGACCCTAGACACTACTAACCGAAGTAGGATGCGGAACACAGGGTTTAAGAACCATGTTGTTCCAACTAATATGGATGTTTCCTGAGACTATGGTCATTTGTCTTCAAACTTGGGAGTTTCATCCAATGAGGTGCTCAGTTACATGTAAGAGGGTTCCTTGACTGTGCTACTTGTGTGCTCTATTTTCTGTACTCATATATTAAGAGTACCTATAGTCATATATTTAGAAATTTTAACTATCAAACCTGTATTTGTCTGTTAGTGCATTCCCCTATTTCACCTCTTGGTTTATCTGTCTCTGTATCCATTCATTCTTAGGTTATTATTTGTAAATACTGTTGTTGCGGGATTATCTGTGATGTAGTAGTTACCACCATTGTTCAATCAATTTCAATGCATTGGGACACTATAGGACCAAATACAACTACATTGTAAGGTTTGCAAGGAGTAGCTGGTAGATCCAAGCAGCTAACATTTTGGTTAGCAGCTGAGCTCTTAACCACTGTGCCACCAGGGCAACGTAGTTACTGTAACAACAACATCAAAACATTGCTCTTGAGTCAATTCTGACCCATAGCAATGCTAGGGAAGAGGGTAGGACTGTCTCATAGGGTTTCCAAGGAGGAGCAAAGGTAGATTTGAACTGCTAACCTTTTGATTAGCAGTACTTAACCACTTTGTCACCAGGGATCCAACACTGGTCCCTGCTTTCCTCTCATTGTTTTCTGTTGCCTTGGTCATGTGCTGCTGACTTTTCCCGTATTGTGTATTGCCTTTTTCTTCATAAACATTAGCATTCTTTGTTGGAAACTGTGGTGGCATAGTGGTCAAATGCTACGTGTGCTAGCCATAAGGTCGGCAGTTCGCATCTGCCAGGTGCTCCTTGGGACTCTATGAAGCAGTTGTGCTCTGTCCTATAGGGTCACTGTGAGTCAGAATAAACTCAACAGCAGTAGGTTGGGTTTGGTTTTTCTCTTTGGTAGTTTTCCTCTCCGCCCCTCTCATTCCTAGTAATCATCAAAGGTTTTGTTTGTTTTTTATTTCCATGTGTGTAAGCCTTTTGTTACTACTTTATAATGGTGATTTCCCACAGTATCTGTCTTGTTGCAGTGGAATTATTTCTCTCATCATTAAAAGACAAAAACAAACAAACGAAAAAAACAATGCCTTGAGTTGATTCTGAGTCATAGCAACCCTGTAGAACAGAGTAGAACTGCTCTACAGAGTTTCCAAGGAGCACCTGGCAGATCTGAACTGCTGATCTTTTGGTTAGCAGATGTAACACATAACCATTAGGCAACCAGGTTTTCCATATTTTGTCCTTCAAATTCATCCTCATTGTAAGATATCTCAAGAGTTCGTCATTATGCTTTATGATTGCACAGTATTACATTGTGTGTGTGTACCACAGTTTGTTCTTTCATCTGTTTATAAGCACTCAGGTTATTTCTACCTTTTTGCTTTTGTGAATAACGCTGCAATGAACATGGGCATGTGTGTATCTATTTGTGTCATTGCTGTTATCCCTTTTGTATATATACCTAGGTGGGGGATTGTTGGATCATATATTTCTATTTCTCAATTTTTGAGGAAGTGCCATATCATTTTCCTTAGTGGTTTATTACCATTTTACATTCCCACTAGCAGTATGTAAAGGTTCCAATCTTCCTACAACCTCATTAACATTTTTGTTTTCTGTTTCTTGTTTTTGTTTTCAAATTAGTACCCGTGATGGAGTTCACTAAGTTGAGTCTCACTGGCAACACAAGAATAAAAATGGGTGCATCCTGAGATCTCCACTAAAAGACCTCAGTTGATGGTCCAGCGGTTTTGGGGTTCCTCTGGGAGCATGGCCCCCTGCCCTGATGCTGCCCTTGCCCATAAATCGTAACAAAGGTCCACTCTTCGGACACGAATGGATTGGACTTGGCGATGCAGAGTGACCGTATATTGGATGCACTTTATGGTTCTGTACATCTATAGGATATCAGCCTGCTGACCTCTGGCTGGAGGAAGGAGAGTGGGTAGAGAGGAGGAGAAAGGAGACTGTTGAGAGGATGAGACATGTATGGAGCAGAGAGGAATAGTGTGCTGTCACTGGACAGGGAGAGCAGTGGAAGCTGCATAGAGGTAGGCATGTAAATTTATACGGGAATGTACATTCTCACTCAGTCGTATTAAATAAAAAAAAAAAAAAATTAGTCCCAGTAATGTTGGGATGAGATAGTATCTCATTGTAACTTTGATTTACATCGTTATAATTATCAGTGATCATGAGCATTTCTTCATATGCATATTAGCAGCTTGGGTGTTGCCATTGATGAAATGTTTGTTCTTATCCTTTGTTCCTTAAATTGGATTATTTATCTTTTTTTTAAAAAAAAATGTGTTGATGTTTTCTATAAATTTTAGAGATTAGAGCCTTGTCGGGTATGTTGCAGCCAAAATATTTTCCCAGTCTAGGTACTTCTTTTACTTTTTTGAAGAAGTCTTTTGTTGAGCATTAAGTGTTTAATTTTTAGGAGATCCCATTTATCTAGTTAAACTTCTTTTGTGTATACATTTTTAGCTGTGTTTGGTATTGTGTTTATGCCATTTATTTGGGCCCCGAACATTATCCCTAATTTTTCCTCTATTATCTTATGGTTTTAGGTTTTCTATTTAAGTATTTGGTTCATTTGGGATTAGTTTTGTTGTGTGGTTTGAATTACAAATCCTGCTTTATTTTTCTACAGATAGGTATCTGGTATTGCCTACATCATTTGTTAGAGATTGTCTCTTCGACATTCAACAAACTGTAGTCTTTTGTCAAAGATGTACTGACAACAGTAAGTGGATTTACACCTGTGTTCTCAATTCTGTTCCATTGGTCAGTGTGTCTAATTGTTTGTCATTGTGCTGGCACCAGTATTGTCACCACCGTGGTTGTGTATGAATATACAGTGGTATAGTAGGTTCTGAGATCAAGTGATATGAATTCGCCTGCTTCGTTCTTTCTCTTCAGTAATGCTTTTCATATCTGAGGCCCATTTCCTTTTCATACAAAGTTGGTGATTGGTTTCTTCATTTCGCTGAAGAATGCTATTGGGATTATGATCAGGACTGTATTATATGTATATTCGCTTTGGACAGCACTGAAATTTTCCGTGTTAAATCTTCCCATCTGAGAGTTTTTGCACTTATGTGTGTCTTGGATTTTTATTTTATTTATTTTTTTGATGTACTGCTGAATTCGATATGGTTGCTATGAGTCACAATTGACTTGATGGCAGTGAGCTGAATTCTGTTGGTTAGGATTTTGTTGAGTATTTTTGCATCTATATTTACAAAATAGTTCAGTCTTTTCTAAGTGATGTCTTTGTCTGGCTTCGGTATCAAGGTTATAGGGTTTCATAGAATGAATTTGGAAATATTCCTTCCTTTTCCGTGTTCTGAAATAGTTTGAGTGGAATTAGTGTCAGCTCTTCTCTGAATGTGAGGTAAAATTCTCAGTGAAGCTGTCTGCACAGGGCTGTTGTTGCTGGGAGTTTTCTAATGACACCTTCAGTCTCTTATGAGTTTGTTCACATTTTCTTCCTCAGTTTGTGTTAGTTTAGGTAGGTGATATGTTTGTAGAAATTTTCCCATTTCCTCTAGGTTTTCAAATTTTTGTGTGTACAAGTTTTCATAATATTCTCTTATGATCCTTTGTATTTTAGATGGTTCTGTTTTAATGTCACTTATCTCATTTCTTATTTGAGTTGTTTCTCCTGTTTTACTTTTCTATTTGGCTGATGGTTTATTGATTTTGTTAATTCTTTCAAAAAAAATCTGCTTTTAACCTTGTTGATTCCTTCTGTATTTTTGTTTGTTTGTTTGTTTTTCCTTCCTTGTTTCATTCATTTCTGTTCTCATGTTTATGATTTAGTTTCTCCAGCAACTGTGGACTTCTTCTGATACTCTCTTTCACATTGTTCAAGTTGTAGTATTAATGTTTTAATTTTTGTCCTTTCTCCTTTTTTGATTGTTATAAACTGTCCTCTGAAAACTGCTTTTGCTTTCTCAAAGATTTTGGTATGCTGTGATTTTATGCTTATTTGATTCTAGAGATTTTTCATTTTCATCTTTGATTTCTTCTATTTCTCAGTAGTTTTTCAGTAGGGTGTTTTTTAGTTTCCATTTATTATATTTTTTCCCCTTGCTCTTCCTGTCATTGATTCCTGTTTTGAAAGAACTGTGATCAGAGAAGATACTTTGCATCATTCCTTTTTCTTTTTTTTTTTAATTGTTGAGGTTAGCTTTATGGCTTGAAATGTGATCTTTTCTACAGAATGATCCATGGATGTTGGAGAACATGTACTTTGCCACTATTGAGTGTTTGAGGCCAACTTGTATAACTATTTAAATGTTCTGTATCTTTGTTGGTTTCTTTCTTGTTGTTCTGTATTTCACCAACAATGACATGTTAAAAGGCCTCTAGGTGGTACAGTGGTTAAGAGTTACAGCTGTTAACCAAAAGGTTGACAGTTTAAACCTATCAGCTGCTTCTTAGAAACACTGTGGGGCAGTTCTACTCTCTCCTGTAGGGTCACTATGAGTCACAATTTGCTTAACAGCAACAAGTTTGGTTTTTGGTTTAGTATTATTTTGGAAATATCTATTCTCTTTTTGGTGCTGCCAATCAGTATTCATTTTATGTATTTTGAAACTCTGTCATTAGATATGTGTCTCTTTACTATGATTATGTCCTCTTAGTGGATTGACCCCTTAATCATTGTCTTTTATAGTGTATTTTGCTTTAAAATCTATTTTATTAGAGATTATTATCACCCACTCCTGCTCTTTTTTGGTTATTATTTGCTTGATATATCTTTTTCCATCCTTTCAACTGTAGCTTATTTATGTTTTCGTGCCTAGGTATGTGTATTTCAGACAGCGTATTGATGAGTCATTTTTTTTTTTTTAATCCATTTGGCAACTCTCTGCCTTTTCACTGGTGCATTTAGGCCCATCCAGTGTGATCATCAATAGATATGAGTTTATTCCTGCCATTTTTTTTATATCTTTCCTTGTGTGTGTGGTGTTAATGGTGTCTTCAGTCTGCTTAATTATGCATGTGAAGTTTTTTTGTTGTTGTTTGTTTGTTTGTTTGTTTAATTGTGGCTATGTTTTCACTGTTGTCATTGTTTTTGCTTTTGTGTGTACTGACTCTTCATGATTTTCTCCTTTATAGTTTGTTGAGCAGGTTTTTTTTGTTTTTTTTTAAACTTTTTTTGTGGTTGCCCTGTAGTTTAGCTCTGCCTTCCTAAGTTTAAAGCAATAATTTGTTTCTTGGTATCATCTTGACTTCTTCTCCATATTGAAGCTGTAAACCTATACCCTTTATTTCCCTTTTATGTATTGAAGTGGTTGTCAGTTACATATTGCTGTCTTTTGTTCCTTCTCAATGTCTTTTAGCTTTTGAGAGTTTTTTATTTGTGTTGCTATCTTCTCTGATGCTGTCGTGTGTTTTTAATCTCAGGTTGTTGTGTAATGTATTATTAATTTTATGTCCTAAGAACTCCCCATAATATTTCTTATAGAGTTGGTCTGGTTTTTACAAATTTCTGTTTATCTGGAAATGTCCTAATTTCAGCATCACCATGGAGGGATAATTTTGCCATTTGGCAGGTTTTTTATTTTTATTTTTTTTCCAAGTTGTGACCTTGTCAAGTGTGTTATAATATACTACCACTTTAATCCTGTTTAACATACAATTACAATTACAAATGGAGGATAACCACACAATACTTAGAATCATGCCAAGCCAAGCCAAGTGCTGTCAAGTCGGATCCGACTCATGGTGATGGTCTAACCAAAATAACACATATTTGGGGGAACACAATTCAGTCTGTGCTATATCTTCTATTGCCTTCTTGCCTGCATAGTTTTTGCTGAGTAATCAGAACCTAGTCTTAACAACTTTGCAGGTGATCTTTTTTTCATAAGCCACTTTCAGGATTCTTTGTCTTTGGTTTTAGAAAGCTTGATTATGATATATCTCAGTGTTCTTCTTTTAGTATCTATCTTGTATGGGATTTGCTGTGCCTCTTGTATGGTTATCTCCTCGCCTTCCACCACATTAGTAGATTTCTGGCAGCATATCTTCAACAGTTCTCTCTTGCTGACTTGTCCCCTTCTGGGATTGCAATCATATGTAAATTATCCTTCTTCATGGTATCCCACATAACTCTTACATTTTATTCTATTTTATTCATTAATCTTAGACTTTATTCCTTTTCTACATTTATTGATTGATCCTGGAACAGATTAATGTCAAGGGATTTGTCTTCTATTCCATTGATCCTATCTTCTGTCAGTTCTGCTCCTATGACTTTCAGTTGAGTTGCCAGTTTGTGAAATTTTAGTGTTCAGCAGCTTCTGGATTTCTAATTGCTGTTTTTGTATGGTCTCCAGTTGTTCTATTTATTTTGTCATTTTTATCTTGTGCTATTTGCCTGATATCTTCTTTCCTTTTGTCTGTGTTTTCCTTGTTCTTGTATTATTTTCCAGATTTTTTTCTTTCATTTTGCCTGTGCTTTCCTTGGTCTTGTCTGTGCTTTTTACATAGTACTGTCTATTTTCCTTGATTCCTCTGAGGACCCTATACATTAACCTTTTGAATTCCTTATCAGGAAGCTCCACTGCCTTTTATCCCTCAGGGATGATTTCTAGTTTTTTAGAATGGTCACTTGCTGTGACCATCTTGCCCTGCTTTTTTAGGGAGTTTGCTTTCATCCGTTTCCTCAGGGAGAGTAAAGGGTTATTGTGTTTATTTTTTTAATCATTTGAATGTTGCTGGGTCCTTTGTTAAATTTTATTTTGATGATTCTTGGCAGATATGGCTAGAGTGGCACTATAGTCAATGACTGGCTGTGCTACAGTGCTCCCTTCCTGTCTCTGAGCAAGTGGAGTGGCACATAGGTGTGAAATTTCAATCTGTGGGCTTTAGATCCCATCTATCTTTGGTTCAGTGGCACAGAAGTGGGAATGGTGCTCTCCATGCTCGTGCAGCAGCCAATGTGTTGGACAAGTAGGTTCATGCTCATTACTTCTTACTAGGTGGGATGGAGGAAGTGTGAGTGGTAGAGTGTGGGTTGCAGAAAGACATTCATGCATTTGCTCTGCCTCTACCTTTTCCTGGGCAAAACAAGAAAAGAAGGAATGGCAGACAGGTGTTTGCTTGGTCTCACCACCTACATCTGTCAGTGGTGGGAAGAAGGAATAAGGTGCAGTGGGTAAATGCACATGCACTCCACCTTTATCCTGTGCTGGACAAAGGGAGGGAGGAAAGAGCTCTAGGGGTGTATGCATGTAGTCATATCTCTTCTGCCTATTGTCGTGCGAGTTAAAGGATGGATTTGTGCCTGGCAGGTGCATGCACAGTAGTGTCATTTTGTGTCAGGTAGAGAAGGGAAGGAAAGGGTTTTGGAGGGATCTGTGCACAGTCATGGCTCTTCTTTCCCTTGCTGGGTAGGTCGAGGAAGAGAGTAGTACCTGCTGGATGCAAGCACATTGGTGCCACCTCATGTGCTGTGAGCAGAGGGAAGAAGTGGCTACAGAGGGATGCAGGCACTCTCACAGCTCCTCCGCCCCTGACGGGGTAGGTTAACGGACAGACTCATGCCTGTTGTATGCACAAACAAAGATGCCACCTTGAGTCTGGCAGAGGGAAGGGGGAAGGGGTTATAGTTGGATGCATGTACATTTGTTACTCCTCTACCCTGCTGAGTTAGGTAAAAGGATACAGTCATGCTTTGTGGATGAATGTAAGGTGATGCTGCCACCACTTAACACTGTGTGAGGGGAAGGAGGAGGTAGCAGTGGGTGAGGTCTCTCACTGTTCCACTGCTGCTGCCTTCCACTGGGAGTAGGTGGCTTGCAGTGACACTCATGCAGGTACTCAGTCTTGCTCATCAGGTGGTAAAAAGTTATAATGAACAAGAATAGTTAGGGTAAATGGGAAGAGAATAGTCTTGTGTTGTGCTTCCCCAGTTAAGCGCCTCTGGATAAGGAGGATAGGATAAGGGGGAGTGCATCCTCTGTCTAGCTAAGATATTATAGGTATCAGGGCACCTTGAATTCACTGCAGCCAGGGAACAGCACTCTCTTGATTGTAAGGAAGAGGGTGCTGGCTGGGGATCAGCTGAGTGGGAAAACTTCCATTTATACTCCCGGGGTCCACTGCATCATGTATGCCACTCATCCCTGAAGTCTTAGACCATCACTCCTCAATATTTCTGGTTCTGGATCCTGGAACCCTCCCTGTCTCTGCTTCTTTCTGAGTGTGACTATAGAGGCTGTTGTCCCTTTTGGGTCATGAAGTTGTTTTCTTCAACCTAGTCACTGGTGACTTTGCCCTAAGACGGCTGAGTCAGGCTAGAGACCTGGATGAGCTTCTCTGTTCCATGTTATTCCTCTTTTGCTGCTTTCACTCTCTTTTGCCTTCCCATCAGTGGTCAGTGGCACTCTCAGACTGTCTTTTTCTGATGTTCATTGTTCTGAGATTGTTATCTGCTCCTCTTTCACTTAGTTTTCAGGTCTTCGGTGCGGGGCAATATTATAGTGCCTGTAAATAAGCCACCATCTTGGCTCTGCCTCTGCACTGGTCATTTTCAAGTCCATTTCTTACCTCTCACATTTTATTATAAGTGGCAGGAAGAAACCATAACCTTTTCAAGATCTTGCTCAGAAATCTCACTCAAATATTCAAATTCATCACTTAAAAATTCTACCTTCCACCAAATATTTGAATGTAATTCCGGCAGCTTTTTTTGCCACCGCTACATATAAAAGCACCATTGCCCTTCTTCCATTGATCAATCACATGTGTATCACTTTATTTTGAAGGATTATCAGAAGCATATGCAATATCTACATTTCTAGCGACGTTTGATACTATATGTATTCTCTAATAT
This sequence comes from Heterohyrax brucei, assembly GCA_028571685.1. NCBI lineage: Eukaryota > Metazoa > Chordata > Mammalia > Hyracoidea > Procaviidae > Heterohyrax > Heterohyrax brucei. Next base: position 169,721,301 of record CM053141.1, on the reverse strand, counting down.
GATACAGACTTTGTAGCTCTCCTCACTTCCTCCTGAGCCCTCAGCAGAACTCCCTTTGATGTCTATTATGCTACTAACAGTCTTTTTAAGGTAATTTAGGATTTACTATTAAGTGCCTTAAAATTCTTTCGGCTTTACTTATTACCCAGTTCCCAAACTCCTGACAGATTTTAGATTATCTGTTAGAGCAATATCCCACTCTTCTGGTATCAAATTCTGTATTAATTATCTAGTGTTGCTATAGTTGAAATACCACAAGTAGATAGTATTAACATAGGTAAATTTATTTTCTCCTAGTTTAAGAGGCTGAAAGTCCAAATTCAGCATTCTGGCTTTAGGGGAAGGCTTTGTCTCTGTTGGCTGTAGAAAAAGATTCTTCTCTCTTTGATCTTCTATTTTCAGGTGATCTTCATCTGGCTTGACAGCTATTTTCCCTCATCTCTGCTTCCTAACTTGCTAGTTTAATCTCACTCATATCTCAAAAGTACTGAAGACATGTACTAATACTGTCTCATCAACACAACAATGACAACCCATTTGAAAGTGGAATTATAACCAGAGCATGCAGGCTAGGGTTTTTTGTTTTTGTTTTTGACTTTTAATTGTCCTTTAGGTGAAAGTTTACAGCTCAAGTTAGTTTCTCATACAAACATTCATATGCACATTGTTATGTGACCCTAGTTGTCATCCCTATAATATGACAACACATTCCTCCTTTCTACCTTGGAATTCTCATGTCCCTTCAACCTGCTCCTGTTTCTCTCTGCCTTCTCATCTTGCCTCTGGACAGGAGCTGCCCATTCAGCCTCATGTATTCACTTGAACTAAGAAGCACACTCTTCACCAGTATTATATTATGTCTCACGGTCCAGTCTGTTCTTTGTCTGAATATTTGACTTTGGGAATGGCTTTCGTTCTGGGTTAACAGAAAGTCCAGGGTGTTTGTCTTCTGCAGTTTCTCCAGTCTCAGTCAGATCATTAAGTCTGTTTTTTTATCAAAATTTGTGTTTTGCACCCCATTTTTCTCCTACACTTCCAGGGCCTCTCTCTTTTGTGTTCCTTGTCGGGGCAGTCATTGGTGATGAGGCTAGGATTTATAACACGTTCTTGGTGGGCACAAGTCAGTCCATAACATTCTTGGCTGCTAATCATAAGTTTGGTGGTTCAGACATACCCAGGGGCTCCATGAGAGAAAGACTTGGCAATCTGCTTCCATAAAGATTACATAAAGATTACAAGTCTACCGGACAGTTCTACTCTGTCACATGGGGTTACCATGAATTGAAAATCAACGTGATTGCAATTGACAACAACTCTGTATTGAGTGCTCAGTATGTCTTAAGCATTTCACTAATTAAACACTCCCTATAGCAAATCAATGAATTTAGTGCTGGTATACTCATTTAATAGATGAAAATGCTGGGATACAGTTTTTATTGACATGTCCTAGGGCACATGGTTAGTAATTGTAGAGAGGGTTCAAATCCTGTGCTTTGTGCTGAAATCCTGGGTTCACGTGCTTGTCTCCTGTCTCTTCCTTTAATAACAATTATGATGATGGTGATGATGATGATTGTTGTTCTTGAGTTTCTATATGTGCTAGCACTTGCACAGCACTCCCGTTTTTCAATAGATGTGCATGGATAATAACTAATAATATTTTTTCATTGTGGAGAAAGTAAAAATGTGAATAATGAAAAAGAAACAAACTACCAGTACACCCTTTTTCCAACCTTGCAAGGCTAATTGGTTTTATCTCGCATATAGTGGAACTCTGGTGGCACTGTGTGTAAGAGTTTGGCTGCTAACCAAAAGAATGACAGTACAAATCCAACAGCTGCTGCTTGGTACCTTAACCTTGTTTGTCCTTTAAAGATATTAACCTTTCTTTGTATGTAATTACTCACTGAAAAACATACATTTACCTATGTTTATATACTGTATACATGTATCATGTATGTGTATTGTGTGTGTATGTTGTTGTTCTGATTAGTTGCCATCAAGCTGATTCCAACTCACAGCAATCCGGTGCACAGCAGAACAAAATACTGCTAGATCCCAAGGTATCCTTACAAACGTTGTTATGCTTGAGTCTTTTGTTTCAGCCACTGTGTCCATCTGTCTCACTGAGGGTCTTCCTTTTACCATGCATGATATCCATCTTCAAAGGCTAGTTCCTCCTGATAACATGTCCAAAGTATGTGAGACAAAATCTTGCCATTCTTGCTTCTAAGGAGTCTTCTGTCTGTACTTTCTTTGATAAAAATTTGTTCTTCTGGCAATCCACGGTACACACGGTGTTCTTCACCAACACCATAATACAAAGGCATCAGTTCCTCTTTAGCCTTCCTTATTTATTGTCTTGCTTCCACATGTATGTGGCAATTGAAAACACCATGGCTTGGATCAAGAACACTTTAATCCCCAATGTGATATCTTTACTTTTATAATGCTTTAAAGAGGTCATTTGCAATAGATTTGTCCACTGTCATATTTGGTTTGATTTCTTGACTGCTTCTTCCACGGGCATTGTTTATAGATACAAGTAAAGGGACATATTTGACAACATCAGTATTTTCTCTGATTAGCATAATATGCTTATTGATACAGTTTTGAGTAATTTTGCTTCCTTATGTTGGAGTATAATCCATATGGAAGACTATTGTCATTAGTCTTTGTCAGTGTGTGTGCATGGGTGGCATATGGAGCATTGGTTGTACATTAGTTAAAAGTCTGGCTGCTAACCACAAAGTTGGTAGTTCAAATCTGCCAGCTGCACTTAGAAACTGTGTGGGTTGATTTTACTTCATCCTATAGGGTCATTCTGAGTCAGAATTGATAGCAATCGAATGGAAGCACAGGAATCCTTAAATGTAGAAGAAGAAGATTGGAATCAGAGAAATGTGGAGATACTATGCTCCCCATTTGGAAGATGGAAGAAGTGGCCACAGCAAAAGAAGGCATGTATTTTTTTTGAGCTGGGAAGACAAGGAGATACACTGTTCCTTAAAGCTTCCAGACCAATACTTGATTTTAGCTCAGTGAGACCAGTTTACAATTCTGACTTCTAGAAATGTAAGATAATAAATTTACATTGTTTTAAGCCACCAGATTTGTGTACTTTGTTAGGGCAAAAAAGAACCTCAAATCCATAGCCACTTAGTCAATTTCAACTCATAGCAACTTTATAGGACAGAGCGGAACTGCCCTACAGAGTTTCCAGAGTGACTGCTAGATTCGAATAGCTGACCTTTTGGTTAGCAGCGAAGTTCTTAAGTACTGTGCCACCCTGGCTCTAATCTGTAGACATGCATTGTCTCCTATAATCTGTACTACAACCCATGTGATATGTATTGCTAGCTCTCTTTTACACGTGAGAGACTTGAAATATTAAATGACTTAGCAGAGATCAGACTGTAACTGTCCAAACTAAGACCCAGTTCTTGAAACTGAAAAAGTCCAGTGCTCACTCTTTCTGTAGCCAATATCCCATAGTATATATATATAGATAGGTTAGGTGCTATGTCTGCTAACTGAAAGGTCAGCAGTGCAAATCTGCTAGGTGTTCCTTGGAAATTCTATGGGGCAGTTCTACCCTGACCTCTAGGATCATAGACCCAACTCGAAGGTGATAAGTTTTGTTTTTACATACGAGTAGCAAATTGTAATAGTATAATGTATTTATTTACATGTATATATGTGTATAAATACATATAATTTATTTTCAGTATGGTGGAAATACATACAACAAAATACATGCCAAATCAATACTTGACGTGTATCATTGAGAAACACTGATTTCACTGTTGTGTAACCATTTTTGCTCTCCTCTTCAAAATCAGTCCACCACCATTAACATAAATTCACTGTCTCCAAATAATAACTCCTCCTTTTCTTCTTTCCATTCCTGGTAATGACTAATAATTTTTGGTTTCTGTATATTTGCTTATGTCATATAAGTTAGATCACTTTTGTGACTAATTTTACTCAGCATGTTTTAAAGATTCATTTATGTTGTGGCCTGCATCAGTGCTTACTTTATCTTGGTGGATAAGTAGTATTCCATTGCATGTATGTATTTCTTTTGTTTTCTTTTTTTTCAATTTCATACATTTGTTGTACATTTTGGTTATTTCCATATTTCATCTATTATGAAAAGTGCCCATAGTATACTTAAAAGCTGATTCTGTGTTTTCTCCAGAACACTTCTAGATTTTATGAGTAATAACAGAAAATTACAAATTCTCAGTTTTCTAGTTAGTGCTTTCCTTGTTGGGAAGGGCTGGGTAATGAATGGTACAGCTGGTTACCTCAGTGCCACATGGAGGTCTATGTGAGATGATTTATGCTGTAAATACTGACTACTAATCAGTGCCATGTTGATAAAGTACTAAGACTTTGTTTTCACAGAAATTCTTTCTATAATCCTTTCTAACACAAAGCAGACCACTAATCAAGGAAAAGGCATTAAAAATTCCTAGGCCAGGGAGAGTCTTCTTAGCCTCTTCTCCCATTCTACCACCTGGAGAGTATCTTTTAAAGGCAGTGGTTAGTTTGATGTTTAAATATATATTTTACAAATTGTTCATGAAAATTGCCTCAAATCATAGTAAAAAGTTTTCTTTTTATAGTTTGTAGAGTTCTGATTAATGGCAAATAATGTGATTTCAGTAATTATAATTAGTGAAGCAAAGTATGACAAAATTTTCTCTGAGGTAAATTTAAAATTTACATTTTAATCTATGTTAAAATCCAATTTAATTATATCCAAAGAAGGCTGTTTTAAATTAAGTATTTATTGATATGTTGTGAGGAAAAAAAATGTTCTATGTTTTCACTTTGATTTTCTTGTCTTATGTAAAATTTTTATCATGGAAGATTTCAAACAGAGAAAAGTACATTGTACAATATTGTACTAAACTCCCAGGTACTCATTACCTGGCTTCAACAAATATTTATTTAGAGCCATTTTTTATTTTTTTTTTAATCTACCACAGTTTCTTTGCATTCATCCCACTGGATTATTTTGGAGAAAATCCATAGACTATCTAATGATGTTTGGACATGATACTGGGGAATATACATGTGTATTTTTTTTTTTTTAGGAGACAATGAAATTTTTCTGTTAATCAAGGAGAACCATTCATGTCAAAGCAGGATGTTGGTGGAATTTTTTTCTTTTTTTTTGCTGTCAAGTTGACTCCTACTTATGGTGACCTTGTATAACAGAACAAAATATTGCCTTATCCTGTGTCATTTACACAACCATTGGTTTGTTTGAGCCCATTCCTGTAGCTACTGCGTCAATTCGTCTCACTGAGGATTTCACTCATTTTTGCTAAATCTCTACCAATATGATGTCCTTTTCTAGTGATTAGTCTTTTCTCATGATTTGTCTAAAGGACACAAGTCAAAATTTTGCCATCCTCGTTTCTTAGGATCATTCCAAACAAGTCAAAACCTCACCATCCTCACTTATAAAGAGCATTCTAATTGTGTTTCTACTAGGACTGATTTGTTCATTCTTTTTCAAGCCCACAGTATATTCAATATTCTTCATCAATACTGTAATCCAAATGCTTCATCCTTTGTCTTCCTTTTTTCATTGTCCAGTTTTGGCACACTGATCATGTTTTAATGTGTTGAAATCATACTCTTTTGTGTTTCTTTCAAGTATTTATTGTCATTTGCCTTATTAATAAGCTAGCTCAGCAAACTGAGCTCTTGTTGCAAGTCAGGAAGAATACTATGATACTATGGGGAATCAGAAAAAAAATCTAGTGCTCAAATAAGTCACTGTCTAATAGGCTAGACAATTATTCTAACATGTGATCAAAATAATGATAGAGAAAGAGGGTGATAGGATTTTAAACACATATTATAAAAGAGAAACATCTAACCCAGTCCTAGGGAATCAAGTAAAGCACTGAAGGAGATAAATTTCTAAATAGAGATCAGAAGACTGAACAGTGCTGAGAGGTAAGAAGGGTAGGGTGAGCCTAGATAATGTTTTATGAAGAGTGAAGAGTTGTGCAGAGGTCCTTGGGCAGGAGAAGATGTGTCATGCACTCATGACCACAAGGTCGAATATGAAGGAGGCAATAGTAAAAGGTAAAGCAAGACAGATAAGCAAGAACCATACTAAGAAGTTTTTTTTTTATTTTTTATTTAACATGACTGAGTGAAAATGTACATTCCCGTATAAATTTACATGCCCACCTATATGCAGCTTCCACTGCTCTTCCTGCCCAGTGACAGCACACTATTCCTCTCTGCTCCATACATGTCTCATCCTCCCAACAGCCTCCTTTCCGCTCCTCTCCACCCACTCTCCTTCCTCCAGCCAGAGGTCAGCAGGATGATATCCTATAGATTCATAGAACCATAAAGTGCATCCAATATATGGTCACTCTGCATTGCCAAGTCCAATCCATTCCTGTCCAAAGAGTGGACATTCATTATAATTTATGGGTAAGGGCAGCATCAGGGCCAGGGACCATGCTCTCAGGGGAACCCCGAAACTGCTAGACCATCAGTTGAGGTCTTTTAGTGGAGATCTCATGATGCACCCCTTTTTATTCTTGTGTTGCCAGTGAGACTCCTCTCTGTGAGCTCCATCGTGGCTATCACCAGTGGTGGCCAGGCACCATCCAGTTCTTCTGGTCCCAAGTCGATGTAGGCACCCACTCTTGTGGGTCTCTCTGTTTTCTAGGTTATCTTTACCGCATGTCATTTTGGTCCTAGGTGAGCATCCGTTCCTACTGAGTTGGGACCATTTGCTGTGTCTCGGATGGCAGCTTGGCAGCTTTTAAGACCCCAGACGCCACTCACCAATGTGGGGTGCAGAGAGTTCTCTTAGCAAAATGCTAGTTGTACCAATTGGCCTCGATTTCGCCTAAGAGCAGGGTCTCCTGCCCCCTGCCCCAGCAACTCTATCCTTGAAATATTGGGTTAAGATGGAAGGAGTACTCAAGTTATGCTGAAGTCCACTTAATGTTGTTCTTGTTTCTAATGTGTGCTATCACCGCTTTCTCCCAACCAGATTTTTAGCAACTATCTAAACTAAGCCCTCCCCCTCCACCTTCCTTACCTCCCCTCCCTTGCAGCTGTCAGAGTCTTTTTTTCTATACACAAGTCTGTTTTTGAGATCTTATCGTAGAGGTCTCATACAGTATTTGTCCTTTTGTCGCTGACTGCTTTCACTCAACATAATGTCTTCCAGTTGAAACCGGGTTAGGAGATGTTTCCTGGAATCATAGCTATTCTTTATCATTGTGTAGTGTTCCATTGAGTATATGTACCATAGTTTACCTATCCATTCTTCTGTTGCTGGGCATCTGGGTTGATTCCATCTTTTTGCTATCGTGGACTGTGCTGCGATAAACATTCTGGTGCATGTGTCTGTTGGTGTGAAAGGCCTTGATTCTGTAGGATATATTCCAAGTAGTGGAATTACTGGGTCAAATGGTATATCAATATCCATTTTTTTAAGGAAGCGCCAGATTGCCTTCCAAAGAGGTTGGACCATTTTGCAACCCCACCAACAGAGTAGGAGGGTTCCACTTTCTCCACAGCCTCTCCAGCATTTGTTGTTTTGTGTTTTCTGGATCATGGTGAATCTTGTTGGGGTGAGATGGTATCTCATTGTCATCTTGATTTGAATTTCTTTAATAACTAAAGATCATGAACATGTCCGCGTGTGTTTTTTGGCTGCCTAGATCTCCTCTTTAGTGAAATGTCTGTCCATTTCCTTTGCCCATTGCTTAATTGGGTGGTTTATCTTCTTCTTATTGATATTTTGTAGTGTCTTATAGATTATGGAGATCAGGCGTCGGTCTGACACAGAGTTGCCAATTTTTTTCCCATTTTGTGAGTGTTCTTTTAATTCTATTAGTAAAGTCTTTGGGTGAGCAAAAGTGTTTGATTCTTAATAGTTCCCATTTATGTATTTTCTCTTCTGTTGATTGCGGTTTCTTGGACAGATTTTGGAGTCTGTCCTTGTTGTATATTAAAACTTCCATTGTTGTTCATACCTTTTCTTGGATGAGCTTTATCACTTTAGATTTGATGTTTAGGTCTTTTATCCAGTTGGAGTTGGTTTTTGTATAAAGTGTAAGATATGGATCTTGATTCAGTTTATTGCAGATGGATAACCAATTTTGCCAGCACCATTTGTTGAAGATACTGTTTTTACCCCAGTTGAATGTCTTAGGGCCTTTGTCGAATATCAACTGTTCATTGGCAGATGGTGTCATCTCTGGGGTCTCAATTCTGTCCCATTGATCCATCTGTCTGTTCTTGTACCAGTACCAGGCTGTTTTGACCACTGTGGCAGTGTAGTATGTTCTAAGGTCGGGTAATGAGAGGCTTCCCAGTGTGTTCTTCTTCTTTAGTAGTACCTTACTTATCTGGGGATTCTTCCCTTTCCAAACAAAATTGGTGATTTGTTTCTCCATCTCATTAAAAAATGATGCTGGAACTTGTATTGGGATTGCGTTATGTAAGTAGATTGCTTTGGGTAAAATAGACATTTTCACAATGTTAAGTCTTCCTATCCATGAGCAGGGTAGGTTTTTCCATTTATATAAGTCAGTCTTAGTTTCTTGTAGTAAGGGCTTTTTGTTCTGTTTGTACATACTAAGAAGTTTTAATTTTATCCAAAAGTTTGAGTCCTTAGAAGGTTTTATTCAGGGAACTGACAGAATATGTTACAGAACATATTATCTGGTCTAACAGTGGAGAAAATTGCTCAGGGATTCAGCCACTAACCAAATGACATCAGACAGTTAGCTATAACCATGCCTAGAACACTGGCCTCATCATTCCAGTCTGGGTACTACAGCTGCTCCAAGATAGTGAATCTTCTTCTAAGCTTTTTTTTATATCAATGAAGTCTACCAGTAATTCCCTCATATGCAATCATTTTGTCCTTGGTCATTAATCTCTAGTCTAGGAATAATACTCCTGACTCCAATTTCCTCATGGCAGAACTACTCACATCACTGATGATCTGATGGATAATCCACATTATTCTTTCTCTCTGTGCCACTATCTTACATCCTGAAATTAGAATACTGAATGTAGAAGACCCAGGGACTTGGATATGATGATTTACTCAGAGAATAAGTGACCTGGGAGAGCGAAAGACTTTTGGACGTAAAAGAGTTAACCCAATTATGTGAGTATGGGGACTTAAGTATCTATCTTGATGAAGTGCTTGAGTTAAACAAGTGAGAAGAGGGAGAGATATCGAGTATTTTTCCTCACGGCTACTGCTAGAGAACAAAGGTTAGTAAACTACAGCAGAATTTGGAACACAGCCAAGCCCATTCATTTATGTAGTGCCTTTGGCTGATTTTATAGTACAATGACAGAGCCCAGTGGTTGCAACAGAGAATATGTGGCCGGCAAAACTTAAAATATTTATTATCTGGCCCTTTTCAGGAAATGTTTGTCAACACCTACTGTAGAGGGAAAGACACTGATAATGCATGTTGAACTAATCATGCTTTGGAATCTAAAGAATACTCATGAGGATAAAGTCTGTAGAGGGTTCACGTAGATGAGTCTGGGGTCTTAGTTTCAACAAACATGATGGAATCCTTGGGTTCTGTAAACCTTTGAATCAGATGAGATGTTTGAAGTAGGGGATTTCCAATCCAGTGAGTCCCAAAAGTGCTTTCATGTGAGGGAATTATGCAAGCTCAGTAATGGTGTGAGGACACTGCTTACCATCTGGACTGGTGAATTTCCACTCTTGTGTGGCATTTGCATCGTGATATTCCAGCAGTGAACAGAGATTTCACTTCCAGCTGTGAGGCATCTGGCTTGGATTCTTCCACTTTTCTTTGCTACAGGATTCCTGACATTCCTGCTGTGTGTTCTGAACTGGATTGGCATCTATCTTCCCCTCTGCAGTGCCCTTACAGGCTCTGCCAGGCTCATACCACCTCAATCCATCTTCTGCTAACTCAGTAAGCATTCACTCTGTTGTGTCTTCCTACCCTCAGGGAAGCAGCATGATTTGGCTTTTGTCTAAAAACTGACTGGGTAACGTTAGGCCATTTATGGTAGTGTTCTCTGCATCACACTTATAAATGTACAGAGGTGTACATGAAATGTTGCTTGAATTCTGGAAGATCTTCCCTGGTCCAAAATTTCTTCTCTACTGACCCTACTACACTCCCTAAATTGTCCCATTTTGGATTTAAAAACCTAGAGTAATTGTGAAAATAATGATGCTCCTCTATACAGAGTAACTCACCTGACCATTCGATATGATGGAGTTAAATATGAGAAAGTCAAATTGATTAACTGTAAAAGAAATAAGAGTTTCCAAGTAATATGGTGTGGGATAGCTCAGTTTTCAAAGGAGCAGAACCTTGGGAATGCTGGGATCTGGCAGACCCAGCCAAAGCCAAGTGCAAGCAGCACATTTAAAACATACATAAATCTATGTATTTAGAGATACTGGCTACATTGCATAGAGAAGTTATGAAAATTGAAGAAAGATCATGGAGAGTACTGAAAAGCAGACGATGAGATTATTAGACTTAGAAGAGGCCAACTAGTTAACAGTCAAGACTGCAGAGGAACAGAAGCAATTATGACTCCCTCAGAACACCACAGCAGGTTTTTATCAGAGTTTGAATTAGAATCTAGGACTAGCACCCTTTCACAAAATGTGTTCTGGAGAATACTGCTTCTGCAAATATTGATCCCATTTCACTTGGAAACAAAGACTTGGTGTTTAAACTTATTTGGGCATTATCGAAAAGACACCTGTCAATGATGATAGGGCAGTTATGTTGGGACACTCACAGCTTATTACTGTAGATCAGAGGTCTTATTTGTTTCTCCATGTATGTTATACAAATATTATCCTTCTTCTGATGTAAAGAAAGTTGGGAAGTACTATCTCAAGAAAATTGAAAGGTAGAACTCAGTGAGTTAGGAGAATGGCAAGAGACGAGTCTGAAAGGCTACATAGAGGCCTTAAGATTTGGGCCTTAATTTTAAAAGCAGATGTTCAGCTACTAGCTCTTTGTATCACCTTGACTGTGTTCCATCATCTTTCTGGACCTCAGTTTCTTTTAAGTTTGGATCAGATATTGCATTTCCCTTCTTCTGTCACCAGCTCTAATCATCAGCTCTAATTTCATTAATCCTGTGATTTTATTTTATTTTATTTTTCACTCTAACAAGGGTATTTGGCTAAAGATGTTGTGCTTTTGAACTGTCTTCCAAGCTAGGCTGGTTCTGAAGGGCTGAGGAGTTACTCACTGCCTTGGCCCAAGATGATTTGTGTTTCAGTGAGGGGGGCTGAACAATTCTGCCTTCCAATAATGAGTTATGATTTCACATGACTTGTTATTGCTGCTCCGCATCCACCCCCTCCCTTGGACTCCGGAGTCCGTGTTGCCCAAGCCTTTCTAGTATAAATATAGCCACTCCCGTATTCACAGTTATTTTCACTATCAGAAGAAGGGAAGTGGCAAAGCCTAAGCCCATCTGGTGGGTAGGGAGCCTGTGGTTCTGCTTTGCACTCCTCTTCACTTAGCTCATTTTGGACCATCATTGACAAACATACACTCCAATCAAAGATGCATCCTCTTTCTGTAGTTGGCAGGTCTCCCTAGACTTCCAGGAATGTGTCATGGTCATTCAGGGCCACTTTTCTCCTTACTGTCTACCATATCTGGCCTCTGAATGTGTGGGCTGCATATTTTGCACATCAAACACAAGTGACAAGTTGTGGGACTTCGAGATGTGATGCTGGAGTTAGCAAAATGTGTGGAGTATCCAGGGGGTTTCTGGGCAGTGTGTGTGAATATAAACAGACAGAAATAGTTTACCTCCCAGAAACACTAGAGTACTGCAAGATAATGAGTCAGAGAACTAGGAAAAAATTTACAGTTGGACTGGTCTATACAGAAAGTCTCAAATGCTGGAAGAAGCATTCAAAGTCTACAGTGAGAAAAGGAAGACAGAAGGATAACTGAAGCATTTGGATTATGGTGTTGGTGAAGAACACTGAATATACTACAGACTCCCAGAAGAATGAACAAATCATCCTAGAAGAAATACAACTAGAATACTCCTTATAGTTGAGGGTGGTGAGGCTGGGTCTTGTTTATTTTGGACCCATCAGCTCTGTGTTGGAGAGACAGAGTTCAGACCCCCACCGTTATTTATACATTTTGTGGTTTGAGAAAGTTACTTAAATTCTTTGTATTCCAATCTTTTAAATATGAAATTTTATAAGACTGTAACACCACCTAAGTGTGGTAGCAGGGGCATACAGTAAACATCCAAACAATGCTGATAATAGTGTTATTAATATACAGTCCATGGCCTGTGTTCTACATATTCCTTTTTTTAATTGTTGTTTCTGGAGGCCCACTTTCTTTTTTCCTGAGGGTTATTCTGTGCTGGTTCCATCTGTGTTCCTCTTTACAGACATGTCAAGTCTCTGTTGCTGGGGTCCTCATTTTACTTTAAAGGGCAGCGTTAAGAGCAGCTGGGGCTTCCTAGTCTGCAGGTTGTTCAAGTGTTCCCTTGTGAGTTACCCCAGATGCTCTGTAGAAAAACAGTGATTCACGAGACTTTCTTGATAGAGGGAAGTGTGCCTTACAAATAGCTGGGGCTAAGTAGGAAGGCTTCAATCAGTCTCTTAAAGGATGTTAGAAACCCCCAGGCAGCAGTTGCTCACCACAAACTTGCCCTAGCTATGTTGGCTACAGTTTCAGTGGGTTTTCTGCTAATTACTCTTTAGCCTCAAAAGGCTTTTGTTCCTGCCTTCAGTTGTGTGATTATTGACCTAGGAAGTCTGCTTATTTGCAAGCCCATTTTGTCTGCAAAGCCTTTACTCCTAAGGCCCTCCAGGAAGCTTTGACCCTGTATATTCGTCAGACTCAACTGTGGTTGGCTGTGAGTCCAGAGGTACAGTTATGCCCTGCTGGGCACACAAGTGTTAGATTCTTTCCGCATCATTAGTTACAACATTAATTCTTGCATTCAACCTTTTCTAGCATCCCATTTGGCCTAGCAATAGAGACTAGATTTGCTCAAGCGGATAAGTCCCTCTGCTTTTAGTGTTTGTATAAAATGGAAAATAAATTGGTGATTTCAACTTAGACTGAATGAATTCTGATGGAAATTTTTACTTGCCTCTAAAAGGGCTTTAGAACACAAACCCCGAATCCCCATAGCTTGCTCTGTCAAGGTCTTCACCAGGATTCCTTCAGAATTTTCATTAATCTGTGTATCCATCCATCACACAATAACTAATTTGTTGTTCACTTACCCTTTCTGTGGACTAAGATAGTGGCCAAAAATACAGCAATACATAAAACATGTACTCCTGCCACCATGGCATCTATAGTCTGGTAAAGGAGACATAAAGCTTAAAGCATAAGGGTTTATAGTACAATATTACTGACATAGGTAATTGAAGATGTTACGGGAGTTCAGAGGAGGCACCTAACCCAGCACAAACTGACAGCTAATATGACACACAAATGGTGAGTAGGGATCATCTGGACAAGAAGAAGATTAGGAAGGATTCTTCAATGAGGATAAAATGTGTAAACATATCCCAAATAATGCTTAAACTTTTACTTTTAGCACTAGAGCAACAGGGATCCACTGAAGGGTATTAAGCAGGATGATAACACTATAAAGTATATATTTTGAGTTATCAATTCAGCTGCACAAGTATTTGGATGGGAGAACTAGTGTGGAAGCTTCTGCCATAAAGTAGAGGGATGATAGGATCTTGGCAGTTAATTAAATGTAAGGAGGGGGTGGAAGGGAAATAAGCATATGGGAGAATGAAGTATCCATGATGACTGCCATGACTGAACAATTGGAGAGATAATAGTGCTCTTGGATGAACAGGGGATTAAAGGAAAAACAAAAAACAAGAAACACCACCTCAGGGGAAAAATGTACTTTGGATATATGTGGACATACTGAATTTGAAGTGCCTTCAGAACTTCCTAGTGGATATGCTCATTGAAGGAATAAGAACTGGGATGAATGCTCAAGAAGGTGATCTGGAGACACATATTTTGAAGTCATTAGTGGATACATGACATTTCAAATGTGAGCATGAGTGAGATCATATAAGAAAAGCATAGAAGATGAGAGGAGAGCTGAGAATAGACCTCTTTAAGTATTGTCACCATGTAAGCTCACAAAAAGAAGAATTAGAGGAAAATTCAAAGAGGGAAATCAAAAGAGCATTGTCGAAGAGGCTTAGAAAATAGATTCCTTTCAGGACAGATGGCCTAAGAGGAACACTCTAACAATCCATGAGTCTAAATGAAGAGGAATATACTGCTGCATCATCTTGAGTAGAGATGCTAGAGAGCCTGACTCAAGACCACCTTAATCGTACACACTGTGGATAAGGGCAAAAGTGAGCATCAAGTCCTTGAAAGCCAATTAGCTAGATGATTTTAGCTGTATTTACATCCTTTAATGTTGACAATGCTAATTTCCTTTAAAGTTCAGAGTGTTCACGGCCAGATTTATCTAGTGTCCTTGTTGATAAGTTAGTGTTTTTAGCAAGCAACTCTTCCTCATCCCCAACATCAAGTTGTTGATAGCTTTAGGGGTTATATTTCTTTTATTCTTTTATTTATGCTATCATATACATGAAGAGAAAAATTACAGACATTTATAATGAGAACAAATATGGAAGAAGAATGGTAAATCTGGAATGTTAGGAAAAAATAATACCAAATTAGGCTTGGAATATTGTTGTTAGGTGCCGTTGAGTTGGTTCTGACTCATAGTGACCCTATGAATGACAGAATGCAACACTATCTCCCCTTGTTCCATGTCCACAATCTTTTTTGTGCTTAATCCCATTGTTGCGTCACTGTGTCCGTCCATCTTGTTGAGGGTCTTCCTCGTTTTTGCTGACCCTCCACTCTACCAAGCATGACATCCTTCTCCAGGGATTGATCCTTCCTGACAACATGTCCAAAGTACGTAAGATGCAGTCTTGCCATCCCAGGAGCACTCTGGTTGTGCTTCTTCCAGAACAGATCTATTTGTTCTTTCGGCAGTCCATGGTGCATTCAACATTATTCTCCAGCCCCACAGTTTAAAGCCATCAATTCTTCCTGTCTTCTTTGCTCATTATCTAGCATTAGCATGCATATGAGGATATTGAAAATACCTTGACTTGGGTAAGGCACACATTACTCTTCAGGGTGGAATCTTTACTTTTCAATACTTTTAGGAGATCTTTGCAGAAGATTTTCCCAATAGAATACAACTTTTGATTTCTTGACTGCTGCTTCCAAGGGCATTGATCGTGCACCCAAGTAAAGTGAAATCCTTG
The DNA here is from genome assembly GCA_028571685.1 of Heterohyrax brucei. Classification (NCBI taxonomy): domain Eukaryota; kingdom Metazoa; phylum Chordata; class Mammalia; order Hyracoidea; family Procaviidae; genus Heterohyrax; species Heterohyrax brucei. The sequence continues at coordinate 169,705,946 of CM053141.1, read as the reverse complement.
ACAACCTTAATCCTTTCTCCATTTGTGGCAATGTTGCTTACTGGTCCAGTTGTGAGGATTTTTATTTTCTTGATGTTGAGATGAAGTCCACATTGAAGGCTGTGGTCCTTGATGTTCATCAGTAAGTATTTGAAATCTTCTTCAATTCTAGCAAGTAAGCTGGTATAGTTTGCATAATGCAGGTTGTTAACAAGTCATCCTCCAATCGTGATGCCTCATTCTTCTTCACACAATCCAGCTTCTCAGATTATTTGCTCATCATACAGATTGAAAAGGTGTAGTGAAAGGATACAACCCTGACACACACCTTTCTAAACTTTAAACCGTGCACTGTCCCCTTGTTCTTTTCACACGACTGCCTCTTAATCCATACACAGATTGCTTAAGAGCACAAGTAAATGTTCTTAAATTCCCACTCTCTGCAGTTAGCTGTAATTTATTATGATCCACAGAGTTGAATGCCTTCTAATAGTCTTGAACAAAATTTTATTTCTGTGTATTATTAATGACATTGTTCAGTAATTTCTGCACTCAGTTGGATCACCTTTCTTGGAATGGGCATAAATATGGATCTCTTCCAGTCAATTGGTCAGCTAGCTGTCCTCAATATTTCTTAGCATAGATTAGTGTGGATTTTCATCACTGCATCTTTTTGTTGAAATATCTCAGTTGATATCCATCAATTCCTGGAGCCTTGTTTATTTGCCATTGACTTCAATGCAGCATCAACTTCTTCCTTTAGTACCATCAGTTGCAGACCACATGCTACCTCTTCAAATGACTTAACATTGACCAGTTCTTTCTGGTATAATGACTCTGTGTATTCCTTCCATCTTTGATGCACCTAGAGTTGTTTAATATTTTCCCTGTAGAATCCTTCACTATTGCAACTCGAGGCTTGAACTTTTTCTTCAGTTCTTTCAGCTTGAGAAATGAAGAACATGTTCTTTTCTTCAGGTTTTCCATTTCAAGCTCTTTGCATGTGTCATAATACTTTATTTTATGTATTTTATGTCATACTTCTCGGCTTGCTCTCTGAAAACTTCTGCTTAGGTCTTTTACTTTGCCATTCGTTCCTTTTGCTTTAGCTGCTCGACATTCAAAAGCTAGTTTCAGGGTCTCTTCTGACATCCAATTTGGTATTTTCTTTCTTTCCTGTATTTTTAATGACCTCTTGCTGTCTTCATGGATGATGTCTTTGATGTCGTTTCACAGTTCATCTGGTGTTTGTTCATTAGTGATCAACACATCAAATCTGTTCTTGAGATGAACTTTAAACTCAGGAGGGTAACACCCAAAGTCATACTTTGGCTGCCATAGACTCGTTCTAATTTTCTTCAGTTTCAATTTAAATTTTCATATGAGCAACTGATGATCTGTGGCACAATCAGTACCTGGTCTTGTTCTGACTGCTGATATAGAGCTTTACCATTTTCTTTTTCCACAGATGTAGTCTATTTGGTTATTTGGTTCCTGTGTATTCCGTTTGGTGAGGTCCATGTGTATGATCACCATTTGTGTTGATTAAAAGAGGTATTTGAAATGAAAAACCATTAGTCTTGCCAACTAGCAATCCTTCTTCTTTGTTTCGAACTTTTGCACTCCAGTCACCAGTATTTATAAATGTGTCCTGATTGCATGTTCGATCAATTACAGACTGCAGAAACTGGTAAAAATCTTCAATCTCTTCATCTTTGGCCTTAGTGGTCAGTGTGTAAATTTGAATAGTAGTCATATTAACTGGTCTTCATTGTAGGCATATGGACATTATCCTATCACTGACAGCATCGTACTTCAGAACAGATTCTGAAATGTTCTTTTTTGATGATGAACACAACATCGTTCCTCTTCAAGTTTTGATTGCCAGTATGGTAGATCATATGATTGTCAGATTCAAAATGGGCAAAACTGGTCCATTTCAGCTCAGTAATGCCTAAGATTGTGCATTCCGTTTCATTTTTGATGATTTCCAATTTTCCTAGATTCATGCTTCATACTTTCCAGGTACCCATTATTAATGGCTGTTTGCAGCTATTTCTTCTTATTTTGAGTCATGCCATATCAGCGAACAAAGATCCTGAAGACCGTACTCCATCTACATCATTAGGGTTGACTCTACTTTTAGGAGGTTGCTCTTCTCCGGTTGTCTTCTAAGTGACTTCCAACCTTGGGGGCTCACTTTCCAGCACCATATCTGACAGTGTTCCACTGCTGTTCGTAAGGTCACCTCTGGCTTATTCTTTTCAGAATTCAGTGGTACCTAAATACCAGTGGCATAGTTTCCAGCTTCAAAGCAACAAGAAGGCCTCCACTGACAGACTAGTGAGAGCTGCTCACTTTATCTTTACTCTCCTTACCTGATTCCTTAAGATTCAGATTCTGACTCTACCATTAACTTGATCTGTGGTGAAGGAAAATAAAATAAAATGAACAAATAAAATCTCTCTTGGTCTCAGTTTGTCCATCTGTTGAAGTAGAAGTTTGAACTCAAAGATCTTTTCTATTGTTAATATAGTTTTTTTGTGAATTCTGAGCAGACTTAAGTTACTTAGTACAGAGTGACAGAATGCACTGTATCTTGACTTCTGTGCAGCTCCTGTTAAAACATACAGCTGTAATTTCTGGGCATTAAAGCGGGATAGAAATTTCTGACTACAAAGTGGCTCAGTCATTGATTATAGTGAATTTGTTCATGAGCTTCTAAATTTCCTACTCTTTAAGGAAAAATGCATCTTTATTTTTTTTAATTACTTTAACTTAAAAGTAAAACTACCTTAGCCTGGAAGGAAAAAAAAAAAAAAATTCCCCAGGAGAGACAGGGGGAAGGAGATGATAAATCCCATTTACTGTGTGCTTATCTAGTCACGTACTGATAGTGTCCTACTCCATCTTCCCTTGAAGCCCTGGTGGCACAATGGTTAAGAGATTGGCTGTTAACCAAAAGCTCAGTGGTTCAAACCCATCAGTCAGCCCCTACGCCACTGTGGGAGAAAGATGCAGCATTATGCCCATAAAGATATCAGCCTTAGAAACCCTATGTAGCAGTTGTACTCTGTCCTATAGGATTACTATGAAATGGAACTGGCTCAACAACTTTTCCCCCTCTTTGGTTTTCCTTTTCCTTTTTTTTTTTCTCAAAGAAACAAAGAGAAATATAACACCTAGCATTCATATGCACAGAGATACTAGTATGAATAAGATTTGCCCTTTAAGAAGAATTCAGTCTTAAGGACCAGTATGAGAAATAAATTAATGACAAATTATAATGCAGCATAAGTTTTCTGGTGGATGTACAAATTATTGTGCTATAAGAATATTGGACATTAATTTATCCATTTACAAACACTTGAGTGAATACTGTATACAAGATGTAACTTTATGGATGCTGATTTAGTAGCTGTAAAAATAATCAAGGTTTCTGCCTTAATGTAGCTTAAACTCTAGTAGATTAAGAGAGAAAGTCAGTCAATGCCAGAGAGCTATAAAGATTTATAGGTGCTGGTAAATACTATGGTAAATACTATGCCAAAGCCAAGTGCCATCGAGTCAGATCTGACTCATGGTAACCCTAGGGAAAATAAAAAAAGGAAATAGTGAATGATGGTGACAGTTTTTATGTTATACTGGATAGTCTGAGAATTTTTTTGAGAAGGGGACATTTGAGCAGAGAACTAAAGGAAGTGAAAGAGTAATGTGATGTCTAAAGGAAAAATAGCCCAAGTAGATGGAATAGCCAGAGCAACAGACCTTTGGAAATATGGTTAACATATTTGAGGAAGAGTAAGAAGGTCAATAAGTGTAGACCAGAAAATCTAAACTGTTGGAGTGGTTAACTCTCCATTGACTGATGTGGAAATAGCAGTTGTAATGGGAAGGGGCGATCAAGAGTTTGATTTGGGGCATGTTGGATTTGAGATGCCTGTTTTAAAGATCTGAGAGAAATGATAATGGGACTGTCAAATATATGGTTTTGGATTTGGGGTGATATGTTCAGGCTGGAGATAAAATGTCGACCTTATCAGCATATAAATTTGCCTAATACTTAAGCCAGTGAACTTCAAGATCTCTCAAGGGGGTAACTGTCTACAGAGATCTAAGAGATGAGAAGGCAGCAGCAGTGCAGATGGCTTGGTTAGGATCATAGGATACCAAGGGTAATGATCTGGAAGCTAAGTTAAGAAAGAGAAAAGGTTTCCAAGGGGAATGAATCAACAGCATTGCTGCTTCTGATAGTTCAAACATTGGTTCAGGAGAGGGGAGAGTATTGCTGCAGAACTATGGAGAATAGACTGGAAGGGATCAAGGCTGCAGTTATCGGTTAGGAGGCTCTTAAATTATTAGCACAAGGGAAAGAAAAAGGTGTCCTTGAGGTAAGAAGAAGGAGGGTGGACAGGAGAGGGCTTATCAAGCAACAGAATGGGCAGGACTGAGTGAAGGATGGAAACCCTAGTGGAATAGTGGTTAAGAGCTATAGCTGTTAGCCAAAAGGTTGACAGTTCAAATCCACCAGGCATTCCTTGGAAACCCAACAGGGCAGTTCTGTTCCGTCCATTAGCGTCACTACTAGTCAGAAATGACTCCATGTCAGTGGGTTTGGTTTGTTTGGTTTGATTGGATTGGATTTTTTATGAGCAGTTTAAAGCACAGAGAAGATTCCCAAGATTTGTATCTGAGTAACTGGGGGAATTATGATGCTATTTACCAATGTGGGGAACATTGGAAGAGAAGCAGGTTTAGGGAGGGAATGATGGTAAATTTTTGGAACAAATTGAGTACAAGTAGTCTCCAACTAACAATGTATTTGAGTTACAAGGAACCATAATCATTACCCTCCTTTTTTGTACCTCTTTTCATTAGTAGTATCTATTACATGATAATGTTGTGGAACATGATTTGCTGACGTTACCATTCTCATGTCAACCCCCAAAGACAAGAAAGAAAATTAAAACAAACAAAGAAAATGTTGTCCAACTTACCTCAGAACCAATTTACAATAAGAATAGAGCCTGTGGTAAATTGAAGACTACCTGTATTTAATTCATGTAGGTAATCCATGAAAATATGTCCACTGGGAAGCTCCATATGATGTTGGATCTCAGGAGACGGGCTCAAAGTGGTTTGACTGCAATTTGGGTTTCTATATACGTATTTTTTCATTGTTTTTTAAGTGAAAGTTTAAAATGCAAGTCAGTTTCTCATACAAAAACTTACACACACTGCTGTGTGACCCTAGCTGCTTTCCCTACATTGTGACTTTCTCACACACTACTCCCCTCTACTATGAATTTGCCATGTCCATTAAACCAGCTGCTGTCCCCTCCTGCATCTTTTCCTCTTGCCTACAGACATGATCTCCCCAAGTAGTCTCATGTATCTACTTATGTCAAGAAGCATACGCTTCACCAGTATTATTTTGTGTCTTATTGACCAGTTCAATCTTTGAAGAGTTGGCTTCCAGAATGACATCAGTTGTAGGCTACTGGAGACACCAGGGGTCATGGCCTCTGGGGATCTTCCAGTCTGTCAGACCGTCAAATATGATCTTTTTATCAGAGTTCAAGTTCTGCACCTCACATTTTTCCAGCTCCATCAGTGACATTTGTTGTTGAGTTCCCTGTAAGGATGGAGAGTCATTGGTGATAGCTGGGCACCATCTGGTTTCTCTGGTTTCCTGTTAAGGTAGTCTCTTTCTATCTCTTGCACTCATATGTTGTTAGTGTCTTTGATGATCTTCATTCTCCTTTTTCTCCAGGTGGATTAATATGAACTGATGCTTGTTAGAAGGCCACTTGCTAGTTTTTAAGACCACAGATGCAACTCACCAAAGTGGGATGCAGAACATTTTCTTAATAAGCTTTGTTATGCCAGTAGACTTAGATGTCCCGTGAAACCATGTTCCCCAGACCCCTGTTCCTGCTATTCTTTCTCTCTCAAAGTTTTTGGTTGTGTTTAGAAAACATCTTGGTTTTTGGTTTCACCAAGTTATGTGGTATTGGCCCTTTACCTAAAATATTTCTTGTCTATTATCTAATCCATGATATCCTTCTCTCCATACCCTCACAAACATCGAAGAATGCTTTCTTCTGTATTTAAACCTTATCTTGTGTCCTTATAGTAGTGGTATCATACAGTATTATTCCTTTTGCAACTGACTAATTGAGTAATGCCTCTCAGATTGCTCTATGTTAAGTTTCCCAAATTCATCACTGTTCTTTATCATTGCCTAATATTCCATTGTAAGAAAATACTACAGTTCATTTATCCATTCATTCACTGATGGGCACCTCAACTAATTCCATCTTTTTACTATTGTGTACAGAACTGCAACGGACATTGGTATACATGTATCTATTTGTGTGGCATCTCTTATTTCTTTTGGATGTATTCCAAGAAGTGGGGTTGCTGGATCATACAGTATTTCTATTTTTAGCTTTTTAAGAACACACCAAATAAATTTCCAACTCTTCTATTAGTTACAGTTGGTTTTCTATGTATTCTTTAGGGTTTTCTATGCATGAGATCATATCTTCTGTGAATAGAGTTACTTTTACTACTGCCTTACCAGTTTGGATGCCCTGAATTTCTTCTTCTAATCTAACTGCTCTGGCTAGAACCTCCAGCACAATGTTGAATGAAAGTGGTGACAAATGGTATCTTTACCTGATTTCTTGTTCTCAAGGGGAATGCTTTCAGGCTCCTTTCAGGATGATGTTGGCTGTTGGCCTTGTATAAATGACTTTTATCATGTTGAGGAATTTCCCTTCTATTCTTCTTTTGCTGAGTTTTTGTCATAAATTGATGTAGGACTTTGTCAAATGTGTTTTCTGTATCAATGGATAAAATCAAGTGGTTCCTGTCTTGTTTTATTTATATGGTTGATTACATTGGTTGTTTTTCTAATGTTGGACCATCCTTGTATTCCTGGTATGAATTCCTTGTATTCCTGGTAGAATCCTACTTAGTAATGGTGAGTTATTTTTTTGGTATGTTTTTAATTTCATTGAATATTTTTGCATCTACATTTATGAAGGATACTGGTCTGTCATTTTCACCATGTCGTAGCATCTGGGGACTGCCTATGAGGTGCACTCATTGTCAGCTGAAAGGTGGTGCCTGCCACACTTGAGGGCATGACGAGTTTCAGCAGCAATTGGACAGATTCCCACTTAGAAGTAAAGTATCTCTTTAAATCAGACCTGGAGATCTGAATGCTGAGATGCTTGGCAGCTTCCCCTCCACCCTTCACTGACCTACATCATAGAGTCAGCTGATGGCTCCCCAGTGACTTCATAAGTAGGGTATCATCTTTGCCAGGCAAGAGGCAGAGACTACCACCCCAGAGAGTCCACCTGAGGCCAGTCACTACAGTACAGAGAGATGGCTGGTGAGTAACTCCCCCTGGAACTACACTTCACCTCTCGAGGTAACACCAGAGAAATCAAACAGCTTCTAGATGACACACAGACGACAGACCATAGCTAACCATTTAAAGAAGCAGTCCACCATGGCTCCAGAGAACACCCAAAATAAAGAATCAGAAAACATTCCAGACAAAGAAGACTTTCTTAAATTATCGGAGGTTGAGTACAAAGGAATTATATAGAAAGCCCTCCTGGAGATTGAAAAAAATGCAGCAGAACAAAATAAAAAATTAAGTAAGCTATTTGAACTGATGGAACATCAATGATCTGAAATCCAGCAGATCAATAACAAAAAATTACACAATTAGACAATCAATCCAAAGCCAAAAGAGTAGAATTGAAGAGATAGAAGTCAGACTTAGTGACCTTGAAGATAGAGCAACTGACACCAGCATTTATGAGGAGAAATCAGAGGAAAGAAATAAGAAAAAAAAAAAAAGAATTAAGAAACATGTAAGATTCTATTAAGAGGAATAATTGATGAAAAACTGGAGTTCCTGAACAGGGTGGGATAGATGAAAATACAGAGAGCATTGCTGTAGAGTTTCTGACAGAAAACTTCCCTAAAATCATGAAAGAAGAAAACATAAATATTGAAGACATGTATCAAACACTACAAAAACTAGATCCCAAAGAAACACACCAAGACACATTGCAATCAAGCTTAATAAAATGAAGCATAAACAGATGCTCTTAAAGGCAGAAAGGCTCAAAGTAAAGCTAACATTCAGATGGAAATTGTGTAGGCTTTGTCTGACTTCTCTGCAGAAACAACGTTGGCAAGAAAGCAGTGGGATGACACACTCAAAGCCCAGAAGGAGAAAAACCACCAACAAAGAATTATATACCCTGCAAAATTGTCTCTTAAACATGATGGTAAGATTAAGACAAGCACAGATAAACAGAATCTTAGACACTTGGTAAAAATCAAACCAAAAACTACAAGAAATACTGAAAGAAGCTGTTTGCTTAGAAAAACAAAAACATTCCCTACTCAGTTAGGGAAGTCCATAAGCTCAATCAAAACTACATTATTAAAAAAATGGAACCAGTGATCATAACATGAAAACTATGACATCACCACAGTAAAAAAAAGAACGTAATTCAGTAGATAAAATCCTTTCAGATGGGGGGGAAATTAAAATGATATGTAGAAATTACAGTCTGGTTTAAACTTAGCATAGTAAGGGGTAGCGACAAAGCAAAATAACAATGTGAAACATCAAAACAGGAAGCACAGCACAGAAGTCTCAACAAACACAATACCAACACTGGCAAAAATGATGCCAAGCCAAAGCCAATGATATCAGTCCAAAAAAAAAAATGACCCAGAACAGAATATTAAGAAAAACAGAAAACTTTAATAACACAAAAATAAGTGCATCAAAATGACAGCACTAAACACATACCTATCAATAATTACACTAAATGTAAATGGACTAAGTGCTCCAATAAAGAGACGAGTGACATCATGGGTCAAAAGACATGACATGTCAATATGAGGCTTACAAGAAACACACCTTAGCCTCAAAGACATGAACAAACTGAAAATCAAAGGATGAAAAAATATGACAAAAAATATATGACAAGCCAACAAAATACAGGAAGATTGGATATTGCAATAGAATTTAATGTAAGCTCCACCATTATGGACAAGGATGTCACTACTTATTACTGAAATGTTCAGTATGTAAGCAGGACATAGCAATATTAAACATTTATGCACCCAATATCAGAGCATCTAAATACATTGAATGAACACTAACAACATTCAAAATTGAGATTCATAGCTCCACAATAATAGTTGGAGACTTCAACAACCCACTTTCAGTAATGGACACATCCAGAAAAAAAAAAAGCTCACTAGAGATACAGAAAATCTTATTGCAACAATCAACCAACTAGACAACACTGACATACAAAGAATTTTTCACCTACCAACAGATAAGTACACCTTGTTCTCTAATGCACAGGGAACATTTTCTGGAACATTTTCCAGAATAGAGCATGTGTTAGGACATAAAGCCAGTCTCAACAAAATTTAAACCGCTGAATTATTGCAAAGCATCTTCTCAGACCATAAAGCTGTAAAAGTTGAAGTCAATAGCAGAAAAACCATAGGTAGAAACTTGAACTCATGGAAAAGAACAACACCTTGCTCAAAAATCCATGGGTTATAGAAGAAATCAAAGATGAAATCAAGAAATTCATAGGATCAAAGGAGAATGAAAACACATCCTGCAAGAACCTATGGGATACAGCAAAAACGGTACTCAGAGATCAATTTATCTCTATAAATGCACACATCCAGAGTGAAGAAAGGGTCCAAACCAAAGAATTAACCCAACAGCTTGAACAAGTAGAAAGAGAGCAACAGAGGAACTCCTCAGGCACTAGAAGAAAACAGATAATAAAGATCAGAGCAGAACTAAAGGAATTAGAGAATAGAACAACAGTTGAAAATGTTAACAAACCAAAAGCTGCTTCTTTGAGAAAATCAACAAAATTCATAACCTACTGGCTAAACTTACTAAATAAAAACAGAAAAAGAAACAAATAACTCGAATAAGAAATGAGATGGGAGATGTCGCAACAGATCCAAGAGAAATCAAATGTATCATAACAGAATACGATGGAAGACTGTACTATAACAGATTTGAAAACCTAGAGGAAATGGACAAATTTCAAGATTCATATCACATACCAAAATTATCACAAGGATTAGATCAACTTAATAAACCTATCACAAAGGGAGAAATTGAAAAATCTTCAAAAAACTACCCACCAAAAAGAGTCCTGGCCCAAAATGGCTTCACTGGAGAATTCTACCAAGCTTTTAGAGAAGAGTTAACTCCAATACTACTAGACTATTTCACAGCATAGAAAGGGGTGGAATACTCCCAAATTCATTCTATGAAGCCAGCATAACCCTGATACCAAAACCAGGGAAAGATCACTAAAAAAGACACTTACAGACCAATCTCACTTGTGAAATGAGATGCAAAAATCTTCAACAAAATCCTCGCCAATAGAATTCAACAACATATCAAAAAAATAATCCACTGTGACCAAGTTGGATTCATACCAGGGATGCAAGGCTGGATCAAGATCAGAAAAACAGTTAATGTGATCAACCACGTAATAGAAAAAGGATAAGAATCACCTGGTTTTGTCAATTGATGCAAAAAGGACTTTTAACAAAGTTCAACACTCATTCATGCTAAAAGCTCTCAGCAAAATAGGAATAGAAGGGAAATTCCTCAATGCATAAGGGGCATCTATGTAAATCCAACCACTTACATCATCCTAAATGGAGAGAGATTGAAAGAATTCCCTTGAAAATGAAAATTCAACAAGGATGCCTACTCTTGCCACTTCTATTCAATATTTTACTAGGATTTCTAGCCAGAGCAATTAGACAAGGCAAAAAAATAAATGGCATCTGCATCCTCAAAGGAGAAGTAAAAATTTCCCTATTTGTAAATAATATGATTGTATGTACAGAGAATCCTGAAGAATCCATAAGTAAACTACTGGAACTAGTAGAGGAGCTCAGCAAAGTATTGAAATATAAGGCAAAAACAACTAATTCAGTAGAATTCCTTTATAGCAATGAAGAGATCATCAAAGAAGAAATCACCGAGTCAGCACAGTATGCTATAGCCTCCAAGAAGATAAAATACCTAAGAATAAATGTAACTAGAGAAATAAGAGACTTATACACAGAGAAATACAAGATGTTATTGCAAGAAACCAAAAGAAACTTGCACAAGCAGAGACATTTCTTTGTCCCCTTTAATTTTCTGCACTGAGTCTTTTTTATGTTTTCTTTACATCTTTTTCAAGGTCAGTCTTTTTGTACTTGCTGAGTCTTCATGTTTTGCTCGTTTCTTATTTTGATGCACAGGATTGATTCCTTTGTGAGTACCTTAACATGTACCCTTATTTTTCTGAATATACAGCAGTGTTTAATTTCATTATATTCCCTTGACTCCCTCTCCATGTTATGGATCTATGACTACAGTTTCTTTTGAGGCCTTCTTTTTGTTATAATGTTTACATAATTATATCTCTTTTCATATATTTGGTGTTTTGCTTATGATTTATTTTTGTCACTCCTCTATTTGGGCTGACATCCAGTTGTTCTGTGCTGTGTTCTGGTCTTGGTTTGTTACCTACTGCTATTGATTTTCTAACCAAATGACTTCATTTAGTATTTCTTATGATTTTGGTTTAGTTCTTACAAATTCCCTAATTTTCTGTTTATTTGAAAATGTCCTAATTTCACCACCATACTTGAGAGACAATTTTGTTGGATATATAATTTTTGGTTGGCAATTATTTTCCTTCAAGGCTTTGTATATGTCATCCCATTGCTTTCTTGCTTGTGTGGTTTCTGCTAAGTAGTCCAAGCCTAGTTTTGCTCATCCTTCTTTGTAGTTTAGTTTTACTTTACCCTTGGATGCTTGTAAAAGCACCTCCTACATGGAGTGACCACATTGTGTGTGCACTTTCTGGTTTCATGCATCTACAGGATGTCATCCTGCTGACCCCTTACTGGAGGCAGGGGAGAGGGTGGAGAGGAGGGGATAGGAGATTGTTAGGAGGGTATAACATGTATAGAGTGGAGATGAGGAGTGTGCTGTCACTAGGCAGGGAGAGAAGGGGGAACTGCACATTTATACCAGATTGAACATTTTCATTCAATCATAATAAAAAAAAATGTCTCCTTATCTTTAGTTTTGGCAAGTTTGATTACAAGGTGCCTTGATGTCTTTCATTTGTGATCCACCTTATTATGTGGAGTAATATGAACATCTTGGATAGGTATCTTCTCATAATTCAAGCATCAGGGAAATTTTCTGACAGTAAATTCTCAACAATTCTCTCTATATTTTCTGTTATCCATTCCTATTCTGGAACTCGAATCGCTTGTAAATTATGCCTCCTTGTATAGTCCCATACAATTCTTCATGTCTCTTGATTATTTTAAAGTCTTTTATCTATTTTTTTCTTCAAGTACACTGACGTCATGTGGTTTCTCTTCAGTTTCACTAACTGATCCTTTCATTGCTTCAGTCTGCTCCTTGGAATTTCTACTGAGTTGCCTAATTCTGTAATTTTATTATTAATATCCTGATTTCCTAATGTTATTGCTCTGTTCTTTCCTGCAGCCTCTTCAATTTTTCTTTATACTCTACTTCATTTTGCCTCATCTCTTTCTTCATCAGTTGAAGAGTTTTAAATGTTAATCTTTTGTATTCTACCTCTGATAATTCTAGGAATTCCTCTTCCCTGGAAAATTTGATTCATTGTTTTGTGAGCTTTCTAAAAAAAAATTATGGTCTGCTCCTTTAAGTGTTTTGGTATGGTCTGTTGTTTCGGAGTCTTTATTAAATTGTATTTATTTATTTTAAATTTACTGGTTGTGTTACAGCTTCTTCTTTTAAAATATACAAATAGACAGATCATGTGCAATAGTTTGGTGACTGTTATCTTTGAAGTCCTAATGTCCTTTTACTAGTAGTTAGAGCTATTACTAGATGTGGGAGGCCATACGTCCATTTACTTTTCTTGTATAGATTAAGCTCAGGTGTCCAGTGTTATGCCTACTGTCCTGAGATGGGCAGGGGTGATATATGCACAGGTATCTGGCTATAGCCACTGAGAAGGCCAGGGGCCTAACAACTGTCCCTGAAGGTCTGTAATGATGGTGTATCCCTTTATGTCTAAATCTAGGTGAAGGAACTATTTCTGCAATCAATTTATAGCTCAGGGTAGTAGGCAGATCCTTCTCCTCCTTCCCCTAATTTGTTAAATTGTTTCCTTTCTGAGTTTCGGAGAATGGCTCAGGGTGGGCTTGAAGAATCCTACTTCCAGCTCAGTTAATCACATCAGACTCTAGCACCAGGTGCAGTACAAAGAAGACAGAGGGAAGGGCTGAGAGGTGGGAGATTGGGCTATCTGGTAGGAAATATTTACATCCATGAGCAATGGATTACATGCAAAGACTTATCTTTTGATAATCTGGTGCTACTTCTCACAGGTTCTAGAGATGTAAGTGGATTCTCTAGACAATTACTTCCACTGAAAAGGTCCCCCACTAGTCTCCACAGCTCAGCCCAGCACATAGTGGCTGAAGCTATTCCCAGCAGGTCAGCTCTGTGAAAGCCTATGTACATCTGGCATCACTCTCCCTTCCCTGTTTCTCAGTCCAATTTCTTAACTTTCTCTTTTATGTTCAGGTCTCCTAGGATGTCTCCGTATGTACTAGATTTGTTTGTTTTGGGAGGTCTTTGTTGTTAGAAGGGTCATGGAAAGAATCTGTCTGCTCTGTCATCTTGGCCTCATTTCTGTCTGCTTTCCTTTACTAGCCATTCTTTGGAAACCTTATGGAGCATTTCTACTCTGACCTATTAATTCACTATAAACTGGAATTGACTTGGTGGCAGCAGGTTGGTTTTATTGTTGTTGTTATTGGGCAAGCTGTATGAGTTCTAATAAGGTCCTTAACTGTCTAGCCAGTGAGTTCATGTTTCTGCAAAATATGAAGAACAGCAACTTCAAGGTTGCTTGAGGATCCAGGGTATTAGTAAAATAGAGGAAGTATTCTAATTTATTTCTCATAGTTCATACCGTTATAGATACTTCTGCCATTATTGCTGCCACTATTACTATTCCTACTATTCCTACTGCTACTACACTGATTAGTTTTATTACCAGTAATAAATCTCCTTTGCCATCCTAATAGATCATAAATGAGGGGAGACTGACCAACGTCCTAAGATTAGATTTGTACAAAGGGACCCCTCACACATACAATGCTCAAAATACACTCTTTTTCTCTCTTGTTGTCACTCTCAAACTCAGGGAACACTGACTCTGATTTCATTGTATCCGTGAGGATAAAAATGTGTCCATTAACTGAACCGAATCACGTTAGGAGGGAAAATAAAAGACAATTTATAAGATTGTTTTAATAAGTATTCACTGGCTGAATTTCCATTGGCTTGTGTCATTCTTCACCATATGCAGCATTTTTTTAAAAATCTTTGCTTTTGACAAACACTCCATTTGAGTTTCCTTAGCTTTCATAACAATTTTGCCTCCCTGATGTGTTACACCTTGCTGTGGCCAGAGGAAAAGAGGTAGATAATTGGGCAGGTGGCTGTGCTCTTTAGTACTTACCAGCCTGTCTTCCATCAGTGTCATCTTGTCATTGTATCGCAGCAAGGCCAGCTATTCAGAGGCCTGAGTGTGGACAGTTTGCATGGGGAAATTGAAGGCTTGTCCAGTTCCTCCTGTGGTTTTTATATGGATCTTGATCATTGCTTTGTTCTTTCATTTTTTCATTGCATACCAATAATGATGCTTATGAAGATGAGGACACTAACATTCGGCAACTGTGCCAGATACTGTACTAAGATGTTTAAAATATTACATCCACCAAAGTTCACCATAAGAAAAAATTTAGTTGAAATGATAGTTACTTGTGTCATATAAAAATGAGAATTAAGAAAAGTAAATAATTTTTTCAGCTTCATCCAGGAGGTGATAGAATTGAATCACAAGCACAAATCTAGGTCTTGTCTTTTTCTTTCTTTCTTTTATTTTTAGAGTTTATATTATCATTTTTATAAAAGCAGCAAATGTGAATGATAGAAAAGGCAGAGTTAAGAAAATAACCCCCGTACATTTGCTTCTTCGCTGTTTGCACATAAAGGGCTGTACGCTATAAACACTATTCTGACTCATGACTTTTTTGTTTTTTATTTTTAATCTACTACTATCTTCTAGAAATTTCTCTGTGATAGTATCTACAGATTTTTCTCACTGTCCTTACACAGCTACAAAGTACTCCACTGTGTAGTTTTAAGTATTGAATTATGTCTCCCAAAAATAAATGTCAAAGTCCTAATCCTAAACCCCTCTACCTGTGAATATGGCCTGATTTGAAAATAGGGAATGCATTTTGTTATATTGTTGTCGTTAAGTGCTGGTGAGTCAGTTTTAGCACTTAGCAACCCTATGCACAACAGAGCTAAATACCTCCTGCTCTTGTGCCAAGCTCACAATCATTTTTATGCTTAAACCCATGGTTGTAGCCACAGTGTCAATCTGTCTTTTTGAGGGTCTTCCTTGTTTTTACTGATCCTGCACTTTACTAAGCATGATATCCTTCCCCACGAGCTGAGCCCTCCTGACAACATGTCCAAAATATATGAGACTCAGTCTTGTTATCTTTGCTTTCAAGGAGGACTCTGGTTGTACATTTTCCAGAACAGATCTGTTTGTTTACTTGGCGGTCCATGGTACATTCAATATTCTTCTCCAACAACACGAATAAAGACATCAATTCTTCTTCTGTCTTCCTTATTCATTGTCCAGCTTTTGTATGCATATGATGCAATTGAAAATAACATGGCTTGGGTCAGGTACACCTTAGTCTTCAAGATGACATCTTTAATTTTCAACATTTTTAAAGAGGTCTTTTGTGGCAGATTTTCCAAATACAATGTCTTTTGATTTCTTGACTGCTGCGTTCTTTGGAGTTGATTGTGGAACCAAGTAAAATGAAATCTGTGACAAATTCATTTCTTTCCCATTTGTGATGATATTGGTTAGTGGCCCAGTTGTGAGAATTTTGTTTACCTGATGGATGTTGATGTTCAATCCATAGTGGAGGCTGTAGTCTTGATCTTCATCAGTAATTGTTTCAAATCTTCTTCACTTCCAGCAAGCACAGTTGTGTCAGCTGCAATAACGCAGGCTGTTAATGAGTCTTCCTGTAATTCTGTTGCCTCATTTATCGTTCTTCTTCATGTAGTCCATCTTCTTGGATTATTTTTTCTGCATACTGATTGAGAAGATATGGTGCAAGGATACAGCTCTGATGCACATCCTTCCTGAATTTAAACCATGTAGGGTTCCTTTGTTCTGTTCACATAACTGCCTTTTGATCCAAGTGCAGATTCCTCATTAGCACAATTAAATGTTCGGCAATCCCCATTCTCCACAACATTATCCATAATTTGCCATGATGCACGCAGTCAACTGGCTTTGCAAAGTCAATGAAACACAGGCAAGCATATTTCTGTTATTTTTGCCTTTAGTCAAGGGTCATATGACATCCCTGCTTTCATGTACTCTTCTGAATCCAGCTTGAATTTCTGGTAGTTCTCTGTTTATACATTGTTGCAGTGACTTTTGAATAATCTTACACAAAATTTTACTTGTGTGTGATGTTAATGATATTGTTCTATAATTTCTACGTTTGGTTATGCAGAATATTTATTGCGAATAGGCATAAATATGGGTCTATTCCAGTCAGTTGGCCAGGTAGCTGTCCTCCAAATTTATTGGCATAGATAGTGTGCCTTTCCAGCACTGTGTCTCTGTTGAAGCATCTCAGTTGATACTGCTTTAACTCCTGGTGCCTTGTTTCTCACTGGTGACTTCAATGAAGTTTCTACCTCTTCCTTCAATACTGTTGGTTCCTGATCATATGCTACCTCTTGAAATGGTTGAACATCAACCAGTTCTTTCCGATATGTTTCTTCCATGTTCTTTTGATGATTTCTGAGTTGTTTAATATTTTTCCTGTGGAACCTTTCTTTTTTCTTCTTTATTGTGATTAAGTGAAAGTATATAATCCAAATTAAATTTGCATGCCCATCTATCTGCCACTCCTCCTGCTTTCCTTGTCTGGTGAAAGCACACTTCTCCTTTTCATTCTATGTGTATCGTATCCTCTTAACAGTCTTTTGACCCCTCCTCTCTACCCTCTCCTCTCCCTTCTAGTGAGAAGCCAGTAGGACAGCATCCTATAGATGCCTAGAACCATAAAATAAACACATCATTTGGTCACACTGTATCTCTGAGTCCACGCCATTCCTGTCCAAAGAATTGACCTCAGTAATGTTTTCCGGCAGGGACAGCAGCAGGTCTAGGGACCATGCTCACAGGGCAACCCCTACTTGCAGTCTTTTAGTGGAGATCTTGAGGTGTACCCATCTTTTTCTTGTGTTGCCACTGGGACTCATTATTGTATACCCTATCATGTCTGTTTTTGGTGGTGGCCAGGTACCATCTGGTTCTTCTGGTCACATGTTGATACAGTCACATATTCACATGGCTTCTTCTGTCTCCTGGGCTCTTTTTTCATTGTATCCTTCTTGTTCTTGGTGATCGTCTGTTCTGGATGAGATGGGACCATTTGGTGTACCTCATATGGCAGCTTGCTAGTTTTCAAGACCCCGGATGGCATTCCCTAAAATGGGGGTGCAGAAGACTCTCTTAGCAATAGGCTAGTTATGCCAGTTAACCTTGATGTCCCCTGAGAGCATGGTCCAAGGACCCCAACCCTGCTGCTCTATCCTTGAAATATTGGGGTAAGTTTGGAAGAGTTTTCAGTCTATGTTGAAGTCCAGTTAAATTGATTTTTCTACTGTGTGCTGTCACTGCCTTCACCCAACCAAATTTCTATCAACTAATCTATGAAAGGCCTTCCTCTTCCCTCTCCACCTTTGCAGCTATCAGAGTTTTTTCTTCTGTACATAAGTCTATTTTTAGGTCCTTATATTAGGGGTCTCATATAATATTTCTCTTTTTGCTGTTGACTGATTTCACTCAGCAATGTGTTTTCCAGTTGAAACCAGGTTATGTGATGCTTCCCAAAATCATCGCTGTTCTTTGTCATTGCATTATGTTCCATTGAGTTTATGTACCACAGTTTGTTTATCCATTTGTCTGTTGTTGGGCATCTGGGTTGATTCCATCTTTTTGCTATTGTTGACTGTGCTGCAATAAACATGCATGTTTATTGTTCCTGTGATTGCCCTTGATTCTGTAGCATATATTCCAAGCAGTGGGAGTATTGGAAAGAATGGTGTGTCTATTTCCAGCTTTTTAAAGAAGCGGCAAATTGCTTTCCAGAGAGGCGTTAGCATTTTGCAATCTCACCAGCAGTGTAGGAGAGTTCCAACCTCTCCACAACCTCTCCAACATTTGTAGTTTTGTGTTTTTTGGATCATGGCCTACCTTGTTGGGGTGACATAGTATCTCACTGTAGTTTTGATTTGAATTTCTCTGATAGCTAATAAACATAAGCATTTCCTCATTTTTTCTGGCTGCCTGGATGTTTTATTTGAAGAAGTGTCTGTCCATCTCTTTTGCCCATCGCTTAATTAGGTTATTTACCTTTTTATTGTTGATATTTTGTGATACCTTGTAGGTTACAGAGATCAGATGTCAGAATGACATGTAGTTTCCAAATATTTTTCCCATTCTGTAAGTGACCTTTTAACTCTTTTGATAAAGTCTTCAGATGAACAAAAATGTTTGATTCTTAGTAGTTACCATTTATGTTTTCTCTTCTGTTGATCGTGCTTTCTTTGTTAGATTTTGAAGTCTGTCTAAGCTATGTATTAAATCTTACATTGTTGATTCTATTTTTTCTTTCATAATCTTTATTGTTTTAGGTTTGATATTTAGGTCTTGGATCAAATTTGAGTGAGTTTTAGTGTAAGATGTGAGGTATGGGTCTTGTTTCTTTCTTTTTTTTTTTTTTTGCAGATGCATATCCAATTTTGTAAGCATCATTTGTTAAAGAGACTGTTTTTACCTCAGTTTGCAATCTTAGAGCCTTTGTTGAATATCAGCTGTTCATAAAGGATGGTGGCATCTCTAGGGTCTCAGATCTGTTCCATTGGTTTATATGTTTCTTTATGTGACACTACCAGGCTGTTTTGAGTACTGTGGCAGTATAATAGGTTTTAAGATTGGGTAGTCTGAGGCCTCCCACTGTGTTCCTCTTCTTCAGAAGTGCTTTGTTTACCCAGAGATTCTTCCCTTTCCAAACAAAGTTGGTAATTTGTTTCTCCATCTCAGTCGGATCCAACTCGACGGCACTTGGCTTGGCATCTCATTAAAAACTGTCTCTGGAATTCGTATTAGGATTGCATTGTATTTGTAGATTGGTTTGGGTAAAATAGGCATTTTCACAATGTTAATTCTTCCTATCTGTGAGCAGAGTAGGTTTCTCCATTTATGAAAGTCTTTCTTGGTTTCTTGCAGTAAGGTGTTGTAGTTTTCTTTGTATAAGTCTCTTATTTCTCTAGTTAGATTTATTCAAAGGTATTTTATCTTCTTGAGGGCTATAGTAAATGAAATTGATTTGGCAATTACTTCTTTGATGATATCTTTGTTGTTACAAAGGAATCCTACTAACTTACTGTTTATCTTGTATCCCAATACTCTGCTAAACTGCTGTATTAGTTCCAATAGTTTACTTATGGATTCCTTTCGATTCTCTGCATATACAATCATATCATCTGTAAATAAGGAGATTTTTAATTCTTTGTTGCCAATACAGATGCCCTTTATTTCTTTGTCTTGTCTGATTGCTCTGCCTAGAACTTCTAGTACAATGTTCAATAGAAGTGGTGAGAATGGGCATCTTTGTCTACTTCCCATTCTCAAGGGGAACTCTTTCAGTCTCCATTCAGGATGATGTAAGCAGTTGGTTTGTCATCAGTGCCCCTTACCGTATTGAGGAGTTTGCCTTCTATTCTTAATTTGCTGAGAGTTTTTGGCACAAATGGGTGTTGGACTTTGTCAAATGCCTTTTCTGCATCAATTGACAAAATCAGGTGATTCTTATCTGTTGTGTTGTTTTTCTGATATTGAACCATCCTTGCATTCCTGATATGAATTCAGCTTGGTCACGAAGAATTATTTTTTTAATATGTTGTTGAATTCTATTGACAAATATTTTGTTGAAGATTTTTGCATCTAAGTTCATGAGTGATGTTGGTCTGTAATTTTCTTTTTTAGTAAGATCTTTCCCTGCCTTTGGTATCAGGGTTATGCTGGCTTCATAGGATGAATTTGGGAGTATTCCATTCCTTTCTTTGCTGTGAAATAGTCTCAGTAGAATTGGAGAATTCTCCTGTGAAGCCACCTGGGCCAGCACTTTTGGGGGGGGGTGGTAGTTTTTCGATGATTTTTTTCAACCTCTTCCATTGTGAAGGGTTTATTAAGTTGTTTTCCTTCTCCTTGTGACAATTTTGGTATGTGATATGAATATAGAAATTTGTCCATTTTCTCTAGGTCTTCAAATCAATTAGAGTAGTCTTTTGTAGTATTCTTTTATGACACTTCTGATTTCAATTTGGTGTGTTGTGACATCTCCCATTTCATTTCTTATTTGGGTTATCTGTTTCCTTTCCTGTTTTTCTTTTGTAAGTTTAGCCAGTAGTTTATCAATTTTGTTTATGTTTTCAAAGAACCAGCTTTTGGTTTTGTTAATTTTTTCAACTGGTCTTTATTCTCTGATTCATTTAATTCTGCTCTAATCTTCATTATCTGTTTTCTCCTCTGTTGATCTCTTTCTACTTGTTCAAGTTGTAGGGTAATTCTTTGGTTTGGGTCCTTTCTTCCTTCTGGATGTGTACATTTATAGGAATAAACTGTCCTCTGACCTCTGTTTTGGCTGTAGCCCATAGATTTTGGTCAGCTGTATTTTCAGTCTCATTTGATTCCATAATTTTCTTTATTTCATCCTTGATTTTTTTCTATAACCCATGGCTTTTGAGCAAGGTGTTATTTAGTTTCCATAAGTTCAAATTTCTATCTAAATTTTTCTGCAATTGCTTTCAACTTTTATGGCTTTATGGTCCAAGAAGATGCTTAACAATAATTGAATTGTTTGGATTTTGTTGAGACTTGCTTTATTTCCTAACACATGTTCTATTCTGGAAGATGTTCCATGTGTATTGGAGCAGAAAGTGTACTTATCTGTTGATGGACAAACAGTTCTGTATATGTCGATGGGGTCTAGTTAGTTAGGTGTTGCAACAAGATCTTCTGTGTCTTTTCTCAGCTTTTATCTCTATGATCTGTCCATTACTGTGTAGTGATCTATCTCATTTTTCATTGTAGTCAGTGTTTTCAGTGCATTTAATGCTCTGTTATTGGAGGCAAATTACTTAGTATTGTTAAGTCCTGCTTGTATATTGAACCTTTGAGTAATAAAAGGTGACCATCTTTGTCCACGATGGTGGATTTTACATTAAAATCTATTTTATCTGAGATTAGTATTGCTACACCTGATGTTCTTTCTGTGTTGTTAGCTTTGTACGTATTAATCTATCCTTTAATTTTCTGTTTGTTCATATCTTTGAATCTAAGGTGTGTTTCTTGTAAGCAACATATAGACGAGTTGTGTCTTTGATCCAGGATTTCACTCATGGTCTCTTTATTGGAGCATTCAGTCCATTTTCATTTAGTGTAATTATTGATAGGTATATAGTCAGTGCTGTCATTTTGATGAATTTATGTTAATGTTGGTGTTTTCTATATTGCTTTTAGTATTCTGTTGTGAGTTATTCTTTATGGGTTGACTTTTCATCTTTTTCGGTGTTGGTTTTGTGGTGTTTGAGACTCATATTATGTTTCTTATTTTGATATGCTGCATTATTATTGTGCTGTATGATTACCCCATGGTCTCCCTTAATAGTCTAAGTTCTGCATATCTTTTAACTTCCTCTGCATCTGAAAGGACTATAACTACTGTAGTAAATCTGTCTTTTTAGTGTGATGGTGTTGTAGGTTTCAGGATGTGGTGACTGGTTCTGTTCTTTTAATATTGTAGCTTTGAAAGAGTTTTGTGGCTTCCTTGAGTAGGTTTCTGGATGCTGTATCCTGCATTGCTTCTTCAAATATACACTTAATGGTTTTGTTTTTCTAAGAGCTTCTTTCAGTGTTTCTTGTTGTTTTGGCTTGGCTTTTACAAAGTCTTTAAGCTTCTGTTTATCTGTGTCTTAATTTCATCTTCATATCTGAAACACAATTTTGCAGGATATATAATTCTTGGTTGAAAGTTTTTCTCTTTCAAGACTTTGAATATGTCATCCCACTGCCTCCTTGCCAATATCGTTTCTGTAGAGAAGTCAGACAAAGGCCAAGAGGGCTTCCCTGTGAATGTTAGCTTTGTTTTGATTATCATTGCCTTTAAAGACATCTGTTTATGCTTCATTTTATGAAGCTCGATTATAATATGTCTTGGTGTTTTTCTTATGGGGTCTAGTTTTTGTTGTGTTTGATGCATGTCTGGGATATCTATGTTGTCTTTCATAATTTCAGAGACGTTTGGTGTCAACAACTCAACTATGATACTCTGTGTTTTCAGCCATCTCTCTCTGCTCAGAACTCCAGTTAATCATAGATTACGTGTACCTGTTGCCATTGAGTCAATTCTGACTCATAGCGACCCTGTGGGACAGAGTGGAACTGCCCCACGGAGTTTCCAAGGAGCACTTGGTGTATTTGAACTGCCAGCCTGTTGGTCAGAAGCTGTAATTCTTACTACTAATTATTCCTCTTAATAGAGATCCACATGTTTCTTCGTGCTTCTTCCTTTTCCTTACTTCTTTTCTCTGATTTCTCCTCATGAATGCTGGTTACTCTATCCTCAATCACTAAGTCTGACTTCTATCTCCTCAATTCTGCTCTTTTGTCTTTGGGTTGAATTGTCTAAGTCTGTAATTTTGTTATTGATCTGCTGGATTTCAGATCATTGATGTTCCATCAATTCAAATAGCTTACTTAATTTTTCATTTTATTCTGCTGCATTTTGTTTAATCTCTAGGAGGACTCTCTATATAATTCTTTTGTACTCAAACTCTGATAGTTTCAGAAAGCCTTCTTCATCTGGGAAATTTTTTGATTCTCTATTTTGGGAGATCTCTAGAGCCATGGTGGACTGCTTCTTTAAATAGTTAGCTATTTAATGTAGTCTTCGTGCCATCTAGATGCTGTCTGGTTTTTCTGGTGTTACCTAAACAGGAGCTGAGGCACAGTTCTGAGAAAGGAGTTGGTCACCAGCCACCTCTATGTAATCTAGCTACTGGCTCCAGTGGAGTCTCTGGGGTGGCAGGCTCTGCTTCCGTGCTGGTAAAGACAGCGTCCTACTTATGGAGTCACTGAGGGGCAATCAACTGACCTTATGATGTGGGTCAGTAAAGGCTAGACGAGATGCCACTGGGACACTCAGCAGTTTTTTCTCCAGGCAGTGTTATTTTAAAAAGCTGGGCACTGTCCAGCAGCTGCTGAAATCAGTCAAGCCATCAGGCGTGGCAGGCCCTGCTTCCTGTCTGACAACAGAAGCACCTCTTCAGCTGTCCCCAGATGCTATTATGTAGTTCAAAGTAGGGAAGGGCTACTGCCTTGTTGCCATCCTCAGCTGGAACCCACCTGTAAGATAACACTGCACTAAACACATCTTTTCTGCTGGAAAAGTGCTTTCTGGACTTTCACTGTTTCTCAGCTTGCAAATTAGCCCCTGCTGAGTCCTTTGGTTGGGTAACTCTGCCTGGTAGCTGACCAAGATTTGTCCTGGCCAAACTAACCTTCCCACCACAAAACAGGAAAATCTACAGTGGAGCTCGGAAAAGAGAGGGAAGAGAGGCAGTGATGCCCACAGTCAGCACCTGGGTTCTTGAAATGTGGGTGTCCCATACACTATCTCTCTGTGCTCTATATGCTGTTTACTTTAGAACTGCAGTTCAGTGTATTTGCCAGCTTATGCCCATCCCCTGCCTCCCAGATAACAGAAAAAGATGTCAGTGCCTGCAGTCCACCCAAGCAGTGAATCTGTATGTGCTGTTTTGTGTTAGAGAGAGTGAGTTTCCCGTTTGATGGTGTGTTGTCCAATCCGACAACCCTGTGCCATATCCTAGGGCTCCCTGGGTGTCCAAAGTACTCCACTCAGTTACCTTTCCGGGATTTAGTTCTGCGAGAGAACTGAGGAGACTTGTGTCTAGTCTGCCATCTAGGTCCCACCCCCTAGAATCTTTCCTTATTACAACTCAGGGCTCAAATTTTTTCTTCAGTTGTTTCGGCTTGAGAAATGCAGAACATGTTCTTCCCTTTTGTTTTTTTATTTCCAGCTCTTTGTACATATCATCGTAATACTTTGTTTTGCCTTCTTGAATTTCCCTTTGAAATCTTCTTTTTGGCTCTTTTACTTCATCATTTCTTCCTTTTGTTTTAGCTACTTGACATTCGAGAACAACTTTTGGACAACTTCTGACATTGAATTCAGTCCTTTCTTTCTTGTCTTTCTGATGACCTCTTGCTTTCTTTGTGGGTGATGTCTTTGATGACAGTCCACAACTTGTCTGGTCTTCAGTCATTACTATTCAGCACATCAAATCTATTCTTGACATGGTCTCCAAACTCAAGTGGGATATACTCAAGGTTTTATTCTGGCTCTTGCAGACTTGCTCTAATTTTCTTCAGTTTCAGTTTGACCTGCATAGGAGCAATTGATGGTCTACACTGTAGTTAGCAGCTGGTCTTGTTCTGACTGATGATATTGAGATTTTCCATCATCTCTTCACTTAGAGCTAGTTGACTTGATTTCTGTGTGTTCTGTCTAGTGAAGTCCATATGTATAGTCATTGTTTATGTTGTCAAAAAATTGTATTTGCAATAAAGTGGTCTTGCATAATTCTGTTATGCAACCTCCCATACCATTTCTACCACCAAGGCTGTATTTTCCAACTACTTATCCTTCTTCTTTGCTTCTAGCTTTTGCGTTCCAATCACCTGTAATTAGTACATCTTGATTTCATGTTCTACAATTTCGGACTGCAGAAGCTGGCAAAAATCTTCAGTTTCTTCATCTTTGGCCTGAATGACTGCTGTGTAAATTTAAATAACAGTCATATCATCTGACTTTTTGTGTACATGTATGGATATTATCTTATCACTGACAGTGTTATACTTCAGGACAGTCCTTGTGATGTCATTTTTGATGATTAATTTAACACCATTATTCTTCAAGTTTTCATTCCTGGCACAGTAGATGATGTGATTGTTTGATTCAAAATGGCTAATATCAGTCCTTTTCAACTCACTAATGCCTCAGATCTCAACATTTATGTGTTCTATTTCATTTTTGATGATTTTCAATTCTCCTAGATTCATACTTCATACATTCCACATTCCAGTTATCAATGGATTTTGCAGCTATTTCCTCTCATTTTGAGTTGTGCCACATCAGTAAATGAAGGTCCCAAAAGCTTTATTATATCCATGTCATGGAGAATGCAGCTTTTCCCAGTCATCTTTTGAGTGCCTTGCAACCTGAGGGTTCATTTCCTGGCACTATATCTGACAGTGTTCTGCTGCTAGTCATAATTATGAATATTTTGTTATATTAATGATTCAAAGTATTCTAAACCTAATCACCTCAGAGCAGTTTCTAATAAAAAGATAAGAATAGACACAGACAGACACAGAGGAACAAGACCCAACAAAGAATGTCAGGGTACTCCAGGGGCTTCATACAAAGAAGGACCCTCCTCTTGAATTCACCTCTCATTTTGACTTCTAGCCACCAAAACTGTGAGACAGTAAACTCCTGTTTTTTTTTAAAGCCACCTACCTGTGGTATATTTTGTTACAGCAGCCCTAGATAATGAAGACAGGTAGCTATATTATAGTTTATTTAACCAGTAACCTATTGCTGGATGTTGTTTTTCAAAATGTGATAATAAATTATATTTCTCATATGTCACTTTGAATTTATACAAGTATATACATAAGATAAATTTCTGAAGCGGGAGTTCTGAACAATAGACTAAAGTATCTGTAAAGTGAAATTTTGCTCCATTTGGTTTGTACAGTTTTTGACTTCCACCAGCATTGAATGAAGTAGCTAGTTTTCCAATATCTTAGTCAAGAGAGTACTTCTTCAAACTTCTGATTTTTGTCAATCTATTAGGTAAAAAAATGATAATCTCCTTGTTTCGTATTTTAAGAAAATGGGATTATATTGACACAAAAATGGAATGAATTTTTCTATTTTTTCCTTCAGTCTACTATGCTTATCTTTCAAATAATTTGCGTATTTCATGTAAATCATTGACTTTATTAGCATAAAATTGTTTATAATACTCTCTTATGTTTTTAAAGTTCACAGGATTTATAATGAAGTCTCTTCTTTCACTCATGATATTAATAATTTATTTTAGAGCCAACTTCCTGCTTCAGTAATTTTTTTCCACTTGGTTTTATATTTCTTTTGTATTTCCCTAATTTTTGCTATTGTATTTTTACTAGATGGCACTTGGCTTGACTTGGCTAGTTTGTTTATTCTGCTTATTTTAAGCTTAATTTGTTCTCTTTCCTCTCCTATCCCTAGCTTAAGTTGTAAGCCTGAATCATTAATTTTAGATTTCTTTTTTCATAATAAAATTATTTCAAAGTACACATTTCCCTTTAGGCACTATTTTTGCTACTCCTATAAACACTGATATCTTGTAATGTCAGTATCTTTCATTTATTAGGCTTACTTCTTTAATCCATGGGTTTTTCAGAATTGTGATATCTAATTCCTAATTATTTTTGACTTTTCTGTACTCTTACTGGTAATGATTTTTAACATAATTTTGCTGCAGTCAGAAATGATTCTCTGAAACATATCAGTCTTTGTATATATACTGGGACTGGGTTTACGATCCATTCGTCATATGTCATACCCACATGAAATGCTTGTATATTCTGCAATTTTTAGGTGTAGGCTGTTATAAATTTCAGTTAAATCAAGATAGTTAAGGGTTTTAGTTTTTGTTTAATTTTGTCTGTCTCTGAAAAGGGGGAGGATTATCTGTCCTTGTTTTCAACAGCTCTAGAAACACTGAACTCAGTGCTCTGGTAACTTCAAAATAAAAATACTTCTGCTTTTCTGCCTGAATGCTAGACCCCACTTTGTAATCAGGGAATACATGGGGAGCTTCCTTTCTTTCAAGGTGGAGTCCCCTTCAGCATCTGCCTGTTCTCAGTTACACTTTATTGCCTTCAAATACGTGCTTTTTATGATGATCATTTGCACACATGTTAATTCAAAACAAGCTACTTTCCTTTTCCATGCAGTAAAACTCCTTCATGTTGTTTTCACTTGTGTTTCTTATACAAGGTAAATTTATCATGATGCATTTAAGGTCATTTCCTTTGTTTTACGTGAACTCACTTTTCATGTCCTTGCTCATTTTTTCCTGTTGTGCTGTCTTTTTCTTCTTATTTCCTGATTGTTCTTTATATATCATAGGGATTAAGTTTTGGTCTGTGACACGAGTTAGAAATAGTTTCCTTTTCCTATTTTTAACTTGCCTTTTGAATTCGATTATGATTGTTTTTATGTTTTGTCATGAAAATAATTTTTCATTTATTAGAACAAAAGTTTATGATTTTCATCTTTTGAAACTTATTGAAGATAATTCTTGACTCTAATTTTAAAGGAGTAAATCCCATGTTTTCTTAATGTCCTATATGGATTATTTTACTTGTTTGTTCCTTATCTTGGAAGAATCAGATTTATGACTAATCCATTTAGACTCTTTTTTGGTAGATAATGTGAAATATGAATTTATTTAAGAGTACATTTTAAATCTACTAATTTGAAATGCCTCATTTATCGTTTACTAAATTTCCTATGTTTAAGAGCTAATATTGGATTTTCTATTTTTAATAGGTATTTCTGTCTATTCATTTGCCAGTGTAGTTGTAGTTATTGAGTCTTTATCATAGGTTTTACTATCTTAAAGATATTAGTTCCTCTTTATTGCTCTTCTTTCACAGAGACTTTTGGAAATTCTTGTTTGTTAAACAAAGGCTTTCTTTCCAGCATCTCATGTATTTATTTACTGTATTTCACTGGCAGGTGTGTGTGTTGTTAACTCGTGTGTTATTTCCGATCTTTCTATGCTGATCTCTGTGCTAATTACAAGGAAAAAAGACAGATGAGAATACTACATTTACTGACTTTACAGCTTAGCCTCAGTAGTTTTCAAAATATAAAACACAAATATTATGAGCTCCAACCTGTGCATCTGTATTTTATAAAAATTGTGTGGGTATATTCAGAAGAACTTTAAGCCACTGGGTAAAAACAACAAACTAGGGCTGCCTTCTAGGTGGCTAGGAAATGATGGTCATTTCCCCTTAATTATCTTCGTGTCATATGTCAAATATTGTCAAAATGGATCGGTCTTTGGGGAATCTAAGTCTTACTGCGTGTTTAACAGATGGAGACCTTGACTCCTAGATGTAACACGATGTAAACTGCTCAAAATTGAGTCAGTGGCCGATCTGGTTAGAGAGTCATCACTTCACTTTCTCAGTTCAATTTTCTCCCTCATTTTTCCAGGCAGAAACCTCACTGAGCAAGCTTCTATCTTCTAAGCAAAAGGTATAAAATTAGTTTAATTTGTTTGTGAACATTTTTAAAGCATTCACCAGGCTAGGTTTGTTTTCTTCTAATATGTTGAACACTATTTCTAGATTTATTCAATATCTATTTGTACATTATTAATTCAGCAATTCAATAAATTTACTGAGCATTATGTATATAATACAAATGTATTACATTTTCATTTATGTAATGAAATATCAAACTGAATTGGCTTCAAGTAACTTTCAACTGTATGCATAAGATACACATGAGATATTAGTAAGCAACCTATAATTTTAACAAAGACAAACAATTCATGAAATATTACAGGACACTAATGGTGTATGAGTAATAGATAAAGAAAAGTCAGTGTGGTTTGGGAGTAATTGGAGAATGTGCTATGGAGGAGGTGATTTTGTGTTTGACTTGATGATGAGGGTTTATGAAGTGTATTTCATACCAAGAGATAAAGATACATATAAACTCAGTATTATGAGAAGCAATGAGATTTTTTTTCCTCCCAACTTCATTGTTATGGTTGAATTGTGTCCCACCCAAAACATCTGTAGCTGTGTAGCTGGGCCATGATTCCCAGTATCTTGTGATTGTCCTCCATTTTGTGATTTTCCTGTGCTGTGTGTCAAAGGATCAAGACGGGACTGTAAATCCCTTCATAGGATTACCTCCCCACTCCACTATAGAGGGATTTTCCCTGGAGTATGGCTTTCTGCACCCTTAATCCTTTCATCCTACAAGAGATAAAAGGGCAAAGAAGCAAGCAGAGAATTGGGAACCTCACACCACCAAGAAAGCAGCACCTGGTGAAGAGCACGTCCTTCAAACCTGAAGTTCCTGTGCCAAGATGCTCCCTAGACAAAGACTGATGCAATAGTGGACTTTCCTCCAGAGCCAACAAGGGGGAAAGCTTTCCTCTGGAGCAGACACCCTGAATTTGGACTTACAGCCTAACAGACTGTGTAAGAATCAACCTTCCTTTGTTAAAGCTATCTGCTCTGTGGTGTTTCTGTTAGAGTAGCACTGGCTGACTAAAACCAAATTTGGTACCAAGAGTGGGGTGCTGCTCTAACAAATACCTAAATTGTGGGAGCCATTTTGAAACTGAATAGATAGAAGATTCAGAAGGAATGAAGAAGGTGCAGATGGTAAGAAACAGCAGAGGACTGGTAGCAGCAGCAGCAGAACCAGAAGCAGCACTGGATCTGACCCATGGAGCAAGAGAGCTAAGTGCCTGTGCACAGAGTTTCCCTCACATAATGGGATGCCTCCAGGCACTTGAATCGGTGGAGCTAGCCTTGCTGACCCGCAGAGTGAGAGAGCTGAGTGCCTTTGTGCAGGACACTGCCCAGCAACAGTGGGGTGCCTTCAGGCACTTGAATTAATAGAGCTACAGAGCTTTGGAACACTAGCCCTGGCAGGGCAGATGTGGACCTGAGGCCTCGGCCATGCAGCCGTATGAAGCTGAAGAGACAAACAGCGTGAGAAGCTGAGCTGCCTCTGTCTCAAAAAGTGTGATCATGACCTCAGGGGTTTGAAAGGGTGGAAGCATGGTGTCCTGTATTTGTAAGGGTAGAATTGCCACTCACTTGGGCTCAGGGTGCTCCTAAAGCTGATGGGGCAGAGTTTCTGTCCAAGTGGGCCTTGAAGACAGAGTTGTAGTACAGGGCTGGAGGTTTCCAATCAGAATCCGTAGGATGTGGCCAGTGCCTAGAATCTGGAGGACAGGACCATTGTGTAGAAAGTCTCAGAAAATGTAACAGTGTTTTCAAAGCTTTGAGTACTAATGTAATGAATTTGCTGACTTGCCTGTTACCTGTTAATGCCTTCATTCCCTGCAATTTCTCCCATTTGTAATGGAATGTCTAACTTGTACCTGTTCTGCTGTTGTACCTTTGGAAGCAGATAGCTTGCATTCTAGGTTTCATTGATGTAAAGAAATTTTTGAATTTTGGACTTGGAACTGATTGAAGGCTTCTATCATATGGGATGGACGTGATTTTCCTATGATGGAATTAATATGTTACATGTTTCAAAGATGTGGTTTTTGGAGTGCCAATGAGTAGGATATAATGGATTGATTTGTGTTCCTCCAAAATATGTGTAGCCATGTGGCTGGGCCATGATTCCCAGTATCTTGTGATTGTCCTCCATTTTGTGATTTCCCCGTGCTGTATGTTAAAGGATTAGAGTGGGACTGTAAATCCCTCCATAAGATCACCTCCCTGCTCCACTGTAAGGGGAGTTTCCCTGGAGTATGGCTTGCCCCACCCTTAATCCTTTCATCCCATAAGAGATAAGAGGATAAAAGGAAAGAGAAGCAAGCAGAGAATTGGGAACCTCAAACCATCAAGAAAGCATCACTGGGAGAAGAGCATGTCCTTCACACCTGAAGTTCCTGCCCCAAGACCCTCCCTGGAGAAAGTCTGATGAAATACTGGACTTTCCTACAGAGCTGACAAGTGGAAAGTCTTCCCCTGGATTGGACATCCTGAATTTGGACTTGTAGCCTACTGGACTGTGTAAGAATAAACCTTCCTTTGTTAAAGTCATCCACTCTGTGCTATTTCTGTTATAGAAGCACTAACTGACTAAAACACTGACCTTTAACCAAGATTTTCTTGTTTCTTATAGCTATGTATGCCTGCTTTGCAAACAACTCATCCTTTCAAATAATGAAAATGATTTGATAGACCCAGTATCTGTTGCCTTGAAGTTGATCCTGACTAAATAGACAGTTATTGATAAGTACACTTCATACACTTAGAAATACTTTACCAATGGACTATCATCACTGAGGTGTATTCTTTGATAAAAGTCAATTTTCTAGGTTATTGGAGCTTACACTGTAAATGTCAAAACTAGAATTTTTTTAACCCATTTTAGATATAAATTGCTCTATGATAAACTATAGACTTTCCTAACTTCTTAGGATTTTTGCACTCTTCTTAGTGACTAGAGTTATAAGATATGTGTTTTCCTACTCTACAGAATTCATTATCTCGGTTTTTCGTCTTATTTCCTCAACTGGCAGTATAGATTAACTTATCATTTTACATCCCTGTCTCTTCTGTTATTATGCATGCTTATATGTTTCTACTTTCCAGGCATCTATTTCAAGTAATCTAGTTTCTCATCTAAACTGTTACTTCTGGCCCACTGTAGCCTATAAAAATAAATGGGAAATGAATTGGATTGTAGCCTTGCAATGTAGGGAAAGAGATCTGAATGGGGAGTTGTGAGCATTGGGTTTTCTAAGGACACCTGATAGTGTAGTGGTTAAAAGCTACAGCTGCTAACCAAGAAGTCAACAGTTCAAATCTACCCAGTGTTCCTTAGAAACCATAGAGAGCAGATCTACACTGTCTATATGGTCACTATAAGTTGAGATTGACTTGATTGGTGGCAATTTTTTTTTTTCCCAATTAATGAGCAGTGTAACCTTGGGAAAGTTGCTTTCTTTTTCTTCTTCCTGGATTCCTCAGCTGAAAAAGTAGAAGACTTAATGCGACAATGAGTAGTTTTCAAACTTTTCAGGAACTGCCTTTGAAAGGGGCCTAGTAGCTGAAGGTCTTGGCCATTCATTGTTCTATCCCACTGAATTTCAATCAGTATAACCTGACTTAACCATTTTATACCTTAGGTATTTTCATAGAAAGCTTTCCAATAATTGGTAAAAGCTTAATACCACTCAATTGGGATAACAGCTATATATTTTCTGATCTATGCTAGAGGTACATAAGCACATGAATGTGTTTCTTTTAACTCTATTTTTGAACAAATTCTTGAAGGATAGTAAAATATTATTACCCTATTTTACTTGGCTTGGCTGACATTTTATATTTGAAAAAAGAGTGAACCTCAGAGAGTTTAAGAAACTTTCCTAAGACAACACAGCTACTAAATAATAGAAATACAATTCCAACTGTGTGCTATATGACTTAAAAGCTGGGCACTCTCATAGTTCCACGTTGTCTCATGGTATGGTCCTTTTCGCTTATGTGTAACTCATCAAATGCTGAACATGTTATAATGGATGTAAACTAAGTATAAGAAGTCTCAGAATAAGGCACTCTCTCATGAGAGAGAACCATATGTCCATGGTTCTCATTGCCTTTTTCCCTTCTTTTTGTCTGGCTCATAAGTATATTCTGAATGTAGCTCTACACAGAGTCCCTAAAGTGGATATTACATGTGTGATTAAAAATAAAATAAAATAAAATTGTAGGTACAACAATTGACTATACAGAAGAACATGGGTACATACAGGAGGAATGCAGGATTGAGGAAGGAAAAACTCCCAAATTATATACAAAATATAGGTAGATATACAGATATATTCTTGGGAAAGAAGTCATTTTTCACTTTGGAAGCTGTGATTTTCTATTCAGTTGGTAAATTTCCACCCCACAGTGAACTTGGAGGTCTTTTCTGTTTTGAAACTTCGTTTTCCAGTGTCACAGGAGAAAACTGTTCCTTAGCTGGCAGGAAGGAAGAAATTATATTATGAACTGAAAGCCACAGAATGGCGAGCACACAAATGTACGTGCACCCGCACATGCTTTTGTCTTCAAATAGCAGTAATTGCTAGTTCCCTGCACCTCTTATTCTCTCCATCCTGAGCTGTCAGGTTTCTCACCTGCTTAAAGAAAAAAAAAAGGTTAATTTTCTTGCTTTTACCATAAAAAATGCTCCAGTTTAAAAGAGCAGTCTAGAAACACCTCCCAGATACTTTGCCACAAGATGCTTGGCTTTCAGCCACAAGCTACTTATTTTATTTTTTTCCTCCCCTTGATCAGACAATGTGAGGGCATGACTTGACCTTCAGCACTAGAATAGAGCATCTTATTGCTCTTCCTGATTTTTTGGACTCTGCTGTTCACAACCAAGCCTGACTGTGGCCTCCGGTTTCTTGACTTCTCACAGTCAAGGTGTACCCTTCGGTGAACAGTAGTCTGTCTCTTCTGGTTTATAATGCAGGTAAGCAGTGCCTGGAATTGCTCAGCGTGTCTTATAGTTCTCAGAGCCTCCTAGACCCTGTAAAGCACCATCTAGAAGCACATGGAGTCTGAAAGCCAACAATATTGTGACCGTACTATAAATACCTTATTTTCCCAATGTATTGTAGGCAAAGTTAACAAACCTGGGAAATATATATTATAAATATATATATTTATATATTGTATTGTATATAACATGTATCATATATATTGTATTATAAATATGATTTATAATATGTCTAATATAACATATAATGTATATGTAACATAATATATATTATATATGTAAAATATATAAATAAATACATAATAGATAATTTATTACAAGAAATAATTGGATTTAGAGTCATGTAAACTTATTTTAGGGTCACTGGGTAGTGCAAACAGTAAAAAAGCTCAATTACTAGCTAAAATATTGTAGGTATGACTACCCCCAGAGGAGTCTCAGAAAAAAACACTTGACTATTTAAAGACAAAGAAACAAACAAAACAGCCCTTGAAAACCCTATTGAGCACAGTTTCTCTGCAACATACATGGGGTCACAGTAACTCAGGACTGTTTTGACAGAAGTAGTAGAAGCTTATTTGTAATCCAAAGTTAATCTTCAATAATAGCTTTATGTTTCTGAGACTTACTCATTTTTTTCTTTCTTTTCTGTAATACTTTTGTTAAGATATTATCCATATAGCATAAAGTTTACATTTTTATTATGGTAAATATATATACATATAACACAAACATTTGCCATGTCAACATTTTTGTTATGTATAATTAAGTGATATTAATCACCTTAATCATGTTTATAAAATGTATAATTCAGTGGTCTTTAATACATTAAAAGATGTGAGTGCATCAAAACCAGATATTTTAAGACATTTTTATCACCCCAGAAAGCAATCGTCCTTTAACAGTCACCTTTGTTTCCCCTCTTCTAGCCACTGTCAGCCATTAATCTAATTTCTATCCCTATGGATTTGAATATTCTGGACATTTTTCTATAAATTGAATCATACAATTTTGTTGTTGTTAGGTGTCATTGAGTCAGTTCAGATTCAAAGCAATCCTGTGCACAAGTAAACAATTCCCACTCTTGTGCCATGATTACCTTCATTGTTATGTTTGAGTCGATTGTTGCAGTGGCTGCACCAATTCATTTCATTGAAAGTCTTTCTCTTTTTTGCTGACCTGCTACCTTACCAGGTGTGAAATCATCTTCCAGGGCTTGATCCTTCCTGACAATATGTCCAAAGTATGTGAGACAGTCTCAGCATCCTTGCCTCTAAGGAGTATTCTGGTTGTACCTCTTCCAAACCAGATTTGTTTACTCTTTTGGCAGTCCATGGTATGTTCAGTATTCTTCTCCATAATTCAAAGGTTTACCTATTCTTCTTCAGTCTTTCTCATTCATAGTCTAGCTTTCACATGCATTTGAGGTGACTGAAAACACCATGGCATGGCTCAGGTGCACCCTAGTCTTCAAAGTGACATCTTTGCATGTTATTAACACTTTAAAGAGGTATTTTGCAACATATTTGCCCAGCACAATCTGTAGCTTGATTTCTTCCTTGCTGCTTCTGTGGTTGTTGATTATGGATCCAAGTAAGATGAGATCCTTGGCAACTTCAATCTTTTCTCTGTTTATCATGATTTTGCTTATTGTACAGTTCTGAGGATTTCTTTTTTTCTTGTTGTTGAGGTATAATTCATACTGAAGGCTGTGGTCTTTGATCTTCTTCAGCCCTTTTTACCTTCAGCAGCCAAGATTGTGCCATCTGTATAATTCAGGTTGTCAAAGAGTCTTCTTCCAATTCTGATGCCCCAGTCTTCTTGATACTGTCCAGTTTCTCAAATTATTTGCTCAGTATACACACTGTGATGAAAAGATATAACCCCATAGCAAAACTTTTATAATTTATCACACAATGCGTAATATTTGGGATCTAAATTTTTTCCCCTTAGCTTAAAGCTGTGAAGGCTTGTTCATTTTGTACTATGTATTAGTTTATCATTACTTTGTAAGGTCAACAATACTAGATTAAATGGATACCACAATTTGTTTTTCTATTCATGAACTGATAGACATTGGCTTGTTTCCAGCTTTTAGCTTTTATGAATAATGTTGCTATAAACATTCATGTACAGTTTTAAGTAAATACGTTTTCATTTCTCACAAGGATATACCTAGGAGTGGGGCTGCCGGGTGTGGTGAAATGAATTCCTTTATGTGTCCCTTTCCTGTAGTTCTTTGGAAAAGCAGTTTGAGAGATATATCCTTTAAACCCTGAGGAGTTACCTTTGTTCAATTTGTCTTTTCCAAAGAGTTTGTTACGCTTTCGGGGAAAGTTTAAATACTGATGATTTGAAACATTTTGTCCATTCCTGTGCTGTAGCCTGCTCTGTGATGGGTTAGCATACTATGCAAATGAAGAGTGTGAGGCTTATTGAGAAGGGATTGATCAGTCTGGCCCTGGTGAGAAGGCCATGTGTTGAAATTTACAAGGAGTTTGTGTATATATGCAGTAAACCTCAGAGATTTTTCAGACAGCAAGCAGGAAGAAGCAGAAACAAGATAAAGCAAAAGAAGCAGAGGGAGTGGAGGCACTGAGTCTTCTAAAAAACTGCAACTCAGGTCAAGGACTGTAATACTGAATACAGTAAGAGGCCCAGAAGGGAGCTAGAGGCAGAGTTGGTAAGAGATGACGGTGCCAAGAGGAGCCTCTCTCGAGGAGGCGGAGAAGAGCCTGTCATCAGGGAGCTGAGAGGTGCTGAGAAAACTGTCCTGCACTTAAGAATGGAGGGACGTGCTCTCCTTTTCTGGGAAGGCTTCCAAACTTGGTGTGCTTCCTAATCCTCAGTTGTACCCTGCTGTTCCTGTAATAAACCACTTATTTGTAAGAATGGTGTGTAAGTTCTGTGTGGCCACCGTAATGTATTATCAAGGCTATAAAAAAGTAAAGTGCTGTGGAAAGAATAACTGGTGTCAGAGTAGGTTTAAAAAAAAATTGAAGAGCAGAGGTATGTCTGACCTCTAACTCTTGGGCTGGTGTTGATTTGCTTATCCCCCATGAATTAAGACACATTCTGATGCTGCTACCACCACTATTTCACATTGGGTCATATGGTAACTCTGGCCATTCCATTCATTCATTCATTCATTCATTCATTCATTCATTCATTCATTCATTCATTCATTCATTCATTCATTCATTCATTCATTCATTCATTCATTCATTCATTCATTCATTCATTCATTCATTCATTCATTCATTCATTCATTCATTCATTCATCTATTTGCCTTTGAGGCATGCTAGTCTGTTTTCCAGAGTACACCATTCTAAATCCCCACCAGCAGTGTATAAGGGTTTTTATTTATCCATATCCTCTCCAACACTTGTCGCTATTTGACTTTCTGTTTCTATTGATCCTAGTGGGTATGAAGTACTAGTTCACTTTGGATTGGATATGAACTTCTCTGATGGCTAGTGATGTTGAGTATCTTTTCATGTGCTTATTGGCCATTTGTTTATTGTCTTTGGAGATGTCATTATTCATTTGCTCATTTTTAATTGTTATTTGTCTTTTTTATTATTGAATTAGTAAGCATTCTTTAAGAAGTTTTGGACATGTATCTTATCAGATAGGTGGTCTGACAAGTCCGTGAACTTAATTATCTTAAGTGCTACATATCTCATTTGTGAATATCACTATGGTCACCTTTGTAATATTCTCATTGGGAAGCTGTAAACCAATACTAGCATCTAGTTCACCCTACAAAGCAATTTTGGAATTCTTTCTGGAGTGGCCATTTCACATGGTGACAAGGTGTCAAGTTCATGAACTTAGTTGTTTAGTTTTCTATGAAGAATTTTTAGCCATTAAACAAATAACTGTATTGGCACACCCTCCCTGCTCACCTGATCTGGTCCCTAATGATTTTTTTCTTTACCAAAAGCTAAAGAAAATATTGAAAGGAAGACATTTTGATGACAGCCAGGAGGACCTCAAGGATAATATGATGACAGCTCTGATAGCCGTTCCAGGAAAAAAAGTTCCAAAATTGCTTTGAAAGGTGGGCTAGGTGCTGGCTTCAGTCATAGCTTCCCAAGGGGAGTACTTGGAAGGTGACTGCAGTGATAATCAGCAACGAGATATGTAGAACTTTCTCTAGGATGAGTTTGAAAACTTAATTGTCAGTCCTTGTGTATGATTTGCAAGTATGTTTTCCCATTCTCCATTGTATTTTTTTTTTCACTTTCTTGATGGTATCATTTGAAGCAAAGAACAATTTAATTTCAATTAAGTAGTATTCATCTGTTTTTGTTGCTGTTGTTTATTTCTTTTTATGCCATATCTAAAAAATCCTTTGCCACATATAAGATCATGAAAGTATTCTTCTATGTTTTCTTTTAAGAGTTTGTAATTTTAGCTCTTACATTTAGGTCTCTGATCCATTGTGGGTTAACTTTTTTATATATAAAACCTATAAAAGAAATACAAAAGTTGTGTAAGGGATAAAGCCATCAGAGAAGGAAAACTAGAATATTTTTCACCAACAGAGAATGATAAAAAACTAGTAAGACTGCACACTGTTAAAAGCACAAAACTCATGAAATCCAGAAAAACAAGGCAATCTTGTCAAGTTCCAGCTTTCAAAAGTTTCACTGTAAATGTTGTAAGATGAAGGTCTGACTCAATTCTCTTGCATGCAGATAGCACTACTTGTTAAAAAAAATATTATTTCTACCTGTGAATACTCTTGACACCAGTTGATTATAGATGCTCTTGTGGCATAGTAGTAAACAGTTCAGCTGCTAATCAAAAGGTTGACAGATTCTGCCAGTCATTCCTTGGAAACCCTATTGGAATACTATAGAGTTACTATGAGTTGGAATTGATTTAATGGGAGTGGATTTAAGTATACTTTGAAATAATACTGTATTGCTCACAGGTAGTATAAATACCTTATAACAGAGCATTCTCAGTTCCATCTACCAATCTAATATATTTCTGTAATTCATTTCCCTTTATCTATGTGGTATAATCACTCAATTCATTGTTGCTGTTATTACTTTCAACATTTATCTACTATACCAAAAAAAAAAAAATCCATTTTTGTTGAATTGATTCCAACTCCTAGTGACCCTGTGGCACAGAGAACAGCCTCGTAGGGTTTCCAAGGAGCAGCTGGTAAACTTGAATTGCTGAACCTTTTGGTTAGCAGCCAAGCTCTTAACCATTGTACAACCAGGGCTATATTAAAAATAGAAACATAAGATATTGCATTTTATTCTACTATTTTTTATTCTGCTAAATATGCATTAATGCCTACTTTATTCGTATAATATTCAGATTCCTAGTGCTGCAGTGATAATTGATCTGTACGTTGCCCTACTGAAGTGTTTGTCCCCCACAGAATGCCTTAGAGGCATGTATGTCCAGAGGAGAAAGTGACTCCTGGAATAGGTTTGTGAATTCCAGCTTCACAGTCCACTGTTTTCCTGCTCTCAGTGCTGGGTTCCCACCCCTTTCCCAGATGCCTTGAACTCTCAGTCTATTCCTAGACATTTCTCATTCTTCTTTTCCATAATTATATATCTAATAGCAGAGCTTCAAAGAAAATGGAGAAGTAGCATGAGAGACAGAGGGAAAGACATACAGACTTTCCTGGGAACTTTCTCCTGACAGCTAATGCCTTTGAAGATTTGGCTTTAAGACAAAGGTAATCTCCAAGCAGAGATTTAAGTGGATATAAAGAAACCATGCATTTCAAACCACTTGTCAGGGAGGTAAGGGCTTCAGGTGTTGTGTCTTAAAGGAGTTAGGTTGGAAATGAATGCTGAGGTTCAGCCTGCAGGAGTGTTTGCTTTGACAGCACCAGCTAAACTAAAGTAGACTACATGGGACTTCTCACTCCCCATTCTTGCTGTCTCCTGGGAGTCAGCTTTGCTGAAGACTGGGAAATGTTATACCTGTGAATGTGATGGGAACAAATAGAAGGAGAAACCATCTCAGGAATATTTCATTATATAAAGCAATTTTAAAAAAGAATCCTCAGCTTTGAGTCAGGAAAACTTTGTTTTGGCTTTACCACTAAGAAGCCATGTGTTAAGAATACTTTTCTTCCCCCTTACTTATTCTATTATTTTTATTTTTTAATTGCTAAAAAGAGTGGATTAAAAATTAAAAAAAAAAAAAAAGAGTGACCTTAGATTAATGGTTCTCAATCCTAGATGCACAGTAAAATTACTTGGAAATCTTTTTATAAATGCTGATAACCAAACCCTACCTGAATCCCTAGAGCTAATAAACCTCAGCATCAAAAATTTTGAAGCTTCCTAGATGCAGCCAGGATTGAGAACCACTGGAGCAGCTGATCAGTCTGCAAAACTTGGACTGTGTCACAGTCAACTGAGGAGCTTGCTAAAAGCTGAGCATTAAGTTAGCCCACCAATTTCAGAATTGCTGTGGGAACAAATAATTTACATTTTTTGGCAGGTTCTCTCAGGCAACTTTAGGGACAACAAAACCTGGAAACACTTGCATTAAATTTGGTCTTTAAAGACCTTTTCAGCTTTTGGAAATTATTATTCTGTGGACTCCTTAGCTGGGTCCAGATCACAATGAAAGTAGGTAACATGACATATCAATGACTAAAATTTACTCAACTTCGGAGAAACAGTGTTGGCTCCAGCCTTTGAAATAGGGTTGGGTTGGGAACCAGTTAGATGTATGTATGTGAGTGGATGTGTATTCTAGGAGCCAGAATAGTTTAGCGGCTACAAGATGAGACTCTGGCATTCAAAGTGACTAGTTTAGATATGAGTTCCTCCATTTAATAGTTCAACCTTAAGCACTTTTTAATTTCTCCAAGTCTTGTTTATTTTTATTCACTAAATGGGGATAGCATAGCAGAATACTATGAAGATGTGATATAATGCAGGTAGAACACTTATCACCGTGCTGGTGCCTGGCACAGACTAACCACCGAAACCAAAATAAATAAACCCACTGCCGTTGCGTCAATTCTGACTCATAGTGACACTATAGGACAGAGTAGAACTGCCTCAGAGTTTCCAAAGAGCACCTGATGGATTCAAACTGCCAACTTTTTGGTTAGCAGATATAACACTTAACTGCTATGCCATCAGGGTTTTCATGCAGTAAGTGAAACCAGTCATTATCATCATGACCACTCCTCAATACACGTACATGAACCAACTTTCTCTTCCCTTGTCTGTTTCTAAATACTGTCCTTTAAGAGATCAACTAAAGTTTTAGCTCCTCCACGAACACCTCCTTGATGAAACTAGTTTTCATTCATCTCTCACCACTGTTGACTTGCTGCACTATCAATGATGGCACTGTCTCGTGTGTTATTCTTTGGTCATGTCCTGTGAATACCTGGAACATATCTGTCTACTGGAATGGCTTATTTCTGACAACTCCTTAATTTAATTTGTTCGGAGAGAAGGGCAATGGAGAAAAAAAATAAAACAGGAGGATATTATGAGAAATGACCTACTTGCTCAGAGACAGCTGCCCTATTTTACTGCCCAGCATCTAATTATCTCTAGCAAACGCTTTTCTCTTCCATTCTCTTAATGTGTAGATAGATGGGGCTAACTTCTCTCCTAGATCTGAGAATGGTTGCAACTTGGTCTGTGTTAATACCATGTCACGTTTCCCTATGTGTAGGAATAGACATATGTTCTAAATATACCCAAATAGAATAATCTCAAAATTTGTGCTAGAGTTAGTGAGAAAGCAGTGCCCCATTTCTACTGGGCAAATATGATACAATATTGAACCATTGTTACTTTATTGCCAACTACTATGACAAGTCTTTCTAAGAATTAAGCCAATCAAGAAGAAAGTAAAGCTGCTTTCAGACAAAGTTTGTGTCAGTGTGAGACATTTAGATCCAGTTGTGCTTGAAGACAGAGTTCTAATCAATTTTTCAGATATATAAGACTGCAGATGCTTCCCTTCACTTTGTTTTGAATTTAGCCAATTTGAATCATATGTCTATTATTTATTCCTGGTGGATAAGTTTCTGACTAACATACCAAAAAAAAAAAAAAAAAATTGTTGAGCCAATTCTGACTCCTAGCAACCCTGTAGGACAGAGTAGAACCATCTTGTAGGGTTTCCAGGGAGTTTGTGGTGGATTTGAATTGAGGACATTTTGGTTAGCAGACATAGCTTTTAACTACCAACCACCAGGATGGAGGAAATTTCTAGCCAAAACAGGATTTAGTTCATCATAATCAAATTATGTCATCAACCTGTATCTCTCTAATAAAGAAGAAGAAATGTAGTAACATTTGTTATATATCTATGATGTGCAGTGGCTTATACAAGTTTTTTACCCCCATTATCTGACTGAATTGTTACAAAACTTCTGTAATGTAGATGTTGTCACCTCCATTTTACAGAAGAATAAACCAAGACACCAAAAGATGAGAAATAAATCTTTTGCAAGGCAATGACTTCTGGAACAAAAGGAAAGAACTAAAAAATTCCACTTCTCTGTATATCCAAAAACCAAACCAAATCCACTGCCATCAAGTTGATTCTGACTCATAGCAACCCTATAGGTCAAAGTAGAACTGCCCCACAGAGTTTCCAAGTGCCCCACTGCCACTCCCCCCCCCCCAGCAGATTGAATTGCTGACCTTTTGATTAGCAGATGTAGGACTTAACCACACGCCACCAGAGTTTCCCCTCCCTATATAGATGCAATGAAAACATTGACAAAAACTATCACAATTCAGTTTTTCATAACTCTGGAAATCAACCAGAGGGTTTCAATAAATTCAGAAGTGTGTAAGAAAACAACTGAATCTTAGTAAGAACAGCAAGCATTGTGGTATTTTAACTTACTTTCATTTCATTTCCTTATTTCCAGCCCCAAAGTAGTCTTCAAAACCAAGAACCCTGCAACTACAGAACAGTAAAATATCTGTGGCTGCAGAGGTTTGGGGTGGGGTGGTGGATGAAAAGTTGAAACACAGGAGATTTTTAGAAAAGGGAAACTGTTTTTGTACAATACTGTAATGGTGGCTGGATAACACTATGCATTTGTCAAAATCCGTAGAACTGCACAATGGAGTCAGCCTTAATGTAAACTATGGGCTTTAGTTAATAAATATTTATCAATATTGGCTCATTAAGTGTAACAAAAAAAGAGCCCTGCTGCACAGTGGTTAGGAGTTTAGCTGCTAGCTCATAGATCAGTGGTTTGAATGTACGTAGCTACTCTACAGAAGCAAGACCTAGCAATTTGTATCCTGTAATGATTACAGCCTATAGAATCACTATGAGTTGCAATTGACTCACTAGCACACAACAATAATTTTAACACTTGAACCACATTAATGCAAGATAAGGAGAACTATGGGGGGTGTTTAATATGAAAACTCTTTGTATTATCTGCTTAATTTTTCTTAATAAATTGAATACTCTGGGAGTCAGTTTTACCTTGGCTCCTAGGGTCGCCATGAGTCAGATCCGACTCAATGACACTTGACTTGGCTTGGTTAGTTAAAAAAAATGGAAGGAAGGAAGGGAAGTACATTAAGAAAGAGTAGGTAAATAAGAGAGAAAGGCAAAATTAACAATAGATGTATATCTAACAGAGATAACAGGATGATTTTTTTAATGGGAATTAGTCTGATCACAGAGACAAAACCTATTAGTTGCTATATCTGAGCATTATCATCCATTATCTTCCTCTTGTCATCTTTACATATCCCATCAGAAGTATACACACTTGACAGTTGACATACAGCACTAGTAACTTCTGAAAGTTATTCATTCTTAAATGCATAAGGAGAGGAAGGTTTTCAGACTTTTTCTTCATTTAAGCTAAAAGAAGACTAAATAATTTGATTAATAAGTATGGACCCTTATATACACATTTCAGTGCCAAGATTTTCAGAGCATGTGTAGGATATGAAAGATACCAACTTTATATGCTTAGAACTGATTGCATAGTAGAAAAGGTAAGACAGCCACACATAAATCCATTAGATATGATCTAAACTAGAGATTCTCAAACTATCACATGTGTGCAAACTATCTGGGGAACTGTTAAAATAGAAATTCTAGTGAAGTTGGTCTGGGGTGGAGCTGAGATACTGCACAACTCAAAGATGATGTTTATTCTGTTGATTCCTTGTACTTTGAGAAGCTAGTCTCTTCTACACTAAACGATACAAAACAATTCACTCATATAATTTATGTTAACATTGTCTATCTTGAGAAATTGTAATGTCCACAAGAGGAAAGGTA
This sequence comes from Heterohyrax brucei, assembly GCA_028571685.1. Classification (NCBI taxonomy): domain Eukaryota; kingdom Metazoa; phylum Chordata; class Mammalia; order Hyracoidea; family Procaviidae; genus Heterohyrax; species Heterohyrax brucei. Next base: position 169,661,977 of record CM053141.1, on the reverse strand, counting down.
TTCCAGCAGACACCAAAAATTTCTGACTGGGCTTAGCAAAGACAGGATTTGTGCTCCTCAAAGAGACTCAGCCATGTTGTTCTTTTGAGTTCTTTGAGGTCTCATGCTCAGTAGTGCTTTCAGACACTAAAGGATCTGGTGTGGGGAACATATTTTTGGGTAAAACAAGAAAGTAAAATATTTACTAGTTTCTGAATATTGGGTAGATAGATGTTGGAGGAAAAAAAAAGAGTTTCTCATGTGCCTTCCAAAATGTTTTCCAGAAAGAACTGTTTAGAACCCTGTATCAAGCAATATATTTCAGCCATGAAAATGATGCTATGCACAAACAAATATTGAAGGATTCTGTGGAGAATATCTGCTGCAAAAGACTGCTTTGAAGTGCCGAAGAGTAACAGTATCATATTGAAGACTAAGGTGCATCTGACCCAAGTGATGGTATTTTCAGTCACATATGCATGCAAAACCTGGACAATGAATAAGAGAGACAGAAGAAAAATTGATTCCTTCAACTTGTGGTGTTGGAGAAGAATACTGAATGTACCATGGGCTGCCAAAAGAGCAAACAAATGTGTTCTGGAAGAAGTACAACTAGAGTGCTCCTTGGAAGCAAAGATAGCAAGACTGCGTCTTACATACTTTGAACATGTTGTCAGGAAAGATCAGTCCCTGGAGAAGGACATCATGCTTGGAAAAATTGAGAGTCAGTGAAAAAGAGAAGGACCCTCGACAAGATCAACTGATACAGTGGCCACAACAATGGGATTAAGCAGAAAAATGAATGTGGGCATGGCTCCGGACCAGGCAATGCTTTGTTCTCTTGTTGCTGTGTGTTGGAACTGATTTGATGGTACCTAACAACAACAGCATGGGGAATATATTAAATAACCCAGGAAGCATTGAAAGAAGATGAAAGGAATATACAGCCACTATACCAAAAAGAATTGGTTAATGTTGAACTATTTGAGGAGGTACCATACGAGCTGGAAACAGTGGTACTGAAAGAAGAAGTCCAAGCTACACTGAAAGTATTGGCAAAAAAAACAGTGCACTAGGAATTGACGTAATGCCAATTGAGATGTTTCAACCAACAGATGAGCTGAAGTACTCATCTATGCCAAGAAATTTGGAAAACAGAGATCTGAATATTAACCAGTATAGACAGAGATCTATATTTATGCCACTTAATGCAGAAATTAAAAAAACAATATCATTAATATCACATGCAAATAGAATTTTGCTGAAAATCACTCAGAAGCAACCACAGAAATACATTTATAGGGAACTGATAGAAATTCAAGCCAAATTCAGAACAGGATATAAAGCTAGGGATATTATTGCTGATGTCAGATGGATCCTGGCTAAAAGCAGAGAATGCCAGAAAGATGTTGACTTGATTTCTGTTCACTATGCAAAGGCATTTGATTGTGAGGATCACAACAAATTATGAATAACATTTCAAAGAAGGGAAATTCCAGAACATTTAACTGTGCTCATGAGAAACCTTTACATAGACCAAAAGGCAATCATTTGAACAGAAAAATGGGACACTGAGTGGTTCAAAGTCTGGAAGGGAGTACTTCAAGGAGTTGTATTCCTGCACCACACTGATTCAATCTGTATTTTGAGCAAATAATCCAAGATTTTGGACTCTATGAAGGAGAACATGGACTGGGCCAAGGTGGTGGAGTAGTTAGATGTTTCCTGTAATCCCTCTAACAACAAAGACCCAAAAGAACAAATGAATTGATTATACCTGACATTCTAGGAGCCCTGAACATCAAAAGAAAAGTTGAAAAATCAGATTGGCATTTGGAGAGTGTCCTCCTGAGTGGGAAAGCCAGAGCAGCAGAGAGTATATCTGTGCCTCCAGAACCAGTGAAAAGTGTCACTCAATCATCAAAAGCTAAGTGGCTTATTGTGTCTACCTACGCCATGAGTCCGATCCCACTCAACGGCACTTGGCTGGCTTTCTTGGCTACTGTAAGCGGATCTAAATCTTTCAGGAAAAACTATTCTTCTTTTTCCAGCACCTCTGCTTCCCTTCTCTGAACTGTGCCTGACTCAGGAGTCTGACACCAGGACTTGAGCCAGAAGTAGGATTCCTTACACATGTTTTGAGCCATTCTCCTAGACTGAAGAGAGAGAAGAGAAAAATTTAACAAAATAGGGAGGAAAAGAAAGAATCTGTTGGTTTTCCTGACTTGGAAATCAGGGCAGAAACAGTTCCTTCACCTAGAATCACACATAAGGGGACATGGCATCCTCATAGACCCTCAGGGATGGCTGTTAGCCCCCTGCTTTTCTCACCACCTGCAGCCAGATGCCTGTGCCTACATCAATCACCCTTGCAAATTTAGAAGAGTAGGGGAGAACCTGCACTACACATTTGGTGACTGACTCCCTGGATACTTGACCTGGATTCATACAGATAAGTGAATTGGACCCCTGGACTCATGTGTCTAACAACAGCTCTAACCACCTGGTGACAGAATTTTAGAGCTTTAAAAGCATGAATAACCAGTTAGTACACAAGACCAGTGTATTTGAACATTTTAAAACAAGCTGGAACACAGTAAGCAAATATAAAATAAATTCCACAACTTACTGGTGGCTTGGAGATAACAGTCAATATCAGATTACTTAAAAAGGCAGATCATGATGGCTTCAGAAAGCTCCCAAAACAAATAATCAAGGAATTTTCCAGATGAAGAGAATTTTTAGCAATTATTGGAGGTAGACTATAAAAGATTGATATTTAGAACTCTAAGACTGGGAAGGAGATGAGGCAAAATGCAGCAGAGCATAATGACAAATTGAACAAGAACACATTCAGAAACAGGAAGTATATATTCAGAAGATTGATAATAAAATTATAAAACTAGATAAGTCAATGGAAAGTCAAAGGAACAGTTAATTGGGGCAAGAGAAGACAACATTACTGACACTGAAGATAAAACACATGATGCCAATATATTTGAGGAAAAATTAGATAAATTTTAAAGACTCAGGAAACATTAAGAAATTATGTAAGACTCTATCACAAAAAATTACCTGTATATGACTGGAGTACCTGAATAGTGGAGATAACAGAAAATAGGGAATTGTTGGAAGATTTGTTGACAGAAAACTTCCTTGATACTGAGAAAAATAAAGAGGTATCTATCCAAGACACATACTGAACTCAATACAAGGTTGATCTCAAAAGACTGATACCAAGTCATATTATAATCAAACTTGACAAAAGTAAAGATAAGGTGACAATTTCAAAACTGACTAGGGCTAAACAAAAAATAATCTACAAAGGAGAGTCAATAAGATTGAGCTCAGACTACTCAGCATAAACCATGAAAGCAAGAAGACAATGGAATGATCTATACAAAGCCTTAAAGGAAAATAACTGCCAGCCAAGAATTATATATAAAGGAAAACTATCTCTCAAATACAGCAGCAGAATTAGAACACTTTCAGATAAACAGAAATTTAGGGAATTTGCAAAAACCATACCAAAACTGCAAGAAATACTAAAGGGAGTCTATCATAGATTGAATTGTGTCCCTCAAAAAAGTGCATATTAATTTGGATAGCCCTTGATTTCTGATTGGCATGGTGATTAAGTGTTATGGCTGCTAACCAAAAGGTTGGCAGTTCAAACCCACCAGGTACTACTTTTAAACTCCATGGGGCATTTCTATTCTGACCTCTAGGATTTCTAGGAGTTGGCATTGACTCAATGGCACTGGTTTTTGATCCCTGGTACTATGTGATATTCCTTTATGTTGTAAATCCTGCTTCTGTGCCGTTAATAAAGGGAGAAAGGGCTGTTGTTGTGTTGGTGGGACAGGAATCAGTGTGCAAGATTGTATTTTGCCTTCAGGTAACCTCTGGGGACATGAAAGGAAGAAGCTAGTAAAGAGAGTTAGGGGCATCATACCACCAAGAAGCAATTGCTGGAAGCTGACTACATCCTTTAAAAGGACCTGGGGTCCTTGCACATCAGAAGCTCCTAGTCCAGGGGAAAACTGACAACAAGGATCTTCCTCCAGAGCAAGCAGAGAAAGTCTTCCCCTGGAGCTGGCACCCTAAATGTGGAGTTTTAACCTACTGGACTGTGGCAAAATAAAATTTCTCTTTTTCAAGCCATTCACTTGTGGTGCTCTTGTTGAAGCAGCACTGGGTGACTGAGTCCATTGGTTAAAAATCAGTAACTTCAGATAAAGCCGAAAACTGGAATGTGTCACAGAGTAACTGGATATAAACGTAAATAGGAATTCCAAAATAAAAAAAGCAAGTTGCAAATAGGGAAACAGAGGTGTCATTATGCAAACATTGTAACAAAAAAGAAGGACTTAAAAATGTAGTCATGAAACTTTCACATTAAGAGTGTAAAGGTAACATAGGCAAATTAAAGACTGGTTTAAATTTAGAAAAACATAGGTAAAAATTAAGGTACCCATAAAGAAAATTATCAATCCTATGTATCAAAATAACAAAAAGACCATGAAGTCTCAACAAATACAAAGCTAGCAACAATGAAAAAGATGAAAAGCAAACACATGAAGGAAAACGACTCAGCAGAGAAAATTAAATGGAACAAAAGAATTGTCTGCAATGCACAAAAATGACATTACGAAACTCATGCCTATCAATAATGATGCTGAATGTAAATGGATTAAATGTACTAATAAAGACATGAAGACTGTGGCAGATTGGATGAAAGCATGATCCACTTATGTGCTGCCTACAGGAGACACATCTTAAAGATACAAACAAATTAAAACTGAAAGGACAGAAAAATATACTTCAAGCAAACCACATTCAGAAAAGATCAAGAGTGGCAATATTAATTTCTGATAAAAGCCACCACATTGTATAAGGAAGGGCATTATGTAATGATTAAAGGGTTAAAACTCCAGAAGAACATAACCACATCAAATATTTACACATGCAACAACAGGGCTCAAAAATACATAAAATAAGCATAAACTGCATTGAAAACAGAAATAGTGAACTCCACAGTAAGAGTAGGAGTCTTCAACATAAAACTCTCAGAAAAGGATAGAACATCTTGAAAGAAACTCAGTAAAGACACCCAACACCCACCCACTGCCAAGCCAAGCCAAGTGCTGTCAAGTCAGATCCGACTCGTGAGTTGATTTTGACTCGTAGTGACCCTATAGGATAGAGGAGAACTGCTTCAGAGTTTCCAAGGAATATCTGGTGGACTTGAACTGTCAAACTTTTGGTTAGCAGTCATGGCACTTAACCACTATACTACCCGGGTTTCCTAGTAAAGACATAGAAGATCTAAATGCCACAGTCAACCACCTTGACCACATAGACATGTATAGAACATTCCACCCAACAGTAGCCAAGTATACTTTCTTTCCCAGTGCACGTGGAACATTGTCCAGAAGATACGATGTACTGGGCCATAAACCAAGAATTAACAGAATTCAAAACGCTGAAATAATCCAAAGCATGTTTACAGATCATAAAGCTATAAAAGTAGAAATCAGTACCAGAAAAACAAGGGGGGAAGAAAAATCAAACACATGGAAACTAAACAACATCTTGCTTAAAAACTACCAGATTATAGAGGAAGTCAGGGACAGAATAAAGAAATTCACAGAGTCAAATAATGAAAACATTTCCTACCAGAAACTTTGAGACACAGCAAAAGCAGTACACTTACTTATTTCAATAAATTTACATGTCCCAAAAGAAGAAAAGGCCCAAATCAAAGTGTTAACCCTACTGTTCAAACAAATAGAAAGAGAGCAACAAAAGAAAGCCCTTAGGAACAGAAGAAAAACAAACAAACAAAAAAATTAAAGCTGAGCTGGATCAGTTAGAGAATAGAAAAAATGATACAAAAAAAATAACAAAACCTAAAGCTAGTTTTTGAACAAAATCAACAAAATCAATAAACCACTGAGCAAAATGACTAAAGAAAAGCAGGAGAGAAAGTAAATAACCCAAATTAGAAATGAGGCAGGCAGTATCACAACAGATGCAACTGAAATTTTTAAAAAGTCATAACAGAATATATGAAAAAGTATACTCTAACAAATTTGAGAACCTAGAGGAAATGGACAAATTTCTAGAAACAGTGCTTACTTAAACACACAAGAGGTAGAACAACTAAATAAACCCTTAAAAAAAAAAGAGATTACAAAAGCAATTTAAACACTCCTAGCTGAAAAGAACCCTGACATATGTCACAGGGATATGAAACTTTAAACTTCTGCAGAGGATGTCCAGATCTGTGACTTTATTAGTATTAGTTTATCATTATGTATTTTACAAAAAAATAAAGCTGTTGTTACATGTTTAAAAAGCCCTGTCTCTAAGGTCTTCATTGAAGAATTCTACCAAATTTTTAGAGATGAGTTAACACTACTATTACTAAAGGTATTTCAGAGCATAGAAAAGGATGGAATATTGCCAAATTCATTCTATGAAGCAAGAATAACACTAATACCAAAATCAGGTAAAGACAGCACAAAAAAGGAAAATTACAGAACAATATCTTTCGAACTTAAATATGAAAACCTGCAACAAAATTCTAACTAATAGAATTCAACAACATATCAAAGTATAATTCATGACCAAGTGGGACTCATACCAGATATACAGAGATGGTTCAATATTAGAAAAACAATCAATATCCTCAACCACATAAATAAAATGCAAGAACAACTTGATTTTTACCAATTTATGTAGAAAAGGCATTTGACAAAGTCCAACACTCATTCATCTAAAAAACTCTCAGCAAAGTAAGAAAAAAAAGGGAATTCCTCAAGAAGATAAAGGATGTTTATATAAAGCCGACAGCCAATATCCAGCATGATCCCAAATGGTGGGAGTCTGGAAGCATTCACCTTGAGAATGGGAACCAGGTAAGGATGCCCTTTGTCACACATTTATTTACCATCTTTCTTGTAGGTTCTAGCCAAAGCAATTAAGGAAGCAGTAGTTAAGAAATCAAAAGACACACTGAGATGTAAAAATCTACCAAAAAAGACCTCTTCAAAGTATCAAAAAGCAAAGATGTTATATTGAAGATGAAGGCATGCTTGACCATGTCCTGGTGTTTTCGATTTCCTCCTAGGCTTGTGAAAGTTGGATGACTAATAAAGGACACAGAAGAATTTATGCCTCTGAATTGTGGTGTCAAAGTACTCTATTGAATATAGATAGCATGGACTGCCAAAAGAATGAGCAAATCTATTCTGGAATATGTTCAACGGAATGTTCCTTACAATCAAAGATGGTGAGACTACATCTCACATACTTTGAACATATCAGGAAAGATCATTTCCTGGAGAAGGACTTCATGTTTGGTAAAGCAGAGGGTCAGTAAAGAAAAGGAAGACCCTCACTGAGATAGACTGGTACAGTGGTGGCCGCCACAGTGAGCTCAGGCACAGCAATGATGGTGAGGAAGGTGCGGGACCGGGCAGTGCTTTGTTCTGTTGTACCTAAGGCCACTATGAGTTGGAACCAACTCACTGGCACCTAACGACATTAACATGGACAACAATTAAGTAGCATGGGGAAATACTTGTATTATATTATTTTAAAATTATTGTTAGAAAACAAATATGCACTTCATGAGGCACACATATATATACTCACAAACAGAGAGAGATGAATATATTTCAAAATGTTACGAGTGAGTCATTAGTTTTCTTTTTTCCTTCAGCCCTAGCTACTTACAGAAACTTATCTGTACCAGTCACTGTGCTAGGCTTAGTAAAGTATCTCCCAGTGCTTGGAAAGTGGGGAATCTTAAAAACATTATTTCAGTTCCATCATTTTCTGCAGTTTATATTCAATGTACAAATAAAAGTTGTCCTGAACTGGCCTGTGATCCTCTCAACCTGCTGAGTGACTTGACGTCTTGGAACCTTGCTAATAGACTGTGAACCTCTTAGTTACAAAGAAGGAAACTGAGCTCACTTTGCTGTCATTTGCATAGCTTCTCTCCCAAGGGAAAAATAGCTATGTCTTTGGAAAAAGAAGTGGGAACTTTGTGTGGGTTTGAACTGTTGACCTTCTGGTTAGCAGTCATAGCAGTTAACCACTACACTTCCACTTATTTAATGGTAGTTAATAGAACTTCTTTTTGCTTGCTGCTTGGAGAGTGGGAAAGAGGGCTAAAAAGACCAAAGAGAACCCCTGTTGCTCCTGATAGCTTCTAGATTTGTCCGAACATTCCCTTCTGAAACAACTTGTCTCTGACTAGGGAAGGAACAGACAGAATGTAACATGGGAATCACAATCTGGCAGTAAATGATGAGGAAAGGAATGGAATAATCCCCAGAGTTGCAGCAAAGTTTTTATCTTTCTTTTTTTTCAAATAAAATATTTCTGAATGACTGGCATGTATACGGGGCAATGGGATATCCAGCTCAAGAAGCAGTATCAGATGAAAGTGAGGCAGGGTGTAAAGCTACATGGTAGGGTAGACTCAGAACAGGGTCCTAGGAGTCAAGAGACCTGGATCCAGTTACTGTGGGGGATATCAGGGCCAGAGAGGTAAATATGTTTACTATTTTCCTCATTTATAAAGTAGAGAATAACTCTGGATTTACTACAGAGCTCTTCTTAGCCTCAGCATCCAGTAGTTTAGGTACAGCGTTTAATTCCAGGGCTACTTCTAAAGAATCTCATATCCTCAGTGACATTCAGTTAGAGACTGCTCTGCCTGTGGCATGTAGGGAATGTTACTGTGTTTTTGGTATTTTTGTACCTTTCTCATTGAATCCTTACAATCTTGGAACACAGAAGGTTTAACAGAAGAAGTGGTATTTGAGATGTTTTTAAAGGATGAATAGGTTTGAGTCTCAGAAGGATTTACGACAGCAACAATCCCGAGAATAACAGCATATATAATTCATGTTCCAGTGGAATAGAATGAGATTAAGTGGTATAAATGTCTTAAAGAGCTCCCCAAATGGAGCAAAATAAATGAAGGTAATGCCAGAGAGATCACCAATCTTAATGATGTCTTCTAAGAAAATGAGGTGCATATTCAAATCGTGTATTGACTGAAAACAGAACGTAGTTATGAGGCGGAGGAGTGTCTTAGTTATCCAGTGCTGCTATAACAGAAATACCACAGGTGGATAGCTTTAAAAAGAAGAAATTTATTCATTCATAGTTTAAGAGGCTAGAAATCTGAATTTAGGGAGTCAGCTATAGGGAAATGCTTTCTTTTTCTGTTGGCTCTGGAGAGAAGATCTTTGCCTCCTGTCAACATCTGTGGGCCCAGGATTCCTTGGAGATCTCCATGGATCTTAGCATCCACCTTCCCTTGGGTCTGGGAGGTTCTCAGCTCAGGTAACCTGGATCTAAAGGACACACCTTGCTTCATACTTTTCTTTCTTCATAGTTGTGTTAGGTTGAGTTCTCTAAAGAAGCAAAGTAAGTAAAGCATAAAATTATACAGAGAAATTTATATCAAGGAAATGGCTCTCATGATTGTAAAGGCTGAAATGACCCATGTCCGTGGACTAGGCTGGAGGTTTTCCTGATTCACCTAGCCACAGGGACTAGTATATTCAAGACTGGCAGTTTAGACAACAGGGCTCTTGCTCACAGGTTGCAAAGACTGATGATCTCAAGATCTTTAAGTGAGACAGCAGACATGTCACTACCTCAAATCCTAGAGACTGGAGGCCAGATAAGTATGAGCCAGCTGCAGGATCCAGAGTGAGCAAAAGCTTAAGAGCCTTACTAGAAAATCCTAGATTAGACACAGGTCACACTCCTAAAGAAAACTCCCCTTCAAACTACCTGTCTACTCATAACCGATCTAATAGTGGAGGTGATAACATTACATCAGATCTCATTATGGAGGTGGTCACATCATTATGCAACTGTGAAACCATTGAGAATCATGGCCCAGCCAAGTTGGCACACAATCTTAATCATCACAGTGATAATTGTGTCTCTGCCATCTTAGCTCACTTGTAAGATAAAAGATGTGACTCAAACAAGGCTGTGAATTGTAAGACTGCGACTCAAGATATACTCCACCCTGGTCTTGCCTTATTAATATGTAGAAGTTAGGTTTTACAGTACATCACAAAATGAAGGACAATCACCCAGTATGGGGAATCATAGCTTTGCCAAGTTGACACATAGTTTCGGGGGACACAATTCAATCCATAACAAGTAGGAAGAGAAAAAATGTCAAATAATCACATTCTCTTGGATAGTGTAAACTGTTAACATATTTAGCTGTTAACGGAAAGGTTGAGGGTTCCAGTCTACCCAGAGACACTTTAGAGAAAATGTCTAGTGATCTACTCCTGCAAAGTCCTCCACTGGAAACCCTAGGAGCAGAGCTCTCCTCTGACACACATAGCATCACCATGAGTCTGAATAGACTACACATCTGGTATTGGTGCTGAACTTGTACTTCTGGCACAGCATCAGGCATAATGCCTTTAGTGGATTCGTTACTTTAATCTCTGTCTCATAAAAGTCTCATGAAGTTGGTATTATTGCTGACCCCATTTTACAGGGAAAGAAACTGGGATTTAGACTGATTGTATGTGAGTTGTTCAGTTTATGCAGAATGTTGGTAGCAGAACTGATGCAACCTGAAGGAACCTGAATTGGAAATGTGTATACTTTGCCACTTACATGTGCTGTATAAATGTTAATGTTGATTGACAGAATTAGAGAGGGTTCCATGGAGAAGGTGGCATCTGTGATGATATTGAAGGGTGATAGGATTTTGTCAGGGGAAAAAGGGCTCGAACTGCAGGCAGGGCAGAGTCATTGCCAACTGAAGAGGAGACATGGCAGTTCTAGGAGAAAATCCAGTAGTCTTTATGGGTAGGCGTGAGCAAGAAATATAGGTCAAAGCTAAAAGATAATTTGGAAGCTGATGATATGCCATCTCGGATGTTAGGCTAAAGTGTTTTCTCTTGGCATTGAGAAGCAATTGAAAGTTTAAGAAGAAAGATATGGTGCATTCTGATTTGTGTGTGGTAAAAACTCTGACTCAGGGATGGTAACTGCCGACTTGTGCTCCCGGCTGCAATGGAGCATCTGGAAAATGCTAGTAGCCCCCTCTTGAGAGTACAAACACTGGCCATTTTCTCTTGTCTAACTGAATATCTGAGGTGTTTAAACTCCAATTGCTTTTACAAGTAGGTTGCATAAAAGTTTGCTGATTCTGGCTAGGATCAGTCATTCATAGATCCATTCACCTCTTAGTTGACTTGCTCATTTATATCATATTCATACATCAACTTTTTTTTTGGCAGCTACTCTATGCATGTGCTATGCTGGCTACTGGCAATTGAAAGCTGAAGGAGATGCAACTGCTTCTCACTGGTCCTTCATTGTGTTATAGCAGAGGTAGACATATCAGCTATATTTAATGTGATATGTGCAATTAGAGAAGTATGTGTGGAATGCGTGGAACCAGTACAATGTGTGGAACCATTAAACCTGTCTCAACTGTATCAAAGGATATATCACTGAGAAGTTTCTAAAAATGCGGGGTGGGGTCAGGGGTGGAGATGTGGTTGGTGGTAAGCCAGAAAGGGATATATTCAGAACACTTGAGGTGGGATTTCAATAATTTGATGAGACTAGATGGAGGGGTAAGAAGAGAGAAACCATCCCAAACAAGAGAATGCACATAGTTTTTAGACATGGAGTCTTGAAGCTATCTTGTATATAACTAATTTGTGTAACAGATCTTTAAGAGAGTTTCTCTACTATAAGATGATGCAGTAGACATGAGGCTGAGAGGCGAGCACTGTCATCATGAGGCATAGAGAGAGGTGCGGAGACTGACATCTGCTACGTAATTACATAAAAGTGTAATGCACACTATAGTATAATGAAATGACAGAAATGCAACTGTGAGTGAGATTCCTAAGAATGTGTCTAGTTCACTAGGTACAGAAAGTGAGGGGCAATTGTGAAAAAAAGGTGGGGAGGGGTTAGAATGAGAGGGTAAAACAAAGCCCAGATCCTGGGGGATTTTATATTCCAGACATAAAAGTTTTGACTCTCCCAAAGCCATAGGCAATCATAAATGACATTAAGCAAGGAAGAGATGTACTCAGATGTGTGTATTTGAGATGTTTTATAACCATTAGAAGAACTGGTTGAGGTAGGTAAGAGTGAAACAGCAGGTTAATTAGATGTCTCTTCCAGAAATTGTGGTGGGAGATGCTGGGAAACTAACACAGTGACCATAGGAATAGAGGAAGTTAGAGAAGAATTAGAGAGACCAAGGAGGTAGAGTCAACAGGACTTTCTAACCCAATGAATTTAGAGCAGTGTTTATCAGATTTGTGTACTCATAGTGACCTGATCCTAGAGGACAGAGTAGAACTGCTGCCATGGTTTACAAGGCCATAATCTTCATGGAAACAGATCATCACATCTTTTTCCCATGATGTGACTGGTGAGTTTGAACCACTGACTTTTCAGTTAGCATCAAGCCCCCTAATCACTGTACCACCAGAGTTCCTACAGTATTGGTATGAGTTGCTATCAACTCAATGACAAAAGCTTGGTTGGGTTTTGCTTGTTTCTCAGGACATAATGGGAAACCACATGTATTAGCAACCATACCCTAGAGTGGAGCCCAAGCCAGGCAAGTGCTGTCGAATCTGCATTTTAGCCACTCACTCTGTTCCCACTAGCTGATGCTGAGAAACACCATTTGATGTTCACTATTATAAAGGAGCTGGGAAACATACCTGGTTTGACCTGTGGTTTCCAACTTAAGAATCAGTGGATAGTGGTGCAATCTGTCCTCAAACATGAACTTGTTTGGAAAACCCTTGGGACATTTGTGAAAATGCAGATTTCAAGCTGTGCCACCAAGGAAGAATGGATGTTCTTCTCTGGCCTGGAAGTCATCAGGACCATCTCCCTTTAAAAAGCTATCTAAGAAAAGTCCACAGCAAGAAGAATTACTTGAAGAGAAATCATGCCTATCCCACTGACCTAGCTCAACTCAAGATCTTGCCACCGCTCCTTACTTCCAGCCTCTCAGAATTTCTTGCTGATTCAAATACTGAAAGATGAGACCAAAGTATAAGTGTCTTTCTGTCTTGGACTCGGAGCACTTTGATGGCATCAGGCCTTGCCTGTCTCAGTCCTACCCTAGTCACAATGCCATGGACTTAACGGGCTTTTGACACATGCTTGTTATACAAAATTCAAAGCAAGCAAACAGAAGACCCAGTGAGAAAAATTATGTAAACAATACACACTGGTGAGTAGCATTAGAAAGGGCATGTGAGAATATCGTTAGTGAGTGTGATATTTCTATCATAAACAGCTATATTCATGATTACATTTTATTATTTTCCCCTGCAAAATAAAATGGTTAGCAAATTTACACCAAGTACTGCTATAGTGATAGTTTAGACTGATAGTGTCTTTTTGTAGTCTTCAAAACTGACACTGTAGTTGTTCATTTGAGATACCTACTTGGCATGAGGTACGATACTAATTTAATTTTATGCAACAGTGTAGCAAGCTTCTAAAGCAGACTTCATGGTTTCCTGTCAGTTATAAAAGTCCTGACTTACTATTACATTTCACTGAAATGAATGTAAATTTTTAAATGCATTCACTGGAGGTTGCATCTATCTTTTCCTTTTATTACACCCTTCCCCAAATATTCTACAATCACACACATAACTTACTTGATTATTAAATCAGAAAATGTTTATCGGTGTGATATATCTCTTCCTTTTCTTTTCCCAGTGTTTCTGAAAGCTGTGGAAATCTGTTGTTTAATTAACTGTAAAGGTAAGATAGCTGTCAGCCTCTCTCACTGCATGCTCCTGTCAGTTCAGAGCATGGAGGAGGAGGCAGGCAAAAGCCTCCAGAATGTGTGATAACTACTGGAAATAGTCACAAGAGAGTGATGTGTTGCCACAACTCTGCACACCCATTGAATTCTATGTGACTCACTAACTCCTCAGCCCTGCAGGCTCACAGTTTGCCCACTAAGGTTCTCAGGAAATCAAAGATGGATAAAGTAAATAGGCAAGGTGCCAAATTCTTTACATTTTATCACCAAAGTAGTAACAAACTATCATTAGTCTAGAAGTTAGGAGCCCCCACTCAAGGAAATTCGAGTTCCTGATTCAAATTCCATCTCTACGACCTTAAGGAGCTCAGTAATCTGTCTATCTATATCTATCTGTCTGTGTACCTGTACACCCACCTCTTCACCCTACCTCTCAATTATTTAGGTGAGCCTTGGTACTCTGGAAAAGATTTATCATTGAGCCAACAGGGGCAGTGTCTACTAACTGTAAAGAGCCAGAAAGTCACCATTTCAAGCTTTGCAGTACTTGTTGCAAATATTCAAGTAGCTTTCCACTGTAACAGGAAAGCAGTCAGAGACCATACATAAACAAATGAGCATGGCCATGGTCTATCAAAACTTTATTTATAAAATAACAGGTGGTGGGTTGGATTTGACTTATATGCTTTAGTCTGCCATCCCTGAACCTATGTAAATACTACAGCTCAGAAAAAATTATCTAGTTGAAGTTGCTGAGAACGGTTTAATAGCCTACAGGATGTGAAATGAAGACAGTACTCCTTAGGCAATGTCATGGAGTGGAAGGAGTTAAAAATAACAGAAAATTCGAATTCTAGTGGTAGGACTGCCTCTGGCTAAGTAGGACCGAGAATAAATCACTTAACCTCACTCCTACTCATATGGCCTTATACTAGATAATCTTTTCCTGGACTGAGAATAATAGAGAATCTATTCAATGAATCATCAATATCAATGGTATTTAAACTCCACACATGGGGTATGTGGGAGTCCCTGAGTAGCACAAGTGGTTAGGATTTGTGCTGCTACCGTAAAGATTGGAGATTCAAACTCTCTGGAGAAAGACCTGGTTGTCTACTTCTGAAATGTCACAGTTATGAAGACTCTACTGAGTATAGTTTACCCTGCAGTATATGGGGTTAGTATAAGTCAAAATCAACTAGACGGCAACTGCTTGTGTGGGGTAGGTGAACAGGGCAGATACTTATTGAAATGCCAGTATGTAATGCATAGTCACCAGGATACAAATCAGAACTAGTAGGGGTTACTTGGGGCCCTGACATGGATTGAATTATGTACCACCCCTGTAATATATGTAGCAGGCAAGGTCTTGAATCCTGGTTAGGTATCAATTCCTGGTATTGTGTGATGTTCCTATATGTTGTGAATCCTGCCTTTAAGATGTTAACAAGGAGGATGGGTAGTGGTTATGTTGGTGAGGCAGCGCTGCATCTATTGGTTTGTATTGTGCCATGAGGCAATCTCTTAGAATACAAATTCAAGGGAAACAAACAGAGAGTTGGGAACCTCATACCACCGGGGTGGCAGTGCCAGGAGCACAGTGTGTCTTTTGTACCCAGTGTCCATGTGCCTCAGAAGTTCCTGGTACAGGGCAAGATTGACAACAAGGCCTTTCTCCAGAGCCAACAGAGAAAGCCTTCGTGTGGAACAGATACCCCAAATTTGGGCTTCTAGCCTACTTTATTGTGAGGAAATAAATTTCTCTTTGTTGAAGGCATCCATTTGTGGTATTTCTGTTATAGAAGCACTACGTGACTAAGACAGGCCCACATGTACAAATAGAATTGATATGTCTGTTTCTCAGGAAAAAAGCTTGTCCTCATTAAAAGCACAAATCATGGGAAGATCTCTTTAGCAAGTAAGAAAGTTAAAAATAACTGGAAACTGCAAATGGGCCAAGAACTATGCTGTCTTTTACATGTTCAGTGAGAAAGTGTAATAAGTAAAGCTCTTTTGCAATCATATCACTCATGTCTTTGAAAAGAGCCTTGGCAATTATTAAAGCAATCTTTCTTGCTTTGCCAAGAAGCTGTTCACTGGTATGCAAGTGACTTTCTGGCAACTGCCTCAGTCAATCAATCCATCAGCAAGATGTTGCCTTCTAGATTGGACTGCTTTCTGCTTCATGGGTGGTATGTGGCTGCACCTAGTCCTGTTGAGAAAAATAGACATAGCATATTGGCCAGTTTTCATATGGGTTAATCAACTAAAATTTATTAAGCGTTTTACTCTGTGTTTTGGGAATGCAAACTTACTAGATAAAGAACTTAGCAAGTGGCAGAATATGCACACAGGATAATTTATAGTTGTCAAATGAAAGATACAGATCTGATTTCTGACCAGATCTCTCGAGGAGGGAGAGTTTATTTTTGCAAGTTGTCAGGGAAATTCAGAAGACGAAGTAAACAATTTATAGATAAATTCCCTTGAAAATTGCTTTAAGTGTGGGGTAGAAGGACAAGGAAAAAGCATGTTGAAAACAGATCAGTGTATGAATGGGTCAACTGAGAAGTAATTTTGGAAAGGATATGTTAGGAAAGACCTTAAGTTACATCATGAAAGGTTTGTGGATTTTGTCCCTACAGTAACAAATCAGGGAACATGTGGAAGTGAAACAAGCTGTTAGAAGAAGAGGGTGCAAGAAAGAAAGCAAAGCACCAAGAAACCCAACTTTACTGATATGTGACAACTGACATTCGGCACAAGGACATTGTGTGCCCCATGAAGGTGAGCTCAGTGTTGTCCGTCTTCTGATTTTTCTGCAGTAGTAGAAAGCTTGAGTCTTTATGGCACATATTCTAATTCCCAGATACGGCCAACTAATCCATATATTTTTTAACTGCTTTGCCTGGCAAAAATGTATCCATGGCCTGAATCTCAGGCATTTCAAGTCCTAATCTGCTGGCTGTGTGTTTGTAGCCTCTGAGAAGCCCTTGACAATTTGGAGGCAAGGAAGGACAGCACCTTGGACAGACCTAGAGGAATAGAGTTGAGGGTGTGAGGTTATGGCTACAGTCTAGATGTGAGATCATGTGAATTTGACTCAGACACCCAGAAAAGGGAAGGAAAGAGATAGAAGATGGGAATACTGCACAAGGTGGAGAAAGACTAACGATGATTGGATTTTTCTCACAGTCAACCTTAAGTTCCATTTTTCCCCATCAAAAGGCCATGTGTTATGCTTCTGGTGTGACAAATTCTCAGTTGACCTTTTCCTGAGCTCGTTTTGTATCTTAATTGCTTTGCTGTTGTTTTATTCCTTTGTTCCACATTTTCAGTCTGCCCCTTGCGTTTCTGATAGTTCACTCTTAGCAGATAACTAACTCCAGTACACGTCCAGATGAAGGTTGTAATCTTTAAAGCTGTCAAATTAGAAAAACCATTTTATAGCCCTGTTTTGACGTGTTTTTGTTCTTTTCTCTTACATTTCAAGGTAAAGAAAATCAAGCTATGACTCTTTTGAGATAAAAGAGTCATAGGAAAACTAAGTACTTCTTAGTGGAGAATTATATCCTAATACGCTCTGCTACATGAATATGCCTGTTTTTAGAGAAATGTTTTCTAATCACTACAGCTCATGTAATCACTCTTGCATGTATTTTTCCTTTTCCTAAAATAAAGGTTTCCTGGTATAGTTATTTTTAAAAATGTAGGGAGGTACACTGTTTGTCCTGATTAATACATTATATGTTCTCTAAAAGAATTTCAGTTATTTCAGAAATGTTCAAAGCACAATTTAGAGGTTCCCACTGCTATGAGTATGTGTTTTAAGTGCTTTGTACCATACACTGTGCCATTCCTGAATCTTTCCATTTAACAACAAAGGAATGTATATGTATGTATTTCAATAAATAAAAAATATATGTCAACATGTTTAATGGCTGCATAATTATCTACTAGATAAACCTAGCACAATTTATTTAGTATTTTCTCTCCTGTAGGATATTCAGGCTATTCCTGAATTTTCCATAGTCTCACATCAGTGAAGAAAGCATCCTTTTTAATGTTTGTTTTTATGTGCATAGCCAGTTATTTCCTCAAGACACAGACTTAAAATGACTGTGTTGAAATGTATAATTCCTAAAGATATTTGAAGATGTTTCCTTATAAGTGAGACACCTTTACTTTCATTCCTTTCAAAATCTGTCCCTTTTACTACAAAGGAGTGCGGGCTTCTCCATCCTACCCTCTAACCATGAATATTGGCAACCTTTGCATTATTTAACTATCTGAGAGGTAGAATTCTGTACCTTTAAATTCTCCAGACTATGTTAATTTTCTCTCATTTGGGATTTAGATATAGTGCTTCTGACATGTAAAAAAATTAAAAAAAAAAATTGTGCTACCTTCTCTTTTAGGCTGTAAATTACTTACTAGTTGCTGCTGAGTCAGTTCTGACTCACAGTGACCCTGTAACTGAAAAAAAAAAAAACAAATCCAATGCTGTTGAGTCGATTCTGACTCATAACAACCCTATAGTCAGAGTAGAACTGCTCCTTAGAGTTTCCAAGGGGCACTTGACAAATACAAACTGTCAATCTTTTGGTTAGCAGATGTGGCACTGATCACTATGCTGCCATGGTTTCCACAGTGACCCGATAGAACAAAATAAAACTGCTTCAGAGTGTTTTCAAGGCTGGAATAGATATTTTTTTTAAGCCTTTTTTAAATTGTTCTTTAGGTGAAAATTTATGAAACAAATTAATTTCTCCTTAAAATTAGTACACAAGTTGTTTTGTGACATTAGTTGCCACCCATTTATCTCATTTTCTTGTTATTTCCTGCCTTCTCTACTTTTGTGCCACTGTGTCATTTAGTTTTGTATATATAACTGAACTGTGAAGTACATTTCCCATGTGTTATTGTTTGTCCTATAACAAAACCAAACCCAGAGCCATCAAGTTGATGCTGTCTCATAGCAATCCTATAAGACAGAGCTGAACTTCCCCATAGAGTTTCCAAGGAGTGCCTGGTGGATTTGAACTGCTGACCAGCACTTTAACTACTTCTCCACCAGGGTTTGTCCTATAGACCTGTCTAATTTTTGTCTAAAAGGCAGGAGTGACTTCAGTATCGCACTAAAAGGATACTGGGAGCCAAACTCTTACAGTTTCTCAGGTTTCTGTCAGACCAAGAAGTCTGGTCTTTTTTGTGTGTGAATTTAAATTTTGTTCTACATTTTTCTGCTTCTTTGCCCACCACCTTCTATTGTGATCCCTGTCAGAGCAGGTGGTAATGGAAAGTAAGTACCATGTATCTTTAGATTTCTTCATTCTTCTTTATTCCAGACGAGTTGGGACCAAAGTCGTCTTAGACGGTTGCTCACGACCTTTTAAGACCTCAGGTGCTAGGCACCAGAGTAGGATACAGAGTATTTTCTTTATAAACTATGCTATGCCTCTTGAGCTAAGTGTTATTTGAGACCATGATCCCCAGTCCCCAACCCTGTACTTTGGTCCCTCAAGGAGTTTAGGTCTGTCCATGAAGCTTCTGTAACCTTGTCCAAGGCTTGGGGGGTTCTAGCTACACACCTTTTGGTGAGCACCCAACCATTTTCATCACTGTTTCACCAGGGGTTGTTATGAATTACTTAAAAGATTATTATTTCCATTAATAGCATAATCATCTGTACCGTAGATTCCTAACTTTTGCCTTGTGGGGCAGTATCCTTCAGTTCGCACTCCATTTTCACTATCTCACGTAACTTTTAATAATTCATCAAAATGTTATAGAATAAACATTTAATGTGCTTTTTCATACCCAAAGCAGTAAACATTTATTGATATCATCATTGTCATGTTTTTATTCCTCCTGATAGAAACTTCTGTAAACTCTGTTAGTAGGATATTTATTTAACAAATAAATGCAATCAAGGTGTAGAGCTACGTTGTCCAGTATAGTAGCCACTAATCACAAGTGGCTACTAAGTATTTGACGATTTCCTTATCTGAGCTAAAATGTGCTATCCGTGAAAAGTATACACTAGGCTTTGAAGACTTAGGAAAAACAATCGATTTCATAAATAATTTTACATTGATTGTATTTTGAAATGGTAATATTGTGAGTACTTTGAATTAAATATGTTGATTAGTTTTACCATTCATATTTACTTAAATCCCTGGGTACAACAAATGGCTAAGCACTGCTAACCAAAAGACTGATATTGCAAATCTACCAGAAGGTTCTTTGGCAGATAGGCCTGGTGATTTGCTCCCAAAAGCTCATAGCCTTGAAAACTGTATGGAGAAGTTGTAGTTGATAATATATGGGATTGTCATGAGTCAGAATCTCAATTGTAACTAAAAATAACAACTCAAAACTTTAAAATTATGTATGTGACTTGCATTCATGACTCCCAGTATATTTTTGCCAGATAACAGTGGTCTAGGGGTTTGACATTATAAATGTTAACACCTTAAGAAATCAGTTTTCTGGAGCCTTCTCTTAGATGGTCTTCAGATCAGAATTCATCATTGTTCTGCAGCAAGGAAGAGGACAATGCATCCAAATGCCATTGTCTACCAGCTGATCTTCGCCTTGTTTTTCTTCTGAAACTGGTGGGATGAAGGATATAGCTTGCTGTTTATAGCCCTGCTAGAAAAAAGATTTAGAAGAAAGAGAAAAATTAAAATTATCCTGACTTTGACCAGCTGCTGATGTCACGATGAAGCCGTGGTCACCATGGGATCTTTCAGCCAGTTGTAGGAAAACTATGAATTACTTGTCTTGTCCAAATTTGCGGATATTGAAAAATCTCAAAGGGGCCAGAGAACCGATGAAAAAAATCTTGGCCTAAGCTGCAAGCAGGGGGATTCATCTGCCCCCTAGTTCCTTCTTTAGTCGGGGCAGAGAAAAAGAATGATAATTCACAACTTCTTCTCCAGCAATGCGATTTCTTCAGTGGCAATGTGGCCTGCTTTCCGTTAGCATGAACCACATCAGCATTTTACAGACTTTCTCACTGAGCAGGTTAAGAAAGTGATAAAATGAATGTCTTCAGACCCTAGATTCGATTATTTCTAGAACCAGGACTTAAATTCACAGAGGAAAAAAACCTCTTTTAGTGTAACTCTCAGTCTCCCATCACAATCTTTTTAAGACTAGTATTATTTTTAGCCTTTAAAAAAGCCCAGTGCTACTGAGTCAGGTCCCACTCACGGCGACCCTGGAGGCCAGAGTAGAACTGCCCCATAGGGTATCCAAGGAGTGCCTGATGGATTTGAACTGACAACCATTTGGTTAGCAGTGGTAGCACTCCGATACCACCAGGGTTTCCCTACTTCCCACAAAATTTTCAATTTTGATGTTTCCTAAGGTAAACCCAATCACTTGGCTCTGGACAAAGTTTGTTTTCCTTTAGATATTTAAGTTCTTCTTATCTAACTGAGATTCTCTCACCTATCTCTAACTTTTGGATTCATTGTTAATGCTACCTATGTGCGTGCATGTGTGTGCATGTGTGTGTGTATTAATGCATCCTTTGATGGTGATACAGAGAAATAGTTGGAGGTCATCAAAATCAGAGTGGGTCCCAACACCCACTTACCCCTTTACATTTTAGGAAAAGGCAGATAAATACTTGTCATGGATTGAATTGTATCCCCCCAAAAATGTATGTGTTGATTTGATTCAGCTATGAGTCCCAATATGGAGCCCTTCCTCCCATGTGTTGTGAATCCTGCCTCTGTGAGATTGATGATGGAGAATGGGCAGCAGTTGTGTTAGTGAGGCAGGTCTAAAGCTACAAGCTTGTGGGTTATCATGGAGACAAGTGAGCAGAGGAAGTTGGAAACCTCATACTACTAAGAGAAGCACTGAGAGCAGAGCACGTCCTTTGGATCTGAGGTTCCTGTGCCACAATGCTCTCAATGGATTTGGACTCAGCATACCAGACTGTGATGATTTCTCTTACTGGATGGACTTACAATTTATAAATGGATTTTTGGCTTACCGGACTGTGTCAATAAAGCTTCTCTTCATGAAACCTTCCACTCATGGTATTTTCTGTTGGAGCAGTACCGGGTGACTAAGACAGTACTCATGGATAGTCCAGTTCCATCTAAATGTGTGGAATAAGTGGCTATCTATAGAGTGTTCCTGGAGGAGGATATAAGGAAGAAAACTTGACCTACATATCTTTCTTAGAAATGCTGTATTGGGGAAAATATCAAATCCTATTGAAATGACAGGACCTGTTTCATACTAGGTCCATGGTAGGGAGAGCTTAATATATTGACCGTAATGTTGTTTTGTATAGCTTTTTCTTTTCCTTCAGTTAATTTCTTCATTTTTCAGTCATCTACACGACTACCAAAACTATAATGACCTTCTACTATGTATGCTACTTTTGCTACTGTAGGAGAGTCAAATATATATAAGACAAGGCTTTAGAGTAAAGATTTCATGTTAAGAGAAATAAAATTTGAGGGGCCATTTTGATTTTAGGGCTCTATAAAACTAATTGAATTGGGATGTTGTTCTCTGTAAAGGCTTTGTCCAACCAGGGGATATCATGTGGTGAATGGATGCCTGAGATGGGAGAAAAACAGGAAGGATGTGTGACATAGGATGATAAACTGCATGTCTTTTATAACTTTTCTAATGGTAGTCCTATGAAAGAGCAATCTTAAATTTGGATCATACAGTACTAGGAGATTTGTCATATCCTGTGTCTTTGGATTTTAAAGAGGAAACTGTACAAGATGTTCTGTAAGTCTGGGGAAAGTTTGCTTTGGATTAGATAAGAGATACTTTGACAAAGAGAAATGATTTTGTTTTTTCGTCGATTTGCATTTCTTTTGAAACTTAGGAATACAAGGTTTAGGCTCTGGATTAGGAAAACAAAATCCCTTCATATCTCGGTAAATAACCATTTCCTGTATCAAGTCTGAATCCTTCTCCCAGATGCTTAGAATTTGCATGCTTGGTAGTTCTATTTGTAGAATTATTCTTAATGGACCCCTCCTTCCTCATTTCCTCCTCCTTTTCTCCTTCTCCTTTCTGAATACTTGCTGAGTATGTTCTAGCCTTATTTTCATCCTCAAAAGATACTAGCTTCATGCAGGAAAAACTACGACTAAATATTAAGATTTAACTAAGTAATACTTTTTCTGAAACTGCAGTCTACCACTTGTCAAGCTTGTAGTAAGAACACTGACATGGATTGAATTGTGACCCCTCCTCCAGTCCCCCACCCCTGAATGTGTTTAGTAATTTGGTTGGCCATGATTCCCAGTGCTGTGTGATTGCCCTCCATTGTGTGATTTTCCTATGCTGTAAATCCTAATCCATGCCTTTGGTTAATAGTTTGGATTGTGTTAAAGTGGACTACAGTGGGATTGTAAGACAATTCCTAGGGTCACCTGTGTGCTCCAACATAAAGGTTTCCCTGAAGCGTGGTTTGCACCCCTTTTATCCTTTTACCCTATAACAGATAATATGAAATGGAAGCAAAGAGCGGGTTGGGAACCACATATCATCAAGAAAACAGCAGAGCATCTGGTTCCTGTGCCAAGATACTCTCAGACCAAAGAAAGATAGATGCGACACAAGGACCTTCCTCCAGAGCTGACAGAGAGAAAAAGATTTCCCATGGACCTGACACCCTGAATTCAGACTTGCAGCATACTGAACTGTGTAAGAATAAACTTTGTTAAAATCATCACTTGTATTTCTTTTAGAGAAGTAGCAGATGACTAAGACACACACATTTAGAAACAGTGAAGAATGTGAAAAAAATATGAAGCGTTCATTCACTGCAATCACACTGAGCATGCCAGATGCAAATATCTACATAAACAGTTCCTTGAGATTGGGAGTCAGAAAGTCCTTGTTGTGATTCTTAGTTGATTAGTGTAGTTTGAATCAATACATTTTCTTCTCTTGACTTGTTTTCCAAATTGTAAAGTCAGGGACCTAGTCCATTTAGTACTGACAATTTCTTAGGTAATTACATGATAATATGATGCATACATTACTTACATACATAATATGAAGCAGTGACCCTATGAAGCTAAGTGCTACTGCTATATTCATTGTTTAGATAAGAAAATTGAGACTTGACTCCTACACTCAAAGCCTTATAGTCAGTAAAAGATGGTCTGAGACTTGAACAAGTATTCAAACTGTAGAGCTGAACCCTAGGCAACTAATTACTTCGTGTTCAATCTGTTGCTTGATTGGATGCTAGAATTCACCAAAAAGATAGTGATATCAAGGTTACAAACTTTGAATTACAGTTTTTCAGGAAGCTTTCCTTGGGATACTAAAATATGAATCTAGAATATTGAGGATATTCTGATAGGGAAAGAAGAAAGCTGATGTCGTCTATTGCATTGTGTCTCATAAAAAAAATGAGTGCATCAATTGGTCTGGGCCATAATTCCCAGAGCTGAGTCAGTTTTCCTGTGTGTGATAAATTCTGCATCTGTGATGATGGTCAGGGAGAATGGGCAGGAGTCATGTTGGTGAGGCAGGACTTAAACTACAACCTTGAGAGAAATGAGAAGAGAGATTTGGAAACCTTATACTGTTAAGAAAGCAGCACTGAGAGCAGAGCATTCCTTTGGACCTGAGGCTCCTACATTAAAATGCTGTCATATTCAATTTGGATTCTTAGCCTAGAGGACTGTGATAATTTCTCATATTGAACAGACATGTAGTTTAAGAAGGGATTTTGACTTATCAGGCTGTCACAATAAAATTTCTCTTTCTTGAATCTTTCCACTCGTGATATTTTCTGTTAGAGCAGCAGCAGAAGACTGAGACAGAGTTTGGTTTGAGGAGTGGGTTGCTGCTTTGACAGATTCCTGAAATGTGAAAGTAGTTTTGAAACTGTGAATGGATGGAAGATGCAGAAGGAACCAAGGAGAACTGTTAACGTCTGAGAAGGCAGCAGATGGTGAGAAAATGCAGCAGATGACCAACAGCAGCACCAGTGGATGGGCAGCAGCAGAACTGGGAGCTGACCCACAAAGCCAAGAACACTGAATGCTTGTGTGCAGCAGGCTTCCCGGTGGAGTGGTGTGCCTCCAAGTACTTAGATCAGTGGAACTAAAAGGCTTTGGAATACTTACCCCAGCAGGACAAATGCAGGCTTGGTCCCTGGGCCATCAGGCCATGGATGCAGAAGCTGAAGACAAAAGGAGAATGAGAAGCTTACCTGCCTCACTCTCAAAAAGAATAGATGTGGCCATGAGGCAATAGGAAGCAGAAGCTGAAGAGCCAAGGAGCATGAGGAGCTGAGCTATCTCAGTCTCAAAAGATAATGGACAAAATGTAAAGGGTGGAACCATGAACTCTGAGACTTCAAAGAGTTGGGTGCCTCACGCTGAGGGAGCAGAATTGCTGTCCCTGTGGGCCTGGAAGGCAGAGCTGAAGCCCTAAGCCCAGTAGTTTCCATGCAGAATCTGGAGAGAGTGGCCAATACCTAGAGTCTGGAGGGAAGGGCTGTTATATAAAATGTCTCAGAGTATGGACAATTATTTTTGAAGCCATGAAGGATAATGTAATGTGTACTATTAATTCTTTTGGTATCTGTTATGCCTTTCCCTGCAATTTCTCCCATGTTTAATAAAAATATGTAGCTTGTGCCTACTCTGCCACTGTATTTTGGAAATAGATAATGTGTTCTGGATTTCACAATTTAAAGGGAATGTATAGATTTTGGATTTGGACTTTGAGACTCTTGTTATGAGTACAATTTGCATGTTACAAGGATATGATTTTTGAGGGTCAAAGAGTAGAGCGTCATGGATTCCATTGTGCTCCCCACCCCCCATGTGTATAACAGTTTGGCTGGGCCATGATTCCCAGGGCTGAGTCAATTTTTTTCCCATGTGTTATGAATCCTGCCTCTGTGATTCGGACAAGGGAGAATGAGCAGCAGTTGTGTTGGTGAGGAAGGACTCAAGCTACACGTTTGTGGGATATGCAAGAAGTGAACAGAGTGAGTTGGGAACTTCTTACCATCAAGAAAGCTGCACCAAGAGCAGAGAGTGTCCTTTGAACCTTAGGCTTCATACTCTCTTATTGATATTGGACTGCCAAGATTACCAGACTGTGATAATTTCTCATACTGAGTGGCCTTGTAGCTTAAGAGAGAATCTGTGCCTTACCAGGCTGTAACAATAAAATTTCTCTTTGAAAGCTTCCACTCATAGTATTTCTTTTTTTTTAATTGTGATTAAGTGAAAACATACAATCCAAATTAAATTTGCGTGCCTGTCTGTCTGCAGCTCCTTTTGCTCTCCTTTGTCAGTGATAGCACACTCCTCCTTTCAATTCTATATATGTCATATCCTCTTAGCAATCTCCTGTACCCTGCTCTTCATCTGTTCCTCAACTTTCTAGTAAAAGGCCAGTAGGAAAGCATCTTAAACATACATAGAACCATAAAGTACACACATAATATGATCACATTGTGTCCCTGAGTCCAGTACATACTTGTCCAAAGAGTTGACCTCAGTGATGTTTTCTGGTCAGGGGCAGCAGCAGATCTAGTGGCCGTGATCCTAGTGGAACCCCCAGGCCTCCAGACCATTAATTGTGGTCTTTTAGTGGAGTTCTTTAGATGCACACCTTTTTTTTGTGTTGCCACTGGGACTCAACATTGTTTACCCCATCATGGCTGTCTTTGGTAGTGGTGAGACATCTTCTGGTTCTTATGGTCATGTGTTGATACAGTCACCCTTCCACATGGAGCCTTCTGTCTGCTTGTCTGTTTATTCCTCGTGTCTTTGTTCTCGGTGATCATCAGCTTCATGTGAGTTGGGACGATTTGGTGTAGCTCAGATAGCAGCTTGCTAGTTTTTAAGAACCCAGATGCTACCCACCAACATACCAACATGGGGTACAGAAGACTTTCTTAAGAATGGGCTAGTTATGCCAACTGGCCTCAAGTCTCAGAGCATGTTACCCAGACCCCCTCCCTTGCAATACTGGGTTAACATTAGAAAAGTTTTCAGATTATGCTGAAGCCCAGTTAAGTTGATTTTCTTTCTACTATGTGCTGTCACTGCTTTCACCCAACCAAATTTCTATCAGCTGTCTAATCTATGACCAGCTCTCTCCCTCCCTCCTCACCCTTGCAGCTATCAAAGAGTCTTTTTTTCTGTGTATGAGTCCATTTTTAAGTCCTTATAGTAGGGGTCTCATAAAATACTTGTCCTTCTGCCACTGAGTGATTTCACTCATAATAATATCTTCCAATTGAAAGCAGGTTATGAGAGGCTTCCTAAAGTCATCAGTGTTCTTTATCATTGCACAGTGTCCCATTGAGTATATGTACCATAGTTTGTTTATCCATTCATGTGTTGTTGGGAATCTGGGTTGATTCCATCTTTTAGCTGTTGTAGACTGTGTTGCAATTAACATGTGGGTGCATTCATCTGTTCGTGTGACTGCCCTTGATTCTGCAGAATATATTCCAAGCAGTGCTCTTTAAAGAAGCACCAAATTGCTTCCCATAGAGGTTGTACCATTTTGCAACGTAATCAGCACTGTAGGAGAGTTCCAACTTCACCACAACCTCTCTAGCATTTGTTGTTTTGTGTTTTTTGAACCATGGCCAACCTTGTTAGGTTGAGACGGTATCTCATTGTAGTTTTGATGTGGATTTCTCTAATAGCTAATGACCATGAGCATTTTCTCATGTGTCTTTTGGCTGCCTGGATATCTGATATCCTTTTTGGTGAGGTGTCTGTCCATTTCCTTTGCCCATTACTTAACTGGGTTATTTACCTTTACCTGCTGATATTTTGCAGTCTCTTTAACAAACGGTGCTGGCAAAATTGAATATTAATCTGCAAAAAATTGAAAGAAGATGCGTATCTCACAGCTTACACCAAAACTAACTCAAATTGGATTTGATATTTGGGTCTTTGATCTAATTTGGGTGTATCCCATCTCTTTCTATTTTGTGAAATAGTTTCAGTAGTATTAGAATTAACTCTCTTCTAAAACTCTAGTAGAATTCTCCTTTGAAGCCATCTAGGCCAGGGCTATTTTTGGTTGGTAGTTTTTTTTTTTTTGATGAGCTTTTCAATCTCTTCCTTTTTGATGGGTTTATCACATTGTTTTACTTCTCCTTGTGATGATTTTGGTAGGTAATACAAATCTAGAAATTTGTCCATTTCCTCTAGGTTTTCAAATCTGTTAGAGTACAATCTTTCATAGTATTCTGTTATGATAGTTTTTTATTTCAGTTGGATCTGTTTTGACATCTCCCATCTCATTTCTTTTTCAGGTTATTTGTTTCCTGTTTTTCTTTAGTAAGTTTGGCCAATGGTTTTTCAATTTTGTTGATCATTTCAAAAAACCAGCTTTTGGTTTTGTTAATTTTTTCATTTGTTCTTTTGTTCTCTAATTTTTTTAGTTCTGCTCTAACCTTTACTGTGTGTTTTCTTCTGGTGCCTGAAGAGTTCTTCTGTTGCTCTCTTTCTACTTGCTCAAGCTTTAGGGTTCATTCTTTGGTTTGGATCCCATCTTCCTTTTGGATATGTACATTTGTAGAGATAAATTGCTGGGCATGGCTTTGGCTGTAACCTATAGGTTCTGGTAGGATGTCTTTTTGTTCTCATTTGATTCCATAAATTTTGTTATCGTTGGCTTCTTCTATAACCCATGTTTTTGTGAGCAAGGTGTTGTTCAGTTGCTATGAGTTCCAATTTCTGTTTGTTTTTTTTTTTTTGCTATTAATTTTGACTGTTATGGCTTTATGGTCCAAGAAGATACTTTGCAATAATTCAGTGGTTTTGATTTTGTTGAGACTTGCTTTATGTCCTAACACATGGTCTATCCTGGAAAATATTCCATGTGCACTGGAGAAGAAGCTGTACTTATGTATTAATGGATAAAAAGTTCTGTATATGTTGATGAGGTCTAGTTGGTTAGTTGTGGCAATAAGATCTTCTGTGTCTTCATTAGAAAGAAGATCAATATTAACTGGACTTCAATGTAACATGATTACTCCTCCCATCTTAACCCAATATTGCAAGGACAAAGTAGCTGGGGTGGGAGTCTGGGGACCATGCTTTCAGGGGAAATCAAGGCCAAATTGGCACAACTAGCATTTTGCTAATACAGCCTTCTGCACCCCACATTGGTGAGTGGCATCTGGGGTCTTAAAAGCTGCCAAGCTGCCATCTGAGAGTACAGCAAATGGTTCCAACTCACCAGGAACAGACGATCACCAAGGACCAAAATGATGTGGGGGAAAGAGAACCTAGAAGACTGACAGACCTACCTGTGTGGTGACTACATCAGCTTATGACCAGAAGAACCAGGTGGTGCCTGGCCACTACCAGTGATAGCCGTGATGGACCTCACACAGTTGAGTCTCACTGGCAACACAAGAATTAAAAAAAATCTCCACTAAAAGACTGCAATTGATGGTCCAGGGGCCTTGGAGTTCCCCTGGGATCATGGCCCCTGGCCCTGATGCTGCCCTGTCCATAAATCATAATGGAGATCAGCTCTTCAGACAGGAATGGATTGGACTTAGTGACACAGAGTGACCATATCATGTGTGCACTTTATGGTCCTGTGCATCTAGAGGATGTTGTCCTGCTGACCTCTAATGGAAGGAAGGGTAGTGGGTGTAGAGGAGAGGATAGGAGATTACTGGGAGGATAAGATGTATATCGAGTGGAGAGGAAGACTGTCCTGTCATTGGGAAGGTAGAACAGTGGGAGCTGCATATAGGTGGGCATGCAACTTTATATTATGGGAATGTACATTTTCACTCAGTCATCGTCATCATAGTAATAAAAATATCTTCTGTGTCTTTGCTAAGCTTTTTTCTGGATGATCTGTCCATTACTGAAAGTGGAGTATTGAAGTCTCCCACTATTATTGTGGAGTGATCTATCTCATTTTTCAATGTGGTCAGTATTTCTTTGATATATTTAGATGCTCTGGTATTGAGTGCATAAGTATTTAATATTGTTAAGTCCTGCTTGTGTATTGAGCTTTTAAGCAACAAATAGTGACCCTCCTTGTCCGTGATGGTGGATTTTACATTAAACTCTATTGGGTTTGTCAATTTTTTGAATTGTTCTTCTGTTCTCTAATTCATTTAGTTCTGCTCTAATCTTTATAATATTTTCTTTTTTTCTGGTACCTGAGGGTTTCTTCTGTTGCTCTCTTTGTACTTCTTCAAGCTGTAGGATTAATGCTTTGGTTTGGATCCTTTCTTCCTTCCAGATGTGTGCATTTATAAAGATAAATTGACCTCAGAGCACTGCTTTGGCTGTATCACGTAGATTCTGGTAGGATGTGTTTTCATTCTCATTTGAATCCATATATTTCTTTATTTTGCCCTTGACTTATTCTATAACCCATGTATTTTTGAACAAAGTGTTTTTCAGTTTTCATGAGTTCAAATTTCTGTGTTTTTTCTGCTGTTGTTTTTGACTTTTATGGCTTTATGGTCTGTGAAGATGTTTTGCAATAATTTAGTGGGTTGGATTTTTTTTTTTTTTTTTGAGATTTGGTTTATGTCCTAACACATGGTCTATTCTGGAAAATATTCCATGTGCTTTGGAGAAAAAGATGTACTTGTGTGCCTGGTGGCATAGTGGGTTAAGTCCTGCAGCTGCTAACCTAAAGGTCAGCCGTTCAAATCTGCCAGGTGCTCCTTGGAAACTCTATGGGGCAGTTCTACTCTGACCTCTAGGGTCAATATGAGTTGAATACAAGTCGATGACAGTGGATTTGGTTTTGGTTTGGGGGTTAGATGTCAACGAGGTCTAGTTCGTTAACTGTGGCACTAACATCTTCCGTGTCTTTACAGAGCTTTTTTTTTTATAGATGATCTGTCCATTACTGAAAGTGAGTTGTTGAAGTCTACAAATATTATTGTGGGATGATCTGTCTCATTTTTCAATGTAGTCTGTGTTCATTCAATGTATTTAGATCCTCTGGTATTGGGTGCATAAACATTTAGTATTGTTAAGTCCTGCTTGTGTATTGAGCCTTCCCACAATAAATAGTGACCATTCTTGTCCATGATGGTGGATTTTACATTAAAATCTATTTCATCTGAGACTAGTATTGCCACACCTGCTTTTCTTTGTATGTTGTTAGTTTGTTACATATTATTCCATCCTTTAATTTTCAGTTTGTTCATGTCTTTGAGTCTAAGGTGTGTTTCTTGTAAGCACTGTATTGACAGATCGTGTCTTTTGATCCACACTATAACTCCTGGTCTCTTTATTGTAGTGTTCAGTCCATTTACATTCAGTGTAATTATTGATAAGTATGTGTTTAGTGCTGTCAGTTTGATGGATTTATTTTTGTGTTGGTGTTTCCTCTGTTGCTCTTAATGTTCTGTTCTAGGTCATTCTTCTTTACGGGTTGGCTTTTCATCTTTTGTGGTGTAGGTTTTATGTTTGTCGAGACTCCTGTGTTACGTTTCTTGTTTTGATAAGTCACATTGTTATTGTGCTTTGCAGCTACCCCTACAGTCCTCCTTAGTATTCTAAACTGAAACCCAATTTTAATTTCTGCATATCTTTTTTAACTTCCCCTCCATCTGAAAGGACTATAACTACTGTAATATATCCCTCTTTTAAGTGTGATGGTGTCATAGTTCCTGTGATATGATCACTGGTTCCTTTTAATATTGTAGCTTTGATTGAGTTTTGTCACTTCTCTAACTGAGTAGATTTCTGGATGCTGTGTCCTGTATTGCCTCCTTAAATGTACATTTAATGTTTTTGCTTTTCTAAGCAAAGGGCTTCTTTTAGTATTTCTTGTAGTTTGGGTTTGGTTTTCACAAAGTCTCTAAGCTTCTCTTTATCGGTAAATGTCTTAATTTTATCTTCATATCTGAGAGGCAGTTTTGCAGAATATATAATTCCTGGATGGAAATTTTCTTTTTCAAGGCTTTGAATGTATCATCCCACTGCCTCTGTGCCAATATTGTTTCTACTGAGAAGTCAGATGAAAGTCTACAGGCTTCCCTCTGAATGTTAGCTTTGCTGAGAGCCATGCTGCCTTTAAGAGTCTCTGTTTACGTTTATTTTATGAAGCTTGATTATAATATGTCTTGGTGTCTTTCTTTTGGGGTCAGTTTTTGTGAGATTTGATACATGCATGTCTTGGATATCTATGTTCTCTTCTTTCATAATTTCAGGGAAGTTTTCTGTCAGCTATTCAACAACAATACTCTTGTGTTTTCAGCTATCCCTCCCTGTTCAAGAACTCCAGTTAACTGTAGATTATTCCTCTTAATAGTCTCACATGTTTCTTAATGCTTCTTCATTTTTCTTATTTCTTTTCTCTGATTTCTTTTCATAAATGCTGATGTCAGTTGCTCAGTCCTCAAGGTTACTAAGTCTAACTTCTATCTCCTCAGTTTTGCTCTTTTGGCTTTGAAATGAACTGTGTAATTCTGTAATTTTGTTACTGATCTGCTGGATTTCAGATTGTTGTTGTTCCATCAGTGCAAATAGCTTGCTTAATTTTTCATTTTGCTCAGCTGCATTTTGTTTAATCTCTAGGAGGGCTCCCTATGTAATTCTTTTGTACTTGACCTCTGATAGTTTCAGAAAGGCTTCTCCATCTGGGAAGTTTTTGGGTTCTTTATTTTGGGAGTTTTCTGGAGCCATGATGTACTGTTTCTTTAAATAGCTGTCAATGGTTTGTTGCCTTTGGGCCATCCAGAAGCAGTTTAGTTTCTCTAGCATTAACTCAGCAGGACCTGAGGTGCATTTCTGAGAAGGGAGTTGATAATCACTTGCTTCTATATACTCTAGTGACTGGCCCCAGTGAGCTTTCTGGGGAGGCAGGCTCCACCTCCTTGCTTGCAAAGGTGGCACTTTACTTATGTAGTCATTGAGGGGCCATCAACTGATCCTATGGTGTGGGTCAGTGAAGGCTGGAGGGGATGCTGCTGAGCTGCTCAGTTATTGTAAAAAGTTGGGACCTATGTGACATTTGCCAAAATCGTTCAGTCTGTGTGGTGTGGTAGGCCCTGCCTTGCTTTCCAGCTGACAAAAGAAGCACCTCTTCAGCTGTCCTCAGATGCTGTGATGTAGGTCAAAGTAGGGAGGAGTTACAGCCTTGCTGCCACTGTCAGTCAGGCCCTACTCATTAGGCAGCACTGTGCTAAACATAGTCTTTCTGCTGATAAAGTGCTTTCCAGAGTGGCACTGCTTCTCAACTTGGGAATTAGCCCCTGCTGTAGCCTCTGGGTGGCTCCGCTTCCAAGCTGACCCAGATTGCATCCCTGCTGAGCTGCTCTTCCCACTGTGAAACAGCAGAATCTATTGTGGAGCTCAGAAAAGAAAGGATGGAGGGGAAATGGTACCCTCATTCAGCAGCCAGGCTCTCAAAAGGCAGTTCTCTCTGCTATGCTATATGCTGTTTTCTTTAGCACTGTAGTTCAGCATATTTGCTGGCTCATGCCCATCACCCACCTCCTGGATAACAAAGAAGGAATCAGTATCTGCAGACTACCCAAGCAGTAAGTCAGCAGGAGTGGGGCTCAGTGTGCGCTGCCTTGTGTTAGGGAGAGGTTGCTTGCTATTTAGTGGCACGTAGTCAAATCTGACAACCTTATGCCATATCCTAGGGCTCCCTGGGTGTCCAGAGTGCTCCATTCAGTTATCAGTCCACGCCTTGGTTCTCAGAGGGAATTGGGGAAATATGTGTCTGGTCTGCAATCTTGGCCCTGCCCCTCCCATTCATGATGTTTCTGTTAGAGCAGTATCAGATGAGTAAGACAGTTGTCAACCTGTCATGTTGGGAAAACCAAGTTAATTATGGCACAAATGAGCAAGATGAATTTACAAAGCATAAGAAAGTCAGCTTGGTTTTGTCAGAGTACCTTGGAGTAGAA
The DNA here is from genome assembly GCA_028571685.1 of Heterohyrax brucei. NCBI lineage: Eukaryota > Metazoa > Chordata > Mammalia > Hyracoidea > Procaviidae > Heterohyrax > Heterohyrax brucei. Next base: position 169,628,264 of record CM053141.1, on the reverse strand, counting down.
CAGATTTTACAGATGATAAAACTGGATTATGGATGGCTTAAAATATCATAAATAAATTCATTTCTTCAGTAGACATTGACAGAAACAAAAGATAAATTTATAAATATTTCCATAGGTCCTATCACTTAATAGAGAATGAGTTTGGAACATGGTCAATCTGGGTTCATATCTTGCGTGTGCTATTCAGTAGTTCTATGTCTTAAGTGAATTACTGAACACTTCTGTAGTTTTAAGTCTGTGGAATGGGGATAATAACATAATATTGTTCTGTGTGAATGCAAAGTTAGTCTATATGTTGCCTCTGAAACAGTGTGTTTAATAAACACTCAAGTTGTTATTGGTTTAATTAAGATAAATAATTTGTGTAATGTATCAGATATGAGCCCTCACATAGCATAAGCACTACAGAAACATCAACATTTTCTGCTCACCTATCATGTGGCAGATCCTGTGACTCTAAATGATTGATGTTGAGTTGATTCTGACTCATAGTAACCCTATAGAGCATAGTAGAACTTCCTCATAGGGCTTCCAAGGCTATACATATTTATGGGAGCAGACCACTACTTGCCACACAGAGGGTCTAGTGGGATAAATCTTCCCACTTTTCAGTTAGCAGCCCACTGCACCAATGGGAATCCTTACTGTGACTGTACTTGCTGATAATCTAGAAGAGAGAAAAATCCAACATGTTTTTATTAAAATGCAGTGTAATTATTATGGTCATATTATAAGATCACTGCAATTACATAGATAAAGAGAACTCTGCAAAGAGATTGTGGATGTTCAGGGTAAGCTTTGCAAAGAAAGCAATGTTTAGGAATAAAGTATTAAAAATAAAGTAGAATTGAACCAGATGAAGAGGTGGTTGACAGCAAGCCAGAGCAGGAAGATGTCAGAGATTATGGAACACTTAACAGAAAACAAAACAGAATTGTGTTGCTCCAACATGATGTGAGAAGGGGAAGTGACTGAGTTGAGGCTGGAGAAGTAGTTGATGCTGGATATTGTAAGCTGTTGAAGTAATTTGTAAGATTCCATCCATAATGTAACAGTAGAGTAGCACCTGACTGACATGATCATTATAAGAAGACTTTGGAGATTGCCACATGAAGAGAGCTGTTTTTTGCCTTTGGGTAAAAATTCTATTTGAAGGCCTGGGTCCTCTCTCCAAGTCTGGATGGTGGACTCTGAGTGTGGTAGAAATCAGTGGTAACAATCATTACCCTTAATTCTGGTGTCTCCCAAATGGAAGATGACAATCTTTGACTTGAATCCAAGGAGGCTGTGTTGCAAGGGAATAGTTTATTACAACGGTGACCAAGATTACAACTTGACCCACAAAAGTATTGATTCCAACTGTCAGCAAGACATACACAAAAGGTCAGACTTGCAAGTTGCTTGTCAAAAAATAAATTGATGTGCATGGAAGCTATATGATGAAATAAAATAAACATGGGTTTTGAAACCTGATGATTTTGGAGCCAATATGAATTTTTTACCACGTGCAAGCTATCTGCTTGTCTGCCTAGTTTGCATCCACAAATATTTACTGAGGCCTTACTATGTAAAGTCAGACACATAATTCCACCTCTGTGAGGCTGATTCCCTACTTACTCTACTTATAAAATGAGGATTAGTAACACCCTCTTTAAGACACACAGTGAGAATCTAATGAAGCAATGTATTTGAAAGCCTTCTGTACAGTGTCAGGTGCATGGGTAAATGGTCAATAAGCCTTTTCCCTTTTGCATATTCCCTTTTCCAATTACTGGTATATAAATATTTATTGAGTGCTTCTGTGTTCAAGGGGCACCAGTATGGACCCTTGCTAGAAGCTGAAAAGTCAGTTCTCTTGAGCTTTACATTTTCTGAAAGAGCATCAAATAAATAAGGCAATGACTGATAGTGCTGAGTGTTATAAAGACAAAAACAGTAAACTGGATTTCTTTGAGGGAGTCTTACGATGGGTGGGATCTAAGAAGTGTCATTGGAGCTGAAATGAGAAAAAGAAATGAAGGCTGGTGTGCATAGCTCTGCAGATGCGATTTACAGGCAGAGGGAACAATAAGTTCAAGTGTACCAAGCTGGAACAACCTTGGAGTGCCAGAGAAGCAGAACCATGGCCAAGGTGGCTACAGCCTAATGTGTGAAGGGGAAAGTAATGATCCATGAGCTAGTCAGTCACACAAGGCAAACAAGAATTCTGCTAGCAGAGAGAAATTATACCCAGTTATAGTTAGGCCAGCATCCCCCAATGCTGTTCTCTTCCTGTAATGATTTCCCTCGTACATTACCCTGTTGAGTGAACATTTAAGGGCTGCTTTGGACATCTGGACTAGAAAGGTAATTTTGCTGTTTCCTCCAGCCCAGCAGTTCTCAAAAGCACAGACTCACACACTCAATCTTTCTTTAATCTCTCAGTTTAGGAGGAGTACTTCAGTTTTGAAGATATACATTTTACAACAGAATCATAGGGTTTACAACTGAATGGCATAGATAGATAAGTGCACAAATAGAGATACTGTATACAACAGAGATTTACACACTATGCAAGAGCAGAAAACTGACAAATTCTACAAGGGGGATTTGGGATGGCTTCATGGAGAGTCTCTTGTTGCATTTTCCTGGTCCTCAAATATAGGAGGCGTGATCGTCTCCTTGTTGGTTTTTATCCCCCTATAAATCTTCACTAATCCCAATACATACAAATTCCTTTTAACTTGCTCTTTTTATTCCTTCTTGTCTTTGGAATTCTTTTTATGTTTAAACAAAACAAACACCAAACCCACTGCCACTGAGTTGATTCCAACTTGTAGATATTTCTTATTTTTCCTCATTTCAGGATCAGGTATGCCCACATCTTATATTTGACCATTCTTGTATGTATTTCCTTCTGTAGTCTCTCATGAGTGACATAGTTTTATTTGCATTAGAAAATTTCAACTCCAGATACTCCCACTGAGGAAATGTTATTTGAAGTTTGTAGCTATTTTAGGACTTAGAAATTTCTACCCTCCGTTCTAGTTGTGGTATAGTGGTCAAATGCTATGTCTGCTAACCAAAAGGTCTGCAGTCCAGATCTGCCAGGTGCTCCTTGGAAACTCTATGGAGCAGTTCTACTCTGTCCTATAGGGTCACTATGAGTCAGAATCAATGGCAGTGGGTTTGGTTTTGGAGTTTATTCTAGTTGCCACTCCACAGTTACACAGTCATTCTCATTAGATGCTAAAACAGGTCAAGAAGGTGTTTTCTCATCTTGTAAAGCATAATGAATATTTTCTTTGTGTGCATGTATTTATTATATATTTAACAGAACAAAGGATTGAAGCTAAGAAATCAGACATGGAGCATATAGCACGTCACTGTAAAGTTTAGAGGATGATGGAACAAAAGGTATAGGACAGGAAGGAACAGCATGGTCATCCTCCTTCCTGGTCGTTTGAGGAACATCTGAGACTGGAAGCCATAAAGCTGTTTTCAGTAAGTGAACAGGGAAGTCAGTTCCCGGGAAGCTTCTCTGTTAATAGGTATTGTTGTTGTTCTAGGTCCCAAATACCCAAGGAAAAGTCTTATCTTTATTCACTTGTAAGCAAAGTGGTCACATTATCACTGTTGGAGGAAGACAGCAGCAGTAATTACACACCCAGGTATATGTAGATTCTTCTAGCACCTTGTCATTCACGCAATCATTGCCGTAGTTCTGGGTCTTAGTCCTCTATATTACTGACACAAGTTTTAACTACAATTTATTCTCCTCCAAACCCTTTCCAAATGAAAAAAAAAAAAAAAAAAGAAAGAGAGGGTGGAGGGGTTTGCAATCCTGAAATCTTGGACAAGTTGTATAAAGAGGCTTGTATGTAGTCACTTACTGATCGCTAGCACACTCAGGGTGCGGAGGTAGCAAGGAATTAATATTCCAATATATGGCAGCAAAAATGTTTTCTTCAATGTAACTGATTTGGTCTGATCATAATAACAGTAAAAGTTCATTGTGTGAAAATTGAGAAATTGAGCATAAATGATACAATACAAATGAGCTGTAACTTCAGTACCTAGGAGAAATGTACTCACTACTTGTGTCTTCTGTTACATCCCTATTTGTGCTGAGAGGGCTTTACTCTGCCATAAGTATTTTTAATGATGCAGGTTGCCTAAATGACCAGTCTTGAAAATGAGCTGGACTGCTTTCTAATGGCAAGGCATGTCCACTTTTCACTTGTGGGGGCTCTTCTTTCTGTTCCTATGGAGTTACTTTGATGAAAGCAGTATCCAACACAGGTTACGATTATATTCTAGAGCCAGAACTTCTGGGTTGGAGTCCTGGCTCACAACATCTGTGTGACCTGTGCAAGTTACTTAATGTTATTGTGTCTTAGTTTCTTCATCTGTAAAATGGAGATAATAGTAAAATACAGGAGTTAGGTACCTGTTAGTGAGTTAATACATACCAAGAGCTTGGAAGAGCACCTGGCACATAGTAAATGTTCATAATGTAAGATATTGTATAGGAGGAGGGTATAAGATCAAATGATGGCAGGGGCCATATAGATTTTTTTCAGTGAGGCAGGTATAAAGCATGGAGTCCTTGGGACTATCTTTCCTTATTTCACATTTAAGTAGAAGTGGAAGGATAAAGTTCTAAACTAAGAGAACATCCAGTAAAAGCATGATAAATGCCAATGACCTTGACGTATTGTTGAAGAGCAACAGGCAGTGGTGAAAACCATGAAAAATGGCTTGGAAGATTCTACTCAGCTTCACATAGTTGCTGCCAAGAGAGGATGGAAAACGACATAAAGATATGAAATTTACAAATTTTTAAATGTCAGCGTTATTATTGGACACTTTCAGTTTTATTTTTTTGAAAATTTCTGTGTGATGCAAGCAAGATATATCTTCTGGATGCATTATTTGGCCCTTAAGCTGACAATTTGAGACCTCTGATTTTCTGCTAAGTAGTGAAGTTTGAATTTTAGCCCAGTATACATGTCTCTAGTTGCTTTGATTCTTCTGTAATACCTGGCTATTAATTCACACAGTCCATTGACCTTTATAACACTCTAGCATTGAAAGAATCGAAGTGCGTCTCATCACTACTCTGTTTATTTTAGAACTGATAGTATATACACATCTATGTATATTCATTCTGGAGGTGTTGATAAAAAGTGATTGATAAGAAAAAATAGCACCTGTTTCTTTCCCCCTGTTTCCTCCCAGAGAATAACTGCTTGGCTTTGTTGTAAATCTGTCATCTTTATGAACTGCTCATTATTGACTGTTAAGGGAAACCCTCAAAGTCCTCCAACCTACTTAATAATCATTCTATGTAATTGCACTTTCCTGTGGAAACACTGGGTCAGTTTAGAGTATAGATAACAAGTCTTTGAGTGTTTTCTGGTTCTCCCTTGTTGAGGAGGAGATGCTTCAAGCTCAGGGAGGGGTGACACTGTTTTCTGAACCACCCTAAGGCAACAATTGCATATTCAGGCTTAAGGAGAAGGGGCAAGTACTCAGGGAGCAGTTTCTTAATAAAGTAGTTTATGGTCAAAGAAGAAAAAGGAAGGAAGAAAACAGTGCTTGATTTCTTGGGATGTTCTTTCGCTCTGACAAGGAGCAGGGTGAAGAGAGAGACACCACAGAAGTAAGGGCCCAATAGTGCTGCCTCAAAGCAGTTACCTTGATGTTGTGATTATCTACCGTAGCTGATCAGCTAGAATGAGAAAGAGAAATTCGGACAACCCTCTTGCTCTCCAGATCTCAAGGTCTATTGTTTCTCAAGCTTCCTCAACTTACTGTATTTATAGAGATAGATCTGATATAGTCATTTCCTCATTTAGCCTTTCTAAGGAAGGCCAAGTGTGCTTTGCTTCCTGCAATACTATATCTGCTTTTTATTCTTCTAATTTTTTTTCTACACCTTTTTCTTCTTTGTATGTTGCCTTTTGTCATGGACTGAATTGTGACAAAACATCTTGCAAATTGACTAGGTCATGATTCCTAGTATTGTATGATTGTCCATCATTTTGTCATTTGGTAAGATGTCCCTATGTATTGTTAATCCTGTCACTCTGATGTAATAAGATGGATTAGTGGTGGTTATATTAATGAGATCTACAAGACAGTGTCTAAGGCAATCTCTTTTAAGACATAAAAGAGAGAAGGGAGCAGAGAAACAGAGGAACCTCATACCACTAAGAAAGAAGTGTCAATCTATTAAGCGTGTGCCACTGGACCAGCGTTTCCTGTGTGGAGGAGCTCCTAGGCCGGGGGAAGATTGATGACTAGGATGTTGCTCCAGAGGTGACAGAGAAAGCCTTCCCCTGGAGCTGATGCCACAAATTTGGACTTGCTGACTACTCAACTATGCAAGAATAAATCTCTTTTTTTAGTTAAGGCTATCCACTTATGGCCCCTTATGAGAGCAGGACTAGGTGAGTGAGATACCTCATATCTGTAATACTCAACTCTCTTCTCAACCTGCACAGATCCTGAACTTACTTGAAATTTTGTCTCCACCAAAAAGACCTCCTGGATTTTCTCATTGCTTCCAAATCTACAGCCCTTTAGTAAGAAAGAGAAGTTCCTTGTTTTTCTCTCAACCTCACTCCTTCATTTTAAACCTCACTCGACGGCACTTGGCTGGCTTGAGAAATACATAAATCTTGATTGGCTAGTTATTAGGATATTTGCTGGGCAGCTTTTGCTAAGGGTAGTATCATTTTACCTCTAAAGGTATATGTCTGGATGTATCTCTCCTTCTTTTCTATGACTTCAGCAAGAGGAGTGAATGGGATTAGACAGTTTTATCTTGGAAATGGCTCAACTAGCTTTCCAGGATCTGTTTCTCTTTGGTCCAGGACCTTTTATTACATGCTATGAGGTTGTGGGTCTAAAGTGGCAGTTCTACAAGGTCTATGTTAGAAGTAAAAGTAAGTCTTTAAGCCCCTATCCCAGGGTATGTGTTCCAGCCAGATTATAAAAGTTTCTCATTTGGGGTTTCCAAGCCCACTTATGATAAAAGATCATTTGCTTTGTTCATCCTGCTGTCCTGTGTTTCTCTGTCCCCTGGGGACTCTCTTAGGGAGGTGACTCTCTTAGGGAGGTGACTCTGTTAGGGGGGTGACTCTCTTAGGGAGTGCCATATCATTCTTTTAATACCATCAAAATTCTTACATTGTTTTAAACACTGCTCCTCTTTGAAGAGGCAGTAATTTACCTGGTGAAGAGAACAACACATCAAGCCAAATTCCTTAGATTCAAGTCCAGCCTCAGACACTATATAGTCATGGGACTTTGCGACACTTACCTAACTTCTCTGTGCTTTAATTTCTTCCTCTGTGTTATGGGGATGATTACAGCTATTCTCTTAGGACTGTCATAAAACTGAATTGAAATACTGCCTCTATAGTGCTGATAGCAATGCCTGGAATGTAGGAGACAGTCATCAAACGTTAGTCATCCTCGACCTCATCGTCTGTTCTCCTGTGGCATCGATCAGGGTTCCACTGAGATACTGTGCTTTGCCCTGTTGTATTATACTTCATAACCATTCTCTTAGTTCACAAAAAAGGGTCTGAAGTTTATTAAACAAGGTTTAACGTAAGAAGAGTTTATGAGAAGAGCTTCAACATGAAAATTTCTATGCCATGAAAAATCAAGTCGCCGATTTTAGAGCTGGAGCAAACCTTAGAAACCATCCTGTCTCAATTCTTCTTTTTTATAGATAAGGAAACTGAGGCCTAGGATGGACAAGAGATCCCCGAGACTTCCAGAACCCCAGTTTGCAAAAGAGCCAAGAGCACACGGCATATCCCCTGGGGCCCTATTTCCCTGCAGTACAGCCTTGGAGGATATACAGATCCTTTAATCCTCCTGGGTCTCACTGGAGGATACAAATTAAAGGTGGTGGTTACCTTTGCATTCAAGATAAGAAGCAGCATGTTAAACTAAATGTCCCTCCAAATGGCTATATATCCAATTTAATAGGCACATAGTTCTTGCTCTCGTGTGTTAATTAGAGACCAAGTTCCTGTTTCAAAGGATACCCTGTAAGGTTTTATAAATAAGTTTAGAAGTCTGCTCTGTCTCCCTGCTGAGTAATTCATTTCCCTTGTTTGGGATGAACACTACAGTGGAATTACCATCTTGATGCATATAGTATAACAAGCACAGCAACAGATCGTGATGATTTTTCTTTTTTACAATTTCTCCAGCCTATGGTTTTATAAACATTCCTTCGCTATCCACCTGTCAGCTACATGATTCCTTGCATCTGGCACCATCACAAAAGCAAGTGATTTTCCATTACTAAACATTTATTAAAATGTCTTTTATTTACAACTATTTGATATCTGGGAGGTTGACCTTAAACTGTCTTTCCATTATGTATTAAAGTACCAGCAATCTTCTTGTAAGTTCCATGGCCTCTTTTCAACTGCCCAGTAAGCAAGGGCAGTGTCTGTAATTTTTAGATGAGTATTTGTTAAGTGGAGCTTTGCTCACAATCAGTAATTAAAACACCACTGAAGGCTATTTCAGAAATCAATTGATATCAAGTTAATACAGAATATCTCACTAAGAGTAAATATCTACATCAGTGCTTATGCACAAAAACAAATTAAATATTGATGGAGATTATAAAAATAAGTCAATTTTAGGTTCTTGGGAAAATCTTCCTCCCCCCTTTTTTTACACTCAGCATTCTGTCCACTCTGTCCACCCATCAGAAGGCAGGCTGAAGAATTAGTATGTACAGGCATCAGGCAAGTCTTACTGTACAGGATAAAATTCTGTGTCTCAAGGGATTTATACCAGGGAAGGAGATAAGACATGTCCTGAAATAATACTACAACAAAACGCAAAGTAAAAAGAGCCTCAAGAAGTTTAGAAAAAGTGAATTGATACTCAGAGGCAGGACATAACTAGAGGATAGTGATTACGAACACAGGCTTTGGAAGGAAACAGGTTTGGAATTAAATCCTGATGGCATAGTGATTAAGTGCTACAGATGCTAACCAAAATGTCAGCAGTTCAAATCTGCCAGGTTCTCCTTAGAAACTCTATGGGGTAGTTCTACTCTGTCTATATGAGTCAGAGTCGACTCATTGACAGTGGGTTTGGCTTAGGACCATAGAAGGAAACCCTGATAACGTAGTAGTTAAGTGCTAGGTCTGCTAACCTAAAGGTTGGCAGTTTGAATCTGCCAGGCACTCCTCGGAAACTCTATGGGGAAGTTCTACTGTGTCCTCTAAGGTTGCTATGAGTCAGAATTAATTCAATGGTAGTGGGTTTGGTTTTAGGACCATATCAATGAGAATCAACTTGACTGCAACAGATTTTTTGTTTCTTTTTCAGGACAACACACCAGCCGTCAGACAGGCTAATTGTTTAACCTTTGGGAGTCCTTATTTCCTCACTGTAAAACATAGTGAAACAATAGGTTAAAATAGGGAAGTATCTAGTGTTTCATGTACTGGGGAATTCAAGGAAGATTTCATGTGGGAGGTGGCAGTTGACTGGTACTTGGAGGTAAACAATTTGCATTTGCAGAAATGCATGAGGGAACGAGGCAGACAGTAATCAAAGTAGCCATGGCATTGTATGGCAGAAGAATGTTAGAAACATAAGATTGGTCAGGGGAACTTTAAGAGATAAGACTAAAAAGATAAATTAGGACAAGATAATGGAGTGATATACCATGACCTTTTGCTTAATGATGCAGTGGGTTAAGGGCTACATCTGCTAACCAAAAGGCCGATGGTTCAAATCCACCAGGCCCTCCCTGGAAACTCTTTGGGGGCAGTTATACTCAGACCTATAAAGTTGCAATGAGTCAGATCTGACTCGAAGGCAGTGGGTAGTTTTTGGTTTTGCCTAATGAAGTAATTTCCATATCCCTGCCTGGATAGGGCCAGTAGCATTTTCTTGATGTAATAAAGAATGAGGGCTCAGAAGACTGTGTGGATTTGCATCTTGGCCTGACAGTTTACTAGCTGGGTAACCTTGAGTAATTAGCTGGATTTCTCTGTACTCAAGTACCTCATTTGTAAGATGGAGCTAATACTAATACAGATGATTTCCATGGCTGCACTTATTGTTTTCATTTTGAATAATGAACCTTGTGAGTAGGATGGAGAAAGATCTCTTCTGAATTGGCACTGATTTATTTGTAGCTCTGTTGCACTCCTGTCTTCTAGTTCTGGTAATCATGGGCTACATTATTTACACCAAATTCTCCACTGAAAAACCCAAAACCAAACCCATTGCCACTAAGGACAACTGAAGAAAAAGGGACAGGATATGTTTAAGAACACCCCTTAAAAGCATTGTGAACCTGAAAGGTAGTGAAATTAATTACCAGGCTGGGATCCAGGAGATGGCAGGATCTTAGAATAGTTAAGAATGCCTTGAAGCTCATTTTTAATCTTGAGAGCATTTGCTTGCGCAGAAAAAATAGCAGAGTTAAAGGAAAAGAAGTAGTATTTGACACCTTGGGAGCAGGCAAATAGAAACCCGAGGCTAGACTAAGGTAGGAAGAACGGCAATTAATACCTGAATACGAATGGTCCAGAATAAATCTCCTCCACCACTTTCACGGGACTGGGGAGATTGTTGCCTTGAATGAATAGAACTGGCTTATTTATGAGCCTCCTCTAGTAGGCAGTGGCCTTGTCAGTTCTCTAGTGGAATTTCAGTCCAATTCTTTTTCTTGTAAACATGATCCCTCAAAATCTCAAACCTTGAATTTAGTTTAAGTGGCTTCACATTAGCAGTCTCCAAGTTCCTGACAAAAGAAAGTGAAAATTGCCTCTGAAGGAATGTTCTTTCATTCTAGGTACCAGAAAACCTCTGCCAAAAAATGTTTTCAAAGCTGGTTACCAGTTTATAGTCCCAGATAAACCAACACTCAAAAAACAAACAGGCAACAACAACCATGAGTAAGAACCTGAAGAAACAATAGCCTTAGTAATTGATTCCTGACAACCTTAGGAAGTGAAATTATTTGATCCAAGTCTGATCCGATTGTGTCTGGGTCATCTGTGCCTTGGTGAGTAAGGTGCCGACGCAACGGCAGCTAACAACAACAGGCTTCGAATACTTAATGAAGGAAAAAAAGGCAAGCTTAGAAGCAGCTAATGAGAATAAGAAATTATAATTACTGACATTGTGTACTTTTAAAATTAAAAATAATAGAAATGAAATCTACACCTGAAATTAAAAGGCTCGTGAACAGGATTGGCAGCTGATTGGACACAGCTGAAGAGTGAATTAATTACAGATGGATGAGAAGAAATTATCTAGAATGTAACAAATTATCTAGAATGTGTCTACCAGAAAATAGGAAGAGAGAGAAGGTCTAACAGAGGTTTAACTGGACTAACAGAGCCAGTCAGAGACTGGGAGAGAGAGAAAAGAAATTGAAATGGGTGCAACAGGTACAATATTTGAAAAGCTCATGTTTTGAGAAATTTCTGTACCCATGAATGGCATCAATTCATAGATTCAAAAGTGTCAATGAATCTCAAGCTAAAAAAGAAAGAAGACACAGCTAGACATATCTTAGTGAAAATGCAAAAGAGGAAAACAATCATCTCAAAAATAACAAGAAAGTGACAGACTGACCTTCACCAGCATTCTACCAGTGTTTACTCTCTCTTCTGACAGCTACTCTTACTGCTTTTCATCTATTTCTCATCGTAAGTACTTCAGTCATCTACAAAGAAAGGTCCTCTGCTCATCTGTGTGCAGACCAGGCTCAAGTCTTTACTGGGAGCCCATCATGCCTTACACGTTCATGCCTTGACAGCCTGTATGTGCTCCTCCTTCTTTCAGAAATTCTCTCATCATCCTGAAAAACAAAACAACCCCCCAAAACCAACCAATCATCCTACATGTGAGGACTCAGGAGCTTGAAAATTTATTAAGAGATTTTTATGTTTTGCTCCTAAAAGCTGCAGATGAGATCTCTAGGATTTTGTCATAGAAAAACCACAGGCTTTGGATCCAAATTTTCGGTCTGCCGCTCACTAGCTAAGCAAACACTAGCAATACCCTTAACCTTTCTATGTGATGCTTTCCTTATCTGTAAAACATGTAATAGTACCTACAACACAGAAGTGTTGGGAATTTTAAGATGATGCATTAAAAACCAAAAAAACCGAACCTGCTACCGTCAATTCCAACTTCTGGCAACCCTCTAGACAGAGTAGAACTGCCTGATAGAGTTTCCATGGGGCCCCTGGTGGATTTGAACTGTCAGCCTTTGTGGTTAACAGATAAAGCAACTGACTACTACATGTCCAGGGCAAAATGTCCCACCGAGCATCCAGCTCAGCTGGCTTTCAGTGTTTTCTGAGTAAGTGAACACGGACTGTAGCTGTGACCCTTAAGTCTGTGGCCAGTGAAGACATGTGCAGGACTGGCGTAAGAAAGCGACTGTGACATTCACCTGCCTTGAAAATTGTAGCGCTGCTCACTTACCAAAAACTGCTTTGCTATTTAAGAACAGTGGGGTTCTCAAGAGATATTAATAGGTCAGGACTTATGCAGATTGAAGGAAGTTAAGTTGATGATCTAAGGAGGCTCATCCCGATCTTTGTTTCTACTACTGTTTGAAAGCCCTCCTGCATATACGGTTGTACAAACTTTTACTACTCATGCCTGGGGGTGGGTGAGCAGGGACAACATACCTTATGCTTTGGGTAAGGGGCATCTTTTCTTCTCTTAGGCCCAAAGCCATCTCATCTGTGAGAAGTCTGGCCCCAGGCTAAAATCCTGTGTCTAAACTTTCAGGTCCAAACACATGCAATTACAAAGGCTGGGTGCAGTGGTTAAGAATTCAGCTGCTAATGAAAAGTTGAACAGTTCAGATCTGGGCACTGCTCTTTGAAAACCCTATAAGGCAGCTCTCCTCTGTCCTATAGTGTCATTAAGAGTCAAAAACAGCTGGATTGTAATGGGTTTTGTAACGGTTTTTACTTAAAGGAGCTCTGGTGGTAGTGTGGTTAAGCACTAGCTTGCTAATTGAAATGCCACAGTTGGAACCTACTTGTAGAAATTATGGAAACCCTATGGGCCAGTTCTACGTGGTCCTGTAGAGTTGCTATGAATCTGAATTAACTCTGTGGTGATGAATTTTACTTGACAAGTCTCCTAGCGAAAGCTGTTTTCCCCACACCAGTCTTGGAAGGAGTCATGGTCAAAGACACAGCCTTCCCCCTTACCCCCCGCTCTTAGCATCCCGTGTTCTTGTGTATAGTTGCATTCCTAGCCCAGGTGCCTCTATTCAGTCGACTTACACCTAAAGCCCTTCCCAGGAGTCTCTGCTGAGACCTTATTAGGGGCTTGGAAGATACTTTTCTGACTCCACGTTTTCATGCCTGTTTCCCTCTCTCTTCCTCTGGCCCCTGGGTCAAAAAATGGCAGAAACCCTTTGCTCTGTGTTCTCTCTGCTGCAAGATGATAATTCTGTCTGCACTGATCCACCTGACGCTCTTCTGGTGCTGCTGAGTGGAGACAATGGAATATTGGAGGAGCTAGCACTGTTCTTTCCTTTGTGGTCTCTTTGCCTGTGCTATGACGGTGAGTCAAGTCTGCCTTGTTACTTTGAGTCTGGCTCCTTGTCCTACCTGACCACCTTGAGACCTGGCAGCTAAGCTGTTGACAATCTGCAGCCTCTTCTTCCTTTTCCCTACCTTTCCCTACCTGGCAGTGCTCAGAATAGCATGCAAGCAAGAGGAAGCCAGTCTAAGTGCTTTGAAAACTCTAGAAAATGGAAAATTAAAACAAATAGAATCTTAGGTATGTAAACAGTGAAACGTGAAAGGGCCCCGAGAAACAACTCGTCCCGCCTACTGCTGTAACATCTTGGAGAGAAAGCGTGCCATTTGCAAGCACTAGAGTAGACTAAGCTTCTTAGTGGCTGGAGGTTCTTGACCATGTGCATAGGGCTGAGCACACTCTGTGAGGTTTGGGGCAAAAGTTTCTCTGGAGACTATAGTGTTTACTTTTGCTTTTGATAATACAAACAAACAGATGCTCTTCGGTGATGTTTCAGGTGGGTTAGGAACAAATTTTGCAGTTTCAATTTGAAACTAAGAATCGTTTCTCTTCCTGTAACTGAATGGGCCCTTCAGTGAAGTATAGAATTCTTCAGCTAAGAATTTTAAAAATCTTAACGATACTTTCTGTGAATTTCCAGGCCCAGTAGGGAGCAGATGGGATGGGTGTTGTGTGGATTTTAAACCAGGGGAGCATAACAGCTCAGGGATGGATTACCTAAGAGGCAAGGTACACGCAGGCTTATTTGTGCTTGCTTACTTATCTCTAGTACCACTCAAAGATGTCATGAAACCCATGTGAAATTGTGCACTACAGATTAGTAACTAAACACAATGAAATTGTGTATACCTTGCTTACTGGTTAATCTGCCACTGAGGGGAGTATACTGCAGGAGACAGAGAAGCGGGTAGTACCCGCAAACTGAGGTCCGTTAAGGTGCTGGGCCACCATTCCCAGTCATGGAGAAGGAGGCAATTGTGTCATGGTTTTCATCTGTTTTTATAGCACCAAACAAAGCACGTACACTGCTCCACTGGTATGCTGGAGGTCAGGTATCACTCCTTTACAGGGTTGAAAGACATACTCTTGACTATTGCCAAGAGCAGCCAGGTGCTCTGAACCACGTATATACAAATGACTCGAAAATTCTTTCAAGCTATTAAGGACCAATAACACTCTTAGACTCTAAGAGCATTTGTATCTAAATGCAAGTTATCGTACCCAAATTATCCCACAGTTATACCACCTTGCCTATAATTCAAACTAGATGATAAGTATGGTGGCCCAAGGAGGAAGCCTTTTAACAAAGAGGCATTTATTTGGAAAATCTCACAGCCTCACGCTAATACAGGGGAAAAGAAAAAATGATTTTTTTTAAACAAACAAACAAACAAATGATTTGCTGAACCATTGTAATATGCCAGGGCTGTGTTTTATATAAATTATCCATGAAACTCCACAAACATTTATTCTAGTACATATCCTTTTGTTGTCAGTTGCTGTCAAATAGGCTCCAACTCACACTGACACTGCGTGTAGCAGAAGGAAATATTGCCTGGCCCTGTGCCATCTTCATGATTCCTGATATGCTCAAGTCCATTTTGGTGGCAACTGTGGAGAGTGTGTATTGTAGGCCCCTCCCAAGCGGGGGGCTCATATTCTAGAAAGATACCTGACAATATTCTTTGGTGACCTATAAAGTTTGCATTGACTAATTTTCTGAAGTAGAAAGCCAGGCCTTTCTTCCTAAATCTTTCTTTGTCTGAAAGTTCTGAAATCTGTCCTGCTATGGGTGACCTGCTGGTATTTGAATTTCTGGTGGCACAGCTTCTAGCATCATAGCAACATGTAAGCCACCATAATCTGACACACTGATGGATGGTTGATGAAAAGATGAGTATACCACCATCCTTATACTATAGGTGGAGAAATTGAGGCCAGGAGAAATTAAGAAACATTCCCAAGGTCAAAGATAATAGGTGATAGAATTAAAATGTAAACAGAAGCCTTTCTGCTTAAAATGTTCATGGTCTGTTTACTCTATATATTTGCAGTATAAAGCTATTCAGCATAGTGATACTATTGGTCCTGAAATGTGTAAGATAAAAAAAGATGGCATTTCTCTAGAGGTATAAAGTCTTGCTTTGAGAAGAAAATGAAACTACTGACATTACTGTGGTTATGTGCCGTCAAGTCAGTTGTGACTGATAATGACACCATGCACAACAGAGTGAGACACTGTCCTGAAGCATATCCACAATTATTTTTATACTTAAGCCCATTGTTACAGCCACTGTGTCAATTCATCTTGTTGAGGGTCTTCCTTTTTTTCACTGACCCTCTGCTTTACCAAGCGTGATATCCTTATCCAGGGACTGATCCCTTCTGACAACATGTCCAAAGTATGTTAAGATGTAGTCATACCATCCTACCATTCTTGCTTCCAAGGAGAACTTAGATTGTACTTCTTCCAGAATAGATCTGGTTATTCTTTTGGCAGTCCATGGTGTATTGACTGTTTTTCTCTAACTTTACAATTCAGAGGCATCAACATTTGTCTTCTTTGTTCACTGGCTAGCTTTCACATATGATGCAATTGAAAACACCAGGAGCACCTAAGTCTTCAAGGTGACATCTGTAATTTTCAATACTTTAAAGAGGTGCTTTGCAGCAGACCTTCCCAAATGCAGTGCGTCTTTTGATGTGTTGACTGCTGCTTCCATGGGTGTTGATTGTGCAACACAAAAAATGGAATCCTTGACAACTTCAATCTTTTTTCTGTTTATCATGATACTACTTACTGGTTTAGTTGCAAGGATTTTTATTTTCTTGATATTAAGGTGTAGTTGATACTGAAGTCTATGGTCTTTGGTCTGCATCAGTGACTGTTTCAAATCCTCTTCACTTTGAACAAGCAGGGTTGTGTCATCTGTGTAATACAGGTTGTCGATGAGTCTTCCTTCAACCCTGATGCCTCGTTCTTCTGAATATATTCCAGCTTCTCAGATTATTCACTAAGCATGCACTATGAAAATGTGTGATAAAAGGATACAAACCTGAAGTACACCTTTCTTGACTTTAAACCATGCAGTGTCCCCTTGTTCTGTTCAAATGACTGCCACTTGATCCCTGACAGATTACTCATGAACACAATTAAGTCTTCTGGAATTCTCATTCTCTACAATGTTATACAAAATTTGTTATGATCCACATGGTTGAAAGCCTTTGCATAGTCAATAAAACATCTTTCTGGTATTCTCTCCCATCAGCCAAGTTCCGTCTGACATCAGCAGTGATATCCTTGGTTCCATGTCCTCTTCTGAATTTGGCTTGAAATACTGGCAGTTCTCTGTGAATACACCATTACAGTCACTTTTGAAGGTTCATTATCAAAATTTTATTTACGTGTGATATTAATGCTATTGTTTGATAATTTCTGCATTCTGTTGGATTGCCTTTCTTGGGAATAGTTGCAAATATGGATCTCTTCCAGTAGCTGGCCAGGTATCTGTCAACCAAATTTCTTGGCATAGATGAGTGAGCACTTCCAGTACTGCATCTGTTTGTTGAAACATCTCAGTTGATATTTCATCAGTTCCATGAGCCTTGTGTTTAGCCTATGCCTTCAATGTAGCTTCAACTTCTTCCTTCAGTACCACTGGTTCCTGATCTTGCATTACCTCTTGAAGTGGCTGAATGTTGACCAATTCTTTTGGATATAATGATTCTGTGTATTCCTTCCATCTTCTTTCGATGTTTCCTGGGTTGTTTAGTATCTTCCCTGTAGATCCTTCACTATTGCAACTTGAGACTTGAATTATTTTTCAGTTCTTTTAGCTTGAGAAATGCAGAACACGAGTCGGATCCAACTCGACGGCACTTGGCTACTTGGCTTCATTCTTCCTTTTGGTTTTCAATCCCCAGCTCTTTACATGCATTATTATAATACTTTGACTTCTCAAGCTGCCCTTTGAAATCTTATATTCAGTTCTTTTTCTTCATCATTTCTTTTACTTTAGCTACTCAACACTCAAGAGCAAGTTAGAGTCTCATTTGACATCCAGTTCTGCCTTTTCTTTCTTTTGTGTCTTTTTAATGACCACATGCTTTCTTCACAGATGATGTCTTTGCTGTCATTCACTATTCATCTGGTCTTCAGTCGTTTGTGTTCAGTGCATCAAATGTATTCTTGAGATGGTCTTTAAACTCTGGTGGCATATGCTCAAGGTCATAATTTGGCTCTTGTGGACTTGTTCATATTTTTTTCAGTTTCAATTTAAACTTGCATATAAGCAGTTTGGCCCTGGTGCATCGTGGTTAAGTGCTGTGGCCACTAACCAAAGGTTAGCAGTTCAAATGCACTAGGCACTTCTTAGAAACTCTATGGGGCAATTCTACTCTGTCCTATAGTGTCTTTATGAGTCAAAATTGACTCGATGGAGGTGGGTTTGGCTTGGTTGGTATGAACAATTGATAGTCTGCCACAGTCAGCACCTGATCTTGTTGTGACTGCTAATATTGAGCTTTTCCATCATCTCTATCCGCATATGTAGTTGATTTGATTCCTGTGCACTCCATCCAGTGAGATCTGTATGTTAGTGAAAAAGGTATTTGCAATGAAGTCATTGGTGTTACAAAATGTAATCATGCAATCTCTGGCATCATTTCTGTCACCGAGGCCACATTTTCCAATTACTGATCCTTCTCCAACTTCTGACCCTTTTTCACTTCTGACTTTTGCATTCAAATCACCAATAATTACCAGTACATCCTGATTTTTTTATGTTCTGTCAATTTCAGACTGTAAACGCTGATAAAAATCTTCAATTTCTTCATCTTTGGCCTTAGTGATTGGTGTACAAGTTTGAATGAGTTACAGTAACTGTCCTTCCTTGTAGGCATATGGATATTATAGTATCACTGACAGCCTCGTGTTTCAGGACAGGTCTTAAAATGTTCTTTTGATGATGAACGGAACAGCATTGCTCTTCAAGTTGTCATTCCTGGCGTAGTAGACCATATGAATGTCTGATTCAAAATAGCCAATATCAGTCCTTTTAGCTCACATACCACGTTCAGATTATCAATGGAAGTTTGTAGCTGTTTCTTCTCATTTTGATTTGTGCCACATCAGCAAATGAACATCACCAAAGCTTTGCTCCATCCACATCATTAAGGTTGACTCTACTTCGAGGAGGCAGCTTTCCCCCACTCATCTTTTGAGTTCTTCTAACCTGGGAGGCACATTTTATGGCACTGTATCTGACAGTGTTCCACTGCTATTCATAGGATTTTCACTGGTTAATTCTCTTCAAAAGCAGATTTCCAGATCCTTCTTCCTAGTCATAGTTTAGAAGCTCAGCTGAAACTGCTCCATCATGGGTGACCCTGCTAGTATCTGAATACTAGAGGCATAGCTTCCAGCATCCTAGCAACATGGACACCACAGTATGACAAAGTGACAGACAAGTGAGGAGAAGCTAACCATGTGTGGTGATTATTCGAATTTCAGATCATTGTGTACTTTTTCAGTCTGTTAGATATTAGCATATTCTTTCTGCATTCAGAAAGTATGTCAGCGTAGTACACTGAACTGACGTGCATGAAAGGTTTTCTTTAACTATGTTTTTAGGTTTACATGAATTTTCTTTTTTTTCTACATTAGTATATTTAGAGTCATCTCAGCAGTGAGACAAAATTCAAAGGCTAGAGCTAGTTTTCTCATGTATATTCTTGCGTAAGTGCTCATTAATGAGCTATATGAAAAAAAGGAAACCGGAAAAATGAAAGCAACTCTACGTGTCTTCTTTTGGACAACTAATGCATTGAGAATGGTTTTTTGTTTGTTTGTTTTTGGGTTTTTTTTTTTGCTGTGTGCATTTATTTTTATTTTTGTTGCTGTTATTATTCCAAGAAGCTCCCTCTTTTCAACAAGAAGATAAAAGTTTTTCATGTTGTTATGGTACCTCATACACCAGAGGGAATAACAAGGTATAATTACTCCTATTTTTCAGATAAAGAAGCACATAACTGTGAACTTGTTTGCTTGTTTCAGATGGTCCTGTCCCACAGAAAAACCTAGGACCTGGTGGTCCTTCTGAGTTCCATTGCTGTATTGAGCTATTATAGGAAATTCATACCTAATCAGTGGATGGGCATTTTCCCATTAGTAACAACTAGGGAGAAATGGGAAAAAATAATAGCAGTGTAATTCATCCCAATTCATGTCTTTATGTTAACATTCTGTATAAATACATTTAAGAAAGTTACATTGTAGACAATTTGTGATGGAAAAAATAAAAATGTTAATAAACAGAACAAAAAATGTTTGTCTTAATAATGTAAACCATACCTATGTTAACCTTCACTTGGTTAAGACAACCCAAGCCCAAGTCTGATGCTATCGAGTCGATTCTGATTCATAGCAACCTTTAGGTTACTTAAGGAGAAGCAATGTGGGATAATAGACTATACCAAACCTCAAGGAACCTTTAAAGTTGTATGTAATTTTAAATTTTCCCACCTTTACCTGGTCCTAACTATATCAGACTTTTCAAGAGGGAGGCTCCAGAATTTCTATTTTTATACAACTGCTGTCATGGATTGAATTATGTCACCCGAAAAATATCTATCATCTTGGTTAGGCCATGATTCCCAGTATTGTGTGATTGTCTACTATTTTGTCATTTGATGAGATTTCCTCCTGTGTTGTAAATTCAATCGTAATGATGGAATAAGATGGATTAGCATCAATTATATTGATAAAGTCTGCAAGATTACATAGTGTCTAGAGCCAATCTCTTTTGAGATACAAAACAGAAATAAACAAAGAATTGTGGACCTTGTATCATCAGGAAAGCAGTGCAGGGAGCAGAACAAGTCCTTAGGCTGTAAGGTTCTTGTGCTGAGATGTTCCCATAGCAAGGGGAGACAGATGACAAGGACTTTCTCCAGAGCTGACAGAGAGAAATAACCTTCCCCTGGGGCCCTGGACGTGAATTCAGGCTTCTAGCCTCCTGGACTGTAGGAGAACAAATTTGTCTTTGCTGAAGACATTCTTTTGTGGTACTTCTGTTAACAGCAACACTAACTGACTTAAGACGCCACAGAAGATGCTTCTGATATTCAGCAAGGAAGGATTGGGAAGCCAGGTTGTCCCACATGTGTCTGATGTGTGATGACCCTCCTCAATATCTCTTGTTCCAGGGATCTTTGTGGAAGGTGCTGTAGCTTGACTTTGAATACTAATTATGCCACTTGCTAACTGTATGACCTTGGATAAATTACCAAACATCTCTGAATTTCATGTAAATTGATAATGGGTCATGAATATTATTGATATATAGTTAGAACATCTTTTAAAAGCTGCTTAAACAGAATGAAACAAATAAAACCCATTGCCCGTGAGCCAATTCTGGCTCATCACTACCCTATAGGACAGAATATAACTGTCTCATCAAGTTTCCAAGGAGCAACTGGTAGATTCTAAGTGTTAACTTTTTGGTTAACAGCTGTATTACTTAGCCGCTACACCACCAGGGTCTCCTGAACATAATAAAAATGTGATTAACAGTGCCTTCTGGTGGAGATAGTGCTAGAGGTATAGATATAATCTTAGCCCTCTGAAAGACCTAGCTGTTGTGCCTACTTTGTTAGAAAATAATGTGCCTGTATTAATCAAAACTTCCTCATCCTTTATTTTCCAGAAATTATTATTAGGCATACCCTTCTGAATGACAAACTTTTTCTTCCACATAAGAGGCCTACTCAAGTGCTTGCTAAGGACCCTTCTGCCTCTACCAAGTTCTTGTCACTAGATTAAACACCACTTCTCCTTCAGTGGAGCTCTGATGGCATAGTGGTTAAGAGCTCAGCTACCAAGCAAAAGGCTAAGAGTTCGAATCCACCAGCCACTCCTTAGAGACCCTACACAATCTTACAGGGTTGCTGTGAGTTGGAATCTACCCAGTGTGAATAGAGTTCTCCTTCAACAGGAGCCCTCATGCTGCAATGGTTAAATACTAGGCTTTTAATGGCAAGGTCAGTGGTTTGAACCCACCAGCCACCCCAAAGGGGGAAAGATGTAGCAGTCCATTTCTGTAAAGATTGCAGCCTTGGAAACTCTATGTAAGTTATACTCTGTCCCCTAGGGTCTCTGTGAGTTGAAATTGACTCTACAACAACAAGTTTGGTCTGGGTTTGCTCTGTCAACAGTTGCCCATATGAAATGGTTCTGGTCAATAGTATGAGAGCTCTAGGAGAAGATTCCTCAGTGATGTGTGGGGTGCTTTTCTCAATTAGAAAATCCCCCTCTGACTCACAGTTGACCAGCGCTCCTACACCTGTTATAAAACCACTGATGAAGGTATTGTGTCTACTAAGTCAGGGCTTCTCAAACATGAATGTGCATACAAATTATCTAGGGATCTTGTTAAAATGGAAATTCTGATGCAGGAGCTCTGGAATGAGGAAAAATAGTCTGCATTTCTAACGAGCTCCCAAGTCATGAAGTTGATACTGCTGACCCAGGGGCTACACTTTGAGGAGCAAAGCACTACTTCATTCAATGGCTTTTATATTTAGATTTATGTGGCAAATTCCAGCTTTGGTTTAGTCCTACAAAAAATATAAATAAAATAGTCTCTGCAGATGAATTTGTATAATTTCTACTGTCAGAAAAGGATAATTCTACACCTCAGTGCATTGGCTTTTGGCCTTAGCTGTCAAAAATATTATTGCCTAACTGTTGTTAATCTCTTCAGTGCTGGTGCCTGCAAGCATCTGTCATGCCAGATTCTTTTAGATGGATGTCTTCTCTGTTAGGTGCTCTCTTGAAAGTTTATGTATTTAGTTATGATTAAATATCTTAACAAAAAGACTTTAATCATTCAAATATTAATAATCTGCATGAAATGAGGGACTGAATGGCAGCTAACCTTGTTGTTTGTCTGGCACTTGGGTTCTATTATCCTGAAAAGACAAGCTTAAACAGGGTCAACCTAGAGTCAGGGTTAGGAGGAAAAAAAATAATCAACTTACTGTAATGTATGTTAGTTGAGCTAGATGTCATCTGTCATGAATTAAATTGTGTATTCTCAAAATATCTGTCAACCTAGCCATGCCCTGAGTCCTGGTATTGTGTGATTGTCCACTATTTTATGTGATTTCTCTGTGTCGTCAATTTTATCACTATGATGAAATAAGATGGATTAGTGGCAGAGATATTGAAGAGATATTCAAGACAAGATAGTGTCTTAAGTGAAGCTCTTTTACATATAAAAAAGAGAAGAGAGCAGAGAGACATGAGGACCTCATACCACCAAGAAAGCAGTGCCAAGAGCAGAGTTTTAACTTTGGATCTGAGGTGCCTGTATAGGGAAGCTGCTAGACCCAGAGAAGATTGATGATATGGACTTTCCTGAAAAGCTGATAGAGAAGGTCTTCCCCTAGAGCTGACACACTGAATTTGAATCTGTAACCTACCGGACAGTAAAAGCCATCCAATTGTGGTATTTCTGTTACAGCAGCACTAAATAACTAAGACATTATCCAAGAGGGAGGGGAAAAAAAAAAAAAAAAAAACAGTACCTGGTAGCTTTCTTTCAGTCCAGGATCACAGGTTGTTGTTACTTGCTACAGAGTCAGCCCCAGTTCATGGATACCTTATGCAAGACAGGAGTAAACTGTTAAAGATCCAGTTGTGTCCCCCCAAAATGTGTATCAGCTTGGCTAAGCTATGATTCAGAGTAGTGTGTGGTTGACTACCATTCTGTTATCTGATATGATTATCCTGTGGGTTGTAAATCCTAATCTCTAAATAATTACTGAGGCAGAAATCTACCAAATAAGTCATATCTTGAGTCGATCACTTTTGGTATAGAGAAGAGAGAAGCAAGCAGAGAGGAGAAAAGAGGAACCTCATATCACCAAGAAAGAGGTCCTGGGAACAGAACATGTCCCTTTGGACCTGGATTCCCTGCACTGAAAAGCTCCTAGACCAGAGGAAGATTGATGACAAAGACTGTCCCCCAGTGCTGACACAGAAAGAAAAATATTCCCTTGGAACTGGTGCTGGAATTCCAATTTCTAGCCTCCTAAACTGAAAGAATAAATTTTTGGTTTGTTGAAGTCTCTACTTGTAGTATTCCCATATAAAAGCGTTAGATAACTGAGACTTAAAAATTGCCCAATCCTGCACCAACTTCATTCTCTTTCATGTTAAACCTACTGTGTCAATCCATCTCACCAACGATCTCCCTTATTGTCACGGATCCACTGCTTTACCCAGCAGAATTCTCTAACAGTTGGTCTTTTCTTGATGTGCCCAAAGAAAACATGGTGAAGTCTTATTTTCTGTGCTTCTAAGGAGCATTCCATAGGGACCGGCAGTTTGGGGATGTGTTTATGTTATCTTTGCTTTCCTTGATTTCTGTCAAATACTTTTTAATAGGACTAAATTTTATATTTAAAAATTATAAACAACAAAAAACAATTACAGGGGAAAATTCCAAATCTCAATCAGTTGGAGCTATACCCTTGAATTTCTGGTACATTTTTTTCTTCCAAAATCTTTATTTCTTTTGTGTGTTTGTGTAATGAAAAATGAAAAGACACACACACACAATTTATTATGAGGTTGAAACATACAAAATAGCCACTTTCATACATCAGAACAGTTGAATGTTACCAGTTTAATATGTGATTCAAAATATACATATTTGACTTACAAAGTGATTTTAAAGCAGAAAAGTATACTGTAAACATTCCCCTGGTTTTTCTTCAACAGTATTATTTAAAATGGTGATATAATATGTTGGGATATGCCTTAGTTACCTGATATTGCTCCAACAGAAAGTACCATGAATGGAAGGCTTCACAAAGAGCAACTTTCATTGTCACAGTCTGCTAAGCCCCAAATCCATTAACAAGTTACAAGCTCATTCAGCAAGAGAAGTTATCACAGTCCGGTGGGCTGAGTCCAAATTTAAGGAGTGCATCTCGGCACAGGAACCTCAGGTCCAAAGCATGTGCTGTGCTCTTGGGGCTGCTTTTTTGTTGACATGAGGTTCCCAAATTCCTCTGCTCACTTCTCTCCATTGTATCCCACAAGCTTGTAGCTTGAATCCTGCCTCACTAACACAACTACAGCCCATTCTCCATCATCAATATCACAGAGGCAGGATTCACAACTCATGGGAGGAATGGCACCGTATTGCGACCGCTAGCCAAGTCACATCAACACACATGTTTGTGGGGGAACACATTTCAACCCATGACAGGATATATTTTACAGATCCGTTATGCTGGCTACTTAGATTGTTTCCAGTTTTTTGTTATTCTAAGAAATATTCAGTAAATATCCTTTTGAAGAAGTGCTTGTATATATCCATAATAATTTCCTTATGAAAATTTTCTACAATTGAATTACTTGGTCAAGGGAATCCACTTGTAGGATATTTTAAGTGTTAGATGCAGTTTAAAATACCACCAGCTATACAAAAATGTGTATATTGTATCTTTCCCTTTTTCATTGCCAATGCACAGTATTGATACATTTTGATCACTTTTAGTTTGAGAGATAAAAAAAGTGGTTTGTTATTTGGTTAACATTTTTAAGTCTACATTGTTAAGGTGAACATATTTTTCTTCTGCTTATTAACCTTTTTTCTACTATAAATTGCTTACAATATAATTTTATCATGTATATTTTACTGTTTCATCTTTTTATTCTCAAGTTATGAATTCTTAATTGTGAAGATGTTTTCCTATTACTGTTATTGTAAATAGCCCACTTTTTAATTTATCTTTTCACGTTCTTGAAAGTGACTATTTTATCCTGTGATTCAAAATTTCTACATAAACTATTTTTCTTTGCTTTTGTCTTTCTGTTTTCTGCATTCAGTACCATGCTTGGAAATTTCTCCTCAAGGTTTTTTCGTTTTCTTTAGAAGTAGTTCTTTTGTGAAAGTGTGCGTATGTGCGTGCATGCGCGCGCGCGTGTGTGTGTGTGTGTGTGTTTAAGTATTCAATTAGTCCAAATTTATTTTAGGATGTGCTTTCAGACATGAATCCAGCTCTCTGTTCTTAGTTAACTACTTTTAAGAGCACAGTTCATTGAAAATTCATTCTTTCACCACTAATTTTAAATGTCACGTTTATCTTAAATTCTGTTACGTCCTTTGGTACTGTTTCTGGAATTTCACTTCTGTTTCATTTATCTGTCTACCTATCTGGCACTAGTATAATTTTAATAATTAAATTGTTATATAAATTTGAATACCTGGCAGTGTAAGCCACCCACTCATTGTTTCTCTCTGGAAGTTTTCTTGGCTGTTCTGTTTCATTTGTTCTTTTTATGATTTTGTTCACTTATGAAGAAAACACTTTCCACTGGGCATGGATGAGAATAGTGTTACATTTAAAAATTAATTTGCAGAAAAGGAAATTATTTGACAGTTTGAATTTTTTCTCAAAAAACGTGGTACCTCTTTTTCATTTCAAGTCTTTGTGTTTCTAATGAAAGTTTATTTCAAATAGGTCTGACGTATTTCTAGTTAAGAAATACAGTTTTTGTCTATGATTATTATTGGATTTTTTTTTTTTTTTTAAATCGTGCATTAAACTTGTTTACAGAATCCTAGACAGCGCTGGTTTGGTGGTGGAATTCTCACCTTCCATTTTGGAGGCCTGGATTTGGTTCCCAGCCATGCAATTAAAGCACAGTCACTGCTGGTCAGCTATTGGAGGCTTGTGTGTTGCTGTGATACTGAACGGATGTCAGTGAGGCTTGGAAACTAAGATGGGGTAGGAAGAAAGACTTGGTGTTCTACTTCTGAAAATCAGCCTAACAAAAACTCTGTGGCTTGCAACAGGCCCATCTACAACCAGTCATGGGGATGACGCGGGACTCTGCAGTGTTTCCTTCCGCTGTGTGCAGCGTCATTTTCATAACCTGGAAACTGACTCTAAGGTAGCTAACAACAACAGCTAAGTTATTATTATTTTTTTTTTTACACCTAGTCACTTTACCAGTCTTACCTGCACTAAGATTTAATAGTTATTTTATTTATTTATTATCTTAGGTTTATTAGCTAATTTATTTTACCTCCAGTATCCCAGTAAATAATGGACATTTGATTTGGCCTTGTTCCTTATAATAATTCTTATTCTTTCCATGCATTTTACGTGACTTTATTGTATGTTCGTGTCTGGAGTTTCTGAAACCTTGTGGTGAGATAATTACTTTTAGTTGGATTTTAGTTGGAATGATATTGTAGTTTTGTCTTTAAATGTAATGTTCATTTTTCATTCTAGATTATAGTGGTAGAATTATTTTCATAGATTATGAAGGACTTTTACCCACTTATGTGTTGAATTTTGTCAACTGAATTTTGGCCTGTCCTTAGAAAAATTATTTCTTTGATCAGTTTATTGACAGATTGCATTAATTGGTTTCTTAACATTGTACAATTCTTGCAAGCCTGATAATCCCTGTTTGTTCAGGTATATTCTTTTAAAATAGCATTAGGTTAGATTTATTTTCAATTTAGTTTTTTTCAATTTAGTTTGTTGGGCAATATGAAGTTTTCTGGTCGAAGTTATGTTAACTTGGTGAGAATAATCAGGAATATTTCTCACTTAATCACACATTTGAGTAGGGCATGGGAAATAAAAATATCCTGTGTACACAATAAATGTCTCTTTTCTTATCTGGGACAGTATGCTTCTAACAGAAAAAATGGTCTTTTGGTGAAATTGCCAATATTGTGTCCATATTTTTTGATTAGAATATAGAGTATATACCCTAATACGGTGTCTACTCTGACATATGCCATATGGAGTACTTCCCATGTCCACTGCTAGAATAGAAATTTGTCACTTGTTAACTACTCCTTTCACCAAGTACTTCTATGAATTAGAGAATGTAAATAGGTGGGTGCCAGCAGGGTTTCATTTCCTTATTTCCTGAGCCAACACATCATTTACATGCAATGAACTGAGGGTTAGTTTGCACATTCTTCATTCTGGTATTGGTAGTTTTCTTCTCTCAGTTTTTCATAATATGTGTAATCTTTTTCTCATTCCCCTCATTCAGAGGAGCCTCCCTATCATTGTGTTCTTTTAGTCATTTGAGTTAGAAGGCAGAACAAAGGGACAGGAGCATATGAAGAGAAAAGCATGTCTGTAGGCCCTGTCTTTACTCCTAAGCACACATTTTCCTTCATCCTCATGCTGAGAAAATGTGTTCAGCTGAAGAAACATGTTCAACTGAGTCAAACAGAAAAGTTTTCATCCTCAGATTTCAGATGTATGTAAAGAAGACTACTTCCTGTTTGTGAGACTCAGAAACGGTTTGTAGCGGGGCAGAGACAAGATGGTGGACAAAACGCACGTCTCCTTAAGTCCCTCTGGAAACCAAGACCTGAAATGATAATTAAATGGAGACTTCTGGACTCCTAGTGACCCCTGGGATGCGGCGTAGGGGTGTTAATTTGGACTTCATACCACTGAACACAAAACCTCCTCTCTTTTACTGACCCCACTCTCGGTGAGCACAAGCTTACACACACCAAAGTCAACTCACCATTTTGATTTTTTGTTTTCCTCTGTCGTCACCTGTGGGCAGAGCTGGGACTTGAATAGTTGCTGGTCTTGGGCACATTGCTGGTGGGGCCGGCAAACATAACTGCCATGTTCTGAGAGCCTGGCTTTGGACTGTATGCATCTCGGCTCCTCTGGCCTATCTTTCTGCGTCTGCCACATGGTAGCCACACAGATATGCTTGTGTGGGATGCCATCTAGATCCACTGGGAAATGGAGAAGCCCAGGCAGAGGCCCCAACCAGACTTGGCTACTAGGCTGGGAGTTGGTGCCTGCCATGGGAGAGTGCTTTTCCAACAGGGAGGCAGTGTTTTGCGCAGTGTCACCTGGGACTGGGGCCCAGTGGTGGAAGCTGAACATCTCGGCACTCTTGGTCTCTCTTTGCACCAGGAGTCTCTTCCCAGCCAGCAGGCGAGCTTGTGTGGGACACCATCTTGTTTCACTGGGAGGTGGATTCATCCATACAGAAACCTCAGCTGGACCTAACTTCTGGTCTGAGAAGCAGTGCCTACCTAGAAGAGACCGCTTTTCCAGCAGAAAAGGAGAATTTACACAGTATCACCTACAGCTGGGGCCCAGCAGCAGAGGCCAGCAGCCTTTCTGTATTTTGAGCTAGTTTATAACATCTGGGGTTCAATATAGAGGTGCTACTTTGCCAGCTGGGAAGAGGGACAGATACATCTTAAAACCTGACTGACTTTGGAAGTCATCACATACTTTTTACTTCTCCTTTTAAGATGGCCTAGAGAAACAACTGTGGTTCATCTTCACAGCATCTCTCCCAGCCTCTATTGACCCACGTGAAGCTCAAAAAGCAACAAACCCTAGAGAGAATGGTAACCCAGAAATCACCCATGGCATCAGAAGGCCCTCCAAAAGAAACCACCTCAGAACTTCCCAGATGAAGAAGCTTTTCTGAAACTATCAGAAGGTGAATACAAAAGGATTATATATAGGGCCCTCCTAGATCTTATACAAATGCAGCAGAGCAAAAAGAAAAAATGAAGCAAGTTGTTAGATCTGATGGAACATCAGTACTCTGAAATCCCACAGATCAAGAACAAAATCAAAGACATAGGAACTTTAATTCAAAGCCAAGAAAACAGAATGGAACAAATGGAAAAGAGATTTTCTGATTTGGAAGACAGAGCTACTGACTCCAGCATCTATGAAGAGAAATCAGAAAAAAAGAAACAAGAAAAATGAAGAATCATTAACAATTAACTGAAGTTCCTGAACAGGGCAAGACACCTAAGAACACAGAAGTATTGTGGCTAAGCTGTTGACAGAAAACTTCCCAGAAATTATGAAAGAAGTGAATATAGATATCCAAGATATGTATCAAACACCACTCAATATAGATCTCAAAAGAAAGACTCCAAGACATATTATAATCAAGGTTAACAAAACGAAACATAAGTAGAAACTCTTAAAGGCAGCAAGACTCAAAGCAAAGCTGACATTCAGAGGGAAACCCTGTAGGCTTTCATCAGATTGCTCAGAAGAACCAATGCTGCAACAGAGACAGTGGCATGACACATTCAAAGCCTTGAAGGAGAAGAAGTTCAAACCAAGAATTATATATCCTACAAAACTATCTTTCAAATATGAAAATAAAATTAAGACATTCACAGATAACCAGAAACTCAGAGACTTTGTAAAAACCAAACCAAAGCTACGAGAAATACTGAAAGAATCTCTTGGCTTGGAAGAACAAAACCACTAACTTTGTATTTCAGAAGGGCACATTATCCAGAATCCTGCTCAGTTAGGGAAGGTTCCAAACATAAGCAAAGCTATAACAATGAAAGAAATGATCTTGTGATCATATCATGTAAATTATGATATCATCAGATTAAAAAGAGGGATGTACTATAGTCTTTCCAGATGGAGAAGAAGTTGACAAGACTGCTGGCAATCAAAATTGGATTTATATATAGTTTATTAAGCGGGATCATGGGGCAGCCGTAAACCACAATAAAGAAGCAACATACCATATCAAGAAATGCAATAGAGGAGTCTCAACAACCACAAAACCAACCCTGAAAAAGGTGAAAAATCAACTCACAAAAAAGGTCGCAGAACAGATTAATGAGAACAACAGAGAAAACATCAACACACAAAAAAAAATCACAATGGCAGCACTGAATACATACCTATCGATAGTTACATTGAATGTGAATGGACTCAATGCTTCAGTAAAGAGTCATTGAGTGACATCCTGGATCAAAAGATATGACCCATCTATATGTTGTCTACAAGAAACTCACTTGAGACTTAAAAGATATGAACAAACTGAAAATTAAAGGGTGGAAGAATATATATCAAGCCAACAATGAACAAAGAAGAGCAAGTGTGGCAATTCTAATCTCAGATAAAATCAATTTTAATGTAAAATCCACTGTCGTGGACAAGGATGGACACTATTTATTACTGAAAGGTTCAATACACAAGCAGGACATAACAATATTAAATATTTGTGCACCTAATATTAGAGCACCTAAATACAGCAAAAAAAAACACTAACTACACTCAAGAAGGAGATAGATCACTCCACAACAATAGTGGGAGACTTCAACACTGCACTCTCAATATTGGACAGATCGTCTAGAAAAATCCTCAGTAAAGATACAGAAGACCTTATTGCCACAATTAACCAACTAGACCTCATTGACATATACAGAAATTTCTATCCATCAGCGGACAACTACACCTTCTTCTCCAGTACACATGGAACATTCTCTAGAGTAGACCATGTGTTAGGACATAAAGCAATTCTGAACAAAATTAATAGCATTGAATTAGTGCAAAGCATCTTCTCAGATCATAAAGCCATAAAAGCAAAATCAATAGCAGAAAAAACATAGAAGGCGGAACTCATGGAAACTGAACAACACCTTGCTCAAAAAACCAGGGGTTATAGAAGAAATCAAGGATGAAATAAAGAAATTTATGAATTCCAATGAGAACAAAAACACTTCCTACCAGAACCTATGGGATACAGCCAAAACAGTGCTCAGAGGTCACTTTATCTCCATAAATGCACACACATCTGTAAGGAAGAAAGAAACTAAGTCAAACAACTGACCCTACAGCTTGAACAAGTAGAGAGAGAACAACAGAGGAACAACTCAGGCACCAGAAGAAAACGGATCCAAAGATTAGAGGAGAACTAAATGAATTAGAGAATAGGAGAACAATTGAAAGAACTGAAAAGAGCAAAAGCTTTTTTTTTTTTTTTAAAGATCAACAAAATTGACAAACCACTGGCTAAATATACTAAAGAAAAGCAGGAAAGGAAACAAATAGCCCAAATAAGAAATGAGAGGCAAGTTGTCACAACAGATCCAAAAGAAATAAAAAATATCATAGCTGAATACTATGAAAGACTGTACTCTAACAAAGTTGAAAACCTAGAGGAAATGGACAATTTCCTTGATTCACATCACCTACCAAAATTATACAAGATGAAGCAGAACAACTTAATAAATCTATCACAAAGGAAGAGGTTGAAAAAGTCATCAAAAAAACTGCCAATTAAAAAAGTCCTGGCCCAGATGGCTTCACCGCAGAATTCTACCAAGCATTTAGAGAAGAGTTATCTCCAATACTACTGAGACTATTTCACACTATAGAAAGGGATGGAGTACTCCCAAACTCATTCTATGAAGCCAGCATAACCCTCATACCAAAGCCAGGGAAAGACCCAACAAAAAAGGAGAACTACAGACTTATATCATTCGTGAATCTAGATGCAAAAATCTTCAACAAAATTCTTGCCAGTAGAATATAACATATCAAAAAACAGTTCATCATGACCAAGTTGGATTAATACCAGGGATGCAAGGCTGGCTCTACATCAGAAAAACCATTAATCTGATCAACCACATAAACACCACAAAAGACAAGAATCACCTGATCTTGTCTATTAATGCAGAAAAGGCATTTGATAAAAACCAACAACCATTCATGCTAAAAACTCAGCAAAATAGGAATAGATGGCACAGTCCTCAATGCAATAAAGGCCATTTATACAAAGCCAACTGCCTACGTCATCCTGAATGGAGAGAGACTTAAACAGTTTCCCTTGGGAACAGGAACTATACAAGGATGCCCACTCTCACCTCTCCTGTTCAACATTGTACTAGGAGTTCTAGCCACAGCAATTAGACGAGACTGAGGAATAAAGGGCATCAGCAAAGAAGAAGTAAAAATCTCCCTATTTGCAGGTGATATGATTGCATATGCAGAGAATCCCAAAGAATCCATAAAGAAACTACTCAAACTGATAGACGACTTTGGCAAAGTCTCAGAATACAAGATAAACATAAGTAAATCAGTAGGATTCCTTTATAACAGCAATGAGGTTATTAAGGAAGAAATCACCAAGTCAATACCATTTACTACAGCCCCTAAGAAGATAAAGTACCTAGGAATAAATTTAACCACAGAAATAACAAACCTTTACAAAGACAACTACAAACCCTTACTATAAGAAACTAAGAGAAACTTACATAAATGGAGAAACCTACCCTGTTCATGGATAGGAAGACTTAACATTGTGAAAATGTCTATTTAACCCAAAGCAATCTACTTACATAATGCAATCCCAATACAAGTTCCAGTGAAATTTTTTAGTGAGATGCAGAAACAAATTACCAGTTTTGTCTGGAAAGAGAAGTAGCCCCAGGTAAGTAAAGCATTACTAAAGAAGAAGAACACACTGGGAGGCTGCTCTTTCCCTGACTTTAGAACTTATTACACTGCCACAGTAGTCAAAACAGCCTGGTACTGGTACAAAACAGACAGATAGATCAACGGAACGGAATTGAGACCCCAGAGATGACATCATTTGCTTATGAACAGTTGATATTCAACAAAGGCCCTAAGATGTTAAACTGGAGTGAAAACAATCTCTTCGACAAATAGTGCTGGCAAAATTGGATATCCATCTGCAATAAATTAAAACAGGACCCATATCTTACATCTTATACAAAAAACAACTCAAACTTGGTAAAAGACCTAAATATCAAATCCAAAATGATAAAACTCATCCAAGACCAAGTAGGAACAACAATGGAAGTTTTAATATGCAATGTAGACAGAGTTCAAAATCGGTCAAACAAACCACAATCATCAGAACAGAAAATAGGTAAATGGGAACTACTAAGAAGCAAACACTTTTGCTCATCCAAAGAGTTTATTAATAGAATTAAAAGGCCATCTACAGAATGGGAAAAAATATTTGGTGACTATGTGTCAGACCGATGCCTGATCTCCATAATCTATAAGGTGCTACAAAATATCAATAAGAAAAAGACAAATAATCCTATTAAGCAATGGCCAAAGAGATGGACAGACTCTTTTCTAAAGAGGAGATCCAGGCAGCTAAAAATCTCATGCAGACATGCTCACAATCATTAGATATTAAAGAAATTCAAATCAAAACTACAGTGAGATACCATCTCATCCCAACAAGGTTGGCCATGATCCAAAAAACCCAAAACAACAAATACTGGATAGGCAGTGGGGAGATTGGAACTGTCCTACACTGTTAGTGGGATTGCAAAATGATGCAACCTCTTTAGAAAGCAACCTGGCGCTCCCTTAAATAAACGGATATAGATATATACCATTTGACCCAGTAATTCCACTGCTTAGAATACATCCTATAAAATTAAAGCCACTCACACCAACTGATACGTGCACACAAATGTTCATCTCAGCACAGTCCACAATAGCAAAAAGATGGAATCCACCCAGATGTCCAACAACAGAGGAATGGATAGTAAACTATGGTATATATACTCAGTGGAACACTATGTAATGATAAAGAACAATGATGAGTGCAAGAAACATCTCTTAACCTGGTTTCAACTGGAGGACCTTATGTTGAGTGAAAGTAGTCAGCAACAAAAGGACAAATATTGTATGCAACCTCTACAATAAGAACTTAAAAACAGACTCATGCATAGAAGAAAAGACTCTTTGATGGCTGCAAGGGTGAGGAGGTAGGGAGGGTGAAGGGGGAGGGTTTAGATTAGCTAGTTAATAGAAATTTGGTTGGGTGAAATCAGTAACAACACACGTTAGAAAGAAGATCAATAATAACTGGACTACAGCACAATTTGAGTACTCCTCTCATCTTAACCCAATATTGCAGGGACAGAATAGCTGGGGTTGGGGGCCGGGGACCATGCTATCAGGTGAAATCAAAGCCAATTGGCATAGCTCGTTTTTTGCTTATGAGGACTTTCTGCACCCCACATCGGTGAGAGACGTCTGGGGTCTTAAAAGCTGCCAAGCAGCCATCTGAGGGTACAGCAGATGGTCCCAACTGAACAGGAACAGGTGGTCACTGAAGACAAAATTGACATGGGGGAAAGAGAACCCATCAGACAGAGAGACCCACGTGAGTGACTTGTGACCAGGGTAACCAGATGGTGCCCGGTCACCACCAGTGATAGCCACAATGGAGCTCACAAATTTGAGTCTCACTGGCAACACAAGAATAAATATGGGTGCACCCTGAGATCTCCACTAAAAGACTGCACTTGATGGTCCAGGAGCTTCAGGGTTCCCCTGGGAGCATGGCCCCTGGCCTTGATGCTGCCTCTGTCCATAAATCATAATGAAGGTCAACTTTTCAGACAGCAATGGATTGGACTCGGTGACGCAGAGTGACTGTATCTCATGGGAACTTTATGGTTTTATGCATTTATAGGATGTCATCCTGCTGACTTCTTACTGGAGGAAGGGGGGTGGTTGGAGAGGAGGGCATATGAGACTGTTGGGAGGATAGGTCATATATGAAGCACAGAGGAGGGGTGTGCTGTCACTGTGCAGGGAGAACCGTGAGAGCTGCGTATAGGTGAGAATGTGAATTTGTATGGGAATGTATGTTTCCATTCAGTCGTAATAAAAAAAAAGAAAAGGTTTGTAGTATGAGCTTTGGGAACAAAGAGCTAGCTGAGAACTTGATATGAGAGTGATTAGCACTTGTGACTTCATGGCACATGAGGACAAGTGATGATCGTCTATAAATAGGAAATTCTGTCTCCATAGTTAAGCATGTAAAAGCCAGACATATCTTGTGGCCTTTTTGTGTTTTACATATAGTCATCCTGTGATTTTGCCCATCCCATGTGTTGCCTGAGAAACTAGGTTACATTGCATGTTGACAGGGCTTGGATTAATGACAGTCATTTTAGAGAAGTAACTGAAGCTCATAAAGGTAGATGATTTCTTCCAAGCCATTCAGCTAAGGTGAAATAGAAAACTCAAGTGTTGATGCTGCTGTGTATGTTCCTCCCCATCCCACCATTTTTATAGGTTGTTTCAAGGCTTTGGTACTGCATCTTTGTAGGCATGTTCCTCAGTGACCAGTTCCATTTCTGACCCAGATCCAAAAGCCAAACCTGTAACAGCTCACAATGTAGCCAACTGAAGTATTTTGCTCTTAGATTTTTCAGTGGAATTAGTCAAAGGAAAGCTAAATAATAATACACCTAGAAAATTGGATTCTACTGTACTGTACTATAGCCAGTTCATTCTCTGACCTAGCTTGAGCTCAGTGCATACCCTGACACCAAGGGATTAATTGGCCATGTAATTGTTATCTTGTGCAGTTACTAGCAAGGATGTTCTTATTCATCTAAGTACCTAATCCTTTTCCAAATTCTTCTTGCTTCATTTTGCCTCAATAATATCCTGTGGTTATGGATAATTTCACCTTGTATAGAGGAGGATTTCCTTTGTCTCCAAATTTAGACTCTGCTAATTTCATTTACTGTCCCTTTCTGTAGGCTATGGAACCAGGCAGCATAGAACACCTAATTAAATGCCCTGCAGCATTTCATTTAAATTCTTCTATCATATCACATAATATTTAGCAGTCCCACCTTTCCCCAACTGAAGCAACTCTTTATCCTTGCTTGAAATTCTCTGTTACACTTCCCTAGCTATTCTAATTATGTCCACTGCAATCTGATAGATCTAGTGGTATTGCTTAGGTCCAAAGAAAGAATAAATGGCAATAAGATCACTAACTTGGAGTGTCTAGAGGGTTTTTAGGAGGTTGAAGGATGAGACTTAGCCTGAATGGTTTAAGAATTTAAACTAGCTACTTTGCAAGTTGTTGAAAAGTTTGAGGTTTATATGTTAAATAGTTATCCATCTAGGAAATGGTTACAACATAAAGGAACAAGTTTCCCTGATGGGAGATTTTGAAGTTGTTCAACCTTATCAAGAATCCTATGGTTCTAGGTTTACTTTTGGGTGACCTTGTGCTTCTTTTCACTCAGTAATTACTTTGTTTAAGTGAGTAGGAGACTTATTTTAGAGACCTTTTATGCCCATTTGCTAACATAATTACATAATTAGTTATCTCAGTGAAGGGCAGGATTTGAGGTATATTTAGGAAATCAAAAGTACTTTGTGATGGATTGTTTTGGGGGTAAGGAAGAAAGGTGTCAGACACAGCAGTTTTCTTACTCTTAAGGAAAATAAACATACGTATAAATGATTATTCTGTGATATGTTGAAGGTTATAATCACTTTCATAAAAGAGGAAGTAGAAATGTTCCTTGGAGGGGACAATTGATTGAGCTGCATCATAACTGCTAGGTGAACATTAGAGACAAGGGAAGAGCATGCTGAGCTAAGGATGATACTTAATGATATTTCTTGATGATTTTATCCAAGCAAATGTGTTAAGTAAGTACTTGCTTGACCTTGATTTTAAGTGAATACTTGCTTGACCTTAGTGTTGTTCGAAATACGAGGGAATAGAAGTTGAGAAAGCTTAGATAACTTTTCTAGGGCTTTCTATGGTGAAACACTCAAACCCACATTTGTAAGACTCTAGTGCGTGCACCCCTAGTTATTTTGAGAAACTGCTTGAATCAGCTCCACCTGTAGGGATTCTTAGAAATACATCAGTCTTCAGAAATCATCTTGAGTGCTTGAAGGCCTAATTTTCATTGAGAAAGTTGTTAGGCAAAAGATTATAGGAATGGCATCAGAGAGATATTTAGGTCAAAGATTCCATAGCAGAATCCTAATCAAAAGTGGGAAAATGCAGAACAGAATTTAAGTTCTCATGGACTTCAGACTTTCAGGAGTCATGGAGGCTAGATGAACTCCAGAAACTATTGCCTTGAGAGAACCTTCAAAATTTAAACTGAAATTATTCTTTAAGTTCTTCTTAAACCCAAATAGTAGTTCAGATTAACTAGTAAAAAATGTCTGGCTGAATATAGTGCTCCTTCAAGATTTACGAGTATGGGATCAAACTGACAACAGCAGATGGAAAGATCACATAGGAAACTTAGGGAATAGTGAGTTTATGTTAAGGAGAAAACAATTCAGGAAAGGAGGGTGAGAATGTTTACACAATTCAAAGAATGTAATCAGTGTCACTGAAGTGTACATATAGAAATTGTTGAATTCTTGTACATTTTGTCGTGTGTGTCTTCAACAATAACAAAACAAATTTTAAAAAAATGACAGGCAGCTTCCTGTGATTAGAAATCATTACTGAGGTCAATTCTTTGGACAGGAATGGATTGTACTCGGGCACAT
Source organism: Heterohyrax brucei (assembly GCA_028571685.1). Classification (NCBI taxonomy): domain Eukaryota; kingdom Metazoa; phylum Chordata; class Mammalia; order Hyracoidea; family Procaviidae; genus Heterohyrax; species Heterohyrax brucei. Next base: position 169,590,518 of record CM053141.1, on the reverse strand, counting down.
AGAGTGACCGTATTGTGTGTACAGTTTATGGTTCTATGCATCTATAGGATGTCAGCCTATGGCCTCTTATTAGAGGCAAGTGGAGAGGGTAGAAAGGAGGAGACAGGAGATTGCTAAGAGGATATGACATGTATAGAATGAAAAGGGGGAGTGTGCTGTTACTGGACAAGGAGAGCAGAAGGAGCTGCAGATAGGGGGGCATGCAAATTTCAATTGGCTTTACACTTTCCCTCAGTCACAATAAAAAAAAAAAAAGGCAAACATAGAGAAAGTTCTTTGAGTCTTCCCTATTAATTTGTAGTGTTAGAACACTGACATATGAGGAAACCTCGTAGAAGAAAAGGTGAAGGTTCTCACAACAGTTCAATTTATGCTTTGAGAAATGGAATGGAGGAGAAGAGTGATGCTGTGGTCAAGGAAAGTTCTCACAAGAGAATGGTTGACTGGCATCAAGGCAGATTCCGTGCGAGACAAGATTCATCATAATGGAAATAAACAGGTATAAATTCATGAAAGGCATTTCAGAGATCTTCGTCCAAGCCATTGCTTCATTATTGTTCCCTCTTTAACAGAACATGGTTTGCCTGCAAAGAACAGAAATTAATTCAAGATGGCTAAAACAGAGGACAATTCACAGTAAGGGTACAGAGATCTCAGAGAAGCCAGGACAGGCAAAGAAGTTCCTCAGAGCCTCAGTGACAGGCCCCCGCCCCCAACCCCCCCCACCACCACCAAGTTGATACTATTGTGGAGAGTTCAGTCTAGGTGCAAATAGCTCTCTCTCTTTAAAGCCCTTAAAGACCTAACATCTCTGTTTCTGCACCATGCCTTCTTGACCACTTATCTCTGCTTAACTGTCTTAAAGACTAGGCAGCATGGATGACCAAATCCTGACTCTGTAAAACCATTTCACCCAAGAGTCTTCAACAGATTGGCTCCAATTTCTATGAACTGTGGTTCAGGTATGCAAGAGAGAAAGAGAATGTGCTTGCTAATTGGTTTTGTAGTACTCTAAAATTTCCCTTCAGATACTGGGAGTATAGCGCACCAGGACATGTAGGTCTGAAGCAGGTAGCAACCTAAAGATGAACTGGTTTTAATGAAATCACTTAGCTGATGAGATTTTAGGTTTGACTCAGTGTCCCTTATGTCCTTCTGTGATACCCCCAAGGATGTTTTTCTAATAGTAAAGCAATGAGATTGAACTAGAATAAACTAGAAGACGAAACAAAGCAAATGGTAATAATTGGTAAAATCTCATTCTACTTCTTCCTGATTATTTAGTTTAAAATAAATTTAGAAGAGTAATGGGGAAACTTCCCCCACTAAAAAAAAATAAATAAGGTAACAGTCAGTGATTTGGTTTAAGTTTTGATGATTTGTAAGATCCCTTCTAAGGAAAAAAAAAATATTGAACATAAGCAATACTGGGATTTTTGTCTTCACATTTATTGTCGGGTCAATAGACCCCTAGATGGGAGAAGGAATTTTGCTGTGGTATATGTTAGAACAATTGCTGAATTGAGAGTAAAACACAGATACCTTACTTTCTAGTCCATTATTAACTCCCAGTTCCCTGTAACCAGGTCTTATCTCATATGTCAAGTCCATTTTGCCACTGGTAGCAGCCTGGACTATTCTGTTGAGAAGAATTCTAAAACCGTATCAATGCTGAGCAGAGAAGAGCAATATGGTTAATTTGTAGTGTCTGTCATGGGCAGCAAGGAGTAGGGTGTTGGACAGGGATGGTGGCATGTGAACTGTGTATTTACCATTACACCTTGGCCTCCTCTTGTCCTCCTGACTTATACCGGCAGTACAATTCCTCAGAGAAGCAGTAGACCAGGTTTCACATTAATGCCCCATCAGCTGCCTTTAGATTTTATTATGATTTTTAATTTTGTCCTCTCAGGATATGGGAGGATTAAATGAAATTAAATTTATTTTAGCAAAACTGATCGCTTCATAAAGTTTATCACTTGCCATCAAAAGACCACCTTCTACGAGTTTCTTTGCCTGGATTCTTGACAGCAAATCAGAATTACAAAGGAATAAGCAGATTAGCAATGGCAGTAGTCACTAACTTGTATTATTAGTACTTTATAAATTGCTCTTTCTCTTATTTTCTTCATTTATTTTAAATTTATGGTAGAAGAGGCCATATGAAATAGTTACCCAGCTACATATACTTCCATTACAAAGTTCATTTAAATTCAAACAGGAAAAAATGAAGAAGAATCATATCATAAAAGTCACTGCCATTTGTTTTGCTTCCTAAAGCTGTTCTAGGCTATTGTAGTTATAAACCATTGCACCCTTATTAGAGATAATTCCAGGGGGCATGTCAGTGCGAGTGCAAGAGGCCTTGAATCACAAATCTGGAAACTTTATTTTTGTATTTTAATTGTGTCACTTTGTGAAAATAATATCCCTCACTCCTTGGATATCTCCTGCTCCAGATATAGCTGTATCTGTATTCTTCAGAGGGGGTGGACCTTGAATAATCTGATTACTAAACACCATGCCACACACAAAATTGCTTTCTCCCTCTGGGGTGGAAGTCTGGGTGTACAGAGAGTAAATATTTTCCATCTCATGTGATAGCTCCAATCCATTGACTCTGGCTGCTGAAATGATGTGTTGAGAAGGATTCTGATACTACATCTGACTTAGCAGAATAAAGGGTCATGATCTTTGAACAATCTTCAACATAAATGTAGCTGAGTTTATTTGCTGATAAATTCCTCTGGAAAAGATTTGTCTCGGAAGTCTTCTTCCAAGGCTGCTGTAACTGTGCTTCTGCTGTGTTCAAGTGAGTCAGAATCATAGCAACTAACAGACCTATAAGCTGAGACCAATGCCCTGCCTTTTTTACTTACCATGGGGCTAACCTCTCTCCAAAATTCCTTTCCATCTGACATTTCTTTCCAAATCACATTCCAACTATCTACTCTCAGTAGTTAATCTCAGAAAAATTACAAATTTGCTTAAAAGTATTAATGTGTCTCATATCTTGACTTCCTCTTCTTTTCCCTTCTTTAGATTTAGATATTCTTGCTGAGTGTTACAGAAGGGATGGTGGGTGGGGGCCTGATTCAGTGAATTGATCCTGAATTGTAAATCATGAGACACATATTCCAGATCTACTTCCAATTTATTGTATTTCCCTGGAGAAGGCACATCCATTTCTAACAGAGAACGACAGAGTGGGGTTTTCTATCCTCACTTAATGCAGTAGAAGACCAGATGGTGATGTGCTCAGGGTTCCCAGCTGAAGGAGCAGCACACAAACCTGGCGACTTTTCCATAACATTTCTTCTGCAGTCATAATTGCATTCTCTGTATTCAGAGAGTCAATACCGTACAAAAAGTATTTAAAAGTCTCAGGAAGAAACCAGGAAAACTGTCTAGATGTAAAATGGAAAGCTTTAAAAGCCATTCATGTGTAAACAGTCTGTCTCACTATTGACTCTGGATTTGAGTCACCACAATTTACCCATCTGTCTACTGAGCCCCTACACTCCAGATGATCTGGCTTTATAAACAGCATAACATTGTTTCCTGGTGCTTTGGCTGTGAATATCCAGACACAAGGAAATGTGTGCCTTGTCAAATCCTGTTTTCCTCCACAACCTGCTGAGAGCTGATTTTAGTGGCCAGGGTATACCCATATTCATGGCTCCTTACTGAGAAACATTTCTCACTGTTGCTAAGATCCTTAGTTCTCATCTACACACTAATAATTAACTGGAAAGAACATTAAGAGTTTAGCTAGTTGCATTTCATTAACATACAAACAAGAAATTGAGGCCTGTAGAAGGGAAGGGTTTTCCTAAGATCAGATAACACATTACTGGCAGAACTTGGGCTACAGCCAGGACTATGAATAAATGTCTCTATGAGATATATGACCAATTTCATTCAATATTTTTTTTTTAGCATTTGGTGAGTGTCAGTGTTTCAGATACATATTGTTACATCACAAGGTATCCTAAAACTTAGTGGCAGAAAATAACAATCATTTTTTGTTCCTGGATTCTGTGGGTCAGAAATTCGGAAAAGGCATGCGTATGCCAGCAAATCTCTACTCCAGAATTTCATGACTTCTAGGAACTCACCTGGAATGGCTTGGATGGCTAGGCTTGGGATGCCTGGACCAGGAGTATTCATTGTTAAGATGGTTTTTCCACTCATACCTGGATTGTAGGCTGGGATGGCTAAAGAAAGGTATCATTCTGGACTGTTTACTAAAGAACCTATAGGGGGCCAAGATAGTGGAATAGTCAGATTCTTCCTATAACAACAAAGACATAAAAGAACAAATGAATTGTATTGTATTGTATATGACATTCTAGGAGCCTTGAACATTAAATAGAGAGTTGAGCAATTGGACTGCGTGGCAGAAAAGGGAGAGTATGACCAGAAGTACCTAAGACTGGCTAGATCTGAACCACTAGGTATCAGCTATAGCTAGCATGGTGAACAGAGCAGTGATACCCAGCAGGTACCTTCTCCAGTGAGAGTCTGTGAGGAAAGTCCAGTATGTCTCCAGAAACAGTGAGAAACAACATTTAACCATCAAAAACTAAGTGGCTTGCATCTAACCTACCAAACATAGATGTAAAACTGTCCTTTGGGATAAATCTCTCCCCTTTTTCCAGTGCCTCCCCCTCACTTCTCTGCACTGTGCCTGGCTGTGAAGTCTGACAGTATTACCTGAGCCAGCAATAGAACTCCTTATGCACAGGCTGGGCCATTCTCCTAGACCCACAGAAGAAACAATTTTATAAACAGGAAGAATGGGAAAAAAAAATCTCTTGACTCACCTAAGTCTGAAATTCAGGGCAGAAACAGTTCCTTTGAAACAGGCATAAGGGGACATACCCACATCATCAACACTCAGGAACAGCTATCTACCTGCTATCCTTCTCAGTAGGTGTACTCAGATACCTGTGCCAATGTCAATCTCCAATGCCCATCTCAGACTGTAGGGAGAACGTGCACCACATACTTGCTGAATGACTGCCTGGACATCTGAGGTGAATCCATGCAAGAAAAGTAAATGGACTCTTGGAATCCCATGCCTAGTAACAGCTCTAACCACCTGATGACAGGATACTAGAGCTTCTAAGGCATTGACAACAAACTAGCATGTGCAACCAACCCATTTGGACATTTCAGAATAAAACAAGAAGCTGGAACACAATAGCCAAACCAGCAAATTTAGGTAACCATAAATAAATACAACAATTTACTGATGGCTCAGAAACAACAGTCAATATCAAATCTCTTAAAACAGACAAACCACCATGTCTTCAGGGTGCTCCCAAAACCAAAAATCAAGAGACTTTCCAGATGAAGATAATTTCCTGAAATTATCAGGGGCAGTATACCAAAAAATTAATATTTAGAACTCTTCAAGTGATCAGGAAAAAAATCAGGCAAAATACAGTGAAGCATAATTGCAAATTGAACTCACTCCAAGAAAGCATAGAGAAACAACATGCAGAGATTTAGAAGATTAATAATAAATTATAGAATCAGACAACTATATGGAAAGTCAAAGGAGCAGAACTGAGGCAATTGAAGCTGGAACTGGCAACACCAACATAGCTGATTAAAAAAAAAATTGAATAAAAAGAATTTTTAAAAAATCAAGAAACACTAAGAGTTATGTAGAACTCGATCTGACTCGATGGCACTTAGCGTTTGGGTATCACGAGAAATAATCTATGAGTGATTGTGGTATAGAACAGTGTGGATACAAAAAATACAAAAAAAAAACCAACAAAGATTTGCTGAATGAAAACATCCTTGATATCATGATAGATGAGATATCTATACAAGAAGTTCATCAAACTCCACACAAGGTAGATACCAAAAGAAAAACACCAGAGCATATTATACTCAAACTTGATAAAACTAAATATAAAAAAACATTTGTAAAAGTGGCTGGGATAAAAAAAATAATAATCTACAAAGCAGTCAGTAAAACTAAACTCCAACTGTTTAGGAGAAATCATACAGGCCTTGCAGGAAACTAATTTATAGCCAAGAATTATATCTCTAGCAAAACTATCTTGCAGACATGATGGCAAAATTAGAATATTTACAGACAAACAGAAATTTATGGGAATTTGAAAAACCAAACCAAAATTACAAGAAGTACTAAAGGGTATTGTTGGCTAGAAAATAAAAAATGTCAGATAACAACCAAGAAATGAATGTACAACTGATCAACCAGATATCAACCCAAACAGGCAAATAACAAAAATAAAGACACAGCACTGAAAATAGAATAGCAAGATACCATCAGGCAGAAAAGACTACATTACAACAAAAAGGTCTTTAAAAAATGATGTCATAGATCTTTTATATGGAGAGGAACTCAAGGAGACACAAAGAAATTAAAGACTGGTTTAAATTTAGGAAAATAGGTCCAAATACTAAACACAAAGGAAATTAACAATCTTACATGTAAAAGAAAAAAGAAAGAAAAACATGAAGTCTTAGCAAATACAAAACCAACAACAATGAAAAAGATGAAAAGAAAACGCATGAAAAAAGGCTCAGTACAGAAAATTAAGCAGAACAAAGAAATTGTCTACAGAATACAAAAAAAACATCAAAATAACAGCACTAAACTCATACCTATCAATAATCACACTGAATGTAAATGTATCAAAGGTACTAATAAAGAGACAGAATGTGACAGATTGGATGAAAAAGCATGACCCATCTATATGTTTCCTACAGGAGACAGATCTTAGACTTAAAGGTATGAATGAAGTAAAACTCAAAGGATGGAAAATAATACAACAAGCACTGGCCTGTCAAAAAACAGCAGGAGTGACAATTTTAATTTCTGATAAAATAGACTTTAAAGTAAAATTCGACATATTGGATAAGAAAGGACACTATACAGAGATTAAACAGTCAATACTTAAGGAGGACCTAACCGTATTAAATATTTACACATGCAGTGACTGGATTCCAAAATATACAATACAAACTCTAAATGTGTTGAAAAGAGAAATACACAGCTCCAGAATTACAGAAGACTTCAACACACTACTTTCACTAAAAGATGGAATATCCAGAAAGAAGTTCAATAAAGACACGGAAGTTGTAAATGCCAACTTGCCCTCATAGATAGATACAGAATACTTCACCCCAAAGCAAACAAGTGTACTTTCTTTTCCAATACAAATGGGACATTCTCCAGAATACATCCTGTATTGGGCCATAAAACAAGCCTTAACAAAATTCAGAGCATCAAAATATTACAAAGCATCTTTTCAGACCATAAAGCCATAAAAGTTAAAATCAATAGCAGACACAGTAAGAACGAAAAAAATCAAACACACGGAGATTGAACAAAAACTACTGGGTTATAGAAGAAATTGAGGACAGAATAAATTTACAAAGTGAAATGTGAATGAAGATGCATCCTATCAGAACCTTTGGGACACTGAAAAAGCAGTGCTCAGAGATCAATTTATTTCGATAAATGCACATATCAAAAAAGAAGAGCCCAAATCAAAGTATTAAGCCTACAATTCAAACAAGTAGGAGAGCAGTAAAAGAAGCTCTCAGGAACCAAAAGAAGGCAAATAATAAAAATGAGAGCAGAACTAAATGAGGAAGAGAATAGGAAAACAGTTGAAATCAATAGCTGGTTCTTTGAAAAAAATCAACAAAATCAATAAACCACTGGCCAAACTGACAAAAGAAAAACAAGAAAGGAAGCAAATAACCTGGAAAGAAATGAGATGAGTGATATCACAACATGCCCAACTGCAATTTAAAAATCATTACAGAGTATTAGGAAAAACTTTAACAAATTTGAAAACTTGGACAAATTTTTAGAAACATGTTAGCTACCTAAACTAACACACTCAGAGGTAGAATAATTAAATAAACTCTAGCAAGAGACTGAAAAAGTAATTTAAATACTTCCAGCAACAAAAACATCCCCATCACAATGGCTTCACTAAAGAATTCTGCCAAACTTTTGGACAAGAGTAAATACAGCTGTTACTAAAGGTATTTCACAGCATAAAAAAGAATGTAATACTGCCAGATTGATGTTATAAAGCCAGCATAAGCCTGATACTCAAACCAGGTAAAGACATCACAAAAAAAGGGAAAATTACAGACCAGTATTTCTTATGAACTTAGATGCAAATATCCTCAACAAAATTCTAGCTGATAAAGTTCGACTACATATAAAAAAAATAATTCACCAAGTGGATTCAGACCAGGCATGCGGTGATGGTCCAACATTAGGAAGACAATCAACATAGTCAACCACAAAAATAAAACATAAGATAGGAACCACTTGATCTTATCAACTGGTGCTGAAAGTAATTTGACAAAGTACAGTATCCATTCATGTTAAAAATTCTCAGCAAAATAGGAATATAAGGGAAATTCCTCATAGTAAAGGGCATTTGTATGAACCAAATAGCCAACATCATCCTAAACAGAGAGCCTGAAAGCATTTCCCTTGAGAATGGAAACCAGACAAGGATGCCATTTGTCACCACTGTCAATCAGCATTGTGCTGGAGATTCTAGCCAGAGCAGTCAGGCAAAATAAAGAAATGAAGGGCATCCAGATTCATAAGGAAGAAGTAAAAGTACTTCCATTTTCAGGTAATATGATTTTACATGTAGAAAACCCTAAAGAAGCCACAGAAAAACTACTGGAACTAATTTAATAGCCCAGCAAAGTGTCAGTATGCAAGATAAACATAAAAAAAATCAGTTGGATTTCTTTATACCAACAAGCAGGAAATCACTGAATCAATATCAATTGTCATAGCTCCCAAGAAGATAAAATATGTAGGAAATAATCTAAAGAGAGATGTAAAAGATCTATACAAAGAAAATTGCAAGGCATTTTTGGAAGAAACCAAAAGAGACCCATATAAATGGAGAAACCTACTTTGCTTGTGGATAGGAAGACTCTATACCATGAAAATGTCTATTCTACCTAAAGCAATCTATAGATATAATGCAATCCTGATACAAAATCCAATGGCATTTTTTAATGAGACAGAGAAGCAAATCAACTTCATATGGAAAGGGAAGGAGCCTCAGATATGGAAAGCATTACTAAAGAACAAGGTGAGAGACCTCATGCTACCTGACTTTAGAACCTATTCTATCATCATGGTAGTCAAAACAGCCTGGTACTGGTACAAAAAACACATATACCAAAACCAAAAACCAAATCCAGTGCCACTGAGTCAGTGTCAACACATACAGAGTAGAACTGTCCCATACAGTTTCCAAGGAGCGCCTGATATATTCAGACTGCTGACTTTTTGGTTAGCAGTAGTAGCACTTAACCCCTATGCCACCAGAGATTCCAATACATATCAGTGGAATAGAATTGAAAATCCAGATATAAAATCCCTTACCTATGAGCAGCTGATATTTGACAAAGGCCCAAAGTCCATACATTGAGGAAAATACATTATCTTTAACAAATGGTGTTGGCATAATTGGATATGTATTTGCAAAAAAAAAGAAAAGAAACAAGACCTATATCACACTCCATGCATAGAAACTAACTGAAAATGTATTACAGACCTAAATATAAACCTACAATGATAAAGATCACAGAAGAAAAATTAGGGACAATGCTGGGATCTCTAATACATGGCATAAACAGAATACAAAACATTACTAAAATGTACAAACACCAGAAAATAGATAATTGGGAACTCCTAAAAGTTAAATATTTATATTCTTTCAAAGACATCACCAGCCTGACTGGGAAAAGAAATTTTCAATATGATAGATCTGATTAGAGTCTAATCTCCAAAATCTACAAGTAAGGTAATACCTGAACAACAAAATGACAATCCAATTGAAAAATGGAAAAATATATAAACGGGTACTTCACCAAAGAAGACATTCAGGCAGCCAATAGACACTTGAGGTAATGCTCACAATCAGCCAATAGACACTTGAGGTAATGCTCACAATCATCGTCCATTAGAGAGTTTCAAATCAGAACTACAGTTAGTTACCATCTCACTCCCCCCCCCAAAAGCTGCCATTAATCCAAAAAAGCACAAAATAATAAATGTTAGAGAGTCTGTAGAGGGACTGAAACTCTTATACACAGCTGGTAGGGATGTAAAGTGGGACAACCACTTTGGAAATTGATTTGGTGCTTTTTAAAAAGCTAGAAATAAGAATACCATACAACACAGCAGTTCCACTTCTTGGAATATATCCTAGAGAAAACAGGGCTGTTAATGATTAGATACATGCACATCAATGTTTACTGTAGCACTGTCCACAATAGCAGAATGAAGGAATCTTCCTAGGTGCCCAGCAGTGGATGGATGGCTGGATAAACAATCTATGGTGTATGCTATGCACACAAGGAAATACAGTGTTGTGGTAAAGAGCAATGATAATATGGGAAACACTTCGTAACTTGGAGAAATCTGGAAGGCATTATGCTGAGTGAAATTAGTTTGCTGGAAAAGGACAAATATTGTATGAGACCACTATTATAAAGATTCATGGTTTAAACACAGTAGAAAACTGCCTTTGATGATTACAAAGGTGGGGAGGGAGAGAGAGAGGTACTCATAATTAGTAGGTAAGAATTTTATGGCTAACATTTCAGGGAATGGGTATTCCAGAGCACCGAATTGTGCTCTTAAGGAATCCACATATGGATCAAGAGGCAGTTGTGCGAACAGAACAAGGGGACACTGCGTGGTTGAAAGTCAGGCAAGTCGTGCGTCAGGGCATCTTTTCACCATACCTTTCTAATCTGTATGCCGAGCAAATAATCCGAGAAGCTGGATTCTACAAAGAAGGACGAGGCATCAGGATTGGAGGATGACTCATTAACAATTTGCATTATGCAGACAACACCACCTTACTTGCTGGAAATGAAGATTTGAGACATCTACTGATGAAGATCAAGGACCACAGCCTTCAGTATGGATTGCACCTCAACAGCAGGAAAACAAAACTCTTCACAACTGGACCAGTAAGTAACATTGTCATAAATGAAGAAAAGATTGAGGTTGTCAAGGATTTCATTTTACTTGGGTGGGGACATCAATGCCATTGGAAGCAGTAGTCAAGAAATCAAAAGACACATTGCACTGGGAAAATCTGCTGCAAAGGACATTGTTAAAGTATTCAAAAGTAAGAATGTCACCTTAGTGACTAAAATGCACCTGACCCAAGCCATGGTATTTTTAATTGCATCATATGCATGTGAAAGCTGGACAATGAACAAAGAAGACAGAAGAAGCATTGTTGCCTTTGAATTGTTGTGTTGGAGAAGAATGTTGAATGTACGATGGACCTCCAAAAGAACAAATAGATCTGTTGTGGAAAAAGTACAAGCAGAGTGCTCCTTGGAAGCCAAGATGGCAAAACTGTGTCTCATATACTTTGAACATGTTATCAGCAAAGATCGGTCCGTGGAGAAGGCATCATGCTTGGTAGAGTGAAGGGTCAGTGAAAAAAGAAGAAGATCCTTGACAAGACGGATTGACACAGTGGCCGCAACAATGGGCTAAGCATAAAAATGATTGTGGACATTGTGCAAGACCGGGCAGTGTTTCGTTCTGTTGTTCATAGAGTGGCTATGAGTTGGAACTGACTGAATGGCACCTAATAACAATAGGTAAGAATTACATTAGCCGAAGGGAGGACAACACATAGTAGAGGAGAAATCAGCACAGTTGTGCTAAACCAAAAGCTAAGAAATTTCCTAAATATAACCAAACACTTTGAATGACACAATCATGGGGGCAGGGATTTGGACTATGGTTTCAGGGTACATCTAAGTCAATTGGCATAACAAGATTTTTTAAGACAATGTTCTGCATCCCACTTTGAGTGGCTTCGGGGCCTTAAAAGCTAGCAAGTGACCTTCTAAGAAGCATCAATTTGTCCCTAACCATGTGGAAGAAAAGAAAATGAAGGACATCAAAGCCTTAATGAAAATACTTGAATAAGCCCTACAGAAATGGCTACATGATCTAGACACTACATCATCATGAGACCGGAAGAAATAGATGATGTTCCTGACGGAGAACATACCAAGGTGTCTAGTAAAATGGGAGAACAATGGGGTATAGAATGCTAACTATATTTAGAAGACCAAGTTTGATGGTTCAGCGGACTGGACGGTCTCTGGAATACATGACCCTCAGACTCTCTGTTAGCCCAGAGCTCAAACAGTTCCCAAAGCCAACTCTACAGGCAAAGATGAGACTGAACTCCAAGACATCAAATGATAACTGGCAAAGAGAATTCTTCTTGTCTTAAGCAGATACAGGACACTAATTGGGCAGCTCCTGTCCAGAAGCAAAAGGAGAGTCTAGAGGGGGACAGGAGCTAGTTGAATGGACATCGGAAATACAGGGTAGAAATGAGGAGTGCAACGTCACAGAGAGGGAAAGCAGCTAGAGATACATAGCAATATGTGTGTAAGTTTTCGTATGACAAGTTGTCTTGGATTGTAAAATTTCATTTAAAGCACAATAAACTACTAAAAAAAAAGAAAAGAAAACCTATACATGGCTTCTTTAACATGGCACTCTTGGAGTAGCTGGACTTTTTATATCATGGCTCAGGGTTCCAAGAGTAAGTTTTCCTTGCAAACAAGGTGGAAGCTGCATTATCGTTTTAATGCCTTACTCTTGGAAGTTACTGATATCACTCCCTGTGTGCCTTACTTATAGAAGTTTTCCTATATTTAAATATGGAAGGGAGAACCAAAGAATTTTCAGCCATTGTTTAAACCATCCATAGCCAGATACCACCTAAGCCAGTGTCTTAGGTGGACAGAATTATTGAGATTCCTGCTTCTACAGGGCTGATCTTGAGAAAGACACCTGAACAAACAAAATACACAGACAAATTAAATTATAATTAGGTTTTGACAAAAGAAGTAAAGGAAAGATGAATTGACCAGTGTTTAATGGGAGTAGGCAAATACTGGGAAGAAACAGGAGGCGGTCAAAACACACTCCTCTGACGAGGTGTTTAAGCAGACAGTTGAAGAATGAGAAGGAGTTAGCTGTGTAAATCCAAGGAGAAAGCAGTCTAGGTGAAGAGGAAAATACAAAACTCTGAGGCAGAAATAAATATAAATAAAAGAATGCCACCCCCCCCAAACTAATGTGGCTGAAACAGAATAAGTGGTGGGGAAAAGGACATTAGACGAGGTTCCAGAGGTTGGTGGCAGGTCATACAGGATAGTGTGTGTCCTAATAAGAAGTGCAGTTTCTTATTCCAAGTATAACGGAACATAGTTAAAAAGTTCTGAAAGTATCTCTGTAAAATCGTGGAAAATGATTTGAGTGGGAGAAGGGCGGTAGATAGAGAACAGTTAGGCAGGTATCATGAAGTCTTAAGCAAGGGAAACAGGATACTTAGGCTAGGATGGAGTTCAAAGAAAAGTGGATTGCATATGTAATATCTTAGAGGAAAAACAGAATTTTCTGAGGAAGACAAAGATAACTTCTAGATTCTTGGCTTAAGAAATTGGTTGATTTCACTGCTATTTCCTAAGAATTTCCTGTTCCATTTTATTGCTAATCACTCATTTATGTTTCCTTAAGCACTGTATTTATGTGGATGCTTTTGAATACAAGAAACAAAATCCTTGACTCAAACCATCTTAAAAAACATGATGTTTATTTTATCTATAACTGAAACTTCAGAGGTAGGTTGGGCTTAATGACACCACCATAGACTCAAAATTTTTCCATGTGTCCATTCTGCCTTCCTTAGTGTTAAATTCGTTTTGTTCCTTATTACGTTGTGGTTACAACTTGGCCACCAGTAAGTTTTGGGGTTATATAATTTGTTTCTTTCCTGGAGAAGAGAAGCAGAGACAAAAGCAAAGATTGAGTACACCAAGAATAGGGGTACTGGGTACCTTCTGGCCAACTTACAAAAAAACCCAAACCAAACCTGCTGCTGTCAAGTTGATTTTGGCTCATAGAAACCCTATAGATCAGAATTGAACTGCCCTATAGAGTTTCCAAGGAAAGCCTGGGAGATCTGAACTACCAACCCTTTGGCAGCTGTAGTACTTAACCACTGTACCACCTGGGTTTCCAACTTAGGTCACCTCTAAATCAATGTAAGTCACTCAGAGGAGTCCATGGGCTACTGGTATGGAGCACTCAAAATCTGTACTTGGAATAGGTGGTAATGCTACCTATCTTTTAGTCTTGTATGTGGATGTAGCTACTTAAACAGAATAAGAGTTCTATAAATAATAAATAAAGGAGAAATGGATGCTGGTTGACTAACAAAAGCTATTGAGAGCTCTTATGTAGCTCCATCTGGATGTAGAGGGAAAAGTTGCCTTTGTCCAAAGGAATAACTAAGTTGTAGGCATTTCAGGTATTGTGGCTAGCAGGAGAAGGGGTATGTTTTTGATAAGAGGCATTTTGTTGACAGTTAAACAAGTTATAGGTAACATCTCTCCTTATATGTGATAGCCCACATTTTTTCTCTCCCCAAAAGCTTGTTACAGTGGATAACAATGTATTAGAAAAGGCTTGGTTTTAAATCTCCTTCTAGCTACTCAAGACATAGAGTAGTAGATGACAAATTTGGAAAAATATAAAAGTCAACAATTCAATGATATAAAGAAGATGTCATCCTATAAGGTGATATTTAGGTATCCATAATGCATTGTTTTAGACAGAAAACTCTACCCTGTATACAAGACTTGACAAATAAGTCTTCGAACTTAATTGTTCTAAGTGCTACATACCTCATAGCTAAATATCATTATGATCACCTTTGAAGTACACCTCTTGGGAAGCTATGCACCAATACCAGTGCCTAGTCCACTCTTCAAAGGGATTTTGGAACTCTTTCTGGAAAGGCCATTGTGAGTACTGGCAAGGTGGGAAGTTCATGAACTTAACTGTACAGTTGTCTGTGAGCGAGTTTTTAACCAGTAAACAAATAGCTGTATTAGAACACCTTCTCTACTCACCTAATCTGGCCCTTTTTCTTTTCCTAAAGATAAGGAAAATATTGAAAGGAGGACATTTTCCTGACATTCAGGACACCAAGGGTAATATGGTAATGGCAATGATGGCCATTCCATAAAAAGAGTCACAAATTTGCTTGAAAGTGTGGACTCGGCTCTGGCATGAGTGCATAGCTTCCCAAGGGAGTACTTCAAAGATGACTGTAGTTATTTTTGGCAATGAGGTACGTAGCACTTTGTTTAGGATGAGTTTGTGAACTTAGTAGGCAGTCCTCATACTGAGAAGCTGTGAATTCTCTCTTTCAGTCCTTTCAAAATATCCAACAATACTTGTTCTTATCCTTATCATAATCTGGGTAAATATATTTTTGTGAGTCAAACATCACAGAGGATTTAAAAGGAGAAACTGGTGAAAAGGGTAACCATCATCTGATGATTAATTACCTCTGAGATTTTGCGGTTCCCTAGTGATGCTTTGAAAACCTTATCATCTGCTTCCCTCTGTGCCTGGTCTCTCAGCATATTCTTAGAGGAAAAGTATTATTTCTTTTATTGCTAAATAATTTCTGTATAATCAAGTTTCTCTGATAGATTAAGAACCAAATTCTTGGACTTGAACTATACCTCAGTTATGTTGGGCTAGTGCCATGTTACTTCACCTTTGTGAGCTTCAGTCTTTCTCACTGAAGCCTCAGTACCTCATCCTTAATTCCGTTAGCCTTTAGGACCGGATGAGGTAAAATGAAATGATTTCTATAAGGCATTTATCACAGTACCTAGCACACAGAACGTGATCCAAAAGTGATACCTAGAAGTTAGGGATGACGGTGATGGAATCAAAGTAAGAGATTCAAGGATACAGGAAAAATTCGAAGCAAAAGTATTTGGCTAGCCAACTAGGCCTTGTAGGATTCTGAGAATATGGCTCTTTTCTTAAAGGAAACTATGAATTTTTAGTAATATTATTAGGGGTCAGAATTGGCTTGACAGAAACTAACAACATGTAATTAAAAATGTCATCTATTATAAAATGTCCTGTGGGTTGCAATACAACTTTTCAGGTTAAAATAGTTATAGTACCACATTAAATGAATCAATTTTGAGACCCATTCTAATTTTAGATATAGGAAAAATATACATCTTAGAATTTAGCAAATTGGCTATTTTTGAGTGTCAGGTCTGTACTAAGTATATTACTTTATTATATCACATAAGACTACTTGAGAACCAGTTATACCTCCAGTGTATCTAAGCATGTCTATTCCTTATGCACTTCTAGTTACAAGAAAAACTTGTCATTTCTTTGAAGTTGCACATTGATAGAAATTAATAAAAATGTGATTAAAGAATTGACCTAAATATACTTTATTTGTTGTACAATTAAGAGATTCTGAGAACCCTAACTTCACTATCACATATAATTGGTATTGATACTGTGAGATATAATTACTAGTACTGCTTTATAGAAGAGAAAATAGAATTGCCCAATGCCCCTTAACTAGTCTGGGTAATAAATTAGAGCCAAGGTTCCATTTGAAACAGTTCAGTCATAGCCATAGTAAACAAGGGCAGCATATGTGTAGCATAGCAACCAAATCTGTTGTCTGTGGAATACTGACCCGTACAGAAAAAAATAGTGGTGCTCTGAAAAGAGATGGCAACTGATTGCACAGATTTGAATGTGTCTTCTTCTGCACAGTTTTGCTGATAATCCAGTCTCCTGCCTCAGACTTTTGAAAGCTTCAGGTAGCAGATGCAGGAGAAGCTGGCAAATTTAAGGAGCCTGATGCACAAGATTAGATTACTGGCAAGCCTGCATAGTGAGAGACACATATTCAAAGCAGTGTGCTCTGTGCCATCCTTTTACAGGGTAACACTGTTTCCTATTTGAATCAATATCCCCTAGGCACCAGATTTGATATCTATGCAATACATATATTACCCTTTTTGATGACAGCCATGACTGAACTCTTTCAAACAAACTAGAAGCCTTGATAGAATCCTAGTTTACCTGACTGAGAAGTCTACACTCCAGAATAGTTTTGCTAAACCTTCTCAGTATTATTTTTTTAGAATCAATCGAATTCCTCACTCCTTTCAAAAAAAAGACTGGGAATAATTTTCAGAACTCAGATAAGCCAGTTACACAATTCCGGGTACCTGTACCCCAATTACTTTACAAGTTGCCTCTGACATCTATAATTAACATTTGTCTCTAAGAATGGAGGAGAAAAACCACAGAGGTAATTCTCACTATTTGTTTACTCTGGATAAAGTAAATGCCCACATTTAATCTTTGGAAGAGTAGGGTATACTTGGGTAAAGGGGAGTTGAAGGGAAGGGTCAGGTGACAATGTGGTAGGAGAGGATCTAGCAAGAAAACAGGAGGGTTTCGTTACATAGTACATGCTTCCTGTTTGAATCTCTGACAATTTAGTAATTTCTTCTAATTAGATTTGTTAACTTTGTACTAAGCCTCAACAAATAAAAAGTGATTTGTAGATTTAGTTGAAGGATCTAGAAAAGGAATGAGAGAATCCAGCCATGGCATCCAGAGACGGATTTGAGTGTCTGCACTTTTGTGGCAAAAAGTGGTGAATCTTCAGTGTTTGACTGAGACTATCAAAGAGAGGTAAGAGTAGACTCAGGTGTCAAACACATCTTGGAGAAACAGTGCAGTGGTTGATTAGTGATGTCTGCCATGAGTGTGGTATCAGAGTGAGAGTATATGTATCAGTTATTTCCTAGCACGAATCTATAAATAACAGCTAGGGTCTTTTCTATAACCTAATCTTTCCTGACACAGAATGAAAGAATCAAAATTGGTTTATAAAAAGAAGAGCTCCTAATTAATCAGTAAAGGAGAACAATTGAGTCAAGGAAATTATGGTGTTTGGGGAAATATTAAATACATGTGTGAGAATGGAGCTTTTTTAACCACTGAGGAGCCAGCTGGTGACCTGAATCTCTTAGGAGGAGTCCAAATTTTCCAAATTATGTAAGAGGGAAAAAGATGAAGAAAAGTTTTAATTTATTTTCCTTCCTATTTTAAGTCCCTAAAAATACAAGGGAGTCCTGATGGCATGGTGGTTGACAGCTTGGCTGCTAACCAAAATGTCAGCAGTTCAAATCCACTGGCCGCTCCTTGGAGACCATATGGTGTGGTTCTGTTCTGTTCTCTAGAGTTGCTTTGAGTAGAAATCAACTGTAGAGCACTGGGTTTGATTTTTTTGGCTAAGGGTACAAAACATATATATGTGATAATCCTGCTTCCCCCAAGTGTTCAAGCATTCAGCCAGCTTTGCTACAGTGAGGGAAATTTGCTAAATGTTCTAATTGAATAAATAGTTGATGAACATATTAACTATGTTAATTGGATTTTATTGCATAAAACCTTGGTTGTTAATTGGTTGGAACTTGGGAAAGAGAAATAGAGGTTTTTAATCCTAGCAGAGAAAAACAAGTGAATGTTCATGCTTGAGAAATGGTTTGGAAATTATATAGCATAAACATCAACCCAAAAGGATTTCCTTGGGTGCTTATAGAAATACAATTTAAAGGCAATATGGATCTTTTACTGATACTTTAAAGTAGCTCTGAATGTGTTACTCTAAGAATCAGGATCTATTATGAGGAGAGCATGACTAAGATATAATCTAGTTCTATTTTTGGTGGCAGAACAGTTTCAAACAAAATGGAAATATTCTACTATATAGGTTACAGAAAAGTGGAGTCACTGTGGTTAAAGAGTGAATGGAGAACAGACAGTCCTCCCCAGTAGACTCTAGTTCAGCACACTGGGCTTTTTTGCAGAATATTTGAAATCCCTGAGCTTGTTTATTATTTAAGAGAAACTACTATTCAGGGCTTAGTGACTTAATCAGGACTACACATTTAGGCAGTGATGAAGTCCAAGCCTCTGTCTAAACATGATGACTCACAAACCAATGCTCCAAGCTAGAACTCTTGGCTATATACCTGTATCTTAGCATTCTTGATTGTCTTTATCTTTAATTAGATCAGTGAGGTTTTTCTTTGCATTTTAAATTTTGTTTCCAAGACTTGTTAATTTTGGAATCTAATGTATGGATAATCTGAAACTCAAAAGCTTTGACATTTGTAGATTTTAATGTACCATTCATATTGCATTATTTTTTATATAATAATATACTCTCCTTAAAGGTAGAGGTTCGGTGCCCTGCATGTCAAAGCTCTTTAATGGATATATATTTAACAGAACTGGATACATATAATAATCTGAAACATATAGTCATAAAAATGCTCATCTTTTTAACTTCAGAATCCCTTGTTGACTGCTGACCTATTTTGATTCATTATATATGGCTAGTCTTTTTTTCTGTATTTTTTTCTTTGAATATGTCTCATCTTTCAAATAAATGTGTTTCTTTTATTGTCATATTGTACTGTCATACATATGCTACCATATTAGTCTCAGATACAGTCTTAATATCTAGCAACTACTACATAACACAAAGTTTGATCAATCAGAATACATACAAGATATATATATATATTTTTTAAAAAATCGTGGTGGCTCTCTCTGCCTACTAGATCAGTTCAACTGCGTATGTCATGTGTCCCAAATGGAGCATGAGGCAGGCTCTAAGGGACTACCTCTTTTTCCCACTTTTGCCAGCTTTTTCCCTTGGTCAACATGTCCTTCTCTCTCCTGACTGCCAATATGTGTTTACCTGAAATTCTGGAAAATAGTAATCTTACTGAAAATTTTTTGGCAAATAGTGAATGAAGGTTTTTATAGCACAGTTAGCCATCTATCCGTGGATTCAGTGTCTACCAATTATGAAATGTAGATCAAAAATGTTGGTGGTGGGGGAAAAAGTTCCAAAAAGCAAAATTTGAATTTCCTTGAGCTGAATACTACACTAAATCCATGTGAATAAAATGACGTGCGGACATACCCTGAGGTAGCCTTTCACCGTTTTTCAGAACTTCAGTCTCTCCAGCACATGTTGCCTGAGCACTGTTTGCCTCATGTGGTGTTTGTTGTCTCCTTGTGTTGTGTACAACCTTTGTTGCTGTGAAAAAATGACTCCTAAAAAGCAGTTACATAGTCAGAACAATCCTTCAAAGGCTAAGTGTGTGAAGGTGGAGGTGGAAGTGGAGGGGCGTGAAAGGTAGGATCTTAAGGTTAGTGAACGAAGGCTGGCTAACTAAGTACTACAGCCTCGGGAACTTCAAGAACAAGGTGAATCAGCATTGGCTGATGCCAGGCAGCAGCAGTATTCCCAGAAAGTCTCAAGAAACTCATGGAAGAGAAAAGTTGCTTTCTGGAGCAAGTCTTCAATTGTAATGAAACAACTATTTACATATTTGTATTAGGTATTATAATTAACCTAGAGATTATTTAAAATATACATGAAGATTTGCATAGGTTATATGAAAATACTATCGTATTAGGGACTTGAGTATCCATGGATTTTGGTGTCCACAGGGGTACTGGAGCCAGTTCCCCAGTGGATAAACAGAATTTCACTTTCCAGATGTACATCATACTCTCAGACATTCGTTCAGCAAATGTTTAGCAAATAGCTGCAATGTCCCATAATTTCTCCTTTCTACAGTAACTCTCCCCTACAGTATCACAACATCTGTGTTCTGGGTCTTTCACTGTCCCTCTCACCCTTCTCACTTATTCTACTCTGAGCTTGGTTTTTCTTTGTTTTCCTATACAGACAATTCAATTCTGACACCCCCAACTTAAAAAAAAAAAAAAGCTCATTGCCATGAATTCTATTCTGACTCATGGCAAACTTCTGTTATGGAATAGAACAGTGCGCTGCAGGATTTTCTTAGCTATATTCTTTATGGAAGCAGATTTCCAGGATGGCAGTGGGTTTGTTTTTTGGTTGATAAGAGGACAAATACAGAAAGATGATTTGTGTTCACTAATAAATCTTCATCCAGTTATTAGGAATTAGTCTCTTTAGACACTGAAAGAGGAAAAATAATTATTTTTCTGTCAGAAGACAGCATTTTTAAGAGTTCTCATAGCATCTGTGTAGTATAGTACATGTAAAATATGCTCTGATATGCTGAATGAAAAACAGAAGTTAATCAGCAATCTTCTTTTCCCATTCTCAAAAGGTATACTAAGATGTATGTATTGTTTGATGCTGGCATTTTGATTAACAGAAGGCATTAATTCAGCCCTCCAGTCATCTATCTTTTTATAGCTTATCTCTTTTATGCTAGCAGCTGGGAATATCAAGGACAGTAAGACAAAGAAAGCACTCCTTGCCTAGTAGGTGAGATGGACAATGGGACAGTGTGCTCAAAGTTATAACCGGCAATCCATAGAGTGTGTGATGGCAGCACAAAGGAGGGGCACTGAGGCCAAGGAAGGTAGAAGTGTGGGGTTCTATGGAGAGGCAGGGGAAGTCCCAGAGAGTAAATGTCTGCAGTAAATTTGAGTGAATGAGTAGCAATTACCCAGGTAAAAGGAAGTTCCAGGTAGTTGAAGTAGGTTGTGTGGAAATAAGGAAACACCCAGTGTCTTTGGGAAGCTGTAGGGTGTCTCAGTAGAATATAATCAGAGTTGTGAATAGGTGCCTCTGAGAGAGAAGGAGATGAGCATCTCCTCAAGGAGCAGCTTGGGTTAGAATTGTTTCTTAATTTGTGTTTTATGACTTTAATTTTGAAAAAAAGTCAGATTTACAGGGATGTTATAAGGATAGTAAGTGTAATAGATTGATTACTTTCTGTATATGGCCTTTCAAGCTATGGTCTTTTAACTCACCTTGGTGACTATGTGGAGGGTAATTGTGGCCTACCAAGAGGATTGGTTAGTTTTGCCTTAAAAGAGAGCCAATTCCAGAGCAGAGAGGAGGAATCCACTACTACCAAGGAAGGAGAAACCTGACAGCAGAAGATGGTATGTTGGGCTTCCTGACCCATGGCCAGAGAAAGTTTCTTGTAAGCAACATATAGACAGGTCATGTCTTTTGATCTGTGATGTCACTCACTGTCTCTTTACTGGCACGTTCAGTCCGTTTACATTCAGTGTAATCATTGGTAGATATATGTTTAGTATCATTTTGACACTTTTATTTTTCTGTTGTTGATTTCTGTGTTCTTAATATTCTGTTCTGGGTCATTCTTTATGGGTTGACTTTTCATCTTTTTCAGTGTTGGTTTTGTGTTTGTTGAGACTCCTGTATAGTGCTTCTTGTTTTCATATGTCACATTGTTATTTTGCTCTGTGGCTACCCCTGTGTTCCCCCTTACTATGCGAAGTTTAAACTAGACTTTAACTTCTACATATCTTTTTAATTTCTTCCACATCTGAAAGGGTTTTACCTACTGTTATATATCCCTCTTTTTCTGTGGTGATGTCATAGTTTTCATGTTAAGATCACTGGTTCCGTTCTTTGAATAATGTGGTTTTGATTGTGCTTATTAACTTCCCTAAGTGAGTAGAATTGTGGATGCTGTGTCTTGAATTACCTCCTTAAGTTCACACTTAATGTTTTTTGTTTTTCTAAGCAAAGAGCTTTTCTCAGTATTTCTAGCAGTTTTGGTTTGATTTTTACAAAGTGTCTAAGCTTCTGTTTATCTGCAAATGTCTTAATTTCACCATCACGTTTCAGAGACAATTTTGAAGGATATATAATTCTTGTTATCAGTTTTTCTCCTTCAGGGATTTAAATGTGTTGTTCCACTGCTTTCTTGCCAACATCATTTCTGCAGGGAAGCCAGACAAAAGTCTACAGGCCTTCCTTCTGAATTTTAGCTTTGCTTTGAGTCTCTCTGCCTTTAAGAGCATCCGCTCATGTTTCATTTTATTAAGCTTGATTGTAATATGTGTTGGTGTCTTTTTGGAGGGGTCTAGTTTTTGTGGCATTTGATACATATCTCAGATATCTAAGTTGTCTTTCATAATTTCAGGGAAGTTTTCTGTCAGCAGTGCTACAGCAGCATTCTCTGTATTTTCATCTATCCTTCCTTGTTCAGGAATTCCAATTATTCATAGATTATTCCTCTTAATAGAGTCCCACATGTTTCTTAATCCTTCTTCATTTTTATTATTTCTTTTCTCTGAGTTTTCATCATAAATGCTGATGTCAGTTGCTCTATCCTCATGGTCACTATGTCTGACTTCTATCTCCTCAATTCTGCTCTTTTGGCTTTGGATGGAATTGTCTAGTTCTGTAATCATATTATTGATCTGCTGGATTTCACGTTGCTGATGTTCCATCAGTTCAAACAGCTTACTTAATTTTTCATTTTGCTCTGCTGCATTTTGTTTAATTTCTAGGAGGGCACTCCCTGTAATTCTTTTGTACTTGACCTGAAATAGTTTCAGAAAAGCTTCTTCATCTGGGAAGTTGTTTGACTCTTTATTTTGGGAATTTTCTGGAGCAATGGTGGCCTGCTTCTTTAAATGGTTAGCTACTGATTGTTGTTTTCATGCCATCTAGAAGCTGTTCAGTTTCTCTGGTGTTACCTCAGCAGGAGTTGAGTCATACTTCTAAAAGAGGAGTTGGTCACCAACAGCTTCTGTGTTCTCTAGTGACTGGTGCTAGGTGGACTCTCTGGGGTGGCAAGCTCTGCCTCCTGGCTGGCAAAGACAGCACTCTACTTATGGAGTCACAGGGGGGCCATCAGCTGACACTATGATTTGGCTCAGTAAAATGTAGAGGAGATGCTGCCAGTCCCTCAGCAGTCAGTTCTCCAGGTGGTCTTATTTTAAAAATGTACTATACTGCCAAGCAAGGAGCTGTCCAACAGCTGCCAAAATCAGTCAGACCCTCAGGTGTGGCAGGCCCTGCCTTCTGGCTGACAACAAAAGCACCTCTTATACTTTCTGTGGATGCTATGACATTGTTCAAAGTAGGGAGGGGTTAGGGCCTTCCTGCCATCCTCTACCAGGCAGCACCAGTACCTCTAGTCACCATCAAACCCACAGAGTAGAATTTCTCCATGGAGTTTCCAAGGAGTGACTGGTAGATTTAAACTGCTAACCTTTTGGCACAAGCATTTCCAGCAGTACTTCTCTAATAAACCCCGTAATTGTGAGTATGGTCTGCACGTCCTCTGTGGCCATTGCAATGAATTATTGAGCCCAGTAGAGAGTGCTGTGGGAGGAATGATTGATGTCAGATTTAGTAAAGGTGTCAGAGAGAGGAGGGATGTTTGATCTTGCCTCATGGGAATCAGCCTTGTATTGATCTTGGTTCTCCTTTTCACTTGTGAAGTAAGGGAACATCAGACACTACCCCCATGCTGTTTTTCACAATAGGGGAAAAAAGAACTTCTGTAAACCTTTCATGAAGATTCACCAATTATTTTCATTTTTTCCACTTGCTATCTGTGTGTGTGTCTCTGTCTGTGATTGTGTGTGAATGTATAATTTTATTTTTCCCATCAATATTTATTGAGCATTTACATTGTACTAGGCACAATAGAACATACAGAAAACATTACTCCTGCTCTTGAGGAACTTACATTCTAAAAGAAAAAAAATACAATAAAATACACCTCTTTTAAAATGGTATTTTTGTTTGGTGTTTTCTGCAGGTACTGAGGAAATATCCTTGAGTTTTGGGTATAACTTAGCCCCATCATTATTTAGAGAACAGAGGAAGAGAAAGGATTTAAAGGCAGACGATGACAGTGCATTTGTGAATAGGCAAGGCTTACAGGGAGATAAACCAATCTCGTCAACTAGGAGATTTGCTTCAGTCTATAGCATGAAGGAAGTAGTTTGTGGGATGCAAGCAAAGGGAGTAGGATCTCTTACAGACACTGAGTGGAGCCAGAAAGATCATGCGGCCTTCTTCCAAGTACACAGCCACCAAGTAGAAATGGTTGGTAACAAGACAGAAGATGGCTAGAAAAGGAAGATAATCCTGTGTACTTGAAAAATACAATAAAAGGATCAAAACTGATGGTAGGCTATAAGAATATCAAGAAATTTTGAAAAACCAAAAATGATTTGGAAGCACAAAACTTACAGGTAATGCTATCCAGTGTCACAAGGAGCCAAGGACATTGAGGCTTTCTAAGTTAGAAAATGCCATAGACCAAAAAATTTTAAATGGAACACATCACTTTTTTCTGTTCTATCTCTCTCCAAAAACTGGAAATGAGTTTTACTTGAGAGGGGGAAGAGGAAGAGAATGGCTCATTGGTGGCAACAGTAGTCATTGTATTAGTAGTATTTCTGTCATTATAATAAACTCTGCATCTAAACTTGGTAAAAACCCATTAACTGCCAAGAGGGAGTAAGGACTACATCTCCCAAAATGTACCATTTCTTTTAGAGAAATTTCAGAACTGAAAAAACTAATTTACATGGAAAGCTGTAGAGAAAGTAGTTGAAAAATCCATTCATAAAACTTTTCTTCCACTTATGTCAACTTAGTACATGTTCTTAACAATTATGCTTGGATTGTTCATGGAAATTTCATGAGACATTAAACACAGTTAGCCATCATCTCAAGTTCTTTCCTTGTTAAATATTTTTACAGCACACACATGTTGGGCAAGTATCAAAAAAAAAAAAATTACAAAAGCAGAAATCCTAAAAAAACTTAAATATATGGGATTTTTGTTTTACCACTGTGCTTGATATATGTGATGTAGTGGATATCAACCAATTCATTTTTACTTCATCTTTGCTTGTACATTTGTTCTTAGGTTACCTAAAATATTTAAATGCAAATAAAATGAGTGTAGCAAAAATAATGAAAGCAAACAGCAGTAACTTTACAAATAATAGAATGTGAACCATTTCTGTCCTTCTCTACAGTAAATTGGGTCACAACTTTGAAGAACACTTCTGCAGCTGCAGTCAAAGGTGTGCACCCTGAGTTGTGTATTCCATAGATACACATGGTTCAACATGTCCTATCTATGAAATATCTACTTCTACCATGGCTTTGTAAGTGCTCCAAACCTTAAAGTACTCACAATATCTACACATGTGACTGGAACTCATTTTCCCTTTATCCCCCCACCAGAAAAAACCAATATGTAGTCAGTTTTCTTTGTTTAGACATGGAAGCGGTTTTAACACTGGCCCTTGTGAAGCCACAATGTACCAAATTACTATGCCAAGCATTTATAACTTGTATAAAAAAATTCCACAACCCTGTATTGACCATCTCAAGATGAAAACAGGTAACTTGCTATATGTTAACTGACTGTAGTCCCCTAATATTAAACATAAAAACCACATGGGAAATAGAGAAATTCAAATAAAAGTACCATAAACCTGTCATAAACCATAAACAGAAACTACCTGTGGGACAGCATGGATGACAAATGGTCTACTATGTAAATTTTAGAATGAGGCAGACAAAAGTTGGAAGGCCGGTTAATCTCCATTCCCCCCGCCCCATTTCTGCTTCAGCTTCATCTCCTTGAGTATCCATGTCCACAATGTGAAGTTGTCTCTCAGTAACTGCATTATTAGCGTGCTGTCTTTCTATGACTTCACTTAGTGTATCAAGTTCAGTAATAGCTTCATCAAATGCTGTCACTGCAAGACAGCAGGCTTTCTCTGGGAGTTCAGAATCGCGTAATAGAGCACAGAGAAGTTAAGGGCCAGACCCAGTCTGGTAGGATGCATTGGTTGCATTTCCTTTTTGCTTATCTTAAAAGCTTCTTGGTATGCTTGTGACTGATCCACAATCCCTTTCTTGTCATCAGCAGCAGCAACTTCGGCTAAGTAACGGTAGTAGTCTCTTTTCATTTTCAAGTAGAAGACTTTGCTCTCTGCTTGTGAAGCATCTGGGATCAAGAACTTTTCCAAAAAAGACGGTACATCGTTGTAGATATCTCTTAGCTCGGTCTCAATATTCTCTCTGTATTCTCGAGCCATCCGATGTTTTTCTTAGCACCTTCTGTCTTTTGCTCAATACTTGAAATGACCCTCCAAGATGACCTATGGGCTCGTACATTTTTACAAGCAACTGAGAAAAGATTCCTCTCCTCGTTGGATAATTCAGCTCCTTGCTCCATTACAGACTTCATGCAGGCTGCCGTGTTATCACATCTTTCAGCCTGCTAGGCCAATTTGGCCTTTTACACCAGCTCATTTTTTATCCTTAACTGGTTATTCTGTGTCTGGAGTGAGTGGTGTCAGATGGAAAGGGGCTAAGCAGTCTTTGGGCAGCATAGCAGCAAGGCTGAGACTCTGTCCTATAATTTTACTTTTGAACCCTTCGAAAACACACTCTTTGTATGGTGATTCTTTAAGTCTTTATATAGTTCAATGCCTATTTCTAAAGAATAAGAGCATTCTTTTACACAAAGCTACAGCACAACTACTAAAATCAGGAAACTTATCATTGATGCAATACTAGACTCTAGTTCATACTTTGGTTAACTCAACAATGTCTTTTATAGTTGTGGCTCCCTGTCCCTCCGTTCTAACATCCAGTCCATGATCACTCATTGCATTTAGTTGTTTAGTACCTTTGAAAAGCCCAAACCTGTTGACACCAAGTGAATTCTGACTCATAGTGACCCCACAGTACAGAGTCAAACGGTCCCACAAGATTTCCAAGGATGTAATTGCTGTGGAAGCAGACTGCCACATCTTTCTCCTGCAGAGTGGTTGATGAGTTCAAACCACTGATCTTTTGGTTAGCAACATAGAGCTTAAACATTGCACCATTAGGGCTCCTTCCAGTACTGTTAATCTTTTTAAATTCAGGACAGTCCCTCAACTTCTGTCATTCATTTCTTTGTTGTTTTGTAGACTGTCTCTGATGTCCTCCCTTCTAACATTGTCTCATGATTAGGTACAGATTTTGTGTTTTTTTTTTTTTTTTTGGTAGGAATACAACACAAGTGATATTGTGTCCTTCCCAAAACATTACGTCCAGAAGTTTAAGATGACCTTTTTTGAGGAAATGTTAATTCTGATCACTTGGTTGAGTAGTGCTGGACAAATTACTCCATTGTCACTAATAAGTAAGTGATAATAGTAATTAATGGCAACTCTGTCAATATCCAGTTATTCTTGCAGAAATTTCACCCACTGATTTTCATATCCTTTGATGATTTTTTGAGTAAGTCAATTAATTAGTATTACAATGACTGAAATACTTTTTCCCCCAACCTTAATTTTTCTTCTGAACTTATTACTTGCTTTACACTGTAAAGAAGAGCTTTCCTTCTTTCTTTCTTTGTTTATCATCAACATGGAATCATGAACTTGCACTTTGGTCAATGGATTGTAATCCTTCTGTCATTATTTATTTTAAAACTCAAGCTAGCTATGAGGAGTCCCTTCAAGTTGGCCCTATGATCTTTTGACAGACTTCAATCATTTTCTTATTTCTAGGCATAGAAAGTAGGAACTCATATTGTCCTTTCTCTGCCCCAGTCATGGAATGGTTATTTCTGATTGTTTTATGGTTGTTATTGTTGTTAGCTGCCATCAAGTCAATTTCAGTTATGGTGACTCCACATGTGTTCAGAGTACTAGAGTTCTTAAGGTAAAGAGCTCTGGGGAGGATCTGAGTGGGTTTGAACCACCAACCTTTCACCTAGTTGTCAGTATTTAACTGTTTGCACCACCCAAGGAAGGCCTTTTGTTACAGCTAGAGTGTTTGCTATCATACTGACTGACAGTTGTATGGCGGCAGAGAAGCTTTTACAGTGGAAAAATGCCACATTTATATTTGAGTTGAAATCAGTTTGTTTCAGATCAGAAAGTGGCTTTGGGAGCACTACACTCTCCAGACAGGCCAGACAAAGCAGTGGCTCTCAAATGTTGTGCCCATCAGAATCAGTGAGAAAGCCTTGAAAACTCTCCATGTAGCTTGCATCTCTGATTTATAACATCAGATTCTCTGAGAGTGGCACTGAATCATCAGTGTTTGCTTTTATCAACTGGTTAGATAAATAATTTCAGTGTGAATCCAGGACACTTGCAGTGGGACTCTGGGATGATGGCAAGCTTGACCAGACCATTGTTCTACTGCCCCCTTCCCACCCTGTAGAACAAGAAATGTAACAAGTGTGTGGTAGTTGTGGTCTGTTAGTTTTGGGGGCTAATCTTTACCTGTGTCTTTGGTTCTCTTCATTCTCCTTTGCTCTAGCCAGGATAGGAAGAGTACATACATCTCAGATGGTCACTCACAAGTTTTTAAGACCCCAGAAAAACTCTCCACAGACTAAGCCTGGAATAAACAGATGGCTCTTGGCTGCCACCACCAACTGCTCTGACAGGGATCATGGTAATGGTCCTGAACAGAGCAGGAAAAAATTGTTGAACAAGATTGAAATTCACACACACACACACACACACACACACACACACACAGAAAGTATGCCTCCCAGATACCCTTTTAACTCAGTACTGAAGTCTTTGCCAAAGGTCACTCTTCAGCCAAAAGTTAGAACACATATATAGAACATGTTATGTGTCCAGTCATGTATACAAGACCAAATCAAGGAACAGAGGAAAGCAGCGGGTGACTGCAAATAGTTACAGAAGAGTTGACATGAGTACTCTTTAAACTCTTACAAAAGATAGAGAAGGAAGGTCCACTCCCAAATTAATTCTATGAACCAAACATAACCGTGATGCCAAAGTCATACAAAGACACCACAAGGAAAGAAAACTACAGAGTAACACCTCTTACGAATATAAATGTAAAAATCCCCCCAAAAACTAGCTAACAGAATCAACAGCATATTAAAGGATTCATACACTATGATTTATTCCAAGAATGGAGGGATGATTCAATATTAGAAAATCAAAGTAATATGCCACATTGGTATAAGGAAGAAAAAGAACCACATGATCATCTCTATGGATACAGAAAAAGAATTGAATAAAATCCAGCTCCCTTTCTTGATGAAAACTCTAAAGAAGATTGGAATGGGAAAGAAAATATGATTCAGGAAATATATGAAAATTCAGCAGTCAACATTATATTTAATGTAGAGAGACTGAGAGCATTCCTTTTGAAATTGAGAATGAGACAAAGGTACCCACTCTCAACACCTCTATTTAATATTGTATTAGAAGCTAGCTACAGCAGTAAAATAAGAAAACGAAATAAAAATCTCTCTAGATTGGAAAAGAAGTAACATTATCTCTATCTGTGAGTAACATCATCTTATATATATAAAATTCCAAAGAATCTGCAAAAAATCTTCTAGAACTAATAGAAGAATTTAGCAGAATTGAAGGGTACAAGGTCAACAAACAAAAATCAGTGAGAAACAATTGCATTTCCAATAGCATTCAAGAGGGTAAAATGCCTAGTTCTTCACAGAAATGTGAAGAACTTATACAATGAAAATTATAAAACACTGCTGAAAGGGATTAAAGAAAAAAATAAATGGAAAAATATCCTATGTTCTTGGGTTGAAATACTTAATATTATTAAAATACCAATACTACTCAAATCAATCTGTAGATTCAACACAATCTCAAGCAAAATTCCAAAAAGGCTTCTTTATGGAACTGGAAAAAACAATCCTCAACTTACGTAAAACAGAAAGAGGCCTCAGATAGATACAATGATGTTGAGAGAGACGAACAAAGTAGGAAAACTCACATTTCCTAATTGGATTTGTTCCCTTGATTTGGAGGTTTAGTGTCGTGGTTTAATGGGACATCTCAGTTAATTGGTCTCACAACGTGGTTAGTGCTTCTGTTCTGATTTGTGTCATGGTGCCTGGGGTCTTAAAAGCTTTCCAAAAGCCATGTAAAGCACAACAGCTGGTCTCCCTTTTTCTGGAGCAACAGAAGGAGACTAAGGAGTAAGAGGAGGATATAGAATGTAGGGCTACTTGCATCCATGAACAACTGCCTCCTTTGCCATATGTTTTGATCAAAGATCCTGTG
This sequence comes from Heterohyrax brucei, assembly GCA_028571685.1. Classification (NCBI taxonomy): domain Eukaryota; kingdom Metazoa; phylum Chordata; class Mammalia; order Hyracoidea; family Procaviidae; genus Heterohyrax; species Heterohyrax brucei. Next base: position 169,559,650 of record CM053141.1, on the reverse strand, counting down.
TAAGAATTCTGATCCAAAGGGGAAAAGCACAGGACAGAATTTCAAACTTTTCATGGGCTCCAGACTTTCTAGAGCCAAAGGAGCTATACGAATCCCTGGAACTTCTGCTTGGAGGTAACGTTTAAAACTTAAACCGAAAGTATTACTTCGAATCTTAAAACTAAACAATAGTTTAGCATAACTAGTAAAAATGTCACCCTTGAACATTATGATATTTTAAGAACTATCTACATGGGATCAAAGCAGCAACAGAAACTCAAAAGGTTAAATAGCAATTTTATGGGGCAGTGAATTTACGTTATTGGAGGAAGAGCAACCCACAAAAGGAGGGTGAGAACAGTTGCACAACTCAAAGAATGTAATCGAATTCACTAACTTGCATGTGTAGAAACAGCTGAATTGCTGCCTGCTTTGCTGTTTATATTCTCAATAACAACAACAAAAAGATACTTGCAGCATCCAGGAATGAGATGATGAAAGGCCTTAAAGAAGTAGTTGTGTTTTTTGTTTTTGTTTTTGTTTTTAAATCTTTGACATTGGTGACAAGTGTTTGAGTGTAGGACCTGATATTACTGTTTGTTTGTCCATGTGGCATCAGGAGTTCCAAATTCATGAACAAAAGGCAATAATTTAATTTGCTTTGCATTCTTCACAGGATTCTTATAGGAACTAAATGGGACAGAAAATGGGGGAGTTTTGTTGTTTTTTAAAGCAGAATGCTTTAAATGTAAGATATCATCATCATCGTTATTTCATTGCTTGCATAAACTGATTAAAAGAGTAGAATACTTTTTTCACAGTTTACCAGATCTTTAATTTCACTGTCAGATTCATTCATTAATTTGAATATTAATTAGGCATTAAAAAAATCCATTGCTGTTGAGTAAATGAAATTGAGAATATAATATTGAGGAAAAAAATTTAAAAAAAGAATTCAGAACTAACTCATGTTTACTACAACAATGTAATGGAGTAATGGAGTGAGATAGACATTAATACAATACAAATCCTAAAAGAAAAGAGGTATATGGCACTAAAAAAGAGCCAATGTAGAATATGGGAATTAGCCAGTAATGATTTGGGATGGATTATTTGAGGGAGTGAGGAAGTAGAAATGAATTAATCTAAGCTCTGAAAGAATATTAAAATTAATAAGAGAAGTAGGAGTGGTTGTTCATAAAATAGGATAACTATATATTTTAATTTGCTTGGGATAATCCTGGTTTATACCTGCTGTCTTGGTACTCCATCTGGCATAGCATTTAACTCAACTTCTTTCAGCTTTACAGAAGAATAATTGAAGTTTGATAAACTGTATATATTTAAAGTGTACAACATGATGAGTTTTGACATATGTGCATACATGTGAAACTATCACCACAACCAAGGTAAAGGAATACATCCATCACCTCAGATATTCTCTTCTGTGGATTGCCCATTTATTTTCTAAAAAGTATTTTACGAAGTAAAAGTTTTAGGTTTTAATGAGGTTGAATTTCTTGATTTGTTGTCTTTTCATAGTTTGTCTTTTTTGTGTCCCACTTAAGAAATCTTATCCAATCCCAAACTTTGTCCTGTTTTTAACTCTAGAATGTTTGTTATTAGAACTTACTTTTAAGTTTACAATCCAGGTCAAGATTAGTTTTGTAATATGGTGTGAGGTATGGGTTGAGGTTTTTTGTTTTTGTTGCTTACATTTATTTTGCATACAGACATTCAACTGTTGCAATATCATTTACTGAAAATATCCTTTCCCTACTGAATTGCCTTTTTTATTTCTGTTGAAAAATCAAGAATATATATATATGGGTTTGTTTCTTGATGCAGCAGTCAGTAATTATTTTGTGAAGACTGTCTGCAAGACATGGAAATCCTGGTGGCATGGTGGTTAAGTGCTAATTAACTACTGAATCCACCAAGTGTGCACTGGAAATTCTGAGGCAGTTCTCCTCTGTCCTGTAGGTTCACTGTAAGTCAGAACTGACTTGGTTGTGAAACATGACTTAAACGATTGGTGCTCCAACTTTTGAACGTGCTTCAAAATCTCCTGGAGAGCTTATTGAAATGGATTGCTAAGTCCCAAGCACAGAGGTTCTACTTCAGTAGGTCTGAACTGAGATCCAAGAACTTACAGTTCTAACACATTTTTAATCCAAGAGAAAATAAATGTTCTTCTAAATTGCCGTTGTTCATTCTCGTTTCTGAATTTTTTGTGTGAATGTAAACAGAACAACAGTTGTTAACGGATGGCCTCACTAATACAGGGACTTTGCAAACAGCTAATGATAGATGCTTTATATTATTATTAGTTGTTCCCAGTAGACAATCAGTCCATTCAAAGCATAGTTCAACTTTTCATCCAATTCACAGGATAAAAGGGAAATTTTCCAACATTATCTGTTAGAGTTGAAAAAATGATGTTACTGTGATTGTTACTGTATATTCAGGTTTTTTTTTTTAATTCATTGTTTAAAATGACTTTTATGATGATGGTAAAACTGCATGTTTTGGTGTGACAGCATTAGATTCTTAGCTAAGTCTTCTTAGTAAATTTCATATGTGGAGCTGAAATTTACTTGGCATTATTTGTGTAGCAAGTTTGTAATTGCTTTGAAACAAACTGAAGCTTTCTACCAATCAAAGCAGACAATGCAGTTGTCAAAATTTATAGGTATTTTTATGCATACATACTTGAGTTATGAGCCACAACATTTATCTGATATTGAATCTATGTGTATGTATACATAGATATGTAATATATATATCCTTCAGTGTAGTATTACTTGCTTTTTCTCTTTGTTGCCCTAATTCCATTGAATATTAGATATATTTGATGTTTTATTAAAATCACCTTGTGTGGGTAAACAAACAATGTCCCAAATGTCCACGTTTTCCAGGCTGCTATGACACTTCGTGCTCCCTAATGTTAGTTACTCTCCCTCTCATCAGCATTCTTCCTACATCTTTGGGTTTCCAATTCACTGCAATGTCTTTAAGAACTCGTGAACTGCATAAATGTAGAAGAATATGTTGTTTTGTATTTTTAAAAATACTTTTATTTTTTAAAAGAATTTGGGAATAGTCTTACAAATATAATAAAGCCAATATAAAGAACAGTATTGCAATATTATAAGGCTTGTTATTTTGAACATTGCTTTTCCCTATCAAAATTGTTCTGCTCTGAGCGATAATCTATATCATCACCTGATGATTAGAGGAAAGCAAAGTTGGATGAGTGACCTGAATGTACAAAGGCTAAGAAGTAGAATAGAACACAGGAGATTTGTAGATCAGAAAGAAGGCTGGTGAGGTGTTTGCTTAGTGTGTAGTGTCTGGTAAACAGTCTTTGCCTGGTCTCTTTTCTTCCTAAGACATTGAACATGTACTGCCTAATAGCCAGGGATATTTTTTAACAGGTGAAAGTCTACAAAACCTAGCTCCATGCATAAGAGTCAGTCCTTTACAGAAACACATGTTGCTATTTAATAATTTAATTTGCATTTCTCAGTGAGCTTCGGCTCTGAACCTCATTTAAGTGGACCCTATTGTATTGTTCTTTCTCATACTCTATTTCAGCTAACATATGCTAATTTTGTCAGAGACCAAGCAGAACAAAAAGACAAAGTCTTTCATTAAATGATTCCTCTGAGAACAGTTCATTGACATGCATCCTGGCTAATGTCATTTTAAAATATTGCCTTTAAAGCAAAGGGTGATTCTCCAGGTAAGTGCTTCATGTAACCAGAGGGTATTACTCATCATCTAAGTGAGCAAACATGCAAGTCCTTTCTTTGATTCTTATCACTGAAAGGCATTCAATTACACATACACACAAACAAACACACACACACATGACTTAAATATGGCATATATGTGTATATACAGAATGTGACATATTTAGGACATGAAGTCCTGGTGGCATAGAGTTAACACCTTGGCTGCAACCTGAAGGGCCAGCAGTTCACAAGCACCGTCTGCTCCTTGAAAACCCTACAGGGCCGCTCTACTCTGTGCTATAGGTTCTCTATGCATTCTAACTGACTTGAAGTCTCCTAAAAACAATATATGACATGTATCTACTATTACACATGCTATATGATGCTGTATTTATCACATACATATATATACATAATATTTTTAAAAAATCTATCTAAACCAAAAGGTCAGCAGTTTGAACCCACCAGGTGCTCCTTGAAAATCCTATGGTGCAGTTCTACTCTGTCCTACAGAGTTACTGTGAGTCGGAATCAACTTGACAGCAATGGATTTGGTTTTTTATTACATGTTATTTATTAGGATCTTACTGTCATGGACTGAATTTGGCTAGGCCATGATTCCTGGCATTGCGTGATATTCCTATATGTTGTAAAACCTGTCTCTATGATATTGATGAGGGAGGATGGGCAGTGGTTGTGTTAGTGATACAGGGCTCAGTCTGTAAGTGTATTATGCCTTGAGGCAGTCTCTTGGGATATAGGGAAAAGGGAAGCAGTGACAGAATAGGGAGCTTCATACCATCAGTAAAGAAGCAGTGCTGGAAGCAGAGCATATCCTTTGGACCCGGAGTCCCTGAGCCTCAGAAGCTCCTAGTCCAGAGGAAGATTGACAACAAGGACCTTTCTCCAGAGCCAACAGAGAAAGAGTTCTCCTGGAACTCGCACCCTGAATTTGGTCTTTTAGCCTACTTTTCTGTGAGAAAATAACTTTTTGTTTGCCAGAGTTGTCCATTTGTGGTATTTCTGTTGTAACAGCACTAGATGACTTAGACACCTACTGTTGTTTTAGCTGTCTTGAAGTTAACTTGAAGCATAGCAGCATGAAACTGCCCAGTGCTGCACTGTCTTCATGATTTTTGGTATAGCTGTGGTATTATTGTGGCCACTGAGTCAGTCCATCTCATTGAAGAGTTCACTCATTTTCACTGACCCTTTACTTTACCAAACATGTTGTTGTTACGTGCCATTGAGTTGGTTCCAACTCACTGATCCTATGTTCAACTGAAAAAAATACTGCCTGATTGTGCCATCCTCACAATCATTGCTGTGTTTGAGCCCATTGTTGCAATCACTGTGTTAGTCTATCTCCGTTTTGTTGAGGGTCTTTCTCTTTTTTGCTGACTTACTTTCCCTAGCATGATGTTCTTCTCCAAGGACTGGTCCCTTCTGAGAACTTACCCAAAGTATGAGAGACAAAGTCTCACCATCCTTGCTTCCAAGGAGCACTTTGGCTGTGTTTCTTCCAAGACAAATTTGTTTATTCTTCTGGGTGCCTATAGTTTATTTGATATTCTTATCTAACACCATATTTCAAAGACGTCATTTCTTCTTTGGGCTTCCATGTTCATTGTCCAGCTTTCTTGCGTACATGAGGTTATTGGAAATTTCCTGGTTTGTATCAGGCGCATCTTAGTCCTCACAGTGACATCTTTACTTTTAAATAATTCGAAGAGGTCTTTTGCAGCAGGTATGGCAAATTCACTACATCATTTGATGGTTGATTCCATGAATGTTAGGATACCCTGGTGGCATAGTGGTTAAGTGCTGTATCTGCTAACCAAAAGATTGGCAGTTCAGGCCCACAAGCCACTCCTTGGAAACTCTGTGGAACTGTTCCACTCTATCCCACAGGGTCGCTATGAATCGGGATTGACTTGCCAGTTCTGGGTTCATTTTTTCACATCAATGCTGATTATGGATCCAAGTAAAATGAATTTCTCAAATATACAGTAGCCTAATAAGCTTCTGTTATACATTGCTGTTGCCAAATTGAGTTGAGGTTTGCCCACCTGTCACTGTAACTGAAAATTCAGAGACAGCATGGGGTACAAGGAATAATTTATTTTCATATCTGCGGCAGTCTGGGAGACAGTGGCCAATAAACTCTCCCACTTGGGTTACATTTCTAGTGGTTTTTATAGAATTGAAAGGTGACTGAGTTTGTCACAGAACAATAGTCAGGAGTCAGAAGGTTTCATTACATCTAAAAAGCACTGTGAATTATCCAAAAGTTTGTCAAAGATAATCAAACAGAGTAAATCCAAAGGCTTGTCACAGGATAATCAAACAGAGTAATCTATCAAAAAAAAATTTTACATCTCTCTGAGGTCTTAGTCAATTCCATATTCTCAGAGGTAGGGAGATGGAGAAGCATGCAAACCTGCTTATCTAGTCTGGGCATGATTATTCAAGCAGAAGATAGAATGTAGCCTAATAACCTAAGTGACCTTTGTTAGATCTTTACCATCATTACCACTGAGTCAGTTCTGATTCATAGTGAACCTATAAATAGAGTAGAACTCCCCTATAGAATTTCCAGAGAGTGTCTCGTGGATTTAAATTGCTGAGTTTTTGGTTAGCAGCTATAGCACTTAAACACTATGCCACCAGGGTTTCCAAAGACTCTGTTAAGAGTTGCTAAATTTTAATCTTTCTCCTCCTCCATGAAACATAGCTTATCAGTTTTAGAGTAGACTGAGCTCTCTAAATAAATATTCTACTGAGAATGGACTACACAAACTAGTTCACAGGATTGAAAATCTCTGGTATCTCTTGAGCACTCCATGTCTTTGGAATTTGGAACCCATTTTGTGGAAAGGTAACTTGGTTACTTTTATAATGAGTTGGCTGTAGTTTCCAACAGCTCATCTTCTGTTAGTTTAGACTATATTCTCTGGATTACACAGTGCTTCAATTATAAATATCTTCATACTTCTTTGACTAATTTCATTCTGTTTATCACCAAATTCTGTTCCTCTACACACATCTCAAAACTAGTAGTGTGGGAGCTAGGTGAATCAAGGAGTTTGCGCCAACTAGATAAATGTATAAAATTAAAATAAAATTAGCCCCTGGCCTTAAGTTACATTTGCTAACAACTCAGTCATGACTGGTTTAGGTCTTCTGCAGCAAGAGCTATCTGGACTAGACTTAACTGGCCATGGAGAATCAAAGGGAAATGACATTTACTCATGCTTTCCTATGAGAATCATAAATAACTAGTTGCTGCTCAGTAGACCTATATGTGTCAGAATAGAACTGTGCTTCATAGGGTTGATAAAAACTTCTTTTTCAAAAGTGTATTTCCAGGCCTTTATTCTGAGGCATCTGTGAATTGGACTTAAATCTCTATCCAGGGGGCAGAGGCAAGATGGTGGAGTAAACACACATCTCCCTAAATCCCCCTGAAAACCAAGACCTGAACTGATTATTTAATGGAAACTTCCAGACATCTAGTGAGCCCTAGAATGTGGCATAGGGCTCTTAATTTGGACTTCATACCGCTGAATGGCAAACCTCCTCTCTTTCACTGACCCTACTCTTGGCATGTACTGACTTGCATGGACCCAAGGTAACTTAGCATTTTAACTTTTTTTCTCTCTTTTAGCCAGCTGGTGGTCTTGGGACTTCACTAGCAGCTAATCTCAGATGCACTGCTGGTGGGATTCGCAGACAAAATTGCCATATTTTGAGACCTTGGCTTTGGACTCTGTCCTTCTTGGCACCTTTGACCTCTCTTTCTGCCTCCACCATACAGTAGCTGGTACTGAGACAGGCAGTGAGCTTGATCCAACGGGAGGCAGATACACTCATACAGAGGCCCCAGCTGGACTTAGTTCCTAGACTGGGAGGCAGCGCCTGCCCATAGGAAAGCACTTTTCCAGCAGAAAAGCAGTATTCTACACAGTGTCACCTACAGCTGGGTCCTGAGAGCAAAGGTCAGCAGGGCAGTAGCTGTTCCATATTTTAAGCTAGTTTATAACATCTGGGGTTCAGTATGTAAGTGCTTACTTTGCCAGCTGGAAAGAGGGACCTATATACCTGAAAACCTAACTGACATTGGAAGTTGTCAGATACTTTTTACCTTTCATTTTAAGATGGCCTACAGAAACAACTGTGGTCCATCCTCACAGCATCTCTCCGAGCCTCTGATGACTCACATGATTCCAGAAAGAAACAAACTCTACAGAAAATCATAAACAAGAAGTCACTGATGGCTTCACAAGGCCCCTAAAAGAAAGCTCCACAAAACTTCCCAGATGGAGAAGCTTTTCTGAAACTATCAGAAGGTGCGTAAAAGGATTATATCTAGAGCCCTCCTAGACCTTACACAAAATGCATCAGAACAAAATGAAAAATTAAGCAAACTATTTGATCCCATGGAAAACCAGTACTCTGAAATCCAACACATCAAGAACAAAATCAGAGACATAGAAACTTCAATTCCAAGCCAGGAAAACAGAATGGAACAAATGGAAAATAGATGTTATGATTTGGAAGATGGAGCTACTGACTGAAGCATCTATGAGGAGAAATCAGAAAAAAGAAACAAGAAAAATGAAGAAGCATTAAGAAGCCTTTGGGACTCTACTAAGAGGAACACTGTATGATAAATTGGAGTTCCTGAATAGGGCGAGACACCTGAGAGCATAGAGTGTTGTTACTGAGCTGCTGACAGAAAACTTCCCAGAAATTATAAAGAAGAGAATATAGATATCCAAGATACATATCAAACACCACTCAATATAGATCTCAGAAGAAAAACTCCAAGACATAATCAAGTTTAACAAAATGAAACATAAGCAGCAACTCTTAAAGGCAGCAAGATTCAAAGCAAAGCTTACCTTCAAAGGGAAAGTAGGCTTTCATTGGATTTCTTAGCAGAAACAATGCTGGCATGGAAACAGTGACATGACATATTCAAAGCCTTGAAGGAGAAGAACTTCCAACCAAGAATTATATATCCTGTAAAACTATCTTTAAAATATGAAAATGAAATTAAGACATTCTCAGATTAACAGAAACTCAGAGACTTTGTAAAAACGAAACCAAAGCTACAAGAAATACTGAAAGAAGCTCTTCGCTTTGGCTTAGAAGAACAAAACCACTAACTTTATATTTTAGAAGCAAATACAGGACACATCACCTAGAACTCTACTCAGTTAGGGAAGGCTATAATAGTGAAAGAAATAATCCAGTGATCATATCATGAAAAATATGATGCCATCATATTAAAAAGAGGGATGTACTACAGTTGTTATAATCCTTCCAGATGGAGAGGAAGTTAATAAGAATGGTAGTAATTGAAATTGGGTTTATATATAGTTTATTAAGGGGGATTATGGAGCAGCCATGAAGCACAATAAAAATGCAACATAAATCAAGAAACATAATACAGAAGTCTCAACAGTCACAAAACTAACCGTGAAAAAGGTGAAAAATCAACTCACAAAGAAGAATGTCCCAGGATAGATTAATAAGAATAACAGAGAAAACATCAACACAAAAAGAAACAATACAATGGCAGCAGTGAACACATATCTATCAATAATTACATTGAATGTGAATGGACTGAACACTCCAGTAAAGTGACATCTTGGATCAAAAGACACAACCCATCCATATGGTGCCTACAAGAAACTCACCTTAGACTTAAGATAGGAACAAAGTGAAAATTAAAGGATGGAAGAATATAGATCAAGCCAACAATACACAAAGAAAAAGCAGGTGTGGCAGGTGTGTCTAATCTTAGATAAAATAGATTTTAAAGTAAAATCCACCATCTTGGACAAGGATGGACACTATGTATTGCTGAAAGGTTCAATACACAAGCAGGACTTAACAATATTAAATATTTATGCACCTAATATTAGAGCACCTAAATACACTGAAGAAACACTGACTACATTCAAGAAGGAGATAGATCACTCCACATTAATAATGAGAGACTTCAACACTCCACTTTCAATACTGGACAGATCATCTAGAAAAAAGCTCAATAAAGACACAAGACACAGACGACCTTATTGCCAGAATTAACCAACTAGGCCTCATCGACATATACAGAACTTTCTATCCATCAGCAGACAACTACACTTTCTTCTACAGTGTACATGGAACATTCTCCAGAATAGACCACATGTCAGGACGTAAAGCGATTCTCAACAAAATCCATATCACTGAATTAATGCAAAGCATCTTCTCAGATCATAAAACCATAAAAGTCTAAATCAACAGGACAAAAAACATAGAAAATGAAACTCATGGAAACCGAACAACATCTTGCTCAAAAAACCATGAGTTATAGAACAAACCAAGGATGATATAAATAAATTTCTGGATTCCAATGAGAACAAAAACACTTCCTACCAGAACCTATGGAGTACAGCCAAAGAAATGCTTAGAGGTTAGTTTATCTCCATAAATACACACATCTAGAGGGAAGAAAGAAAGCAAATCGAAGAACTAACCCTACAACTTGAACAAGTAGAGAGAGAACAACAGCAGAAACCCTCAGGCACCGGAAAAAAACAGATCATAAAGATTAGAGCAGAACTAAACAAGTTAGAGAATGGAAGAACAGGTGAAACAATTGAAAAGACCAAAAGCTGGTTTTTTGAGAAGATCAACAAAATTGACAAACCATTGGCTAAACTTACTAAAGAAAAACAGGAAAGGAAACAAATAACTCAAATAAGAAATGAGAGGGGAGTTGTCATAACAGATCCAACAGACATAAAAAATATCATAACAGAATATTGTGAAAGACTGTACTCTAACAAATTTGAAAACCTAGAGGAAATGGACAAATTTCTTGATTCATATCACTTACCCAAATTATTCCAAGGTGAAGTAGAACAACTTAATAAATAAAGGAAGAGATTGAAAAAAGGCATCTAAAAACTACCAACAAAAGAAAGCCCAGGCCCAGATGGCTTCACTGGGTACTTCTACCAAGTTTTTAGAAGAGAGTTATCTCCAATATTACTGAGACTATTTTACAGTATAGAAAGTGATGGAATACTCCCAAATTCATTCATAAAGCCAACATAACCCTGGTACCAAAGCCAGGAAAAGACCCAACAAAAAAAGGAAAACTACAGACTGCTATCACTCATCAATCTAGATGCAGAAATCTTCAACAAAATTCTTGCCAATAGAATACAACAACATATCAAAAAAATAATCCACTGTGTCTTAGGCTCGGTTTTTTAGGAAAGCAAAACAAGTAGCATGTGTAGGTACAAAGAAAGATTTATAATATATAGATAGATAGGTAGATAGATACAGATACAGGAAGCAGCTTACGTAATCACAGAAGCTGAATGTCCCAAGCTCTGGCACAAGCCTCACGTGGCCACAGAAGCTGAGGAACCCAAAGTCAGAAAGTCAGACTAGAGTTCTAGATCACCAGTTGTGTAGGTCAGTGGATCCAAAGGTGGTGGCGAGACGAAGCGACAGAGGCTGGCAAAACCAGGATCAGCAGGTCAGGGAGCCGACAGCAGAGGCTGGCGAACCCAGGATCAGCAGATCAGGGAGCAAGACTCTCAAGTGCCAACTGTAAGGACTGATGAGTCCAACAGCTGCTAGTTCAAGTCCCACAACCAGATGCTGGAAGAAGAGAGCAGGAGCTCCTGGCCATGTGAGCGACCAGCAGCCGTAGTAAAAGGTGCGAGATGAGAGCTGAGGGGTAGGGAGCCACCACAAGCCCTGCCCTGCCACTTAATACAGCAGCCAAATATGTAGTAGCCAAGTTGACATAATCCTGACCACCACACACTGTAACCAAGCTGAATTCATACCAGGGATGCAAGGCTGGCTATATATCAGAAAGAAAATTAATGTAATCAACCACATAATTAACGTGGAAGGCAAGAATCACCTGATTTTGTCTATTGATGCAGAAAAGGCATTTGATAAAGACTAATAACCATTCATGCTAAAAACTCTCAGCAAAATAGGAATAGATGGCAAATTCCTCAATGCAATAAGGGCCATTTATACAAAGCCAACCACCTATGTCATCCTGAATGGAGAGAGACTGAAACAGTTTCCCATGAGAACAGGAACCTAGACAAGGATACCCACTCTCACCTCTCCTATTCAACGTTGTACTAGAAGTTCTAGCTGGAGCAGTTAGACAGGGCTATGAAATAAAGAACATCTGCATCGGCAAAGAAGAAGTAAAAAATCTCCCTATTTGCAGATCATATGATTGTAGACACAGAGAATGCTAGAGAATCCATAAGTAAACTACTCAAACTGATAGAAGAGTTCAGCAAAGTCTAAGGTTACAAGATAAACATAAGTAAATCAGTAGGATTCATTTATACTAACAACAAGATTATTAATGAAGAAATCATCAAATCAATACAATTTACTATAGCCACTAAGAAGATAAAGTACCTAGGAATAAATCTAACCAGCAAAATAACAGACCTTTACAAACAGAACTACAAGTCATTACTGCAAGAAACTAAGAGAGACTTACCTAAGTGGCATAATATACCCTGCTCATGGATAGGAAGACTTAGCATTGTGAAAATGTCTATTTTGCCTAGAGCAATCTATTTATATAATGCAATCCCAATATAAATTCCAGTGACGGTTCTTAAGGAGATGGAGAAACAAATCACCAACTTTGACTGGAAAGAGAAGAAACCCCAGAGAAGTACAGCACTACTGAAGAAGAAGAACGCATTGGGAGGCCTCTCACTACCTGACCTTAGAACCTATTACATTGCCACTGTAGTCAAAACAGTCTGGTATTGGTACAAAAAGAGACAGATAGATGAATGGAACAGAATTGAGACTCCAGAGGTGACACCATCCTCCTATAAACAGTTGATATTCAACAAAGTCCCGAATACGTAAAACTGGGGTAAAAATAATATCTTCAACAAAAGGTGCTGGCAAAATTGGATATCCATCTGCAATAAATTGAAGCAAGACCCACATCTTACACCATATACAAAAACCAACTCAAACTGGATAAAAGACCTAAATATCAAATCTAAAATTTTAAAGCTCATCCAAGAAAAAGTAGGAACAACAACGGAAGTTTTAATACACAATGTAGACAGACTTCAAAATCTGTCAAACAAAGCATGGTCAATAGAAGAGAAAATAGATAAATGGAAACTACTAAGAATCAAACACTTTTGCTCATCCAAAGACTTTATCAAAAGAATTAAAAGACCACTGACAGAATTGGAAAAATTTTGGGCAACTGTATGTCAGACTGATGCCTTATCTCCATAATCTATAAAGTACTACACAATATCAATAAGAAGAAGATGAGTCATCCAATGAAGTGATGGGCAAAGGAGATGGACAGACACTTCTCTGAAGAGGAACTCCAGGCAGCCAAAAAACACATGTGGACATGTTCACGATTTTTCGTTGTTAAAGAAATTCAAACCAAAACTACAATGAGATACCATCTCACCGTAACAAGGTTGGCCATGATCCAAAAAGTGCAAAACAACAAATGCTGGAGAGGCTCTGGAGAAATTGGAATTGTCCTACACTGTTGGTGGGATTACAAAATGGTACAACCTTTTTGGAAAGCAATCTAGCACCTCCTTAAAAAGCTAGATATAGATATAGCATTTGACCCAGTAATTCCACTGCTCGGAATATAACCTGCAGAATCAAGGCCATTCACACCGACTGATACATGCACACAAAAGTTTACCATAGCACAGTCCACAACAGCAAAAAATGGAATCAACCCAGATGCCAAACAGCAGAGGAATGGATAGGTAAACTATGGGATATGTACTCAATGGAACACTCTGCAATGATAAAGAATGATGATGATTTCAGGAAACATCTCATAACCTGGTTTCAACTGGAGGACATTATGTTGAGTGAAAGTAGTCAGTGACAAAGGACAAATACTGTATGAGACCCCTACAATAAGAACTTAAAAACAAACTCATGCATAGAAGAAAACACTCTTTGAGGGCTGTAACGGTGGGGAGGGAGGGAGGAAGAGGGTGGAGTATAGATTAGATAGTTGATAGAAATTTGGTTGGGTGAAATGTGTGACAGCACACATTAGAAAGAAGATCAGTATTAAATGGACTTCAACATAATATGATTACTCCTCCCATCTTAACCCAATATTGCAAGGGCAGAATAACTGGGGTGGGGGGCCAGGGACCATGTTCTCAGGGGAAATTGAGGACAAATGGTGCAACTAGCATTTGCTAAGAGAACCCTCTGCACCCCACATTGGTGAGTGGCATCTGGGGTCTTAAAATCTGCCAAGCTGCCATCTGAGGGCACAGCAAATGGTCCCAACTCAGCAGGAACAGATGTTCACCAAGGACCAAAATGACATGGGGGAAAGAGAACCCAGAGGACAGAGAGACTCACATGAGTGGGTGACTGCATCAGCTTGTGACTGGAAGAATTGAATGGTGCATGGCCACCACCAGTGATAACTGTGATGGAGCTCACAAACTTGAGTCTCACTGGCAACACAAGAATAAACAGGACTGCACCCTGAGATTTCCACTAAAAGACTGCAATTGATGGTCCAGGGGCCTTGGAGTTCCCCTGGGAGCATGGCCCCTGGCCCTGATGCTGCACCTGTCCATAAATCATAGTGGAGATCAACTCTCTCGAGAGGAATGGACTGGACTTGGCGATACAGAGTGACCATATCATGTGTGCGTTTTATGGTTCTATGCATCTATGGGAAGTTGTCCTGCTGACCTCTTAGTGGAGGAAGGGGAGTGAGTGGAGAGGAGGGGGTAGGAGATTGCTGGAAGGATAAGACATGCATGGAATGGAGAGGAAGAGTGTGCTGTCATGGGACAGGGAGAACAGTGGGAGCTGCATATAGGTGGGCATGCAAATTTATTCGGGAATGTACATTTTCACTCACTCATAATAAAAATAAAATAAGATAAAAAAAAATCTCTATCCAACCTTTTAGTTAGCAGTCAAGCACATGACTTTTTGTGCCACTCCTTAATTTACATGAAATCATGAAGCACTTAATTTGTATTGTTCTAGATCTGAGGAATATATAGACTATTTTACAGGAACCCAATCTACCTGGAGAAATAAGCCCTATTACAGAAATCTTTTATGTAACTCTATTAGACAGCATATACTTAAGTACCCATCAAAATTAGTGACAATAGATGTTATAAAGGCTCATAGAAAATTAATGTTAGTGGAGATGTCAAAGAAAGCTTTGTAAATGAGCAGGAATTGGAATAGATTTTGAAGAATGGAAAATGTGATGTTAAGGTGGTTTGTCTGCTTTGCTGGGCCATGATTCTCAGTGATTTGGCAGTTAAGATACAGTTTGACAGTCGTACAATGTTGTGATCACTGTCATAATGAAATTTAATGTAATGTGATCACCGCCATGATAGGATCTGCTGCGAGTACCCAGTCACTTGAAGGAGAGTTGCCTTGGGCATGTGGCCTGCATGGAATACAAGTAGGTACACTGGCAAGGCTTGTATGTGTTTGCTCACTCAGGATCCTGCAGCTGGCTCCTGTTGGTTCAATCTCTGGTTCTTGGGACTCCAACTAGTAGCTTACCTGCAATTTTAACTGCCAGTCTTGGGATTCATCAATCTTAGCAGCATGTGAGCAAGAGCCCTGTTGTGTGAACTGTGGCTCTTGAGTTTGGTGGCTCCTGAAGCTGTGTAAACAAGAGAAGCCTCTATCCTGACCCACAGACTTGGGGTGTTCCAGCCTCTACAACTGTGTGAGCCATTTCCTTGATACAAATTTCTGCATGTGTGTGTATATATATATATATACACTTCACTGGTTTTGCTTCTCTATAGAATACAGCTTAAGATAGATAATATTTGATGAAATAAAGGAAGGAAAAGTAAAACATTGAAGGTCACAACTTAATTTCCTTAACAATTTATCCAGACATACTAACCGTTAAAACAAATACTTGTACGCATATGTCTGGATGAATAGTATAGTGTAGTCTAGATATTTTAGGAGCGAAGAAGGTTTCTATGGCTGTAATAGAGAGGGTGAATTAGAACACACAGTACATTTGCTGTTAGTTAACACCGAAAAATACGTCTTAGGGATTTCCTTTGAGTTTGTAAACTTCTTGAGAGCAGACATCATCTATTTCCCACCCCACCTCCACACCTTCTGCCTCAATACCATATACAAAATGCTCAACACAGTATTTTGTCTATGATATTCAAAAAAGTTTGGTAAATATATGTCTGGAAGAGTAGTTGAGCTCGATGTTGATAGAATTTTGCTTGACAGAATATCACCTCATTTATATTAGGAATTTATTCATATATATATGTATATGTACATATATACACACAAACACACACACATACACAGCCTGACACTGAAGTTCATGAACTCATCCTACAGAAAGTGCTACATACCTCATTGCTGAATATCACTATGGCCACCTTTGAAGTGCTACCTTTAGGAAGCTGTGCACTGACACCAGTGCTTGCTCTACCCTTCAAAGCAATTTTGGAACTCTTTTTCTGGAATATCCATCAGAGCTGTCATCATGTAAGGTCTGACAGTTAAGTTTGTGAACTCATCCTAGACAAAGTGCTTTCAAGAGTGGACTAGGTGCTGGCATCAGTGCGTGTTATCCCAAGGGAAGTACTTCAAAGGTGACTGTAGTGATATTTAACAGTGAGGGATGTAGCACTTTTTCCTAGGGTGAGTTTGTGAACTTAATTGTCAGAACTCGTGTGTGTATGTGTGTGTGTGTGCATGCGCGCGTGCCCCCACACACATTTATATTAGGAATTCAGGGCAGAATGGAGGCTCGAGGCTTGGTTCTTAAGTCGCATCCATCGGCTAAGCTCAAGCATCACCTGTAACTTTTACTTCACATGCTTTTGCTAAGATAGAGGGTCAACACAAAAGAGGAAGACCCTTAACCAAATAGACTGACACACTGGATACAACAATGAACTCACACAGCAGCCATTGTGAGGATGGCACAGGAGGGGACAGTGTTTTGTTCTGTTGCACATAAGGTCATTGTGAGTTGGAGCCAATTCAGTGGCATCTAACAACACAGTAATATTTTTGCAATATGGTTACTGTCATCTCCCTCTCCTTAAGCCAATACACTTGACATCTGAACCACTTATTTAACAGTTGATCATAATCTGTTGTGTGGAATTAGCATGAGAGCAGAAAGAATGAGGTCTGAAGATCTAAAATCTATTTTTTTGTGACTTTGGGAATGTCAGTTACCTTCTCTGGCACCTGTATACCAAATTTAACATCTTGCCTGGCATTCTCACCCTCTAGACTTATTTTTCCAGAATTTAGGAATATATATACCTCCTCCTGCTTTGAAAGGGTTCTGCATGCAGAGTCCTCATGTCCTGCACTAGATGTTTATGAGACATTCAGCAGCTGTTGCCATCCCGTGAAAAATGAAGAGTCAATTTGGCAGCTGTTTCTATGTTGCTTTGGGTTCTGTGGGCTTGTACTTGTCTGTATGAATGGAATGTATTAGTCATTCCGTATTCAAGTATTTACATTTTATGACTTCCTTCAGAAGTTGTATAGACATAAAATACAAAAGAAGAAAAGGCTTTGAATTGTGTTCAGACACCTGAAGATAACTGAATTTTAATCTCAACAGTTAAGCAAAATAACAAATATAGGCATTTTGATGACTGTTAAAAATATTTCAGGGTTAAGGTAAACCTAAGGTCTGAGTTTGAAAGCTCTACTTTGTATGAAATTCTGGGCAGGAGATGGGCAGGCTAAAGAGGAGAGCATAGTATGGTTTTCAAATATCTATAACCAATAAACCAAACCAAACCCACTGCCACAGAATCGATTCCAACTCATAGCAACCCTATAGGACAGACTAGAACTGCTCCACAGAGTTTCCAAGGATCACTTGGTGGATTTGAACTGCGTACCTTTAATTAGCAAGCATAGCAATTAACCACTGTACCACCAGGGTTCTCTAGGTCTAGGTCTTGGACTCTAGGCTCCAAATGAGAAAAGGATCAATGGGTACAAATTAGAGGGAAATATGCCACAGTACTTGAATCCTAAAGAAGTAGCCTGTTAGTTTCTGCAGGAGAAAGACCTGGAAATCTGTTTCCATAAAGATTACAGCCTAGAAAACCTGTGGGGCAATTTTGCTGTCACATGAGGTTGCTATGAGTCAAAAACGAACTCAACAGTACCTAACAACAGCAACAACAGGGCTGCCATAACTATTTACCATAAATCAGGTAGATTACCCCAACAGAAATTCATTCTCTCACAGTTATGCAGGGTACAAGGCTTAAATCAGGATGTTGGGAAAAGAGCCATGCTCCTTCCTGAGACTCTAGTGGGAAATCTTTCTTTGCCTCTTCCAGCTTCTAGTAGTCCCAGGCACTGCTTGATCTCTGCACTCTGCTCTCTAGCTTCCTCTCGCATGCCATCTTCCCTCTGTTCCTGTATCTCTTTTTCTGTCCTTACAAGGACACCATTCATGTTGAATTAGAATCCACTCTGTTTACCTTAGTGGCCTCAGTTTTACTTGATTACGTCTGTAAAGGCTCTATTTCTAAACAAGGTCACATTCACAGGTATCAGGGGTTAGGACTTCAACATATCCGTTTAGGAGGCACATTCAATCCACAATGGATTTCAAATGTTAGATGATCAGTTTTCAGGAAGTATTTAGCCGTGGATTAATACTTCCAATGAAATCATCAACAAAATTTAGCCGTGGATTAATACTTCCAATGAAATCATCAACAAAATACATATAGCACCATTTCAATAATTTCTATATGTACCATTCAGTGACATTGGTTACATTCTTGAAGTTGTGTTACCATTCTTGCTATCCTTTTCCACATTATTCTAGCACCATTGTCTTAAACTCACTGCCCCATAAACTTCCCATCCAGCCTTTTGAGTTGTTATTGTCAGTTTGATCTCAAATTGGCTTTTGAAATGAGTACACTGCTCAAAGCAGATGTACTTTCCTAACTAAAAAAAACTTTTGGTTGTCATTCATATTAACACATTAAGGGGATGCTTTGGGAGTTTGGGTTTAAGGTTAAAGTTTAAATGTTATCTAGACAATAAAAACTTTTTTTTTTACTTTTTGTCTCTAAGGAGCAAAATGTATCAGTTATTCTTGAAAATGAAATACAATCTTAATTTTGTTATACATATTCTGACTTTATTATATTAAGCAGCTTTGAAATGTTCCATCACACACACACACACACCTCTTAAAAAGACTGCTATTCTAAATGAAATTAGATAAGTTCCAAGAGGCCCAGAAAATTAAACATTTGTTTCACCTGCTTGTGTGTTTCCCAAGGCCTGTTAGTGAAACCCTAAGTGTCTGAGAAGAACACTTTGAATAAGAAAAATAGACTCCATGGGATCCGGATCTATAGCTATTATCTCATGTTTCTGTGGTCCTCCACTCCAATGTGGTTTCAGCTCTGCTTAATAAGTACCTGTTGTGTTGAACAGAAAGGAGATGGGTTGAACTTTGGTAAGGAGACACCATTGCTGAACTTTTGTATGGCATTTGCCTTTTCCAAAGTCCTTTCATATGTCATCTTAGTTGTTCTTCATGACTTCTTTGTGAGCTAGGCAACATGCGATTTTTTTTCTAAATATTTTATTCTGTACTACTAGGGAGAACACCATAATGAACCACTTTGTATCCATCAGCTCAGATTTATTGGAGTTTAATATTGTGTCATATCTGTTCCAGCTGTCTCTCCTTTTTTACACAGAAAGCATTACAGTTCTAGTTAAAATTCTTTATATTTGACTCCTCATCTAACTTCTTCACTCCTTCCCCAGAGGTAAGCATTGTCATGAATTTTGGGTGTTTATTTTTGTTTTGTTGTGTGCTGTTGAATCTGTTGCAAAGCACAGTGACTCTGAAGCACAGAAGAGAACTGCCATTATGCGGTTTCCTAGGCTGTAGTTTTTATGGGAGCAGACTGCTAGGTCTTTTTCCTGTAGAGCTGTTGGATTTGAACTGTCAAAATTTTAGTAGTAGTCAAGTGCTTAACCATTGTTCTACCAGGGCTCCTTTACTACATATTTACATAAAAACATAAACTATATAATTTTTGTTTTGTATTTTACAGAAATGATAACAACTACACATATAAATAAGTTATGTGCCTTTTAATCTAAATGTTTTTAAGATATCATATTGATATGTATACATTTAGCTTTTCACTATGACAAGGCACCAGAATGCTCAGTTTAATCCAAATAGACATAATTGTTAACTCAGCAGTATATTTAGATGTTTTCCCTGTGCTTTTGCTTTCAGTGAACGTTGACCATTAATCATTAGACTTGGCAGGTATTAGAAGTGGTTATATTGTGAAAAGTTAGATTTAATCTACAGAACGTGTATGTAACACCATAGAGCCACAACAGTTGTTCTTACTGTAGGATCCCTATATAAGGTCCAGGAAATTCATGTCAGTCTGCAGTTTATTGTCAAAGCTTGGTGTTAGTATTTTTTTTTTTTAACTAAGTGAATTTACTCTTAATCTTCAGACTCAAGGAAAACTGTAATAAAAAAGATGAAGAATCACTGCCTTAGATGTTTTATAAAATATTTATAAATCATGCCCAACTTGCAGAATTAAAACAAACTTTGGGCATATGGGATAGAGATATTTTCAGTCCCTTTCTCAGCATCCTAGGAAAATTACATTCGTTATTTTAATTTCCTCTATGCTTCAAAACAGGGGGTAAACTTGGATAAAATAATTATCACTATAAAACTGTGACTCATTCCATTCGTTTGACACACTTTTAACTATTGAAAGAAACAGCCTAACCTTTTATTCATTTGTAATCAGCATTTTCTAATGAAATTTTTCTACATGAACTAAGCTCCACACATTGGAATTAACTGTATACACTCACTAGGGACTTAGAGGAGACCATGCTTCCCAGCACCGGGAAACTAAAGCATCCTCTGCCTTTCCCAACCCCATTCTGTGAGAATTACTGACCAGGCCAGCACAGATTTTGAGAAAGCTGTATAGCCACAGGTACAGTATCTGTACCTGGGGCAAGTGACTGTCCAAGCCATAACCCTTACCCATTCTCTGTCATGATGACTCAGGTAGAACAACAGGTGTCTTAGTTATCAATGCTGCTATAACAGAAATACCACAATTGAATGGCTTTAGCAAACAAATTTATTCCTCACAGCTTAGGAGACTAGAAGTCCAACTTTACGGGGCTGGCTTTTAGGGGAAGGCTTGCTGTTGGCTCTGGGGAAAGGTCCTTCACACTTTTGAGTTTCTGTTCTTTTGTTCATTAAAGATTTTCATGTAGTATGGTATCTATCTTTGCTCATCTCTATTTGCTTCTTTGTGCCTACTCTGCTTGTTTTACGTTTGAAGATGTTTAGGATTGTAACACATATTTTGGGGGCACACAATTCAATCCTTTACAATAAAGGTTCTGCTTGAGCCATCACTTCTTGTTTCCTGCTGAACATGGAAAACTGCTTTGGTCTCATCATTCTTCATTTCACACCCTGCATTTGCTGTTGCTCTTAGCTGCCACCTAGTCGGCTCTAATGCATGGCAACCTTATGTACAACAGAATGAAACATTGCCCTGCCCTACACCATTTTTACAATTGTTGACATGTTTGAGTCTATTTGGATAATGTCATGTTCTGATCTGTAGGGTTTTCCTTGGCTAATTTTAAGAATTATATCACTATGCCTTTCTTCCTTATCTGTCTTAGTTTGGAAGTCAAGCTTCACTGACAACTGTCTACCACAGGTGACCTTGCTGACATTTGAAATATTAGCATTATAGCATCCAGCATCACAGCAATAGGCAAGCCATACAACAAAGCCTATGTTTAATGTCCTATATTTTTCTTACCAACTTTATCCATTGCCTCTCTGCTACCATAAGAGCTAACATCAGAAAAATGACAAGGGAGATGTAATAAATATTCATTGAGTGCTAGCTCTGAGTTGGACACTGTGCTAAGCACAATATTCAGTTGTCTATTAATTCACTCATTTACATACTCAGCAAATATTTGTTGAATATGTATCATATGACAGGCAAGCTTTCAGCTGCCAGGGAGAATTTTATTCTAAACACAGGCATTTTCCCTGACTTCATGGAGCTTACAGTATGAAGGGCAGAGAACAGTGAATGAAATATTAACTAACAAATATGAACTTGCAGGTGTGATCAAAACTAAAAGAAATGGCATGTGGTTTTAGAGGTACATGTAATAAGAGGATTTTACCTGCCAAGAATGTAAAGGAATGTATCACCGTAAGAAATAATGCTGACATTGAAACATAAAGAATTAGTAAGAATTAACTAAGAGGAAAGACAGAGAGATCTAAATGGAAGAAGCATCATGCATAAATGTCTGATGATGAAGGGACATAGCAAGTGTAAGAAATTAAATAAAAATTACATTCTTTCATTTAATTCTGAAACACTCCTGGGTTCTAGGCAGTTTACCCCTGTTTTACAGTTCAGCTGAAGCCCAATGGGCGTAAGAAATTGCCTAAGGCCACTCTGTTGGAAAGGAGCAGAACCAAACTGAATCCACATCTGTGAAACCCAAAAACTATATGTGTAAAATCTCCCCTCTCAAGAAAGCACCAGGCCCCGCTGATTTCACAGAGGAATTCTATCAAACACTCAAAGATCATACAATCCCAGTGCTTATTTTACATAATAGAAAAAGGAAGGAAAATTCTCAAATTATCTTCATGTTGCAGTTCATAACCGATCTTGTTTCATTTACATACCCTCTTACCAGATATACGCACACACGTAAACATATGTAATATACAATTTTTTTTATTATCACATCCTATCAGGCCATTTCATCCACAAATATATCAATGTATGTCTCTAAAATATAAGGACTCTTAAAAATACAACTAAAATGTTATTATCACATCCAGACAAAGATAAAAAACAGTAATTATTAAAATACTCAAACTGTCTCTATTGTCTTCTGTCATTCTCTTTCCTATTTTTCATACTTTATTCAAACTAAGACCAAGGTCTGTACATTGTAGCTCATTACACATACCTGCATATAGAGCACATAGAAAGATAATGAGGGAGTGGATTGAGACCTTGCAGAAAAAGTACAATGTGTACATTATTTAGGTAAAATATGGTAGATCAAATATTTGGGGAAAGAATCTTCATGAATGGTTTGTATAGGTCCATCAGAAGGCACATCTTAGCTGTTTGGTCTCTTTTTTATTGATTGGTTGATTCATTGATTGACAGATTATCTAGAGCAGACAGACTGATGCTTAGCAGGAAACTTCAACTCTATTTGGCTATCTTTAGACACTGTTCATGTAGATAAGGCTGGATAAATACTTGATTTGTTTACTTTATTCACTGGTTTTTATCATTGTTCTATATCATTGTCTAAAGCTGACCAATTCGTTTTTTCTCCTATGTGGTGGTGGTTGGTTTTATTGGGAATGTATCAATTTATATATAGTAAGTATGTTCCAAGCCACGGCAGTTATTATTTTTATGAAATACAACCCCATATTTGGCTAATTGAAGCCACTTGGCTTCTGAGTATTTTGACATGATCACAGCTGTATTTCTGATATAAGAAATTCTAGAATCTTCTTCTATATTTCCTATCCAAAACCTAGAATAAACTGTTTCTCCAGAGTCCTAGTTCCGTTTAATAGGAAATTACATTTGGAGACAACAATGTGGACACCAGAGGTGCCCATTGCTACTTAACTAATGAATTGTTTCTTAGTTTTCTCAGTAAGGAGTTAAGGAATAAGCAATAAGCATACACACACACGCACACACACACACACACACACACACACACACAATATACACTAATATTTTCAATTCCAACTTAGGATTATAGAATTTTTATTTGACTTTGATTTTATAATTAGACTATTGCTCTTAAGCTGAAATCATTGATCCCAAATGATAATGTTTGCTCTACTTTATAATTTATAATTGTTTTGGAAGTGTATTATCATTAACTATTTTCATCAACAATATGACCATTGAAAATGGTAGACATTTCTTTGCAGTGTTTTTCTCACAAGATATACTCCAAAGGAATGTACTACCACATAAATAGTTCCTTTTGGTTTGGTCATACCACTAATTTGATATACACTTGAATTCATTTGTTTCATTTTGCCTATGTTTTGGGAATTTTTTTTTATTTAACATGACTGAGTGAAAATGTACATTCCCGTATAAATTTACATGCCCACCTCTATGCAGCTTCCACTGCTCTCCCTGTCCGGTGACAGCACATTATTCCTCTCTGCTCCATACATGTCTCATCCTCTGAACAGTCTCCTTTCCCCTCCTCTCCACCCACTTTTCTTCCTCCAGCCAGAGGTCAGCAGGATGATATCCTATAGATGTATAGAACCATAAAGTGCATCCAATATATGGTCACTCTGCATCGCCAAGTCCGATCCATTGTCTGAAGAGTGGACCTTCGTTATGATTTATGGGGAAGGGCAGCATCAGGGCCAGGGGCCATGCTCCCAGGGGAACCCCGAAACCACTGGACCATCAATTGAGGTCTTTTAGTGGAGATCTCAGGATGCACCCCTTTTTATTCTTATGTTGCCAGTGAGACTGAAAAATTTGTTTTGTAATGATATACATATACATGCACCTGAATAAGTAGGTTGGAAATAAGAAACAGTGTCCTTTCCTGGTGGTGAAAAGATGTCCAAGAATAATGAATGCAGTGGGGCAGCCAATCTCTTCAGTGAAAGGTCCTTGATCCAGAGCTGCATTTGTGCCCCCCGGGGAGGCAACTTGCTGTCCTAGATTTATGACCTGTAACATAGAAATTGTTTCTGCTATGGGGGAAAAATACTCTCTGTATTGGCTGGGATTCTTTTGACTACTAGAAACAGAGATTTAGCTTCCATGTTACAAAAAGGTACAAAAATGAAAACAAAAAAAAAATAAAAAAGAGGCCAAAAGCAAAACCAGAACAAAAAGTTCATAAAATTTTCAAATTTATTTCTCTTATACGGCCTTATGAGGCTTAGGTCCTAATGCTAAGACTCACAGTATCGTTTCTTAGGAAACCTGTGTTCTTTTTCCATCAAACCCCATCCGAACCTACCCAACCCTCCATAAATGTTCCACTCCATCTCTTTCCTGGGGAACATTCTTCTGTTTATGCCAAAGCAAAACAAGAAGAATGGGAACTCTGGATCAGACAGATCTTTGTTCAAATTATTGCTTTACCACTTCAGAGTCATGTCTAGAAGACCTACACAACTTCTGTATCTCAGTTTTCTTATCTTTAAAATGGAGATAATAAGATACACACTCTATAGGATCCTTGTGAGAATTTAATGAGATTATGCATGTAAAGCACTTAGTGCAGTTGCCTCGTACATCATCAGAATCCAGTTCTTGTTGACTTTTACTGTCAACCTGGTTGTTTTGTCTTTGTGGTAGGAAGGCTAGAATTGGTGTAGACCATTGTTCTGTTCCCACTGTTGTGTGTGTGTCAGATTTTCTTTTGAGAATCATAGAGACTGCACTTCCAATAACTTTTCATTCGGTTGTGCTCATCAACCAAGCCTTAGCTAAAGATATCTCTCCAAACTTAGGCTTGTGAAAAGAGAAAAGGGTAGAGATATTTAAGCCTTTATCTCATCTGAGCTAGCTTGGTTGTCTATTTTGAATTCTCAGCCCTGGGCCAGGAACCAGGGCCTGTTGGGGGTTTTTCCTTCTATCAGGAATGATCTGATTGGATTTTAGGGTTGTTAAGATTCCAGCATTATTCCCTTCATGCCCTGTGCGATCTTAAATTCACTTCCCTTTTTTGGTGCCCAGAGCCCTGATGGGAAAGTGGTTAAGCATTTAATTATTACCTGAAAGGTCAGTGGTTTGAACCTACCAACAGCTCTGTGAGAAAAAGGTATGGCAGCCTGCTTCTGTAAAAATTTATAGCCTTAGAAACTCTATGGTGAAGTTCTGTTATTTCCTGTAGGGTTGCTATGAGTTGGAATTGACCCAGTGGCAGTGGGTTTGGTTTTGGTTTCTCTGTACCCAGTTCTACCAATTAGTACAATTAGAGCATTAAAGGAAATCTGAGTTTTCTTCCAGTGTTTGAAGTATGTGTCTTTATATTATTTAAACTCTCTGCTTGATATAGTTTCTGTAATCAGTTCTAAGATTTCTGTGATTCTCTCTCTCCAAAGAATTGGTATTTTTCCTTCTTTAAATGTTATAACCTATAGAGTCCATAAGGTTTCCTTCCTTTAGGTTTGGCTGCCAAGAAGAATTTAGTTTTCTATAAAAATATAAAGCCTGAGTTTTTCTGCTGTGATTACATCCTTCTTCTTTTCCTTACTATAATCAGTTTTATTCTTTCATCGTTGCTGTCAGATTAGGCAATGCCTGTTTGATTTCAAGACACTGTAATCTTCTTATGGTTGTTAACTATGACACTTTAGAAATCATAAATATTATTTCCACTTCTCAATTGCTTCATATCTACTTTGAGGGAAATAATCCCTCTTGTAGTTATTTTGTTGTGAGCAAAAAGGGAGTAGTAGACACAAAAAATTTAAGAGATACCATAATTTTTAGGTACAGCTTTTAGTATTAAAAGTGTTAACTATAACTGTAAGAAGATAATCATTGATTATTAAGTAAGTGTCGGCAACTGAAATAAAGCATCCTCTAAAAGAACACAGCAGAGAGTCCCTGATGGAACAGGAGAAAACTGGGATGCAGAACTCAAATTCATGTAAAAAGACCAGGCTTAACAATCTGACTAAAACTGAAGGAATCCTCAAAGGCATGGCCCCTGAATACTCTGTTAACTCAGAACTAAAGCCATTCCCAAAGTCAACCCTTCAGACAAAAGTTAGACTGGAAATACTCAGTTTAACCAGATATATGAGACTAAGTGAGTAGTTCCTGCCCAGAGGCAGAATGGGAAGACACCAAGGGAAAGTAACTGGTTGGATGGACCCAGGAAACCAGAGATGGAAAGGGCAAATGTACTGTCACATTATAGTGACGACGACTAGAGTCATATGACAATATGTGTGTAGATTTTTTGTTTGAGAAATTAACTTTAGCTGTAAACTTACACCTAAAGGGGGGGATAATGCATTAAGTGACAAAGATGTCACTCTGAGCACTAAAGTACATCTGACATAAGCCATGATATTTTATGTTACTGCTTATGCATATGAAAACTGGAAAATGAATAAGGAGGACTGAAGAACTGACACATTTGAATTATAATGTTGTCAAAGAATACTGAATATACCAGGGACTGCCAGAAAAATGGACCAATCCCATGTTGGAAGAAATATAGTCAGAATGCTCCTTAGCAGGAAGGATGACAAAACTTCATCTCATGTGTTTTGGACAATTTATCAGAAGAGACCAGTCCCTGGATAAGTATATTGTGCCTGGTAAAGTAGGGTTCAATGAAAAAGAGGAAGACCCTCAATGAGACTGACTCACGTAGTGACAGCAACAATGGGTTCAAGCCTAACAATGATGGTGAGGACAGTACAGTCTGGGCAGTATTTTGTTCGGTTGTACCTAGGGCTGTGATGAGTCAGAACCAATGCAACAGCATGCTTTTGATCAAGTCAATTAGCAATCAATAAACATGAAGTATGTGCATTCAGTGGAGCTGATTACCCTTTGAAGGAACCCAGAACTGTACCTTAGTTAGATAGAGGACGAAGGATTGCTCTCTGTAGTCAGTAAATCCAGAATAGCCTAAACAGGGACAACAAATGATGTCCATTTCTTACAGGGAGGCTTCGCTTTTTTTATCCTCTTTCACCTTATATTGCCATCTTTCATTGTGTCTTCCACTACCTGCCCTATATACATCATATTTGGTGTGTAGACACAGCTGTCCAATTAGTGTTTAAGCTTGGTAGAGGTGAACCGAGGCATTCTTCTGCCCTGAAATGGACTTGAACATGCATAGATACAATTTAACCCTGTGGATAGAAGGCTAACTTCAGGAACCCTAGGCTAACGATGGCATATGTTGTTTTGCTCATTCCTGTCTTGTCTGTTCTGTGAGCAATAAATACCTCTTGACATTACCAAAAAGAAAGAAAGAAATTGCCATCCCAAAGCCAATATTTTAGTTTTGTCTAAGGGTTTGAACTTTGATTCTGCTCTTGCCTGAGTCATTATCAATATGCCGTGTTCATCAGAGGAATAAGTTGCTTCTCTGTACTAAATAGATTGCAGGGCTTCTTTCTCACAGCTTTCTTGGCTATAGGGAGATGTGATATGTGTGGGTCTAATTGATTTTTCAAATGGCCTCATGAATTCTGGGATGGAAAAAAAGAGAGTACTGTATGACAGCCCAACCCTGGATAAAACAAAAAAGTACATGAAGATTATTTTCTAAATTTGCTCAGCCTGGTTCTTTTGATCAAGTCTATTAGCAATTTGGGTAGGACATGCTGACCACATTCTCAGATGGCACTAAACCCATTACAAAAAAATTGCTGAAGGTGTAATAATATAGATGATCCTCCAATTACTAACTATGTGATCTTCTATTGGAAAAATTGGTACCAAAGTTTGAAACTACAGGAAGATAGGTTTGAAGTCATGATAAGGAGGAACTCCCTACTAAAAACAAAGCTCAAGTGTTCTTTGGCTATATTGGTGGTATCTATAAACAGTGCAGAAATTGTGAAGATCAAAAGCCACCATATGTTCAAATTCCACATGATAAACTCTGAAGCACAATTTGAATATTACTTGCTATTATGATTACAGTAGACAATGAGGATGGTTGCTGATGACGACAATGGCCTTGTCCCACCAGTGCTGAACAGAACACATCTAGGGTGTGTTTTCATCTTGGCATAATACTATCAAGGAGTTGAAGAAGAACTTTACTGAATTCTAGTAGGTAGGGAGACATGACATCAATCAGGAGATGCACTGGAAAGCCACTTTATGTGAAGAATGAATGAAAATGGGATGTATAAAAAAATAAAAAGCACTGGTTGCACAATGGTTAAGATCAGCAGTTTGAACCCTCCAGCAGCTCTGTGGGAGAAGAGACCTGACAATCTGTCCCCATAAAGATTATGACCTAGATAACTCTATGAGGCAGTTTTACTCTGTCACTTGGGGTCGTTATGAGTCTGCATTGACATGAAGGCATATAACAACATTATCAGAAGAATTAGAAGATAACAGCAGTCTGCCAGGTGCAGGAGCAGTACACTTTTTGTGAAGCTTTAGACAGTAGAACCAGAAAAGTGATTTAACCCTTCAGGAAACATGACTTCAGCCCAATATAATAAATCACAGAGCAAGAACTTTGTCATTAGGTTACTCTGGGTTGCAGCTTGTCCACTTACTGTGTTTAAGATACTTTACTATCCAGAGTTTCGATGTCTTCATCTGTGAAATAGGAATAATACTAGACTCTATCATAAAGGGTAAATTAAAGATTTTAAATGAGATAATGAATATAGATAAACAAGACAGTCTCTTGCACATAATAAGGGCCTGATAACTGCTAAGTGTGGTTGCTGTTCTTGTTCTGTTCTTAGGGGTAGATTATGATGAAAGTTGGGCTACTCCAAGGCAAAGTAACAACAGTCACTGGATATTGTTAAAAAAGAGGGAAGTAGAGGGTATTTGAACATAGAGATGGAAGTGGTTGTTAGACATTATTATTGAGTAAAGCTAGGAATTCTGTTTTGACATTATTCTGTAGATGTTTGCAGGATATTCTTACTGGTTCACAGTTCTTTCCTGTGCTGTTTTATCCCAGTGATCCTATTACTGTGCTCTACTTAGGCACGTCCTCCTCAACACATGCTCTGGCCAGATCCAGCTGTCTTCACACTATATAATTATGTACGACTGTTTGAGCAGTACACATTTAACTTTTTAATGAACTACTTCATGCTTTAACACCAGTGGCTAATTATAGAGCTTTTGATTATAATCTCTATGTTGTTTACTGCTGATAGAACAAAGATCATAATAGTAGCAGACATTGAATGCATAATGGATGAACATCAGTATGTAGCCATGGATGGGTGGATGGATAGATGGACAAAGAAACAGGCTGATGGGTGAGAGGACTCCAGCAATTATATTTCATAATCCATATCTGTCTTTAATACCATGAACATGTACCTATGTAGCCTCTGCTTGAAACCCTGGTGGCACAGAGGTTAAATACTGCTGCTGCCAATCAAAAGATCAGTGGTTCGCATCCACCATGCACTCTTCGGAAACTATGGTGCAGTTCCTCTCTGTCCCATAGGATCATTATGAGTCAGAATCAACTCAATGGCAATGGCTTTCTTTTTTTTGGTTTTGATCACCTCTTACCACAAGGAGTTCATCACCTCTTCAGGTATCCTGTTCTCCTTTGGACTGATCTGTCAGTATCAAAGTTCCTCCATATGTTGAACTAAAGTGCATCTTTCAGCTAATGGATTGGTGTACTGACCTTCCTAGCAGTATTTGAGTTTGAGTTGGAGACTCTTGGAAACTTTTTCTTTAAATAAAAGGAACTATATGCTGAGGGCAGAATTCCAGAAACCACGGCTGGCAGAACAAAAATATGTTAATTTCCTGCTTCACAAATGCACAATCCTATTGTTATATAGTTGTGGGGAATACAGGATGACAGATGTTTGCAGAATTTCCATGTCACACTAAGAAATAGGTTTTGCAAATCAGTAGGTATGTGGGAGACGAGATATAAAGTATGATAGAACTAAATACATAGTAGTCATGCTTCATGAATATAAAAAGGTTTTATAAAGCCATTTCCTTTGGTTATAAGAGGTGCTATAGAAGTGAATTATTATATTCTTTAACTGAACAGCTCTTTCAAGTTAAACTTAGAAAATCATCAGAGTCAATTTATTTGAATTGAACATTAAAAAGGATATTATTCTAAGCAGCAATTAGGACTTAAATGTCATCATTTGATTTCTCCCTGGAAAGCATTTGTTTGCCATCCAGTGACTGAGCTGTTAAATTGGCCACATCTGGAGATAAACCAAAAACAATGCTATATCAAACTTCATTTTCAGAGGGCACATCTGCTTCCAAAAAAGAAGAAAGTCCAACCAAAGAGAAATCAAAGAACCAATAACAAGTAATATGGGGTGGGTGATAAGCTAGTTACCATGGAAAGCTGTTGGATTAATTTGCATTTCACTTACAGTGTATCCCTATAGGATTGTGATGCCTATTGACAGAGAGTTCCGAGGGGAGGAAACACCATTTTAGATCAAAGCCTTAGGTGATTTTATATACATGTGTTCAGCCTATAAAGAATCTCTTCCTCTGATAGCTGCCCCTACAACCCGTAAGGGTGGGCCCTAGAAGCTGTTTGTGTGATGTAACTCTACTCTACTCTCCGAGCCATAACTAAATCTGAGTAGATTCATGTGAGTCAGTTACTTAGCACTGGGATTGACATGTCTCTGTCCACTCTGTTTGCTTGAATGGACAAAATGGAAAATTTGGAGCATCTAAAAAGTGCTGTTTGGCTATGTGCTCTCAGGGAAAGAAGAGTGGGTGAAACATGAAAGGAGACTATTTCCATAGTACAGAATAGTTCTCTAGTCTCTCATTCTGGACCTTTGGCTATCCTTGGCATCCATGAGATTTCCCTAGTGTCATAGTGGCTAAGTGCTACAGCTATTACCAACAGCTCTGCAGTTTGAGTCCACCAGGTGCTCCTTGGAAACTCTATGGACCAGTTCTACTCTGTCCTATAGTGTTGCTATGAGATGGAATCAATTCAATGATAACAGGTTTGGTTTGGTTTTAATCTAATACATTTCCCTTTGTTGAGATATTTGGAGTCAGTTTCTAAAAAATGAAAGAAAAATATCAGCTTAAAATATCTGAAAATTATTACTATTATCTTAACTCCTTAGATGGCAATGATAAAGTTTTTCAAAAGCTTCAGATCAAGCAGTCCTTCAGTGATAGATGGTAAGGAGGGCATAGAGAAAACATAAGTTACAATATTAGTTTTCTTTTCTTCTTTTTTCCTTACAGGTTTCTACCACATTTTCACACCTGCAACAGCCTTTTCACCACAAGGGAAAACTCAGTGGGAACATGTGGCCATGACTCTTAAAGAGCAAACCTGGAAGGACATTACATTTCCAGTAATCTCATTTTAACCTTGGCTAAAATGGTTATAAATGATTATAAAAGGCCACCTCCAGTTTTCTTAAGATGTAGCAGCAGTAGTTCTTTTAATTTGATTTCAGCTTTTTCTCATTTTAGGAGTAATGAATTGTGTTAATTTCATGATACTTGGAAAACCTAGAATCCATTGATTAATTTTCCACTCCTTTCTGAAGGAGAAAACAGGCAAATATATGATTCCCTGAGTCAGGAAATACTCTGAGGATCAAATTTAGCATAAGCTTTCCCAGTGGGACCACAAAGTTGGGCAAACTGCAAAAAAAATCAGTGGGCTTAGGATTAAAATGTAGATTTCATGGAAACTATTCATCACCACCTCATAATGGGAGGTTCTTTCATTTGCTATTATCTTCTGCTTTGCCAGGCTCAAAGGGAGCACTGGTCATGCTTCTATTGCTGAAATTTTTGTAGAAGATATTTACTTAAATGCCATAGAACTCTCATGTTCTTCAAGAAAACACACACTACATACACCCAACACATCCACATGTGTTTGTGTGACTAGGGATGGATTACCCAGTCAGCGAGATAAATATGTACTTAGGGCATCAGCGTAACAGGGGTACAAGTTGTCCAAAGCAAAATTGTCCATAGCTACCAGACAGACAGGAGACAAGGAAGAGTAAGTGCTACAATGGTAAGGGACTGGCACTGATAACAGATCCAGTGCAGGAGAATGCACTAGTGGAAACAAAGTTTACATAGGCCTACAAGGATGCCCATATGCAAAGTTGTTTAAGTTGTGAGGTCCCTACTATTGCACCACCTACATCTGTCTCCTATGGTCCCATCCTGTGTAATTAAAGCCCTATATTTTGGTGAGTCTCTTGGGAATGTGCAATTTCTTTCTAATCGACAAAAAAGAGGAGTTGGCTGTCCAGTCTAGCTCTTGATACATTTACCCAGGATGCAACTGGATACAATATGAGCATTATTAATAAATAACATTCCTCTGATCCACTCCAACTCGATGACACTTGGCTGGCTGATCCATTCTGAGAGAACTGTCTTGTATGTCTGCAACCACTGATCCAGCAACTCCAGCCAGGAAGGCCAGCAATATGTAAATACGTACATGTGAGTGTGTGTGTGTGTATGTATACATACATAAATACTCATGTGTATATATGCATGTTATTGTTGTTACTGGGTGTCATCAAGTTGGTTCCAGTTCACAGAGATCCTGTGCACAGGAGGATAAAACACTGACCAATCTTGTGCCATGCCCACAGTCATTGTTAGACTTGAGCTCTCTGTAGCAGCCACCGGGTCATTGAAATTGTTGCTCGTTTTTGCTGACCCTCTCCTTTACCAAGCATGATGCCCTTCTCCAGGGATTGATCCCTCCTGACTACAGGTCCAAAGTATGTAAGACTTAGTAATACCATTCTTCTAAGACACACTCTAGTTTTACTTCTCCCAAGACAGATCTGTTTGTTCTTTTGGCTTAGCATGTTACGTTCAATATTCATCTCTAACACTACAATTCAAAGGCATCAATTCTTCTTCTGTCTTCCTATTCATTGTCCAGCTCTCGTGTCCATGTTATACAATTGAAAATACCATGGCTTGGGTCAGGTATACCTTAGTCTTCATGGTACCATCTTTGCTTTTCAACACTTTAAAGGTCTTTTGCAGAAGATTTTTCCCACTGAGTCTTTTGATTTCTTACCTGCTACTTCCATGGGTGTTGACTGTGGATCTAAGTACAATGAAATCCTTGACAACTTCAAACTTTTCTGTTTATCGTGATGTTGCTTACTGGTCCAGTTGTGAAGATTTTTGTTTTCTTGATGTTGAGTTATAATCCATACAGAAGTCTGTAGTCTCTTAATCTTCATCAGTAACTGTTTCAAGTACTCTTCACTTTAGTCAGACAAGGCTGTGTCATCTATAGAACACAGGTTGTTAACGAATCTTCCTCCAATCCAGGTGCACCATTCTTCATACAGTCCAGCTTCTCAAAATAATTGCTTGGTATACAGGTTCAATAGGTATGGTGTAAGAATACAACCCTGACTTAACTTCTTTCCTGACTTTAAGCCACGCACTGTCCTCTTGTTCTGTTTGAACTACTGCCTCTTGATGCCTCATGAGAACAGTTAAGTCTTCTAGATTTCCTATGCTCAAGAATGTTATTGATGCTTTGTTACTATCCACACAGTTAAGTGACTTGCCTAGGCAATAATATGCAGGTAAACATCTTTCTGGTGCTTTCTGCTTTTAGCCAAGATTCACCTGACATCAGCAATGATATCTCTGGTTCCACATCGTCTTCAGAATCTGGCCTGAATTTCTGGTAGGTCCCTGACAATATATGGCTACATCCAGTTTTGAATGATCTTCAGGAAAATAATGTAGAATTGAACTGTTAACCTTGTAAATTAACATCCAAGCCATAATGTTTTATTTTCAGTATAATTAGAAAGCTAGCATTTGAAGATGTCTTGAAGTTAGAAAGCATTCTTATTTTCCCCCAGGCTATAGAAGACAATATTAATTGACTAGAAATCCAACAGGCAGAAAATTTGAGTTAGAAGCTGACTTTTGTAATTTTGGTTTATTTTATAAGTAATGCCTTTATTATTGTTACACACTAATGAAATAAGACCACTGACAGCCTTCAGGTCAGTATTATGTCGTCACGACTTCATATAAACAAGGAAAGATGTTCTTTTCTCAAATCTTCGTCCACCCCTTCTACTGAGTTTTTCTCAGCTATTTCTTGAAGTACTGACAGTGTGTCTCACGGGAAGTTGTAAAGCATAGTGGTTAACAAAGCAGACTGAGAGCTCCAGCTCTGTTATTTAATACCTGTGACTTTGGGCAAGTAATACAACCTATCAGAGATCTTGTATCTCAGTAAAATAGATGCCACAGAGGACTTGCCTTCTGGGGCTACCCTAAGCATTCAAAATGACCATGCCAAATGCTCACAAACTGCTGACATACACAAGTGTCCAACTGATGATAACTCATTATAATCCTGAGGATTCTCAGGCAGTCTGTTACATCAACCATTCCCCCTGTCTTGTTCAGAATACCTGACTCAAAATCAGACAAATGCACATCTCCAGTTTTTATTTATTTACTCGACGGCACTTGGCAATTTAAATATGGCATCTTTTTCTTAAAAAAAATTTACAGATTATCTCTTTTAGAAAGCTTTGGAAGATTTTTATTTTTAAACAGAAAAGAGAATGTGATTTTGTTGACAAATTTCAAAGAGCACATGTTAGATAACTGGATACTTTTGAACATGGGATGAGAAAACATTCTTTTACATGCTAACACAATTGTTGTGCCCCTAAGGAAGACTGGGACAGGAAGAAGGAGCAAGGAACAGACTTCTTTATTCAGGGTCCCAGGAACAAATAGAGAATTTCCTATTTGATCCCCTTAGTGACATAAAGATGTATCTGAAAAGAGGAATGGATTGTTTACAGTTATGGCCTGAATTTTAAAAAATGTCCAGTAATATCCTGAGAGATTTGGTCACATTCCAATTTAGCAAACATTTATGTGGGCAAACTGGGCACCAAGCACAGTGAGGCAGGCATCTGGGAAGATTAGCAACCTACTTCTTTTGTTTCTATAGTTTACCTCTTCAGTCCCAAGTGCTGGGTCACTGGTGACAAAAGAATCACAAGGCATTGTCTTTGCCCTCAGAGAATTTACAGTCTATTGAGAAAGTCAGTCCCCACTGCAGGAAGCGGGGAATTTCCTATAAGCTCAGAACGATGTTGTTAGCTGCCATCAAGTAGTCCTAATTTACAGTGACCTCAAGTGCAAAGGGACTAAATGTCACCCCAAACCACCTCTGTGATCTAACACAAACCCTTCATCCTATTTTTTTTACTTTAGAAGCTCTACTGAAACCTGTTTAGCCTCATAGCAACACAGAAGCCTACACTGACACATATATAGTGGCTGTCCATAGGAGATACACTGTCTAGGAATCAAACATGGGTCTTCTCCTTGGAAGACCAGAAATCTTTTACTGAGTCACCATTGTCCTCTATTTGGGACAAGAAACTCTTGAATTTGGAGGAGTCCAACAGGTTAGAAGATACTTTTCACCTGTTTTTCCCAGAATGCCTTCTGTGTCGATTGACTTTTTTCTACCTGTACTCATTTCTGTTCTTATGCCTGTATTTTCCCATGACAGCTTGTGTGAAGTTTTTTCATGTAAGTTCTCCACTTGCTATTTCTAAAGGTATTCAGTTGGTATAGTAGTGATGGGTCTTCTCAGAGTAATATGTGGTTTCTCATATGATGCTGTGGCCCCATGTAATTAGATGGTAGCATTTGAAGATCCCTTGAAATTAGAAAATGTTCTTATTTTTCCCCAGGCTGTAAAGGATGGTCTCAACCCTCAGCAGTGAAAGCAACTGTCCCCAAAGTTTGTTTGTTCCTGATGTTGTGGCCTTCTTTTTATGAACTTCATGCAAGTTGTCAGGGAGCACAGAAGCTACTGGGGAAGAAACAGTCTTCCCTGATGATGTCAAGGCTAGTGCTCTCTCTCCCTTGTGCACTTTCCTAATGTTTATTATCACTGTCAGTACTTGCCAACATTTGATAGTACTTAGTTATACTCACTGATATTTAGTATCATTCCTTAGTACTTATCATAACTTCATAGTACTCGTTAATCGTTCCCTGGTAGGTAACATTGTTTCCTCTCACTTGGCTCAGATGGCTTTTTCTCTGAAACTTCACGTAACTATTGATAGATACATGAAAAATACCTAATGGTAAAACTAAATGAAATTCATGATGTGTCTCCTACAAGCACATGATTATACAAAATCTCATGAAGATCCAAAAAGAGTAGTAATCACAATGGTGATGATAGCCTCTCTTCTTACCCCAGTACAACCACTTTTGTCCCTGAGGACAATGGCTTATTCCACCGGCAAATAGACAGAAAAGAAGTGAGGATAAAGCAGGTCTGCAGCTCCTAACCTAACTTCAGCTTAGGCCTGTGGCATTCTACAAGGCAAGAGCTCCTTTCTGCAGCTGTCCTGAATACTGATAAACATTCCTAGGTAAGAAGCAATGTTATCTGAACTGATTCTGCTCTCCATTTATTGATGACTTCTAACACCAACAATGAACTTCACTCTCATTTAGCCAAACATGCTACCTTGAATTCAGGAGAAAAATTGAATAGGCCTTTTTGATTATTAGTATGGACTCATGTTAAACTTTACATTGAATCCAGTGTATACTAGGAATCATAAATCTCACCTCCTGAAATAGCTAGATTGATGGTGGCAACCATGCCTTCTGTTCCATATATTCTGTATTTATTCTTTGGTATAGGTTAAGGGGCATATGATTATTCATTCACCATTCATTATTTACTTTCCAGTGAAGTCAGCATGTGGATATTGAACTGATGAGCAAACTTTACACTGAACTCCATTTAAGTGAACCTCATTTAAACCTCAGAAAACCCATTTATAATGTGTACCATACACAGATTCATAAACCCTTCAGGCAAGCGAGAGCACTTTGGAATTCACCACACACCTACATGGCCTTTTAGGGATTTGATGGCTAGGCATCTTCATTTTTTAAGTCTTGCTACTCACTTTTGTAGTCTCTCTCAGAGTTATTTCCTATTCTTGTACAGATATTTAGCATTGAGATTGACATGTCTCAGCCTACCCTGTTTGCTTGAATGGAGGAAATGTAAATTTTGGAGTTTTTTAAAAAGCATGATTTGGCTTTCTGCTCTCAAGGAGAGAAGAGCGGGTGAAAAATGGAAGGAGACTATTGTCACAGTACAGAATATCTCTCTAGTCTCTAGTTCAGGACCTACGGTTATCTTTGGCTTCCATGAGATTTCCTAGTGTCTACCATAGAAACCCTGGTGGCATAGTGATAAGATAAAAGGTGGTACAAGCCATGCTCCAGGGAAATTCTCTTTACAGTGGAGCAGGAAGGTGACTTTAGGAAGGGGTTTGCAGTCCCACCCTAATCCTCTTTTATAGACATCATTGGAAAACCACAAAATGGAGGACAATCAAATGGCTACACACGTTTTGAGGGGATACAATGCAATCCTTGACAATCCTTGACAAGATGAATTGACCCAGTGGCTGTAAAAATGGGCTTAAGAATAAAAGCAATTGTGGGCATGGTGCAGGATGGGGCAGTGTTTCATTCTGTTGAGCATAGGGTTGCTATGAATTGGAACTGACTCGACAGCACCTAACAACAAAAGGATAGTTTTTAATTAAGGACTCTGCTATATGTTCCTTAAAGAGAATATCCTGCTTCCTCTAACTATTCTATATACTGATCTTCTCAAAATATGTTTTTGTTTTTTTCACTCTTTTGAAGCTTTCCATTAAATGCCAAACTTCAAAAATCAGTGTAATTTTTAAAGTGCAAAGTGTGTAGGGATAAAAAAGAATTAAGATTTAAAAAAAAAAACCAAAAAACCTGAAGTAAAGAAAAGGATGCATTCTTAGAGAAGCACACAAGTTCCACATCAAATAATGGACTGTTGATATGTTTTAGGAAATCCATAGCACAGATTTTATACTAGTATCACAAGATGACAGTGGTTTATCTTGCACCTCAGGCATCATAGATCTGGAATCGCACTATGCGATACTGAGAATATCCAGGTTTCAATTGAAAATCACTCATTATACGAAGAACAAGAAAGATCTCAAACTGAACGATGAAAATGTCAAGACCAAGAAGGTGGAAAATGACAGTTACCTGACAAAGAATAGTCATTGTAAAAATATTTAAATCACCACTTACAAACATGTTTGAATCAAACAATAGAAAATCTCAACAAAATGGAAAATATATTTTAAATAAATTGCTGACAAGTCGATTGTGACTCATAGAAACCTTGTACACGAGAAAGTAGAACTGCCTCATACAGTTTCCAAGGAGTGCCTGGTGGATTTGAATTGTCAACCTTTTATTTAGAAGCCATAGCTCTTAACCATTACACCACCAGAGTGTAGATATTTTAACAATGAAAAATTTAATAGCCCGAATAATGGTAACAATAAATAACTAGATAAATGCACTCAGTAGAAAATTGAGGAAACAGAGGGCAGAACCAGTGAACTTGCAGACTTAACCATAGAAATTATCCCATCTGAACAACAGGGAGAAAAAAGTACGAGAGGGGGCTGGTAAAAAGAGCTTCAGAGACTTGTAGAACAATAAGAAAAGGCCTAACACTCACATTATTGAAGACCTTGACGAAGAAGAAAAAGTAGACAAGGCTGAAAAATACTAGGAGAAGAAATTACTTAAAAATTGCCTAATTTGGTAAAAGACATAAACATATGGATTCAAGAGGCTAAGAAAACGCTAAACAAAATAAATGTAAAGAAATCCACACTCTCATCAAAAGTCTGAAAACTAAAGATGAAGGAAAATTATGAAAGCACAGAGAAAAATCAGCTTACCTACAAAGGAAAAACTATCTAAATGACAGCATATTTCACATCACAAATCATGGAGGCAAGTAACAAGGAGAACAACATTTTTCAAGAAGTGAAAGGAATGTCAACCCAGAATTCTATATCTAGTGAAAATATCCTTTAGGAAAGAAAAGGAAATCAAAACAATCCAAACGAATAACATTTGATGCTAGCAAACTAGTGGCAAAAGAATGGCTAGAGAAATTCTCTAAAGAAGACATGATTAAAAAAAAAAAAGCAACATTAGAACATCAGGAAAGAAAGAAGAGCAAGGCAAGAAAAAAAAAATGTCAATGACTAAAACACATTTCTCCTCTCAAAAAAAAAAACACTGCTGAGGTTGGGGGGCAGAGTCAAGATGGTGAACTAGACA
This sequence comes from Heterohyrax brucei, assembly GCA_028571685.1. Taxonomy (NCBI): domain Eukaryota; kingdom Metazoa; phylum Chordata; class Mammalia; order Hyracoidea; family Procaviidae; genus Heterohyrax; species Heterohyrax brucei. The sequence continues at coordinate 169,519,785 of CM053141.1, read as the reverse complement.
CACATCTCCTCAATTCCTTCTGGAAATTAAGGCCTGTATTGATAATTGAACAGAACATTCTGGACACCCAGGGAGCCCTAGAATATGGCATAGACTTGCCAGGTTGGTGTAAATGGGAAACTAATGGGACTAAATGGAACATGCTATTAAATGGGAAACCTCCTGTCTGTGGCATGACCCAGCTCATGCCGAGCCTGCTTCTGCTGACTGACCACTTGAGTGGACTGCAGGTACTGATGCTTTTTTTATTTATTTTTTTGTTATTTGGAAAATTGGGGATGGCACAAGCTGGCAAATGTCCTGAACTGCAGTGCTAAAATAAACAGTGTATACCACAGCAGAGGGACAGTGCATGGGGATAGCCACAGCTTGGCTGGCTCCTGATTCAGGGTAACACTCCCCTGCCCTTTTTCTAAACTAGATAAATTCTGTTTCACAGTGGAAAGGTGAACTCAGCAGGAATGACATCTTGGCCAGCTGGAAGGCAGAATCAACCAACTGGAGACCTTAGCAGGGGATAATTCCTAAGCTGAGAAGCAGTGCCAGGTAGGAAAGCACTTTTCCAGCAGAAAGGCTATGTTTACCACAGTATTACCTTATGGGTAGGGCCTGGCTGAGGGTGGCAGCCAATCCGTAACTCCTCCCTAGTTTGAACTAGTAATAGCATCTGGGGATGGCAGAAGAAGTGTTTCCATTGTCACCCAGTAGACAGGGACTGTCACACATGACAGCCTGACTGATTCTGGCAGTTGTTGGATAACACCTAAATTTTTAAAATAAGATTGCTTGGAGAAATAACTGCAGCCAGGTGGCATCTCTTTCAGTCTTTACTGACCCACATCATAGGGTCAGGTGACAGCCCCCTGTGACTCCATAAGTAAGGGCACCATCTGTGCCAGACAGGCAGAGCCTGCCACCCTAGAGTCCACTGGGGCCAGTCACTAGAATACAAAGAGGTGGCTGGTGACCAACTCCCACATCAGAACTATGCCTGAGCTCCTGTTGAGGTAACACCAAAGAAACTAAAGAGCCTCTAGATGTTCGGAAGGCAACAAACCATCTCTAGCCTTTTTAAAGGAACAGCCCACCATGGCTGCAGAAACATCTACCCAAAAAGAATCAAGAAACTTCCCAGATGAAGAAGGCTTTCTGAATCTATCAGAGGTCAAGTACAAAACAACTATACATAGAACCCATCTAGACATTAAACAAATGCAACTGAGCAAAATGAAAAACTAAGCTATTTGAACTGATGGAACATCAATGATCTGAAATCCAGCAGATCAATAACAAAGTTACAAAATTACACACTTGAATCTAAAACCAAAAGAGCAGAATTGAGGAGATGGAAGTCAGACTTAGCGACCTTGAAGATAGAGCAACTGACTGACATCAACATTTTTATGAGGAGAAATCAGAGAAAAGAAATAAGGAAAATGAAGAAGCACTAAGAAACATGTGGGACTCTATTAAGAGGACTAATCTACAATTAACTGGAGTTCCTGAACAGGGGGGGATATCTGAAAACACAGAGAGTATTGCTGAACTGCTGACTGAAATCTCCCCTGAAATTATCAAAGAAGAGGAAATAGATATCCAAGACGTGTATTGAACTCCAGAAAAACTAGACCTTAAAAGAAAGACAACAAGACATAATCAAGCTTAATAAAATGAAACATAAACTGACTTTATTAACAGCAGCAAGGCTCAAAGCAAAGCTAACATTCAGAGCGAAACCCTGTAGGCTTTCGTCTGACTTCTCAGCAGAAACAATGTTGGCAACGAGACAGTGGAATGACACATTCAAAGCCTTGAGGGAGAAAAATTTCCAATCAAGAATTATATATCCTGCAAAACTGTCTTTCAAATATGAAGATGAAATTAAGATGTTCACAGATAAACAGAAGTTTAGAGACTTTGTAAAAACAAAACCAAAACTACAAGAAATACTGAAAGAATCTCTTTACTTAGAATAACAAAATCATTAACTCTATTTTTAAGGAGGCAATGCAGGATGCAGCATCCAGAAACCTACTTACTTAGGAAAGTCACAAAAATGCAATCAAAGCTGCAATATTAAAAGAAGGGAACCAGTCACCATATCGCAAAACTATGACACCATCATACTAAACAGAGGAATACACTGCAGTAGCTGTAGTCCTTTCAGATGGAGAGGAAATTAAAAAGATATGTAGAAGTTAAAACTGGGTTTCAACTTAGAATATTAATGGAGATCACAAGGGTAGCTGTAAAGCACAATAATAATGCAATATATCAAAACAAGAAACACAATACAGGAGTCTTAACAACCACAAAACACTGAAAAAGACAGAAAGTCAACCCATAACGAAGAATGACCCAGAATAGAATATTAAGAACAATGGAGAAAACACCAACACCAAAACAAATACATCAAAATGACAATATTAAACACACACCTATCAATAGTTACACTGAATGTAAATGGACTGAATGCTCCAATAAAGAGACAATATATATCCTGGATCAAAAGACATGGCCCATCTTTATGTTGCTTAAAAGAAACGCATCTTAGACTCAAAGATATCTACAAACTGAAAATTAAAGGATGGAATAATGTATACAAAGAAAAGCAGATTTGGCAACACTAATCTCAGATAAAATAGATTATAATGTGAAATCCACCATTGTGGACAAGGATGGTCACTATTTATTGCTGAAAGTTTCAGTACACGAGCAGGACTTAACAATATTAAATATTTATGAACTCAATACTAGAGTGTCTAAATACATTTGAACACTGACTACACTGATAAATGAGATGGATCACTCCACAATAATAGTGGGATATTTCAACACTCCACTTTCAGTAATAGATAGATCACTCAGAAAAAAATCTCAGTAAAGACACAGAAGATCTTATTGCCACAATTAACCAACTAGACTTCATCGACATACACACAACCTTTTATCCATCAAAAATAAATATACCTTCCTCTCCACTGCACATGGAACACATTCCAGAATAGACCATGTACTAGGACATAAAGCAAATCTCAACAAAATCCATACCATTGAATTATTGCAAAGCAATTGTTGGATCATAAAGCCATAAAAGTCAAAATCTATACCAGAAAAAACATAGCTAGAAATTTGAGTTCATGGAAACTGAACAACACCTTGTTAAGCGTCATGGATTATAGAAGAAACCAAGGATGAAATAAAGAAATTTATGGAATCAAATGAGAATGAAAACACATCCTACCAGAACTTATGGGATACAGCAAAAGCGGTGCACAGAGGTCAATTCACCTCTACAAATGCACACATCTAGAAAGAAGAAAGGACCCAAACCAAAGAATTAACCCTACAACTTGAGCAATTAGAAAGAGAGCAATAGAAGAACCCCTCAGGCACCAGAAGAATAAAGATCATAAAAATTAGTGCAGAACTAAATGAATTAGAGAGCAGAAGAACAATTGAAAAAAATTAAGAAAATCAAAACCTGGTTTTTTGAAAAGATCAACCAAATTGATAAACCACTGGCAAAACTTACAAAAGAGAAACAATAGAGGAAACAAATAACCCAAATAAGAAATGAGATGGGAGATGTCACGAAAGACCCAACCAAAATCAAAAGTATCATAACACAATATTACAAAAGACTGTACTCTAACAGATTTGAAAGCCTAGAGGAAATGGACAAATTTCTAGATTTATGTTACCTACTAAAATTATCACAAGAGGTAAAACATCTTAATAAACCCATGACAAAGGAAGAAAAAGAAAACATCATCAAAAAACTACCAGCCATAAAAGGCCCTCACCCAGATGCCTTTAAGCCAAGCCGCAGGCATTTTAGAGAAGAGTTAACTCCAGTACTACTGAGACTATTTCACACCATAGAAAGGGGTGGAATACTCCCAAATCCATTCTATGATGCCCTCATAACACCGACACCAAAGCCAGGGCAAGATGCCACAAGAAAGGAAAATTACAGACCAATATCACTCATGACCCTAGATGTAAAAACCTTCAACAAAATCCTTGCCAATAGAATTCAACAATATATCAAGAAAATAATTCATCGTGACCAAGTTGAATTCATACCAGGTGTGCAAGCCTGATTCAACACCAGAAAAACAATGAATGTGATCAACCACATAAATAACACAAAAGATAAGAATCATCTGATTTTGTCAATTGATGCAGAAAAGACATTTTGATAAAGTCCAACACCCATTCATGCTAAAAACTCGCAGCACAATAGGAATAGAAGGGAATTTCCTCAATGCAATAAGGGGCATCTACTCAAAGACAACTGCCTACAACATCCTGAATGGAGAGAGACTGAAAGAATTTCCCTGGAGAATGGGAACTAGATGTGGATGCCCACTTTCATCACTTCTATTCAACAATGTACTAGAAGGTCTGACTAGAGCAATTAGACAAGACAAAGAAATAGATGGCATCTGCATAGGTAAAGAAGTAAAAATCTCCCTATTTCCAGATGATACGGTTGTATGTGCAGAGAATTCTAAAGAGTCCATAAGTAAACTACTGGAACTAATAGAAGAGTTTAGCAAAGTATCAGCATATAAGATAAACATCAGTGAATCAGTAGGATTCCTTTATATCAACAAAGAGATCATCAAAGAAGAAATCACCAAATCAATACCATTTACTTTAGCCCTCAAGAAGATAAAATACCTAGGAATAAATCTAACCAGAGAAATAAGAGACCTATACAAAGAGAACTATAAGATCTTGCTGTAAGAAACCAAGAGAGACTTACATAAATGGAGAAACCTACCCTCCTCATGGATAGGAAGACTTATCATTGTGAAAATGGCTGTTTCATCCAAAGCTGTCTACATATACAATGCAATCCCAATACAAATTCCAGTGCCATTTTTAATGAGATGGAAAAACAAATCACCAACTTTGTTTGGAAAGGGAAGAAACTCCAGATGAGCAAAGCACTACTGAAGAAGAGGAACACAGTGGGAGGCCTCTCACTATTCAACCTTAGAAACTATTACATTGTCACAGTAGTCAAAACAGCCTGGTACTGGTACATAAAGAGACATATAGACCAATGGAACAGAATTGAGACCCCAGACATGCCACGATCCTCTTATGAACAGTTGATATTTGACAAACTCCCCAAGATTGTAAACTGGGGTAAAAACAGTCTCTTTAACAAATGGTGCTGGCAAAATTGAATATCCATCTGCAAAAAACTGAAACAAGACCTGTATCTCACACCTTACACAAAAACTAACTCAAATTGGATCAAAGACCTAAATATCAAACCTGAAATTTCGATAAAGATTATGCAAGGAAAAAACAGGGTCAACAACAGAATTTTTAATACACAGCTTAGACAGACTACAAAATCTGACAAAGCAAGCATGATCAACAGAAGAGAAAATAGATACTTGGAAATGACTAAGAATTAAACACTTTAGCTCATCCAAACACTTTATTAAAAGAATTAAAAGGCCACCTACAGAATGGGAAAAAGTATTTGACAACCACATGTCAGAGCAGAGTCTGATTTCAATAATCTACAGGGTACTGCAAAATATCAGCAAGAGTAGTGTAAATAGCCCAATTAAGCAATGGGCAAAGTAGGTGGCCAGAGAATTCACCAAAGAGGACATCTAGGCAGCCAAAAGACACGTGAATAATTGCTCATGATCATTACCTATTAGAGAAATCCAAATCAAAACTATGATGAGTTACCATGTTACCACAACAAGGTTGGCCATGATCCAAAACTCGGAAAATAACAAATGCTGGAGAGGCTGTGGAGAGATTGGAAGCCTCCTGCACTGTTGGTGGGATTGTAAAATGGTACAACCTCTAAGGAAAGCAATCTGTCACTTTCTTAAAAACCTTGAAATAGATATACTATCTGATCCAGCAATCCCACTTCTTGGAATATATCCTACTGACTCAAGGGCAGTCACAAGAACAGATACGTACATATGAATGTTAATTGCAGCACTGTCCACAATAGCTAAAAGATGGAATCAACGCAGATGTCCAGCAATAGATGAATGGATAAACAAACTACGGTACATATACTCAATGGAACACTATGCAATGAAAAGAACAACGATGATTTTAGGAAGCATCCCATCACCTGGTTTCAACTGGAAGACATTATGATGAGTGAAATAAGTCAGCAGCGCAGAAGGACAAATATTGTATGAGACCTTTACTTAAAGACTTAAAAATAAACTTACGTACAGAGGAAAAGTCTCTTTGATGGCTACAAGGGAGGGGACGAAGGTGACAGCTGGTTACGTTTGCAAACTCATCCTAGAAAAACTGTTATATCCCTCATTGCTGAATATCACTATGGTCACCTTCAAAGTACTCCTCTTGGGAATCATGCACTGATACCAGCAGCTGGTCCACCCTGCAAAGACATTTGGAACTTGTTTTCTGGAATGGCCATCAGAGCTGTCATCATATTACCCTTGAGGTCCTGAATGTCATCTAAATGTCCTCCCTTCAATATTTCCTTTATCTTCAGGTAAAAAAATAAGCCATTTGGGGACAATCAGGTGAGCAGGGTGGAGGTTCCAAATTTATTTACTGGCTAAACACACGCTCATGGGCAGTGCCGTGTGAGCTGATGCATTGTCATGATGCAAGAGCCATGAGTTGTTGGCAAAAACTTCAGGATGTTTTTGTTCAGCTTTTTAATGCAGTTTTTTCAGCACTTCCAAATACAGAACTTGGTTAACTGTTTGTCCAATTGGTACAAATTCACAGTGAAGCATCTCTCTGATATAAAAAATGTTAGCAACATTGCTGTGACTCTTAATTTGGACTCACAAAACATTTTTGGTTGTGGAGAATCAGCTGATTCCCATAGTGCACTTTGACACTTTGTTTCAGAGTTGTATCATTACACCCATGTTCCATCACTAGAGATAACACGACCCCATACATCATCTTGACTCTCCAAAAGGTCCTGGTGAACTTTGACTCTCCTTTGCTTTTGTTCTTCAGTGAGCTTCTTTGGGACCATTTTTACACACACCTTTCTCATGTCAGAATTTTCAGTTAAGCTTTTCTTGTTTCTCTATTGATGTTTACTTGGTCTGCTATGCTTCTTACAGCCAGCCAATGATTCTTACATACAATTCGATGAATTTTTGCAATGTTTTCCTCAATTCTGCAAATTACTGGCTGTCCTGACTTCTCTTCATCAGTGACACTTTCTCTCCCCTCAGAGCAGTGTTTAATCCATTGTACACTGTCATTTTCTCCATGACATTATCCCCATAGTCTTAAACTAACATGTCACTGATTTCACTTCCATTCTTGCCAAGTTTAACAGAAATTTAATGTTTGTTCATGGCTCTAATCCAAGCTCTGACATTCTCACAATGGCACACAAAAACATGCAACAACAATAATGAATGCCACTCAGTAAGCCACTGTCACATGTTGATGTGAACACAGCTGTGGGACCCTGATATAGCAAGGTTATGAAATCTTTATGAGTTATTTGTACAGTGCTGCCAAAATAAGCACAAGGTGGCAAGTTCACGAACTTGTCACACCTTATTCAAACATTCATCAAATGAAAACAGGGTGACTGTTAACATCAGAGAAAGTATATTTCACCAAAGAGAAAATTACCTGGGATGGAACTGGACATTAATGATAAAAGGATCAATCCATCAAGACTCAGTAGTCCAAATGTGTGTGTACCAAAGAAAAAAGAAAAAAATATGCTGATATAACTAAGAAGATAAAAATAAACTAAACATACCCACATTATATTTGGAGACTTCAACATAAACTTTTCCAACAACTGCTAAAACAACGAGATTGAAAATCAGGGTAGAAATAGAACTCAATGACATCATCAACCAATCAGATCTAATCAGTATTTATAGAACATTCCATACAATGATAGAATGCGTATTCTTTTCAAATGTTCAAATATATTCTGTACCATAAAACAAATCTCAACTAATTTAAAAGAATTAAAATCGTATACCAATTGCTTTCTGATCACAGTGTAGTTAAACTAGAAATCATTAAGATACAGGTAATAGCAATTATCTTCAAACACTTGAAAATTTAATAACCCACTTCTAAATAATCCATGGGTCATAGAGAGAGTATCAAGGGAAGAAAACACACTTTTTTAAAAAATCGTACTTTAAACAGAAGTTTATAGCTCAAGTCGGTTTGTCATACAAAAATTTATAATACATTGTTATATGACCTAGTTGCTATCCCTAAAATGTGACCACACAGTCCTCCCTTCCACCCCAGATTTCCCATGTCCATCCAGTCAGCTCCTATTTCTTTCTATCTTCACATCTTGCCTCCAGACAGGGGCTGCCCATTTCATCTGGTGTATCTGCTTAAACTAACAAGCACACTCTTCATGATTATCATCTTATATCTCATAGTCCGGTCGATTTTTTATCTGAAGAGTTGGCTTCCGGAATGGTTTTAGTTCTTGGTTGGCAGAGAGTCTGGGAAAAAAAACAAACATTTAAAAGAACGAAAATAAAAATACAAGATCTCAAGATTTATGGGACACAGTGTAGAGCAAGGACTATATAGCAGTATATATAAACATTAGAAAAGAGGAAAAGTCTCACATTAGTAATCTAAAGTTCCACATCAAGAACCTGGTAAAAGAACAGAAAAATAATAGCAAAACAAGCAGAAGAAAGAATGCAATAAGGAAAAATGCAGACATCAATTAAATTGAAAATAAAAGCAATAAAAAACAAGCATAAAAGCTGATCTTTGGAAAAGACAAAAAGAATAGCAAATTTCTGACAAAAAAGAGAGAAACAAATTACTAACATATTGAGTGGAAATGGATATCACTACAGACTCTAGATATCAACTAGATTAATCAAGAAATACTAAGAAGAACTTCATACACAGAAATTTGGTAACTTACATGAAATAAACCTATTCCTTAAAACTAACACAACTCAGTATGAAATGGAGAAGTTGAAAATTCCTAAAATTATTAAAGAAATTGAATTTTTAATTTAAAACTCCCCCAAACTAAGTCTCCAGTTCCATATGGTTTCCCTGGATGATCTTACTAAAGATTTGTGTAGAATTAATATTACTTCTTCTTTAATCTGTTCCAGAAAATAGAAGAGAACAAAACATTTCCCAGTTCATTTTATAAAGTTAGTGTTACCCTGATACCAAAACCAAACAAAATCACAGACAAATATCCTTCATGGATACAGACACGAAAATCTTAACCTAATATTAGCAGATAGAATTCAGCAATATATAAAAACGTTACACAATATAACCAAGTGAGACTTATTCCAGAGAGGAAAAACTCATTCACTATTTGGGAATTTATCAATAAAATCATATCAACAGGCTCTAGAAGAAAAGTTATATGACCACATCAATTGATACAAAATAAGCATTTGGCATAGTTCAACACGTACAGTAATAACTATCATAAAGAAGAATAAGGAAAAATTCCTCAATTTACAATAAGCTTTCTGATATAATGCTCTATAATACCATAATTTATTCTAGTTTGTCATACAAATATTTTTCACGCATTGCTATGGTGTTAACAATTTTAGGAAGTCTCGTGGAGGGACCATTACAAAGTATTGGAGGTCATGACCAATGAGGCTGGGCTTGTGCTTGATTTATGGGCCTATAACTTTGTAGCTATGAGACCTTCAGGCTATGTTCCCTCATTGGTAAGATGCAGATAATAATACTCTATCATGCTGTGAGAATAAAAATTACACAGAGATAAGTTTATGTTTGGTAATCTCAACAAAGCACTTATAGTATGCATTCAAAAATGATAATTATCATTATCTACCCAGTTATTAAATTCTTTTTATCCCACCTATTAGAAAAAAATGGGGCTCATACTCTAATGTAAGTGCATTCATTGTTCAAAAATTATAAACAGATTAATCTACAAGTATATTCTTTATATGTAAAGCATAAATAAAATATATTTTTTAAAGGCATAGTTAAAATATAGCATCTTGGTTTCCTAGTGCTGCTATAACAGAAATACCACAAACGGATGGTGTTACCAAACAGAAATTTATTTTCTCACATTTTCAGAGGCTAGGATTCCAATTCAGTGCACTGACTCTAGGGGAACATTTTTTCTTTGTAAACTGTAAGTGAAAGTACTTGTCTTTTATCAGCTTCTGTTTCTCAATTCTTTTTTTTTTTTTTAATTTAACATAACTGAGTGAAAATGTACATTCACATGTAAATTTACATGCCCCCCTATATGCAGCTTCCGCTGCTCTCCCTGTCCGGTGACTGCACACTATTCCTCTCTGCTCCATACATGTCTCATCGTCCCAACAGTCTCCTTTCCCCTCCTCTCCGTCCACTCCCCTTCCTCCAGCCAGAGGTCAGCAAGATGATATCCTATAGATGTATAGAAACATAAAGTGCTTCCAACATATGGTTACTCTGCATTGCCAAGTCCATTCCATTCCTGTCCAAAGAGTGGACCTTTGTTATAATTTATGGGAATGGGCAGCATGAGGGCCGGGGGCCATGATCTCAGAGGAACCCCAAAACCACTGGACCATCAATTGAGGTCTTTTAGTGGAGATCTCATGATGCACCTCTTTTTATTCTTGTGTTGCCAGTGAGGCTCCTCTCTGTGAGCTCCGTCATGGCTATCCGTGGTGGTGGCCGGGCACCATCCGGTTCTTCTGGTCCCAGGTCGATATAGGCACCCACTCTTGTGGGTCTCTCTGTCTTCTCGGTTGTCTTTACCGCATGCCATTTTGGCCCTCAGTGAGCATCCGTTCCTGCTGAGTTGGGACCATTTGCTGTGTCCTCGGATGACAGCTTGGCAGCTTTTAAGACCCCAGACGCCACTCACCAATGTGGGGTGCAGAGAGCTCTCCCAGCAAAACGCTAGTTGTGCCAATTGGCCTGGAATTCGCCTAAGAGCATGGTCCCCCGCCCCCCGCCCCAGCTACTCTATCCTTGCAGTATTGAGTTAAGATGGAAGGAGTACTCAAGTTATGCTGAAGTCCACTTAATGTTGTTCTTGTTCCTAATGTGTGCTGTCACCGCTTTCTCCCAACTAGATTTCTAGTAACTACCTAAACTAAACCCTCCCCCCCTCGCCTTCCCTTCCTCCCGCCCCTCCCTTGCAGCTGTCAAAGAGTCTTTTCTTCTATACACGAGTCTGTTTTTGAGATCTTATCGTAGAGGTCTCGTACAGTATTTGTCCTTTTGTCGCTGACTACTCTCACTCAACATAATGTCTTCCAGTTGAAACCAGGTTAGGAGATGTTTCCTGGAATCATCGTTATTCTTTATGATTGCGTAGTGCTCCATTGAGTATATGTACCACAGTTTACCTATCCATTCTTCTATTGTTGGCCATCTGGGTTGATTCCACCTTTTTGCTATTGTGGACTGTGCCGTGATAAACATTCTGGTGCATGTGTCCGTTGGTGTGAAAGGCCTTGAATCTGTAGGATATGTTCCAAGTAGTGGAATTACTGGGTCAAATGGTATATCAATATCCATTTTTTTAAGGAAGCACCAGATTGCCTTCCAAAGAGGCTGGACCATTTTGCAACCCCACCAACGGTGTAGGAGGGTTCCACTTTCTCCACAGCCTCTCCAGCACTTGTTGTTTTGTGTTTTCTGGATCATGGCCAATCTTGTTGGGGTGAGATGGTATCTCATTGTTGTCTTGATTTGAATTTCTTTAATAGCTAACGATCGTGAACATGTCCGCACGTGTTTTTTGGCTGCCTGGATCTCCTCTTTAGTGAAGTATCTGTCCATCTCCTTTGCCCATCGCTTAATTGGATGGTTTATCTTCTTCTTATTGATATTTTGTAGTATCTTATAGATTATGGAGATCAGGCATCGATCTGACATAGAGTTGCCAAATATTTTTTCCCACACTGTGGGTGTTCCTTTGATTCTATTAATAAAGTCTTTGGATGAGCAAAAGTGTTTGATTCTTAATAGTTCCCATTTATCTACTTTCTCTTCTGTTGATTGAGGTTTCTTTGACAGATTTTGGAGTCTGTCCTCATTGTGTATTAAAACTTCCATTGTTGTTCCTACCTTTTCTTGGATGAGCTTTATCATTTTAGGTTTGATATTTAGGTCTTTTATCCAGTTAGAGTTGGTTTTTGTATAAGGTGTAAGATATGGATCTTGATTCAGTTTGTTGCAGATGGATAACCAATTTTGCCAGCACCATTTGTTGAAGATACTGTTTTTACCCCAGTTTAATGTCTTAGGGCCTTTGTCGAATATCAACTGTTCATAGGCAGATGGTGTCATCTCTGGGGTCTCAATTCTGTTCCATTGATCAGTCTGTCTGTTCTTGTACCAGTACCAGGCTGTTTTGACCACTGTGGCAGTGTAGTATGTTCTAAGGTCGGGTAATGAGAAGACTCCCAGTGTGTTCTTCTTCTTTAATAGTACCTTACTTATCCGGGGCTTCTTCCTTTTCCAAACAAAATTGGTGATTTGTTTCTCCATCTCATTAAAAAATGATGCTGGAACTTGTATTGGGATTACATTATATAAATAAATTGCTTTGGGTAAAATAGACATTTTCACAATGTTAAGTCTTCCTATCCATGAGCAGGGTAAGTTTTTCCATTTATCTAAGTCTCTCTTAGTTTCTTGTAGTAAGGGCTTGTAGTTCTCTTTGTAAAGGTCTGTTGTTTCTCTGGTTAGATCTCCCACTATTATTGTGGAGTCATCTAACTCTCTTTGAGCATAGTCAGTGTTTCTTCAACATATTTAGGTGCTCTGACATTAGGTGCATAAATGTTTAATATAGTTAAGTCTTGCTTGTGTACTGAACCTTTCAGCAATAAATAGTGTCCATCTTTGTCCACGATGGTGGATTTGACATTAAAGTTGATTTTGTCTGAGATTAGAATTGCCACCCCTGCTCTTCTTTGTTCATTGTTAGCTTGATATATATTCTTCCATCCTTTAATTTTCAGTTTGTTCCTGTCTTTAGGTCTCAAGTGAGTTTCTTGTAGACAACATATGGATGGGGCGTGTCTTTTGATCCAAGATGACACTCGGTGTCTCTTTACTGGAGCATTCAGTCCATTCACATTCAATGTAATTATTGATAGGTATGTGTTCACTGCTGCCATTGTGATATGTTTATTTTTATGTTGATGTTTTCTCTGTTGTTCTTATTAGTTTGTTCTGAGACACTCTTTTTTGTGAGTTGATTTTTCACCTTTTTCAGAGCTGGTTTTATAGATGTTGAGACTCATGTGTTAGATTTCTTGAAATGGTATGATACATCTTTGTTGTGCTTTACAGATGCCCCTATGAACCCCCTTAATAAACTGTTTATAAACCCAATGTTAATTACTACCAGTCTGGTCACCTTCCTCTCCATCTGGAAGGACTATAACGACTGTAGTACATCCCTCTTTTATTATGATCACACCATAGTTTTCATCATGATCACTGGATTGCTTCTTTCCAAATCAAAGCTGTGATTTACTTTGGAGCCTTCCCTAAATGAGTATTGAGTAGTGTGTCGTTGTAAAATATAAAGTTAGTGGGTTCGTTCTTCTAAGCCAAAGCCAAGAACTTCTTTCAGTATTTCTTGTAGTTTGGGTTTGGTTTTTACAAAGTCTCTGAGTTTCTGTTTATCTGGAAATGTCTTAATTTCAGTTTCATGTTTGAAAGACAGTTTTGCAGGATATATAATTCTTGGTTGGAAGTTCTTCTCCTTCAAGACTTTGAATGTGTCGTGCCACTGTCTCCGTGCCAGCATGGTTTCTGCTGAGAAATCTGACGAGAGCCTACAGGGTTTCCCTCTGAATGTTAGCTTTGCCTTGAGTCTTGCTGCCTTTAAGAGTTGCTGCTTATGTTTCATTTTGTTAAGCTTGATTATAATATGTCTTGGAGTCTTTCTTTTGAGATCTATATTGGGTGGCATACGACATGCATCTGAGATGTCTATATTCTCTTCCTTCATGATTTCTGGGAAGTTTTCTTTCAGCAGCTCAGCAACAATACTCTCTGTGTTCTCAGATGTCTCACCCTGTTCAGGGACTCCAATTAATCGAAGGTTGTTCCCCTTAATAGAGTCCCACATGCTTCTTAATGTTTCTTCATTTTTCTTGTTTCTTTTTTCTGATTTCTGCTCATAGACACTGGCATCAGTAGCTCTGTCTTCCAAGTCAGAAATTCTTTTTTCCATTTGTTCCATTCTGTTTTCTTGGGTTTGCATGGAAGTTTCTATGTCTTTGATTTTCTTCTTGATCTGCTGAATTTCAGAGTACTGGTGTTCCATCAAATCAAACAACTTGCTTAATTTTTCATTTTGTTCTGCTGCATTTTGTATAAGGTCTAGAAGGGCTCTGTATATAATCAATTTGTATTCACTTCCTGATGCTTTCATAAAAGTTTCCTCATCTGGAAAACTCCTTGGTTGCTTTGTTTGGGAGCCTTCTGAAGCCATGAGTGATTGCTTGTATGCCACAATTGTCTGTTGCTTTTTGGGTCCCATGTGAGTATATAGAGGCTGGAAGAGGTACTGTGAGGATGGATTGCAAATGTTTCTCTAGGCTGTTTTCAAATGTAAAGCAAAAGGTATCTGACCAGTTCACAAGTCAGTTAGGTTTTCAGGTGTAGAGGTCCCTCTTCCCGTCTGACAAAGTAAGCGCCACTGTATCCAACCCCAGATGATAACAAACTAGTTCAGAATACAGCACTGCTAGTGCCCTGGTGGCCTCTGCTGACAGGGCCTAGCCTTATCCAACACTGCGTCGAGTACTGGTTTTGTGATAGAAAAACGCTCTCTTGTGGGCAGGGTCTGGCTCCCAAGCTAAGAATTAGGTCCAGCTGCGGCCACCGTACCCAAGATGGCGTCCTCCACACAGGCAGCAGACAGGGGGGCTAAAGGTGCCCAGAGGCAGGGATTCCTCTGCTTCTGATGCTGGGCCCCCAATGTAGGCAGCACTATGCAAAATCATTACTTTTCTGATGGAGAAGCGCTGTCCCGTTTGCAGGCGCTGGCTCCCAGGCTAAGAACGAGGTCCCGCTAAAATCTTGGTACCAACATGGCGTCCCGCACCCTGACTGCGGAGTTCCGCACAAACCCCACTGAGGCAGCCACAAAACGAAAGGCTCAAAGTGGCTAGATTAACAGAGTCCCGAGCCTGGCTCTCAGAACATGGGAATTTCGCCTGCCTATCCCCCCAGCAGCGCGTCTGAGTCCAGCTGCCGGACAGGCCCAGCTCCGCCCGCCAGCAGAGACCGAGGAAAAAAAAAGTCAAAACGGTGCGTTTACCTTCCGTCCGTGAGAGCTGGGGCTAGCCAGGAGTTGGAGTCAGCGAAAAAGAGAGGATTTGTCACTGAATGATATAAAGTCCCAGTTAACAGCTCTGTGCCGTGTCCTGAGGCTGATTAGGTGCTCAGAAGGCTCTGTTTGATTGTCAATTCAGGTCTTGATTTCCAGAGGGATAGAAAGAGATGTGGGCCTAGTCCGCCATCTTGACTCCGCCCTCCCCTGTTTCTCAATTCTTGAATGATTTTCATGTGGTGGCACCTGTCTTCCACTGTCTATGCTTTTTTGCTGCTGTGCTAATCGATTTCTTTATATGTTGAAAGTGATTGGCTTAAGACACACCCACCAGTGATAATGGCCTCACTAGCATAAGAATGAAAACTGTATTCTCAAGTAGGATTGTATCTACAGGTTTAGGGGTTAGCATTGTGACAAGTTTTGGCAGAGAGGATATAGTTCAACTTATAACATTTGTTTTATTCCTATTGTTTTTCAACGGACAGCCTGGGACACCTCAGATTGGAATGCACTGGTTAAACATCATCACCTAAGAGCTACCTATTCGTTAAAGCTCACCTGAAGTCCCATCTTCCCCAGGAAGCCTCTACTGTGTCTGGTCATCCAGGGAAACTCTGCTCGGAACAACTGTAGGAATTCCATCTATCAAAAATCAAACAAAACTCATTTCAGTGCAGTCAATTACAACCCTAGGGTCACTAATTCCATCTAGATTTCTTACTCTGTACACTTAATACACCGTCTGAGGAGTCTCTCTGGTTAGGTGCTGGCTGCTAACTGAAAGGTCAATGGTTTGACTCCACCAGCCACTCTTTAGGAGCAAGATGTGGCAATAGGGAAGGGACTAAGTCATCTGATAGTAACTCTTATACTGGTCTAACAGTTCTAGTTCTTAAACATTCTTTTTGTTTGATCTCGTAAGATACACTGGGCAGAAGTCATCATCACCACTCTGTAGTTGAAGGAACCACGCTTGAGAAGTAACTTGGCTTGCTCAAGGTGACACGCAAAGTTTCACGTGAACCTTAAACCCAGGTCAGTTGGCAGTTGCTTCTACAGAGATTTACAGTTTAGGAAACACTGGGACAATTCTGCTTTGTGCTATAGGAAAGCTGTGAATAGGAACCGACTCATCAGAAAGGTTTTTTTGGTTATATAATATACCGTTTTAATTATCATGATAACCATACGCTCAATATGGTTCCAGATATAAATGTGTTTCTTTGAAAACCATGTAAAAACTAAGTTGAGGATTTTAAGAACCCAAAAATCTATCAACAGATTAGATCAATTAAATGTGGTACATACAATGAAATATTATTGAGCTATAAGGAGAAATGAAGTTCTGATACATATTTTAACATGGATGAACCTCGAAAATATCATGCTTAGTGAAATAAGTCAGACACAAAAAGTACAACTGTTATTTGATCTCCCTTCTATGAAATACCCACAATGGGGAATGACATAAAGACAAAAGTTTATCAGAGATTACAAGAGCAAGGAAGAGGAATGGGTAGTTATTTCTTAAGAGGTACTGGGTTTTTGTTTGGGATGATAAAAAAAAATAAACTTTTAGAAATAATGCTGATGATTGCACAAGGTAGATGTAATTAATGCCACTGAAGCATATACTTCAAATGGTTAAAATGGCAACATTTTTTGCTATATGTAGTTTGCCACAGTTTAAAAAAAAAAACTGAGGATTTGAGTACTTGATAGAAGTATATGAGAAGGAAAATGTTAAATTTTCTCACAAAGATAAAATATTAACAATAATAAGAGAGAATGAAAAACATTTTTTTCATCAAATATTGAGGTAAGGATTGTAGCCTGACAGACCATAGGCCAAATTCAGTCTACAGATGTGGTAAAACAATGTTTCTATTTATGCTATTATCTGCAGACTGAGCATATGCTTTCTCTGCAGTTCCATCATTCATAATTTTGATGACACCTGAGTACTTCAAACATTGTTATTTTCTCATCCCCTAATGCTATTTAAGAAGCCCTGGGGGCACAATGATTAATGACTGCTAGCCGAAATATTGCCAGTTCAAACCAACCTGCAGCTCCATGAGGGGAAAAGACTTGAATATCTGCTCCTATAATGATTACAAGCTAGGAAACGCTCTGGGGCAGTTACACTCTTTCCTATAGAGTTGCTATGATTTGGAACTGACTCAGCAGCACACAATAAGAGAACAATGATATGTAGGGGTGTTTTGGCAAACCTCTGAGAATATTCATGGTTTATAGACCACCTTAATAAAGTGCCAAGTGTAGTAATTTAAGAGTCAGAAGACCCTGGTTTAAGGTTCATGTGTAACTTCATGTGTAACCTTGAACAAGCCACTACTTTTCAAACGTGGTTCCTTCAGTTACTGAATGGTGATGATAATTTCTGCCCAGTGTGTCTTACAAGATCAAATGAAAAGAATGTTTAAAAACTAGAGCTGTTAGACCAATATGAGTTACTATTAGATGACCTCTTAGTCCCTTCCCTACTGTGAAATATTTTGTTGCTATGATTCAAGTAAAACTACTCACAATTACAACTTCATTTCCTAACAAAGTCATCAGCCTCATAGCTATGAATATAAATAGATATCCTACTTAGAGTTACGAGGATAAAAAAATGTTAGAAATCCTTGACTGGTTTTCTGATAGAATTATAATTAGGATACATGAAAGAAATGCATTGTGTGTTACATGTTGGCATCTCAGGAAATTGTGTGATCAAGTTTGATGAGAAACCGCCTGCAAGATTAATTATAAATTGGCTTGGATGAGAGCACTGTCATTAGGACTGAAAACTGTCAACGAATGTAACAGCGAAGGTGACAAAGGTTGGTAATGAGTGACATCACATGTAGCAAAGAGGTCAAGGTATCTACACAGTGCTTTCTGGGAACAGAGTTCAGCCCAATCATATTACCATCTCCATTAACTACTCCAGCAAGGGGATACAGGTCTCCTCAGGAAAATTTGCAAAGGATGCTTATTTAGAAGGTTCTGAGAACAAAGAGACAAAATCACACCAAGGACTCAAAGTATTGCAACAGAGTTTTCACCAAATGGAAAAATCAAATGCTTCTAGACAGACAGACCTTTGAGTTTGTAACTTCTGAAAATGCTTCCCTCCTCTCTTTTAAAACCATACTCTATTTTATTCTGTGAGGTCTTATGAAGTCCAAATTCTTTAGCTTTTTCCTAGTTATAATTGCTACTCATTTGGGCTTATAAAATGAAACCAAATCTTTTTTTTGTTGTTAGGTGTCATCGATTTGGTTCAAACCATGGTAACCCTAAGTACAACAGAAAGAAACACTGTCTGATTCTATGTCATCTTCACAATTATTACTGTTTGGTACAATCATTAGACCCACTGTCATTCCACGATGTTGAGTGTCTTTCTCTTTTTGCTGACCTGCCACTTTATCAAGCACCATGTCCTTCTGCAGGGACTGGTTCCTCACTGACACGTTCAATCTTTTCTCTGTTTATCAAGATATTGTTCATCAGTCCCGTTGTGAGGATTTTTGTTTTCACTGCATTAAGGTATAATCCCTAGTGAAGACTGTGGTCTTTGATCTTCATTCACGAGTATTACAAATCCTCTTTTCTTTCAGCAAGCTAGGTTGTGTTATCTGCACATCACAGGTTGTTAACGAGTTTACCTCCAATCCTAATGACAATTTCTTTTTCATGTAATGTGATTTCTGCTATTTTTTATTCAACATAATATAGTGAAAGGATACAACCCTGACACACATCTTTCCTATTTTAAATGCCCTAGTATCCCCTTGTTCTGCTGGAAAGAATGCTCCTAGGTTTATGTACAGGTTCTGTATGAACACCAAAACAAACAAACAAGCAAACCCAGGGCCGTTGAGTCCATTCCAACTTATAGTGACACTATAGGACAAAGTAGAACTCCTCCCATAGCGTTCCACTGAGTGCATGGTGGATTCCAACTGCCGACCTATAGTTAGAGGACTTAACATTTAACTACTATGCCACCTTATAAGAACAGTTTCCATATATTTTTTTTTCCAAAATCAAAGTTTTTATTGGAATGTTCATTTACATATTGGTTGTGGTTGCTTTTATACTATATATGGCCAAGTTGAGTAGCTGTAACAGAGTCTGACATATTTTAGGTTTAGAGAGTTGGACCTCCTGCCAGCCCTAGCCCTCATCCGTGCCCCCAGCTCTCTGGTTCTTAGTACAAGAGCAGTCATCACTTGGGAGAACCACAGGGAAGCGAGTTCCCCAGGGAGACAGACTTCAGGAAGGAAATGGATTATGCAGTGACGGTCAAACAGGTCAAAGGAAAGGGGTTGAGCATGTGGTAGGTCAGGCAGGGGCAGTAGTAGAGAATAGACAGGGACTGGAAGCACTGAGCTTACTGGACAGCACCGATGACCTGAGGAGGGAGTGCCTTAAAGGTGCCTAGGGAAGGATGGCCAAAGACAATGAGCATGAAAAGTCTTGCCAAGTTTTCTGAAGTCAAGTTTCCACGCTGAGCATAACTGCGATTGTTTCCAGATTTTTACGCAAATAATGTGCAGCCTCTGCATTTGTTTGCTGGTTGTACCCTCCCCTGCCTGAGGTATGTTTCTAAGTACTCTGTGCTAATTATTTTACAGCAACATATGGAAGAGGATTGGAATGGTTATGCTTGTGAGAGTACTTTCCTGGGGAAGGACATGGACTGAAAACAAACACAGAGGGCATATGTTATTTAGGTAAACATATTTGGAAACCCTGATAGTATAGGGATTAAGTGCTACATCTACTAACAAAGGTTAGTGTTCCTTGAAAACTCTATTGGGGGCAGTTCTACTCTGTTCTATAGGGTTGCAAAGAGTTGGAATTGACTTCTTGGCAGTATGTTTGGTTTTGGGCTTTTTGGATGGCAAGTATTCTGGAATTCCCATTCATTGCAATGTTATCTGTAATTTGTTATGACCTACACAATCAAATGGCTTTGCATAGTCAATAAAACACAGATGAATATGTTTCTGACATTTACTACTTTCAGCCAAGATCCATCTGATATTAGCTGTGATATCCTTCATCCCATGACCTCTTTTGAATCCAGCTTGAATTTCTAGCAATTATCTGTTGATACACTGCTGCACCCACTTTTGATTTATGCTCAGAAACATTTTACTTGTGTGTGATATTAATAATATTGTTCAACAATTTCTACATTCTATTGAATCACCTTTCTTTGGAATAGACACGAGTATAGATCTCTTCTAGTTAGTTGGCCATGTAGCTGTCTTCCACTTTCTTGGAATAAAGGAGTAAGTGCTTTCATTATCTATTTTTGATGACTTATAATTTTCCTATATTAATACTTTGTATATTTCATGTTCTGATTATTAATGGATATTTCCAGCTGTTTCTTCTCATTTTGAGTCATGCAACGTGAGCAAATTATAGGTCCTGAAAGTTTGACTCCATTCATGTCATTCAGATCAACTCTACTTTGAGGAGGCAGCTCCTCTCCTGTCATATTTTGAGGATATTCCGACTGAAGGGACTCATCTTTTGGCACTGTATCAGACAGTGTTCCACTGCTATGCATAAGGTTTTCACTGGCCAAATTTTTTTAGAGATTACCAGATCCTTCTTTCTAGTCTGTCTTAGTCTGGAAGCTGTGCTGAAACCTGTCTCCCTTGGGTGGCCCTGCTGGTATTTGAAATATCAGTGGCATAGCTTCCAGTATCACAGTATGACAAATTGACAGATGGTTGGTGGAACCAAACCTTACTCGTCCTTAAGTTGTAAATTCTTTGAAGCAGAGCATTACCCTTATTCTTCCTAACCACTATGGCACCCAGCATAGTGGATTGCCAAAAGAACAAACAGATTTGTTCTGGAAGAAGTACAAGTTGAGTGCTCCTTGGAAGCAAAGATGATAAGATTGCATCTTACACACTTTGGACATGTTGTCAGGAAGGATCAGTCCTTGAAGAAGAACATCAGAGTTGGGAGAGTGGAGGGTCAGCAAAAAAGAGCAAGACCCTCGAGGCGATGGATTGTCACAGTGACCGCAACAATGGGCTTAAGCATAAAAGCAATTGTGGACACAGCGCAAGACCAGGCAGTGTTTTGTTCTGTTGTTCATAGGGTCGCTATGAGGTGGAACTGACTCGATGGCATCTAACAACAACAGCAATGCTATTTGTATTCTCCAATTTCTCTCTGTAAATAATCACCTCATTTTGCTTCCTCTCTTTATTTTTAAATAATACTAAATATATAAGTAGTATAAATAATACTAAAATGACTATATTAACCTGAGCTTCATCCTCAGTACTTCCTCTCTTTCATCTCACCAACAACAATCCTATCTAACACCTACCGCCATAACTATACAGTACTGATTTCAAAACTTAATAGTCTTTGGAATTAGTCTTTCTCTACCTCTATTGCTAATGCTACAGCAATTTGGTACCTCAGTTACTATAGAAGGCCCTTAGTTGACCTCTCTTATATGCCCTCCTCCCTCCTAGAGACTCCATCCCTCGCTAATGCAATCTAATCAGATCATTGCACACTTCATTAGGATTTAATAGTTTCCCATTAACCTAAAGAACAAAATATATACAATCACTTACTAAGGCCTTGCAAAGTTGACCAGGGCTCAAGGTTGGCAAAGTTCAATGTTGGCTACTATGCCCATGGTGTCCTGCCAGACCAACAACTGTAGATCAGGCTATCTTTGGTACCCTAACCATTTTAACCCTCTTTCAGATTTTCAAATATGCCATATTTCCTCACTCATTAGAACATTTGAGCACATCGTATCCTCTGTTTGGAATATCCTCTCTCTCTCTATCTTGTTAGCTGTACATCCGTTGCAGAAATCTTAATCAAAGCATCATTTCTTGATGAGGACCTTTGTTGATGCTCCAGAGATCCCCTGCAATATGTCCTCATAATACCCTATCCCTCTTCAGTGCACAACTTCTGCCTGTAATTTCATCTTCATTTGCATGATTATTTGAATAATGTCCTTCTCTCTCACTATGGCTGAATGACTCTATGAGAGCAATAACTTTCTGGGGTTTTGTACGCTATTGTATTCTTATCTTTTAGCACATTGGATTCAAATTTTAATATAGATATTTACTTACTGTGTGACTGAGCAAATTATTTAACTTCAAATCTCATTTTCCTCATCTATAAATTAGTGCTTTATCATATGGTTTAAATGCAAAAATTCTAGTAAATCCCTTGGTACAAAATCCGGCCATAATAAAAGTGCATTAATGATAACAATTCTTTTCATTACAGTTGTATTTGACTATATAATTACCTAATCATATTGGAGTCGGATCCAACTCGATAGCACTTGGCTGGCTGGCAATCATATTTTCATTATAATAAACGGCCATCAGTTCCCTTGGGTAGGCTATATATCCTCTTTTAAACTATAATTTTTTGGAGTCCCTGTGATACTTTGGATAGAGATAATGACCAAAAAATGATAGCTCTTATTTTTAAAAATAATATTTTACTGTGTTTCCAATAAAGGTTTACACAATAGTCTGGGTTCCCATTCAACAAATGCTAAACAAGTTGTTCAAGACATTGATGCCAGCCTTTCACAACATGGAAACATTCTTATTATTTCCTTTCTAGCTGTTCTATTTCTGTTAATCTAGTTTCCCTGCCCCCTTACATTCTTATCTTTGATTTAAAGTTATTGTAGACCTTCTGGTCTCATATAAGTAATTTTTAAAAGTACCAAACAGTACTTACAGGTAATATTCATTAGTTTTCAAACTAGTTTGTCATTTAGTACAAGGTGACCTCAGGGTTAATTTCTACTCAAGTCTGAAGAATATCTCAGGGCAATAGTCTCAGGGAGTCCTCCAGTCTCAACCAGTCCAGTGGGTCTGGGTTTTATTATCATTATTATTATTTTGAATTTTATGTTCCGTTCCACAATTTTTTTCTCCTTCTGCCAGTGTTCGTCTATTGTGACCTTGATGAGAACAGTTGGTAGTGGTAGCCAGGCACCATCTGGTTCTGGTCTCAGGGTAGATGAGGTTGTGGTTCTTGTATACCATTTGTTCTATAAACTAGTTTCCTCTTTGAGTCTTTAGTTTTCTTTCTCTTCTGCCCTGGATGAGTACAGACCAAATAAATGATAGTTACTTAATTAAAAATCTCTGTAAGCAGGTCCTTTACAGCTTCTATCATTTTTACCACCATCCCCCTGTCCCATTTCATCTCATCTGCCACCAGTAGCTTCATAGCATGTGGAAAGCTATGGCTTTATAAGAATATCTGGGTTGAAGAAAGGAAGGATCCCATGGAAGGAATGAAAAGTATTTGAGAACCATCCATGAGTCAGCATGAATGTTATGTGAACTGGCTAATTAGAGTCCTACATACTCCTGGAAACAGTAATAGGCTCAAGGATTAGCATGAGATACAATGCAGGCCAGAGAGAAACATGAAATCTTTCACTGAGATTTTTAGAAAATAGATTTTGGTTCCTACGCTGCAAGATATCAAACCGAGAATTTACAAACCAAAACCAAATCTATTGCTGTCAATTTCATTCTGCAACTGGAAACCTGTAAGACAGTTTGGGGTTGTGAACTACTGACCTTTTGGTTAGCAGCAGAAGTCTTAACCACTCTACCACGAGGGCTAGCAACTACTCATAAATCCATTGCATTTAAGTTAACTGTGATTTACAATGACCCGATAGGACAGAGTAGAACGGCCATGTAGAGTTTCCAAAGAGTAGCAGGTGGATTCGAACTGCCAACCTTTTGGTTAGTAGCTGTGGCTCTTAAATGCTGTGTTACCATGACTGCTGTGCTCACAGAGACTAGAATTTATGTACCTTTTTTGTTTATAAACACATGAAGTATCAAAAGCCAAGACTGAGAAAAAGAACCAAAATAATAAAATGGAGACCTGGTTCCTGGTGACATTGATTTGTTCCCAGTCAAGCCACCCTTGAAGCCAGATTTATCCCAGGACTGTCCATCTACATGAGCTTTTAAATTTCTTTTTGAAACTTTAGCTGATTACAGTTGGATTTTCTATCAGTTGTAATCAAAATAATCCTGAGAGATGTGTAACTTCAAAGAAGAGGCGTTATCTAAGCTACATCTCAAAGATTGCTAGATCTATAAAGGGAGAAGCGGATTCCAGGGAGAGCAAAGAGCAGGCCCAGTACATGAAGGCCTGGTCTAACATTGCATGTTTGAGGAACTGCAAATAAAGTTTGATTCTCATCTTTAATGTAAAATAAAAGAGGTTGTTGGCTTTCTGAACATGTCTGACTCCTGAGACTTAGAATTCCTCATACTTCTTGTGATGTTCTCTGAGCATAGCATACTTAGAATATGTTAACTAGGTTAATAAGCAAGTAAATGAATGGAATGATGAAAGGAAATATGACAGTGAACAGGAAAGAGAAATACTGGGAGGGTGGGAAGAAAACAAAGCCCTAATTCTTCCCATAATTATGCATTTGGTTGCTAACCAAAAGTTGGCAGTTCAAATCCACCAGCTGCTCCTTGGAAAACCAATAGGGAAGATATACTCTGGCTTATAGGGTTGCTGTTCCTCAGAATTCAATTAGATGACAATGGCAATGGTTCCCATGTTTCATTAAACAGAGAGAGAGAAAGGCTGGCTGTAAGAGCCACCCACAGAATGCCATGCAAATATTACTGTCATAAAGCATGCAAATTAAAATTCTGCTGCAAATGAATAATGCTTCATTAACCATTCTGTGTTATTTGAAGATTAACTAGTAATTACTCTACCATAACAAATGATAGTTAATGCCACTGATCCTTTCAGATCACCTTTTCTGCCTGTAACCAGGAGTCTTGCTAGAATGGCCACTTCCCAAAGTGAAGGGGTACCCAGAGGCTGCCTAGAGGCCACCATCGTTATCAGTAATGTAGCTAAGCATGTGGTGCTTGACTGCTGAGACGTCGTTTCCTCCTTCTAGAAACTATTTCTCTTTTTAGTTTTTATATTCACACCTGTCTTCCCCGATTAGGACCAACCTCGCTATTATATAGACTGATAGCAGCTTCTATTTCTCATCCTTAGCATTAATCCCAGTTGCAATTTTATTTTGATTTGGGTAATAAATTGCTACATTTTGACTTTGCCTCAGAACTGTAACATCTTTGAAGATAGTGATTTGTATTTACACTGTTTATTCACCCTTGTGTTCCTGTCACGTCTGCCTGGCACAGTGTTTCTCACACAGCAGGTGTTCAGTTTGTCAAATGAATTAGTCAATTTGTCTCAACTGCCTTGTAAACTTCCTCTTTCTCCATCTCTGGCTTTCCTCACCTTCTGGCTCATCTCTTTCTCATCTTTTTTCTAGGGTTCCTCTCCTCTGTTTTCTGGTAATGCAAGGTATAATTATGGGGGAAGGAAGAAGAAAGCGTGGAGCTCACCTTCTGAGGGAGGAGACAGACAAAAATAAATTGATAAGTGAACAAAGTAATTTCATAGAGTAATTTGTGTTGTCAAGAACATAGCGTTGTGGGAGAGAAAATGGTGAGTCAATTCAGCTACTGTAGACACGGTGTCCCATCCAAGACATAGGGGGCTGTCTATGGAGCCTGGCTGCACACCATTTGGGGGTTCCCCTCAAAGCAGTTCTGCTTTGAAAGGTGCCATTCTATAACAGACCCAAGGCTGCTGGTTGAGAGCTGGACTAGCAGTGAAGAAGGCAGGACCAAGAGATCTTCCAGTCCAGTAACATAAGTGTGAATAGGGATTCTCAATCATGAAACTGTTATTTATGTACCGTATTTGAAAGAATAAGTCCCTATGAGAAATCTGCGAGAATGTTACTTAAGCAGAGGGAACAGTGCCAATATCGATTATCCTACTCCCATGCTCTGGGATAACTAGAAAGAGGGAAAGAAGATGACGTTTAAATATATGGTAGGACATGTGATCCACCCCGGTTCTGAGACTTGTCTCAGGACTTTAGCCTTTCTAGATCTAGTTTTGTCATCAATAAAATGTATTCATACTGCGTTCTCTGTATAAGAGAGAGACAGAGAGACAGAGAGAGTATGATCTCTTTGACATTGCTTCTGGCTTTGAAATTGATGTGTCTGTGAAAGTCTACCATATCTGTGAGTTGCTTGTATATGAAATTTGATTTCATTTGATCCTTGTTCTCCATGAGCTGGCACTGGTTTTCATGTTAACTTTCCTGTCCTCCCATTTTACACTCGTGTGTTAGTCCATCTAAAGCACTCAGTATTCCCTGTAGATACTACTAGCTATTTTATCTTTTTGCCTTGCTTCCTAAACAGAACGTTCTTCGTCTCATGTCTGGATATCTAAATCCTTCCCAGTGGAGATCAAAAAACACTTTCGGCACATTGTCTCATAATCTTTCCAGATCCTTATGATAACATGTAACATCTCCCTTTTCAGACTTCCCTTGACACTTGTGTCTTTTCCTAGCACTTCCAGTATGTCTGTCTCATAGTAATCTATGCCCCAATTTTATCCTTTAATCAACTTTAAGTTCCTTAAAATCAGCTTCCATACTACGTAATTATTTTATGTGTAATAGACACTAGGTATTACATTCTAATATACAAATGGATGTGTTTTTAGAAAGACTTGCTGGTGAAGAGCGAATTAACAAAGGTTGGCAAGTGCAGTTCTTCTTGAGTGACAGCTGTGATCAATTGACAGGAAGAGTCTCTTTTGATTAGCGGTATCTTCCTGGTTGTAGAAGCAGAACACGTTACATATACCATCTCTGGTTTAGATTATGGAAGTTTGCCCACATGAGAGACAGGGAAGAGATAGACATCCAAGGTCTTGAGTACAAAGTAGTATCCACTCTGATTAGTACCTGAACAGTGAGCTATCTCCTAGGAATACCAGTAGCTTTTGATTTTTGAATGCCAGGCTGAATGTCATACTTAAGCTTGCAATCTCTCACTGATGTTTTTTGATATTATTGATTGAAAGACTATGAGCTAGACTTTTTTTATTAGTTTCCTAGGACTGCCATAACAAAAAGCCTCAAATTGGGTAACTTACAACAACTGAAATTTATGATCTCACAGTTCTGAAGGCAAGAAGATTAAGTCGAGGTATTAACTGTGTTGATTCCTTCTGAGGGCTCTGAGAGAAAAACTATTCCAAGCAAATCTCTTCTCCTAGCTTCTGGTAGTTCCATGCATTCCTTGGCTTGCAGCTCTAGCATTGCATAGTGGTCTTGCTCTGTATTTCTGGCTGTGTGTATCTTGTCTTTCATGAAAACACCTATCATATAGGTAAAGGACGTACTTCACAATATTCTCATGTTAAATAATAATATCTTCAAATATTTTATTTTGAAACAAGGCCATGTTCATAGGTACCAGAAATTTTGACTTAACATATCATTTTGGGGAACACATAGCACCTTACATTTTTCAATACATAAACCAAAATGAAACCCACTGTCATTGAGTGAATTCTGACTCAGAGTGACTGTGTAGGTCAAAGAAGAATTGCCCCATAGGGTCTCCAAGGAGTGTCTGGTGGATTTTCAACTCCTGGCCTTTTGGTTAATAGACACAGCACTTAACAACTGTGGCACCAGGATTTCCTCTTTAATACATAGTACCTAATTGTTCAATTTAAATCAATACATTTAGAGAACCTTCTATGTACAGGGCACTGTGCTATCTCCTGAAGGTGATGGTGTCATATTCTTTCAAATAGCTATTTCTGATACTTTTTTTGCTTGATAATCAATTGAAATGTTGCACCAGCAACTTTTCAAGGGGTGGTCTAAAAAGTAGGCAAACTGGGTAGCTTTGTACAAGAAATAGTCTGCCAACTAATTCCTGAAAACTCAACCGTTAGAGATTGGCTCACATCTTTGCTTTCTACTGAAATGCGGACACTCTTGATGGGAAATAATGCCTGTATCTGTACAGTTTCCTGATCTTTACAACATTCTTTCTTTATTGATTCTCATAGATATACTATGAGATAGAAGACAGAAGATACCTAATCATTTTACACAGAGGGAAACTGAGGCTTATACTTTCAAATCATTCACTCAAGATCACTCCTCAAGGAGTTATCAAACTGAAATTAGAACCCAGATATTTTCTAGTTCTAGTGATTTGTTTTCCTTTAAATAAAGTGTTGTAAACATTTATTGTTAATACCCTTACATTAGAAGTTTGATTAGATCAATTCTGTAAAGTATCATCTGATAAGGAAAGAAACATTGAAGGAGTAGGAGTAGGGACACAGGTGACAATGAAAAGGATGCTGAGGAGCATGAGAGGAATACAGAAACTGTCAGTTTCTCGCTTCTGTTACAGAAACACCCCAAGTAACTTCAAGAAACAGAAATTTATTTTCTCATAGTTAAGAGTCTAGAAGTCAGAATTCAGTGCCCCAGCTGCAAGGGAAGATTTCTCTCTCTGTTGGCTTTGTCATCGATCTGCCACTGGTCTAGAAGCTTCTTGGCTCCCTTACTCACACACACACACACACACACAAAAACCCACTGCCATTGAGTCTATTCCGACTCATAGCAACACTATAGGACAGAGTAGAACTGCTCCATAGAGTATCCAAGGAGTACCTGGTAGATTCAAACTTTCAGCCTTTTGTTTAGCAGCCATAGCTCTTTAAGCAGGAAACCAGGGTTTCCTTCTTAGTACAGAGACCCCCCAAATCCAAAGGCAATGCTATGCTTCCAACTTTTCTTTCATGCTAGTATGAAGTTGATCTCCTCTGCCTTATTCTTTCTTTTATATTCCAAAAGAGATTAATTAATTCAAGATACAGCTTAACAATGTAGATTGAGTCCTGCCTCATTACCATAGCTGCCTTTAATCATACCTCATTAACCTCTAGCAACTGGCAGATTCGAACTGCTGACCTTTATAGTTAGAAGATGTAGCCCTTAACCACTGTGCCACCAGAGTTTCCCACTAACATCATAGAGGCTAAGACTTACGTAGGAAAATAAAATCAGCTGATGAAATAATGGACAATCACACTATACTGGGAATCATGACCTGACCAAGATGACACAAATTTGGAGGGTAAGGGGGACACAATTCAATCCATAACAGTATAGCAAAACTTGATGTGAACTTAGCTGCCAGATAACCTACCAGCATTTCATGTTAGTAGGACAGAAGTTGTGTTATGGATTCCTGCAAAGGAACAAATGGTTTATTTTTTTGATAAGGAATTCATTTTCTTTTCTTTAGAAACCACTCCTTCCTCTATTGTACTTATTTTTAAAATTAAGTTATTTTTATTTTTGGATAACTTTCAAGAAATACTGGTGGTGTAGTGGTTAAGTGCTATAGCTGCTAACTGGAAGGTTGGCAGTTTGAATCCAGGTGCTCCTTAGAAACTGTGGGGCTGCTCTACTCCATCCTACAGGGTTGCTATGAGTCAGAATTGACTCAGTGGCAGTGGGTTTGGATTTTGGATTGTTTTAAGAAATGCTACAGGAAGATCTCATGTATATCCTACCTAGTATACCCCCATGTTGACATCTTACAAAACTATAAAACAATTTCATAATATGAATTTTGACATTGATAATAGTCAAAGACCAGAACATTTCCATCATCCCAAGGATTCCTCATGTTGCCCTTTTATAGGCTTGTTTATACTTACTTACTTACTGCCTCCTTAACTCTTGGAAACCACTAATCTGTTCCCCATTTCAGTGTTTTTGTCAGTTCAAGAAATGTGCATAAGTGGGATCATGTAGTATACAGCCTTTTGAGCTTGGCTTTTTCATTCAGCAAAACTGGAGGTTCATCCAGGTGGTTAGATGTATGAATAGTTCCTTTTTTTTTTTTTTTTTGATAGGGATCAGCGCTGAGTAGTAATTCCATGGTATGAAGGTACCAAAGTTATTTAGCCATTCACGCACTGAAAGCTATCTGAGTTATTTCCAGCTTGGAGCTAATGCAAATAAGGCTGCTGTAAATATTCATCTTCGTTTATTTATCAACATAAATTTTCATTTTTTCTGGGATAATGCCCAGAAGTGTAATTTCAAAATCATACGGTAGTTAAATGTTTTGGATTTTAAGAAATGATCAAACTCTTCTCCAGAGTGATTTTACTATTTCACATCCCCATCAGCCAGGTAGGTAAGTGATCAAGTTTCTCCACATCCTTGGGGTGCTTGGTGGTGTTACTAAGTTTTTCATATTAGCCATTCTGATAGATGACTAGTAATATTTCATGTTGGTTTTAATTTCTGTTTCGCTAATGGCTAATGATGCTGAACATTTTTTTCATGGGCGTATTTCTATCTTCTGTCGTGGCTTTTGCCCATTTGCTAATTTGGTTTCTTTCAGTGTTTTCAAAGCAACCATCATCTTTCAGATGTTTTGTAAACGTTTTCTCCCAGTCTGCAAATTGTCTTTTTATCTTTTAGCACAGTCTTTCAGAAAGCAGAAGTTTATAGTATTAATGAAGTCCAATTTCTCAATTTTTTCCTTTTATAGACTATGGTTTTAGTGTTAAATTTAAGAACTCATTCCTTTACCCTAAATCCTAAAGATTATCTGTCTTGTTTTTCTTCCTAAACATATTACATGTTTACATTTCATATTTGAATCTATAATCTGTTTTAAGTTAGGGTTTGTATAAACTGTGAGGCTTAGATTGATGCTTATTTTTTTGTATGTGCATATGGATTTACAATTGCTCTAGCTGTCTTCACTGAAAAGTCTCTATTACCTCCATCACACTGCTTTTGTACCATTATAAAAAATCAGGTGGACATATTTGTGTGCGTCTGTTTCTGTGTTCTGTATTCTGTTCCTTTGATCTTTGTGCCTATCCTTTCATCAAAATGATGTAGTCTTGATTACTGAGTCTATACAATGTATCATGTGTCTGATGGATCTTGGCTGAAAGCAGAGAATACCAAAAGGTGTTTGCGTGTGTCTTATTGAATATGCAAAGGCATTCAATTTGATGAATCATAACAAAGTATGGATAACATTGCAAAGAATGGGAATTCCAGAACATATAACTGTGTTCATGCGGAAACTTTACATAGATTAGGAGTCAGTGGTTGAAATGTAAAGAAAGGGAATACTGCATGTTTTAAATTCAGGAGAAGTATGTGTCGGGGTTGTATCTTTTTTACCATACTTACTCAACCTGTCTTTTGAACAAATAATCTGAGAAGATGGACTATATGAAGAAAACAAGGCATCAGGATTGGAGGGAGACTCATTAACAACTTACATTATGCAGATGACACAACCTTGCTTGCTACATATCAGTGAGACTTGAAACACTGATGAAGATCAAAAGATCACAGTCTTCAGTATGGTTTGCAACTCAACATCAAGAAAAACAAAAATCCCCACAAATAGACCAATAAGTAATATCATGATAAACAGAGAAACGATTGAGGTTGTCAGGGATATCATTTTACTTGGGTCCACAGTCAATGCACATGGAAGCAGCAGTTGAGAAATCAAAAGATACATTGCATCGGGAAAATCTGCTGCAAAGGATGTCTTTAAAATACTGAAAAGTAAAGACATCATGTTGAAGACTAAAGTGCATCTGATCCAAGCCATGTTTGTTTCATTGCCTCACATGCATGTGAAAGCTAGATGGCAAATACAGAAGACCAAAGAATTGATGCCTTCGACTTGTGGTGCCAGAAGAATGAACAAATCAGTCTTGGAAGAAATACAACTGTAAGTCTCCTTAGGAGCACAGATGGTGAGACTTCTTATGTGTTTTGGACGTAGTACTAGTAGGGGCTAGTCCCTGGAGAAGGAAGGACATCATGCTTGGTAAAGTAGAGGGATAGCAAAGAGGAAGATCCTCAATTAGATAAACTGGCAGTGGGTGCAACAATGGACACAAGCATAGCAGAGATTATTAAGGACCGCACAAGCACGAGACTGAGCAATGTCTCATTCTATTGTGCACAGGGTCATTGTGAGTTGAAACCAACTCCATCGCCCCTAACAACAATGGCATAAAATAAATCTTAAGATCAGGTAGGCTGATTGTTCTTTTTAAATAGTGTAAACTGTGTCTAGATTTTTTTCCCCATTTCCCTATGTATTTTTGAGAACTGTCTGTATCTATAAAAAACTCTTGCTAGAGTTCTGATAAGAATTTTATTATACCTATATGTCAGTTTGTGGAGAATTGGTATCTTACTACGCTGAGTCTTCCAATCTATGAATGCATTGTTGCTATCCATTTATTTAGTTACTCTGCAAATTCTTTAATGTGTTTTGCTGTTGTGAGCATAAAAATTCTGTACAGCTTTTGTCCAATTTATACCTAAATATTCCATTTGTTTTTAAGTTGTAAGTAGTATTATTTTAAAACTTTTAATGACTATCCAATTAGTGCTAGTATATAGAAATATCCCTTTGTTTTTAAGTTGTAAGTAGTATTATTTTAAAAATTTTAATGACTATCCAATTAATGCTAGTATATAGAAATATATTTTTCTACGAGTATCTTTTGTATACTCTGATCTTAAAAAAAATCACTTAGGAGTTTCGGGAATTTTTTGTGGATTTGTTGGAATTTTCTGTAGATAATCATGGCATCTGCAAATACAGTTTTATTTCTTCTTTTCCAATCTGTACAGCCTTTATTTCCCTGTCGTGTCTTAGTGTTCTGGCACTTCCAACACCATGCTAAACAAGAATGGTGGGAGTAGACATTCTTGCCTTGTTCCCAATTTTAGGGTGAAAGCATTCAGACCTTTTGTCATTAAGTATACTGTTGGTTGCAAAATTTTTATAAATGATCTTTATCAAGTTAAGAAAGTTTCCCTCTATTCCTGTTTTCCAAGAGTTTTTATCATGAATGAGTGTTGAATTATGTCAATGTTTTTCTGTATCAGTTAATATGATTATTTGATGTTTTTCTTCTTTGACCTGTTAATGTAATGGACTTCAGTGATAGATTGCTGACTAGTAAGCATCCCTAAAATAAAAGCCACTTGGTCATGATGTACAATATATTTTATATGTTCCTATTTTGCTAGAGATTTTTACTTCTGTATTCATGACAGCTTTGAGTTTTTTAGATTTTTTTTTTTTTTTGGTACTGTCTTTGTTTTGGTATCAGATAATACTAACTTCATAAATGAATTAAGTATTTCTGTATCTTCTATATGCTAGGAACAATGTATGTAATTGGTTTCTTTCTTCTGCAATTATTTGATAGAATTCTTAAATGAAACCATGTAAATCTAGAGGTTTTTTTTATGGGAAGTTTTTAAATTATTAATTTCCTTAATAGTTTTAGGGCTTTTCAAAAAAATTTTAATCTATTACATTGTGACAGTTTAAAAACCTTGGTCCATGATTTCGTCTAAGTTGTCAAATTTATGTGTGTGGAGTTGTTCATAATATGCTCTTATCCTTTTGATGTCTGCAGGGTCAGTAGTGATAACCCATTTCATTCATGACATTGGAAATTATGTTTTCTTTCTCTGTCTTGCTAGAGATTGTCAAATTTATTGATTGTTTCAAAGAACTCATTCTTTATTTCACTGATTTTTTTCTGTTGATTTCAGGTGTTTATTATCTCTTTTCTCCCTCTGGAGTTATTTTTCTTTTTCTAGGTCTTTGAGGTGAGAATTCGGATTACTGATGTGAGCCTTTTTTTTTCCTCTTGAATTTCTCAGCCTTGATAAGTTTTAATATGTTACACTTTTATTTTCTTATAATGTGATGCTGTTGGTTTTTTTTAATTTTCATTAAAATTTCTCTGACTCATGGATTCTTTAGAAGTGTATTTTTTTCCTTTCCAAACGTTTGAAAATCTTGCTTTTATCTTTCTTTCGATGATTTCTAGTTTCATTCCACTGTGATTGACGACATAGTCTGTGTAATTTCAATTTATTTAAGTTTGATCATGTTTATCACCCAGGATACAGTCTATCTTAGTATATGTTCCCATAGGCTTTTGAAAAGTATGTGTGTTCTTCTACTGTTAATTAGGCTGTTCTATAAATGCATGAGTCGGATCTGACTCGACAGCACTTGGCATAAATGCATATTAAATACTAATGGGTAATTGTGCTGTTTAGTTTGTATATATCATTGTTGATTTTCTTCCAACTTTTCACTCCGTTGTTCATAAACAGGTGTTGAAGTCTCCAAATAATTGTGGATTAAGTTATTTCTGTTTTCATGTCAGTGAAGTTTTGCTTTATGTATTTTGCTGCTCAGTTGGTTCATGCATACCCATTTAGAATTAACATACCTTCTTGGTGGATTGACAATTTTAATATGTACCTTTTTGTCTCCGGCGATTTTCTATCCTGTGAAGTCTATGTTGTCTAAAGTTAATACAGTTAATCCTGCTTTCTTTTGATTAATGTTTGTATGATATATTTTTTCTGTGTCTTACTTTTGACCTCCTCATGTCATTTTATATTAGATAATTTCTTATAGATGACATGTGGTCATGTTTTCACCTTCCTGTTATTCTAAGATTTGTTCTGTTATTGTTTCCATTTTGCTGAGAGAAATTGCTTACTCATTTTTTTAGGGTAAGTTGTCTGACAATAAATTATATTAGTTTTCATTTTCCCTTATTTCCTGAGAGAGACGTTCATTAAACATAAGACTCTAGACTGACATTTCTTTTCTTTTGGGACTTGACAAAAATGTGACTTTTTTCTTTTGGTCTCTGTGATTTCTAATGAGAAATTCACTATCATTTGAATTTTTTCTACTTATATGTGAACTTTTATTTCTTTCTTCCTGATTTCAGAATTTTCTTCTTTAGTTTTGTTTTTAGCAGTTTGACTATGAGTAGTATTTTAAAGTTTATCATGTTTTAGGCTTGCTCAACTTCTATGTCTGTTTATATCTTTTGTGACATTTGAGGAATTTGCAATCATTATTTCTTTGAATTTTTTTCAGGCCCACTTACTTTCTCTTCTTTTTCTGGGCCTCTAGTGACACAAATGTTAGATTTTTTTGTTATGCACTTCTGTGTCCCTGAGGCTTTGTTCATGTTTTTCAATCTATTTTTCTCTTTCATTCAGATCAGGTAATTTTTATTATTCTGTCTTCCAGTTCATTGGTTTTGTCTTTTGAGCTGCAGCTTTTCTTCTGAGCCTACTCACTAATATTTTTTTTTTCCTTTCATTTGGCTCCTATCTTCTAAATTCTAAACTTTTTATTTGGCTTTTTTGTTATATCTAGTATTTCTTTGTTGAGACCCAGTTTTGCGTTTGTTTCAAGTGTGTCCTCAATTACTTGGTGAAGCGTTTTTACGATGGATGCAGTAAAACCTTTGTGAAAAAAGCCTAGCATCCCTGTCATCTTGATATTGCTATCTATTGATAGCCTTCATTCATTTAGTTTGAGATCTTCCTGTTTCTTGGTATGATAAGTAAAACAGAAACTTGAAAAATTTAAATATTATGATATGAGTCACTGATTTTATTTAAACTCTTTCTTGTAACTGCCTATTTTTTTGCCACCACTCAGGCAGGGGAAGGTGGGGCTCTACCTCATCTCTGCCAGGTAAGGGTAGAAGTCCAGGTTTCCCACTCAGCCTCCACTGAGGTGGAGAACTCCCATTGCTGCTGAATATAGATGAAGCTTTCAGTTCCCTACCACATCTCTGTGTTAGTCATCTAGTGCTGCTATAACAGAAATGCCATGAGTGGATAGCTTTAAAAAAAAAGAAATTCAATTCTGTCACAGTCTCTAGTAGGTTACAAGTCCAAATGTGGGCTTCAGCTCCAGGAGAAGCTTTCTCTGTTGGCCCTGGAGGCAGATCCTTGTCATCAGACTTCCCCTGGACTGGGAGCTTCTGAGGCATAGGGACTCTGGGTCCTTTCCAAAGGATGTGTCCTTTTCCCAGCACTGCTTCTTCCTTGATGGTATGAGGTCCCCACCTATTTGCTTGCTTCCTTTTCCTTTGTATCTGAAGAGATTGCCTCAAAGCACAATATAGCCTGACTTATTGAGCCCTGCCAGTGAACACAACTGCTGCCCTTCCTTCCTCATTAACATCGTAGAGGCAGGGTTTATAGCATGTAGGAACATCACACAATGCTGGGAATCATGGCTTAACCAAATGGCTACACCCATTTTGGGGGCAACACAATT
The DNA here is from genome assembly GCA_028571685.1 of Heterohyrax brucei. Taxonomy (NCBI): domain Eukaryota; kingdom Metazoa; phylum Chordata; class Mammalia; order Hyracoidea; family Procaviidae; genus Heterohyrax; species Heterohyrax brucei. The sequence continues at coordinate 169,483,296 of CM053141.1, read as the reverse complement.
CAGTCCATGACAGCCTCCACTAAGACCTTCCTGACTAGGAAGGGTAGGGGCACCTCCTGCTATTCCCCAGTGGACTGCACCGGCACGAGAGGGGTAAGCACAAGTGGTCTCATTACTACTAGATAATCTAAAAGTCCCAATTCTCTCTTACCCCACCTAGTACACCACCCTAAAGGGAAGGAAAAGGTATACATTGCTGCTTCGGGATTGGGGTGGAAGTCCAGGCTTCCCACACGATTTCACTGACACTGACAGGGAGTAGGGGCTTGTTACTAACCAGCACAGCTGAGTGTCCTGTCTCGTTATGCAGCCTTCTCTGACTTTGCCCTGGGAGAGTTGTGGGAAACTGGGTTGCCTCTTCATAGCATCTTTAGGGTAGATATCTAGGCTGACCACGCAGCTCTGCTGCTGTGGGTGTGGCTGCAGTTTTTTTCTATCGTATTTGCCAGTAGAGCAGCTGGTGATTAATAAATGAATTTTTGTCTGCCAGGCGAATCCTTTTCTGGTTCTTTTAGTAGAAAGAACAGGCTTTCATCATTGTTGTTGGTTTGTTTGTTTGTTTATTCTTTTGTTTATGCCTGTTGATTTTTCGGTGTTTCTGGCTTTCTCAACCCACCTAATGTGGAATATACAAAAACTCAGAGAACACACTGCCGTAATATTTGGGGATCAGTTCTGTAGCTGGTCTTCTCCTTTCTCCTGACCTTCCAGACTCATATTTGATTGTTTTATATGCAATACCGAGGGCTTTTATTAATACTTAGCGGGGGAAATAGGGAAAAGCATATCCACTCTGTCTTCCTAGAAGCAGAAGCCCACTGTCCTACTTTTAAAGACAGACATGTGCTTAGAAGCATGCCTGGTGTCAAAGTGGTTTATGTATTTAAACATTTTAATATGTGTATAAAACCTGAAGATTCAGAAAACCAAACACCACACTACAGGAGAAAAAGAAGTTTAAGTTTTCAGTGACTAGCTAGTAATTTAAGGGGGGCACCAGTGGTTCAGTGGTACAGTTCTCACCTTTCATGCTGGAGACTCAAGTTCAGTTTACATCTTGAGCAGTCAGCTGTCAGTGGAGGCTTGCATGTTGCTGCACTGCTGAACAGGTTTCAACAGTTTCCAGACTTTCCAGACTAAGAGGGTCTAATGATAAAGACCTGGTAATCTACTTCAAAAATCAGCCAGTGAACACCTGGTAAATCACAAGAGTCTGATTGCAACCCATCCTGAAGATGGTGCAGGAACAGACAGCATTTTATTCCGTTGTGTTTGGGTCATCATGAATTGGGAGCTAACTTAATGGCAACTACAAACAATAAGCAAGTAATGTGGGTATAGCTGTGAGGTAGGGGGTAGACAGTAAGGCTTAAAGAGAAACTTTTGGAAATGCAGATCCTGACAAGTTTAGATTTCTTTTGTGCTAGTGAGAAGTCATTAAATGCTGTTGCATAGACCAGAATATGGTTCTAGACCATTTTCAAAGTAGTCTGCCTATAACATCCTCACCTGAGTTGACCAGTGGATGAATTAGAGATTTCCTGGGGGTGAAGATAGTGTAGTGGCTTAGCATTCATCTGCTAATCAAAAGGTCAGCAGTTTGAGTCCAGTAGCCCCTCCTTGAAAACCCAATGCAGTGATTCTACCCTGTCTAGCAAGGTCACTATGAAATAGAATTGACTTGATGGAAACAGGTTTGTTTTTTTTATTTCAGTAATAAATGTAGGGAGAAAAGTATCACAATGAACTGCAAAGGTCACTGAGATAACTTAGCACAGCACATGAATTACAGTAGTACACAGTGAAAATCAAGGTTATCCTAGACTACTCTGTGTACTGAATCAAAAATGCCAATAATGACTTACAAAAAAACCCAAAAAACTGGTAACACCATCCAGCTTATTACTATGTACACTTGTGATTTGTACAGTTTATTTCATAATGATAAATTATACAATTAGAGTTTTGTCACTACAGATATAAACAATACCAAAGAAATTGATTACGGTCCCTTGGTATATATGGAGAATCAATTATGCCATATTTTCAACCTGAAACTGTTAGATTGCAAGTGATTTTTATTTTTCTCATATATGTATTGTAATTTGAAAAGGAACTATCATTCCAGGAAAGACTTGCTATTACTGAGGCAAAGCATTCAGGAAACTTGAGAGTAGGGCATGAAGTTCTTTTTCATATACTCCCCTGTCCATCGTGGTTGTTTTTGTTGAGTTAATTCCAGCTCATGATGATCTTGTATACATTGAGTATTGCTCCATTATATTTTCAAGGTTTCAACCTTTCAGAAGCAGATCACCAGACCTGTCTTCCAAGGTGACTATGAGTGGATTTGAACTACCAACCTTTAGGCTAGTAGTGGAGTGCTTAACCAGTTATGCTCAGTCTTGTCTTTGATATCACCACTTTCTGGCTTTAACAAATGTTTGGAGAGCAGGCTGTGGGTGGAATGAAACAACTTAGAACTGGAATATTTCTTCTAGAGCACAAAGTTATTATTATAACTATTGAACTTTTATAATTGAGCCATTTTTAAATGCAGTCTAATTTTAACCTGAATGCATAAAAGAGAGAGAGGAGAAGCTCTGGCTGAAGCAGAGGTTCTCAGTCCAGAATCCCACCTGCCTTGGACAGCCCCTTCTCTTCTTCAGTACTCTACACTTGGTTTGAACCATCCCAATTCTAGTTTACTTGGTTCCATGCTTTGAACTTACAAATGGGAAAATCCATTCACACATGTACGCCAGAAATATTTATTGAGCCCTTATACTGCATCAAGCACTATTCTAGGCACTGAGAATATATAACAGTAGAGAAAACGCAGAGTAGGGATTCATCAAGAGGTTTGTTCGCTAGTGCGAAACACTCCTCTACAACTTTTCTCCTCTTTAACCGGTTGTCACGGAGTTGGTTTTTCCTCATGGTAACCCCAGGTGTGTCTGTAGAACATGCTGTACTCCGATTTTCTTTGTTTCTCTCTCTCTCTTTCTTTCATATAGTTTATTGTGATTTAAGAACAATTTTACCATTTATGTCATTTTGCCACAGAACACACTGAACTTTCCTGCTATTCTATTCTGTCTGCTCCCCAACCCCCATGATGACACGTTTCCCCTTTTGTTGGGAACTTCCCATGACCTTTAGAATGAGATCTGGCCCCATCACCCAGTCATTTCAGCTCCAGCGATGAGCCTCTCAGACAACTGCATGCACGTGTTTAAAGGTTTGTACATCACCAGTCTCACTCAGTGTTTCGTATAGTCCAGTTCAGTCCTTGTCTGGAGAGCTGGCACCCAGTGCTAGATAGTTTGGGTTACAGAGCCCTCCATTCAGAAGGACCATCAAGTGTGGTCTTTTTGTAGAGTTCTACTCTGCTCTCTATTGCTTCTCTCACTGTATCCTGGGCTCCATTCCATGTACCCTATCTGGAACCCTATTAGTGGAGGCTGGGCACCATCTAGTTCTCCAGGTTCCATTCTGAAGTGGACACTGGTTGATATGGCACCTTCCATCTGGTGGGCTCATGTTTTCCTCCTGTCTTCAATGTCCACTGTTTACCTCTGGTCCAGGTGGATATGGACCATTTGGTGCTATTTATATGGCAGCTTGCTAGTTTTTAAGACCCCAGATGCCACTTATCCAGGTGGTATGTGAAGCATTATCTGAAGAGAGAGAAAGATATAAGGCTTGGGTATGCCAATTAGTCTGGATATCCTGTGAGATCATGGTCCCTGATCCCAGATCCTTTTTCTCCATCTTTCCAAAGAGGTAGGCTACATTAAGAGAACAATTTGGTTTTAAAATTGAGTGGTTATGGGTACCCAACTTCTATTATGTGCTGTCACATCCTACACCCAACCCTAATCCTAACCACTATCTACTTGTAATTCTCTCTAGGTGGTCAATGATGACAGGTATTTCTCTAAGCCATCATTGTTTCTTATCATTGCGGAGTATTCCATTGTATGAGTATACCATAGTTTGTTTAACCATTCATCTGTTGATGGGCATCTAACTTGCTTCCAACTGTTTGCTATTGTGGAGACAGCTGCAATAAACATTAGTGTGCATGTAACTGTTTGAGTGGTGGCCACTATTTCTCTGGGATATGTTCCACAGAGTGGGATTTCTGGCTAAGCCACCAGCCAGGTGCCGTCGAGTCAGATCCAACTCATGGCGACCCTGAATCATATGGTATTTCTATTTCTAGCTTTCTAAGGAAGTGTCAAATCAATATCCATAGTGGTTGAACCATTTTACAGTTCCACCAACAGTGTAGAAGAGTTCCAGTCTCTCCACATCCTTTCCGGCATTTATTATTTTGTGTTTTTTGGGTTATTGCCAACTTTGTTGGAGTGAGATGGTATCTTGTTGTGTTTTTGATTAGGATTTCTCTGATGGCTAGCAGTCGTGAGCATCTCCTCATGTATCTACTGGCAGTCTGTATATCTTCTTTGGTGAAGTGCCTGTTCATATCTTTTGGCCATTTTTTAAATTGGAATATTTGTCTTTTTCTTGTTGAGGTTTTGCAGTGTCTTGTAGATCAGGGAGATTAGGTGTTGGTCAGAAACATGTTGGGCAAATATTCATTCCCACTCTATAGACAGTCATTTTACTCTTTTGACGAAGGCTTTGGATGAACATAAGTGTTGATTTTTAAGAGTTCCCAATTATCTATCTTCATTTCTGATGATTGAGTGTTGTTGGTGGGTTTTTTTGTAGTCTGACGATGCCAAAGATTAGGGCTTCCAGAGTCTTCTCAAATTTTTCCTCCAAGAATTTTATTGTTTTAGCTTTTATATTTATGTCTTTGATTCATTTTCAATTAGTTTTTGTGCACGGTGTGAGGTAAGGGTCTTGTTTCATTTTTTTGCAGATGGATCACCAGTTATGCCAACACCATTTGTTGAAGAGACTGTCTTTTCCCCACTTCACAGCGTTTGGGCCTTTATCAAATATCAACTGCTCATAGGTGGATGAAGTTATATTTGGATTCTCAATTCTGTTCCATTGGTCTAAGTGTCCAGTTTTGTGCTAGTACCAAGCTGTCTTGATTACTGTGGCAGTATAGTAGGTTTTAAGGTCAGGTAGAGTGAGGCCTCCCACTTTATTCTTCTTCTTTAGTAATAATTTACGTATCTGTGGCTTCCTCTCTTTTCACATGAGGTTGATGATTTATTTCTCCATTTAAAAAAAATGTCTTTGGAATTTCAATTGGGGTTGCATTGTATATATAGATCACTTTGGAAAGTATAGACATTTTCACAAGGTTAAATCTTCCTGTCTAATAGCATGATAGGTTTCCTCACTCATATGTCACTTTCAGTTTCTTGCAGTAGGTGAATAAGTATGGCGAAAGGATACAACCTCACTTTCCTAAATGAATAAGTACAGTGAAAGGATACAATCCTGACTTTCCTAAATGAATAAGTATGGTAAAAGGATACAACTTTGACTTTCCTAGCTTTAAACCACACAATTCTTCTTGTTCTGTTCAAAAGACTGTCTTTTGGCCTGTGTACAGGTTCCATATGAGCATAACTAAGTATTCTGGAATTTCCATTTTTTACAGTGTTATCCAGAATTCATTATGATCCACACAGTCAAATGCCTTTGCAAAACAATTAAAACAGAAGTAAACATGTTTCTGATATTTTGTTTTCAGTGCAGATCCATCTAAAGTCAGCAGTAATTTCCCCATTTCATGTCCTCTTTTGAAACCAACTTGAATTTCTGGCAATTCCCTATAGACGTACAATTGCAGCCAAGCCAGCAAAATTTTACTTGCATATGATGTTTTCCAATAATTTTTGTATTCTATTGGTTCAGCCTTCTTTGGAGTCGATACAAATACTGATTTGATCTAGCTGGTTTGCCAAGTGGTTATCTTCCAGATTTCTTGGCATAGACAAGTTAACTGAGTACCTCCAGTGCTGCATTTGTTTGTTGAAATATCTCAGTTGATATTTTGTCAATTCCTGGAGCTTTATTTTCTGCTAAAGTCTTTAGTACCACTTGAACTTCTTTTTTCAGTGCAATTGGGTCTTGATTATAAGCCACCTATTGAAATATGTTGAATGCCAATCAGCTATTTTCAGTGCAGCCACTCTGTATATTCCCTCTGTCTTCTTTTGATGCTTTTTGTATTGTTCAATATCTTGCCCATAGAATCCTTGAGTATTGAATCCTTGAGTATTCAGGCTTGAATGTTTTTCTTAAGTTTTTTCAGCTTGAGAAATACCAAATGTGTCCTTCTCTTTTGGTTTTCTATCTCCCGATCTTTACACATTTTGTTATAATACTTTGTCTTCTCAAGCCACTCTTTGAAATCTTCTGTTTAACTCTTTTACTTCATTATTTCTTCTCTTTGCTTTAGCTAATCTATATTCAAGAGCAAGTTTTAGAGTCTCCTCTGACATCCATTTTTGTCCTTTTTCTCCTGTATTTTTAATGATCCTTTGCTTTCTTCTGATGTAATAACGTTTATGTCATCACAGAATTCATCTGTTCTTCCATCATCAAGGTTCAATGGGTCAAATCTATTCTGGCATAGTCTCCAAATTCATTGACTTGTTCTAATTTTCCCCAGCTTCAACTTGAACTTACATATAAACAATTCACAATCTGTTCCATGATCAGACCCTGGCCTTGTTCTGATCGATAACATCAAACGTTTCCATTGTCTCTTTCCACAGACACAATTGATTTGATTCTTGTGTTTTCTATTTGGTGAGGTGCACATGCATGGTCACCATTTCTATTGTTGAAAAAAAATGGAATTTTGAATGAATAAATAGCTGGTCTTGTAAGACTCTGTCATGTGATCTTGGATGTCGTTTCTATCACCAAGGCCAAATTTTCCAAGTGCAGATAACTTCTTCTTCATTTCCAACTTATACATTTGAATCAGGAATAATTATCAGTGCATATGCTCCATTGCATGTTGGATCAATTTCAGACTGCAAACATTGACCAAAACCTTCAATTTCCTTATCTTTGGCATCACTAGTTGGTTCATAATTTGAATAATAGTTTGAAATAGTCGTATTTATCTTAATACATAGAGAAAATATTGAAATTGTCAAGGATTTCATTTTCTTTGGATCCACAATCAATGCCCATGGATTCAAAGGTCAAGAAATCAAATGTTTTGGACAAATTGGTAGCAGATGATTTCTTTAAAGTGTTGATAACCAAGATATAACTTTGAAGACTGAGGTGTAACTGACCCAAGCCATATGTTATGGATTAAATTGTGTCCCCTAACAATTTATATCAGTTCAACTAGACCATGACTCAGTATTGTGTGTTTATCTACCATTTTGTGACCTGATATGATTTTCCTATGTGTTGTAAATACGAATCTTTGCCTGTGGTTAATGAGGCAAGATTAGACTGTGTTAAAGAGGACTAGGGTGGGATACAACAATTTACTTATGTCATAGACATGAACCAGTGTAAGAAGAGTTTCCCTTAATGTGGCTTACATCAGATTTTATCTTACAAGCACTTGAAGGTATGAAAAACAAGCAGACAGAAGGGGCATCATTACAACAAAGCAAGAAGTGCCAAGAGTGAAAGATGTCTTTTGGACCTGGTATCCTCATGCTGAGAAGCTTCTAGACCAGGGAAAGATTAATAACAAAAATCTTGACCCAGAGACCAAAGAAGGAAAAAGCCTTCCTCTGGTGCTGTAGCTATGAATTCAGACTTGTAGCCTCTTAGACTGTGACAGAATAGATTTCTGTTTGTTAATGCCATCTACTTTTGGTATTTAAATTATGCCATTTTTATGATGTATCATTAATTTGGTTCCAACTTTTAGCAACCTTACACACAAACACTGCCCAGTCCTGCATCATGCCTACACTCATTTTTATATTTAAGCCTGTTATTGCAGCCACTACGTCAATCTATCATGTTGATGGTTTTCCTCTTTTTTTTTGCTGACCCTCTACTTTACCAAGCGTGATGTCCTGCTCCAAGGATGGATTCTTCCTGACAACACATCCAAAGTATGTAAGGTTCAGTTTTGCCATTTTTGCTTCCAAGTAGAACTCAAGATGTACTTCTTCCACAATGGATCTGTTTGTTCTTTAGACAATTCATTGTGTATTTAATATTCTTCTCCAAAAGCACAGTTGAAAGGCATCAGTTCTTCTTCTGTCTTCCTTATTCATTGTCCATCGTTTGTATGCATATGGTGTTACTGAAAATATCAAGAATTGGGTTAGGCATATCTTAGTTGTCACCATGACATCTTCCCTTTTCAACACTTTAAAGAGGCCTTTTGTTATAGTAACACCATATAACTAAGGCACCATGACATTTTCAGTTGCTTCATATGCATGTGAAAGTTGGACAATGAATAAGGAAGACCAGAGAAGAATTGAGGCCTTTAAATTATGATATTAAAGAAGAATACTGAATATAAGATGGACTGCTAGAAGAATGAACAAATCTGTCTTGTGAGAAGTACAGCGAGAGTGCTCCTTAGAAGCAAGGATAGTGAGACTTTGTCTCATGCATTTAAGACATGTTATCAGGAAGGACTATTGCTGGACAAGAACCTCATGCTTAGTCAGGTGGAAGGTGAGTGAAAAAGAAGAATACCATTCATCAACAAGTTGAATTCATACAGTGGCTGTAATAATGGATTGCAGTGATTGTGGGGATGGTGTGGGGATGGTGTGGTGATGGTGTGGGGATGATTGTGGGGATGGTGTAGAACCAGGCATAATTTTGTTCTCTTGCTATGTTTCAGAAATCTAGAAGGCACTTAACAATAGTACAACAACAAATGTCTTCTATATTGCATTGGGCATACCTATTATAAAATATTATTCATTATTTATCAGAAATTCAAATTTAACTGACTGTCATATATTTTACCTAGCAATTCTCAGTAGAACACAGTAGTTAGAATTCTAGCAAGGCAATAAATCAGACAAATTTTGATACTTAGTAATTTGGCAAGTAATTTACTAGTAATATGTTAATTGCTAAAGACATTCAGCAGTATGGATTGTAACAAATTATGGGTAACTTTGCAGAGAATGGGAATTCCAAAACATTTAATTGTGCTCATAAGGAGTTTGTACATGAATCAAGAGGCAGTCAAGTAAACAGAACAAGGGGACACTGTATGGTTTAAAGTCAGGAAAGATATGTGTCAGGGTTGTTAACATTTCACCATGTCTTTTCAATCTGAACACTGAGTAAATAATCCAAGACGTCAGGCTATAGAAAGAAGAATACGGCATCAAGGTTGGAAGAAGACTTATTAACAACCTGGGTTCTGCAGATAACACAACCCTATTCTCTGGAAATGAAGAGGATTTGAACCATTTACTGATGAAAATCAAAGACCACAGCCTTCAGTATGGTTTACACCTCAACATCAAGAAAACGAAAATCCACACAACCAGATCAGTAAGCAACATCTTGATAAATGCAGAACAGTTTGAGATTGTCAAGGATTCATTTTACTTGGATCCACAACCAGTACCCATGGAAGCAGCAGTCAACGAATCAAAAGATGCATTGCACTGGAAAAAATCTGATGCAAAGGAGTTCTTTAAAGTGTTAAAAATTAAAGATGTCACCTTGAAGACTAAGGAACACCTGACCCAAGCCATGGTATTTTCAATCACATCATATGCATGTGAAAGCTGGACAATAAAGAAGGAGGACAGAAGAAGAATTGATGCCTTCCAATAATGGTGTTGGAAAAGAATATTGAAGGTATCATGGAGTGCCAAAAGAACAAGCAAATTTGTTTCGCAAGAAGTACAATCAGAGTGCTCCTTGGAAGCAAAGGTTGTGGGACTGCATCTTACATTCTTCGGACATGTTGTCAGGAGGGATCAGCCCCTGGAGAACATTATACTTGGTAGAGCGGAAAGTCAGTGAAAAAGAGGAAGACCCTCAACAAGATGGAATGACACAGTGGCTGCAACAATGGGCTTAAGCATAAATGATTGTCAGGTAACACAAACTTGAGCAGTGTTTCATTCTGTTATGGATAGGGTTGCTATGAGTTGGAACCAACTCCATGGCACCTAACAATAACAACAATCTGGCAAGTATGGATTATACCTCAGCGTCAAGAAAACAAAAGTCCTCACAACTGGACTGAGAAACAGAAAAGATTGAGGTTGTCAAAGATTTCACTTTTCTTTGGATCAACTGTCAACACCCTTTGAAGCAGCACTCAAGACATCAAAATGCACACCACATTGGGAATATCTGTTGCAAAAGAGCTTTTTAAAGTGTTGAAAAACAAAGATGGCACCTTGAAGACTAAGGTGCACCTGACCCAAACCATGGCATTTTCAACTACGTTATAAGCATCTAAAAGCTGGACAATGAATAGAGAAGACACCAGAAGAATTAATGCCTTTGAATTGTGGTGTCAGTGAAGAATATGGAACTGCCATGGACTGCCAAAAGAACAAACAGATCTGTCTTGGAGGAAGTTCAACCAGAGTGCTCCTTAGAGGCAAAGGTGGCAAGACTACATCTTATATACTTGGGACATGTTTTCTGGAGATATCAGCAAGTTACCTATGAGCCGCAGTTTCCACATTTGTAAAATAGTGATTGATGATGCCACCTACGTCCTGTATTTTTTGCAATTATTAAGTGCATGAAAATTTCCCGAGTGTCCAGCATTGCACTTATTACAGTAAGCCTTTGATTGTTCTTAACTATTTTTCTTTTGAACTCCAGAAAACACCAGCTTGTAAACAAAGGGCCATAAAAGAACAAATTGTCATTTGTATGAAAGGGCAAACAGTGCTTGTAAGCACTGAAAATACATGTTTTTGTACATAAATGTGTGTACATATATACATATATAAATACATGTTTTTGTACATAAATGTATATACACATATACATACATATATGTACAAGCATACACATACATATAGGTATATATATACACATATATGATTAACATAATATATGTTCTATATTTTAAATGTATTTGTTTGTATATATTATTATATGCATTTATGTTCTGTGTTTATTCTGCTTCACACCCTTCCTGCTGTAAGTGAGGAAGAAAGAAATGGAGACATTTCTTAACAGTATTTCAGGGGGAAAAACAGCTACAGCAGTGCAAGCTGTTATTATGCAGTTAAATTTCATGGCCTGTTGGAAGAAATCTGGGCTTAATTCAAGAGTTATTTGCAGTGCACATAGAACAGCATGGATATGTTTTCATTCTATCAAGCTCCTTTTCTAGGGCTATGGGTTCTACACAATTTAAATGAATTTTACCAGCCATATTTCCATATTGAGAAACCCAGGGCATATGTTTCTAATTCATTTATACTGAACCAATCACATGGTTACTTTTCTTTTTTCTTTGTAAGATGCTTCCAGGTTTCAGAAGATAGTTTACTTTGATGTTGTAGAGTTAATTATTGTTAACTAAGGTATTGATGATAAGGAATCTACCTGCATATTTGCATCTCCCTCATCTTTCTTTCCTGTGGTTTAATTACTGATGAAGCAAGCAGGGGGTAGAAGTATAAAGTAGCAGCTCTCTGAGCTGCATTATTTCCATCTGGAAAGTTGAATGGATGTTAACAGTATCAGTCTTTTGGAAAATCAGAATTTCAAAGAGCACTAGTAATCAAGCTTCTGTCTGAAAATGCTGTAAGTAAGTTTGCCAACTAGTCCAGCAGCTCCTGAATAACTAACACTGATTTATAGCAAAGAGAGCTGATACTTCTAGTATTTAGTTTTATCCCTGGAGATAAAAGAGGGAGCCTATTCATTCTAGATAGCAGAGTGCTCACGAGCACCCCATCTGTTCCTTTGCTTTACTGTGGATTTTAAATAACTACAAACACTACAAAGAAATAGAATTTAATTTGTACCATTTTGGTGGATGCAAACCATCGTATACGGGCTGCTTAAGAATAACTCTCTAAAACAAACATTGTGAAAATGTATTGCTTTAGCTTGACAAAGACCTGAGAGGCAGATGTTAAAACTGTCTATTAAGTAGAAAATCATAACAGTGCTCTATGTTAAAATGTGATAAAGAGCTTGGCTGCTAACCAAAAGGGTAGCAGTTAAAATCTACTGGCTGATCCTTGGAAATCATATGTGACAGTTCTATTCTGTCCTTTAGGGTTGCTATGAGTTAGAGTCAACTTGATGTCCATGGGTTTCTTAGCAAAAATATTTCTGTAATTGACCAGGATAAATATGCCTAGCATCTGTTTCAAAGTTTATTAAAAATATTCATCCTTAGGGAAAACTATCTCATCTATGTACTTGATCTCACAGTTTTTGTATAATTTAAAACTTTTATAGGGTCACCATGCGTTGGAATTGGCTTGATAGCAATGGGTTTGGATTTTTTGGCTTTTAACCTTTTTATGAGGGATCCCTGGTGGCTCAGTGGTTAAGTGCTCAGCTGCTAACCAAAAGGTCAGCAACTCTAACACACCAGCCATTCCACAGAAGAAAGATGTGGCAGCCTGCTTCTGTAAATAGTATAGCGTTAGAAACCCTATGGGGGCAGTTCTCTTTTTTCCTATAGGGTATTGTCTTGGTCATATAATGGTGCTATAAGAGAAACACCAGAAGCAGATGGCATTAACAAAGAAAAGTATCTTCTCTCATAGCCCAGTAGGCTAGAAGTTCAAATTCAGGGTGCTCCTCCAAGGGGAATGCTTTCTTTCTCTTGGGTCCCCTGGCCTGGGCGCATCTCAACGTAGGAACCTCAGATCCAAATGATGCACTCTGCTTTCAGCACTGCTTTCTTGGTGGTATGAAGTTATCCACTCTCTACTTGTGTCCCTTTTCGTTTATTTATTGTAAGATAAAAGGTTTTTCGGACCACAGTCTAGGGGAACTCCCTTTACACTAAATCAGAGATGTGACCTGAAAAACAGTATTATATCCCACCCTAATCCTCTTTAACCACAAGCAGAGATGATGATTTATAACACACAGAAAAATCACAAAATGTAGGACAATCATACAATATTGAGAATCGTGGCTTAACAAAGTTCACATATATTTTGGGGGGACACAGTTCAATCCTAGACAGGTGGCTATGAGTGGAAATTGACTCACTGACAGTTCCTTCCTTCCTTCCTTCCTTCCTTCCTTCCTTCATTCCCTCCTTCCCTCCTTCCCTCCTTCCCTCCTTCCCTCCCTCCCTCCTTCCCTCCCTCCCTCCCTCCCTCCCTCCCTCCCTCCCTCCCTCCCTCCCTCCCTCCCTCCCTCCTTCCCTCCTTCCTTCCATCCTTCCTTCCTTCTCTATACAAATTGGTAAAGACAAAGAATTTGTAGTTGGTTTTAAAGTGCTGGTTTAAAGTCCATTCATACACAAACAATGGTGAGATTTAGGACCTTAAACCATACCTTCAGTTATAGTATTAATACTACACATAGATTACTTTAGTTACATGGTGGTAGGTCACTAAAGATTACTTTAGTGACATGGAAGCAAGGGTAAAAGAAGTAGTCTATGGGTTTTAATAGCCAATATTTTCTCTTTTAAGCTATAGAAAGTAATTTGTAACTTTCTTTGAGTAATTAATCTACTTCATAATTTAATTACTGATGAGCATTTTTCATCTTCCTACTAGACTGTGAGGTGACTGAGTATACAGTATCTCTACAGAGTCTGACTTAACTTTGTTGTCATTCTCATTCCCCTTCGTAGTACATTTTACATATGAAGTTTTCAATGAATAATATCCTTAATAATGATTAAGAATGGAAGATGTTTCAATGAACACAGATGAAAAGCAGGTTTGGCTGGCTATATGTAGTCAGTTTATAGTTTGAGCCAAAAGGCCCAGCGGTGGTTCAAAGTTAAGACATTAAGATTTTCAGTATGAAAGACTCTCCAGGCTACCAATGTTATCAGATACACTAAACCAATCTTTATCCAACTTCATTTCATTAGAAAGGGCATTGGATTTGGAATCATAAAACATGAGCACTTGTCCCAGCTCCAACATGCACTTGGTACTAGCTGTGAAGAGTTCAGAAAATGACTTAAACTCTTAGAACCTAACTCCCTTATAAGATGATAGCACTCATTCTTCCTATTTCCCCTTAGAGGTTTTGCAGTGATATAAATGTAATATAAAGGCTCTGTATGTTAACAATGAAACTTACTACACTATTTGTAGTAGCAAAAAAAGAGAGAAAGAAAGAAAAACAACTCAAATGCTCAAGAATTGAAGAATAGGGTGGCCAAGATGGCAGAGAAGACAGATGCTTCTGTGATCCCTCTAACAACAAAGACCCTGAAGAACACATGAATGCAGCACATATGACATCCTAGGAGCCCTGAACATCAAAGGGAAGGTTGAGAAAATGAACTGAGCAAAGGGGAAGGGAGAATAATGCAATAAGCACAGGATTCTATAGACTTGATCTGCTGGGAAGCAGCCATACTCACGTCATGGTGGGCCTAACATGAAAGTTGGTAGGTATTCCCCTCAGTGGAGGTGATTGTCTGGAAAATACATTCCTGCCTCCACTTATAAAACCAGTGAGGGACAGCATCAGATTGTCCAAATCTAAGTCTTTGCAGGTAGCATACTGCTCACAAATCTGTATCTTTCCTTTGATATAGACCTATCTCTACTCTCCATGCCCTGCCCCCACCACCTGCACCCAGTACCAAAGTCTGATGCCATTAACTGAGCCAGAAGTAGGACTCTTCAAGCCCACCCTAATGATTCTCTTTCTACTTTCTCTGCACTGTACCTGGTTCTCAAGTCCAATACCATTAACTGAGCTGGAAGTAGGACTCCTTAAGCCCACCCTAAACCATTCTCTCAGACTCAAAGGGTGGACAGTTTAGCACACTATGTGATGAGAGGAAAAAGAAAAAAATTTTCTGCCAACTCCCCTAAGCCTGGATTGGTAATTAAATGGAGCTTTCTGGACACTCAGTGAGCCTTAGGACACAGCATAGGGCTGTCAGTTTGGACTACATGCCACTGAACAGGAAACTTCTATTTTGCTGACCCTCGCTCTTGTTGAATAGCCACTTCCAGCAGTCTGAAAGTAACGAATATTTTTAACTATTTTTTCTTTTTGTGGGCTGGCAGGTGGGGGATTGGCTTAACTGGCTGCTATGCTGAGCCACCACATTTTGAGAGCTTGGCTCTAGACTCAGAGTACCACAGCCCCTCCTCCATCTCTTTTTGGACCCCCACCATAGATTTGCAGTGGGAAGAACAGCTTGACTGGAATGCCATCTTGTTTGACTGGGAGGTGGAGTTACCCAACTGGAAGCCTCAGCAGGGGCTAATTCCCAGGCTGGGAGGCAATGCCAGACCAGGGAATACTTTTCCAGCAGAAAAGCTGTGTTTAGCACAATGTAGCCAAACAGGTAGGGCCTGGCAGGCGATGACACAAGGGTAGTAGCCTTTCCCTAATTTGAACTACATCACAGCATCTGAGGACAGCTGAAGAGTTGCCTACATTTTCACTCAGAGTAGGGGCTTGCACATCTGACAGCCTGACTAATTTTGGAAGCTGTCAGATAGCTTTTAGCTTTTTAAAATAAGACTGCCTGGAAAAATAACTGCAGTGCAGCTGGACAGCATCTCTTCCAGCTTTTACTGACCCACATCATACAGCCAGCGAGTGACTCCCCAGTGACTCCATAAGTAGGCCCACGTCTTTGCCAGGCAGAAGGCAGAGCCTGCTACCCCAGAGAATCCACTGGGCCCAGTCACTGGAGTACATAGAGGTGGCTAGTGACCAACTGCCTTCTCAGAACTGTGCCTCAGCTCCTGTTGAGGCAACACCAGAGAAAATGAATAGCCTCTAGATGTCCCACAAGCAATAAACCCTAGCCAAACATTTAAAGAAACATCCAACCATGACTCCAGAAAACTCCCAAAATAAAGAATCAAAGAACTTTCCAGATGAAAAAGCCTTTCTAAAACTACTGGAGGTCAAATACGAAAGAATGATATATACAGCCCTCCTAGACATACAAAATGCAGCAGAGCAAAATGAAAAATTAAGGAAGCTGTTCAAACACATGGAAATCTCACAGATCAATAACAAAATTACAGAATTAGACAGTTCAATTCAAAGCCAAAAGAGCAAAACTGAACAAGTGAAAATTAGTCTTACCAACCTTGAAGATAGAGCTTCTGACACCAGCACTTATGAGGAGAAATCGGAGAAAAGAAACAAGAAAAATGAAGAAGCATTGAGAAATATGTGACACTCTATCAAGAGGAGTACGCTATGATTAATTGGAGTTCCTGAACAGGGAGGGATATCTGAAAGCAGAGAGTATTGTTGTTGAGTTACTGACAGAAAACTTCCCTGAAATCATGAAAGAACAGAACATAGATATCCAAGATGTGTACCAAATGCCACAAAAAATAGACCCCAAAGAAAGTCACCAAGATATATTAAAATCTAGTTTAACAAAATGAAACATAAGCAGAAACTCTTACAGGCAGAAAGACTCAAAGCAAAGCTAATTTTCAGAGGGAAGCCCTGTAGGCTTTCTTCTGAGTTCTTGGCAGAAATGCTGTTGGCCCAGAGGTAGTGGGATGACCCATTTGAAGCCTTGAAGGAGAAAAACTTCCAGCCAAGAATTACATATCCTACAAAACTGTCTTTCAAATATGAAGATAAAATTAAGACATTCACAGATAAACAGAAACTTAGAGACTTTGTAAAAACCAAACCCAAACTACAAGAAATACTCAAAGAAGCTCTTTGCTTAGAAAAACAAAACCATTAAATATGTATTTAAGGAAGCAATGCAGGACACAACATCCAAAAACCTACTCAGAGAAGGCACAAAACTGAATCAAAGCTATAATATTAAAATAAGGGATCCAGTAATCATATCATGAAAACTATGATACCATCATGCCCCGACCCGCGGGACAAATCAACGAAGGGACGAGGGGGACCTGTGAAAATAAAGGTGGGACGCGGGGCGGAGAAATGGAGGCAAGACAAGGTTCTGATCAAGCCTCAAGGTTTTATTGTTATAATGAGGTATATATAGTAGAGGGAGGGATCAAGTGATGTAGGGATGGAGTGACTTTTGGAGTGAGGTAGTTGTCGGCTGGGGATTGGATATACATACGACTAAGGCAGTGACATCAGGCAGGAAGTTTTTCGCGCGCGCGGGCCTTTTGAATTTCGCGGGCGCGGGCTTTTTCAAACTTGGCAAGTGCGGGCTTTTTCAACCCTACAAGCTTCCTATATGTCGGGGCCTGGGGGCTCACCCATGGTTCCCGACACCATCACATTAAAAAGTGGGACATACCACAGTAGTTATAATGCTTCCAGATAGAAAGGAAGTTAATAAGATACATAGAAGTTAAAATTGAGTTTAAACTTAGATGACTAAGGAGGATCATAGGGGTAGCTGCAAAGCACAATAAAGGTGCAGCATATCGAAACAAGAAACATAATACAGGAGTCTCAACAAACACAAAACCAACACTGAAAGGAATGAAAAATCAACCCATAAAGAAGAATGACCCAGAACAGAATATTAACAGCAACAGAGAAAACACAAACACAAAAATAAATACATCAAAATGACAGCACTAAACACATACCTATCAATAATTACACTGAATGTAAAAGGACTGAACACTGCAGTAAAGAGACAAGTGACATCTTGTATCAGAAGGCACGACCCATCTGTATGTTTCTTACAAGAAACTCACCTTAAACTTTAAGATATGAACAGACTGAAAATTAAAGGGTAGAATAATATACACCAAGCTAACAATGTACAAAGAAGAGCAGGTATGGTAATACTAATCTCAGAATAGATTTCACCGTAAAATCCACCATTGTGGACAAGGATGGTCACTATTTATTGCTGGAAGCTTCAATACATAAGCAGGACTTAACAATATTAAATATTTATGCGCCCAATACTAGAGCATCTAAATACATTGAACGAACACCGACTACACTGAAAAATGAGATAGATCACTCCAAAATAACAGTGGGAGACTTCAATACTCCATTTTCAATATTGGACAGATTCTCTAGAAAAAAGCTCAGTAAAGACATAGGAGATCTTATTGCCACAATTAACCAATTAGACCTCATCGATATATACAGAACTTTTTATCCATCAACAGATAACTATATCTTCTTCTCCAATGCACATGGAACATTTTCCAGAGCAGGCCATATGTTAGGACATAAAGCAAATCTTAACAAAATCCAAACCACTGAATTATTGCAGTGCATTTCCTCAGACCGTAAAACCATAAAAGTCAAAATCAATAGCAGAAAAAACAGATAGAAATTGGAACTCATGAAAACTGAACAACACCTTGCTCAAAAAGCTATGGATTATAGAAGAAATCAAGGATGAAATTAAGAAATTTATGGGTTCAAATGAGAATGAGTTTTGTGGATAGATGAGTGGTTAGACTGAGTGCTGTAGAAAACCTACCAGGTGTGGGTGGCATTACAAAGGAAAAGTAATATACTAAGTAGGTAATATTCATTGAACTCTTACAATATTCCAAGTGCTATTCTAAACATTATATTCATCAACTCTTTTAAACTTCATCACAACTGTGATAAAATTGCTGTTATTATTTGCAGTTTACAAATGGAAATGCTGAGGTACACAGAGGTGAAATTGTGTCTGAAGCAACAACATCAGTTGGATCTAAGAGGCAGAGACAGGATCTGGGTTTGTGTGGTCTGACCACTTTAGCCACTACATCATACAGAAGGTGAGATCAGGGCATACTTCAGAAACACTTCCTTTCAATTTGTTAAGCTTCTGCATGATTTGAATATCCTCATCAAACAAGTATTACTTTAGGGCTCTAATACAATGCATTTGCAAAATGAGATCGTAGTCATGAAAGCATTTGTTTTTATAGCCTGTCACTTGCTGTACTTACCTAAATGCAGAGCACCAAGAGATGCACCTTATATTTTTTAAAAAGTTATTTCCCAGATCAACTTCTCTGTACAGAATCTTTGCTAGGGTAAGAAAAGTCGAAAATAAAACACTCACTTCTCCACCATTTACTTACATTTTCTCCATACTGTTACTCGTGATTGCTGTGCAGATGGGTTCTGATTATCAAATTGTGCACCCTCCTAAACCCACTGGTATCAATAGCACACTAGATAATAACTAGAGAGTGGTGTCAGCACCCCATCTTCAGAGCGACTGCTGCTGAGAAGCATTTGGGCCAAGAATAAGAATGACAAGTATATACATTTCCAGATTTGCAATCAACATGGAAATTAGTCAGTTGTGGGATGCTGAGTGGTCTTACAGAGAGGGCCCCAGCTGCAGACAAAATACAGACTGGAGGGTGATAAACAGAGTGGAGGCATTCAGTGCATTCCTTTTCAGCTGTTTGCAGCCTGAAAGCTTTGGCAGTGGTGCAGGCTTGGCAGGAGTTATTGAATTATTTCAGAGATGGAGGGGGATCTTCAAGGCCTTATTGTTCTCCTCTGAGGGACCTGCAGCTCAGGAAGTAACTGGTGGGAGGTCACACAGCAAGGTAGAAGAAGGGAGGGCTGTGGAGTGAGCCCAGCACAGGGCTACAAGCCCTGGCTTTTTCTGAGTTGCTGATTTCACTGACTCATTCGTTCATGCATGCACAGATTTCTCTGAGCATTTTATTTATTAAGCAAATATTTATTGAACACCGATAGTCTATCACTGTACATAGAGTACATTCTGAGGAACAAGATCATATTTCTCTTCCCCTAAAACACTCCAAAAGCCTCACGTTGCTGTTGAAAGGAAATCTAAACTCTACCAGAATATCTGAGGCCAAATGGGGTCCCTAGGTGCTGCAAATGGTTAACATGCTCAGCTGCTAACTGACAGTTTGGATGTTTGAGTTTACCCAGAGATGCCTAGAAAGAAAGCCTGGTGATTTATATGCAAAATCTCAGCTATTGAAAACCCCATGGAGGACAGCTCTATCCTGACACCAGGAGTCAGAACTGACTCAGTGGCACCTGTTACAAAGCCCCTGCCTCTCTGACCTTGTCTTGTATACATGTCGTATTCTCTCTCTCATTACTTCCAGTCACCCTGTCAGCACACTGAGCCAAACCCTGCCCAGGTCTTTGTACCTGCTGTTCTTCCAGCCTAAGGCGCCTCTTACCTAGTTGTGCACATGGCTGGCTCTTTCTCATGGTTCAGCCTTAACATAAAAAGTTAACTGCTTAGGGAGGCCCACCTTTTACAGTGCTATCGGTGTCCCTCGTACCCTCAATTGTGCTTTTGCTCTATACATTTTTTGCCCTAGCACTTACTACTGTCCATGAGGATCCATATCTGTTCACTTGAAGGTTGTTTGTCTTATTCATAGCAGTATCCCTGTGGTGTCTGACTCAGAGCAGCCACTCAGCAGATTCCTGTGGAGTGAGAGAACGATTCATGCTGTGTGACGCTCCGTGCTAGGCATTGGGGCTACAGTAATATAACAGATCACTGTCGCTGTGGTATTTCTAATCTAGTGATATTGACAGTGACATAGAATAAGTAAACACATCAAAATGGTGCCATTTGTTTATTTATGTATCAAACTTCTCAGATCCAAAGCCTCTGACTTTATATTTCATCATGCTTGCTTTGCTGTCTTGATAGGAAGTTTATAGATAATATAACTGACTTTGACATGTGCTTTTACAAAATAACAATAATACTCTAAATACAAAGTAGAAGAGAAATGAGAGAAAGTAAATTCATGTATAAAATGATATGATTTAGTACTTGAATACAGCTATACTAGAACACATGTCTATGATAACCAATTTGTTCAAATTTGAGAAAACAAAGAAATATGTAAAATTGATATTATTAACATGTTTTCTAGTTGTTTTGGAATTGGGATTTATATACACAATGTAGAATCACATTTAGATTCACAGTGACTGTCACAGCTACAAATACAGACTGATACAGGCTGTTACATTAATAGGCCAAATACCAAGAACAGCACTGGTATTAATGGCATGGTTTACTGAAACAGTGA
The DNA here is from genome assembly GCA_028571685.1 of Heterohyrax brucei. NCBI lineage: Eukaryota > Metazoa > Chordata > Mammalia > Hyracoidea > Procaviidae > Heterohyrax > Heterohyrax brucei. The sequence continues at coordinate 169,462,255 of CM053141.1, read as the reverse complement.
ATAGCTTGGTAGAGTTCCGAATAAAATAAAATGTAATCTTCCCCTGATTTACCTTGTACTCTTAGAATAAGCACCCAAAAGTGGGATTTTACAGTATCTGTCCTTCTGTGACTGTTTTCCCTTGGTGTAATGTTGTAGGGTTTATGCCTTAGCATTTATCAGTAGTTCATTCCTTTTTGTCGAATAATATTTCACTGTATGTATGTACCATCTTCTTATCCATTCATCTGTTGGTGGGCACTTGAATGATGGGTAACAGAATACACCTTAACATGACCCTTGGAGGCGCTCCCCATCCTGGCCACATCCACCGTGTAGTGGAGACTATAAAGACAGCACGTGGTGAAACAGAGACCACTGGCCTCTTGTGAGGAGTGCAAGTCAGGAAGTGGCCACCTTTATGGGAAAATTCTCTGCAAGTCCAAATGCAGGGTCATTTATTCATTTTGGTACAGTCTGGGTGTTAGAAACACGTAAGAAAATGGGAAGTACAGATGAAAAGTTATCTGAAAGTCAAGTACTGGTTCTAAACATTGCAAAACCCTACCCATGCTTGAATATACATGCTAGAGGGAATCATGAACTTGAAAAATTTAAATCCACAAAGTCATTCAGTCTGTATTTGAATCTATTTCAATGTTTAGAATGTGTATTGCTCTGTATTACTCGTTCTTCCAGTTTTTCGTGTATGTGGATATATATAACAAAAAGTTTGCCACATTAATCATTTTAGGTGTATAATTCAGTGACATCCTTTTTTTGCAGTCATCACCACTGTCCATTTTGAAGTTTCTCATCACCCCAGACAGAAACTTGATGTCTTCTTAGCAATAATTCCCACTATTGAGAACCAGTATAATAAACTTTTCTCTCTATTCATTTACCCAATCTACACATTTCATACAAGTGGGATTTTATATTTGTGCTTTGGTGACTGACTTTTTTCCTTCAGCATAATAGGGTTCATCCAGGTCTTTGCATTTATCAATACTTCATTCCTTTTTGTGGCCAAGTAATATTTCACTGTGTGTATGTATGTACCACCTTCTTATTCATTCATCTGTTGATGGGCACTTGAATTGTTTCCACACTTTTGCTATTGTTACTAATACTGCCATGAACATTGCTGTGCCGTTCTGTTAGTTTTAATCTTCCTTTATTTTGATTTTGTATGTTTATTTCATTCTTTGCTAAATCATGAACTCTTCCAGGCAGAAACCCAACTTACAGATTCTTTTATAATTCCTATTGTACTTAAACTAATACTTGGCACTGAGTAGGTATTTGCTTACAGTGGTAATTCTCAAAATGTATCACAATTTCTGAAGGCTTATGGAAACACAGCTGACTCAACCACAGAGATTCTAATTCAGAAGGTCTAAGGTAGGGCCTGTGAATTTTCATTTTTAACAAGTTCCCAGGTGACGCTGCTCTTATTGGGCACCATTCTGAGAATCACTTGTTTGTGACATGATGACGCACAGAAGAGTTAAGTTCTACAAACAGACAGGCATGAGTTTGAATCTTAGCTACCGTTATCTCCCTGGGCTATTTACCTAATCTTTCAGAAACTCAGTCACTCTTCATTTCATTAATGGTGATAAGCACTGTTTCATCAGTTGTGAAGTTAAAATAAAATAAAATAAAAAACCCAGGGCCTTTGAGCCGATTTTGACTCACAGAAACCCTACAGGGCAGAGTAAAACTGCTCCATAGAGTTTCCAAGGAGTGTGTGGCAGATTTGAACTGCTGACCATTTGGTTAGCAGATATAGCACTTCTTAACCACTGTGCCACCAGTGTTTATGCGAATCACAAAGTAACTAGCACAAGAGTATGTGCTCAGCAAACATCAGTTATTTTTTACAGAGGTTTCTCCACCAAGAAAAGGAAAGGGTTACTTGCAGAAGATATTAATGTGTGAAGTACATGATGTATAAGTATTACAAAAAGAAGAAATCTAGCAAATGTTTCCAGTTTGGGCTAATGATCTTCCTCTCTATCTGAATTAAGGAGGTCATTCACAGGATTTTGGTGTGGGTAGAAAGGCAAGGCAGGAACCCATCGAAGCTGGTAATTAACATATTGCTGAAGCTTTGGCTGTATTTATATGAAAACAGCTCAATTTGCCTATAGCAGAAAGTTGCTGTCTGAGAAGAAACATAATATTCAGACAAACAGTCTGTAATCAAAGCAGCTACCGAACACCTGGGAAAGCATTTTCATAATTTTGTGAGTAGAACAAGGGTGGAAATTAACTCACTTTTCTTATAGTAGCAGCAACAATAGTCATCTTAAAAAGCTATTTCTACTTTTCTCCCATGTAATGATTTGCGCATTTGTCACTGAACTTATGAATGTTGCAAGATATGAGAGAGTAGCTTCTATTCTTATGGAAGTAAAGGAATTGAGCCCTTTCAGCAAATGGCCTGTACTGTTTGAACATCACACTGTCTTGTGATTTTTTTCCATTAGCTCTGGGATACAGGACCTCTGGCTTACAGTTCAGTGTGCCTAGAGAAGGATCTAATTCTCATCTAGTCTCCCCTGCCCCTTTTTGATGTTGGAATACATTCTATTGATTCCTTTCCAAGCTCTCTAGTATATTCTTTTTTTTTTTCTGACTCACCAACAAATTCTCTTTTTTTTTTTATTTAATATGACTGAGTGAAAATGTACATTCCCGTATAAAATTTGCATGCCCACCTATAGTATATTCTTGATCTCCTCTAGTGACTGAGGACTCATCCTTTACAAAGGAAGTTAGCTCTGACCTTGACCAGATTTTAGTCTAAGAAATTTATTCTCTACATTGAGCTCAAAACATGATTGTTTTTCCATATTTATGAAAGCAGTTACTGGACCCACCTGAGTTTCCTGTTCTCTTGGCAAATGTTTCCACCTCTAAAGGATCAACAAGAAATCATTATTCTAAGAATTCAGATGTAGGCATACTTAGGGCTTTTAGAAAAGGAGTGTTGTGGATTGGATTGTGTTGCCCCATAAATACATGTAGAAATTTGGTTCGGTCATGATTACCAGTACTGTGTGATTGCCCTCCATTTTGTGATTTTCCTATGCTGTATTTGTAAAAGAGGATTAGGGTAGGACTGTAAATCACTTCCCAAAGTCACCTACCTGCTCCAATGTAAAGGGAGTTTCCCTAGAGTGTGGCTTGCACCACCTTTTATCCTATAAGGAATAAAAGAAAAGGGAAGTAAGCAGAGAACTGGGAACCTCGCCCATCAAGAACACAGCACCTGGAGCAGAGCGCATCCTTCAGACGTGAGGTTCCTCCACCGTGATGCTCCCCAACCAAAGACTGATGCAACACAAGGACTTTCCTCCAGAGCCTACAGAGGGAAAACCTTCCCCTGGAATGGACATCCCAACTTCATACTTGTAGCCCACCAGATTGTGTAAGAATAAATTTTCCTTTGTTAAAGCCATCCACTTTGTGGTTAGAAAAGCACTAGCTGAGTAAAACAAGGAGCCCTAGTGGGGCAGTATTTAAGGGCTCAGCTGCTAACCAGAAAGTCACTGATTTGAACCTACCAGCAGCTCTGTTGGAGAAAGCTGTGGAAGTCTGCTCCGTAAAGGTGTATACCCTTGGAAAGCTTATGGGGTTATTCTGTCTTAGAGGATCACACCGAGTTGGAATAGACTTGATGGCATCAGTTTTGGTTTTGGCATAGGGCTTACAGAGCTGAAAAGACTTTAGAGGTCCTAGAGTAAAGCATTCTTTTTTTTTTTTAAGAAACTGACATCCAGAGAAGATAATGTCAACCATCTGTGACTGATGCTTAATTCCTTCCTTCCTGTTGCCTTCATTTTTGCTTTGATCTTTCTATTTAGATTTCCATGGGGTTCTGAGATTATGAGATATGTCAGTTTTGGCGGCATACGTATCAGGCAGATGCATTCATCCCCTCGTTCATCAGTTATTTCTGAGCACAGTCTGTGTCAGACTAAGGTTGTGCTGGGGACTGTGGATGTATAAAAATAGTAACAACAGCCAAGGAGACAATTAGATTTCATGTTAGCTTGACTTAAGGTTTATCCTGAAGTTCTTGATGGGTCAGGAGTGAGGTGATTAACAGGTACAGTAGCAGGAATCAGTAACCCATTGCCAGTGAGTTGATTTTAACACATGAGGACTCCAAGTGTGTCAGAGCAGATCTGTGTCCTATAGGATTTTCAATGGCTGATTTTTCTAAAGTAGACCAGTAGGCTGGACTCAAATCTCCAGCATTTTGGTTAGCAGTCTTAACTGTTTACATAACCCAAGGACTCCAAAATAGTAGAAAAGTTCCTTATTCTTACTTTAGTGCTGTTAGTGGGTCTACCCTTGTCCCTTACCAAAAGCCAAAGGTCATGGATTGAATTGTGTCTCCCCAAAAACATACATAGCTATTGGGCTAGGCCTTGATTCCTGGTATTGTGCAGTGTCCCTGTGTGCTTTAAATCCTTCCTCTAAGAAGTTAATGAAGGAGGATGAGCACTTATGTTGGTGGGACAGAACCCAATGGGCAAGATTGTATTGATCCTTGAGGCAGTCTCTTGGGATATAGGGGAAAGGGAAACAAGCAGAGAGTTGGGGACCTTATACCACCAGGAAAGAAGCAGCACTGGGAGCTGAGCACATCCTTTGGAAAGGAGCTGGGATCCCTGTACATCAGAAACTCCCAGTCCAAGGGACAATTAATGACAAGGACTTTCCTCCAGAGCTAACAAGAGAAAGCCTGACCCTGGATCTGGCACCTTGAATTTGGACTTTTATCCTACTAAACTGTGACAAAAAAGAAATTCTCTTTTTTGCCATTCACTTGTGGTATCTCTGTTTACAGCAGCACTAGGTGACTAACACACGAAACCAACCCTGATGCTTATGAGTTAATTCTGACTCATTGCCACCCTATAGGACAGAGTATAACTATCCTATAGAGTTTCCAAGGAGCATCTGGGACTTTTTGGCTAGCAGCTGTTGCACTTAACCAGTACAGTACATACACACAACAATGAGTACTAGAAATAATGAATGTTGCTACAGAAGAAGGAGGTCACTGTAGATAAGGACAACTTTATGAAAGAACGGTGTCTTGAAGAAATGGTATTTGGGCAGGTAGAAAGGAGAATAGTATCCCAGGCAAGAAGAGGAACAGAATCAAAAGTACAAACAAAGGAGTAGCCATATTGCTCTTCGAAACAAGGATGAAATCGATAGTCTCTTGTCTTTGAAAAATGAACAAAGGGGAGTTAAAACAAATATGAGTAGTGCAACAATAGAGACATGAAGCCAAGAAAGACCTTGTATATTTCTAGTTAAATGTGAAAACCAACAACAAGACTTAACAGGTCCTTCTAATAGCCAATAATTTTCAGCAAGAAAGATATGAACCAGCTGATTCGGCTAAATTATCAGCCAGCAAATGCAAGTTCATTTTAAGCATACAGGGTTCATTCCACACAAAGAAAATAATATATTTCACAGCTGGTTCTAGAGTATCACCCAAAAAAATTCCCCAAATTATTGTATGTATAAATGAAAGCATGCTGGAATTTTCCCAAGCCTGTTATATAATGCTGAAGTTTAATTGCATAGACACAGAGCATGTTTTAAGTATTCCTGTAACATCTTTTCTTATTAGGGCAATATCTCTCTCATAAGGAGCAAAAGTTAATTTTGAGGAGGACCAAAAATTCATACTTCCTCTACACGAAGTACAAATATGCAGATAGTAAACATAACTACAACATATTTGTGGTATGAAAATTTCACAGAAGAAGAAAATGGGGAAAAAAAATCTTAGTAGGCTTCTCAGGGTGGTGACAATGAAGAAAAGATTTAGAAATACTACCCTAGAGTAAGGCCAGCTGTCCAATCAGACGAGTATCTTGTCTTGTAAGTTTAGGAACCTTATTTTTGTGAGCAAGCAGAGTGCAGACTTGGCCTTCAGGAGTATTGTTAGCATTAATCAAGCTCACAGAAACAGATGAAGAAAGCAGAATGCTCATGGTGCTTCTTATTGTAAATGGATAAAATGTCCTATGAGCTGGAATATTCTCTACCATCTCCTTCTTTGGCTCTCTTTCTGTATATACATTAAAAAAAAAAAAAAAAACGCTGCCATTGAGTCATGTCCAACTCATAGCAGCCCTAAGAGTCAGTGTAGAACTGCCCCAGAAATTTTCCAAGGAGTGCCTGGTGAATTAGAACTGCCAACCTTTTAGTTAGCAGATGTAGCACTTAACCCTCTAGGCCACCAGTGTTTCCTCTGTGTGTATATGTATTCATACATGTAAAACAACCCACTGCTGCTGAATTGGGAAACCCTGGTGATGTAGTGGGTTAAGTGCTACCACTGCTAACCACAAGATCGGCAGTTCAAATCCACCAGGCACTCCTTGAATATACTGGGGGTCAGTTCTACCCCGGCCCCTAGGGTCGCCATGAGTCAGATCCGACTCGATAGCACCTGGCTACCTGGCTGACTGCTGAATTGATTATAACTCTTGGCAACCTATGTGTCAGCGTAGGGTTGCACTACATAGGGTTTTCATTGGCCATCATCTTACAGGAATAGATTGCTAGAACTTTTTTCTGTAGTACTGCTGGTAAAATTTGAACTGCCAATCTTTTGGTTAGTAGCTGAGCACAAACCATGTGTGCTCATCCCTGACCTTCCTTCTTTCTATATAGAAAACTTTATGGGAAACAAAAATAAAAAATAAAACAAAGCAAAAATGAGAAGCTTTCCTGGATAGTGTGAACCAAGAAAAGAACACTACTTACTTGGTTATAAACATGTGATGGTGTAGTTTATTAGAACCTTACACAACAGTCTCTGCTTTAGAAATATACCTATCATGGGTAGGACTGCTTCCATCAAAGTCCAAAGAATTAATGTCCTGGATGGTTGCTGCCATTCTTTGCAGATGTAGTGGCATTTTCTTATAATTGTTGAATTCCTTTGGTTGACACAACACTTTTTCAGGCCCCTTGATCCTAGTGTTACATCTGTTTGGTCATTAGGATTTTTTAAGGTGACTTTACATAGCTCTGTTCTAATTAACTTTTCATTGCTTAACTCTCAGCAGACAGTGATATTTATTTCAGAGTTATAAGAGTCATTCAAAGCAATTTCTCTAAGCATTTTGCTACAAGAGAGCTTCAGAACTTGCTTGGTTAACATGGTCATACCTCCACATTATTCTCGATGTGTGCCCTTCATGCTGAGTACAAATCCTAAGGCTCCACCTCTACCGAGTGAGAATTTATGATAGCAGAGCTGTAAAATCTGCATTTTTAACAATCACTTTGAATGATTCTGATGTCTACTAAAGTATGAGCACTGTGTTTTAAAACCTGTCCTATGGCATTCCTTTTGAAAAAGCAAGATTATGAGGGTATCCTTCTCAGGAAGATGTCTTTCTATCTCTAATACAATAACCAGTATTAGTTGCAGTCAATTTGACTCTGGCTCATGGTGACCCCATGTATGTCAAAGTAGAACTGTGTCTCATAGGATTTGCAATGACTGCTTTTTAGAAACAGGCCACCAAGCCTTTCTTCCGAGGTACTTCTAGGTTGCTTCAGACCTTCAACTGCTGGCATCACCATGTTAACAAAAGGCATCACCAAGGGACTGCTATTAATGTAAACACCTGGTTATGTCAACTTTGCATTGACAAACTTACAGGACAAAATGTTTGCTGTCAAAAGATTCATCACCACATTTTATCTGAAAGCATATGAATGCTCTAAGTAAATTTATCTTTTAGCATGGTTTATGTTGTAAAATTGTTGCAGTTATGAAAAGGACGCTGGGATAGGAATATGAAGTATAGAGTTAAAATCCTGGCTGTATAATAACTGTATTTCCTGTCTTTTAGCAACTAGTTTATCATCTTCAGGCTGTGCTTAGCTAAATCTGTTAAAGCAAGTTAAACATTTTCCTAGTTATAAGCTAGCCCATTTGTATAATCAAAGGAGGGACTAGTTGTTAGGTGTCATAAAAAGTTAAAAAGCATTCACAAGAATGTGTTGGTATTAAAAACTGACATCCAAATGTAGCCATATTTACTATGGGTAAAATAATTTTTCCCCATGTTGGTCTAAGCTAAGGATGATGGGCTTTAGGAATTTTGATCTGAAGATGATTTCAAAGAGGAGATATTAAATGTTATAAATAATTATGAAATGTGAATCTATGTGCATGAATGTGAAATGACACCCCAAGATTTCCTGGGAGCTGAGAGTGACATTTAAGCAATTGAAAACATCAGAACAGTTGGACTCACAGAACACAAATTTATGTCAAAGAGGAAATAGAAGTCTGGTGCTGCTTCTGCAAAAAAAAAAAAAAAAAAGGACTTTACAAGAACATTAATAACATGTCTATCATGCAGCCTTTTCAACCAAAGGGAAAAATTATTTTCCTATAAATCTACCCTGCATACAGCCAACCGCTTGCTCTTTCTAAAGCATGGCTGTCTTCAGTGTGGTGTCAAAAACTTTCCAAAATCTATACCTATCCCACATTTCCAAATCTCATTTTTCCCTCTTCGTTCCCTATATTTACAGCCAAACAATATATTTGCTCTTTTCCAGGTAAGTCTATACTTTCCTGTACCTTCCTCTAGCTGTCTTTCTTACATACTTGTCTGATGCCTAACAAATCATCAAGGCTCATTTAAAATGGGTTAAGCTATGAAAAGATCACAGACAGCATTAACTTTTAAGGTATAGATGGATCCAGGTGTTGCAATTGTGTCATCAGAAATCTGTCTCTTGGTTCTGATTTCTTTTATATTGAGTTGTTTTTCAATCAAGATCTCCTTTTGATGGGGCAAAAATTGTTGCCAACAGCTCTGAGAATATGTTTTATTAACTCATTAACCCTATTAGAAAAAGAAAACTTATTTGTCAGCACATCCAGCAAAAACCGTAGGTAAGTTTTCCATGAGCTTCCTTTAGCCATGTGCCAATCACTGAGGTAATTGTGGCTGGGGAGTGGGGTGCTCTGATCCACTGGGTTAGTGGACTGAGAATGCTGGAGAGTAACTTCTAAAAGGAACAAAACAGATTCTGCTACCAGACCAAAGTGAATCAGACGCTGGGATGGCACAAACATGGGATCCCTACTTCAGCCGTTTCTCTAGTTGAAAGCAGTAGTTTGTGTTTAAAATTCTGATAGCACTTGTCAACTTCCTATATTGCGTTTGTTATCTGTGCACACATCTCATTTCCCTACTAACCTTTAAGAACCAGGAGACTAAGTGGCAGCTGCTACTCATCATTCTATTTCCCACAGTGCTTTGCTGGATGCTTTGCTCTGCTTTATTTTCTATTCTCTGTGGGATTAGAAACAGAGATTTAACTTCCTTGTGCCTGTTTCTTGAAAAAGAGGCATTGCAATAGATCATTTCTAAGCTCCCTTCTAGTGTCAAAATTCTTTGAATTCTGCTATATAATCAAATAGTTGTCAAGTGAATGACTGAATTTAACACGGGAAATGCAAGAACTGTCATACTTTGGATTTGTCTGGACTTGCTTCAGGAATGTCAATTACCAGCTGAGTTAAGCACCCAAAATCCAGTAATCCTGAATGTTCAATTTAAATATGTTCTTATAGAATAATTTTTCCTTACTCTGGTTTTTCTACATGTGAAATGCATAGTATTCTGAATTGTTTTCCACTTTGGCATTTTCACATAGGAGGCTGCAAAAATGCTGTGTTCCATAGCAAGGAAGTGAATCAGAGCTTGTTTTGTTAGCTCGTGTGTGAGGAAGAGTCTTAACATAATTGTGTTACTAAACCCAGAGAAGCCGATTAAAAGTAAAAAAGGAGGTAAATAATTGGAAATTAATAAACTGTATAACAAGAGCAGCTAAACCTTAAGTGAACACTTGATAAATAGTAAGAACACACTAAGTGTTTAGGAGACACTGGTGGTATAGTGGTTAAGTGCTATGGCTGCTAACCAAGGGGTCAGCAGTTTGAATCCACCAGCCACTCCTTATAAACTCTACAGGGCACTTCTACTCTGTCCTGTAGGGTAGCTAGAAGTTGGAATCAGGTTTGGTTTCTGGTTTTGGTAAGTTATTATCTGCACTCTAATATTTAATTTTATAATGATACTGTGAGCAAGGTGATTCTCATTTCCCCCCAAAAAAGGGAGAGGGGAAAAAAAGAATTAAGACTGATAGAGACAATAGTTTGCCAGAGGTGACTCAGCTACAGAGCAAAGATTCTAATCCTAGGCGGTTTTGTTTTGAATCTTAGAGCCCACTCAAACCACTGTACTCTGTTGCATTCAGAATAATCCTGCATGAGTGTATTTTGTTTCTCCCCATAGGTTCTCATACTTTTTAAACCACATTTAAAGCCAGTAAAAAACTCTTTTATAACTTAAGTAATTTATAGAGATGAAGGGTCAGATAACCCTAAACCCAGTGCTGTCAAGTCAGACAGATCAGGATAACCTCAGTGAGTTAGCAAGGGACACAGTGACAAACTAGCTAATGAGCCCATCTTCACGTGTTACTAGGGGTTCTACAGAATCACAGAGTCTTATGATTGCAAGAAATTTTATCAGCCATATAGTACCACCTACAGCTCAACATGGTATTTTTGCATGCTCTGAAAATAGAACAAAAAGTTCTGTAAATTAGAACAGTATATGGTACAACTTGACTCCAACATCCTAAAGACTATGCACTGTACGCTCAGGGTGATCAACCTATTATTCTATTGTTGGAATTGGGTGCTGTAGAAGGAATATGATTCAATTTTCAAGGCTAGGGTGTTTTTACAGAGCTGAAGGTCAAAGGCAGGGCTCTATCCTAATACCTGGCACTATCCTTCACCGTACTTGTCATTTCCACTGGCTACAGTAATATCAAACTTGTGTATATGTGTGTCACAAGTGGTTAAATACTGAGCTATTAACTTAAAGGCTGAGGTGTCTCAGAAGGCCTGATGATCTATGACTGAAAAATCAGCCATTTAAAACCCTATGGAGTGTGGTTCTACTCTGAAACACATGGGGTAGCCATGAGTATGGACAGACTTGGCAGAATCTGGTTTTTCGTTCTGTGTGTATGTTGCTCATCAAAGAGAAATACTCGTTTATCAGGATGCAGTGGCCAACTCATGAGTGGACCCGAGATTGCCCCTAGGAATGAAGGAAGAGGCACTCAAGACACATGTTCTGTGAAAATTTTCTAGCCCATGAACTAACCATAGTTGGTCATTTTAAATGATTTCCTCATCTGTCTTCCTATGACTTTCTTAAAGATGCAAACATACATGTTTTTCTGTGATGCCCCCAAATTGTATGGAATAGGGCCTGAATAGTTAGTGTCTGACATCGACTCAGAGCTCACCACTGTGTTCCTGTTCTCTGGTGTTTTACCTTTGTCCCTGTAATAAGTGGAGTCAGCATGAGTTAGAACTGACTTGAGGGTTTGGTTTCTTGGTTTATATGTATAAATAGTGTCTTAGGCACCTAGTGCTGCTGTCACAGATGTACTATTAGTTGATGGATTTAAAAAGAGAAATGTTATTCTGTCACAGTCCAGTAGACTAAAAGTGCAAATTTAGGGCATCAGCTCCAGGAAAATCTTCCCCTATTGTCTTTAGCAGAATCCTTGTCCTAAATTTTCCCCTGAACTGGGAGCTGCTGAGGTGCAGGGACCCTGAGTCCTAAGATGCACTCAGCTCCAGGCACTACTTCTGAGTGGTTTGAGATCACCAACTCACTCCTTGCTTCTCTCTCTTCTGCATTCCAAAAGATTGCCCCAGGCGCAATACAGTATTATACACTGAGTCTTTTGCCACCAACACAACTGCCACCCATCCTCCCTCATTAACATCTTAGAGGCAGGGTTTACTAACATATAGAAACATCACATAATACCAGGAATCACAGCCTAGCCAAACTGCTACACACATTTTTGTGGGGACACAGTTTAATCCACAACACAAATAAGCATATGTATCCATACATATATTACTTATGCTACTTTCTACTCCTACTAGGATTTAGCCAGACCTAGAACTAACAGAAAGCTCTCCTCTGAGATATCATTTAATTGACAGCAAATTGTCTCTGAATGACCCAGATCCAGCCCAGGTGACCTAGGTTGAAACTTGGTTGAGATAATTGTTTCATCATTTTTAAATTACAACAAAGATAAGTTATGTTCAAATAATGGTATCATACTGTGAGAAAAAAGAAAAAGAATAATAAATAAAACAGCTTTCCCAATATTAATCTGCATTTCTGTAAAAAACAGTAAAGATTGATAGCCTCTGAAAAATATCCAGGAAAGAATATGCTGTTCACAGTGAAGAGTTATCTAGAATGTACATCAAGGTATTTGCTAGTTTCCTCATTCATCCATTTGGTAAATAACGACAGAGCAGTACGTTTTATGCCATGCACGTGTTGACCTCTGGAGATAGGATAATCAAAAAGGAAAACTTTTTTATACTCTTGTCAAGCTGATCGCTTAATGGGTAAGACAATGAATGCACAACTAAATAAGTACACAATGACAAGCACAAAGAAGGGAATAAGTTAAGACTAAAAATTTAAGGGGAATCCCTGGTTGGTACAAGCAGTTCATGAGGATGGCTGCTGAACAAAAGAATGATAGTTCAAGTTCAGCCAGAGATGCTATTATGGAAAAGAGACAGAAGAGGGGACCTCCTAGAAGAGCTGTAACACCGATGATGGTGCAAAACAGTGGCAGCAGTAATAATAGCAGAAATTACGAGAGAGGCAGAGGCTGGCAGGGGTGATGATTCATGGAGTAGAGTAGATGATTCATAGAGATAGGCATCATGTAAAGGAGAACGGCCAAAGTCTAGGCTCCTGTAGGTAGATACCTGAGGAGTGCAAGCAGTAGTGTGGCGGCCAAGCTGGTCTGCCTTTGGCAGTGGCTGTTGCCCTGGCTGTCCTCAGAGCTGTATCTGTATGGTGATTTTGTTTTTTTCAGGAATCCACGAAACTATTTTTTATAGCAGTACCAATATTTTAGATTTCTACATCCCTATCAGCAGTGTACTACGTTTCCAATTTCTCCACAACTTCCCGGTACTTACTTTCTGGTTTCTAATAATAACCATCCCTGTGGGTATGAAAGGAATCTTGATAGTAGAGAAGTTAAAGTGCTTGGCTGGTGACCAAAACGTGAGTGGTTTAAACATACCATTTGCTCCATGGGAAAAAGATGTGGCCATCGGCTTCCATAAAGATGAAACCCAAACCCAGATTAAACCTACTGCCATCAAGTCAATTCTAACTTAATAGTGATCCTGTAGACTGAGTAGAACTGTCCCATAGAATTTCCAAGGACTGCCTGGTAGATTCAAACTGCTGGCTTTTTGGTTAGCAGCTGCAGCTCTTAACCTCTAGACCACCAGGTTTCCTCCCTAAAAATGCCAGACAGCCTTGGAAGCCACAGGGAGTGGTTGCACTTTCCCCTAAAGAGTTACTGTGAGTTAGAATCAACTAAACCACAGCAGGTTTTTTTTTTTTTTTCCTGGTTTGTGGTTAGTGGATGTATCTTATTGTGCTTTTGAATTCTATTTCAATGATGAATAATGATATTGAATTTCTTTTCATGTGCTGATTGACCATTTGTATGTCTTTTTTGGAGAAATCTCTCTTTTGCCCATTTTTAAATTGAGCCTCTTTTTGTTGTTGTGTTATAATGGTTCTTTACATATTCTGAATAAAATCCCTATCAGACCTATGGTTATGAAATATATTCTCCCATTCTGCAGGTTGTCTCTTCACTTCATTGATACTAAGTTGATAGAAGTACAATTTATCCATTTTTCTTCTTTTTTTGCTCACTTTTTTGTCACCATATGTAGGAATCCATTGTCAGCAACAAGATCCTACTGCTTAAACCCAAGGATTCCTTCTAAGAGCTTATGGCTTTAGTTCTTATACATAGGTTATTGATCTGTTTTGAGTTAATTTTCATATATGGTATGAGGCTTGAGTCCAGCTTCATTATTTTGGCTGTGGAAATCCAGTAGTCCTAGCATTGTATATCAAAGGTACTATTCTATCCTCCATTTTTTAAATAACTTTTATTTTTTATTAATTACAATAAAAGAATAAAATTTCTAACACCTATCAATTAACTCATCTATGATAGACCCTCAGACCCCATCCACCCATATAGCCAATACAGTCATTTTCTTCTATGGATAATTCTCTTGTTAAGTCCTTAAAACAGGGGTCTCATACAAAATTTGTCCTTTTGACACTAATTGATTTCACTCAGCATGATCTCTTCCAAATGAGACCATGCTATGAGATGTTTTCTAAAATTGTTCTCTTTTTTTTATCATAGCATAGTGTTCAAATGAGTATATGTACCATATTTTGCTTATCCATTCATCTGTTGATGGGCATTGGGGTTGATTCCAACTTTTTGCTATTGGGGACTGTGCTGCAACAAACATTCATGTACATGTGTCTGTTCGTGTGACAACCTTTGTTTCTGAAGGATAAATTCCTAGCAGTAGAACTACAGAATTAGATGGTATATCTATCTTCAGCTTTCTAAGGAAGCACCAGACTGTTTTCCAAAGAGGTTGTACCACTTTGCAATCCCACCAGCAGTGTCGGAGAGTTCCAATTTTTCCACAGCCTCTCCAGAATTTGTTGGTTTGTGTTTTTTGGATCCTGGCCAATCTTGTTGGGGTGAGATGGTATCTCGTAGTTTTGATTTGAACTTCTTTAACAGCTAACGATTGTGAGCAATTCTGCATGTGTTGTTCAGCTGCCTGGCTATCCTCTTTAGAGAAGTGTCTGTCCATCTCCTTCACCCATGGCTTACTTGGATTATTTATTTTTCTTGTTGATATTTTGTAGATGAAGATCAGATGTCGATCTGATATAGAGTTGCCGAATATTTTTTCCCATTCTGTAGGTGGTCTTTTAACTCTTTTGATGAAGTCTTTGGCTGAGCAAAAGTGTTTGATTCTTAGTAATTCCCATTTATCTATTTTCTCTTCTGTTGAATGCGTGTGTGTGTGTGTGTGTGTGTGTGTGTGTTTGTCAGATTTTGAAGTCTGTCTACATTGTGTATTAAAACTTCCATTGTTGATCCTATTTTATCTTGGATGAGCTTTATCATTTTAGATTTTATATTTGTGTGTTTTATCCAATTTGAGTTGGTTCTGTATAAGATGTGAGATAATGAGTCTTGTTTCAATTTTTTTGCAGACAGATATCCAATTTTGCCAGCACCATTTGTTAAAGAGACTGTTCTTACCCCAGTTTAAAATCGTGGGGCCTTTGTCAAATATCAACTGTTCATAGAAAGATAGTGGCATCTCTGGGGACTCTACTCTGTTCCATTGGTCTGTATGTCTTTTTTTGTACCAGTACCAGGCTGTTTTGACAACTGTGGCAGTTTAATAGTTTCTGAAGTCAGGTAGTGAGTAGTCTCCCAGTGTGTTCTTCTTCTTCAGTAGTGCTTTACTTATATCTGAGGTTTCTTCCCTTTCCAAAGTTGGTAACTAGTTTCTCCATCTCATTAAAAAATGTCGCTGGAATTTTTATTGGGATTGCATTATGTAAGTAGGTTGCTTTGGGTAAAACTGACATTTTCACAATGTTGAGTCTTCCTATCCATGAGCAGGGTAGATTACTCCATTTATGTAAGTCTCTCTGAGTTTCTTGTAGTAAGGTCTTGTAGTTCTCTTTGTAAAGATCTCTTATTTCTCTAGTTAGATTTATTCCTAGATATTTTATCTTCTTAGGGGCTATAGTAAATGGAACTGATTTGGTGATTTCTTCTTTAATAATCTCATTGTTGATATCAAAGAGTTCTACTGATTTACTTATGTTTATCTTGTATCCCGATACTTTGTTGAACTCCTCTATTACTTCCAACAGTTTAATTATGGATTACTTTGGGTTCTCTGTATAAACAGTCATATCATCTGCAAAGAGGGAGATTTTTACTTCTTCATTGCCAGTACAGATGCCCTTTATTTCTTTACATTGTCTAGTTGCTCTGGCTAGAATTACTAGCACAGTGTTGAACAGAAGTGGTGAGAGTGGGCATCCTTGTCTAGTTTCTGATATCAGATGGAATTTGTTTTAGTCTTTCACCATTCAGGATGATGAAGGCAGTTGCCTTTGCATAGATGCTGCTGGTTGCATTGAGGAATTTCCCATATATTCCTATTTTTCTGAAAGTTTTAAGCATGAATGGGTATTGAACTTTGTCAAATGCCTTTTCTGCATAAATTTGTATTATTAATGTGGTTGATTACATTAATTGCTTTTCCGATGTCGAACCAGCCTTGCATTGCTAGGATAAAACTAACTTGATCATGACGAATGATTTTTTTTTTTTTATATGCTGTTGAATTCTATTGGCTAGAATTTTGTTGATGATTTTTGCATCTAGGTTCATGAGTGATACTGGTCTGCAATTTTCTTTTTTTGTGGGATCTTTCCCTGGCTTTAGTATCAGGGTTATGCTGGCTTCATAGAATGAATTTGGGAGTATTCCATCCCTTCCTATGATGTGAAATAGCCTCAGTAGTGTTGGAGTTCACTCTTCTCTAAAAGTTTGGTAGAATTCTGCAGTGAAGCCATCTGGGCCAGGACTTTTTTTGGCTGGTAGATTTTTGATGACTTTTTCAATCTCTTCTTTTGTGATGGATTTATTGATGATCTACTTCTCCTTGTGATAATCTTGGTGAGTCATATGAATCTAGAAATTTGTCCATTTCCCCTAGGTTTTCAAACCTGTTAGAGTACAGCTTTTCATCATATTCTGTTATGATATTTTTTATTTCAGCTGGATCTGTTGTAACAATCTTCCATCTCATTTCTTAAATGGGTTATTTGTATCTTCTGCTGTTTTTCTTTTGTAAGTTTAGCCACTGGTTTATCAGTTTTGTTGATCTTTTCAAAGAACCAGCTTTTGGTTTTGTTGATTTTTTTCAATTGTTTTTCTATTCTCTAATTCATTTAGTTCTGCTCTAAGCCTTATAATCTGTTTTCTTCTGGTGCCTGAGGGGTTCTTCTGTTGCTCTCTTTCTACTTGTTCAAGCTGTAAGGTTAACTTTAATTTGGGCCCTTTCTTCTTTCCAGATGTGTGCAGTCATAGAGATAAAGTGACTTCTGAGCACTGCTTTTGCTATGTTCCATAAATTCTGGTAGAATGTATTTTCATTCTCATTTGAATCCATAAATTTCTTTATTTTGTCCTTAATTTGTTCTATAACCCAAGGCTTTTTGAACAAGTGTTGTTCCGTTTCCATAAGTTTGAATTTCTACCTATGAGTTTTCTGTTATTGATTTAAACTTTTACAGCTCTATGGTCCAAGATGATACTTGCAGTAAATCAATGGTTTGGATTTTATAGAGAATTGCTTTATGATTTAACACATGGTCTATCCTGGAAAATGTTCCATGCACATTGGAGAAGAAGGTGTACTTATCTGCTGATGGATAAAAAGATCTGTATATGTCGATAAGGTCAAGTTGGCTGACTGTTGCAATTAGATCTGCATCTTTACTGAACTTTTTTCTGGATGATCTCTCCATAACCGAAAGGGGAGAGTTGAAGTCTCCAACTACTATTGTGGAATGATCTACCTCATTTTTCAGTGTTGTCAGTATTTGTTCAATGTATTTAGGTGCTCTGGTATTGGGTGCATAAATATTTAATATTGTTAAGTCCTGCTTGAGTATTGAACCTTTCAGCAATAAATAGTGACCATCCTTGTCCACAATAGTGGATTTTACATTAAAATCTGTTTTATCTGAGATTAGTGTTGTCATACTTGCTCTTCTTTGTGCTTGTTAGCTTGATATATATTATTCAAACCTTTAATTGTCAATTTGTTCATATCTTTAAGTCTAAGAAGTGTTTCTTGTAAGCAACATATAGATGAGTCATGTGTTTTGATCCAGGATGTCACACGCTGTCTCTTTACTGGAGCATTCAGTCCATTTACATTCAATGTAATCATTGATAGGTATGTGCTTAGTACCATCCTTTTGATGTAATTACTTTTGTGTTGATGTTTTCTATATTGCTGTTAGTATTCTGCTCTGGGGCATTCTTCTTTATTGGTTGTTGTTTCAGTGTTGGTTTTGTGTTCATTGAGACTCCTGTATTGCATTCCTTATTTTTGTACAATGCATTGTTAATCTGCTTTATGGCTACATGTATTATCCCCTTTAATATACTAAGATTAAACCCAATTTTAACTACTTCATAACTCTGAAAATTCATCTACATCTAAAACAACTATAACTACTGTAGTGTATCCCTCTTTTTAGTGTATCCCTCTTTTAATGTGATGATATTATAGTTGCCATGATATGATCATGCATTCCCTTATTATGATACTGTAGCTTTGATGAAGTTTTGTGACTTCCTTAACCAGTTAGAAATTTGGATTAAGTATCCTGAATGGTCACCTAAAATATACATTTAGGGAAGAGATTCTTTCATGCAGTTTTGGTTTAGTTTTTATGAAGTCTCTAAATTTCTCTTTGTTTTCAAAAGTCTTAATTTCATCATTATATTTGATGGACAATTTTGCAGGATAAATTATTCTGGGATGGAAGCTCATCTCATTCAGGGCTTTGAATGTGTCTGCCCTCTGTTTTCTAGCCAGCATTGTTTTGAAAGAAAAATTGGGTGAAACCCTACAGGGTTTCCCTTGGAGTGTTAGGTTGTGTTGAGCCTTGCTGCCTTCAGAAGTATCTGTTTATGTTTTAGCTTATTAAGCTTGGTTGTAATATGCCTTGACGTCTTTCTTTTTGGGTCTAGCTTTTGCACTGTTCAGTAAACATCTTGGATATCTATGTTCTCTTTGCTCATAATCACAGAAAAGTTTTCTCTACAGTTTCTCTACAGCATACTCTCTATATTATGATTAACCGCCCTTGTTCACGATCTCCAACTTAATGTAAATTATTCCTCTTCATGGAATCCCACATTTCTTATTGCTTCTTCATTTTTATTTCTTTTCTCTGATTTCACCTCATACATACTGGTGTCAGATACTCTGTCTTAGGTCACTGAGTCTAACTTCTGTCTATTCAATCCTACTCTTTTGGCTTTGGATAGAATTATCTAACTCTGTAATTTTGTTACTGATCTGTTTTATTTTAGAGTGTTGATGTTCCATCAGTTCAAATAGCCTACCAAATTTTTCATTTTGTTCTACTGCATTTTGTTTTATCTCTAAGAGGTTCTATATATAAATCTTTGTGTTCAACCTCCAAAAGATTCAGAAAGGCTTCTTCATCTGGGAAATTTTTTGAATCTTTATTTAGGGAATTATCTGGAGCCTTTGAAGGCTGGTTCTTTAAATGATTAATTATGGTCTGCTGTTTGTATGCCATCTAGACACTGTTTGATTTCTCTGGTATTGGATCTAAGAGAATTGTTGGTCATACCAGCTGTCTCTAATACTCTAGTGACTTGCCCCAGGTGGACTCTTGAGGGTGGTAATGAGGCTGCCCTGCTTATGGAGAAACTGGGGGCTATCAGCCAACCCTACAATGTGGGTCAGAGAAGAGTGGGAGGAAAAGAAGTTGGGCCTCTCAACAGACAGATTTTGAGGCAAATACATAGGTCTCTCACTCTTAATCATAAACTATACTTCTATGTGGGAAGTTGTCGAGGTGCTGAACTGGGAGCTGGGACATGGGAGCTGACCAACGTGCTGAACAGACATTCAGGAGCAGCGTACTCCACCTGCTGGCTAATGATGAAAGTACATTACTGGCCATTCATGGAAGCTGCAGTTCTCCGATACCGTGAAATAGCAAAAACTGAGGTCAGACGTCCACTGGATCATTTTTGAGAGGGGAAGATTAGACTGATACTGGTGCCTAGTCAAACATGCTAGTTCCTAGGGCTCCCCAAATGTTCAGTGCTCCATATGAATATCATCCAGGCCTTAGTTCTCAGAGGGAAATGAGGAGACATGTGTGTCTACTTCTCCGTCTTTTTTTTTCCTAACCAAGGTTTATTTTTGGATTCTCAATTTTATTCCACTGGTCTATATGTCTATCTTTATGTTAGTACTAGACTGTTTTGGTTATTTTGGCTTTATGATACATTTTTAAATCAGCAAGTATGACTCTTTCTACTTTGCTTTTGTTTTCAAGATTGCTTTGGCTATTTGGGATCATTTTAAGTTCTGTGTGAATTTATGAACTGGCTTTACCATTTCCGTAGAAAGCTTAATGGAATTTTGAGAAGGATTATGTCAAATACGCATATTGCTTTGATTAGTATTAAGTCTTCCAATCCATAAACACAAATGTCTTTCCTGGTAGCACAGTGGTTAAGAACTCAGCAGTAGAAATTCACCAGCAGCTGTTTGGGAACACTATAGGACAATTCTTCTGTGTCCTATAGGGTTGATATGAATTTGAATCAACTTGAAGGTAATGTTCTGTTTGTTTGGTTTGGGTTTTTTTCCTGATCTTGATGGGAAAAGATTGTGAAATCTTTTTCCACAGAGCTGCCAGATGGGTTCAAATTCCCAACTTTGGGATTAGCAGCTGAGTTCTTGACACTGTACTGCCAGGACTCCTCTTCCGTTTATTTAGGTTTTTAGTACCTCTAAACAATGTTGTAGTGTTTAGAGTGTACAAGCCTATCTAGCTAAATTTATTCCTAAGCATTTTATTCTTTTTGACGCTGTTATAAATGAAATTGGTTTTCTGATTTTCCATTTTCGATATATACAAACAAACTGATTTTTATGCATTGAGTTTGTATTCTACAATTGTTCTGGATTCTTATTAGCTCTGGTAGCTTTCTTGAAGATTCTTTGAGATTTCCTACATATAGCATCAGTTTTACTTCTTACTTTTCAATTTCAATATCTTTCATAAGTTTTCCTCTGGTTGGAACTTCCAGCACAATATTAAATAGCAGTGATGAAAATGGACTTCCTTGTCTTATTCCTAATCTTGGGGGAGAAAGCTTTCAGTCTTTCCCCATTGAGTATGATGTTAGAAGTGAGATTTTTGTTTGTTTTGGGTTTTATAGATGCTACTTATCATATTGAAGAATGTCTTCTCTTCAACAAATGAGATGATCATGGGGTTCTTTTCCTTCATTCTTTTTTTTTTAATTACACTTTAAATGAATATTTACAGATTATACTAACTTCTCATTAAATAGTACACATATTGTTTTACAACATTGGTTAACAACTCTGTGATATGTCAGTGCTTTCCCTTCTCTACCTGGGGTTTCCTATTAAAGCTTTCCTGTCTCCTCCTGCCCTCTAGTGCCTGTACCTGGGCTGGTGTGGCTCTTTAGTCTCATTTTGTTTCATGGGCCAATCTAATCTTTGGCTGAAGGGTGAACCTCAAGAGTGAGTTACTTACTAAACTTAAAAGATGTCTAGGGGCCATAGTCTTGGGATTTCTTTAGTATCTGTCTGGCCTGCAAGTCTGTTCTTTTTCATAAGTTTGAATGCCAGTTCACATTTTTCTCCAGCTCTGTCTAGGAACATCTATTGTGATCACTGTCAGAAGCATCAGTGATGGTAGCTGGGTACCATCTAATTGTGCTGGTCGCAATCTGGTGGAGGTCGTGGTAGTTGTGGTCCATTAGTTGTTTGGACAAATATTTTCCTTGTACCTTTAGTTTTTTTCATCCTCTTTTGCTACTGAATGGATGAGACCAATGGAGTATCCTCAGTGGCCACTTTTAGGCTTTAAAACTCCGGAAACTGCTCACCATAGTAGAATGTGTAGCATTTTCTTTATAAATTACGTTATGCCAATTTAGCTGGATGTTTCTCAAGAGTGTGATGCCCACAGCCATCAGCCCAGTGGTTCAACCCCTCAGGGAGTTTGGATACGTCTATGGAGCTTCTATGATTTTACCTTATACAAGTTGTGCTGGCTTCTCAGTATTGTGTACTGCCTACTTCCTTGTTTTAATGTAATTTACATAGATTTTATTATGTTGAACTAGCTTTGATTTTCTATGGTAAATCCTACTTAGGCATGATACATAATTCTTTTAAAATGCTGTTTGATTCAATTTTCTAATATTTTGTTGAGGATTTTTACATCTATTTATAAAGAATATGGGCCTGTAGTATTTTTTCTCATCTTGCAGTGTCTTTGTCTATGTTATGTGGGTCATGCTAACCTCATAGTATGAGTTAAGTAGTGTTCCCTCCTCTTACATTTTTTTGCAAGAATTTGAGAAAGATCAGCGCTAATTATTCTTTAAATGTTTAGTAGAATTCCCCAGTGAAGCCATCTGGTTGGTACAAGAACTTCTTTGGTTGGGAAGTTTTTGATTACTGATTCAGTCATTTCACTTTTTATGGGTCTGTTGAGATTTGCTATATACTTTTAATGCAAAAATAAAAATGAAACACTGAAAACAATAAAAGCAATACCAATGATACATTATAGTATCACCACTACCAAAACAGGAGTGTAAATGGAAAGATGTTGTTGATACTCAGAGCATGATGGTATTTATTTCTCAGATGTAGATACATGCATATATATACAGGTACATTAGATGTTCCCATTATGTTTTATCATTAAGATTTTTGCAACATTGTTGATTTTTTAAATTTTTTTATAACACATTATGTGCTATTATGTGCTGTCCCACATAGCTAATTTTTTTCTTCTTCCTCACAGAGGTATTTTAAAATATCTCAGTATGATTGTAGACTTGTCAGCCCATTATGTTTTATCATTAAGATTTTTGCAACCTTGTTGATTTTTTTAAATTTTTTAAAACACATTATGTGCTGTTATGTGTTGTCCCACATAGCTAATTTTTTTCTTCTTCCTCACAGAGGTATTTTAAAATATCTCAATATGATCGTAGACTTGTCAGTTTATATTTGTACTTGTTGGCTTTTAATTCATGTATCTGACATTTTTATAATATCTTAATGAATTATTCTCTTTAGTACAATGTACTGTCATCTTTATTCATTTTAGTGAGATATACCTTATAATCTTTTTTGTTTTTTCCATTTTAATATTGCTGCCTAGCTCATTTTCATTTCAACTTCATTTTAGGAATGATTTTAGGAGTTTTTTTTAAAGCAAGTTTTAGCTGTCTTTTTATCTACTATATACTTTTTGGATGTGAGTTCAATTTATTTATATTTATAATTATCATCAATTTATTTACACTTATTTTTATCATCTGGTTACCATCTTGTGTGTGCGTGTGTTTGTATGCTTTTTTTCTCCTATGCCTTCTGTTTCACTGACAGAAAATTTAATAATTAAACATATTGAAAAGTCTGTTGACTATTCAACATTCCTATTCTTCTCCAGAAGCAGCCCAGGTCGTGTTGTGATTACGTACTAGGCTACTAACCAAAAGATCAGTGGTTCAAACACACCAGCTGCTCTGAGGGAGAAAGATATGGCAGTCCGCTTTCCTAAAGATTATATCTTTGGAAACCCTATGGGCGGTTCTACTCTGTCCTATAGTGTTGCTTTGAGTTGGAATCAAATTGATGGCAACAGGTTGGTTTGTTTGTTTGTTTCCCTGATATTCTTCTTCAGATCCATAAAAGGCTTTGGTGTATTTTAACCACCTAATGTAAAATATCAAATCTTTATTTTTATTGTTACTGTTGTTAATCACTGCTTTGAGTAGATTTTGACTCATGGTGGTCCCATGAGTCCAAATAGTGCAAATGGCTAAGTGTTCAGTTACTGTTGGAAAGGTTGACAGTTCAAACCCACCTATAGGCACATCAGACAATAAACCACATAATCAGCTTCCGAAAAGCTATAGCTTTTATAACCCTACAGAGCAGTTCTGCTCTGAAACAGATGAAGTTACTGTGAATCAGAATCAAGTTGAAAGCAATTATCAACAATTTTTATTTTGCCCTTTCCAAAATAAAAACCAGTATGTTAATCAGGTTAATAACATTACCTGCCAAAGCAGAACAACAGCAAAAAAGTCCTAAAATCTCAGTGATATAACAAAACCCTGGTGAAATAGTGATTAAATGCTATGTCTGCTAATCAAAAGGTCAGCAGTTCAAATCTGCCAAGTACTCTTTGGAAACTCTGTGGGGCAGTTCTACTTTGTCTTATAGCTCTGCTATCTTATAGGGTCACTATGAGTCAGAATGGACTTGATGGCAGTGGGTTTGGTTTGGGTTTTATAACAAAACAAATGCAAACTTCTTTCCAGGCAAAGTCAGATATAATTCAAGCAGCTCTGTTTCCAGCACTAAGTTAGAGAACTACCTGGCTTCCATCTTGCAAACCAGTTATCTTGGAAGAGACAAGAAGGGAAGGCTTAAAAAAGAATGGAAATCTACTAGTAACTGCTTAAGACTGAAGTGGGACATCACTACTGTGCATGTCATGTTGGTATAAATCGGGTCACATGAAATCACCTAGGTGCTTGAAGACTAGGAAATATCTGAGATTACTAACATCTGGATATACTAACATCTCTACCATTTCCTTCTTAGTCAATTTTATATTAAATACTGAAAAATAATCCATCAATTTCTTATATCTCACACAGTCCTGATCTCATTATGGGTGCCAAAACAAACCTTTACCTGTTCATATTTGAAATGCTTCTACTTTGAAAATATTACTCAATTTCATTATGACATCCATTTTGCTGATAAAAATTCTAAGACAAACTTGCATTTATTTTTGAAAAATGCATACTTTATTTCTGATAACCAGCGTAGTGGTTAAGAACTTGGCTGCTAACCAAAAGGCTGGCAGTTCGCATCCATCAACTGCTTCTTGGAAACCGTATGAGGCAGTTCTACTCTGTCCTATCAGGTTGCTATGACTCAGGATCAACTTGATGGTAATAGGTTTTGTTTGTTTGATTGTTTTGGGGGGGTTTATGATTACGTCTTTAGTTTGCTTTAATATAGTTAATTGTAAATTTGTCATTGTTTTCCCTTATTTGATGCTTAAGATATACTTTTGCTATTAGGAATCACATAATTTAATTTTAGAAAATTCTGTTATCATTTTCTCAAATACTGCTTTTTCATGAATCTCTTTAAATATGACATCTAGGTTTTATTCTTTAGTCTTCTTTTGGAGTATATCCAAGATAAAAATTGTGTATTAACTATATTTTCAGTTCATAGTCTCTTGTTTTTTGTTTTGTTTTATATATTCTATATCTTCTTTAATTCTTCAAGATTATCTCTCAGTTTATCAGTTACCTTGTTAATATGATCTCTTTATGTTTAAGTGTCGTGTTAGTTTCCCTAGTTTACCATAACAAATTACCACAGAAACATATTGTCTCACACTTCTGAAGACTGGAAAGCTCAAATTCATGTTGTTGGTAGGGTCAAGTTCTCTCCAAATGCTCTCAGAAAACATCCTTTCTTCTTTATCTTCAGTAGCCCAAGGCATTCCTTGACTTGGCAGTATAACCTGTCTCTTCCTGTCTTGTCCTGGATTCTGTTTCTCATCTCTTCTTATATGGAAATCAGTCAAAAAGAGATTAGGACACAGAATAATAACCTCATTTTGACCTTATTTTAACTCAGATGATTAAATGATCCTATTTCCAAATAAAGCCACAGTCACGGCTACTGCAGGTTAGAACTTCAACATAATCAGTTTGAGGAACATAACCCAAACCATAATAGATGGCATCTCACATTGTTTATTCATTTAAATTACTATATTTCTAGTTTATAGATTTTCTAATTGCTTATATAACATCTTATTTATCTAATGCAATTTCAGTCCTGCCAATTTGTTTCATCCTTTTACAAGAAGCTGGAAATCCTAGCAGCAGGGTAGTTAAACGCTAATGGCTGCTAACCAAAGAGTTGGCAGTTCAAATCACCTGGCTCACCTTGGAAACTCTTTCAGAATCAACAACAATGAGGTTTTTGTTGTTGTTAATTGGAAGTATGACTTTGCAGATCTCTGTGACATTTTCAATGTCTTTAACAGAATATTCTATAATCTTAGCAATCTATTCTAACTCTCTGTTTTGATAATTCATTGCATTGGCTTTCTTTCTTAACATCATGGATGTACATGATTATGTCTTTTGAATTTGGGGTTCATAGGTTATCCTTCCCTTGCATGAGCATTTCTTTAATCATTATTTTATGACTGTCTTCACCAAGTCTTCTACACTTACAAACGCAATTTAGAATTGCTGCTTCCTCCATGATGTTAGGGTTTTGGCAGATCTCAGTAAATCTGTTGGGCAGCTTGGCACAGCTCCAAAAAGTTAGTCTGTGTCTTTGTTTACTGCCTGCCTTGATCCACAGCTTCAGGCAAAGTCTTCCCGGTTTGACCAGCAACATTCACTTGGGGCAGGAGGCACTGGGCTTCCTTTTGGTGTTACAAATAAGTTAACTTAGTCTCTGGCTTCAAGTTGTGAGCCAACCGCTCATCCATTACCAAGGAGGAATTGAGTGCCTTGTCTCCACTGCTTGCTTCACTACCTGAAACAAACCCTTCACTTTAGGCTTAAAACACATGTATTCTGAACCTGGCCCGTAAAACAGAGGAAATATTTTAATCATAAACTCACTATAACATAGTTTTTGTTTTGTTTTAACTTTTTTTTATACTCAATTGAATCTTGTTTTAGAAACCCTGGTAAACTAGTGGTTAAGAGTCTGGTTGCTGACCAAAATGTTTGGCAGTTCGTATCTGTGAAGCACTCCTTGGAAACTCGAGGGGGCAGTTCTGCTCTGTCTTGTAGGGTGGCTATGAGTCAGAATTAACATGACAGGTTTGGTTTTTATCTCATCCCATTACTTTCAAGCTTTGGATTCGTGATTTATGTTACTTTATTAATAAAAGTTGTCTCCTTACATATAACTACCTTGTATCTGACAGTTTGTCATTCTGTGGAGGCTTCGGTATTACTGAAAATGATGCCACCAGTATTCAGATACCAGCAGGGTCACCCATCATGGACAGGTTTCAAGTGAGCTTCCAGACTAAGACAGACTAGGAAGAAGGACCCAGAAGTCTGTTTCTGAGGAGAATTAACCAGCAAAGCCTTATGAATGGTAGTTGAACATTGTCTACTATAATGCCAGAAGATAAGTCTTCACCCACAACCCCCACACTGGAAGGCCCACAAAAGACAACTAGGGAAGAGCTACCTCATCAGAGTAGGCATTAACGATGTGGATGGAGTTAAGCTTTCAGGGCCTTTATTTGCTGATTGGACATGACTCAAAATCGGAAGAAACAGCTGAAAACATCCATTAATTAATGGAATATGGAACACGCGAAGCATGACTCTAGGAAAACTGGAAATAATCAAAAATGAAATGGAAGACGTAAACATTGATATCCTAGGCTTTAGTGAGCTGAAATGGACAACTGACTACTTTGAATCAGTCTGCTATTCTGGGAATGACAACTTGAGGGATGAATTA
Organism: Heterohyrax brucei; assembly: GCA_028571685.1. Classification (NCBI taxonomy): domain Eukaryota; kingdom Metazoa; phylum Chordata; class Mammalia; order Hyracoidea; family Procaviidae; genus Heterohyrax; species Heterohyrax brucei. The sequence continues at coordinate 169,434,807 of CM053141.1, read as the reverse complement.
GCATTCATCATCAGAAAGAGCATTTCAGGAAATCAAAAGACCCATTGCCTTGGGAAAACTTTAGAATAAGAATTGATGCCTTTTAAATTGTGGTGTTGGAGAAGGATATTGAGTATACCATGGACTGTGAAAGAACGAACATATCTGTCTTGGTAGAAGAACAACCAGAGTCCCACCTAGAAGCAAAGACGGGAAGACTATGTCTTATATACTTTGGACATGTTGTCAGGTGGGATCAATCCCTGGACAAAGACATCAGGCTTAATAAAATAGAGGGTCAGCAAAAAAGACAAAGGCCCTCCACAAGATTCACTGACAGCAGCTGCAACAGTGTGCTCAAGCATAACAACAATTGTGAGGATGGCATCGGATCAGGCAGTATTTTATTCTGTTGTACGGAGGGAGGGTCACTGGGGGTCAGAACTGAATCCATGGCACCGAACAACAACATTTACATACATTTTGAGCATCCTAAATATACATTAATACATAGTGGAACATCTTTCGCAGATCATTCCGTTGTGCCCTTCTTTACCTTAAGACATTTTAGTCTCTGATACTTTCACATGGGACAGAGCTAATCCCTGGCCACTGTTGTCTGCAGCAGGCCCAGAGCAGATACATAACTCTGGTCCTTTACTTGGCTTCTGTTCCTAATACATTTCTGTTCATCTTGGTTTTGAGCCCCACTGTATCTTTATTTATTTATTTTTTGCTTATATGCTTTACATACCATTACTATGTGTCTGAAAAGGAATAAGTCAAAGCATGAAATTGCTATACTACCTCAACCTGAAGTATCAACCTATGTGCTTCCATCATTCTAATCCAGTGAGAGATTAGTTAAAACAAAGCAAATATTTCCAAATTTCTTTTTTAGTCACTGTATTTTCAAGTTAAAATAACATTGTAGAATTTTGTTTCATGTTTCCTAACAACATGGATTAGAATAGATTGTTATATTTGTCTCAACCTTGTTGCTCCCATGTGTTCTGTCATAGATGCATAAAAAGCAATATCACTAAAAAAAAGTTCCTAGTTCCCCATGAACAACACATGTAAACATAGTCTGCCTTAACTTGGAAGGAAAAACTGTTTCCAAATGCTTTAATTTCATGGAAGAATAGAGAAAACTTCAGACCGAGAAATGCTAAAGACAGTTCTCATTACTCAGAGACTTTTACAGGAGTGGTAAGTTCCTGTCTTAGTCATCTAGTGCTGTTATAATGGAGGTACTACAAGTAGATGGCTTTAAAAACAGTTTTATTTTGTCGTAGTCTGGTAGGTTAAAAGTCCAAATTCAGGGCACCAGCTCCAGGGGCAGTCTTGCTTTGCTGGATCTGGAAGAAAGTCCTTGTTGTCAATCTTCCCCTAGACTGGAAGCTTCTGAGGTTCAGGGAGCCCCTTTCTTTGGAAGGATGTGCTCAGATTCTGGCACAGCTTCTTGGTGGTGTGCGGTCCCCATTTCCATCTGCTAGCTTCCTTCCTTTGTATCTCAGGAGACTGCCTTAAGGCACAGAACAGTCCTACCCATTGAGTCCTGCCTCACCAACACAACTGCGGCCCATCTACCCTCGCTAACATCACACAGCCGAACATCACACATTACCAGGAATTGTGGCCTAGCTAAACTGCTGCACAGATTTTTTGGGGAAATACAATTCAGTTCTTAACAGTTCCTGTGTGTCTCTTTCTCAAATACATTTGACTACTCCCTTGCCATTCTAAGTGAGGTAAAAGTGGGCCAGAGATATACTTTTGAAATAGCTGGTTTCTGTTTCTTGTGAATTAAGCTAGAAAAGCTGCAAAAACTCAAAAGGTGATCAAAATATGAGAAAAAAATCTCCACACATATAGGCAAAGAAGCAAATAAATAATTAACATATATATGTTTGTAAAGTGAATGGATGTCAAATAGATGGTACATGCTATGAAAAAATAAAAATTATAAACCAAGAGAAAGGAAGAAATCATCAAGGGAATGGCATTAGAAAACTTAAGAGACTCAAGGACCTATTTGAGGGCCCCAGTTTATCCTGTAAAGCAAAGACAATGCTTCCAGGAAAAGAGTGAAGGATTCTGCTGTGGGAAATACTGCCGATGGTTTAGTAGCGTGAGAACTGAGAATTGACCATTGGGCTGAAGAAATACAGACATTACTGATTATCTTGATTAGAGATATTAGGCTTTATTAACAGGAAGAAATTCTCATTGAAGAGATTTCAAGAAGCAATGGTGGAGAAGCAGTAGACACCATGAATCTTGTTATTAACAAGATCAGAGAAATGAGGAGATACTTATAGGTGATATGGAGAATAACTCATTGCTGTCGAATCAGTTCCAATGCATAGCCACCCTCTCATGGTTTCAACTGTGGCCCCAGAAATATCTGTCAACTTTGCCAGGCCATGATTCCCAGTATTGCATAATTATCCACCATTTTGTCATCTGATGTGAGTTCTCTATGTCTTATCAATTATATCTCTATGATGTTAATGAGATGGAATTAATGGAAGTTATATTAATGTGGCAGGACTGAATCTACAAGATCCAATTGTGTTTTGAGCCATTCTCTTTTGAGATATAAAAGAGAGAAGCAAACAGAGAGATAGGGGGATCTCATGCCCTCAAGAAAGCAGTGCTGGGAACAAAGCACACCTTTTGGACCTGAAGTTCCTGGCCAAAGAAGGTTCTACACCAAGGGAAGAATGATGAGAAGGATCTTCCTCCAGAGCTGACAGAAATAGCTTTCCCTGGAGCTGACACCTTGTATTTGGACTTCTAGCCTGCTAGACTGGAAGAGAATAAACTTCTGTTTGTTAAAACCATCCACTTGTGGTATGTCTGTTACAGCTGCATTAGATGACTAAGACAATCCTATGGGATATGGTGGCAATGAGTCAGAATTGGCTCAACAGCAGTGGGTATAGGGTTTTCAAGGCTATAATCTTTATGAAAGCGGATTGCACACCTTTCTTCCACAGAGATGCTAGTGGTTGTACCCCTGACCGTTTTGTTAACAGACTCTACGGCATTTGGCTAGCAATCACTGTGCCACCAGAGCTCAGTTCTGCAGAATAAGAAAGAGCTTATTCCTTCCTAAATTTTATTTTATATATTAAATGCTAAACAGTCCAATGTTTTAAAATATGTGTGAAGTACACATGGCAAAGGTTTTCTGCTTTGATTTTTCTCATCTGCTCTCTATTATTCCTATTTCCTTCAAATATATTTATAGTTCTTATTTCTCTTCCTCCTTTTTCACATTCATGAAATAGCACTGATTTATGCATTGTTCCCCTGACTCCCACCACAGTATATCCTGAAAATGTTCCCCTATCCCTGTCAGGGTGGAAAGAGCATCCTCATTCTTCCTGCACATCTACTACCGTCCCACTGTGTGGGTGTACCATAATTTATTTAATTAATATCATTTGTGGGACAAGTGGATTGTTTACTTTTGCTTTTATTAATAATGTTGTGAGACATAGCCTTCTAAGTCATTTTTTGGCCTGTCTGCCTCTCAGGGGAGAAGACTGTTGGTTCAAAGGGCAATGTATTTGCAGTTTTGAAATTGCCTGCCCCTGCAGTTAATGTCAGTTTCTTCTACTCCTACAAGCAATATATAAGTGTGCATATCACCCCAGAATCACACCAGAATAAGTATTCTAACATTTAGGTTTGCTGACTTAATAGTGATTGACAGTGGTAACTGAGTGTAATTTCAATTTGAATTTCTTTCATAGTGATTGAAGAAGGGCATTTTTCATGTGTTTAAGGGCCCCTTGTGTTTTTGTTTTTTTACCGTTGACCTGGTTGATCACATGCCTTGCCCATTTTGAATTGCATTGTTGGTCTTTTAAGCCTCAATCTATAAGAGATGTTTATACAATAAGGGAGATAGGCTCTGTTATGTACTGAATTGTCTCTCCCCCAAAATATATGTTGTAAATCCTAACCTCTATCACTGTGGTTATAATCCCACTTTGGAACAGGTTTTCTTTGTTATATTCAAAAGAGAATTTCTATAGAGTATGTCTTAAGTTAATCTTTTTGAGATATACAAGAGATTAAACAAGCAAGCAAGAGAAACAGGGACGGGAAAAGACCCATGCCAAGCCACACGAAATGATGACATGCAAATGCTCAAAAGAGATAAGGACCTTCTGCCAGAGCCACAAGAGAGATAAAGCTTTCTCCTAGAGCCAGTGCTTTGAATATGGACCTCAAGTCTCCAAAACTATGAGAAAATAAATGTGTTTGTGAAAACCACCCACTTGTGGTATTTCTGTTACCAGTAGCACTGGATAACTAAGACCAAATCGGGTACTGCTCCAACAAATATCTGTAATGTGGTGGTTTTGGAACTAGGTAATGAGTAGACGCTGGAAGAGTTTTAAGGTGCCTAAGAATAAAAAGTCTAGATTACCTCAAAGACACAGCTGATAGAATTATAGATATCAAAAGCAATTGGTAAGAACTCAGAAGGTCTCATCTTAGAGAATACATATGGTACTACCAAAAGAAAGTTGCTAGAATGTGACATTAAGTGTGTGTCTGGTGAGGGCTTAAAATAATATGTGATTGGACAGCGAGAAAGGGACATGCTTTTTACGCCATGGCAAAGAACTTGTGTAAGTATGTTCAAATGTTTGGTGGAAGGTAGACTTTGTAGGTGATGAACTTAAGTATTTAACCGAATAGATTTCAAAGCAAGACTTCACCGGGGCCGTGCAGTTTCTCACTGTCACTTATGGGAAAATGGGAGAGTAAAGAGATTTAAAAAATGAGCTGTACAAAATGAAAAGCAAACTTACATTTGGAAAATTCTGTTTCACAAACTAAAGACAAGTGTCTAGAATGTTCACCAACGATAAAATTCTGTTATATAAAGACAAGTGTCTGAATGTTTACTAAGGATGTGGCTACATGATCTTTTGATAGAGATTAAGCCTGTGACTAACAGACCTATCAATCACCACAGCAGAAAACCATTCAGCTTAGAGCAAAGGGACGAGAGACAGAATGAAACGAAAGAACATTGTCTGCCTCTTGGAATTCTACAGGCAGAAAGCAGGCCAAAGGAGCTATTTATGTTGTCCTCCAAGAAAGATACCATCCTTAGAGCAACTTGCATATCAGTGGAACTGCTGGAAAAAGCACAGGAAGCAATGCTTCACTAGTCTCAAAGCCTGGGTCTATGACCTTTGAGGTTTCAAAGGGTAGAGTTAGAGACTTCTGTGTTTTAAAAAGTCAGATCTTCACCTGCTCAGTTCCAGAGTACAGGATTACTGTTCAGTTTAACCAAGAAGATGGGGCCCCCAAAGCTGAGGTGGTAGGGCTCCCATGACCAGCAGACAGAAGAATGGAACCTTTGTGGGAGCTGTCAGAGATGTTTTAAGATGATATATTTATCAGCATACCTGGCCTCTATCCACTACATGCCAGTGCCACTCTTCCTCTAGTTGTGACCACATTAACTGTTCCCAGATATTGTCAAATGTCTGCTACAGGTTAAAATCACCTCAGCTGAGAACCATTCATCTATAGATTCAGTGTGATTTTAAACATCATCTCATCAGGCTTTTTGTAGAAATTAACAATGTGACACTAAAATTTATACAGATAAGCAAAAGACCCATGTTTCTAAAGCACTCTTGAAGATGGATAAAGTTGGGAAACTTAGCTACCTAACTACAAGACTTAACTATAAAGCTACAGTCATCAAGATATCATGACACTAAAATAAAAATATACTAACCCATTCTTTTGATTTTTGTCAAGGAATTCTGATGGGTAATGTCTTTTCAAATGATCCTGGTACAACTACATATCCATATAGCAAAAGATGACCACTGACACCATCTCAAACCATACACAAAAATTATTTTAATCAAAACAAGTAAAACAACTCAGGTATCCATAAGGGGAACAATGGAAAAACAAAACTATGATGAAAACAATAACCAAACCCATTGCCGTCTACTTGATTCTAACTCTTAGTGACCCTATAGGACAGAGTAGTACTGTCTCATAAAGTTTCCAAGGAATGGATGGTGGAGTCAAATTGCTGACTTTTTTTTTCACCCAGTAGCCGTAACTCACCATAGCTCTTAATACCTATACCTCCAAAGCTCGAAAATTTGATATATTCATATAATGGAATACCATTCAGCAATGTAAAGGAACAAAATACAGGTACGGGCAACAACATGGAAGCATCTTAACATCATCATAATGATTGAAGCCTTTTGTAAAATTACATTACAGTATAATTTTTATATAAACGATACTCTACAACAGTAAAAATCTAGGGAGGAATGTTGGACACTGGAAATAGGCACCTCCTAAAAGGTTGCAGTGTTCTATATCTTCATAGTTGTTTGAGTTACACAAAACCTGTTGCTGGTGAGTCAGGTCTGATTCACAGAGATCCTATAGGATACAGCATTTGTGCTACATAAGGTTTCCTAGGAGCAGCTGGTAGATTCCAGCTGCTGACACCTCAAGGTGTATGCATTTGGTTACGTAGCTATATGCATTTGGCAAAAGTAAAAAGGAGAAACATACTAATTTCAGTGTATGTAAATTAAGAAACAATAGTGAACTCTAGCCAGTAGTTAAGCACTTGGCCACAAACCACGTGGATAGTAGTTCAAATTCACCCAATGGCTCCACACAAAAAAGACCTGATAATATGTTCCAGTAAAGATTGTTGTTGCTGTTGTTAGGTGCCTTTGAGTCAGTTCTGACTCATAGCAACCCTATGAACAACAGAACAAAACACTGCCCAGTCTTGCACCATGTCCACAATTGTTTTTATGCTTAAGCTCATTGTTGCGGCCACTAGGTCAATAATCTATCTCATTGAGTCTTCCTCATTTTAGCTGATCCTCCACTCTACCAAGCATTATGTCCTTCTCCAGGGATTGATCCCTCCTGGCAACATGTCCAAAGTATGCAAGATGCAGACTGTCATCTTGGCTTCCAAGGAGCACTCTGGTTGTACTTCTTCCAGGAAGATCTGTTTGTTCTTTTGGTGTTCCATGGTACATTCAACATTCTTCTTCTGTCTTCTTTGTTCATGGTCCAGCTTTCATGTGCATGATGTAATCGAAAATACCATGGCTTGAGTCAGGTCCATTTTAGTCTTCAAGGTGACAGCTTTACTTTTGAATACTTTAAAGAGGTCCTTTGCAGCAGATTTTCCCAAGCAATGTGTCTTTTGCTTTCTTGACTATTGCATCCATGGGCATTGAGCCTCTGCATTTTACTACCAAACCAAACCCAGTGCCATCAAATTGATTCTGACTCATAGCAACCCTACAGGACGCACTAGAACTGTGTTTCCGAGGAACACCTGGTGATTCTGAACTGCCGACCCTTTGGTTAGCAGCTGTAGCACTTAACCACTACACCACCAGAGTTTCCACATTTTACTACCAGTTAACAGGAAATACAGATGCTAAAGAACATGCTAAACAATTCAGTAGAAATGTAATCAGCAAAGTCTAGACTATGGAAAACTCTACAAGACCAAAACTTTATCAAAAACCTTCAAGGAAAATAAAAGAGATGAAGAGAGAAATTACAATTTGAAAGTCATATCAACCTATCACCATATATGGACTTTATTTAGATCCTACTTTAAAAAATGGTAAAGAAAATTTATTATACTAGTGAGGAAATTTGAACACTGACTATACATGATGATAAGAACTTCAGTTTCTAGTTTTAGCATGGCAATGGTGAATTATGATCATAAAATTAGACTTGCTATGCTATATATAAAATTATATGCTTTCTGACAACTGCTTCGAAATAAACATATTGGGATTGCCAGTGAAGGACACTTTAAACCGTTAGTTATGAATTGATAATCACTGAAATGGGATGACGAGTACATGGCGATCCACTATTCTACTCTCTCTGCATTTGTATATATTTGATATTTTCCATAATAATTTTTATATTAAAAATATGCTATTATGATAACTGGAGAATAATTTATGGTAAGAGAAAATGACATCATTTTCAGAAAGTTTCATCAGGCTGCCAATGATTGGACAAGGGTAGCGCAAGGCTCAGCATCAAATGATACACGAGGCTGTTGCTAACTGCCTTAGAGTCAGTTCTGACTGGTGCTGACTCCGTTGTTGAAGAGCAGAACTGCCTATGGGATGGTTCACAGCAAAACTGACAGAATGAAAATAACGATGAGAGTACATTTGGTGTTGCAAGAATTCTTCATAAATATCTTAATGCAAAAGTGATTTACTAGTCAACAAGGGATGTTGCAGATTCTTAAAGGAATTTGAAAAGAAAAATTGTGCAAAAAGCAAGAAGAAAAAAAGTCACTGGAATCTTCTAAACAAACAATAATAAACTGCTACTCTCCTTTTGTCTTCACTTTAGTTGTGGCAAGTGTTATAGTCGGCAAACAACAGATTTCTTTTTTAATGTATTATTACCTTATTGTTACTTGCTTTTTCATTTTAAGGAAATAAGTACACATTGTAAAATTTGATTTTCAATGTAAGACTTGCTAAATAAAATGAAATCATCCTGTTTAGCTCACTAAATATTTATGGTTTTCTAACATGTTCGACAACACTTGGCTGGCTGGCTTCTAACGTGTTATTTTTTCCATTTTTAGGTAAACCCAGATGCTTTTCAAATGATGATACAAAGTTATATGCTTTTGAATTGCTTTATAAATAAAATGTATACTAAATATTTTCATGACATATACAAAAATTGTTTAAGGTGTTAATTGTTGTTGAAAGGGAAGATTTATGCCATTATTGACAGTTAATGAATTCACATTTTGCAACCCATCTCAAATAACTAGTATTATCAAAGTATTCTACTGTTGTCAATCTACTGGTGAACAGTGCTGTGCAGTGCCATTTCTTTAATTTTCAAAGAGTCTTGAGAATTAGATAAGATGTACAGTTGCATTGATCTTTGATGCTTTACTTGTTCTCAGCCAATGTCTTTTTTTTTTTTTTCCTCCTATTGGATTCTTTACTTTTTCCACTGACTTGGAAACGCTGGTGGTGTAGTGGTTAAGTGCTACATCTGCTAACCAAGAAGTCAGCAGTTCAAATCCACCAGGGGCTCCTTGGAAACTTTATGGGGTAGTTCTACTCTGTCCTGTAGGGTCACTATAAGTCAGAATACTCAACAGCAGTGGGTTTTTTGTAGGACTTACTAATGTGTTCCAAATACAATTTCTTAATCTGTTACGTATGTTGCAAACATATTCACCAGGGGATCACTTCCCCTTGAACGGTGTCTAAGATTTTAATTTAATATGCTCTTTTCTTGATTGGAATGTGAATTATCAGATGTTTTACACCATCATTAACACTGAAATTATTTTCCTTGGCACAAAGCAGAGAAAAAAATAATTATTTGAGTATTAATTGCAATAATTTAAAAATATCTATTGTTTGTCTGGTGTCTACAGTCTTTCAGGTAGAATTCTAATTGTTTTAAATATTTTATCTCATTAAAATCTCAAAGCAACCTTGTAAGACCTAAGTTTCCCTCTCTGCTAATTAATTATTATGTTTAGAGCAGTTGATTGAACTATCTAAACTCAAGCTGCTATTTAGGAGGGAAGCCAGAATTTCATTCAAAATCATTTTGATGCCAAAGTTGATTTTTTTAAATTTTATTGGACCAACAGTGCATTGTCTCCATAGACCCCCTGCATTTTCCGTAAACATCTTTGTTAAATAGCAGTATGAAGCCCTTAAAATGTTCTTATCACTTCAAGTACAGTGGCTTGCTAATAAAGCAGCTGTGTGTGTTAGAGTAACTTTCGTGTATTCATTCCCATGTGAGCTCAGGGCATTCTGTCGCTGGAAGCAAAAAGCCTACAACCACAGAGGAATCAGAGGTACACACACTGTACACATGAAAAACAGCTGCAGCCTACACTTCTACTGAAATGCTTGTAAAAGTAGCTGCAAACACGATGTCAAATCCTATGCTACCAAGGAAAGAAGACATTGTTCGCTACGTTTATCAAATGATACTGTTGAACCTCAAATATTAATTGGCAATATATCATAAAGTCCTAGTGATCTACTTTTGAAAAATCAGCCATTGAAACTCTATGGAGTACAGGTTTTTGTTTTTGTTTTTTTTTTTTAATTTTATTGTGCTTTAGGTGAACATTTACAGCTCAAGTTAATTTCATGTTTAAAAATTTATACACATATGATTTTTTAGAGATTGGTTGTAATTGTGACAATGTGATAGAACTCTCTCCCTTTTCCATCCTGGGTTCGTCATAGCCATTCTACCAGTTTTCCTGTCCCTTCCTGCCTTTTCATCTTGCTTTGGGGAAAGAATTTTCTATATAGTGTAATGATTTTGATTGGACTAACTTTAAGGCCAAATCTTTTTGTTTGTTTGTTTTTAATACGTTTTATTGTGATTTAAGAACACTTTTACAATCTATATCATGTTGCCATATAATACCGGGAGCTTGCACTGTTTTCTATTCTAGCTGCTCCTCCCCCTTCCCCCTGCTCCCTGACAGAACACTTCCCTTTTGTCCGGAACTTCCCTTGAGCTTTTGAATGAGGTCTGGCCCCAGTCACCCAATCATCTAGGCTCCAACGATGAGCCTTTCAAACAGTACTCTGTACATGTTTAAGTCAAAAGATTTGTTTGTCACCAGCCTCACTCTATGTTTTGTATACTTCAGTTCACATTTTGTCTGAAGAGCTGGCCCTGATGCTGGGTAAGGTTTGGGGTTAGAGAGTACTGGGGCCATACACCCAAGAGGCCCTCCAGTCAGAAGGCCCATCAGGTGTGGTCTTTCGGTAGAGTTCTAGCACTGCCCTCTACTCCTTCACCCACTATGTCTGAGGCTCCGTTCCTTGTAGCTTATCCTGGCAGTCATTCGTGGTGACCAGGCAACATCGAATTCTTCTGGTGCCATGCAGAAGCAGACTCTGGCTCATATGGCCTGTTCTATCTGGTGGGCTTGTATTTTCCTCCTGTCCTCAGTGTCCACCTTTCACCTCTGATACGGGTAGATTGGGACCATTTGATACTATTTGGAAGGTAACTTGCTAGCTTTTAAGACCCAGATGCCACTCACCCAGATAGTATGCAGAGCACTTTATTAAGAGAAAGAGAGAGATGCCTATTAGTCTGGATGTTCTCTGACAGCATGGTCCCCCAATCCCAGACCATGTTTCCCTGTCTTTCCAAAGAGGTGGGCCACATTTGGGAAACAATTTGGTTTTGAAATTGAGCAATTGTGGATACCCCTCTTCTCATACGTGCTGGCACATCCTATACCCAACCCAAATCCTAACCACTATCTAATTTGTAAAAACTCCTCTCCCTCCCACCCTCCCTACCTTTATAACCATAAAAATTGATTTCTTCTCTATGTACAGGACTTGTTACAACCTTATAATAGTGATCTCATACAAAATTTGTGCTTTTGCACCTGAATAATGTCCTACAGATGGTCCCACATTGACAAGTATTTCTCTAGTTCATGGTTTCTTCTTACCATTGTGTAGTGTTCCATTGTATGAATATGCCATACAATGGAATATAACCATTCATCTGTTGATGGACATCTAGGTTGCTACCATCTTTCTGCTATTGTGGAAAAGCTGAAATAAGCATTGGTGTGCAAGAATCTGTTTGAGTGGTGGCCATTATTTCTCTGGGATATATTCCAAAGAACATGATTACTGGATCAAATTGTATATCTATTTTTAGTTTTCTCAGATAGCACCAAATCAATTTCCATAGTCATTGTACCATTTCACAGTCCCAATGGTGTAGAAAAGTTCCAATCTCTCCATATCCTCTCCAGCATTCATCACTTTGTGGTTTTTGTATAACTGCCCACCTTGTTGAGGTGAGATGGTATCTCATTGTAGTTTTGATTTGGCATTTCTCTGATGGCTAGTGACTGTGAGCATTTCCTGATATATCTGTTGGCATCCTGTATGTCTTCTTTGGTGAAAAGCCTGTTCATATCATTTGCTCATTTTTTTAAACTGGATTATTTGTCTTTTTCTTGTTGAGGTTTTGCAGTATTTTGTAGATTAGAGAGATTAGGCATTGCTCAGAAACACGGTGTGCAAATATTTGTTCCCACTTTGTAGGCAGTCTTTTTACTCTTTTGATGAAGGCTTTGAATGAGCATAAGTCTTTGATTTTTAAGAATTTCCAATTATCTATTTTCATTTCTGATGATTGAAGATTGTTGTAGACTGTTGATATGATAGGTTAGGTCTTCTAGTATCTTCTCAGTTTTTTTCTTCCAAAATTTTTATTGTTTTAGATTTTACGTTTAGGTCTTCGATCTATTTTGAGTTAGTTTTTGTAAATGGTATGAGATAAGAATCTTGTTTCATTTTTTGCAGATGTATATTCAGTTACGCCAGCACCATATGTTGAAGAGACTGTCTTTTCCCCCACCTCCCAATCTTTGGACCTTTACCAAATATCAGCTGCTCATAGGTAGATGAAGTTATATTTGGATTCTCAATTCTGTTCTATTGGTCTCTGTGTCTGTTTTTGTGCCAGTACCAGGCTGCTTGCCTACTTTACAGTGTAGTAGGTTTTAAGGTCCGGGAGAGGGAGGTCACCCACTTTGTTCTTCTTCGTTAGTAACAATTTACTTGTCTTTCTTCTTTAGTAATAATTTACTTATCTGTGGCTTCCTCCCTCTCCATATGAAGTTGGTGATTTGTTTTTCCACCTCATTAAGAAACATTGTTGACATTTGAATTGGGATTGCATTGTATGTATAGATCGCTTTGGGTAGTATAGACGTTTTCACAATGTTAAGTCTTCCTATCTGAGGGCAAGATAGCTTTCTCCACTTATGTAAGTCACTTTTATTTTCTTGCAATAGGATCTTGTAGTTTTCTTTGTATAGATCTTTTACATTTCTGGTTAGATTAATTTCTAGGTATTTTATTATCTTGGGGGCTATAGTAAATGGTAATGCTTTTGAGATTTCTTCTTTCTCTCTTTTTTGGTATAAAGGAATCCCACTGATTTAGGTATGTTTATCTTGTGACCTAATACTTTGCTGAAGTCTTCTATTAGATTCTGTAGTTTTTAGTGGATTCTTTAGGGCTTTCTGTGTGTAAGATCGTGTCATCCTCTAATAGCGGTATCTTAACTTCTTCCTTACCAATTTGGATGCCCCTTATTTCTTTATCATGTCTAATTGCTCCTGCTAGGACATCTAGAACAATGTTGAATAGAAGTGGTTACAGTGGGCATCTTCGTCTAGTACCTGTTCTTAAGAGGAATGTTTTCAACTTCTCTCCATTAAGTATGATGTTAGCTACCAGTTTTATGTAGATGAAATTTATTAAGCCGAGGAATTTCCCTTCCACTGCTATTTTGCTGGCAGTTTTTAATATCAGTGGGTATTGGACTTTATCAAAAGCATTTTCTGCATTGATGGATAGAATCAGGTGGTTCTTGTCTTTTGTTTATGTGGTTGATTACATCAATTATTTTTCTAATGCTAACTTCTGTTAGCTAGGATTTTCTTATCCAAGTTCATGATATTGGTCTGTAATTTTCCTTTCTTTGTGCTGTCTTTACCTGGTTTTAGTGTCAGGAATACTAGCCACATAGAATGAATCTGAAATGCGCCATTCTTTTCTATGCTCTTGAATACCTTTAGAAGTATGGGTGTTTGCTCTTCTCTGAATATTTGATAGAATTTTTTTTTTTTTATTTAATATGACTGAGTGAAAATGTTTTTGATAGAATTCTTCAGTGAAGCCATCCAGGCCAGGGCTTTTTTTGGAGGGAAGTTTTCAAAATATCTTTTCAGTTTCTTCTTTCCTGGTGGATTTGTTTAATTGTTCTATCTCTGTTTTGGCTACTTTGGGAAGGTGGTGTTTTTCTAGAAAATTGTCCGTTTCCTGTAGGTTGTCAAATTTATTAAGAGTGCAATTTTTTACAGTATTTTGTTACGATTCTTTTAATTTCAGTAGAGCCTATTGTAATATCACCCATCTCATTTCTTATTCAGATTACTTATTTCATTTCCTGGTTTGTTGTTGTTGTTGTTATCTTGGCTAGTGGCTTATCAATTTTCTTGATCTTTTCCAAAATCCAACTTTTGGTCTTGTCAACTCTTTCAGTCATTTTTCTGTTTCATTTATTTCTGCTCTAATTTTAATTTGCTTTCTTCTAGATTCTGATGTGTTCTTTTGCTGGGATTTTTCTAGCTGTTCAAGTTGTAGAGTTAATTCTTTGGTTGGGGCCCTTTTTTTCTTTTTAGATGTGTAGGCTTATTAAGATGTATTGACCTCTGAGCATTGCTTTTGCTGTGTCCCACAGATTTGGGTGACTGTGTCTTCATTTTTGTTTGATTCTATGAATTTCCTTACTGCATCTTTGATTTATTCTATTATCCAGTAGTTCTTGAGAGAAATTATTCAGTTTCCATGATTTTGATTTTATTTCCATCTTTTTTCTGTTATTGATTTCTAGTTTTATGCCTTTATGGTCTGAAAAGAAGTTTTGTGTTTTTTCAATATTTTGAATTTTGTTGGGGATTGCTCTGTGGCTTAATATGTGGTCAATTCTGGAGAAGTTCTATGTGCATTAGAAAAGAAAGTATACTTGGTTGCTGTTGGATGAAGTGTTCTGAATATGTCTGTGAGGTCAAGTTGGTTGACTGTAGCATTTAGATTGTCTGTGTCTTTACTGAGCTTTTTTCTAGATGTTCTGTATTTTACTGAGAGTGGTGTATTGAAGTCTCCTACTGTTGTGGAACTGTCTATTTCTGTTTTCAGTGTGAATGTGTATTTTGGAGACTTGTCAGTGGGTGCATAGATATTTAGTATGGTAAAGGCCTCCTGCTGTATTGAGCCTTTAACCATTATATAGTGTCCCCCCTTATCCAGTATGGTGGATTTAACATTAGAGTCTATTTTGTTAGACATTAGTATTGCCACTCCTGTTCTTTTATGAATATTATTAGCCTGATAGATTTTTTCCAACCTTGAGTTGTAGTTTGTGTCTTTGAGTCTAAGGTGTGTCTCCTGTGAGCAGCATATAAATGATTCATGTTTTATTTGTTTGCTTGCTTGTTTTATCCAATTCACTGCTTTCCTTCTCTTTACTGGAAAATTTAGTCTATTTACATTCAGTGTGATTATTGACATATATGATGTTAGTACTGCAATTTTGATGCCATTTTTTAGGTGTTGTCAACAGCTCCTTGGTTGCATTCAATTTTCTGTACTGAGTCTTTATGTGTTTTCTTTACATGTCTTTCAGTTTCTGTTACTTTGAAACTTCTCAAATTTCATGTTTTGCTTGCTTTTTAGTCTATCTGTCATTTTAACAAGTAGAATTATAGATTTCTTTTGCAGTTACGCCTTAGTCCCCTTCATTAATCTAAAAGTAATCCAAACTTCAATGTCTGTGTATCTCTTTGACTTCCACCACACATGAAAGTTCTGTGGGTACATTTTTTTTTCAACCTTTTTTTCATATAATGTTGTTGTCAATTAAATCCTGAGATCTCTCAATTTCTATTTTTTATGGTTTGGTTTTGGCTATCATTTTGGGATTCCTTATCCTGATGGTATCTAAATGTTCTATTGAGCTTTAGATGTTTGAGTATATATGAGATTTTATTGATTTTTGTAGTCAAAGAACTTCCTTTAATGTTTCTTGTAATTTTGATTTTGTTTTTACAAATTCTCTAAATTTTTGTTTATCTGTGGAAAGTCCTAATTTCACCTTAGTATTTGAGACACAGCTTTTCAGGATATATAATTCTCAGTTGGCAGTTTTTTTCCTTCAGTACTTTGTGTATATCATGCCGTTGTCTTCTTGCTGGCATGATTTTGGCTGAGTAGTCTAAGCTTAATCTTAACAATTTTCCTTTGTAGGTTATTATTTGCTTAAGCCTGGCTGCCCTTAGTAGTCTTTCCTTGTCTCTAGTTTTATTGAGTTTGATTATGATGCTCCTTGAGGTATTTCTTTTGAGATCTATCTTAAGTACGGTTCAATGAGCATCCTGAATAAAAATCTCTTCATCTTTCATGATATCAGGAAAGTTTTATGTCAGCTGGTCTTCAATAATTCTCTCTTTATTTTCAGCTATCCCACCTTGTTCTGGTACTCCAAACCAAAAACCAAAACCCACTGCCACTGAGTCCATGCCAGCTGTCAGTGATCACTCACTCGTATATTATTCCTCTTGATAGAATCCCACATATCTCTTTGCAATTCTTCATTCTTATTGAATCTTTTATCTGATTTTTCCTCATACATGTTAGTGTTGTTTACTTTGTCCTCAGTCTCACTGTTTCTGTCTCCCATGTCATTAGTCCTGATCCTTTGGCTTTCTATTGAGTTATCAAGATCAGTAATTTTATTGTTATTCTGGCAAATTTCAGATCATTGCTGCTTAGGCATTTCTTGCAGCTTGTTTAATTTTTCAGTATGCTCTTGGCTTGGCTGGTGGCTGATGCATTTTGTCTGATTTCTTTCCAGATATCTTACACAGCTCTGTACATCAATCTTTTGTATTCTGTCTCTAATAATTGCAGGAAATCTTCCTTGTCTGAGAATTCCATGGATAGTTTATTTTGGGAACTTTTGGAAGCTATAGTAGTCTGTTTCTTTAGAAGTTTAGAGATTGTTGTCTCCAAGCCATCAGAAAGTCTTTGCAGTTTATACGGTTATTGTAGTTTAAGTTGTATCTATTGATATTCAGGACTTTTGAGTTGACTTGATTTTTGGAGACTTAATAATTCAGTTGACCTGTACAGTGTCTCTCTTTTGGGGCTGGGCTGGTGTTTTTTCATGTGGTCTGATGACTTTCTGCTCCTTGAGCTTACGGTCCCACTTGGAATATGAGCAAGGCTATCATTACAATCTAATTAAGTTTAGAGTGATTCAGCAATTATTTGTAATTCACATAATACTGTGTTAGGCCCAATCAGTGCTAACATTGAAAAATAGAATAAATAGCCTCCATTGTTAAGAAATCTGAGTGAAGATGTTATATAACATTGCCTAAATCACGATCACCTGGTTTGGAGACATCTTATGATCGATACTTAGATATGGTCCTTTTTTAACTGGTATTACAACCAAGTCAAGATGGACCCAGGGCCACAATGTTTGACTGATTTACAGACCTCATGCTTCTTCACTATTTCTTTTCTAATTCCTTTGGTACATCACAATCTGTATATCATCACATAATATCGACTTATTAATAGCAGTTTGGAATTAAAGAGCAAATAGAGTTCTACTGCTCACAGAAAATTACAATATCTGGCATAGATTCAGTTTCTTCATCTGTCAAATGGGAGTAATAATGTGTGTTATAGACTATTATAATACATAATGAGAAAAAGAATTCTACTTTTAGTTATGATGGAAGAGTTAAAAGCTTAGACTTCCTGCTGAGAACAATTATAGAAACTGAATAAAATAAAGATAAATAGTCATTTAAAGTCATTGAAAGCAAGCAAGTCAGCTAGAATTTGACCAAGGTCACAGAGCAAGTACATCTGCTTGATAGTGTGTACAGCTTTTTTCTTCATTGCATTAGCTTAGTCCTAAACCACACAGAGCAAGAATCTGAGAAGCCAAGAAGAAGAGAGAAGTTGAGAAGATAGGAAGAGCTGGCAGCTCTCTCACAGTTTAGGAAAGACAGTAATTGGAATTCAGATACCTCAAAGAGAAGGGCTCTGTAAACACCACTTTTTTTAGTTGAGGACTCACCCATCTTGCTGTGTTAGATTCTGTCAAGTTGTTTGTGACTCATAATGACTCTTTATACAACAGAGCAAAACACTACCTGGTTCTGGACGATGCCCGTAATTGTTGGTATGCTTGAAACCACTGTGGCAGCCACTGTGCCAGTCCATCTCATTGAGGGGCTTCCCTTTCATGGGGGAGGTATTTTGATTTTTTTATTAGTATTAATTACAATAAAAGAATAAAATTTCTAACATCTATCAATTAACTCATCTATGATAAACCTTCACCCTCACCCACCCATGTAGCCAACACAGTCATTTTCTTCTATGTATAATTTTCTTGTTAAGTCTTTATAACAGAGGTCTCATACAAAATTTGTCCTTTGGACACTGACTGATTTTGCTCAGCATGATCTCTTCCAAATGAGACCATATTATGAGATGTTTTCTAAAACTGTCGGTTTTTATCATAGCTAGTGTTCCACTTGAGTATATGTACCACTCATATGTACCATATGAGTTTGCTCATCCATTCATCTGCTGATGATCATCTACAAAGCATGATGTCTTTCTCCATGGATTCCTCCTGACAACATACCCAAAATATATAAGACAGTCTTGCTGTACTTGCTTCCAAGGAGTATTCTGGTTATACTTCTTCAAAGACAGGTCTGTTCCTTCCTTGGCAATCCACAGTATACTCAATACTCTTCTCCAACCCCATAATTCAAGCCATCAGTTTTTCTGTCTTCCTTATTCGTTGTCCAGCTTTGTCATGCTTATGATGCAGTTGAAAATATCACGATTTCAGTCAGGCAAACCTTAGTCTTCAAGGTGACATCTTTCCAACACCTTAAAGTGGTCTTTTGGAGCAGATTTTCCCAGTGCAATGTGTCCTTTGATTGCTGCTTCCATGGGTGTTGATTGTGGATCTGAGTGAAATCCTTGACAACCTCAAGCTTTTCTCCATTTATCATGACATTGCTGTTTGAGGATTTTTGTTTTGTTTTGTTTTGAGGTCCCTGTTTGAGGATTTTTGTTTTCTTGATGTTGAGGTGCAATCCAATATTAGTTAAGTACTTACAAAGAAAAATCCAGTACTGAAATATAAAAAATCCTGTGTAATCCAGGTATAAATACAAAAATAATTCTGTCTTAAAGAGCATCCAAAAGAATAAAACATCTAGGAATGAATTTATCCCAAGAGATCGTTAGGGATTGAATTTTGTCCCACCTGCTAATATGTGTTGAAATCCTAATGTATACCTGTGGATTCAATCTCATCTGAGGATAGGGTTTTCTTTCTTATGTTAGTGAGACCATATCAGTGTAAGGTGTGCCCTAAGCTTCCATCACTTTCAAGTTATAAGCAGCACACAGACACAGAGGCAAGAAAACACAAGCTGGGGCCAGCGGATAGATGTCACATGTGAATTGCCAAGGAACACGGGGGCTGTAAAAACTGAAAGAGAAAGGCCTTCCCTCAGAGCCAACGGGGAAGGAGGATAGTAAATCAAGTTGCTTTATTCCAAGAATGCTTTTCTTAAAAGTGATCGAAACCAAGAAAATGAAAAAAAAACTTATGGAGTGGTAAAAATAACTACCATACATATATGTGAGTAAATGTAAGGGCTCATACTCAGCAAATTATATAGAGAAGTCTTGCAAATCAGTAAATAAAGAACAGATGTCCATAAGAAAAGTAACAAAGAGACATGACCAGATACCATCATGAAGATGATACATCTCAACAGCAATGAGAATGAACATGTTACAGCTGTACAAACACTATGGATGACTCACACACTAAGCACCAAGGGAAAGCAGCCAGATGCATAAAAGCACTCATGGTGTGCTTGTATTCATATAACATTCAAAGCCAGGCCAAACTACCCTATAGTTTTAGGAAGTGAGGTCTCAATGATTGGGAAGGGGGTAACGGGGAGGCTTCCCTCAGTCATGTTCTGTGTCCTCGTTTGGGAGCCACTTACATACCATATGTGATCAAGTTATGAAAATTAACCAAGTGCTCATGACTTGTGTACTTTTATTATATGTGTATTATCCTTTGTTTGCTTTTGTTTATGGTCAACATTTTTAGCAAACAAGACAGCAAAAGTATCAGTAATTAAGGAGTTTAAGTAAACCGCTTACTTGGCTCTTACCAATCCCTCAGTTATCCTAATTAATTTTTTTCCAATGTGTTAGGGAATAACCCCCTTGTGTATCTTTGCTATTCCATCTTTCATCAAGAAAGTTCTCAAATCAAATAATGTGTAGTTATTAACATGCACTGTAAATTTCTAAAATGCCTTAAGCATTCGGAAATCTCCTTTAGGTTCTCTACAAAGGTAGGTGCTCCCAGTACTTCCTCTAATTACACTCATTTTTCTTCAAGTACTGTAATCTGTCTTTCTGAAAAATGATCATTCTTATTACACTCGATATATCATCTTTCATTTATTTTATTGCAACAATGTTTTCCACAATGTTATGTATGTATATGTTTGTGTTTGTGTCTGTGTCTACTTCTGATGCACTTCCAAAATTGTTTTCATTAGAAAATACTTTGTGTTCTAAAGCACTTCTTGAAAAACGACCTATATGAATTTTTGAACGCTGTTGTATATCCAAAGAACAAAAACATGTGATTCACATGTTTTACAGTGATTTAGTGCTTACACCACTTTAATATATAGCCATAAATTTTCTTTAGCAATAACTCAATGAAGGAACCAGGGCAGGTATTAGTCTTTATATTTTACACATGAGGAAACTGAGGCTCAGGGAAGCTAAATCATTCACAGCGTGAAAGAAGTTGCAGATTCAAGGAAAAAAACAAAAACATGAAAATGTCCAGATCGTTTCTTAATAATTAAATCCATTCTTTTTGCCCCAGGTACTCAGATATCCTTCCCCCTCTCAACCCACTTGCTTTACATTGCCGTGTATACTGCCGATACCTAAAATAAGGAAGGCCCAGGCGGGTAGTCAGCATATATAGGGAAACTCCAGGAAGACAGGTGGATCTTAAACACATGAACTTTTAAGTACAAGTAGGGTTTGAATTATTGTTGAGGAAACAGAAACACCATATAAGTGGAGGAAAACAGGATCTATGGGGCTGATACTAAGCAACACAAACTTGTTAGTAGGGGCAGAAAGTGCTTGAATGGGACCCAGAACGCAGAGAAAAGGTTGGATACAACTGCAGGAAGTTCAACCCACTAAAAACTTTTACCAGAAGAATCAGCATTTATTAATAATATTCTCCAGCAAGCTATCTGAACTCTAAGGACATCGTTTTATTTTCTTTTTTAGCTCACTTATTCAAGCTCCTTTCCTGCACAGGGCTTCTTCACCCTGTTCCCTCTGTGTAGAACATTATTCCTCACCCTCTATGCTTTCTTAACTTCTACTCTATCCTTCAGACTTTAGCCTAGCATTTACTTCATTAGGGACACTTCCAACTTCCCCAATTCAGTCACATCTCCCTGCTATGGTCTTCCAGGTTTCATCCACCTGCCGTTTAGCTATGCCCATTTAACTGTACCTCACTCAATACCTAGTAGTCTATATACACTCACTATATACACTCATGTCTGTTAAAACAAAAAAAAGCTGAGACAATGAGAGGCAGCAGTGTTCACACTGGATGTAAAAGGAGCTCAAGTTTCAATGAATATAGAAGAGAAAGATTATTATTGCAGATGGAAAAGGCTAGAGTGAGGATCTCTGATTTTATCCATAATGATATAAAAAAATGAAAACTACATTAATGAAAGCTAGCTAGTACTATTTGATTTAAGTCTTTTTCCAGTCCTAATGACAGAAGTGATTCTACGGGGACAAAGAGAAAATATGATCAACTTTGATGTACCAGCCCTCAGGTTTAGATTTTAAGCTAAAGAGAATATTTTCATTTCAATATAACTATGAGGTTCTAAAAAGTTACCAGTTTGCTAACGGTTACAGTTTGCTAAAAGGTGACGGGACCTCTAAATAGAAAGTCCGAGTTGGTTTCAAAGTGCATCCTACTCCTGACAAGTAAAAAGAAGCTGATAGGTTAGAGAGCTTGGAATCTTGGTACCCAATGGACATTTTTGTCTGTTTTCTGGAAAGCTTTTATTAACTGGAAGAGAGGGATGTGGGCTTCTGAAAATTTCCAAAGTCAGGCCACAGAATGTAGTTAATTATAGAAAAACTGATACATGCAGCTTCCAATTGTCTTATTTTTTTTATATTGCAAAACACAATCTTGCCTGCTGAGATACAGTTCTTCATTTACAGAGGAAACCAAATTGTCAGCTACAGCTTGTTGAGATCAGTAAATCTCTCCAGGTTAATGCTTGGAAAGGAGGTATGCCATAAAATTTAATTAAGGTAGATGTGTTTGAATGGAGTTCAGCAGTTTTACTCTGGCTGTAAAGAAAGCAAAGTGGACTTGAGACTGCAACTTTGCTATAGAATGGTAGTATGCAGCCAGTTGTGGAATTTGGGGAATTCTTTAAAAAGAATACAAACAATTCTAATTTCTTTCTAAAATAGACGACTAACCAGAGGAAAGGTATGAAATTTATGGCAACCTAAAAATAAAAGTTACCTAATCGATGGCACTTGGCTGGCACTTGGCTTGGCTAAAGATAATATGCAAGAAATCTTAGTTATTTAGAAGATGTTCCCAAGAAGCATTTGAAAAGTGGGAAAAGAAAAAAATCAAGATTTTTATACCAGTTTTCTAGATAACCACTACCTTCTTTCACTTTTTTTTTTTAGATCTAACTCCAAATGTTTCTCTCTATGACTTCTCTTCTTATAAGTCTATTTTATTAAAGTGTTTCTCAAACTTGTGCATAATAATTCTCACACTTGAGCACAGGCAACCAAAGCCATTGCTGTCAAGTCAGTTCTGACTGATGACAACTCTTTACGACAGAGTAGAAGTCCCACAGGCTTTCCAAGGCTGTAATCTTCAAGAAAGCAGACTGCCACATCTTTCTCCCACAGGGTGGCTGCTGGGTGCAAACCAACAACCTTTCAGTCAGCAGCCAACTGCATAACCACGGAGCTACCAGGGCTCCTTAAATTTGAAGATAAACAAAATTGACTCATGGTGCTTCTGTAACATGTAGGTTCCTGGACCTCTCACCTGGTGAATTGGATTTGGGTGGTCTGGATGGGACCCCAGATTCTGCACTTTTGCTAAGCACCTTGGTGACTCATATACAAGTGATCCATAGCCCATAATTTCAAAAACATTGAGTCAATTAAATATCTTAAGATATGAGACTGACAATTAAGTTTGCAAACTCATCCTAGAAGAAGTGCTACATACCTCTTTGCTAAATATCACTCTGGTCACCTTCCAAGTATTCCCTTTGGGAAGCAATGCACCAGTGCCACAGCCTTCCAAGCCATTTTGGAACTCCTTTTCTAAGTAGCCATTAGGGCTGTTGTTGTGTTACTCTTGAGGTCCTGAATGTCATCAAAATGTCTTCCTTTCAATATTTCCTTTATCTTGGGGTAAAGAAAGCAGTCACTTGGGGCCAGATCAGGTGAGTAGGAAGGGTGTTCTGATACAGTTATTTGTTTGCTGGCTAAAAAACTCCCTCACAGACAACTGTACAATTAAGTTTGCAAACTCACCACTGTACACAATAGCCATTCCATAAAGAGTTCCAAAATGACTTTGAAGAGCAGACTAGGCACTGGCATCACTGCATAGCTTCCCAAGGGGAGTACTTCGAAGGTGAGTGTAGTAATATTCAACAATGAGTTATATAGCACTTGGAACAATTAAGTTCATGGACTTAATTGTAGGATCTCGTACTTGGCTAGAAATTCTTGAGCTACAGAAATAGGGTAAGTATTTTGATTATATAATGCCAGGCACAGAGTTAATAATCTGTTTGATGATTAATAGCTCTAAGTTTTAATGCAAGTATCTTTCGGTATTATTTTGAATACATTACAGTCCCAATGAGCACAACTGGACTCTGGTTGGGGTCCGCTGCCTCAAGAAAACAGAGTACTAGTGACCTGTGCACCCGTGAAAAGTTTGATATTGGGCAGCTTGGTGTGATTTAAGACAATGTAATGTTATAGTTAAAAAAATGGGCTTCAGACTAAGATATTCATAGCACCTGTGATATGGACACCCGTGTATCTTTCAGAAATGCATTTAACTTGCTGTTGTTAGGTGCTGTTGAGTTGGTTCCAACTCACAGCGACCCTACATACAACAGAAAAGAACACTGCTTGGTCCTGTGCCAAGTCTACAGTTGTTGTGATACTTCAGTCCTTTGTTGCGGCCATTGTGTCAATTTAACTTCTTTCTTACCTCCTTGAAATAAGAATTACAATGCTGTTAGCTACTTCTGAGGTTTGCCATGATGCTTGCTTAAATGAGAAATTGTTTGTAAAGTGTTAGCATACTTGTTCAAATACTTTAGGCACTGGACTTACTTTTCTGTCTCTAATTGCTTGATTATAGGTTCTTATTTATGCCCAAACAAAGCTGATAGTTAGAGGTTTCAACTTTGCATCCTCTTTCATTGGAAGCATTAAAATATGGATTAGCCATGATTTCCTTTTTTAGGCACTTAGGCATAGCACCTTGATATTTTTGGAAATAGTGATTGTCTCACTTTGTGGCTGTCATTGTACACCCACAGGCAGAATGTTGAATTATTGCTAGTAATTTTGGTAGATTTAAGAAGCAGCAAAGTCTACAAGAAGTGGGAGAAGCCATTCAAATTACCATCACTACTGGAGAAGGAAACATTATTTTCCCACTGGGGCCATATATTGCCCGTAGGTCCTGGAAAGTCACCTAAACAAGGTAAACAGATTCTATATTCATGACTTCCAGAGAGCTTTTCTGGATTCTCTAGTCCTCAGAGAGCAATTTCCCTAAACTCTAACAATCTCTTTATCAGTAAAATTTAATAATATGTAATAATATATATACTAACATTACCCCAGTGCCTAGTACATAACAATTGCTCAGAAAGTGTTAGCTATTATCATTACTATTTAGCATTGTTATTTTACTTTGCAGATATGAAAATTGTCTCCTAAAATGCATTTAGAATTCCTTTAATGTTATCACTGAGAAATACTGGTCTGACGTGACTGAATACTGATTATCCATCTTACAGTATTCTTTTTACTTTACTTTCTTCAGCACTTTAAAAAGTTCGTTCTAGATTTGCAGTATTTTTCATGAGATATATGTTACAATTCATATTTGTTTCTGTTTATGAACTCTTTCTCTTTCTCTTTTCAGCCTGCTGTGAAGACTTGGATTTTCTACAATTTCAGTGTGATGTGTTTTGTTTTGTATGTATTCTGTTAGGTATTCTCTGAACTCTTCAACATGTGGTTTGGTGTTTATCATTTTTTTTAAGTTTCTGACCATTTTTCCTCAAATATTTTAGTTCTCTCTCTTTTCCCTTTTTAATAGTCTGGTTACACGTATATTAACCTATTGCTGCCAAGCTGATTATGACTCACCTCAACCCTGTAGGACAGAGTACAACCTGTTCTATTGGGTTTCTGAGGAGCAGCTGGTTGGCAGTTGGGCTCTTAACCGCTGTACCACCAGGGCTTTGCATGTCTATCAGATCATTTTATATTGTTTCACAGCAATTGAATGTCCATACCTTTATTTTTTTCCAGTTTTTGTTTCTCCTTGTGTTTCTGTTTGGTTAATTCTAAATGACTTATTTTAAATTTCAATGATACTTTTCCAGCTCTGTTAAATCAATGGATGAGTCCAAAGACAGTCTTTGTTTCTGTGACTATGGTATTTCTAGCATTTTTATTCGATTCTGTCGAATGATTTCCATCTCTTCATTGAAATTTTTCATTTTTCTAGTTTTTAATTAAACTTTCCATTTCCATTAGTGCTTTTAACATGTTAAACATAGCTACTTTAAACTTCCTGATAGTTCCATCATATGATTCTTATGTGACTCTGGTTCTGTGGATTGCTTTGCCTCTTCACAGTACATTTTCTTTTTCCCCTTACTCTTACTTGTGTCCTGGAAATCATGTGTGGAGCGCAAGGTGAGGCAAGTAGTATTTGTGTCCATAAATGAGCATGCCTCTGCTTCTGCTAACCCTTTAGTGATGAGTCACTCTTGTCCAAGTGGGTTGCCAGCCAAGCCAAGTGCCGTCGAGTCGGAACAAAACCCAAACCTAACCCACTTGGACTGGACATGAGTCCAAGTGAGTTAGGTTTGGGTTTTGTTGTTGTTATGATTGTTTGATGGCAACTTTTTTTTTTTTCAATGATTTCTCTCAGAATAGCACAAACCTTCTGTTAGAAACGCCTGTGTCCTTCACCTATGTTTTGGGTGAATATTTTTCTCAATATTTCTGTTCCATCCCTACTTTTAGGCTTTCCCCGTGAACTTGTGCCTGATGAACTGTTGTCCATGTTTTTTCCCCGTCCCACCAGTACACTATTGCTACTTGTCAATCAACCACTTTAATTTTCAGACAGCAGTCTGTGTTGTTCTTAGCCGGGCACTATTTCTTGGGTCTTGAGGTTGTTGGGCTTTCTCAATAAACCTGTCTCTTCTTCTGCAGTAGAAATCTCTAACAAACCTAGGATAAGTGTCTATCCTGGCCTCAGGGAAATAGTTGTTGTTGTTTTTCCTTTTTAAATCCCTATTCATAATGGGTCATCATCTGTGTCCTGGGAGTGACAGATTCTGTTGCTCTTCCTTTAGTGGCTTACAGCTTTTGATCTATAAAAGAGAAGAATCCAGGCAGGGATTTATGCCTGGCCATCAGGATTGGCACTCCCCTCCTTGAGGCCTGTTGCCTGTGATTGGGAGGCTATCTTCCATCTCTTTCTCTACCTTCAAAATTTCTCTGAGCACTCTGCAAAGATCCATGAAGAGAAGCCCAGAAGGGGGTATAAATTCCCTTTATGTCTACATTTCCTAGAACTTCTAAACTATCATGATAATCTAGAAATTTAGTCTTAAATTATCTTACCTACTGACATGGTGGGTCCTTTTATCCTACTGTGGCCCAGGTAGGCCAGTGTTTACACCTTCTTGAATATGCCTATCTTTCTCAGAGTTCAGACCAGCTGGTTGCCCTAAAACCTCACCTCTCTGATGGATTCAATAAAAGTTATGCTTTCATAAATTATGTCACTTTTTCTTCTCAGTAGGGTGAACACAATACTCTCCAGCTTTTGACATCTTAAATCAAAGCCAGAGTCCACTTTAACTTTATAATCATATGCTTGTATTTCAAAGTAACAACCTTAAGCTGAAATGTTATCAATCCAGAACTTCTGACCAGCTATATCTGAGCAATGTTTTTAAGTAGTAATTATTCAGTCCTTATAAGTGAAACAACTAGCTCTTTGCTTACTTTGCATATTTCTGACTACTGAGGCATCTAGAAGCAATTTATTTCATTTTAATCTCTGTGCAACGTTGTGTTAAAGAAAACTTGCTAAAATTCTACCTATTTCTTCTGTAATTCCAGAATTTTGCTAAATAACAAAGTTCTAAATCTCCTACAGAAATTGCCTTTAGCTGTTGTTCCCTCCTTTCCACTAATCACAATATCCCTGTAATATTCTAAGCTATATATTCTAGAATATATTCTAGAATATATCCCTGTAATATTCTAAGCTATTCCCATTTCAGAAATTCTCATGGATCGCTAGTCTCTTCAAAAAAACTCTGACAATTCTGAAATTTAATTAGTGAGACCAGAACTGCTTCATATAAACTGGAAATTCATGGGGATTAATTAAAATAATCAACTATCCCATTATAAACTTGAACATCTACTTCAAGAAATTACCAATTGTGTAAGATGTTTTCTGCCTCATGTACTTAGGGTAAAGTTGGTAAGATGTTCAAGAAGGTTTATTTTTCACTATTTACAAGCTTGGCAGTTTCCAATCACATCTAACGGTTTATACTAAGAAAGGAGATTGGACGTAATTTAGTCAAAACTCCCATTCAAGTTTGTAATTCATTTGTAGTGTAATAAACCATTTCCAAGATTTGAATTATTCAATTCTAAAGCAGTAAATTTTTAAGAACTACCAATTATTGGCTATTTATTGAGCACCAGGCACTCAGCTGGTGCATTATCTGCATAATTTCATTTAATTTTCATAACACAATGAGGTAGATAATATTTCTCAATTTTATTGAAGAATAAACTGAAGCTTACAGAAGATGAAAAACATTTTCAGCTTCCCAAGACCAGTGAATGAAGAATATCAGTATATTTATCTCCACGTTCCATTCTTTACCACACGTTACACTGTGCCTATATTGTTATCTCTGTATTTTAACATCTGAGGCCACATAATATTGAGGAAAAGAGCGCTGCCTGAGAATCCTCATACTTGGGTTCCAAGGCTGATTGTAAAACTAGCAGCGGATTCTTGGTCAAACCATTCCTCTCTGAGTTCATTGACTTAGTTCTCTTGTGAGGGATTGGATGAGGTAGTCTTTCTGATACTTCTGAATCAGGAAATGGCCTAAAAATTTGCAAACTGCAAGTCATGTATTGAATTGTGTCCCCCTCCCCCAAGTATCTGTCAACTTGGCAAGGTCATGATTCCCAGTATTGTATGATTGCCTATCATTTTGTCATTCCATGAGATTTCCCCATACATTGTAAATTCTATCACTGTGATATAATGAGATGAATTACTGACAAATGTATTGATGAACTCTACAAGATTCATGTCCTAAACCAATCTCTCTTGAGATATGAGAGAAGTGAGCAAAGAAAAAGGGAGACTTCTTATCACTAGGAAACCCTGGTGGTGTAGTTGGTTCAGTGCTACATCAGCTAAACAAAAAGTTGGCAGTCAAATCCGCCAGGTGCTCCTTGGAAACTCTATGGGGCAGTTCTGCTCTGACACATAGGGTGGCTATGAGTCAGAACTAACTTGACGGCAGTAAGTTTGAATCTTACCACCAAGAAAGCAGTGCTCAGAGCAGTGCACATCCTCTGGATCTGAGGTTCCTGTGCCAAGATGCTCCCAGACCAAGAGAAGGCTGACCACAAGGACCTTCCCCGAGAGCTGAGAAAGCCTTCTCCTGGAGCCATGGACCCTGAATTCAGACCTCTAGCCTACAAGGCTGTGATAGAATACACTTCTGTTTGTTAAAATCATCTACCTGTGGTATTTCTGTTACAGCAGTACTGCCAAAGCCAGCCAAGTGCTGTCTAAAAAAACAACACAACCCAGTGCCATCCAGTTGTGTCTGACTCATAGCTACCCTAGAAGTCAGACTGGAACTACCCCATAGAGTTTCCAAGGAGTGCCTGGAGGATTTGAACTGCTGATCTTCTGATTAGCAGCTATAGCACCTAACCACTATGCCACAAGGGTTTCCAGATGACTAAGACACCACATAAAGAAATTCATATTAGGCTGTGAACGACCTCTTAGGCTTTCTAGGGTCATTTGCGTTTTCAAAGAGACAGTTACTTAGTTGCTAAAAGACTCATTAATACTGAGACCACTGAAGTTCCATAGTCAAGTGAAGACTTCAAGCAACCTTGAATTACGCCATCACTTTTTTTTACTTATCGTTCCAGTTCTAGATTTCTTCCTCTTTTACCCGTCTCTCTTTTTCTTTATATTATTTAAATACAATTCTCTTTGCCTTGTACAAGTTGTGCTGGCTTCCCCAGAATTGTGTACTGCCTTACTCTTCACCCAAGTTACCACCTATCTGTTGTCTGTTTGGTGTTTTTCCATCCTCACTCCTCCTCTCTCTCATAATCATCAAATATTGTTTATTTTTGTGTGTAAATCTCTTCAAAAGTTTTTATAGTTGTGGTCTCAAACAAAATTTGTCCTTTCATGCTTGACTATTTCACTGAGCATAATGCCCTCTGGATAAATCTGTGTTGAAATGCTCTACAGATTCATCATGGTTGTTTACCTTTTCATAATATTCCATTTTACATGTGTACCATAGTTTATTTATCCATTCATCTGTTGATGGGTGTCTAGGTTGTTTCCATATTTCTGCTATTGTGAACAATGCTGCCATGAATAAGGTTGTGCGTATGCCTATTTGTGTAAAGGCTCTTATTTCTCTAGGATATGTTACTAGGTAGGAGTGGAAATGCTGTATTATATATTTCTAGCTTTTTAAGGAAGCACCATAATGTTTTCCAAAATGATTGTGCCCTTTTGCTTTTTCATCTGCAATGCATAGAAGTTTAAATCTCCCCATAGAGCTCTCCAATATTTTTTTATTTTTTGTTTGTGTGTTTGTTTTTGATACTTTAATGCCAGGGTGAGATGGTATCTGATAGTGTCTTTGATTTGCATTTCTCTAGTGGCTAGTGATCCCAAGCACTTCCTCATGTGTCTGTTAGACATTTGAATGTCTGCTTCGATGACATGTCCGTGCATTTCCTTTTCCTATTTTTTAATTAGATTATTTGTCTGTTTGTGGTAGCGGTGTTAGATTTTCCTACAGATTTTAGACAGTAAAACTTTGTCAGGTTTGTAACAGCCATTTTTTTCCCCCAGTCTGTAGATTCTCTTTTTACTCTTTTGGTGAAACTTTTTATGAACATCAGTGTTTAATTTTTAGAAAGTGCCAATTATATAATTTATATTTGGGAGTTGTTGGTCATAGTTTATATCCTATGACTGCTGTACATTAGGGCTTGGGGCATTGATCTTCTTTTTTTTTTTTTCCTCCTAAGATCTTTGTGTTTTTGATTTTATGCTTAGGTCTTGAATCCATTTTGAATTAGGTTTTGAGTATGGTGTGAGATCTGGGTCCTGTTCAATTTTCTTGCAGATAAATATCCAGTTTTGCCAGCAACATTTGTTAAAAACACTGTCTTCCCTGTCTGATGGACTTTGGGCCCTAAAAGAAAATCAAGTGATCATAGGTAGGTAGATTTACATCCAGGTTCTCAATTTTGTTTCATTGATCATTGTATCTGTCATTGTATAAGTACCAGGAAGCTTTGACTACTGTGCCAACATGCCTAGTAACAGCTCTAACCACTCCATGACAGGACATTAGGACCTCTCAGGTACCAATAATCAAACTAACTCACATGACCAGTCTATTTGGGCATTTCAATCAAAACAAAAAAAGAAATTATAACACTATAAGCAAACATAAATAAATACAACAACCCACTGATGGCTCAGAGACAATAGTTATTAGCAAACCACTTAAAGAGGCAGACCATGATGTCTTCCTAAAGCTCCCCAAACACAGAATTGAAAAATTTTCCAGGTGAAGAAAACTTTCTGGAATTCGCAGTTAAAATACAAAAGTTTAGTATTTAAAACTCTTAAGGATATCAGGCAAAACAGAGCAGAGCATAATCACAAATTGAACAGGCTTCAAGACATCTTTGAAAGACAGCAATCAGAAATTCAGAAGATTAATAATAAAATTACAGAATTAAACAACTCAATAGAAAAATCGAAGGAGCAGAATGGAGACAATGGGATACAGAATTAGTGACATCAAAGGAAAAGCAATTGGCACCAACATATCTGGTTTTTAATAAATTTATATTTTTGTTTCTAAGGTGTGTCTCTTGTAGACAGCATATCGATAGATTTTTTTTTTTAAATCCATTCTGTACTCTGTCTTGTTATGGGTACATTTAGGCCATTTACAGTCAGTATAATTATTGATAGGTATGAATTTACTGCTATTGTTTTGTGTTGTGTGGGCTTTTTGTTGTTTGTTTTGGTGGTGTTGATGTCTCCTGTGTTTCTTTTATTCTCCTGTGCAGAATTCCTTTTGGTTGTGGATTTTTTTTTTCTTTCTTTGTCTTTCTTTTTGCTGAGACTTTATTTTTCTTCTTTTTACTGATAAGTAGTTTTGTTACATTTTTATCAGCAACTTTTCAATGATCCTGTCCATGTTTTCCATTTTTCCCCCTATTCTGAAACTCCAATAGCTCACATATTTTTGTTTTTGATTATATCTCATATCATTCTCAGAGTTTCTTCATTTTTTTTTCATTATTTTTCATGGTATTTCCTCAAAGATTTATACAAATGTTTGTCAGTTCCACTGATCCTGGCTTCCATTGTTTCATATCTGTTTCTCAGACCTTCTATGGCACTGTCCATTTCTGAAATCTTGCTGTTTATCTTTTGAGTTTCTAATTGTTTTTGTATAATAGTTGTGAATTTACTATAACATTTCACTCCTATTATTTTCCTAATTATTTTTCATTTTATCTGTATTTTCCATGAATTTGTCTATTTTTCCTCATTTTTGTCTGATTTTTCTTCAACTCCTTACAGCTCTGAAATATTAGAAATTTGAATTCCATCTCTAGTAGTTCCAACATCTTTTTTCCTATGAAAGTCACCTAGTGTTTTATTTTGGACTCCTACTGGAACTGTTCTGTCCTTTTTGAATGCTTTCATACCATTTGCTGTCTTCAGGACATTCAGTAATTATTTTCTTCATTTACTGAAAATTTGTTTTTTTCATCCTGCTTTTTTGTTTTATTTGGTTACAGCTGAACACACAGGCTGTGGGTTCTTGGTTGCTTGCTCACCTATGGGCACAATAATTTTCACTTCCTTGTCCAATGGCAGGGCTAGTTGCTCTTCTATCGTGCAGCAGGACAGGTCAAGCTGAAAGAGGAAGAGTTAGGGTTGTTTGTGACACATAACAGGGCCAATAAGGTGAGCTGGGGGTCAGTGTAGGTTCTAGTAGGCCATGCCTGTGCTGCTTGGGGATATGATGTTCGGTTCATACAGGCAGAAAAGAAGGGGAAGTTTGTGATGCGTGGAGCTAAATTGGATGTAGGAAAGAAGAGAGAGACAGAAACAGAAGGGGAAAAAAGTACTGAGGAAGCCCACTGGATTGAGCAGATCAGAAAGTGAGAAATGAAAGAAGCCAAAAAGGAAAAAAATAATAACAATTTAAAATTAAAAAAAAAGAAAGAAAAGATCCAGGAATCCTATTGCTGATTGGGGAAGTGGCTCCCAAGCTGTCTAGTACAACCTGGCTAGAAGGGGCAGAATGGCACTTAGTGCCTGGTATTCAGGAGACAGGAAAAGAAGGTAAGTAGAGAGATAATAAACTGAGAAATGAAGAACAATAAAAAGGAAAAAAAGAGAAAGCAATCATATAAAACAAAAAAAATCCCCAAGGATCCTACCAGTATGACAGCATAGACAAAGGAAGCAGTTCCCCAGCTGAGCAGTACTTCACAGTCTGTCAAGAAGGAGCAAAGATGACACACTGGAGCCAGGTGTTCTAGAGAAAGGAGGAGGAGGAGGTGAGAAGCAGGAAACAAACCAAAAGAAGATGAAAAAAGCAGTACCAGCAACAAAGAAACGTCACTGAAGGAGCTGGGTAGTGTGTACTGAGTGGATCCAAGCGGCAGAGGCTGAGCAGGTGGAAGAAAAGCAGGGAGGCAGGAAAGTATACATTGCTGGGTGCTGGGTGCCCTGTCTCCTTCTGGGAGCTCCATAAAGTGACTTTCCTACACTCTCTGTCCGCTGATCTCTAACAGGAGTCCAGCATGGTATATTCATATTGCATTAGCTGATAGGGGAATTCTGCTTGTTACCTCTACTAGCTCTCTGTTCTCTATCAGTTTCTTATTCCATTTGGTGCTTGGTTGAGTTTCTATCTCTTGATTTGATGCTTAAGGTCCCAGGGATTGACTTTTGTCACTGTTTTTACTTAGCTTTTTGAATCTTTGCTGTGGAGGGATGGCATCATATTAAGTTAGCCTGCCAACTTTTTTCATTTGGTTCATTCTGTTTATTTGTCAACTAAATATCTGTCAAATCTAGGGCATATGTAATATTATTTTCAAATAATCCAAAATTCTAAAGCTAAAAATGAATGTAGTGAAGGAGGAGACTTTGTTCTCTGTCCATATTAAAAAGATACATTTGTATAAACATATCTTGACCTATCACAGTATTCCTTACTTCCAAGCACTGGCTTTTACCCCATTGTCTAAATGAGGGAGAAACAGTGGCTTTTGTACTTCTCTCTAACACACAGTGTAGGGTTACTTACAGCAGTAATTTTTAAGTGACAGTGAAAGCAGACTGGAAGACTTAACATGAAACAGAAGAAAAGGTGTGAATAACCCTATTCTCTCCGAGTCAAAGGAAAGAGGTATTGTATTGTGATCCACACATGAGCCTCTCACAGTCTGCTAGGGTAAATTTAGCTGCTGACATTGTCTTCTCCTTACCCTCCATCAATATGGGACCCTCTTTCTTCTTTCCACTTCCTTTGGACCTTTACACAAAGTGTTTCCTTTTCCTATCAAGCTGTTGTACAAGCCCCCTTACTTAAATCATAATGTTCAAGTCTCGTCTTGTACACATACCACTTCTCCACAAAGGCCATCTTCAATAATCTGCCCCCCACCTGACCCCTAACCCCACCAATGATTCTCAATCTCAGTGTGGAAAAGAACCACCTAACGAGTTTGTTAAAAATGTAGTTTCGAAAGCCCATCCCTAGAATCTTGAGGTAGAGCCAGGCATTTTGTATTTTTACCAACGAATTCTCTGGAGACTCTGACCAGGCTGTCCTCAGACCACACTTTAAGAAGATCCTTGCTGTATAATGCCAGAGTGTCTTATTTATGCTTACATCTGTTTCATTTATGCCTACATTATTATATAGTGTATTATTATTATATAATTATTATTATATTATTATTATATTATTTATATATAATATATAAATAATATGTAATGTAATAATAATTATATATAAATATGTAATGATATATGTAATATATAATAATATATACTAATAATACATATTATTATATTATTATTAATATATAATTATGCCTACATTATTATATATTATATAGTGTCTTATTTATGCCTACATTATTTTTAATTACTTGGTTTATGTCTTCAGTCCCTGGCAGACTACATGTTATATACTACTACGGCAGGGGCCGTGTCTATTTTGTTCACAACCATATTCCCCACACCCACAGAACAGTGAATGCTCAATAAATGTTTGTTAATTTGAATTGATGGTAATTGCTCACTTTGGTAGAATGCTTTACTAAGTTATGAAAAGCAATGTAAGGAAGCTGGGGCAACAGGGTTCTTGAGAATAGACATACTATCCCGCTGCATTTAGGTGCCATGCTTGAAATTTGGGGAAGCCCTAACTTTCAAACGACAGTTAATCTGCTTGTTAAACCTCATTTATTTCAGCTGCTTCCATGCAGGTCTCTTCCTTTGCCTCTGCATGCTCTGCTAACACTTGAGCCTTAATTGAACAGTAAGGTTCTTGCCACCTTCTGGTGGCTCTGCTGATGAGCTGTCACAATAGAAAACATCAGGAACAGAATGCTGCCACCAGCAAAAATGCAAGAGGCTCACAGTGATACAAGTGCTTCGCTGTAGCTCTGTACTCTGAGGGGGGCCAGACTCTAGGGGTGGAGGATAGTTGATAAAGAAACTGAAGCAGCATTTTTGAAGATGGCTTTCTGTTTCCACAGATATGTTTTGCTAAGAAAGGACTGATAAAAGACACATCAAGTCTCAAACTTGCCTCAGGTTACCAAGAGGCAGTAATTCTCCCAGTTGACATGGAGTCACCACTGTGTGTTAGAAAGTGTGCAAGTCTCAGAAGTCAAATCAAAATACTGACTGAACTGAGGTGTACATATAGTGAGGAGGTCAACAGTGAAGGTTCCTGAAGCCTAACCCCACGGGCTGTGATCCAGTAGATCTAAGCTTAGCCTTACAATTCCATCTTTTTAATCATGAAACATTCCATAAAGATTATAGCCTAAAAAATCATATGTAACAGTTCTACTTTGTTATATAGGCTTGCCATGAGTCAAAAATCAACTCAGCACATGAACAACGCTATGTAAGAAAACACTTGTCATTTCAACATTCTTTACATTTATAGCTTAGTGGCATTAACTTATATTCACTGTGTTGTATAACCATCACCTCATCCATCTCCAAACTTTTCCATCATAAAATTCCTTTTTTAACAAGCACTGCTCCAAGTGATTCTTATGTAACTAGTCCTCAAAACGCACCTTGACAAATACTGGTGTTTAGACTTGGGCAAGTCAGAACTGGAGAAGAACTTATTAACAACCTTTAATATGCAGATGATACAGCCTTGCTTGCTGAAAGCGAACAGCACTTGAAGTATTTACTGATGAAGACTGAAGACTATATAGCTTTCAGTATAGATTACATCACAGCACAAGAAAAGAAAAATCTTCACAACTGGACCAATAAACTACATCCTGCTAAAGACAGAAAATACTGACATTGTCAAAGATGTCATTTAACTTTTATCCACAATCAGTGCCCACGGAAGCATCATTCAAGAAATCAAAAGACATACAGCGTTGAGTAAATCTGCTGCAAAAGATCTCTTTACAGTATTAAAAAGCAAAGATCTCCTAACCCAAGCCATCATATTTTTAATCACCTCATGTGTATGTAAAAGCTAGACAATAAACAAAGAAGAGCAAAGAGCAATTCTGTCTTTGAATCATGGTGTTGGCAAAGAATATTGACTGTACCATGGACTGCCAGAAGAATGAACAGAATCTGGGTTGGAAGAATTATAGCCAGAATGCTTTGTACAAGTGAGGAATGTGAGACTTCATCTCTAGGAACCAGTCCCTAGAGAAAGACTTCATGCTTGGTAGAGTGTTAGTAATAAAGAGGAAGACCCTCACTGAGATGGCCTGACACTGTGGCTGCAACAATGGGTTCAGACATAACAATGGCAACTGAATTTAAAAAAGAGACCTGGTAACATAACAGTTAAATGCCTGGGTGCTAACAGAAAAGCTGGCAGTTTGAACCTACCCAGTGGCTCCCAAGACTTACTGTGTGTGGCTGAGTCGATTCCAACTCATAGGAACCCTACTGAGAGAGTAGGACTGCCCCATAGGGTTTCCTAGGCTATAATCCCTACTACTGCTGGTCTCCAAAGCCTTTTTTCCCAAACAGCTGCTGAGTTCAACCTGCTGACCTTTTGGTTAACAATCAAAGATCTGTCTACTTTTGCTGTCTTTGCTAGGACCAGTCCAGCAAAGAGTCAGCCTCCTCTAGAAGCTGACTAATCTTTACGAAATACCGGCCTGCTACTCCATACAGCCCTAGGTCTGTGGGAACCCATATATTCTGCTTCTGTATTCTGGAAATACTCCAAGGAGGAGATTTTCCTTCAAAAGTAACTCCTTACAAATGTGTTGCCCCTCCAAAAAGGGGACACTGCGATCCCTGTCAGGCAGTGTTACCTTCCCCAAATCTTTCCAGGTTGTCACCCTTTCTTCCCAGGGAACCATCCTCTAAAACCTTCCTGTGCTCTGGTACTTGGTGAGCCCACAGTGTAGCAAAAATTTCCCAGCCTTTCTTGTGCTCAGTAAAAGGCAGTGTGCCAGGTAGAAAACACAGCGAGCAGGTGGGCGGCTCTAGTCTGCAGGGGCAGAGCTGGGAGACCTGCTGACTGCGGCAAGGGTGGCTGAATCACCATGGCAACAAGCAAGCTGATCGTTTCAGCACAGTCACCCGCACCACAGCCACAGCACTGGTGGGGACAAAAGGAATGCATGTCCCTCCCCAGAGCTTTGCTATTAATGCAGGGGAGGTCTTCTCTACAAAGTGTATAAATTTCTGGTTTATTTTAGAGTTCTGCTGTTCTCTGTCAGGTTTCTTTGTAATCTCGAGGAGTCAATTAATCTGCAAAGAAATCTGTTGTGAGAAAGAGTAATCTATTGCCTTTCGACTCCATAGAATTACTGCTTATATCTATTTGATAAAATTTGCTGAATATAAAATAAATGAGATATATTCAATACAAAGAAATGAGCTTTTAAGCCATAAAAAGATCTGCATCAGTATTACACACATACTGTTTAGTGGGAAAAAAGCCGTCAGAAAAGGCCGTGTAACTGCATGATTGCAATTGTAGGAAGTCCTTGGGTTGTAAACATGATCCGTTCCTAAGACTTTCTTTAAGTCGAATCTGCAGATAAGTCAAAACAAGTACACAGGGTTCTAATTTAGCATCAGTTAGTACACATTTAGTGTACGTTAGTGTACATTTAGTGTACACATTTAGTACACACTAGTGTACATTTTACCTTTCTGTGTACACAACAACACTTAAGAAATACTGCCGAACTATGCAACATTTTCAAGAGCATCACAAAGTACTATGCACACGAACTATTGTATTTA
The DNA here is from genome assembly GCA_028571685.1 of Heterohyrax brucei. NCBI lineage: Eukaryota > Metazoa > Chordata > Mammalia > Hyracoidea > Procaviidae > Heterohyrax > Heterohyrax brucei. The sequence goes on along the minus strand of CM053141.1, from coordinate 169,396,818 downwards.
ACTCGAATTTTTAATATAATAGGCTTTATAGCAGTCTGTTCTTAAGTACAAGTTATCTATAAATCAGACATCCATAACTCGGGGACTACTTGTGCATGGTGTCCTGGAAAAAGCAAAACTAGAGAGACAATAGGAAGAGCAGAGATTGCCAGCATTCCAAGAGGAGGAGAGGATTGGAAAGGTGAAACACAGAGGATTAGGACAGTGAAAGTGTTCCGAATCATACTGCAATTTTGAATACTTGACACTATTCATTTATCTAAACATGTAGAACTTTACAGCATAAAGAGCAGAACTTAATGTACACAAGTTAAAAAATAAAATCCTTGAGGAGACTGAGGGTTTCCAGGAAGGAATGCAGATTGTGACAAAAGAACCCAAGGATATAATAAATATATTAAGCATTTTCACCAAAGAAGGAGGTGCAAAAAGGTGCTGACCTAAGTAACTTGGGGAAAAATGGAGTCTACGAGTCTTAAAGGCAAAGGAAGCTTGAAGTTGTTTCCCACCGAACTGTGGATTAACAATTCTGATCCTGTGATACAAGTATACTAGAATTGAACAATTAAATAAACATGTGCCTGATGGGGAAGCCAAGTTTCTCACTGTTGAAGTAGGAGTTTATGGATCAGCAAGGAAAGAGGACTAGAATGATGCATGTGGTGATGGATTATAGTCGGAGCCCTCAGTTTAGTATCTAGCTAAATATCACAAAGATATTATTACATATTCATGTTAAATATAGAAATATTTGTAAATATGTACATATTCACAGGTTTGTGTAAACATATATTTTCTTGCTTTTTCACTGAGATGGCCTAGAAGCAATGATACCCCAGTAACAATGAACACACCTATTGCCCAGTACCTGCTTTCCAAAAGTATCTTCCAATAAGGTGAACAAAGATTTTGTTAGTTGAAGTTAGTAGTATTCCTTTGAAGGCCAGAATAAAGAGATAGAGCTTCCTTTTCTAGCTAATGAGGACCTCATCTTGGCATTTCATTCACTCACTCATTTATTTGTCTTCTCTTGTCATAGAAGCATTTAGACTGCCCAGTTCAATACATGTACTGTCTTCTATGTGGTGGACATAGTTCTTTGATTTATTGATAACTAAAGAACTAAAAGTCTGTACTCTCATCAAGTTTGCATTCTAGTTTGGGAGGAGTCAGTCAACTGGGTGACTTAAATGCTAAGAAAAATAGAGCAGGATGGGAAGATACTGATGAGTGTGTTCTAGACGGTCTGCGGAAGTTCTCATTGACAGGTTTACAATTGACACGTGACCTAAGAAGAAAGCTATATGTATGCTTAGAGAAACTATATTCCAGGTCGGGGATCAGCAAGGACAAGAGCCTCAAGGTGTCTGAGTCATTACTGTGTTTGGGAAGAGCAAAAAGGCAGTGAGGGGACATTGGAGTGAATGAAGTCAGAGAGGAAAGATGGCAGGAAATACTATCAGAGAAGAAAGAGCCCCAGGCCATAAAAGGATTTTACAAGCCATGATGAGAACTTTGGTTATTACTCTAAATAAGACATAAAGACACCAGAGGATTCTGAATAAAGAAGTAGTATGATCTCACTTATATTTTAACCAGCATGAGAAATGAGACATCAGTTAAGAAGGACTATTGCAGTAGTCCAGACAACAGGTAATGAAACTTCAAAAAGTGTGATGTGGTACAAATAGGAAGAAATGGTCATATTCTGGGGGGAAAAATGTTTCTATGTATATTCCATCTTCTAAATTAAATTGCAAAGTCAGAATAAGCAGAAAGTTAAGCTCCCTTCTAATCTACCCTGTTCCTTAGCACATCATGCTTGATCATTAAATGCATGTTAAGTGAAGGAAGACAGTCAGAAAAGAGAAGATTTATGGGGTGGGGAGGGGAAGGAGGAGGGCAAGGATGTGGAGCTTGACTTGAATAATGGTCAAGAGCAAGGATCCCTGATGGCGTAGTGGTTAAAGTGCATGGCTGCTAAATAAAAAAGATTAGTTAGCAGAAATTCAACAGATGCTCTATAGAAGATGAGGCAGTCTGCATCTGCAAAGATTTACAGCCTTAGAAATAGAGCCATTCTACTCTGTCCAGTAAGGTCACTATGAGTCAAAGTCAGCTCCGCAGCAATCAGTCTGGTCTAGTCTTGGTAGGCATTGCCTGCCTTATTGTTCCTTTGAGCCCATCTGGTCACACATCTAGAAACAGCCTCTGTACTCAGAGCCCAACTCAGCCAGGAACATCTGACTCTCTGAAGAGATGCCTACCAAAGGGTGGGTGCCACCACTAAGGCTAAGTGGAAGCAGCTCGGAAAAATTTTGTTTGAGAAGTGTCAGTAGATACAATCCCCTGACACTTAGTGATTCTCAATTGCTTGTAAATGCAACTGAGAAAATGTAAGATCAATTTCCAGTAAGTGTGATTCGTGAGGATTATTTGGGGCAATCAACATGTTTTTCTGCAAGGCTTCCATCTGAGGCAAAAATATAATTTTGTCTGATGCGAGTTTTTCTAAAGGCCCTTGAAACATGATCTCTTATTATGTAAGCAATCAGCAGGACCCCCCATCCCTTAATGCAAGCAACTGAGACCACAAACCACAGTGGTTGAGATAAAATCGTAGCTTTACTGTGTAGCCCGTTAACTGGATAGAAACTACATCTTGAGGTCATAAATAGTTAGTCAGTTAATGACAGATGTATAGCCAAATCATACTATTTATATCCAATAAATAGAGACAAGGTCTTCTTTGACTTTTCAACACTCAGACTATTCACTATAGTTTTTTCTGTTAATATTTTGGGCAGTAAAATTTCCTAAAATTTTTTTAAAAAAACCTGCATTTCCACCTACTTTGAAGAAAACACAGTAATTGACTGTAAGGAAAGACTTATACGAATTTTCCTAGACTATTCCAAGTTACATTAATGTCTGTCATCTTTACTACCCTGAAGTGCTTGTATCTTACTGGAGCTAGAATTTGGATAGAATGACATCTCCTGTTCATCTAATTGTGTAACTCTGCATGAGTCACTTACCACTTCCCAGTTTCAGTTTTTTCATCTCTTACTTGAGGAGATGGAACTAGCTCATTTTCAAGTTTCCTCTAGCAGCTCTTGCTGCCGTGACGCTAAGAAGCCATTCAAACTCCCAGCATCACCAACAACTGAAGCACCTCTGTGCACCCCGCTTGCACTGTTTTTTGAAGACCAGCATCTCATGTGTTGTCCTGTCTCACTGCATGGTTCTCACAATTGTGAAACTGTTGAAGACCAATATTTCATATGTTGTCTCCTCTTGCTACATGGTCCCCACAGTTGTGAACTTTAAAATAAATGTCAAATCTAGCAACAACCTTTATCCAATCATAGTGGCTGTTATCAGGTACCATTAAGTCAGTTCTGACTCATAGTGACCGTATGTACGACCATATGAAGTACTGCCTGGTCCTGCATGATGCCCACCTGTCTCCTTGAGGGCCTTTCTCTATGCTGCTGACTTTCTACATTATCAAAAATGGTGTCTTACTTCAGGGATTGATCCCTCCTGACTATATGTCCGATGTGTGTAAGGCTCAGTTTCACCATCTACACTTCCAAGGAGCACTCTGGTTGTGCTTCTCTCAGAACACATCTGTTTGTTATTTTGGCAGTTCATGGTAGGTTCAATATTCTTCTCCAACACCACAATTAAAAGGCATCAATTCTTCTGTCTTCCTTATTCCTCGTCCAGAATTTGCATGCATATGATGGGATTTAAAATACCATGGCTTGGTTCAGGCACCCCTTTTTCTTCAAGGTGACATCTTTGCTTTTCAGTACTTTAAAGAGGTCTTTTGCAGGGTATTTTCCCAGTGCAACACATCTTTTGATTTCTTGACTGGGTGCTTCTGTGGGTGTTGATTGCAGAAACAAGGAAAATAAAATCCTTCACAGCCTCAATCCTTTCTCCGCTTATCATGATGTTGCCTACTGGTCCAGTTGTGAGGATTTTTGTTTACTTGATGTTGAGAAACAAACCATACTGAAGGCTGTGGTCTTTCAAATCCTTTTCACTTTCAGCAAGCAAATTTTGTTATCTGCATAACACAGGTTGTTGATAGTCTTTCTCCAATCCTGATGCCTCATTCTTTGTATAGTCCAGTTTCTCAGATTATTTGCTCAGCATAAGGATTAAAAAGATATGCTGAAAAGATGCAACTCTGAAACACATTTTTCTTATCTTTAAACCATGCAGAATTTCCTTGTTCTGTTCACACAACTGCCTCTTGATCCATATACAGATTCCTCATGAACACAATTCAGTGCTCTGGAATTCCCATTGTCCACAATGTTATCTATAACTAGTTATGATCCACACAGTTGAATGTCTCTGCATAGTCAGTTAAACTTGGTAAACATCTTTCTGGTATTCTCTGCTTTAGCCAAGATCCATCTGACATCAGCAACCATATCCCTGGTTCCATCCAGACGCTGGTAGTATAGAGGTTAAGCACTACCTCTGCTAACCAAAACGTAGGCAGTTCAAATCCTCTAGGTGCTCCTTGGAAACACTATGAGGTGGTTCTACTCTGACCCACAGAGTCGTTATGAGTTGGAATTAACTCAGTGGCAATGGCTGTGCTCTCTTCTGAAACCAGTTTAAATTTCTGGCAGTTCTCTGTCAATACATTGTTGCAGTCACTTTTAAATTATCTTTAGTGAAATTTTATTTGTGTATGACATTAATGCTATTGTTTGATAATTTCCATATTCTGTTGTATCATCTTTCTTGGGAGCAGGCATAAATATGGATCTCTTGCAGTTAGTTGGCCAGTTTTCTTGGCAGAGATGTGTAGGCAGTTCAGTGCTGCACCCATTTGTTGAAACATCTCAGTTGATATTCCGTTGATTCCTAGAGCCTTGTTTTTCACCAGTGTCTTCAGAGAAGTTTTGACTTCTTCTTCACAACCTTTGTTCCTGATCATATGCTACCTCTTGATATGGCTGAACATTGACCAACTCTTTCTGGTTTAATGACTCTGTGAATTCTTTCCATCTTCTTCTCATGCTTTCTGAGTCATTTAATATTTTCTCTGTAGAATTGCTATTACAACTCGAGGCTTGGATTTTTTTTCTTAAGCTTTTTTCAGCTTGAGAAGTGCACAGCATTTTCTTTCCTTTTCATTTTCTCTCTCTAACTCTTTGCACATTTCATTATAATACATTACTTTGTCTTCTCAAGCTGCCGTTCAAAATCTTTCAGTTCTTTTGTTAATCATTTCTTCCTGTAATGGTAGAAACAAATTAATCTACAATATATTGTTCTGGGTTGACTTAACACCCAAGGATATGTTCTTTGGCCTTGTTTTCTAGTTTGCTTAACCCAAGTCTTCTGCTTTAATTGGAGCAGTTTGGACCCAGACTTAATATTTGCTCAGGCAGGCTCCCCAGTATCATTAGAAGGTACACACTTTTTAATGTCTTTAATTTAGAAAGAAATTATTTAAGACAACATTAGCTTTGGGAACATAAGATTAAACATAATTATTGCATTAATAGTGAACTTGCAAACTCTGTTGCCTCACCAATAGTTATCAGCCCAAATTTAAACTTAGATGCATAGGTTGCATGCTTGACTTTGTAATAGATTTATGATTGCATGATAAAGTTTTACACGAATATCACAAATAACAGGCATTTAATAAGCCTCATTTATCATTGAGTATATGTTCAGGACCCAACAGAGTTCAGTTTGTACAAGATACAACAGAAGCCAAGCCAAGTGCCGTCGAGTACCCGACAATAGCAAGAGGATAGTAATATGAAAATTTCCCTCAGAATTTCTCAAGTTGAGATTACAGACCTGAAGAAATCATTAGAATCAAAGTGCATACAGCTGATATTTGTTTAGTTCTGATAACATACTCTATCAGTGCTCTTCTTAATGAGTAGAGGAGGAGTCAGGGAAGGCTGCTTTCACTGGGAAACCTGGAAGGATAAAGACTTGGAAAGGTGATGAGGAGAGAAAGGACATGCACAGTCAGGGGAGCCTCACTGTCCAATTTAAGCTTAGCCTCTTTAAAAAAATGTCGTCTTACAAAAGAGTTACGAATAATCACACTCATTTTCCCAACATACTTCGTATCCTATGTTTTAGAATAAAAAAGGGATTAGACCAATGGTGACAGGTCTCACAATGTGCTGAGTTCAAGCTGCCACATGGGACAGTACCTCTTACTCTGCATCTCTTACCCCCACCTTGCTCAAAATGACAAAAGAGACAGCACATGAAACCCTAAATTGTTTGTCCTTCTCTTCCTATTTGGAACTATTACTGTACCGCAACATATTAGAATCAAAGGGGCCTCTTAGTCAATAGATGCAATTAAAAGGTTCAGCACTGCACCTCCCAACCAAAGGCACACACAGAACGCAGTACTTCGTGTGTACTAGCTTTCTCCTAAGCTTGCAACTGCCCCTCAAAGTTTGTGACATCAGCATCTAGCTACACTGTGAAGTAGGGATCAGACACAAAGTTTTCTTTATTACTATTAAAAGATTCCTGTCTTATTACTGCTTAACTGAAGTAAAATTAGAAAAGTCTTTCCATGATTACCTTTTTTCATCTCTCCAACATCCCAAGGAGATGCACTTTAGTGGCTGCTGAGAGTGAAATATGATGTAGCAACCTCATAAAGTTTAGTAATCTTTAGAGACAGAGATAAGAAATCACATGTGTAGATTAAATCAGTTGTCCCAAAGGTAAGCAAGTTTAATTGTTTAGGTAGTGACAGGGCCACATCATAGTGAGAATGTTAGTGGGAGACAGGTAACTGCAGGCAAGTTACGATTTCTCTTAGCATCAGTTTGCTCATTGTACCAGGGACATGGCAGTGTTTATCTTGCTGGTTTGTGATGACAGTGCAGAAAAACCAAGTGTTATCTGCCGCTACCGTTGTTAGTGATGACGGTGGGTGTTTGGTACTGTTAACGAAGAATAATGGGATCTGGAGTCACAAATCCTGCTTTAAGTCTCAGATTTGCCAATTACTGCATGGAATTGGGTTTGTATCCATCTATGTGAACCTGATTTTTTCCAATGGAAAATGGATTTCCAGTGAATGCCTCCTTTTAGGTTTATGTCACCAATTTGTTTAGAAATAATGAACGAACATGCTTTGTATATTGTGAAGTAGTCTGTATTGTGCTTGCTTTATTGTCAACCCCACATTCAGGTAAGCTTCAACCCGCAGAGCCCAACTGCTTCAGGAGCGTTTCCTGAGCTTCCTTCCTAGATGGCAGCCACTGTCAAGGACCACATAAAATTCTTCATAAAGTGCACAATTAAAAATGTGCAGTGACCCCTGAGACTGTGGCCTTAAGGCACTCTCCTGAAATGAAACTGGAGCCATTCCCATAGACGACCTTTCAGCCAAACCACAAATAGGCTCGTAAGACAATGACACGTGAAAGAAACATGCTTCTTAGAACAATCAGTTATAAGCGATGGAAGGGTAACATATGCCCAAAAGCAAAGAGGAGAAGACAGTAAGGGGTAGAAAGTCAGGGTGAAAGGAAACAGGGAACCCAGGATGGAAGTAAGAGAGGATGACACACTGTGGGGAATGAAGCCTGTGTCGTGCAACTTGTGAAAATGGCCGGGGGCAGTGTCTGACCTCCACCTCCACAAGGTGGAAAGAGAACCAAGACCAACAGCACAAAGCTGACCCTGGGAATTAGAGGCCAGACAAACCTACTCTCTCTACCATCTGTACTAATTCTGACACCAGCTGTCCATCACACAGCACTCTCTACTTTTCTGCTGGGTTTGATAATTCATTGCGATGGCCACGCAGAACTCACAGACCATATACAGGATTATGCAAGTAACAATTTAGACTCAGGAACACTTAGGGTAGAGTTCTTTCATTAGGACAGCCTCTCCCAGCCTTGCTAACAGGGACAGCTCTCCTTGACTACTGGTCCCTGCCCAGAGGCACTCAGCTTTCTCTCCCTGTGGGCCAAAAGACCACTATGACATCTCTTGCTGCCATTTCTCTGACTTCAGTGCTATGGCTTTTTTTTTTTATTTTCTGTGTCCTGGTCCAAGGATATTCCCATCGCAGGGATCTCAGGTTCAAAGAACATGCTAGCTCCTCTTCTTTGGGGATGGTGGTATCTTTTCTTTCCTGCCTCTAGGGTGGCTCATGTCAAGCCCAGTGAAATGGTAAAACTGACCAGTCCTCCTGGTGGGATACAATTATCCTATGACACAGCTCGATCCAATCATTTGGGTGGGAGTTAAAAGACTGCAGCTGGAAAGGCTACACACGAAAGTGATTTGTCACACTGCAAATATTTTACCTAGAAACTATCACATGGAAAACTAATTTGCTGTGTGAACTTGTCCCTAATGCACTACATAAATATATATACACATATATATATATGTATGTATGTATTAATTAGAGCTACAGCTAAAAATAAAAAATGAATAAAAAAAAAAGAATAAAGATTAGGGGAAGAAAAGTGCCCAGTGGTTTGCTTGGTGACAACATGAAGTATTGTATTAGGAAGGTATGGAAATCTAATCAGGTTTTCTGACTCTGCAGATTGAGAAGCTCCAAATGTGACGTTCCTCAGCTGCTCTCTGGAGAAGCTTATGGTGGGTGATGAGATTTTGTCAGCCTGACAGTACTGCCACTTGGGGAATGGTCAGGGGACAGAGGAGAGAGCAACTAGAAGGAAGCCCAGGGAAGAAGGGATTTGTTACCGCCTGCTGACTGCTGAGTGGTACAAACGGGTTGCTGTCAGCTAGTAACTAAAGGGTTGTTTCCAACTCATCCAGTGGCATTCCAGAAAAAGGCCTGGAGATCTACTGCCACAAAGACTACAACTAAGAAAACCTTACGGGGCACAGTTTTACTCTGTTACACATAGAGTCACCATGAGTCAGAATCGGCTCAGTGCAATGAGTTTGGCTTTTATAAGTTATACTATAATAACTTAGAAAACCATGGTTAACTGCTACGGCTGCTAGCCAGATGGTCGGCAGTTCAAATCTGCCAGGTGCTCCGTGGAAACTCTACGGGGCAGTTCTACTCTATTTATAGGGTCACTGTAAGTCAGAATCAACTCAACAACAGTGAGCTTGGTCTTTTGGCTTTGTAATAACTTCAGAAAAGGAACTCAATGAGCAAATCATGTTGTTAGTAAGGTAGAGAGAAAGGAATTTAAATTTTTTACACACAGTAGGGGTAGTCAAGTCAAAATGTAAAATACATTTTAGGAGATAATTGAATTCCTTACAAACTGTGGCACTAAAAAGCCCATTTCCTGCTCTGAGAAGTAAATTATCTTGTTAGTTGACTGACTTGCAGCTCCAGAGTGAAACAATATGGGTTTATACATGAAAATAAATTTCCTTACTTTGATCTGAACCTCAAGGATCTTTTCAAATCAGCACCTGCTGTCTCATTCAAACATATAGCACAAGAGGGAAGACCTTCCCAGCCCCAAACTTTGTTTCTAAATATCCTGGGTTATAAGGATGAGGTTGCCTTCACAAGCAGTGATGGTGAGGATGAGACTGCTGCTTTTACGACTAACTGTTTTAAAGCACTGGATTTTGCTTTGACACTCTGAGTGCTGTTACGTTCTTTGTTAAAACATGTCCTTTAGAGGACAAGATTTTTGTAGCCTATTCCCAGACCATATCAGAGTGGGAGGAGGTGAGAGAGAGATCAAACAGAGTGGGAAAGCTCTGACTCTAACTGTCTTACCATTTTAATTAGAGAGACAATTTTTGTTCACTATATTTGTAATGCCACATAAATAAAATGTGTATGTATATACATATGTAAAAGTGTGTGTGTGTGTGTAAACTCTTGTGGTGTGGCGGTTAAGTGCTACAGCTGTTAACCAAAAGGTCGGCAGTTCAAATCTTACAGAGGCTCCATGGTGCAGTTTTACTCTGTCCTATAGGGTCACTGTGAGTCAGAATCAACTCTATGGCAGTAATAATGGAATTTCACTCTAGGAACTAGGATGGAAAAATTTTTTTTGTGTGTGTGATTGAGTGAAAGTTTACAATACAATCCAAATTTGTCTGCCCACCTATCTACAGCTCCGGATAAGAAGAATTTTTTTAAGTCAATGCTAATGGTCTTTGATAGTTATTTTCCTTCGCAGCATCTTTTGTAGCTTCTGCGCAGCGTGTGAATCTAGCTCAATCAAAAGAGCACCAAGGAAGACCAAAAATAACACTGAACAGGGCATCAGGAGACTGGGCCCCTGGACCTGTCACTGAAACCTCTTCCCCTTTCTCTACTTGACTCCGCAAGTGGCTTCCAAATATTAGTTTTCTATGGCTGTTCTCAGCTGTTGGGCTATGACAGACAAAGCTGACTTGCAGTATGTTTAATTCCTAGTGCCTGCTGTAAAAATACCTCTTGCTGTTGAGTCAATCTGACTCATAGCAACCCTATAGAAATAGAGCCCTGATGACATGGAGCAGCTGCTAACTAGAAGATCAACAGTTCGAATCCCCCAGCCACTCTCTGGAAACCCTATGGAGCAGTTCTACTCTATCCTATAGCATCACTATGAGTCAGAATTGGCTCAGTGGCAAAGAGTTTGGTTTTGGTTTTACTGTAACATTAATTTCTAAGAGCTAATCAAATTCTTAGCATATTCCGCACTTCATGTATGAGCTTCTGGATAATATCAGTGGTTTTTAAACTTTTAATAGCAGAGGTTATTTTCTAACTGGAATCTTATTGAAAGTCCATATTGCTAGCCTAAGATGGCAAAGCCACTCTGTTTAGTCAGCATAGACATTCTTGTGATAGCACGCACAGATGGCCCAGTGCATTGTATCATCAAATCACAGAGCATCACAACTAGAAGTGGCCCTTGGAAACTGTCCTGTCATTTCCAAAACACTTTCCATGTACCCCCAGAGTTTCTGCAAAGGTGCCTTGTGGATCACTGTGGGCATCACAAGAAGGATGTAACTAGGATTATAAGTCCTATAATCTTCCTTTGAAATCTTGTGGAGATACTGGCACCACAGATGTGTGCCATTTGGAACTCTCTTCAAGAACAAGACTGCCTTTTAGCTGGAAGAAGTTATCTGATACACTAGAATTATCAGAACTCTAGAATTTACCGCATCGTTCCAGCCAAGCCTATGTTCCTTTTGGGTAATCCCAACCAATGACCGGGCATGATGTGTATACTAGGCTGTGTCCATTCCTGCTATATGTGAAGACCAATCTTCACCCTAGGGTTCCCCATTGGATTGGCCAAGATTTGAGAGAGATGCCCAATTCCTGTTTCCTTCCCCTTTTATGTTTCACAGATATTAACCACTCTACCCTAGTAAACCTCTTAGATGCTAACTTTGTACACTGTTTTGTCAAAGGCTTCAGATGATGAGCAGCACTTTGGCAAAAAAGAAAGAAAAGTCTATCAATTTATTGGGATAGAAATGACAACTGCTTTGTTTTAAAAACAAATGATGAGGAGGGCAGGGCTGATAGATCAGACAGTAGTCACAGTATTTAGTATACTGATCTACAAACTGTAGATCAGTATCTTTCCCTTCATCTGTAGCTTATTAGCCACAACTTATAAATTCAGAAGTAAAGCTGGCTACCCAAGCTGTTGGCTTCTCCTGCTAGTTGAATCAATTTGCTGCTTTCTTCCTATCTTCAGATAAGTCATCGGCATTGGGGATGGCCACCTGGGATCTCTACCTAAGATGCTGTGGACCTGAAAGGACATTTCTTCCCTCTAAACTCCATCTTCAGTACCTATATTCCATATTTCTTTACTGTAGAATTAGTTGTCCATGAACTGATTATTGCTTCTTCTTCCTTTCCTTCCACTAATACAGCTGTCAATCAAAAAACGGAACAACAATGTGCAAAATGCCAAGCTAACTGCCGTGGGGATACAGACCTCAGTTAGTTGTTAATCTTGTCCTCAAGGAACTTACAAACTTAATAGATTTTCACAAATTACATTTCACCTTTCATTATAGTTACAAGCGACTCTAACAAAATTTCAAATGATGTGCCTTTAGCATTTAGAGAAGGAAAAAAAGCACCATACTTCCAAGCTGCAATACAAGGGATAGCTTATGGAAGAAAGTTGCATTGTACAGTTCGGTTAAGGTTATTGATAATTTATTAGAGAAAAGTGATAAATGAACCAATATAATAAGAAGTGAGTCAATCATCTTTCTTTATTTACACTTCGAGGATGTCAGCTGAGGGAACAACCACAGATCATAGACCTCGACAAAAGCTTATTAGAGTATTAGTCTATGAAACCAAAGCAGATATAGACAGGAGGGGAAGCATCCCCACTATACAGAGGCTGCTAATTACATAGGGACATACTCAGTGCAGCTTTCAGAATACCAAATTGCTTCCATAAATATGCCATGTGTTATTTTTCTCCAGGTTATTTTTCTCCAGCATGGGAAGGAGCCCTGGTGAAACTAATTCTTGACTATTAACCAAAAAGTTGGTGCACCCACCCAGCCTCTCTGTGGCAGAAAGACCTGGCAATATGCTTCTGTAATGGTTATACTCAAGAAAATCTTACAGGCCAGTTCAACTGTGGCTCCTGGGATCACAATGAGTCCCAGCAAATTGGGTTATATTGTATTAATGTACCATATTTTGGTCATCTATTTATGAGTTAATAGATATTTATATTATATCTGCTTCTTAGTTGTTATGAATAATGTTGCTATGAACATACATGTACAAATTTTTTGTGTGAACATGTTTTGATTTCTTTTGGGCAGGTAACTAGCCGTGTATGTATGTAATTGTACATTCAAAATATTGGAGAACTGTTCAACTATTCTCTAAAATGAATACATTGTTTTACATTCTTACCAGAAATGTACACAGGTTCCATATTCTCAGGATCACTTGTTATTGTCTTTTTTATTTTAGTTCTCCTAGTTCCTACGAGTCAGAATCAACTCGATGGTGATGGAACTGATTTTAGTTTTACTAGACATAGTAGACTGTGGAGCCCTGGCTTCTCAGTACTTAAGAGCTTGACTGCTACCAAAATGTTGGCAGCTTGAATCCACGAGCCTCTCCTTGGAAATTCTATGAGGCAGTTCTACTCTATCTTATACAGTTGCTGAGAGTCAGAATTGATTCAATGGTAACAGTTTGTTTTTATTTTTTTTAAGTAGGTATGAAATAATAATCTCATTGTGCTTTTGAGATGTATTTCCCTAATGGCTGATGATGTCAAGCATCCTTTAACATACTTATTGATCATTTGTATATATTCTTTGTAATTGAGTCATTTATGGTTGTCACTTTTCCTCTGAGCACTACAGTAGTTGCATCTAATCAGGTTTGTTAAGTATTTTCTAACTTCTCTTACGATTTCTTCTTTGACTGGGATTGGTTATTTATGAGTGTGATTTTTAATTTACATATATTTGAGAAATCTCAAATTTTCTTCTGTTTCTGGTTCCAGATTTTATTATCTTTATGATTTCCATCATTTTGTGTACAATACTTGGTTTGTAGCCTAACATATGCCCTATCCTGGAGAATCTTTCATGTATACGTGAGAATGTTTATTCCACTGTTGTTGAGTGGAATGTTATATAGCCAAATGCCATCGAGTCAGATATAGACATCTTTTATGTATAGTTTTTTATTGTTGTTAAGTCTTCTATTTACTAGTTGACACTGTCTAGATGTTGTCTCCATTACATAGGAGAAAAAAAGATAGCTACAGAACCAAATACTGTCTTTTACCTATGTAGAATTTCTACTGGTTCTCTTCATTTACATAGATTAGAGTTAGCTGGACTGTGAATAAGGAAGACAGAGGAGAATTGATGCACTTGAATTATGATGTATGCAAAGAGTATTGACTGTACCATGGACTGCCAGAAGAACAAATTAAGTCTGCCTTGGAAGAAGTGGAAACCCTGGCAGCATAGTGGTTAAGTGTTACATCTACTAACCAAAATGTAGGCAGTCGAAATCTACCAGATACTCTTTGGAAATGTTATGGGGCACTTCTACGCTGACCCATAAGGTCACTATGGGTCAGAATCAGCGGGTTTGGTGGTTTGGGTTTAGAAGAAGTACAGCCAGAGTGCTCATAATTTTTTCTTTCCCTTCAGCTTTCATATATTCAGGTATTTATATCTAAGCTGTGTCTTGTAGACAGTATATTGATGGGTCATACACTTTTGTCCATGATGCCACTCTGTTTACAGGTATGCTTAAACCATTTACATTCAGTGTAATTATCAGTAGATATGCATTTGTCTGTTTTAGTGCTGATATCCTTTTGTTCTTTTGTTTGTGGATTTTCTTTGCTTTCATTATTATAGATTTTGTGTTTACTGAAATGTTGTTCTTCTTTTTTTCTTTTTAATGAATAGGTTTGTTATCTTTATGGTCTCCTTGAAATTTACCTTGTCTTCCTAAGTCTAAAATAGACTTTTACTACTTGATAATGCATTGACATCCTCTCTATTTGAAAGTTCTATACTACACCATTTATTCCTCCCTTTATTAGTTTGATGTTGACATTTACGGATTGATGCCTGTTTCCATTTATGTCTTTTAGCTTTATTTTTTTAACTTTTTAGATTTCATTAATTACAGTAAAAGAATAAAATTTCTAACATCTATCAATTATCTCATCTATGAGAAACCCTCAGCCCCCACCCATCCATGTAGCCAACACAGTCATTTTCTTCTATGGATAATTCTCTTGTTAAGTCCTTATAATAGGGTCCTTATAAGTCCTTATAATAGGGGTCTCATACAAAATTTGTCCTTTTGACACTAATTGATTTCACTCAGTATGATCTCTTCCAAATGAGACCATGCTATGAGATGTTTTCTAAAATTGTCCTCTTTTTTTTTTATCATAGCATAGTGTTCCACTGAGTATATGTACCATAGTTTGCTTATCCATTCATCTGTTGATGGGCATTGGGGTTGATTCCAAATGTTTGCTATTGTGGACTGTGCTGCAACAAACATTCATGTACATGTGTCTGTTCATGTGACAACCTTTGTTTCTGAAGGATAAATTCCAAGCAGTGGAATTACAGGATCAAATGATGTATCTATTTCCAGCTTTTTAAGGAAGCGCCGGACTGTTTTCCAAAGAGGTTGTACCATTTTTGCAATCCCACCAGCAGTGTAGGAGAGTTCCAGTTTCTCCACAGCCTCTCCTGCATTTGTTGTTTTGTGTTTTTTTGGGATCACAGCCAACCTTGTTGGGGTGAGTTGGTATCTCATTGTAGTTTTGATTTGAATCTCTTTAATAGCTAATGATCGTGAGCAATTCTACATGTGTCATTCGGCTGCCTGAATATCCTCTTTAGAGAAACATCTGTCTATGTCCTTTGCCCATTGCTTAATTGGATTATTTAGCCTTTTCTTGTTGATATTTTGTAATACCTTATGGATTATGGAGGTCAGACATAGGTCTGACATAGAGCTGCCAAACTTTCCTATTTCTTAGTTGGTCTTTTAATTCTTTTGCTGAAGTCTTTGGATGAGCAAAAGTGTTGGATTCTTAGTAATTCCCTTTTATCTATTTTCTCTTCTGTTGAATGTGTTTTTTTTGGTCAGATTTTGAAGTCAGTCTACATTGTGTATTAAAACTTCCATTGCTTGGATGAGCTTTATTATTTTAGATTTTATATTTAGGTCTTTTATCCAATTTGAGTTAGTTTTTGTATAAAGTGTGAGATACGGATCTTGTTTCAATTTTTTCCAGATGGATATCCAATTTTGCCAGCACCACTTGTTGAAGTGATTGTTTTTCCCCAGTTTAAAGTCTTGGGGCTTTTGTCAAATATCTACTGTTCGTAGGATGATAGTGGCATCTCTGGGGTCTCTACTCTGTTCCATTGGTCTGTCTGTCTCTTTTTGTACCAATATCAGGCGGTTTTGACAGCTGTGGCAGTGTAATAAGTTTTAAAGTCAGGTAGTGAGAGGACTCCCAGTGTGTTCTTCTTCAGCAGTGTTTTACTTATCTGAGATTTCTTCCCTTTCGAAACAAAGTTGGAAATTGTTTCTCCATCTCATTAAAAAATGTTGCTGGAGTTTGTATTGGGATTGCATTATATAAGTAGACTGTATGGGGCAAAATAGACATTTTCACAATGTTGAGTCTTCCTATGCATGATCAGGGTAGATTACTACATTTATGTAAGTCTCTTAGTTTCTTGTAGTAAGGTCTTGTAGTTCTCTTTGTAAAGATCTCTTATTTCTCTAGTTAGATTTATTCCTAGATATTTTGTCTTCTTGGGGCTATAGTAAATGGTATTGATTTGGTGATTTCTTCATTAATAATCTCACTGTTAGTATAAAGGAATCTCACTGATTTATTTATGTTTATCTTGTATCCCAGTACTCTGCTGAACTCTTCTATTAGTCCCAGTAGTTTACTTATGGATTCCTTTGGATTCTCTGTGTAAACAATCATATTATCTGCAAAGAGGGAGATTTTTACTTCTTCATTGTCAATACAGATGCCCTTTATTTCTTTGTCTTGTCTAGTTGCTCTGGCTAGAACTTCTAGCACAATTGTTGAATACAAGTGGTGAGAGCAGGCATCCCTGTCCAGTTCCCATTCTCAAAGGGAATTCTTTCAGTCTTTTACCATTCAGGATGATGAAGGCAGTTGGCTTTGCACAGATGCTACTGATTGCATTGAGAAATCTCCCCTGTATTCCTATTTTTCTAAGAGTTTTAAGCATGAATGAGTGTTGAACTTTGTCAAATGTTTTTTCTGCATCAACTGACAAAGTCAGGTAATTCTTGTCTTTTGTTAATTCTTGTCTTTATTAATGTAGTTCATTGCATTAATTGTTTTTCTGATGTTAAACCAGTCTTGCATCCCAAGAATGATACCAACTTGATCATGATGAATGACTTTTTCAATATGCTGTTGAATTCTATTGACTAGAATTTTGTTGAAGATTTTTGTATCTTGATTCAGAAGTGATATTGGTCTGTAATTTTCTTTTTTTGTGGGATCTTTCCATGGCCTTGGTATCAGGATTATCCTGGCTTCATAGAATGAATTTGGGATTATTCCATCCCTTTCTATGGTATGAAATAGCCTCTTCTCTAAAAGTTTGGTAGAATTCTGCAGTGAAGCCACCTGGGCCAGGATGTTTTTTGGTTGGTAGATTTTTTATGACTTTTTCAGTCTCTTCCTTTGTGATACATTTATTAAGTTGATCTACTTCTCCTTGTGATAATCTTGGTGAGTCATATGAATCTAGAAATTTGTCCGTTTCCTCTAGGTTTTCAAGTGTGTTAGAGTACAGACTTTCATATTCTGTTACGATATTTTTTATTTTAGCTGGGTCTGTTGTAACAACTGCCATCTCATTTCTTAATTGGGTTATTTGTATCTTCTGCTGTTTTTCTTTTGTAAGTTTAGCCACTGGTTGATCTTTTTTGTTGATCTTTTCAAAGAACCAGCTTTTGGTTCTGTTAATTTTTTCAATTGCTTTTCTATTCTCTAATTCATTTAGTTCTGCTCTAATCTTTATAATCTGTTTTCTTCTGGTGCCTGAGGGGTTCTTCTGTTGCTATCTTTCTACTTTTTCAAGCTGTAAGGTTAATTCTTTAATTTGGGCCCTTTCTTCTTTCCGGATTTGTGCAGTTACAGAGATAAAGTGAGCTCTGGACACTGCTTTTGCTGTATCCCATAAATTCTGGTAGGATGTGTTTTCATTCTCATTTGAATCCATAGATTTCTTTATTTTGTCCTTAATTTCTTCTGTAACCCAAGGCTTTTTGAGCAAAGTGTTGTTCAGTTTCCATAAGTTTGAATTTCTACCTG